>CM066031.1:1010635143-1011915643 GCA_033557465.1 Ichthyophis bannanicus
CGTTCTCTCGCCGGCTCTGTCGGTACCGACGATAACCATATGTGAAGATTAAATTCCTGCTGTTCCCGGAGATCACCTGTTACAGGTGAGTAACTACTCTTTACCTGCATATTCCTATTCATTCGGAGCATCAGCGTTTTCTATGGTATGCGGTTCCAGGGGTACATTTTCATTTCTGGGCCCTTTCGTTCTGCCTGACTGCGGACCTGGAGTGTTTACCAAGGTGATGGTAGTGATGGCAGGGCATCCCGGCCATCTATATCTGGCAGATTGGTTGAGCCATGCAAAGTTCCCTCAGGAAGATCAGGAGGCAGCTGACTCTGGTCTGGCTCCTGCAGAGTTTTGCTGGGTGGTGAACTTCATGAAGAGCAGAATGGTGCCATCGCAGTCCTTGAAATATCTGGGCACTTTTTTCGTTACTCACTTGGACATGGCTTTTTTGTTGGAGGGCAGAATTGTGAAGCTGCATTCCCCAGGTCTGAGGGTTGTGGAGAGGACCGCGTCCAAGAGTATTGGATTACCTGCATGTCTTGCGCTCAATGACAGCGACTATGGCACTAGTATCTTGGGCCTAGTTGAATATGTGTCCCCTGCAGACAGCTCTTCTGTAGTGTTAGTCTCCTCGGTCTCAATTCATGGAGGTGCATCTTTCTCTGCCAGGAGAGACCACATGAATCTACAATAGTGGTTGTATCCAGCTCATCTCTTGTAAGGGGTGTCCCTTGAACTGCTGGACTTGGTGCTGGTGACTACAGATGGCAGTCTGTTCAGTTGGGGTAGCCATTGCCTTTTGCAAGTGGCTTATGGCTGCAGATCTCTGGAGGGGAGAGCCTTTAGTCCATCAACCACTTGGAATCTTGGACAGTGTTCTTGGCCTTGCAGACTTTTCTCCCCCTTGTTCAAGACAGCAGTGAGGATTCTATCTGAGATTGCGACGATGGTGGCTTACATCAATGAGCAGGGGAGGGAACAAGAAATTGCTAGTGGCAGCGGAGGCGCTTCCCTTCCCTCCTGGGCCAAGCATCACCTTCTGGTGCTCTCGGTGGCTCATGTAGTGGGAAAGGAGAATGTTTAGGTGGACTAGAGCCTCTCTGTGCTGGACTTGGGAGGAGTGGTCCTGTCAGAAGTGCTTTTTCATTTCATTGTGAGGCATTGGGGAACACTGATGATTGATCTGATTGCAACCATGGTCAGCACCAAGTCCAGCCATTTTTTCAGCAGAAGAAGAGAACTCATTGGAAAAGGGGATCAATGCTCTGGTTCAGCTTTGACCCAGCTCCGGCCTTCTTTGTGTTTCCTTCCTAGTCGTTGATAGGCAGAGTCCTTTGGCAGGTGGAATCTCGCCTTAGGCTGGTGGTGTTGGTGGCTCTAAATTGGTCGTAGAAACCCAGGTTTGCAGATCTGGAGCAGCCGCTGGATCCCTTTCCTCTTCTGGTGGAGAAAGGCCTTTTGACTCAAAGGCCTATTCGGATGTCGGAAGTGGATCACGTCTTGCTTATGGCTTGGCTCTTGCGAGGATACTTTTAAGGCACAGAGTTTATTCTCCACAGTTGGTTGACACCTTTCTGCAGGCGCAGCGTTCTCCATCACTAGCCTATGTGCGTGCGTGGAGAATTTTTGAAACCTGATGTGTAGTGTGGGCTACAGTCTTTTGGGGTCCTCTTCTCCAATTATTCTGGCGTTCCTGCTGATGGGCCTCAAAAGGAGTTTGTCCTTGAATTGCTTAAAAGTAAAGTTCGTGCCCTGTTACGGGCTCAGAAACTCTTTTTGTGCTATGGTTCGCAGTCTCTACGTAGATCCGATTGCGGCGATTAGTTGTAATGGGCTGCTTTCTGAAACTTTCCCCTTGAGAAGGGGGTCTAGACAGGGATGTCCTCTTTCCCCCTTACTTTTTGTTCTATCCTTAGACCCTTTTATACGTCGGGTGGAGTCCTCTCAGGTGATAAAGGGGGTGCAGATTGGTTCAGCTGCGTTTAAGTTGTCTGCTTTTGCTGATGACCTCCTTGTGCATCTGCTTCGGCCCCAAGAATCGTTCGTTACCTGAGGGAATTTGCGACTTTTGGTCGTTTTGCAGGTCTCTGTATTAATCGGGATAAATCAGAGGCTTTAGATATCTCGGGCTGCATGTGGGGTAGATGGCGGGGAGACTTCCCTCTTAAGTGGGCAGCGAATCATTTTAAGTACCTTGGTATTTTACTGACTGGTCAGCCCTCCCAGCTTTATGAGTGTAATCTGAGCCGAATCATTGCTGGGATGCAAGCTCAATTGCAGGCGTGGCGGCCCCTTCCGCTGTCCCTGTCAGGGAAAATTGCAGCGATTAAGATGGTCGTCCTGCCACAGATACTCTACTGGTTACAGACACTGCCGGTCTGGTTGCTGCGGAAAGATCTGAGGCGGATAGAGGGCGTCATTCGAGGATTTTTGTGGAGGGGGGCGCGAGCGCGTATCCCATATAGCCGTCTGGTGGGGAGTTGGCGACAGGGAGGTTTGGGGCTCCCGGATTTAGGTGCCTATGCTTTGGCCTGCCAGGCCCGGCATTTGGGGGATTGGTTGGGCAGCACCGAGGTGTATACTCCGTTGGCCTTGGAGGAGGCTTTCGCAGCTCCAACTTCTTTACTCGCTTTATTGCATCTGGATAACTGCATGCTTCCTGATATTCTAGCTGAGAGTGTGTTACTTAGCTCGGTGCGTCGAACTTGGAGGCAATTAAACGTTTATTGGAATAAGAGCTGGAGGGTCTCGAGTTGGCTGCCACTCCAGGGTAATGTTCTTTTTACCCCTGGGACGGACACCGCGATCTTTCGAGACTGGGCGAGGAAAGGTCTCCATAGTTTAGGTCATTTGGTGGAACCGTCGGGGAAATGTAAGAAGTTCTTGCCGCTATGTGCCGAATATGGCTTGGGGCCTGGTCCCCTTTTTGCGTATATGCAGGTTTCACATTATGTAGCATCCCTGCCAGCAGCGGAGTTACAGGCGGATCGCTCGGCGCAGATTTTGGACTTTTTTTGACTTGGGTGGGGGATCCCCGCCATCGATTCGGGTGCTGAAATCTCGATTGGTTTAGTATAGACCACCTCCAGAATATCGTACAGTGGAATTGGCGTGGGCTGGAGAGTTGGGGAGGGAGCTTCCCCCGGGTACACTTCTTAAAGCTTTACGACACATAGTGGATTTGGCAGTGGGAGCTCGCTGGAGGGAAATGCAATTTAAATGTCTCACTAGAGTACACTTCTCCCCCCGACGGGCCTTTCGTTTCCATCTCACCTTGGATGGAAGGTGCCCGCGGTGTTCGGAGCCCCTAGCGACCTTATTGCATATGTGGTGGGGGTGTCGGGTCATTCGTCCCTATTGGGTTAAAATTAGTTCCTTCATGGGAAGGTTATTGGGGCAGCGGGTGTGCTGGGATGCCTCATTAGTTATATTAGATCAATTGCGCCTTACACAGCCAAAGGGTAAATGGGAACGCTTGTTAGTGCGCAAGGCGTGTCTGGTGGTAAAGGGCCCCTACTGCGTCGGTGGCGGGAGCGGAATCCGCCCTCATTTTGGGAGTGGCGTAATGCCTTTCATCAGCTGATGCTCATGGAGGCCAGGTGCGCCCGGGGTAGTGTTCGGCGCTGGCCATTCTTCCAGCTACTCTGGGACCCCCTATATTCAGATTCTGAGCCCTCGTAGCCGGAATGAAGTGTTGCAACTGGGCTCCTAGGCCCGAAACGTGCGATCGGCAAATACATAAGTGTCTCGGAGAGTGAGGATGGGAGGGGAGGGGGTTGGAGGGGCCTAACTAAAAGCGTAAAAAGCACCTGTACTTGTGATTGGTCTCCCTGCTGGGGATAAGAGTCAACCCCGCTTGGAGTCAGTTTGCTGTTTTTGATTGTTATTGTTGATTGATGTTTATAAATTACTTTTTTTTTTTTTTAATAAACTTTAAGTTTGCGGCTTTGGCCTGTTGCCAAAGCCGCATTCAGGGCCAGACCTTGGTGTATCTTTTCTTAAGGGGGTTAAACGCTGTAGGCTGCCTTGTCACTCGGTTGTTCTGCCCTGGGGTCCTAATTTGGTTCTTTTGGCTTTGGCAGAGGCCCCTTTCGAATCTCTGTGAGGAATTTCCTTATCTCAGAATATTTGTAAGGCAGTGTCTTGGTCTTCCCTTTACTCTTTGCTGGCCTTTGGAGCAAGGTTTTTACAAACCAGTATTTTGGGTCCCACCCATCATCAGTACTGCTTTGTTTGCATCCTGTGCACCTGGACTGGACTGGAGGGATGATTAGGAAGATGAAATTAGATCTTAACTGCTAATTTTCTCTCCTGGAGTCAGTCCATTCTAGTCCAGGATGCACTCGGGATCTTGCAGTGCTTTTTCTTCTTGTCCTCACAACTGCTTGAAGAATGCTTGGTGTGTCACAGGCGAGGGTTAAGAGGGTTCTGAAGCTTGTAGTTTTATTGCACGGAATCTGCTGTAGTTTCTGCTGTTCCCCTTTTTGGGATCATTTCCATGGTTGGGGGAAAAATAAAGAGCAACGTAAACAGAAGATTTATCTGTGCTGGTGGAGAATTGGGGTTCTTGAACATTTTTATTTGCTTTGTTAGATTCATACTGAGGATTGATGGCACAGGCTGGCTAGGAGCATAACTAATTATTTAAATATTAAATAAATAAATACAGTCAAACCTCGGTTTTCATTTGCCCCGGTTTTCATACGCTTCGGTTTTCAATGTCTTTTCTGACTGAGATTTTGTCCCGGTTTTCATGCATTGCTTCGGTTTTCAACGTCTTTTGACTGAGATTTTGTCCCGGTAGCAGGGAAGAAAAGCTGTCAACGTAAGCAGGAGATGTTGCATGAATGTGGGAGGCAGTTCTTTCTCTTGCAGGGTACGTCTGAAGCTATATCATTAAGATTTTCTGCCATTCTGAAGCATTGAGCAGATAATGTAAAGGTATTTTAATGGACTGAATTCAATGTGATTCCGAAGAGAGCTGGGCACAGCAGCTTGTCAGGGGTGGCTAAGGCCAGATGTTAACATACTGTACTGTACAGTACTGTACTTAGCTTGCTTTCAGTGATGTTAAATGTTCATTTATCCATTTCATTAGTCATTTATATTTATTTCTCATTGTTTTCTGTATGTAAAAATATAGTTATTCTCTATAAAATGTATTTTTTGTGAATATTTTTGGGTGTCTGGAACGGATTAATTGGATTTACATTATTTCTTATGGGAAATATTGCTTCAGTTTTCATACGTTTCGGTTTTAGTCAGACTTTTTCGAACGGATTAATCATGAAAACCGAGGTTTGACTGTATATTAAATAAATTAAATAAATAAATATTAAATATTAAATAAATAAATACTGAGGATTGATGGCACAGGCTGGCTAGGAGCATAACTCATAGGTCTGGACTGATGTAGCAGTTTGCAAGGAAAGAAAATTAATCAGATATGTAAAATTTTCTTCATTTCCTTCCAAAACCATCATGGTAAAGACAATCAACATCAAGAAGTATTTATTAAGAACCATGTTCTTTTTTTTGGAGACCATGCCATCAGATCCATCCACAAGGGCAAAGAGGGTGGGGATTTTATTCTAGGTGTTTTCAGGTATCACAGAGAAAACTGAAGTATTCTTCCCCATATGTGTGCTGTTTAAGAAAACATCAGAATAGTTTTTCTGGGCACCTTGATTCCCTTCCTTCAAAAAGGCAAATTGGTTATGTTCTGTGGGTCTAAGGGAAGCATACATCAACATTCGCATTTACTGGAGAGGTCTTGTGTATCTTGGATTTGTAATAAGGATACATTACCATTATCACATCTTGCCATTAGGCCTAAAGTCAGCTCAGTGTATATTCACAAAGGAGATAATTTTATATGGAGCTGTGCGAAGTTACATGCTATCAACATATGTAATCAACAACATAAAGGATCATGATTCAAAAATAAAGTCTTAATAAAAAGAGACTTTTTTCCCCAAATATCCAAGGCAAGTAAGTTATATCTCCAACACAACTGAAAAGAATGTTTCTAGGAAATAAGGAGACCACCAACAGGGATCTGGATCATACCTTAAATTCAGTGATCACATACTATTCATTCCATTTCATCATCTGTCTCCACATTCCATTTTTTTGCAATAAAACTCTGAATAATCGTATTGAAAGTACTTACCTTAGTTCAGAGTCTGCTGCAAAGAAGGCGTTTTTCTATCAGTAAGCAGAATTGAGTCAAGGACGCAAGTAGGGCGATGTCATCCAAAGGCACCAGGGTGGAACAGCTCTTCCAGAGCTCAGAACTTAGTGGGAATTTCTGTGCATGCATCGCCTTTCCCGCATACAGCGGTGCCTTTAGCACTTTAGTTTTAGTCAATTCACTCTGCTAAATGGGCAGGAAACAAAGCTCTCTAAATTGATTTGAATATTACCTTCTGACATCATTCTTTTGTATGTTTTATTTCTTTTGCTTTAAAAAATAATAAATCAACCTCTGAGAGTTGTTCCTGTCCTCAGTATGCCAGAGCATTCCACAATGCAGAATCTTGTCCAGTTTGCCTCAGTAGCTTGGGTGCAAGCTATGATCCTAGACCACTGTTTTTTTTTTCCTTATGTCATAAGAGTGTAAGAGCTGCCATATTTTTAACATACTATATTTAAAAAATAATAATAAAGCTATGAAAATAGAGGGCTTAAAAGGGAGAGAGGAGACACTGTTGGTTAAACTAGAAAGAGGGAAAGAAATCTGTTTGCGTAATAGAGAGACCTCCCTCACAGGGAGAAGAGGTGGATGGAGAGTTAATTGAAGACATATGTAGCATTGCCAGGAAAGGGGAAGTGCTACTGATATGGTCTTTCAATATGCCAGATGTTAATTGGCACATCCCTGCTACAGTATCATCTAGAACAATGGTTCTCAACCTTTTTTGTACCGTGACCCCTTTTACCATTGGTCAACTTGTGATGACCCCCAATGATAAAATCAAATGCGTCTCTCTTCCTTTACCGTTAACGCATTGTCGCTGTAATCATTTGTTGAATTATTAATATATTATAGGCCTTTGCAATATGTTTTTATTTATCAAATTTACTTATTTAAACCACAATAATTAATCACAATAACAAGTAACAATATTTGATTTCAAAATTATGATGATTTTGTAGTCAAATCACTAATATGAAATAAAATTGTTTTTTTCTACCTTTGTTGTCTGACCAATTTATTCTCTGATCATGCTGGTCCCGATCTGAGGCTTCTGCTTTTCTGTCTTCTCTTAGCTCTTTCTGTGGTCTATGGTCCATCTGCCATTTCTTATCTCTTCTTTCATTTTCTTCACTTCTTTCCATCAGCCTATTTCCAGACCCAGTAACCATCCCCAGTATCAGCTTCTTTCCAGTCCTCACTTTCAGTACCTTCCAATGTCAACTTGCATTCCCATGACTGCCACTGGTGTCTATTCCCTTCCAGTCCCCCTCCTTCCCCACTGAGCAGTCCCTTCTAGTACAAATACCATGGCAGCCCCTCTCAGATCCACTCCCTTCCAGTCCCATTCTCCCATCCCCTCGCATCAACCCATTTGAAGCCTTAGCCCCCAGTTTTCTTCCAGGGCCAGCAGCTCTATCCTCCCCTCCCCAAAATCAGCCCATTCCCAGTCGGTCCTACCCCCCCATCATCTCATTTCCAGTGCTAGTTCCTCCTCAACCCCATTACGAGTGCTAGCCTCCCCTAATCAGCTCATTTCCAGTGCTAGTCCCTCCTCAACCCCATTACCAGTGATAGCCTCCCCTAATCAGCTCATTTCCAGTACTAGTCCATCCTCAACCACCTTACCAGTGCTAGGCTCCTCTAATCAGCCCATTACCAGTCCAACCCCCCCCCCCCCCCATCAGCCCATTTCCAGTCCTAACCTCCCCGATCAGTTCATTTCCAGTGCTAGCCCCCCATCAGTCCATTACCAGTCCTACCCCCTTATCAGCACATTACCAGTCCCAAACCCCCCTTTGATCAGTCGATTCCCATTCCTAGCCTTCCCTAATTAACCCATTACCAGTCCTAGTCCCCCCCATCTGCCCATTATAATCCTATCCCACACTCTCTCTCTCCCCTCTGTCCAGCATTTATTGCCCGTCTGTACAGTATGTCCCCCTGTCTCTTCCCTCCCGTCCATGTCAGCCCCCCTCCCTCCCTCCCGTCCATGTCAGCCCCCCTCTCTCCATGTCAGCCCCCTCCCTTCATCCATCCATCAATGTCAGCCACCCCTCTCTCCCTCCCTCCCTCCCTCCCTCTCTCCATGTCAGCCCTCCCCTCTCTCCTTCCATTCATGTCAGCCCCCCTGTCCATGTCATACCCCTCCCTCCCTCCATCCATCCATCTCTCCATGTCAGGCCTGTTGCAGGTCCCCTCCTCCCCTCTCCCTGTCTGCCTGCTGCTGCCCTGCTGTTCTTCTGCAGCCGCGGCTCCCTCTCTCTTAGGGAACCGCGGCTATACCTGTAAAACCGTTGCGGAACCTTCCCATCTCTCAACGGGCTCTGTGCAGCATCGTCCCACCTCCAAAGGAAGTGGTAAACAACTTCCTTTGGAGGCGGGACAATGCTGCATGGAGCCCGTCAAGAGACAGGAAGGCTCCGCAACGGTTTTACTGGTACAGCCGCGGTTCCCTAAGAGTCAGGGAGCCGCGGCTGCATTAGAAGGGACTGGGAGGTGGTGAGTTTGCCGCTGCTGAGAAGCGAACTCGGCAGCGGCAGCAACTTGGGTGCTTTTTTTTTTTTTTATTTAACGGCAGAGTGAGGCGAGGTGACCCCCACTAAATCCTGTGGCGACCCCTGTGGGGCTCGCGACCCACAGGTTGAGAACTGCTGATCTAGAAGAAAGGAGATTCTGGATTCTCTACAGGGAGAACTATTCAGGCTACTGGTAACAGACCCCACAAGTGAAGGGACCATACTGTACTTGATTACCAATGGTGAAAGTGTTTCTGATGTTAAAGTGGGAGATCGTTTTGCACCCAGTGATCACCAGATGATGTGGTTCAGTGTTAGGACTAGAGCTGATAAAATCCATTTAAAAGCGAGGGTCAGACTTTAGGAAAACTAACTTTGCAAAGATGGGACACTACCTCAGAGTTAACGGGATGGAAACAGCTGGGGGATGTAGAAAAACAGTGGGCAAAACTGAAAGAAATTTTAAGGGCAACAAAACTTTTTGTTAGGTAAATGTAAAATGAAAAGGAGGCCACTATGGTTCTCAAAAGAAGTAGCTGAAAATGTGAAGAAAAAGAGGGAGGCCTTCCTGAAATACAAGAGATCAGAGAGAGGAAGAGGTATCTATATTTGGAAAAACTTAGAGAAGTTAGCAAAGTAGTCAGGAAAGCAAAGATTCAAAAATAAGAAAAAATGGCCAATGCAACAAAATGTGGGACTAAAACTTTTTTCAGATATGTTAGTGAGAAGAGGAAGGGCAAAAGTGGTATTGTCAGCCTCAAGGGTGAAGGGGGAGGAATATGTAGAAGCTGATAAGGATAAAGTGGAATTGCTTAACAAATATTTCTGTTCTGCGTTCACAGATGAAGAACCAGGATCAGGACCTCAGAAAACACCCACAAGCAGGAACAGAAGCGAGAGACATCTTGAACAATTTTCAGAAGATTGTGTTCATGAGAAACTAGCTAAAATTGAAGTAGACAAAGCAATTAGACCAGATGGGAGACACCTGAGAATAGTGAGGGAACTTGGGGACATTGTAGCAGCTCCACAGACTGACCTTTTCAATGCCTCAATGGTGTCAGGACTGGTGCCAGAGGACTGGAGAGAGGCACATGTGGTCCCTTTACACAAAAGTGGAAGTAAGGATGTGGTTGAAAACTACAGGCCGGTTAGTTTAAACTCTGTGGTAGGTAAATTATTGGAAGTGCTGCTGAAAGAGAAAATAGTGAGGTTTTTGTAGTCTAATGGATTACCGAATCCGAGGCAGCATGGATTCACCAGAAGCAGGTCTTGTCAGACAAATCTGATTTCTTTGACTGGGTGACCAGGGAGTTGGAGCAAAGGAGAGCCCTAGATGTGGTGTATTTAGATTTCAGTAAAGCCTTTGACACTGTTCCGCACAGGCGACTTATAAACAAATTGAGCACCCTAGGGATGAACCCTAAAGTTACTGCTTGGGTTAGAAATTGGTTGAATGGGAGATGATATTGGGTACAGGTAAATGGAGCTCACTCTGAGGAGAAGGAGGTTACCAGTGTTGTGCCCTAGGGTTCTGGCCTTGATCAGATTCTTTTTAATTTTTGTTAGTGCTATTGTGGAAGGGCTGTTGGGTAAGGTTTACCTCTTTGTGGATGATACCAAAATCTGCAATAGAGTAGACACCCAGGAAGGAGTAGATAACCTGAGGGATCTAGCTAAGCTTCAAGAATGGTCTAGAATTTGGCAGCTGAGATTTAAAGTTAAAAAATGCAAGGTCATGCATTTGGGCTGCAGCAATCCATGGGAGCGATTTAGTATAGGGGGTGAAGTAATTCTGTCCATGAAAGAAGAGCGGGACATAGGCGTGATTGTTTCTGATGATCTTAAATTAGCTCAACAGGTATAAAAGGCAACAGTGAAAACTAGAAGGATGCTTGGGTATATAGGGAGAGGAATGGCCAGCAGAAGAAAGGAGGTGATAGTGCCTCTGTATAAGTCTTTGGTGTGACTTCATTTGGAGTATTGTATGCAATTCTGGAGAATTGTGTGCAGTTCTGGAGACCACATTTTCAAAAGGATATAAGCATGTTGGAGTGAGTACAGAGGGTGGCTACTAAAATGGTTAATGGTCTTCGCTATAAAGCATATGAGGACAGACTTAAGGATCTTAGTATGTATACTTTAGAGGAAAGGTGGGATAGAGATGATATAATTGAGACGTTTAAATACCTCTGTGGCATAAATGCACAGGAGGAGAACCTTTTTCGATTGAAAGCAAGCTCTGCTACGAGGAGACATAGGATAAAGGTGAAAGGAGATAGACTTAAGTGTAATACACGGAAATATTTCTTTACAGAAAGAGTGGTAGCTGCGTGGAATAGTCTCCCAATGGAGATGGTAGAGATGAGGACAGTATCTGAATCCAAAAAAGCATTGGACAAACAGAGGATCTCTAAAGGAAAAAAAGGGGGACTGTTGCAGTGGTCAATATGGAAGGGCAAACTAGATAGGCCATGTGGTCTCTTTCTGCTGTTATGTTTCTATGGGTCAGACTAAATGTTAATCCAGTAATCACAAGTTCTCCAGGACCAAGCAGGAAGTCAGTCCTCACATATGGGTGACGTCGGCGCCGACGGAGCCCTCGCGGAGCAATTTTCCCCAGCTTTCAAAGAAAGCCTTTGGGAATTGCAGCGCGCATGCGCGGTCCCCTTCCCGCCCAAAGGTGCCATCTTGGCCAGTCTTCTTTTTTCCGCGGAGCCCTACAGACGTTGTCTACTAGTCACTGCCGAAAAGTTGATTTTTTCCTTATTTTCAGTATTTCTTCGGTTTGACTCCAGTCCTTTTTCCGTCTGGCCTCGCGACGCCGGTTGCGAGGCCTCCCCTTCTTTTTCGGTTTTTTCTGTCCTTCGCGACAACTTCGCGCCTTTTTTCATTTTTCCCTGGCGGCCCGCTCGTTCGACCTCGCAGGGGCCCTTTTTCCCCCGATTGCCGCCAGTGGTTTTAAAAAGTGTGTCAAGTGTAAGAAACTGATGTCTCTTACCGACACACATGATTGCTGCCTCCGTTGCCTGGGCCCCGATCATGAAGAAATGATCTGTGGGCCCTGTAGCAAGATGTCCGCGAAGTCCTTGCGGAGTCGGCAGCATCAGCGGGAGAGAATCTTCTCTGACCCCAGCCGTACCCGGACCTCGTCAGAAGCTTCAGTGTCCAGAGAATCTGGCTCTGAACACCGCCGGAGCTCTTCTGAGAGAGGGTCCCCTAACCGGGAACATCAGCGGAAGAAGACACCCGCGAGGGCGTCGTCGGTGGATGCTCCTGGCTCCTCGAGGGCCAGGTCACATAGCCCCAACAGCCGTCCCGGGTCTTTGGAGCTGGAGCGGCCGTCCAAACAGCCTCGTCTGGAGATGGACTCCTCTGCTCACGTAAGTGCTGTTGTCTTCGTAGACTCGCCTCCGAGTGGTCCGATGTCGGGCCCGACGCCGTCGGGGCCCGAGTCGGGGGCTGCTGGGTCTCCTGAGTTCGGACTCAGGTTGACGGCCTTGGAGCGCAGCTTGACTGCCTTCATGGACCAGCAGCGGGCATTGATCGCTGGCCTCGCTGGCGCGTCTGCCCTGACCGCCGGGACGTCGACGTCTAAGTCGACCCCGGAGACCGAGCCGATCCTCGAGTCCCTGCGGGCTCGAGTCGATCCTCGGTCGAGGTCGCCTTCGGCCTCCCGTTCGGGGCCGAGGTCGTCGACGCCGACCCCCTCGGCGTCGGGGCGGACGGCGTCTGTGCCTGCCCGACCGGAGCCGCTCGACTCCTCCTCCGAGGAGTCCGCCTGGGAATCCGAGGTGGATGAGTCGCCTGGTTCTTTCCGGACTCGGTGTGTCCCTTCTGACTCCCCCGAGTCCGAGCCTCGGAGACAGTCCCCCCCGGAGGATGCCCGGTTCTCGGACTTCGTAAGGGACATGGCCAAGGCCTTGGCCTTCCCTGCGGATCCCGAGGAGGAGCCTCGAGCCGAGGAGCTCGATGCCCTCCAGTATGACTCTCCTGCGAAGGAGCACTTTACTGTACCGGTTCCTCCGATGCTGGAACGACTTCTCTTCCGCATGTGGGAGAGTCCAGCGTCGTCGCCGGTCTTAAGCAAGCGGATCGATGCCATATATCGAGTCCGCAAGAGCCCTGGCTTCCAGAAAGCACAGCTGCCGCACCATTCCATGGTGGTGGAATCGGCCATGCATCGGCTCAAGAGCCAGAAGATGCACTCCTCGGTGCCTCCCGGCAGGGAAGCCCGCAGCCTGGATGGCATCGGTAAGAAGTGTTTTCACGGCTCTATGCTTGCTTGTCGGGTCCAGACTTACCAGCTCTACATGGGCATGTATCTCCGGGACCTGGCTAAAGAACTAGCCGGATTCTCTGCTGGTCTCTCCGAGGAACCTTTGCGGAGGTTCCTGGCCTTGTCCACTGGTATTCGTGAGTGCTCCAAGTTCATTTCTCGAGCAGCCTATGATGGCTTCGAGGCATCGGCTCGAGTGGCCGCAGCCGGCATCGGAGCCCGCCGCCAGGCTTGGCTCCAGTCATCCGACCTCGAGCCCTGGGTGCAGGACAAGTTGGTCGATGTCCCCTGCAGAGGTGAAAACCTCTTTGGTAAACCTATGGACGAGAAGGCTGCTCAGCTCGAGACAGAGACTCTCACCAGGACTCGGCTCTCCAGGAAAACCTCTGCCCCTTCCCAGAAGAAGAAGGGCTCGGGGAAAAAGCCCTTTTACCCGAGGAAGGCGGCTGCCTATAAACACTACCCTCATTATCAGGCCTCCGCAGCTCCCCATCAGGGTCAGCAGGCCATGGGATGGGGTAACGGATCCCGTAGGCAGCAAGTCCCCAAGCCTGCGCCACCGGCCCCTGCTCCGCAGGGTGGGGGTTTTTGACTCTTTCAGCATAGCCTCTCCCCCTCCGCTGGTTTCTCTCAGCACGGGAGGCCGGCTGGTCCACTTTGCCCACAGGTGGTCCAACATCACGTCAGATACCTGGGTGCTCCACATAGTCCGAGAGGGCTATCTTCTACACTTCCACCAGGTACCTCCCCCCCTACTTTCCAGGGGAGCCTCTGCGACCCCCTCTTCACCGGGACTTACTCCTTCGGGAGTTGGCAAGTCTTATTCGGGAACAGGCAGTGGAACCGGTGCCCCACCACCTGAGGGGTCACGGTTTTTATTCCAGGTACTTCCTGGTACCAAAGCGAACTGGAGGCCTCAGACCCATCCTGGACTTGCGGAACCTCAACAAGTTTCTGGAGAGGGAAAAGTTCAAGATGCTTACCCTTGGAATCCTGCTGCCCTACCTCCGGCAGGGAGATTGGCTATGCTCCTTGGATCTAAAGGATGCCTACACTCACATCCTCATCCACCTCAGCCACCGACAATACCTAAGGTTTGTGGTGGCGGGCAATCATTACCAATACAGAGTACTGCCCTTTGGCCTATCCTCCGCACCACGAGTCTTCACAAAATGTCTCGCAGTGGTAGCGGCTTATCTCCGGCTTCAAGGCCTCTTCGTCTTTCCTTACCTGGACGACTGGCTTATCAGGGCTCCGTCCGCCACGGAGGCCACTCACGCCACGCAACGTACTGTGACTCTGCTCCAGTACTTGGGCTTTGTCATAAACTTCGAAAAGTCCACTTTGCTCCCCTCTCAGGACCTCGAGTTCATCGGCGCCAGATTGGACACGCTTCAGGCGCGGGCTTTTCTGCCGCTCGACAGGGCTCACCGGCTCATGGCTCTCGCCAGCCGTTTTCGCAGCCATCCCCGGGTCTCGGCCCGGCTCTTCCTGAAACTGCTCGGCCATATGGCGTCCACGGTCCATGTGACCCCCAATGCCCGCCTGAACATGCGGCCAGCTCAGTGGTGCCTTCGCTCTCAATGGCGTCAGGCCTCGGGGAGACTGGCGGAATCGGTACGCATCTCCAGCCCGCTAGTCTCTTCTCTACGATGGTGGCTTCACCTACCCAACCTAGTGCTCGGAATGCTTTTCCAGTCTCCTCTGCCGGTTCAGGTTCTGACGACTGACGCTTCTCTCCTGGGTTGGGGAGCACATTGCCAGGGGTCATGTACTCAGGGTCTCTGGACCCCGTGGGAATCTGCCCAGCAGATCAATTTCCTGGAGCTCAGGGCCATTCGCTTGGCTCTAAGAGCCTTCTCCCACCTCACGTCTCACCAGTCTGTGCTGGTCCAGACGGACAATCAAGTTGCTATGTTCTACGTGAACAAGCAGGGGGGCACGGGCTCCTTCCTTCTCTGCCGGGAAGCACAAAAGCTCTGCGCTTGGGCCGTCAGCCGGGGAATCCTCCTCAAAGCTGTCTATCTCCCAGGTCAAGAAAATCACCTGGCAGACAAACTGAGCAGAATCCTCCAACCGCACGAGTGGAGATTGGACCCGTTGGTGGTTCAACGGATCTTCCTACGGTGGGGCCTCCCCACACTGGATCTCTTTGCCAGTCCTCTGAACAGGCAACTTCCTCGATTCTGCTCTCGGGAACCGCATCCCCTCCGAGTAGCGGCGGATGCTTTTCTGCTCTCATGGTCCACGGGCCTTCTGTATGCCTTTCCTCCCATGCCGCTGGTGTCTCGAACTCTTTTCAAGGTTCTCCAGGACAAGGCCTCCGTGATCCTGATCGCTCCCCGGTGGCCCCGGCAACCGTTGTTCCCGCTTCTGATGCAGCTGGCGGTGGATACCCCGTTGCCTCTGGGGTTTCAACCCGATCTCCTGACCCAGGATCAGGGGTCTCTCCTACACCCCAACCTCAGATCTCTTCATCTGATGGCCTGGCTGCTGAAAGGGTAGTCCTTGCTCCCCTCCTGTTGCCTCCGGAGGTGGAGGAAGTCGTGCTGGCTTCCAGGCGACCCTCTACCCGGAAATCCTACGCCCTTAAATGGCGTCGCTTTTCCAACTGGTGTACTCAACAGTCTCAAGATCCCTTCTCCTGCTCGGTGTCGGTGGTCTTGCAGTACTTGCTTTCCCTCTCCAATCTTGGGCTCAAGTCCAACTCGGTCAAGGTTCACCTCAGTGCTATTTCAGCACATCATGTGCCAGTGGAAGGCAGGCCTCTTTCCGGCCACCCCCTCGTGGCTCGGTTCTCCCGGGGCCGCCTTCTCCTCAAACCACCATTGCGCCCCCCAGCCCCTGACTGGGACCTGAACATGGTTTTACAGCGGATCACCTGCCCGCCTTTTGAACCCATGGCTACCTGTCCTCTTCGTTTTCTCTCTTGGAAAACCTTATTCCTGGTAGCCCTCACTTCCGCTAGACGCGTTAGTGAGCTGCAGGCCCTGGTGTCTGATCCTCCCTACACTCGGTTCTACAAGAATAGGGTAGTCCTGCGGACTCATCCTAAGTTTCTTCCAAAAGTGGTCTCCCCTTTTCACATCAATGAGGAGGTGGTGCTTCCGACCTTCTTTCCCAGGCCACACTCCAGCTGAGCTGAGATGGTCTTGCATACCCTGGACTGTAGAAGGGCGCTGAACTTCTACCTTGATCGTACACGGGAGCACCGTAAGACTGTCCAGCTCTTCCTGTCTTACGACCCTAATAAATTAGGGCTCCCTGTCTCCAAGCGTACTCTGTCCATCTGGGTAGCTGACTATATCGCTTGGACTTATGCGGCGGCAGGCCTCTCGTTGGAGAGTCGAGTCACCGCTCATCGGGTTCGGGCGAAGGCTGCGTCAGTGGCTTACCTCCACTCTGTTCCATTGGCAGACATCTGCCGGGCCGCTACTTGGTCTTCGAGCCAGACTTTTGCGCCCCATTACTGCCTCGAGAGGGAGTCCCGCAGGGACAGTGCTTTCGGACAGGCAGTCCTCCGTAATCTCTTTGAGGTTTAGGCAACTCCTACCCTCCATCCCGGATGTTGGGCTACCGGTTGGAGATTAATCAGAGAAGATTCCTTCCTTCTGTGCTGCTGAGCTAGAGGGAGCTCATTTTTGTGCTTAGGGTCTCCGGTAGCCTTAAGCTGGGGAGTCCCATATGTGAGGACTGACTTCCTGCTTGGTCCTGGAGAAAGCGTAGTTACTCACCTGTAACAGGTGTTCTCCAGGAGCAGCAGGACTCAGTCCTCACAACCTTCCCTCCTCCCCTTGGAGTTGCAATCATATGATTTAGTTTTTGCAATTTTTTTGCTGTCTTTTTGCTATGTCATCAGACTGGCCAAGATGGCACCTTTGGGCGGGAAGAGGACCGCGCATGCGCGCTGCAATTCCCAAAGGCTTTCTTTGAAAGCTGGGGAAAATTGCTCCGCGAGGGCTCCGTCGGCGCCGACGTCACCCATATGTGAGGACTGATTCCTGCTGCTCCTGGAGAACACCTGTTACAGGTGAGTAACTATGCTTTCCTGACATATCTCAAAAGTAGCCAATTCCATGCTACTTAGCCCTTGGAATAAGCAGTATTTCTCTGGCTACCTTAATAATTTATGGGGTTTCCTATAGGAATTTGTCCAAAAATGTTTTAAACGCAGTTACACTAACTGCTTTTACCACATTTTCCAGCAACGTTTCAAAGCTTAATTATGCTTTGAGAGAGAAAATATTTCTCCTATTTGTTTTAAATGTACTACTTAGTGATTTCATAGCATGACCCTAATCCTTGTACTTTTGGAACAAGTAAACATTTGATTTGCCTTTACCCATTCTACTCCATTCAAGATTGTATAGATCTTTTATATCTTCCCTCAGCCATCTCTTCTCCAAAGTAAGAGCCCTAACCTCTAGCCTTTCCTTATAGGAATGGTGTTATCCCATCCCTTTTATCATTTCGGTGGTCTTTCTCTAACTTGTCGCTATATCTTTTTTTGAGATGCAGATCCTAGAATTTCACACAGTACTCATGATGGATCAATATAGAAGCATTCTGATATTCTTTTGCTTTATTCTGTATTCCGTTCCTAATAATACCTAACATCATTTTTGCTTTTTAGGCTGCAGCTGCACGCTGAATGTGAGATTGCAAAATATTGCCCATGATAATGCCTAGATACTTTTCCTGGCTGATGACCTAATGTGGAACCTAGCATCTGTAGTTTGGGTTATTCTTCCCTATGTGCCTCAGTTTGCACTTTTCCACATTAAATTTCATCTGCTATTTGGATGTCTGGTCTTACAAGGTCCTCCTGTAGTTTTTCACAATCCGCAAGCAGTTTAACAACATTGAATAATTTGGCATCATCTGCAAACCTTTTCATCTTGCTGGTGGTTCCCAATTCCAGATCATTTATAAATATGTTAAAAAAAAACAACAAACCACCAGTCCCACTACAGATCACTTGGGCACTCCACTATTTGCCTTTCTTCATTGAGAGATTTGACCATTCAACCCTATTGTTTTCTCTCTCAAACAATTCCCATTCCACAATAGTGCATTGCCTTCTATGCCATGACTTTTTAATTTCCTCAGGAGTCTCACATGAGACATTCAGAAAGCGTTTGACAAAGTCTTCTGACTCTTTTATTGATATGTTTGTTCACGCCTTCAAAGAAATGTAGCATATTGATGAGGCAAGATTTTCCTTTGCTAAATCCATGTTAAGTTATGGACAGACATGGTTTAATAGGGCCCTGTTCCACCATTTTTCCTTGCACCAACAACAGACTCACCAGTCTGTCGTTTTCTGGATCACCCATGGACCCCACTTTAAAACTGGTGCCATATTGGCCACCCTACAATCTCCTAATACTATAGACTATTTAAAATTACTACTGATACTGTAGCTCTGCAGTTTCATCTTTGAGTTCTTTCAGCACTCTTGTGTGCATACCATCTGGTCCAGGTGGTTTACTTCTCTTTGGTTTGTCAATCTGTTCTACTGCATCTTCCAGGTTCACTGAGATTTAATTAGCTCTTCTGTCTCATCACTGTTAAATGCCTTCTGTGGCATGGGTTGCTTCCTCACATCTTCCTCATGAGAGACCAAAGCAAATAATTCATATATAGTGTCTCAGCTATGACCTTGCCCTTCCCAAGTGCCCCTTTTACCTTTTGATCATGTCCATTACCTTTCTGAGGGACCATCTTTCATCTATGTTGATATAGATTATAGCTGAGACCTCATTACCAATGAGAGGAGCCTACAAAGAAAGTGGTCTATGCAGAGGTCAGCTGACTCTGCTTTGGCTCATATGCCGCCTTTTTGGAGTAGTGGCCTGAGAGGTTGAGATGCACAAGAGCAAAATCTGAAGTCATATCTACATTGCTTTAGTTCCTTGGATGTTCCCAGGCCAAAAATGCTTCCACCTTTTGCAGTGCTTGCTTGGGCCTGAGGTTGAGGTACCCCACTTTAGGCTTTTAGCAACACAGGTTACATGGTGTAGACTGGGTACTATAACAGCACAATAACTTCTGCTCTTTGCAGAGCTTCAGTTTCCATCTTCATCACCAAGGAGCATTGGTCATCTTGATAGTTCTCCAGGACCAAGCAGAAAGTCAGTTCTCACATACGGGTGACGTCGGCGTCGACGGAGCCCCCATGTGGAGCATTTCCCCAGCTTTCAAAGAATGCCTTTGGGACTGCAGCACGCATGTGCGGTCCCCTTCCCGCCCAAGGGTGCCATCTTGCTCAGTCGTCTTTTTTCCGCGGAGCCCGATGGACGTGTTTCGTGTTAACCCGAGAAAAAAGTTGATTTTGGTAGTGGAACTATTTTTTCTTCGGTTCGACGCCGGTTTCCCTTTCCCGCTTGGGCCCGGTACACCGGTATCGAGCCCGGACTTCTTTTTTCGGTTTTTGTCCTTCGTGACTAGCATTCGCGCCATTTTTCTGTTTTTCACTGGCAGCCCTGTCTTTTGACCTAGCAGGGGCCCTTTTTCCCCCGATGGCTGCCAGCGGGTTCAAAAAGTGTGATCGGTGTAAGAAACTTATGTCTCTCGCCGACATACATGACTGCTGCCTCCGCTGCCTCGGGCCAGATCATGACCCAGTGATCTGTGTCCCGTGTAGGAAAATGTCCTCGAAGGAGTTGGAGTCGGCAGCGCCAGAAGGAAAGAATCTTCTCTGACTCTGCGTCCGGCCGGGCCCAGACATCGTCAGAGGCCTCGACGTCTCGGGATTTCGATCCAGAGCATCGCCGGGGTTCCTCTGAAAGGGGGTCTCCCTCATGGGAGCATCGTAGGAAGAAGAAACCCGCGAGGGCGGTGTCGGTGGACGCACGTGGCTCCTCGGGGGCCAGTTCGCATAGCCTCGACCGCCATCCTGGGTCTTCGGAGTCGGAGAGGCCTGCTAAACAACCTAACATAAGAACATAAGATATGCCATACTGGGTCAGACCAAGGTCCATCAAGCCCAGTATTCTGTTTCCAAAGTGGCCAATCTAGGCCATATGTACCTAGCAGTTTCCCCAAGAGACTCAAGTTCCACAATGGTTGTACTGGGTCAAGCATTGATATCTTCGGTCACTTCTTAATAATGGTTTATGGACCTTTCCTCCAGGAACTTGTCCAAACCTTTTTTAAACCCAGCTACACTAACAGCCTTTACTACATCCTCCGGTAACAAATTCCAGAGTTTGATTACACGTTGAGTGAAAAAATATTTTATTTTATTAGTCTTAAATAGTTTACCCTGTAGCTTCATTGCAGGTCCCCTAGTCTTTCTATATTCTGATAAGGTAAACAATCGATCTACGTTTACCCGTTCCACTCCGTTCATTAATTTATAGACTTCTATCATATCTCCCCTCAGCCGTCTCTTTTCCAGGTTAAAGAGCCCTAACCTTTTTAGCCTTTCTTCATAGGAGTATTCTTCCATCCCCTTTACCATTTTGGTGGCTCTTCTCTGTACCTTTTCTAAAATCGCTATATCCTTTTTAAGATACGGCGACCAGAATTGCACACAATATTCAAGGTGCGGTCTCACCATGGAACGATATAGAGGCATTATAATCTTTTGTTTTATTTTCCATTCCTTTCCTTATCATACCTAGCATTCTATTTGTTCTCTTGGCCGCCGCTGCACACTGGGTCGAGGGTTTTAACATGGCATCCACAATGACGCCTAAATCTTTTTCCTGGGTGGTGGTTCCTAATGTGGAACCTTGCATCGTGTAACCATAGTTTGGGTTGTTCTTCCCTAGGTGCATAACCTTGCACTTGTCCACATTAAATTTCATCTGCCATTTTGATGCCCAGTCTTCCAATTTATCAAGATCCTCTTGCAATTTTTCACAATCCTCTTGGGTTTTAACAACTTTAAATAGTTTTGTGTCATCTACAAATTTGATAAACTCACTCGTTATTCCACTTTCCAGGTCATTTATGAATATGTCAAAAAGCAGCGGACCCAGCACAGATCCCTGGGGTACACCACTATTCACCTTTCTCCATTGGGAAAATTGGGCATTTAGACTCTTTAGTTTTGCCAAAAGTCTCTCATGAGGGACCTTGTCAAAGGCTTTCTAAAAGTCCAGATACACAATATCAACCGACTCACTTTTGTCCACCTGTTTATTCACTCCTTCAAAAAAACATAACAGATTAGTAAGACAAAATCTTCCTTGTCTAAAGCCATGTTGGCTGTCTCCCATTAGGTTGTGACTATCTACATGCTGAGTAATTTTATTCTTTATGATGGTTTCTACCATTTTTCCCGGTACTGACGTCAGGCTCACCGGTCTGTAGTTTCCCGGATCACCCCTGGAACCCTTTTTAAAAATTGGTGTTACATTGGCGATCCTCCAATCTTCAGGTATTAGAGATGATTTTAATGATTGTTCACAGATTACTGATAGCAGTTCTGCAATTTCATATTTCAGTTCTTTCAACACCCTTGGATGTATACCATCCGGCCCAGCTGATTTGCTACTCTTCAGTTTATCTAATAGTTGTAAGACATCTTCCCGATGTATCGATATTTCCTTCAATTCTTCCGCACCTTTAAATACCACTTCAGTCATGGGTAACATCCCTACATCTTCCTCAGTAAAGACCGAAGCAAGAATTCATTCAGTCTCTCCGCTATCGCCTTGTCGCCTCTTAGTGCTCCTTTAACCCCTTTATCATCTAATGGACCAACTGACTCTCTCACAGGTTTTTTGCTACGAATGTACTTGAAAAGGTCTTTATTTCGCGTTTTTGCTTCCGCAGCAAGCTTCTTCTCAAATTCTCTCTTTGCCTGCCTTATCAATGCCTTGCATTTGACTTGCCAGTGCTTGTGCTGTTTCCAACCTCGTGTGGAGCCAGAGTCCCCGGGTCACGTGAGTATTGTAGTCCTCGTGGACTCTCTTCCAGGGGAGCCGATATCGGGTCCGATGCCATCGGGGCCCGAGTCGGGGGCTGCTGAGTCTCCTGAGCTCAGACTCGGGTTGACAGCCTTGGAGAGCAGCTTGGCTGCTTTCATGGAACAGCAGCGGGCACTGATTGCCGGTCTCACGGGTGCATCTGCCCCGACCACCGGGACATCGACGTCCAAGTCGACCCCAGAGGCCGAGCTGATCCTCGAGTCCATGCGCGCTCGAGTCTATCCTCGGCCGAGGTCTCCCTCGGCCTCCCGTTCGGGACCGAAGTCATCGAAGCTGGTACCCTCGGCATCGGGGTGGATGGCATCGGTGCCTGGCCGACAGGAGCCGCTCGATTCCTCCTCCGAGGGGTCAGGCTGGGAAACGGAGGATGAGTCGTCCCCCGACACGTTTTGGACCCGGTGTGTGCCTTTGGACTCACCGGAGTCCGAGCCACATTGACGGTCCCCCCCCCCCCCCCCCCGGAGGACACACGGTTCTCGGACTTTGTGCGGGACATGGCCAAGGGTTTGGTCTTCCTCGAGGAGCTCGAGGCCCTGCAGTATGACTCTCCTCCCAAGGAGGCCTTTACTGTACTGATTCCTCCAATGCTGGAACAGTTGCTCTTCCGCATGTGGGAGGCTCCGGCCTCAACGCCGGTTCTGAGCAAGCGGGTCGATTCCATCTATCAAGTCCGCAAGAGCCCCGGGTTCCAAAAGGCACAGCTACTGCACCACTCCATGGTTGTGGAATCAGCCATGCATCGTCTGAAGAGTCAGAAGATGCATTCCTTGGTGCCTCCTTGCCAGGAGGCCCGGAACCTGGATGGCCCTCGGTTGAAAGTGCTTCCAGGGCTCTATGCTTGCCTGCCGTGTCCAGACCTACCAGCTGTACATGGGCATGTACCTTCGAGACCTGGCAAAGGAGATTGCCGGGTTCTCTGCTGGTCTCTCCGAGGAACCTTTGCAGAGGTTCAAGGCCCTGTCATCGGGGATCCGAGAGTGCTCAAAGTTTATTTCTCGAGCAGCCTATGATGGCTTCGAGGCTTCGGCCAAAGTAGCCAGAGCCGGCATCGGTGCACGTCGTCAGGCCTGGCTACAGTCATCAGACCTCGAGCCATGGGTGCAGGACAAGTTGGTCGATGTCCCCTGCCGAGGTGAAAACCTCTTTGGCAAGCCCATGGCTGAAAAGGCTGCAGAACTCGAGTCCGGGACTCTCACCCGGATAAGGCTGTCCAGAAAAACCTCTGCCCCTTAAGGGTGGCTCGGGAAAAAAGACCTTTTACCCGAGGAAGTCGTCTGTCTACCCTTACTTTCAGGCCTCCACAGCTCCCCAGCAGGTTCAGCAGGCCAAGGGGCAAGGGACATGGGCCCCGTAGGCAGAAAACCCCCAAGCCACCAGCTCCGGCTCCTGCACAGCAGGGAGGGTTTTTTTGACTCCATTGGCATAGCCTCTCCTCCACAGCTGGATCCCCTAAGCACAGGAGGCCGGCTGACCCTGTATGCCCACAGGTGGTCAGCCGTGACAAGGGATACCTGGGTGCTCAGCATAGTCCACAGGGGCTATCTTTTCCATTTTCACCAGGTACCTCCCTCCTATTTTCCAGGAGAGCCTCCAAGACTCCCTCTACACAGGGACTTACTCCTGCAGGAGTTAGCAAGTCTTCTAAAGGAACAGGCGGTGGAACCGGTGCCCCACCACCTGAGAGGTCAAGGCTTCTATTCCAGGAACTTTCTAGTACCAAAGAGGACAGGAGGCCTAAGGCCCATCCTAGACTTGCGGAATCTAAACAAGTTCCTGGAGAGGGAAAAGTTCAAGATGCTTACCCTTGGAATCCTGCTGCCCTACCTCCAGCAGGGAGATTGGCTATGCTCCTTAGACCTAAAGGATGCTTATACTCACATCCTTATTCATCCAGACCACAGACAATATCTTCGATTTGTCGTGGGAGGAAACCATTACCAGTACAGGGTACTCCCTTTTGGTCTAACCTCCGCCCCCAGAGTTTTCACCAAATGCCTGGCGGTGGTGGCGGCCTATCTCAGGATCCACAGCATGTAGATAGTCATGGCCTAATGGGAGACAGCCAACATGGCTTTAGACAAGGCAGATCTTGTCTTACTAATCTGATCTGTTTTTTTGAAGGTGTGCATAAACAGGTAGACAAAGGTGAGTCGGTTGATATAGTGTATCTGGACTTTCAGAAAGCTTTTGACAAGGTCCCCCATCAGAGACTTTTGGCGAAGCTAAAAAGTCATGGGATAGGAGGCAGTGTACTATTGTGGATCGGGAACTGGTTAAAAGATAGAAAGCAGAGGGTAGGGCTAAATGGCCAATATTCCCAATGGAAAAAGGTGAATAGTGGAGTACCCCAGGGATCTGTACTGGGTCCGCTACTTTTTGACATATTCATAAATGACCTGGAAAAGGGAATAACTAGTGAGGTAATCAAATTTGCAGATGACACAAAACTGTTTAAAGTTGTTAAAACCCAAGAGGATTGTGGAAAACTGCAGGAGGATCTGGATAAATTGGAAGACTGGGCATCCAAATGGCAGATGAAATTTAATGTGGACAAGTGCAAAGTTATGCACCTAGGAAAGAACAACCCACACTATAGTTACAAGATGCAAGGCTCCACATTAGAAACCACCACCCAGGAAAAAGATTTAGGAGTCATCGTGGATAACATGTTAAAACCCTCCGCCCAGTGTGCAGCGGCGGCCAAGAAAGCAAATAGAATGCTAGGTATCCTAAGGAAAGGGATGGAGAATAAAACAAAGGATATTATAATGCCTCTGTATCGCTCCATGGTACGACCGCACCTTGAATATTGTGTGCAATTCTGGTCACCGTATCTTAAAAAGGACATAGAGTTATTAGAAAAAGTACAGAGAAGAGCCACCAAATTGGTGAAGGGGATGGAAGGCTACTCCTATGAAGAGAGGCTAAAAAGGTTAGGGCTCTTTAACCTAGAAAAGAGGCGGCTGAGGGGAGATATGATAGAGGTGTATAAATTAATGAATGGAGTGGAACGGATAAACGTGGATAAATTGTTTACGCTATCAGAATATAGAAGGACTAGGGGGCATGTAATGAAGCTACAGGGTAAACTATTTAAGACAAATAGGAGAAAATATTTCTTCTCTCAACGTGTAATCAAACTCTGGAATCTGTTACCGGAGGATGTAGTAAGGGCTGTTAGTATAGCTGGGTTTAAAAAAGGGTTGGACAAGTTCCTGGAGGAAAGGTCCATAAACCACTATTAAAAAGGGACCCAGGATATCAATGCTTGGCCTAGTACAAGCACTGCAGAACCTGTGTCTTTTGGGGAAACTGCTAGGTACGTATGACCTAGATTGGCCACTGTTGGAAACAGGATACTGGGCTTGATGGACCTCGGTCTGACCCAGTATGGCATTTCTTATGTTCTTATGTTCTTATGTTCTTACCTGGACGACTGGCTCATCAGGGGTCAGTCTCCCCAGGAGACCAATCAAGCCACACTCTGCACTATCTCTCTTCTCCAGCATCTGGGGTTTGTCATAAACTTCACAAAGTCCTCTTTGCGCCCCTCACAGAACATGGAGTTCATCGGAGCAAGACTAGACACCCTTCAGGCAAAGCCTTTTTACCTGTAGACAGACTGATGGATCTGGCCAGACAATTCCACAGCAATTCTCTGGTCTCCGCCAGACAATTCCTAAGGCTCTTAGGCCACATGGCATCCACGGTCCATGTAACTCCAAATGCCCGTCTGCACATGAGGCCAGTCCAGTGGGGCCTCAGGACTCAGTGGCTGCAGGCCACAGGAAACCTGACGGACAAAGTGAGGGTGTCCAAGCTACTAGCCTCTTCTCTACAGTGGTGGCTTCATCTCCCGAATCTGCTGCAAGGGGTGCCTTTTCAAGCACCTCCACACTCGCAAGTGCTGACAACCGATGCTTCTCTTCAAGGTTGGGGTGCACATTGCCAAGGAGCATGCACTCAGTGCCTCTGGTCCCCTTGGGAGGACACCCTGAGTGCATGCCACACAGCAGATCAATTTCCTAGAACTCAGAGCGATCCGCTTAGCCCTGCGGACTTTCTCTCATGTCCTCTCTCATCAGTCCGTCTTGGTTCAGATGGACAATCAAGTTGCTATGTTCTACGTGAACAAGCAGGGGGGCACAGGGTCCCGACCTCTGTCAGGAGGTGCAGGACCTGTGGTCCTGGGCAGTCAATCATGGCATACTTCTCAGGGCAGTCTATCTCCCTGGATAAGAGAATTACTTGGCAGACAGATTGAGCAGAATTATACAGCCACACGATTGGCAGTTGAATCTTCTGGTGGTTCAACAGATCTTCCTAAGATGGGGTCTTCCCACCATAGATCTCTTTGCCAGTCCACTGAACCGTCAACTGTCCAGGTTCTGCTCCAGACAACCGCATCCTCTCAGAGTAGCAGCGGATGCTTTTCTCATTCCATGGTCTACAGGCCTCCTATATGCGTTTCCTCCCACGCCTCTAGTGCCCAAGACACTGTTCAAAGTGATTCGGGACAAGGCCTCAATAATTCTGGTGGCCCCCAGGTGGCCAAGGCAACCCTGGTTCCCGCTTTTTTTGCAGCTGGCGGTGGACACTCCTCTTCCTCTGGGGATGCAACCCGATCTCCTAGCTAAGGAGCAGGGATCTCTCTTACACCCCAACCTCCAGTCCCTCAATTTGATAGCCTAGCTGCTGAAAGGGTAGTTCTAGCACCCTTACTGCTGCCTAGGGAAGTGGAGGACGTGGTCTTGGCCTCTAGGAGGCAGTCCACCCGGAAGTCTTATGCCCTCAAGTGGCATAGGTTCTCCACCTGGTGTGCTCAACACAAACAGGATCCTTTCTCCTGCCTGGTACCAGTGGTGCTGTAATATTTGCATCACCTGTCCAATTTGGGCCTTAAATCCAACTTTGTTAGGGTCCATCTCAGTGCTCTCTCTGCGCACTATTCACCGGTGGAGGGTCAGTCTCTCTCCAGCCACCCTTTGGTGGTTTGCTTCCTCAGAGGCCTACTTTTGCGTAAGCCTCCAGTTCGTCCACCTGCCCCTGAGTGGGATTTGAATGTGGTCTTGCAGCGGCTTACTTGCCCACCATTTGAGCCTATGGCTACTTGTCCTTTGCGCTTTCTCTCCTGGAAAGCATTGTTTTTGGTAGCTCTTACCTCAGCAAGGCGAGTGAGTGAGCTTCAAGCCCTGGTGTCAGACACCATACACTAGGTTCTATAGGAACAGGGTAGTCTTACGGACTCACCCTAAGTTCCTTACCAAGGTTGTCTCCTCCTTCCACCTCAGTCAGGAGGTGGTTCTTCCCAGGCCGAATGCCAGCCAGGCTGAGATGGTCCTGCATACCCTGGACTGTAGGAGGGCGTTGTCCTTCTACCTTGACCGTACGCAGGAACATCGAAGGGCTGTCCAGCTCTTCGTCTCTTTTGACCCTAATAAGTTGGGGTTACCTGTCTCTAAGCGTACCCTCCGGCCCTAGTGTTGGGCTACCGTACGGGGGCGTTCTCAGAGAAGATTCTTTTCGTACATACTGAGGCTCTAGAGGGAGCTTAATTTTTCAGCTTTGGGTCCCTGGTAGCCTTAAGCTGGGGAGTCTCCCATATGTGAGGACTGACGTCCTGCTTGGTCCTAGAGAAAGAGTAGTTACTCACCTGTAATAGGTGTTCTCCAGGAGCAGCAGGAATCAGTCCTCACAACCCTACCTCCTCCCCTTGGAGTTGCAGTCATATGATTTATTTTTTTGTTTTTGCTGTCTTTTAGCTTTGTCATCTGACTGAGCAAGATGGCACCCTTGGGCGGGAAGGGGACCGCGCATGCATGCTGCAGTCCAAAGGCTTTCTTTGAAAGCTGGGGAAATGCTCTGCATGGGGGGCTCTGTCGGCGCCGACGTCACCTGTATGTGAGGACTGATTCCTGCTGCTCCTGGAGAACACCTGTTACAGGTGAGTAACTACTCTTTACTACCTCTAAAGTGCGATTTGTCATTTTTCTGCAGATCTTATCTAACAGAATGAAATCCTCCTGTGCAGAGAGCCAAGTCCAAGAATGCCCATTGCAGACCCAGATGATATGTTGCACTATAGTATCTGTGCAATATCCCTGTGCACAAGAAGCACATCAATTGTGCTCTGCAGAGCTCTGAATCCAGACCCAAGGGAATTTCTCTCTTTGAGTACAGCATTCTATTTTTACACCATGTATCTGTTGAGCAGAGCCATGATGTCGAAGACTTTGAGATTTCATTTGGAGTACTATGTATAATTTTGGAGTCCACACTTTCAAAAGGATGTAAGTAGGATGGAGTCGGTGCAGAGGGTTGCTATTGAAATGGTCAGTGGTCTTCATCATAAAGCATATGTTGACTGATGTAAGTATCTCAATATATATACTTTGGAAGAAAGCTGGGAGAGGGAGATGTTTAAATACTTCTGTGGCTTAAGTGCACAGGAGGATAGCCTCTTTCAATTGAATGAAAGCTTTGCATCAAGGAATCATAAAATGAAGGTAAAAGGGTATAAGAGTGATTTGAGGAAATATATTTTTTATGGAAATATTGGTAGTTGCATGGAATAACCTCCCATATATGACATGAGAAATGAGGTGGTAGAGATGAGGACTGTATCTGAATTCAAGAAAGCATGGGATAAACAGAGGATCTCTAAGGTTAAAATGAGACTGTAAAGCTGCTTAATTGGTATGGAAAGGCAGACTGGATAGGCTGTATGGTTTTTATTTTTATTTTTCTATGTTTCTGTCATGGTTTGCCAGTCTGACTGTAGGCTAACCACATCTGAGAGGTTATTTACTGATTTAGGGAAGAATATATTAACGCCATGCTTAAGCTGCAGTTCTAATATTGCTTGAAAATAGCGGTACAGCAAAGTGTTCCAAGATTAAACATATTTAAGGGAGAAAAATTCAGCTGAAGGGGCACACCTTAACTGTTGCTATATATCATCCACTTGTTCTTATCATAAATGTGCATTTAATGTTAGTCTATTCCACATGTAACTAAAATACTCTTCTAGAATCTCGCCTTCTGCCAGTGTCTTCATTTTTAAGTTGGAGTATGTTATTTGTGTAAGCGATCTATTTGTGTGTGTTAAAAACCTGCTACCAGCAGTTGCAGTTTCTGGCCTTTGTCAAGTCACCACAACAAAGAGCAGCTCATCCAAAGTAAGGTACAACTGCTGAGTTAATCGAGAAGTCTTCAATTTTAACTATGCCTGTCATGATTTGATGCATCTGGCGTACAAAGGATGCCCATTCCAAATTAGCAGAAGCTCCTCGTACAGCAGACTCCTTATTTAGTGATAAAGTAAACAAGATATGGGCATGATAAAGATCACTACTCCCCTCAACTTTTCTCAGCTATCCTGCCCTCTTTTTAAATCACCCTTAAGATGTCTTTGATTTAGTGCCAGAGAGATTCCGTCTGTTATAAGAGTGTATTCCATCCTAATCAGAAACATCATCAGCAGACCCATTCCCCCTATCGTTTCTGTTCAGTATGCAACCTCTATGGGAATTTGTTTTTAATCTCTTTAATCTTGGGGAAAACACCATAGATTCATGGTTTCTGAGTATACTCAAAACACGCTATCAACTTTGTGTAAACTTGCCTATACTCAACTCTTGGAAGAAGGATTCTCCAGGACCAAGCAGGCAGTCAGCCCTCACTTATGGGTGACGTCGGCGCCGACGGAGCCCTCGCGGAGCAATTTTCCCCAGCTTTCGCAGAAAGCCTTTGGGAATTGCAGCGCGCATGCGCGGTCCCCTTCCCGCCCAGGGATGCCATCTTGCTCAGTCTTCTTTTTTCCGCGGAGCCCTACAGACGTAGTTTGTTACCGCCGCTGAAAAAGTTGATTTCTTTAGTTTGATTTCTCGTAAAAAATTATTCTCGGTTCGTGTGTCCTCTTCCCGCCGGGCTTTTGAGCCCGTTCACGTTTTTTATTTTATTTTATTTTATTCCAACTGGCGTCCCCGTCACTTTTTCCTTCTTCCCTGGCAGCGCGGTCTTTCGACCTTGCAGGGGTCCTTTTTCCCCCGATGGCTGCCAGCGGGTTTAAAAAGTGTGATCGTTGTGTCAGACTTATGTCTCTTACTGACACGCATGACTGCTGCCTCGGCTGCCTAGGGGCCAAGCATGACACTGAGTTGCGGCCCGTGCAGCAGGATGTCCTCGAAGGCCCTGAGGAGTCGGCAGTCGCAAAGGGATCGTATCTTCTCTGACTCCGCGCGGACCTCGTCAGAGGCCTCGACGTCTCGTGGCTCCGGCTCAGACCATCGTCGGAGTTCTTCTGAACGGGGTTCCCCCGGCCATGAACACCGGCGGGAGAAGAGGCCCGCGAGGGTGGAGCCGGACGGCAATCCTGGTTCCTCGAGGGCCAGGTCGCTCAGCCCGGCCCGACTCCCCGGGCCCTCGGAGGGTGAGAGGCCTTCGAAGCTTCCTCGTCTCGAAGTGGAGACTCCTGGACATGTGAGTGATATAGTTCTCCTGGACTCCCCCACGGATGATCCGACATCGGGCCCGACGCCATCGGGGCCTGAGTCGGCGGATGCTGGGTCTTCTGAGCTTGGTTTCAGACTGACGACCTTGGAGCGCAGTATCTCTGCCTTCATGGACCAGCAGCGGGCATTGATCACTGGCCTCGCCAGTGCATCTGCCCCGACCACCGGGACGTTGACGCCCAAGTCGACCCCGGAGGCCGAGTCGATCCTCGAGTCCATACGAGCTCGAGTTGATCCTCGACCTAGGTCTCCCTCGGCTTCCCGTTCGGGACCGAGGTCTTCGACGCCGGCCTCAGCGTCGGGGAGGAGGTCTCCGGGCCCCGCGCACACGGAGCCGCTCGACTACTCCTCGGAGGAGTCGGGCTGGGACACGGAGGAGGACGAGTCACCCGGTTCCTTTCAGACCCGGTGCGTCCCCTCCGACTCGCCCGAGTCAGAGCCTCGGAGGCAGTCCCCCCCCGGAGGATACCCGGTTCTCCGATTTCGTGAGGGATATGGCCAAGGCCTTGGCTTTTCCTGCGGATCCGGAGGAGGAACCCCGAGCCGAAGAGCTCGAGGCCCTTCAATATGACTCCCCCCCTAGGGAGGCCTTTACTGTACCGGTTCCCCCGATGCTGGAGCGGCTTTTCTTCCGCATGTGGGAAAGCCCGGCCTCGACGCCGGTGTTGAGCAAGCGGGTCGATTCCATGTATCGAGTCCGCAAGAGCCCCGGGTTCCAGAAGGCACATCTACCGCACCACTCCATGGTGGTGGAATCGGCCATGCATCGACTTAAAAGTCAAAAGATGCACTCCTCGGTGCCTCCGGGTAAGGAGGCCCGGAATCTGGATGCCCTCGGTAGGAAGTGCTTCCAGGGCTCTATGCTTGCTTGTCGGGTCCAGACATATCAGTTGTATATGGGTATGTATCTCCGCGACCTGGTAAAAGAAATGGCGGGTTTTTCCGCAGGTCTCTCCGAGGAACCCTTGCAGCGGTTCCAAGCCCTGTCCACAGGGATTCGAGAGTGTTCGAAGTTCATTTCTCGAGCGGCCTATGATGGCTTCGAAGCATCGGCTCGAGTAGCTGGAGCCGGCATCGGGGCTCGCCGCCAAGCTTGGCTTCAGTCCTCCGACCTCGAGCCGTGGGTGCAGGACAAGTTGGTCGATGTCCCTTGCAGAGGGGAAAACCTCTTCGGCAAGCCCATGGCCGACAAGGCGGCAGAGCTAGAGTCAGAGACTCTCACCAGGACTCGCCTTTCCAGGAAAACCTCTGCTCCTTCTCAGAGGAAGAAGAGCTCGGGGAAAAAGCCCTTTTACCCGAGGAAGGTGTTCGCTTATAAGCAGCACCACCCACACTATCAGGCCTCGACAACCCCTCATCAGGGGCAGCAGCCTAAGGGGCAGGGTAACGGATCCCGGAGGCAGAAAGCCCCCAAGCCCACCACGCAGGCCCCGGCCCAGCATGGTGGGGGTTTTTGACTATGCCAGCATAGCCTCTCCCCCCCAGGGGCCCTCGCTCAGCACGGGGGGCCGGCTGACCCACTTTGCTCATAGGTGGTCAGCCGTAATGTCCGATGCCTGGGTGTTGCGGGTGGTTCAAAAGGGCTACCTCCTACATTTTCACCAGGTGCCCCCCCCTACTTCCCGGGGGAGCCTCCCAAACCCCCGCTGCACAGGGACGTACTCCTTCAGGAGCTGCAAAGTCTGCTTCAGGAGCGGGCGGTGGAGCCAGTGCCCCAGCATCTGTGCGATCATGGTTTCTACTCGAGGTACTTCCTGGTGCCAAAGAGAACAGGAGGCCTCAGACCCATTCTGGACTTACGCAACCTCAACAAGTTCCTGCAGCGGGAAAAGTTCAAGATGCTTACCCTTGGAACCCTACTGCCCTACCTCCAGCAGGGAGATTGGCTATGCTCCTTGGATCTAAAGGATGCTTATACCCACATCCTTATTCACCCAGAGCACCGACAATACCTAAGGTTTGTGGTGGCAGGGAACCATTATCAGTACCGAGTACTGCCCTTTGGCCTATCCTCCGCTCCCAGGGTGTTCACGAAGTGCTTGGCAGTGGTGGAAGCCTTCCTAAGGCTTCAAGGCCTCTTCGTCTTCCCGTACCTGGACGACTGGCTCATCCGAGCATCGTCTGCTCCAGAGGTCGCCCAGGCCACCCAGCGTACGGTGGCTCTGCTTCAGCACTTGGGCTTTGTCATAAACTTCGAGAAGTCCGCTTTGCTTCCCTCTCAGGACCTCGAGTTCATAGGGGCAATGCTGGACACTCGGCTGGCTCGTGCCTTCTTGCCTCTGGAATGGGCCAACAGGCTTATGGCTCTAGCCGGCAGGTTCAACAGCGAGTCACCGGCCCCTGCCAGACAGTTCCTGCAACTGCTCGGACACATGGCCTCCACGGTCCATGTCACTCCGAATGCCCGTCTACATATGAGATCTGCTCAGTGGAGCCTTCGCACTCAGTGGCATCAGTCCACAGGGAGACTGTCGGACCTGATACAGATTTCTGACCGTCTGGTCTCCTCCCTGCAATGGTGGCTTCACCTAGTGCTCGGCATGTCCTTTCAGTCGCCCCCACCGTCCCGGGTGCTCACGACAGATGCCTCCCTCCTGGGCTGGGGGGTGCATTGTCGGGGGACATGCATTCAAGGCCTTTGGACACCTTGGGAGGCCGCCCAGCAGATAAACTTTCTAGAGCTACGGGCGATCCGCCTAGCTCTGCGGGCCTTCTCTCACCTGACGTTCGGTCAGTCCGTACTGGTGCAGACGGACAATCAGGTTGCCATGGTTCTATGTGAACAACCAAGGGGGCACGGGCTCCCTCCTATGTCAGGAAGCCCGGAGGCTGTGCTCTTGGGCTGTCGGTCAAGACATCCTCCTTAAAGCGTTTTACCTGCCAGGGCAGGACAATTGCCTGGCAGACAAACTGAGCCGGATTCTGCTGCCACACGAATGGAAGATGAACCCCGCGGTGGTCCAGCAGATCTTCCGCCGGTGGGGCTCTCCCACTGTGGATCTCTTTGCCAGTCCCCTGAACAGGCAGCTCCCCAGATTCTGCACCCGGCACCCTCACCCTCTTCGAGTGGCGCCGGATGCTTTCCTCATCCTGTGGTCCACGGGTCTGCTGTATGCTTTCCCTCCCATACCACTGGTGTCCCGGACTTTGTTCAAAGTTGTCCAGGACAGGGCCTCCGTGATCCTGGTAGCGCCCCGGTGGCCGAGACAACCGTGGTTCCCTCTGCTTCTACAGCTAGCGGTGGACACCCCTCTTCCCCTGGGGTTTCAGCCCTATCTCCTGACCCAGGATCAGGGTACTCTTCTGCACCCCAACCTCAGGGCCCTGCACCTGATGGCCTGGCTGCTGAAAGGGTAGTCCTAGCCCCACTGCTGCTACCCCCGGAGGTGGAAGCCGTCGTCCTAGCATCTCGGCGACCTTCCACCCGGAAGTCTTACGCCCTCAAATGGCGTCGCTTCTCGGTCTGGTGTTCTCAGCGATCTGAGGACCCCTTCGCCTGTCTAGTATTGGTGGTACTGCAATATTTGCTTTACCTCTCTGATCTAGGTTTCAAATCCAATTCTGTCAGAGTCCACCTCAGTGCTCTCTCTGCACATCATTCACCGGTTGAAGGCCAGCCTCTCTCTTCGCACCCCTTGGTGGCGCGTTTTCTCAGAGGCCTCCTGCTTAAACCTCCGTTGCGCCCTCCAGCCCCTGACTGGGACCTCAACGTGGTTCTGCAAAGGCTTACCTGCCCGCCTTTTGAACCCATGGCTACCTGCCCTCTTCATTTCCTCTCCTGGAAAACTCTCTTCTTGGTAGCCCTCACTTCCGCGAGGTGCGTAAGTGAGCTGCAGGCCCTAGTGTCGGAGCCTCCGTACACTAGGTTCTACAGGAATAGGGTGGTCCTGCGGACCCACCCTAAGTTCCTTCCAAAGGTAGTCTCCCACTTTCACATCAATCAAGAGGTGGTTCTTCCGACCTTCTTCCCCAGGCCGCATGCCAGCCGAGCTGAGACTGTCCTGCACACCCTGGATTGTAGAAGAGCCTTGTCCTTCTACCTTGACCGTACGCGGAAGCATAGAAAAGCGGTTCAGCTTTTCGTGTCTTTTGATCCCAATCGGTTGGAGGTGCCTGTCTCTAAGCGCACTCTGTCCACCTGGGTGGCCGACTGTATCGCCTGGACTTACGGGGCGGCCGGCCTCTCCTTGGAAAGTCGCGTCACGGCTCATCGGGTCAGGGCGAAGGCCGCGTCCGTGGCTCACCTCCGCTCTGTTCCGTTGGCAGACATCTGCCGGGCAGCTACTTGGTTTTTAAGTCAGACTTTTGCGGCTCACTACTGCCTGGAAAGGGAGTCCCGCAGGGACAGTGCTTTCGGTCAGGCAGTTCTCCACCATCTCTTTGAGGTTTAGGCAACTCCTACCCTCCGGCCCCGGTGTTGGCTACCGGCTGGATGCGTATTCAGAGAAGATTCCTTCCTTCTGTACTGCTGAGCTTGAGGGAGCTCATTTTCGGCTTGAGGCCTCCGGTAGCCTTAAGCTTGGGAGTCCCATAAGTGAGGACTGACTTCCTGCTTGGTCCTGGAGAAAGAGTAGTTACTCACCTGTAACAGGTGTTCTCCAGGAGCAGCAGGAATCAGTCCTCACTACCCTCCCTCCTCCCCTGGGAGTTGCAGTCATTCTTATTGCATATCTTGCAAATTTTTCGCTGTCTTTCCGCTATGTCATCAGACTGAGCAAGATGACATCCCTGGGCGGGAAGGGGACCGTGCATGCGCGCTGCAATTCCCAAAGGCTTTCTGCGAAAGCTGGGGAAAATTGCTCCGCGAGGGCTCCGTCGGCGCCGACGTCACCCATAAGTGAGGACTGATTCCTGCTGCTCCTGGAGAACACCTGTTACAGGTGAGTAACTACTCTTTCTCTTAAGTCTGGTGGCCATAATGCCACTCACTGCAGCAAAGAAATCAGGACTTCTACTTGTGGTATTTCCTTATTCCAAGAAAGAGTAAAACCCATTCTTCTTTTGAGAGACCTGAAACATTTCTTCACAAGGAGAATTTCAAAATGAATACTCTTTCATCTTACTTCGCCTAAAAAAGTGACTGACCATGTATCCAGGATCTCAAGGATGCATATTGTCATATAATAATCCCTCCTTGTTACAGAAAATGCCTGATATTCATGCTTCAAATATATGTTCAGTAAAAATTCTTCCATTTAACTTGAGGTCCTCTCCCAGAGTACTTGCAAAATGCTTTGTACTGGTGACAGCTTGCTTCCACAAACGAGGGTGGCTGCTCTTTTCATACTAGTTGACTAGCTTCTAGTTTCTTTTGAAAGATATGCCTTAATACTGAGTGATGAGACAATATTGCTTTTCCAAACTTTTGGCTTCTTTATCAACTTTCAAAAGTTTTATTACATCCTTGAAGGCACATGTTGCATACAAGCACCATCTCTTTTATAAGGTGCCATTTTGGACACAGTTCAAACAAAGACTTTCCTAACAGAGGAGAAAGTATAAACCTTTATTTCATATATCCGCAACATACACCAGTTCTTGTAACCAGAGTTTGCTTACAAATGTGGGGCTGCATAGCTGTTACCACTTGTGAAAATGAGGCAACCTTGAGCTCCAGTGGAATCATTGCTCTCATTCTTTTTCTACAATCCTTCCACTCAACTCCATGCTGAGCTGTGTTGGTGAACATTCAGAACCGATCTTGGAACAGGTGATCTCCAGGAGCAAGCAAAAATGTAGTCTTCACATATGGGTAACGTCGATACCGATGGAGCCCACGCGGAAATGCTCCCCAGCGTCCAATAGGAAAGCTTTTGGGAGCATCCCACTGCGCCTGCGTAGCTGCCTTCCTGCCTTTCCAGCTCTCCCTCCTCAGTTCTTTGTTTTCCATGGAGCCGACAAGAAGCAATTCCTGTCACCGCAGAAAATTTGTCCTTTCTTATTTTTTTGTGGTCGTGTCTGCCTTTCTGTCAGTGCTGGTACCGACCCCATCGGTGCTTGCTTTCTTTAAAAAAAAAAATCTTCTGTAAGGGAAAAAATCACATCGACACCATCTTAGGCTTAGGCCTCCCCTTTTGTCACAGACAAAATATAAAAAACATCCAGTGGTTTTAAGAAGTGTTCCAAATGTGGCAGTACCATTTCGGCCACAGACACCCATGACTGGTGTCCAAAATACTTAGGACTGGATCATCAACCATCAGAATGTCCTCTGTGTAGGAAGATGACAGAGAGGCCTACAGAACCGAGCTGCAAAGCTGGCACCATCTTTGCCTCTGATGCAGTATCTTTAGCATCAACGTCATCGAGAGCTTCATCTTCCTCCCAAGGATCTCAGGTATCGCAACCTAGGTCTTCTTCGAAGACTGGCTGGCCCTCCAAGGGTAGATTTCCTTTTAAACATTGAGATGCCTCAGGCGTAGCCCTGAAGGAGGACACACCGGCTAAACAACCCCGGCAGGAGGACCTTGCCTCCAAAGCCTTAGTGGGGTCCCATAATGCTTCTGAGGCCTCCATCTCTGGAGAGCACCTGGTGCCATGCTCAGGGATTGTGGCCTGCAATTCCGGTACTGATACCCAAGCATCGGCATGCTCCATGGATGAACGAATCCTGGCCATTGAGCGGAGCTTATTGGCCTTACTGGCAACCTCCGTGCCAGTAAAGCCTTTACAATCGATCCCTCAGGCATCGGTACTGGCTCCGGTACCGACACAACCTGCATTGACTTTTTTGCCGCTTATCATGCCGGCCCTCAAATCCGTTTCTGGTACCGAGGTTCTGGCACTGCAAGCTTCAGCTACCGGTTTTGATCAGTATTGAGTACATGCAGAGCAGGAACACCCTGCCCATCGATACTTTGATTCTTCAGACTCCGATTCATCGGATGATGAATCGGCCGTTACCCGGGACATGAGAATTCTCCTGAAAGACCCATCTGTCTCCACAACATCACATGTCCCCTTTGGAGGACATGTCTTTCCAAGACTTTATTTGCGATATTGCTTGGGGTCTGTCCATAATGGTTACTTCAGCGAAAGAGCCTAGGGCTGAAGAACTTGAAATTCTTCACTATCCTACAGCCCCAAAGGAAGCTGCTACTCTCCCTTTTCATTGCATTCTTCACGACCTTATGCTTCGTATGTGGGAGACATCCCTTACCATCTCTCCACATACTCAACGACTCGATACCATGTACCGGAATGTCCCGGTTTTCAAAAGACGCAATTACCTCACCATTCCATGGTGGTGGAATCGGCAGTGCATTGAATAAAGAGTGCTAAGACACATTCCTCGAACCCTCCAGGTAGGGAATCGAGAACCCTCGACGCCTTTGGTTGAAGTTGTTTTCAGTCCTCCATGTTATCAGCCAGGATCAGTTCCTACATACTGTATATGGATATGTTCCTTAGAGAGGTTGCTAGGGATTTGGAGTTAATGGCTTCTCTAATCCCCGAAGACAAGAGAGCAGATTCTCTCACCTTTGTTTAAGCATGCTCAACATTTTTCAAAGTTTGTTAACAGGGAAACTTTTGACTGTTTTGAGTGCATCAGCAGAACTTCATCTATTTGCATTGGTGCACGCAGGATTGCTTGGCTCCAAGCATCCGATCTTGAACAATGGGTTCAAGATAAGCTGGGTAATATCCCTTGCACCAGTGAAAACCCTTTTGGCAAGGATTGGCACGACAAGGCCTCTCAGAATCCGAGAACACCACTCTTAATAGACTATGTAGATCTACTGACAACCCAGCTAGGAAAAAGGCAGCGAAGAAAGTCTTCTTCAACAAGAAGTAGTACTTTCCTTCGTACACCCCTGTTGTTTAGTGTCAGCACCATGCTCCTCAGAAGGGGCAGCAGCCATCAAAATTTCAAAAGAAGGCTCAGACTTCTACGTCACAGCCACCTTAGCAGACCCAGCCTCCTCAGGGTCTGACTCATTTCTGGAGAACATAGCTGTTCTGCCTCTGGAGATTCCAGATCCCATCCACATTCCCGGTAGACTTTGTCACTTTGCCCACAGGTGGCATCTTATCACATCAGAGCAGTGGACACTGTCCATAGTATGGGAGGGGGTACAAGCCCCTCCCCTGGACCTCCTCCAAGAGAGTTCTGCTCTCAACCCGCTCTCAACCCCCTCTCATTGCTCTGTTGTTGCAAGAGGTCACCTCCCTTCTCTTTCAGGGCACAATAGAGGAGGTTCCACCATCCCAGCAGGGAATGGGCTTTTATTCTCCATACTTCCTCATTCCAAAGAAAACAGGAGAGTACAGGCCCATTCTGGACCTCAGAGGACTGAACAAGTACCTACTATGGGAGAAATGCAAAATGATCTCCCTAGGCACCTTTCTCCCCTATCTCCAGAGTCAGGATTGGCTATGCTCTCTAGATCTAAAAGAGGCATATACTCACATACTTATTCACTCACAGCACAGAAAGTTCCTGCACTTCATGTTTCAAGGGAGACATTATCAATACAGTGTCCTGCCTTTCGGCCTCTCCTCTGCCCTAAGAGTCTTCACAAAGTAGTAGTAGCCGCATTCCTAAGGACTCTAGGGAGATTTGTCTTCCCTTACTTAGACTGGCTCATTCAGGCAAACACCTCTCTAGAGGCCAGTCTTTCCCTCTCGCGCACCATGCAAGTGCTGCAACACTTGGGATTTGTAATAAATCTTCCAAAGTCCCACCTTGTTCCCTCTCAAGCTGTAGAGTTCAAAAGGCTCTCCTAGACACTCAACAATCAAAGGCATTTCTGCCCCAACCCCGCTGCGCTCGATTCAGTCAGCATCTCAGGCATGCCTCAAGAACTTTCTCACTGCTCGAGAACTGCTACAACTTCTGGATCATATGGCATCGACGGTGCATGTTGTTCTATATGCTCATTTACATGTGCACGCAGCTCAATGGACACTGACTTCCCAGTGGTCTCAGGCATTGGGTCGCCTGGGATACAAAATAATGTCTCTACCCTCCTAATCTAGTCTCTCCAGTGGTGGCAATCCCCAGACAACCTCCTGGTAGGGTCACCTTTTCAGATGCCAGCACATCAATGTACCCTGATGACGGATGCATCCAAATTAGGCTGGGGAGCTCATCTGGACAATCTCTCCACTTAGGGGCTTTGGTCTCATCAGGATTCACAACTCCACATAAATCTGCTGGAACTCTAAGCCATTCACAATGCTCTCAAAGTGTTCCAGGACCATCTTCAATTCCGCACGATTCTAGTCCAGATGGACAAACAAGTAGCCATGTTCTGCTTGAACAAGCAGGTCAGAACAGACTCTTGGACCCTTTGAAGCGAAGCCCTGCATCTGTGGTCTTTTGCCATTATGGCATCACATTCAAATACTTGCATGTATCTTCCAGGCAAACAGTGTCTTGGCTGTTCTCCAGCATCCCTTTCAGACTTAGATCAACTCCTACCCTCCATCCAGGGTTTCGATATATCCTTGGAGGATATATGACCTACTTTGTTATGCCTGTGATCCACAGCTCACTCTGAGGTCATCTCTCTGGCATCTCCGAGCTAGGGAGTCCCATATTTGAAGACTACATTCCTGCTTGTTCCTGGAGATAGTAGTTACTCACCTGTAACAGGTAATCTCCAGGAACAGCAGGAATTTAGTCTTCACAACCCACCCTCCTCCCCTAGTAGTTGTAGTTCTTCTCTTCTCTTATCTCAGCTACAAACTCAACTGAGGAGGGAGAGCTGGAAAGGTGGGAAGGCAGCTACACAGGCATAGTGGGATGCTCCCAAAACTTTCCTATTGGACGCTGGGGAGTGTTCCCGTGCGGGCTCCATATGTGAAGACTAAATTCTTGCTGTTCCTGGAGATCACCTGTTACAGGTAAGTAACTACGTTTTCCGTTTGCTCCATTGCAATATTGATTAGTCCTAATTACAGGTGCATCAAATGTAGGCTTGGTAACTCATATTGAGGCCCATCATGTGCAGCGAATGTAGTCGCATTCTGAGAAGCTCCAGGCAGTTTACTATGTTTTTCAAGTCTTTTGTTCCAGGGCATGGCAGTTTTGATTCACACAACAACCAAAGAGGGATGAGATCTCTACACCTATCAAGGAGCAGCAAAGATTTAGAAATGTTATGGCTTGTCACATGTAAATACACCGGAGTTCAGAACCATAATGCTGACAAGCTCTGCAAGACTTCTCCAGTCTCATGATTGGTCCCTAAATGATGCAATCCTGCAGACCACCTTTTGGAAAGGGGGGACCCTCAGGTTGACCTCAGGTTGCTAGCAGAAGGAATGCAGAACTTCCTCCTCCTGTTCCCATATGTCAGGCTCCAGATGTGCTTGCATCCCCTGAACTTGTACCCTTTTGTATATATACTCCCCATTCTTCTCATAGCAAAAACCCACCACAAGTTCCAAAAGTGTCCAAGTACCATGATTCTCATAATGTCATATCGGCTTTGGCAGATCTAGTTACATCTTGGCTAGCAGCTCTACCAACATGCAGGCTGCAAGAAATTTCAGCATTAATCATTTAGCACATAGCCATTGTCTCTTCTCATATTGAAATCTCTATCCCTTGCAGCATGGAAATTGAGCAGCATTTTAGTTTCTGCTCTGGGGTTACCAGAGCCTATCCCTGGACATTATCATAGCTACAAGAAAACCAACTAGTAGGCATACATATACCTTCAAATTGAAAAGATTTTCTATCTGGTATTTCATGAACCACACATCGACGACAGGTGGGAAGAAGTGGGCAGAACAAAATCAATGCAAAATACATGCAAGCCAGTTAAATGCTGGAAAGCAATGAGCACGAATGCTCAAAGCTTAGCCAACAAAGTTCCGGATCTGGAAGCCCTAATGGTGGAAATGGACTTGGACATTGTGGCCATTACAGAAACATGGTTTAATGAATCACATGAATTGGATATAGCCATAGCTGGTTATAATCTATTCAGAAGAGATAGAGAAAGTGGAAAAGGAGGAGTGACCTTGTATGTCAAAAGCAATATTAAAGCTACTGAAATGCAGGGGGCATGGGGAAAAGAAGAAGCGCTCTGGATTGTGTTGGAAAGAGGAGATGGCACTGTCATCTATACTGCTGTAGTCTACGGACCTCCGACTCAAATCGAAGAAATAGATAACGAATTGATTATAGATATTGCCAAGATAGCCACAAAGGGGGAAGTGATCATATTGGGTGACTTTAATCTACCTGATGTGGATTGGATTACTCCTTCTGCGAATCTGGAAAGAAGCAAAAAAATTGTGGATGCTTTCCAAGATGCGTTACTTGGACAAATGTTGATGGAACCAACCAGGGAAAGCTGAATGCTGGATTTACTGCTTACCAACGGTGATAGCGTGTCGAATGTCCGGGTGGGTGCCCCTGTGAGCAGCAGCGATCATCACACAGTGTGGTTTGAGATAAAAACCAAGCTGCAGTCCAATCATAGCAAGCTCAAAGTCCTAAACTTCAAAAACACTGACTTCAGTAAAATGGCCAAGTACCTAAAGGAGGTGTTAGGGTGGGAGGGGATAAGGAAAGTGGAATTGCAATGGGCTAAACTAAAGGTGGCAATAAAAGGGGCAACAGATAAAGATGTAAGGAAAGTAAAAACAAGAGGAAAAGGAAACCTATTTGGTTCTCCAAAGAAGTGGCTGCTCAAATAAAGGCAAAAAACACAGCTTTCACAAAATTCAAAAGCTTGCAAACAGAGGAACACAGAAAGGAATACAGAATCAAACTAAAAGAGACAAAAAGAGAAATAAGGAAAGCAAAATAAAAGGCAGAGGAAAAGATGGCTAAAGATGTGAAGTGTGGCGACATCTTTCTTAAGGTATATTCGGGAGAGGAGGCAAATCAGAGATGGAATTGCAGGACTCAGAAGTGCTGGGAACGGACTCGTGGAAAGTGACATTGAAAAAGCGAAATTGCTAAACAAATACTTCTGTTCTGTTTTTACTAAGGAAAATCCTGGAGACGGACCACCTGTGACTCCCAAATATAAAAATGGGAATGAAGTAGATACCACACCATTCACAGAAGATGATGTGTTAGAACACCTTGCAAAACTGAAAGTGGACAAGGCCATGGGACCGGATGGGATACATCCCAGGATACTGAAAGAGCTCAGAGAGGTTCTTGCAGTGCTGTTAAAGGATGTTTTCAACAGATCCTTGGAAGCAGGAGACGTTCCTCAGCACTGGAGAAGGGCTGATGTGGCACCTCTTCACAAAAGTGGTGACAGGGAAGAAGCGACAAACTACAGGTCTGTGAGCCTTACCTTGGTGGCGGGAAAAGTAATGGAGGCGCTCCTGAAAGAGTGAATAGTGGATTTTCTCAAAACCAACAGGTTGCATGATCCGAGGCAACATGGTTTTATCAAAGGACAATCTTGCCAAAGAAATCTGATTGAGTTCATTGACTGGGTGACCAGAGAACTAGATCAGGGGCATGCAATGGATGTCCTCCTCCTGGATTTCAGCAAAGCCTTTGATACTGTTCCTCATAGGAGGCTTATCAATAAACTCGGTAGTTTGGGGATAGGTCTCAAGGTGGTTAACTGGATCAGAAATTGGTTGACTGACAGACGACAAAAGGTGATGGTAAATGGAGCTCACTCGGATAAAAGGAGGGTGATTAGCGGGGTGCCCCAAGGTTTGGTCCTGGACCTGCACTGTTCAATGTATTTGTGAGTGATATTGCTGAAGGACTGAATGGAAAAGTCTGTCTTTTTGCAGATGACACAAAAATTTGCAACAGAGTGGACTCCCCTGAGGGAATGGATAACATGAGGAAAGATCTACAAAAGCTGGAAGAATGGTCTAATGATTGGCATTTAAGATTTAATGCAAAGAAGTGCAGTGTCATGCACTTGGGAAGCAGAAATCCAACGGAAATGTACGCGATAGGGGGCGAGAGGTTGGTGTGCATGGACCAGGAGAAGGACCTTGGTGTGATTATTTCTGAGGCTCTCAAGGTGGCAAAACAGTGCAAAAAGGCAGTGGCAAAAGCCAGGAGGATGTTGGGTTTGTGATAAGGAAGCTTATCAAAGCTCAGGGAGTAAGGACAAAAGAGGGGAATTTACTCTGATGAAGGGACCTGTGCTGGCAGGTCAGAGAAATAAGACAGCTTGTTTCCCTAAAAGACTACATGTTCCAGGATGCACCAGTTTGCAGAAAGCCCCTAGAGGAGCTAAAGTGGAAAAGCATGAGTCTAATCAGAGAAACCATTATGTCATCCCTAATCAAACACCTTCTAGGAGAGAGCTTAATCCACAACACCTGAAGTATGCAAGGGAGGAGTTGCAATCTAAGCCCTTTAAAACTAGAAGGGGATCTTCAGGAGGGGAGAACCAGAAGAAGGACGAGAAGGAGAACCAGAGGAAGGACAAGGAGAAGAACCAGGACGGGAGCAGGAGGAGCAGGAACAACCGGAATCTGAAGGAACAAGGATGAGGAAGCAGACGGTCCAAGAGAGGAGCTCAGAGAAGTACGTATGCCTGGAGAGATTCCTGGGGGAAACAAACTTCAGAGGACTGGAGAAAGCCAGAGGTCTGGAGATCCACAGCCAGGGACCCTCAAGCAGCACCTAGAAGGAATACTGCTGCAGCTAAGGAGAAAAGGAGCCCAAATACCTCTTGGAGGACGTATGGAGAAAAGGCCCTGAGGTCCAGTGATAATAACTGGAGGACAGGACACCGAAGCTCTATTGCATACTGGCCAGAATACCAAAGGAATCAGCCTGATGCCAGCCTAGATTCAGGTATGAACTGTGAACGTTTCTCTAGCTCTGAGCATTGCAAACAGCAGGGAAACAGTTTCTCTCCGTATAGAGGTCAGTTAATAAAGCCCTCTGAGTCAGTCAGTGAAACTGAACCCATGCAAGTCCAGGAGCAAGGTTTAATGTCTGATTAAGAGAATGTTTGTATGGACTGTTCCTTGTGTATGTTGTTAGTTTAGAATAATCCTCCAAATAAGAGCAAACATCAAAAGGAAACATTCTAATTATTGGCTCCCCAGAAAGTTTTCTTAGAGAGAGCGAAAGCTTTTAAGGAAGATTGCCCGTGTGCTGAGAACAAGCTGTTAATTGCTTTTGGATTGTCACCTGTTGCTAGAGCAGAGCAGAGCACAAGTCAAGCACATGTGGAATGTAAAAGTTCTATCTCCAGGAACAAGCAGGAATGAGTCTTAACATATGGGTACGTCGGTACCGACGGAGCCTGCGCGGGAACGCTCCCCAGTGTCCAATCAGAAAGCTTTTGGGAGCATCCCACAGTGCCTGCGTGCTGCCTTCCCGCTTTTCCAACTGTCTCTCCTCAGTTGTTCTTTTTCCGCGGAGCCAGCAGGTCGTGTTCCTGTCACCGCAGAAGAATTTCCTTATTTTTTCTTTATTTCTTTTCTGTACGCATCTGCCTTCCTCGATGCTATACCGGTACTGCCGGTTCTTATTCTTTTCTTTTCTTAAAAAAAAAAAAAAGACCTATTTTTTTTCTTCAGGTGTACTTCAGTTTTGGGCCTTAGGCCCAAAACCTTTTTCCTTAAATATGGAAAAACCTGCCTCAGGTTTTAAGAAGTGCACAAAATGTGGCGGTACTATATCCGTCACCGGCACCCATGACTGGTGTCTCAAATGTTTAGGCCCTGACCATTCCATCAAAGATTGTGTGTCCTGTTCCATGATGTCTAAAAGAGGTCGACAGAACCGAGCTGCCAAGCTCAGTACCCTGTTTCCCTCTGATGCGGCTTCGGTGGCATCAACGTCTTCCAGGGCTGCTGCTTCTTCACATGGATCTCAGGTAACTAAACATAAATCCAGCCAGTCCTCGAAGGGCAAATCTCCTTCTAAGCATCGAGATGCCTCTGGCCTTGCCCTCGAGGATTCTGCACCGGCAAAATTACCCCGGCGGGAGGCTTCGGCTTCTAAAGAATCATCATCGGGGTTCCAGGACGATCTAGATGGTGTGGCCTCAACAGATCTCCTGGTGCCATGCTCTGGGGTACCGGTGGCCTCCACCGGTACCGACTTCCAGGCATTGGCAGCGTCGATGGATCAGAGGATTCTGTCCATGGAATGCAGTCTGGCGGCTTTCCTTGTGGCATCAACGCCCGTGGTACCGCAACAGACTACTCCGCAGGTACCAGCTCCGGTATCGCCATCGGTACTGATTCCTGTACCGGTGGCATCGACATCAACATCAGTGTCAGCCATGCCGGTACCCTGCCCTCTGCAGCCTTCCGGTACCAATACCCCGGTACCGACCCCGGTTGGTACGGGTATCGGGCTTTGCAAGAGCATCCTGACAGACGATACTTCGATTCCTCTGATGACTCTGAGGATTCTGAAGAGTCTGTCGATGCAGCGATGCTTCTTCCACAGGAGGAGTCCTCTCCTAAACGCAGGATGTCTCCTCCAGAGGACTTGTCCTTTCAGGACTTTATCAGAGAGGTGGCTCGGGGTCTCTCTATTAAAGTAGCCCCAGAGTTAGAGCCTAGAGCTAAGGAGTTAGATATTCTACAATATCCTAAAACTCCTAAAGAGGCAGCTGCCTTGCCTATTAATGAGATTCTGTATGATCTCATGTTAAGGATGTGGGAAGCACCTCTAACCACCTCTCCTCATTCTCGCAGGTTGGACACCATGTATCGTGTCCCTCCTTGTCCTGGTTTCCATAAAACTCAGCTTCTTCACCACTCTATTGTGGTTGAGTCTGCAATGAGAAAGATTAGAAGTGCCAAGAGACATGCCTCTAATCCTCCAGGACGTGAATGTAGAACCCTGGATGCTTTTGGTAGAAGAGTCTTCCAAGCTTCCATGCTTGCTGCGAGAATTAATTCTTATAGTCTCTACATGGGAATGTTCTTAAAAGAAGTCACTGACCATTTGCAGACTTTAAGTCCTTTTATGTCTGACATAAAAGGCAAGAATTTCTCTCTGGGCTCAAACATGCCCAGGATATCTCCAAATTCTCCAACCGTGCAGCTTTCGACTCCTTTGAATGCGTAAGCAGAGCCTCAGCTATAGCTATAGGTGCACGTAGGATTGCTTGGTTTCAAGCATCTGATTTGGAGACCTGGGTCCAAGATGAATTGGGAAATATCCCTTGTACAGGTGAAAATCTGTTTGGCTTTTGCTTGCCAATCCTTACCAATCAGATGGATGCTGAAAATTCTGCTTTGGATAGACTATCCAAATCTACAGCTGCTCCTGCTAAGAAAAGGTTGTTCAAGAAAACCCCTTTTTCTAAAAAGGGAAGATCCTATCCTGCTTATAGTCAGAGAGCATCTTCTGCAGCTCAGTTCCCTTCCAAACGTCAGCAATCCTCCAAACAGACCAAGGCAAAGGCTGCGAGGCCTGCTCCAGCCCAGCAGTCTCAGCACCCTCAGGGCCTTTGACTGTCTGCTAGAGAACTTAGCCTTCCTGGCTCTAAAAGGACCAGAGCCCTCCACCATTCCAGGAAGGCTATGTCACTTTGCTCGCAGATGGGGGCAAATCACAGCAGAGCATTGGACACTCTCCATCATAAGAGGGGTACAAACTTCATTTTTCCAGCTTGCCCCCTCTCACAAGAGTGCACCAGTTCAATTCTCCAACCTCCCTCCTCAGCCTATTAGAGCAGGAGGTTGCCACTCTTCTAGCCCAAGGGGCAATAGAGGAAGTGCCTTCTCAACAACAAGGCACAGGGTTCTACTCCCCCTATTTTCTGATCCCAAAGAAAACAGGGGGCTTCAGACCCATTTTAGATCTCAGAGAGTTGAACAGATTCCTAGTCAAAGAAAAATTCAAGATGGTTTCTCTAGGAACTCTGCTGCCATACCTTCAGAGTCAGGATTGGCTTTGGTCTCTAGATCTCAAGGATGTGTACTCCCATGTTCTCATCCATCCAACTCACAGAAGGTTCCTTCGGTTCCTTTTCCAAGAGAAGCACTATCAATACAGAGTGCTCCACTTTGGCCTGGCCTCTGCACCAAGGGTGTTCACGAAATGCATGGCAGTGGTTGCTGCTTTTCTGTGCACCCTGGGAATATTTGTCTTCCCCTATCTGGACGACTGGCTCATTCGAGCTCCCACTCAATCAGAGGCCCAGACTGCTCTACCCTGCTCTACCCTGCACAATGCGTATCCTTCAATACTTAGGGCTGGTAATAAACATCCCAAAATCCAATTTGATCCCTACTCAGTCCCTGGAGTTTATAGGGGCATTGCTGGATACCACAAAGGCAAGGGCCTTTCTTCCCCAGGCCCGCTGCCTTCGCTTGATGCAGTTAGCTTCTCAAGCAGAATTGAAACCCCTTCTAACTGCTTGAGAGATGTTACAGTTGCTTGGCCTCATGGCTTCCACCGTTCATGTGGTACCATATGCGCGCCTTCACATGAGAGCAGCTCAGTAGACTTTATCCACACAATGGACCCAGGCATTAGACTGCCTGTCGGACAAAATAGCAAACACAAGTCGCCTCATTTTGTCCCTCCAATGGCAGAAGTCCCCTCAAAACCTCTTGCTGGGGTGTCCTTTTTAACAGCCTCTACCCCAGGCAGCTCTTACAACAGATGCTTTTCCAATGGGCTGGGAAGCTCATCTTCACGACCTCTCCACCCAGGGCATCTGGTCCCCACAGGAGACTTGTCTCCACATCAATCTCTTGGAACTCAGAGCAATCTTCCTTGCTCTACGAGTTTTCCACACCCTGCTCAGCCACAAGACAATCCTTGTCCACACAGACAATCAGGTAGCTATGTTCTACCTAAACAAGCAGGGGGGAACTGGCTCTCTGTCGCTTTGCAACGAAGCTCTGCGACTGTGGGCCCTCGCCAGAGAGCATCACATTCATCTTCTGGCAGTCTATCTTCCAGGGGTTGAAAACTCTTGGGCAGACAGACTCAGTCAAGTTCTGCTTCCACACGAGTGGTTCCTACATATGGATCAGGTGTCAAAAATCTTTCAAATTTGGGGAACCCCGGACATAGACCTCTTTGCAAGTCCGTGGAATGCCAAACTTCCCCGGTTCTGTTCCAGAACTCCGGCTCAGGGGTCTCAGGCAAGGGATGCTTTCCTCCACTGGGGTCAAGACTTCCTGTATGCCTTTCCTGCCATTCCCCTAATTCCCAAAACCCTATTCAAGCTTCAGAGAGACAGAGGCCACATGATCCTCATAGCTCCACATTGGCCAAGGCAAGTGTGGTACCTTCTGCTTCTACACCTCTCTCAAGCTCCCTCCCTAGAGTTAGGGTCTGCTCCAGACCTCCTCTTAGGAGGACGGAAAATTGTGGCATCCCAATCCCCAGTCTCTGCATCTCAGGGCTTGGTTGCTGAAGGCCTAGATCTCCAGGATCTTCCTCTTTCTCAACAAGTGAAATATGTTCTTCATGCTTCCAGAAAACCTTCCACTAGACGTTCTTACGCCTTCAAGTGGAAAAGGTTTACCATCTGGTGTTCTGGAAGGGGTCTTAACCCCCGGTCAATACCTCTGGAATCCGTGCTGGAGTATCTCCTGCATCTGTCTAATGCAGGCCTTAAGACAAATTCAGTAAGAGTCCATCTGAGTGCTATTGCAGCTTTATTCAAGCCTCTAAATGGACAACCTGTTTCCTCTCATCCCCTTGTAACAAGGCTCATGAGAGGCCTCCTTTTAACAAAGCCTCCCATTAGACCACCACCGGTGGCATGGGACTTAAATTTGGTTCTTGGTCAGCTTATGAAGCCGCCTTTTGAACCTTTAGCTACTACCTCCTTGAAATTCCTTTCTTGGAAGGTTATCTTTCTCATTGCAATCACATCAGCATGCCGCATCAGTGAATTGCAAGCACTAGTAGCTAATCCACCTTATACAAGGTTCCATCATGACAAGGTGGTCCTTAGGACTAATCCACACTTTATGCCTAAAGTGGTCTCGCCTTTTCACCTCAACCAAGAGGTCTACCTACCTGTCTTTTTTCCAGGGCCTCATGCATCAAGTGCAGAGAGGAGAGGAATCTTCATACCCTGGACTGTAAAAGAGCTCTGGCTTTTTACTTACAAAGGACACAGCAACATAGAAAGTCTTCGCAACTCTTTGTTGCTTTTGATCCTTCTCATTTGGGACAACCAGTCTCCAAGAGAACTCTTTCCAACTGGATTGTCCAATGTATTTCTTTCGCCTATCAGAGCAAGAACATTTCTCTGGAGGGCCATGTCACAGCTCACAATGTGAGAGCCATGGCAGCCTCAATGGCTCATCTGAACTTTGTGTCTATCGACGACATCTGTCGAGCAGCCACTTGGGCCTCGGTTCATGCCTTCACAGCCCATTACTGCTTAGACAAGGACTCCCGCCGGGATGCCTTGTTTGGTCAGGCTGTTCTCAAACCTGTTTCATGCTTAATCAACTCCTACCCACCATCCCTCATGGGATGCCAGAGATCCAGGTAGTGAAGTGCAGCCCTGTCCCAGGGACACACAACTTCTAGGCTCTCTCCCTGGCATCAAAAGCTAGGGAGTCCCCATATGTGAAGACTCATTCCTGCTTGTTCCTGGAGATAGCACAGTTACTTACCTGTAACAGGTGATCTCTGGGAACAGCAGGAATAAGTCTTCACAACCCACCCACCTCCCCTAGGAGTTCTCTCTCTTTCTATCTCTCTTCCTTTCCCTCTCTCTCCCTCTTTGTCAACTATAAAACTCAACTGAGGAGAGACAGTTGGAAAGGCGGGAAGGCAGCACGCAGGCGCTGTGGGATGCTCCCAAAAGCTTTCTGATTGGACGCTGGGGAGCGTTCCCGCGCAGGCTCCGTCGGTACCGACGATACCCATATGTGAAGACTTATTCCTGCTGTTCCCAGAGATCACCTGTTACAGGTAAGTAACTGTGCTTTACAGGTAAGTAACTGTGTGCTTTATCTGCCGTCATTTACTATGTTACTATGAATGGTTGGAACCTTTTTAAGGGTCTGCCTCCTACTTATATAGTTCATTATTTATACCATTTATATTATTTTGGACTCTAGGCAGCCTTCATCAGAATGCATTTCAGTTCTCTCTCTACTTCTATCTGATATCCTTCCACTTTCTCGGTGTCCTATCATTTCATTTTCATGAAATGACTTCTCCATGTCAAATCACCAACTCCCTGTTCTATGGGATCTTAATCTTATGTTAACTTCTCTTGCGAAGTCCCCTTTTGGACCATCTGAGCCCGCATCTCTTCATTACCTTGTGGAGTGTGCTAGAAGAGTAAGTTAAGCGTCAAGCACTGGTAAACTATGAGGTGTACACACACTTTCTTCATAACAAAGTAATTCCGTGAACTTGTCCCGGATATTTATGTAAGGTAGTAACACCTTTTCGCATTACTGAGAAAATAATGGCTGGAATAAATAGACTTGTTCTCGTTTCTCCAACATTGTGCTAATTACATTGGTTACCAGTTCATTACACTAATACAAATTGGTGTATCTTTATTCAAAGTTATATTGCCTTCCTGTTAAAACTGTATCGCACCCCACAAGCTTTGAGGTCTGATGGTGGAGGTTTACCGATGTACGATCATGATGGCAGATACTACTTGATGAAACCTGATGGCATGTTTTTTCAGTAGCTGGTCCGTCCCTATGGAATTAGTTTTATCACCTAGTCTCAGACACATCAAAGACTCCATGTTCTTCAGAAAGCAGTTGAAGGCTCATTTATTTAAACAGGCTTTTCCAGGTCTCTGCCCTTCATCCGGCAGTTTTAATATTTTTGATCTTAGTGAGATTTTTGGCAATATACTACCTCATATATGAAAATGTTGCAGCATTATGCACATCAGCTTATTAATGCTATTTTTTGTTTCGTTGTCATGTGATTTTATGCTGCTTGATTTTGCTTTTTTTATGTAATATACTGTTGAAAACTAAAACCTCTTACTTGAAAGGGTAGTCTAACATTTTTGTGGGATGTCACGGTCGGGAGTGAATGATATCACACTCACCAGATCGCTATATCCTTTTAATTAATGGTGAGGGTGATATCCACTCCTGACTGTGACATCTGACAAAAATATGTTAGACTGCTCTTTCAAGTAAGGCAGAGGTACTCAAATCCAGTCCTGGAGGGCCGCAAACCAATCAGAGTTTTGGGATTTCCCTACTGAATATGCATGAGATATATTTGCATGCACTGCCTCCTTTGTATTTGAATCTATCTCATGCATCTTCATTAGGGATATCCCAAAAACCTGACTGGTTTGCGGCCCTCCAGGACTGGATTTGAGTACCTCTGAAGTAAGGGGTTTTCTTTTTCAACAGTATATGGCAGAGGTACTCAGATCCAGTCCTGGAGGGCCGCAGACCAGTCAGGTTTTTGGGATATCCCTAATGAAGATGCATGAGAGAGATTCAAATACAATGGAGGCAGTGCATGCAAATATATCTCGTACATATTCATTAGGGATATCCCGAAAACCTGACTGGTTTGCAGCCCTCCAGGACTGGATTTTGAGTATATGGGCTTGTGCTGACCTTGAGTGAGTTTTGCTTTTGGTTTTTTTTATGTAATATGCATGTATATTGTACTCTGCTTAGACACTTAGATAATGTGGGTAAAAAAATTGTATAAATAAAATGCAGTAAGTATGGGGCAGTGCAAAAAAAAGTGAGCAGTCTTAAGCTTGGATGCCTGACTCAATCCTGCTTGTTGATGGAGAAAACATTCTCTTACCAGTAACAAGTGTTTCTGTAGACAGTATGATTGATCAGGTACACAGTCCCTCCCACCACCTTGAGAATTGCTTACATTCTTGAGCTTTGTAACTGAGACACTGAGGAAACCACTGCATGTTGGAAGGGCCACATGTGCTCTGAACATTGCACTAAGTTCTGAGCACTGGGAAAGCTGTTTTGTCTTGGTGCCATTGGATGTCGCCACCCCACATGTGGACATATTTTATAAAGTATATACCTTCATTACAGCTCTGCCTCTTTTCTGCCCCACCTATGCCCTGGGAAGGCTTGTATGTAGATTGCCTAAAAGTATGTGCATGCTTTCCGTGCATGTACAATTTATGCGTATATTCTATTACACGGTTTTATAAAAGCCCTTTCTCCAGGAGCAAGCAGGAAGTCAGTCCTCACATATGGGTGACGTCAGCGCCGACAGAGCCCTCGTGCAGAGCAAATCCCCAGCTTTCTAAGAAAGCCTTTGGGAATTGCATCACGCATGCGCAGTCCCCTTCCCTCCCAAGGGTGCCATCTTGCTAAGTCTCCTTTTTTCCACGGAGCCCAACGGACGTGGCCAAGTGTCCCTGAGAAAAAAGTATTTAAAAGTGAGAAAATACTTTTCTTCTTTTTTTTTTTTTTTACAGGTTTGACATCGGTTCCCCTTCCTGCCTTCGGCTCGGTACACCGGTATCGGGTCCAGTCCAATTTTTAGGTTTTTGTCCTTAGTGACTAGCGTTTGCGCTCTCTTCATTTTTCACTGGCAGCCCGGTCCTTTGACCTCGCAGGGGCCCTTTTTCCCCTGATGGCTGCAAGCGGGTTTAAAAAGTGTGATCGGTGTTCAAAAGTAATGTCCCTCACCGATACACATGACTGCTGTCTCCGGTGCCTCGGGCCCGACCACGACCCAAACATCTGTGGCTCGTGTAGGAAAATGTCCTCTAAGGCCTTGAGGAGCCATCAGCAGCAGCATGATAGGATTTTTCCTGAGTCTGCACCCGCCCGGGCCCGGAGCTCATCGGAGGCCTCGACATCTCGGGAGCTCTCTGATCCTGAGCAGCTTCGGGTGTCCTCCGAACGGGGGTCTTCCTCGCGGGAACACCGGAGAAAGAAGAAATCCATGAGGGCAGCATCGTTGGATGGTTCTGAATGGCCTGGTTCCTTGCGTGACCGGTCGTGGAGCCCCGACCATTGTCCCGGAGCCTCGGAGTCGGAGCGGCCTCCAAACTTCCCTCGACGGGAACCGGAACAGCCGAGGCAAGTAACCACTGTCCTCGTCGAGGACTCTCCTCCTGGAGAACTGGCGTCGGGACCCGACCCAGGGACTGCGGAGCCTTCTGAGCTCGGTCTCAGAATGGTGGCCTTGGATCGCAGCATGTCTGCCTTCATGGACCAGCAGCGGGCGCTGATAGCCATTCTCACCGGTACTTCCGCCCCGACCACCGGGACATCGACGTCCAAGTCGACCCCGGAGGCCGAACCGATTCTAGAGGCCATGAGGACTCGAGTCGATCCTCAGCCGAGTTCTCCCTTGACCTCCCATTCGGGACCGAGGTCGTCAGGACAGTCGAAGCCGAAGCCCTCAAGGCCGGAGCCACTTGATTCCTCCTCAGAGGAGTGAGGGTGGGTGGGAAACAGAGGATGAGGAGTCACCGGACACCTGTCGAACCAGAGAAATTCCCTCGGATTCCCCGGTGTCCGAACCTCAGAGAAAGTCCCTACCGGAGGACACTCGATTCTTAGACTTCATTCGTGACATGTCAAAGACATTGGCATTCCCAGTGGAGGCTGAGGAGTAGCCTTGAGCTGAAGAGCTTGAGATCCTCCAGTATGACTTTCCCCCTTGGGAAGCCCTTACTGTACCAGTGCCTCTGATTCTGGAACGGCTGGGCATTGATGCCGGTACTCAGCAGGAGAATTGATTCCATCTATCGAGTTCGCAAGAGCCCTGGATTCCAAAAGGCACAACTAGCACACAACTCCATGGTTGTGGAATCGGCCATGCGCCAGCTCAAGAGCCAGAAGAGAGACTCCTCGGTGTCTCCTGGCAGGGAGGCCCACAACATGGACGCCCTCGGCAAGAAGTGCTACCAGGGTTCAATGCTATCATGCTGAATCCAGACATACCCAGCTGTACATGGACATGTATCTACGAGACCTGGCAAAGGAGATCACCAGGTTCTCAGCTTGTCTCTTCGAGGGACCTTTGCAGTGCTTCAAGACCTTGTCCACTGGGATCCCTGCTTGCTCGAAGTTTGACTCGAGCAGCCTATGACTGCTTCGAGTCGTCGGCCTGGGTAGCCGCGGCCGGCATCGGTGCACACCACCAGGCATGGCTACAGTCGTCAGACCTGGAACAGTGGGTACAGGACAAGTTGGTCGATGTCCCTTGCCGAGGTGAAAACCTCTTTGGCAAACCCATGACAGAGAAGGCTGCTGAGATCGAGTCAGAGTACCTGACCCGGACATGGCCCTTGAAGAAAACGTCTGCCCCTTCTATGAAGAAGGGCTCGGGTAAAAAGCCCTTTTTCCCGAGGAAAGGTGCTGTTTACTGCAACTACCCCACATATCAGGCCTCCCCAGCTCCCCAACAGGGGCAGCAGGCCAAGGGGCAGGGGCACGGCTCGCGTAAGCAAAAAGCCCCCAAGCCCCAGGCACTGGTCCAGACCAGCCTGGATGGGGTTTTTGACTCCCAAAGCATAGCCCCTCTCTCCAAAGAAATAAGACCATACACAGGAGGAAGGTTGGCCTTATATGCCCACAGGTGGTCAGCCATCACAACGGACACCTGGGTTCTCCAGATAGTCCAAAAGGGCTATCTGCTACATTTCACCCAGGTACCTCCCTCTTACTTTCCAGGGGAGCCTCTCAGACCCCTCTTCACAAGGACCTCCTCTTGAAGGAGTTAGCAGGTCTTCTTGAGTATCAGGCAGTAGAACCAGTGCCCCACCACCTGCAGGGAAAGGGCTTCTACTCCAGGTATTTCCTGATACCAAAAAGAACAGGAGACCTAAGACCCATCCTTGACCTGCGCAACTTAAACAAGTTCCTGGTGAGGGAAAAGCTCAAGATGCTTTCCCTTGGAATATTGCTGCCTTACCTCCGCCAGGGAGACTGGCTGTGCTCCTTAGACCTAAAGGATGCATGCACACACTCCTAATTCATCCAGACCACAGACAATATTTCTGTTTTGTGGTGGGAGGAAACCATTTTCAGTACAAGGTACTTCCCTTTGGCCTAGCCTCTGCGCACAGAGTATTCACAAAGTGCCTGGCCATAGTGGCCACCTTCCTCAGAAACCAGGGGGTATTTGTCTTTCCCTACCTAGACAAGTAGCTCATCAGAGCCACGTCAGCTCTGGAGGTCCAATAGGCCACATCTCGCACCATTAAGGTACTGCAACATCTCGGATTTGTGATCAATCACAACAGATCTACTCTAGTTCCCACTCAAGGTCTGGAGTTTATAGGAGCAAGGCTTGACACCCTTCAAGCAAGGGCTTATCTACCAGAAGACAGGACACGAAGGCTCCTGGCCCTGGCACAACAAGTGAGTCGACAGTCCCAAATATCAGCAAGACACTTCCTGCGACTCCTTGGGCACATGGCTTCCACAATGCATGTGACACCCAATGCCCGCCTACACATGAGAACAGCTCAGTGGTGCCTCAGAGACCAGTGGACACAGGCCACAGGCAGACTCCGAGACAGGATGAAAGTGTCCAAATGACTGGTGCAGTCATTAACATGGTGTCTTCAACCACACCACTTGGGGCGGGGGTACCATTTCAAGCTCCTCTACACACGAGGGTCCTCACTACGGATGCATCCTTGCTGGGCTGGGGAGCCCATTGCCAGAGACTGTGTACCCAGGGTGCGTGGTCTCCACAGGAGAGCACACAACAGATCAATTTCCTAGAGCTTTGAGCGATCCGCCTGGCTCTCTGGGCTTTCTGTCAGACCCTGACTCCTCAACCTGTCTTAATACATACAGACAATCAAGTGGCAATGTTCTGTGTGAACAAACAGGGAGGCACGGGGTCCCGCATCCTGTTTTAGGAAACCCTGGACCTGTGCTCCTTTGCAGTCCGGCATGGAATGCATCTCAAAGCAATTTACCTGCCAGGCCAGGAAGATTGCTTAGCCGACAAGCTAAGCAGAATTCTCCAGCTGCACGAATGGCAGCTGGATCCCAACATAGCCCAAAGGCTGTTTTAGACCTGGGACAACCATCCATAGATCTGTTTGCGAGCCCACAGAATTATCAGTTGTCCCAATTTTGCTCCAGACAGCCACACATAAACAGGGTGGCTGCGGATGCTTTTCTATCTCATGGTCTGTGGGCCTCCTCTATGCGTTTCCTCCCACACCTCTAGTGGCCAAGATTCTGTTCAAGATTTATTATTTATTTATTTACATTCTCTTATATACCGCGCTATTCTGCATCAGTGCGGTTTACATTGAACAAACTGAAATTACATTGAACAGGGCATTATAACTTGGAGATAACAATTTTACAGGGAACATGGGCTATGGAGGGTTAAGTGGCTTGCCCAAGACCACAAGGAGCACCTGTGGGACTAGAAACCCCAGTCCTTCCGGCCCAAGGTTGCTGTCCTCTAGTGGGATTTGAACCCCCGACCTTCTGGCCTGAAGTACCTTGACCCAACCACTAGGCCACTCCTCCAGGACAAGGCCTCGGTCATTCTGGTAGCCCCCAGGTGGCCGAGGCAACCCTGGTTTCCACTTCTGCTTCAACTGTCAGTGGAGTCCCCAATTCTTCTGTGATCACATCCCAGCCTCCTGTCACAGGAGGGGAGCATTCTCCTGCATGCCAACCTCATGTCACTCAACCTGATGGCCTGGCTGCTGAAAGGATAGTACTTGCACCACTCCTTCTTCCCAAAAACATGGAAGAAGTGTTACTAGCCTCAAGGAGGCACTCAATGAGTCAAACTTATGCTGTCAAATGGCATAGGTTTGAGGTGTGGTGCACAACACAGAAGGAAAACCCTTTTTCCTGCCAGGTTACTGTGGTACTCCAGTACCACCTTCATCTGTCCGATTTGGGCCTTAAGTCCAACTCGGTCAGAGTCCACCTTAGTGCCTTGGTTGCTCACCACTCTCCAGTGGAAGGCAAACCTCTTTCTGCACACCTTTGGTGTCCAGGAAACTAAGAGGTTTGCTTCAGCTGAAGCCCCCGGTTCGCCCTCCAGCGACAGAGTGGGATTTAAATGTGGTCTTGGGCAGCTCACCCGCCCACCATGCGAGCCGATGGCAACCTGCCATCTACGCTACCTTTCTTGAAAGGTAGTTTTCTTGGTGGCACTCACATCGGCCAGGTGAGTGAGTGAGCTGCAGGCTCTGGTATCCGACAGACCTTACACAAGCTTCTATAGGAACAGGGTGGTGCTCCGCACTCTCCCCACGTTTCTGCCGAAAGTGGTCTCTTCGTTCCACCTCAACCAGGAGGTAGTTCTCCCTTTCTTTTTCCCCAGACTGCATACCAGTCGGACAGAAGCAGTACTTCATACCTTGAACTGTAAGAGAGCGTTGGCCTCCTACATTGAGCGTACGCAGGGGCATCGAAGGGCTTCTCAGCTCTTCGTATCCTATGATCCCAGTAAGTTGGGGATGGCTGTCTCCAAGCGTACGTTGTCCACTTGGGTGTCAGACTGTATTGCCTGGGCATACAGGGCGGACGATCATCCGTTGCAGGGTTGAGTTACGGCCCACCTGATCAGGGCTATGATGGCATCAGTGGCTCACTTCCGCTCTGTTCCACTGGCAGACATCTGCCGGGCCGCCACCTGGTCTTCGGGTCAAACGTTTGCAAGCCATTACTGCCTGGATAGGGAGTCCCAACAGGACAGTGCTTTCGGCCAGGCTGTACGCCGTAACCTTTTTGAGGTCTAGGCAACTCCTACCCTCTGACCCTTTAGTGTCAGGCTACCGGAGTGTTCCTCTCTCAGTTAAAAATCCTATTATGGATGCTGCGGCTCTCATAGAGGGAGCCTATTTTTCAGCTATGGCTTCTTGGTAGCCTATAGCTAGGGAGTCCCATATGTGAGGACTTACTTCCTGCTTGTTCCTGGAGAACGCGTATTTATTCACCTGTAACAGTGTTCTCCATGGACAGCAGGAATCAGTCCTCACAACCCTCCCTCCTCCCCTTGGAGTTGCAGTCCTATTATTATTTTGCCATTTTGCCGTCTTTTAGTTATGTCATTTGACTGAGCAAGATGGCACCATTGGGCGGGAAGGGGACCGCGCATGCATGATGCAATTTCCAAAGGCTTTCTTAGAAAGCTGTGGATTTGCTCCGCACGAAGGCCCCGTCGGCGCTGATGTCACCCATATGTGAGGACTGATTCCTGCTGTTCCTGGAGAACACCTGTTACAGGTGAGTAAGTAAAACAGGCTTTACATGTGGAAAAAGCTTTATAAAATTGGATAGTCTCCAGTACCTAAACAGATTTGACTGAAAATGCCAAGATGAAGTACAGAATGTCAGGGCCATGTCTGCATTGGTGGCCCATCTATAATCATTGCTTTACTGAAGAGAGATGTAAAGTTCCATGTTGGTATTCAGTCCACACATTTAACATAACATTATTTTATGATGCCAAATTCAAAGACAAAATCTGTTTGGGGCAGCCTATTCATTCAGGTCTTTTTTGACGTTTAGAGGCCAACACCAATTTCACCCAGGATTTGCTCTTTTTTATTGAATGCTGTCACTGGAAGGAAACGAAAAGTTCAAACATACCACAGAGTTGTACTTCCTTTTAGGCATTCCCTCCCCCCCCCCCCCCCCCCCAAATATTGGCTAAAATGAAATGTTTGTTCTCAAAGCAGTGAAACTTACCTGCAGCTCATTATTCTTATGAACCCTTTCAATGTCAAGCTTGATTTGCAGGACTGAGGTATACTGCATGGCTGCATGAATGTGAGTGAGCACTTGTGTGCTTGCTTAGTGGGATATCTTAAGAATTAGTTATATAAGCTTTGGAAAATGTGTTCTTATTAGCTCCTTCAAGATATATGAGAGGCTGAATCATTTTTGTCAGAAAATCTGTAAACATGAACAACTTTAGATTTCCTTTTTTCTTTTTTTGGGTGAACCTGGAGAGTGACATACAAGCAATAAATATTTTTACAATTCACGGTTGTGAGTTGTGACTTTTCCACCTCGCTCTTTTGTGCCTTTGGTTCTGTTATGAGTGAGTGCTTTTTTTCTGGATGCTAGACCTTGGATTACTACATCTTTATGAGTAGGAAATTGAAATCAGTTTTAGGTTGGTTAAATGGGGAAACGGAAAAGGTTCTTGCTATTTAATAGGTTGTGTAGTCTTAATTTTATTCTTAAGATCATGTAGGAATCGGGGTACTGCAAATGTGTGTGTATATATAGCATCTAAGGCGGGTGGCAATGATTGTGATCTTATTTCGTCCTGTCTGCTTTGCCTCCTAGTGCCCGAAGTGACGAAACCAAGTTTAAGCCACCCAACGGCCGCCAGCCCAATTGGCAGCTCTCCATTGCTGCCAGTCAATGGTGGCAGCAATGCCAAAAGGGTGGCAGTGCCGAACGGACAACCGCCAAGCGCCACCCGCTACATGCCTCGGGAAGTGCCGCCGCGATTTCGTTGCCAGCAGGACCACAAAGTATTACTGAAACGCGGGCAGCCCCCTCCACCATCCTGCATGCTCCTGGGTGGTGGGGCTGGTCCTTCTTCTCCCTCCACAGCACCTGGAGCAAATCCAAACAACGCACAACCAGCGACAGGAGCACTGCAACAGGGTGACAGTGGGACTGCACCAGGTAAAGGAGTATAGGTGAAAGAGACCATGCTGTTCTATGATTTTAACTTCTATATTTACTAATAAAATGAAAATTACTATTATGTTTTAGGGTGGAAGCTAGTTACAGTATAACATATTATTATTGTGTTATATAGTGTTGAGAAAACGTTTGTGAACCCCCTAGGATGTTCTGTATGTTAGTACAGTGTATACTCAAAACATGATGAGATCCTAATTAAACCCTGTTAAGAAATCCAATCCCATTGAATGAATAAACTCAACTGAAGGATATTTTTTGATTCTCCATGGACAAGCAGGATAATGAGTTCTTATGTATGTGTGATATCACTAACAGCGCCTGGCACAGAAGCAACTCTCAAGTTTGACTTATCTTGAAGCTTTTGGGGGCATAGCATTGGTGTGCCTTTTTCCACCTGTGGCTGTCACATGGGATTGCTTCATTCTTTGTTTTTCTGTGGAGCCAAGCAGACCCATCTTTCACTGTCATTATCCACTGCACATTTGGTGTTCATGTCACCAGTTTATATTTTTATATTTGATCTTCCCATTTTTTACACTGTCACTGTTGTATTATGCCATTCCTCCTTAGGGTGTTTTGACTGTTTCCTTTCTTTGTGTCTCCTCAATAGTCTCCAATGCATGCTTTAGTCACTACCCAACTGGAATTATTTTTCATAATAGAACTGTTTGCTTTTGCTTTAACTATTTTATCAGATGCGATGTCCCAAGGTAAAAACTCCGCAGTGGGATTAAGAGGCGCAACAGATTCATCTGGACCATATTTGCCATAGATACTCATAATTAGTGCCTGTAATTAGTTGGAACCTTTGACCATCACTCCTCTTGTTGTAATTTGTGTTCATAGATTGCAAAGAGGAAAAGGGCAGTGGTGAAAAGCGCAAAGGACATTTGATGCTGCTAAGTCCGTTCCACATTGGGTGCATTGGTCTCAGTAGCCGAAGGAGCTGCCCAAGACACTGGGGATGCATAGACATTGAGAGGACATTGGTTGCCCTCAGCAATGAGCATCAGTAGAGACCATTGGGAATGGAAATAATCCATTTCCCACCATAAGTGGAAGCATTTGATCTAGTCTTCATTAGCATGGAGGGTTCAGGGAGCTGGCTGGAGGCTGAGGTGCATTGGAGTCCAGTCTTACCTGAGCACGAAATCATGAGATTCAAGGCACCAAGTAATCCAACGCCCTCAAAGTGTCTGTTCATCATCCTCTGTTTTGAAGGAGATGTGAAACTGAGCCATGACTGACATTCTAATATCCCCAGAATAACTCGGGAGGACATGGCAACGCCTGCTGTAGTCTTGATGCCTTGGTCGCTGGTGACCTTTGAGGAGCATCTCATAGAGAGGCTGGAGGAGCACATGGAGGGCTTCTTTGCCTAGTGCAGTGCTTCCGCCTTGACTCCTCAAGGCCAATGCATCAAGACAGCCAACTGATCCTTGAGATTCTCCAGGAACAAACAGGAAGTCAGCCCTCACATAGGGTGACGTCTATACCGACTGAGCCCTGCTCGGAAGCTTTTTCCCCAGCTTTCAAAGAAAGCCTTTGGGAGATGCATCACGCATGCGTGATCCCCTTCCCGCCCAAGGGTGCCATCTTGCGTCCTTTTTTCTGTGTAGCCCTCTGGACATATGTCTGATTCCCCTGGAAAAAGAGGCAGTTTTTCTTCTTGTAAGTTTTTTTTCTTCCCCGGTTGTACTGGTTCACTTTCCTGCCCCCGAGCTTACTTGCCCCGGCATTGTCTTTGGTTCGTTTTTTCCCATAACTTTTCTACCAGTGCGGTTCATGCCCTTTTTCACTGGCAGAGACCAGAGTCTTCTACCTTACTGGAGCAGGGCGCCCCCCCCCCTCCACCCCCCATGAGCTCTGCAAGTGGCTTCAAAAAGTGTGATCGGTGTTCCTGGACCTTGTCTCTCACCAACACACATGACTACTGCCTCGGGGCAGACCATGACCCCTTGGATTGTGGACTCTGTAAAAAGATATCCTCCAAGGCTATTAAGAGCCATCAGCAGCAGCACAACAAGATCTTCCAGATTCTGCCCCAGAATCTCCAGTGACACCGCACTCCAAGCACGCTTCCGGGACCCCAGAGCCCTGAAGTGACCCTGCTGTCTCCAACCGAGGCTGGTTCCTCTGACTGGAGCACCCCAGAGGTGGAACACAATTAGCCATCGAGGATTTCTTCTTCTATGTCCACGGAGGAGTTGCGAAAGGTGGGTAAGTCCTTCAGTCCACGCTGTGAGTCTGAGGGTTTGGAGCGGGAGTGGCGTATCAAAGTTGCCTGCGAGGAATCATTGGCCTCGGATCAGTCTTGGACCCTGGAGGCCATCCTGGTAGAGGACTCTCTGCGGAGCCATCTGGACTGGAGACCAAAATGGCAGCCTTGCAGCGCAGCTTGTCTGCATGGCCCAGCAGCGGGCCCTGATGCCCGGTTCTGCCAGGTGAACTGCCCAGACCACTAGAGCCTCGACCTCGAAGACATTGAGCTGATCTTCAAGCACCATAGGCCTCAAATTGATCCTCAATATTGGTCTCTATCCTGGTCTTGCTCCTCACGACAGATCTTCCCTGTTGAGTGGCCACGGCTCTGCCCACAGAGCTTCAGAGGGGCATGGATGGTTGGTCTTGGGGCCTGACCTCACACCCCAACCCAGCCATGACTCCTCCATAGACTATAAAAGTCTGGCTGGGAGGCAGAGGATGAGGAATCGCCGGACACCAGTCACCTCCGCGACGTTCCCTCAGACCAGTCTCCCTCAGACTCTGTGCTGGTCCCCTCCCAAGGATATGGTCTTCCTCGACTTCATGCGGGACATGTCAAAGGTGCTATCATTCGACACTGCATTGGAGGAGGACCCTCGCACACAGGACATCAAGATCCTCCAGTACAAGGCCCCTCTGAGGGAGGCACTTATAGTACCCATCCCCCCCGATCCTGGGATAGCTGCTCCTTTGTATGTGGGGAAACACCAGCATCGGTGCCCATCGTGAGGAGATGGCTAGACTCTGTATCGGGTCTGCCAGAGCCCGGGCTTCCAGAAAACACAACTGCCACATAACTCCATGATGGTGGAGTTGACCGTGCATCTCCTCAAGAACCAGAAGACTCACTCCTCGGTGCCTCCGGGCTACCAGGGCTGAATGCTCATTGTCTGATCCAGGCATAATAGCTGTACATTGTCATGTACTTGAGGGACCTGGCAAGGGAATTCGCCAGGTTCTCAGCTGGTATCTCCGAGGAACCCTTCCAGTGGTTCCAGAGCCTGTCCTCTTGTCAGAAAGTGTTCCAAGTTCATGATTTGAGCAGCCTATGACTGCTTCGAGTCGGTGGCTGGAGTAGCCGCGGCAGGCATTGGTGCCCAACCCCCAGGCAGTCTTCCGACCTGGAGCAATGGGTTCAGGACAAATTGGTCATTGTCCCATGCCGCAAACCCATGACTGATAAGGTGACAGAGCTGGAGTTAGAGTTCCTGATGAGGACTAGGCTCTCCAAGAAGACTGCTACCCTTCCCTGTCGGGAGGCCCAGAGTAAAAAAAAGCCCCCTTACTCGAGGAAGGGAAGAGCTTACGGAAACTATCCTCGGTATCAGGCATCCCCAGCAGGGTCAGAAGGCCAAGAGACAAGGACATGGCCCTCATAAGCAGAAATCTCCCAAAACCCAGGCACCGGCTCCGGCACTGCCTGGTGGGAGTTTTTAACTGCTTGGGCATAACCTCTCCACCCCCAGGAGGCCAGCAGCCCACAGGGGGATGTCTGATCTTGTTTGCCCACCTTTGGCCAGCCATCACCACTGAAACTTGGGCACTACAGGTGGTCAGAGAAAGTTACATCCTCCACCTGGAGCAGACTCCCCCCTTCACTCTTCCCAGGAGAGCCCTCTAGGACTCCCCTTCACTAGACCCTGCAGGAGCTCGCAGGCCTTCTCAAGGTCAAGACAGTGGAACCCATACCACAATACCTCTGAGGCAAGAGATTCTACTCCCGGTACTTCCTTGTATCAAAAAGAACAGGGGTCCTAAGGCTTCTCCTGGACCTGTGGGACCTGAACAGGTTCCTGGTGAGGGAGAAGTTAAAGATGCTCGCTCTTGGAACACAGCTTCCATACTTCCAGCAGGGAGAATGGCTGTGCTCTTGGTCTTAAAGGATGCGTATACACACATTCTCATCCATCCCAGCCACAGACAGTACCTCAGGTTTGTGGTGGGAGGTGGCCACTACCAATATAGGGTGTTACCCTTTGGCCTGACCTGGTCTAGCCTCTGCCCCAAGGGTCTTCACCAAGTGCCTAGTGGTGGTCGCAGCACACCTTTGCCTCCAAGGAGCATTATCTGGATGACTGGCTCATCAGAGGAGGCTCGGCTGCCGAGGTGCAATAGGTCACAGCCCATACCATCTGCATCCTGCAGCACCTTGGGTTTGTCATAAATCACCCCAAGTCCAATCTCTTCCCAACAGTGTCTGGCGTTCATAGGAGCCCAACTACATGCCTTTTGGGCTAGGGTATTCCTACCCCAGGACTGGGCCGACTGCCTCAAGGTTCTGGCCGTTGAAGTGCAACGCAGATGCACCATGTCTACTCACCGCCACCGCTGCCTACTCCTGCTGGGCCTCATGGTGTTCATGGTCCACATCACCCCGGATGCCCACCTCCATATAAGGGCGGCCCAGTGCTGTCTCTGCTCCCAGTGGACCAAGGCCACTTGACAGCTGTGGGACAGGATGACCATGACCCATCAACTTGCGGACTCCCTCAGCTGGTGGCAGGTACCACAGCGCCTCCAGGCATGGATGCCCCTTTCCAGGACCCTGATCCCCAAAGGGTTCTCACTATGGACGCCACCCTATTGGACTGGGGGGCTCATTGCGAAGATCTCTGCACCCAGGGCAGCTGGTTGCAGTCAGTGAGCTAACTCCAGTCAACCTGCTAGAGCTTTGGGCCGTATTTCTGGCCCTCTGAGCCTTTTGCCACTGCCTGCAGCACCAGTCAGTGCTGGTCCAAAAGGACAGCTTATTTAACTGCTTTTGGTATACTGTTTTCTGCCAGTCAAAATGGTGCACAATCAACAGTGGAGAGACAGGGTTGAGGGGGGGGGGGGGGGAGAAAGTTTAGTCAATAAAGTGGACATTGATTACAGAAGATCCAGGTGGGGAGGGGGAGGAGTACAACAAGCTCGCTCTAGAGGAGAAAGGGGTTCAGGGGTCGGTCCTGAGGTAAACTCAGAAATGAGGTTCTGTGGGTGTGGTGCAGGAGTCAGTCTGGAAGTCCCTTCGGAGGGTTAGCATATTCCGTAGTGCTCTTGAAAGAGATGGGTCTTCGGGTGCTTGCAGAAAATTCTTGTATCCTGAATACTCCTTAAGGTGGGTGCAGGGCCAGCCTGCCATTGTGTGAGAATGTTTGCACAGGGCCCCGTACAAACTTCATTCTTGCACAATGGATGGCTTCAGAGGTGAGCTGAGGAAGCCACACGAGGCCCAGGCTCACCTCTGCACAGTCGCCAGCGTGAAAAGCACTGTTTTCCCTTGCGCTGGTGGCTGTTACTGTGAAGCACGTGAGTGCCAGGAAATGCCCTTTAATCTTTCCCCTGGAAGGCATGGTCCCAGTGGTGGCTGAGAAAAGGCTGGGAGGCCCTGGGGAGAGAAGGAACGGAGCCCAGGAAGTAGAACCAGATAAGTTGGCACCTATCCCCTGATGAAGCTGTGATGACTGCGAAACGCTTGAAGGGTGCTTGATTGAAGCGTCGGGGTTTCAGATTGACCGCATGAGCTGAAGTTTGAAGCTAAGTAGTGCTGCTGTTATGCTGCGGTCTCTTTGATGGATTTTGTGGGTGTTTCTTACCCAGGGAGGTCGTTGATGCAAAATGGGCAACTGATTTAGTGACTATAAGTCATATATGTCAGTTGAGTAGCCCGATAGTTCTGAGACCTCCCGGGTATGTTGATGGTGCAAAGAAATTTAAGGAAGATATTTTTGGAGGATTAATTATTATCCACTTTTTTCATAAGAACATTTTGTGTTTGATAGTGTTTCAGTTTTTGGATAGTTTATCACTCTGTTACTTGACCAATTTTTGTTTTAATCTTTCCCGGCATTCAGTGCGCTTCAAAGTAACAGCCGCCAGTGTGAGGGAAAATGGCGCTTTTCATGCTGGTGGCTGTGCAGGGGTGAGCCGGGGCCTCGCGCGGCTTCCCTGGCTCACCGATGAAGCAGTTTAGAAAGGCGCGGGGCTCTTCGGGGGAGGGGGTCTAGGATAGGACAGGAAATGGCTGATGGGGGACTAGGATTAGAAATGGTCTGAGGGGTGGGAGCTTGGACTGGAAATGGGCTGATGCAGGGGGATGGGAGAATGGGACTATAAGGGAGCGGATGCTGGGTGGGGCTGGAACTAGGAGGGAACTGATGTTGGGGAAGGACTAGAAGGGGATGGGGCTGGGGGAGTGAGGATGGAGAGGGGAAAAGATATTTTGTATGGGAGGGAAGAAAAATCTACGATTGGCTGGGTATTGGGAGAGTAAGTGGGGATTGGGGATTGAGGATGGAAGGGTGAAATTTGAGTGGATGAAAAAGATATAAAGAAAGAAATGGGGGAAAGAGCAAAAGGGGAAAAATCAGTATGTTAAAGCAAATGTAGAGAGAGAATGGGAAAAAAACTAGAAGAGATAAAGGATAAATGGACAGCAGACAATGGAGAGTTAGCAGAAGAAACCAGAAGAAAGTGACTGGAGCAATTGCAGCTGAAAAATAAAATGTCCAAACAACAAAAGGTAGAAAAATACTTTTTTATTTTGAATTTATTAATTGGAATATGTCAGCTGTGGGAAATGTGCATTGCTAATGTCTTTGAGTTTTTGTTTAGTAGAAGAGGAAATTAATTTACAGTTTTATTTCTCCAGGTGGTGTTATATGTTCCAACTTTTGGCCTTTGGGATTCCCAGTTTAATTATTGTCTTTTCTATTTCTAAATTGCAGTTCCTTTTTCTTTGTTTGGTGACAGTCTTATGTTCTGCATGTGTAACCAAGCTAAGGTATTTTGTATGTAGTTTCTATTTGACAGTGCCACTTGTTCTCTTTCCCCAGTAGAAGATGTATTGGTATTCTCTGAGATGCATTGGTTTAATATTTGCAGTGTTGCCTTTTAGATAGGTAGAGTATGGTGCTTTGTGAGTCCTGGTAGTGCTGTTTTGATACAGTGGGTTTGCTATGGGTTCTAAATGGGCAGTGCTTATAGCACTTCCTAATATGCTTGGCGGTTGGCCCTGGAGTATAGTAATGTAGTTCTCCAGGAACAAGCAGAAAGTCAGTCCTCACATATGGGGGTGACGTCGGCGCCAACAGAGCCCGTGCAGAGCATTTCCCCAGCTTTCGAAGAAAGTCTATGGAAATGCTACCACGCATGCGTGGTCCCCTTCCTGCCCAAGGGTGCCATCTTGTTCAGTCTCCTTTTTTCCACGGAGCCCAACGGACGTGATCCTCATCCCTCCCAGAAAAAGTGATTCTTTCCCTTCCAAATTCTTGACTTTGATTCCTGAACCGCTTCAGCCTCGTCAGACTCCTCTATGCCATTTTCGGCCTCATGCGGTCCTCTTTTTTTTTTTTTTTTTTTTTGTCGAGGTTTTTCCTTGACCGGCGTTTGTCTTTTTCGCCTGGGTGTCCTCTCACCATGACTCCTGGTGGGTTTAAGAAGTGTCACCAATGTGGCCAAACTTATGATTGCTGCCTCCACTGTCTGGGTCCGGACCACAACAGCTCCCCCTTGACCGGTGCCAGGCCATGACGCCCAAGACCAACAGGAAAAGGTTGGAGTTGCAGGGGAAGCTATTTTCCCAAGCCAGACTCCGCTCCAACCCCCCCCTCCCAGTCTGAAGGAGGGTTCCTCGAAGGAGGTCCAGGCGTCCTTGGAGTCCTGCGGCGGCAGCTCCTCCGGTAGGTCACCGGACCCGCCTAAGAAGAAGGTGTGGCCCTCCAAGTTGCCGACAAAGCCTGGGAAGGTCCTGTGGCGGGATTTGGGCGACTTGGTGCAGCACCCATCCAAACTCTCGAGGCAGGAGCCCTTGGCTGGTGGTGACTGTGCTAAGGTTTGGGAACCCATAGTCTTAGAGGATGCACTCTCCGGAGTGCCGATGCTGGACACCTGAGGCCCTCGGTGTCCGCGCCGAAGGCTGCTGAGCACTGTTCCCTCTAAGCTGTGCGCGTGTGCGCGTGCGCACACCTCGCCGAGCGAGCGCACATACTTTACAACAGAGCGCACAAAAATTACAGCTCTGATTCTGATAGAAAACAACACAGACGTCTTAAAATTTAAAAGTTATGATTGTAATTACTAGAAATTTCCTGCTTCATTCAGTAATCGTCTATTTTCATTTAATTTGATCAAAATCAATGTGGTGTACATACTGTATTCTGACGTGTAGTCAAATTTTAAAGTATATAACTCCGAGTGTTGTTATGTGGCGAACAAAAATTTAACCTTCCTTCAAAAGCTGCACACAGCTGATATTTTATGCGCACACAGCCTACAGAAAATTAGAGGGAACATTGCTGCTGAGCTATCAGGTCTCGGTCCATATGGCGGCCATGGAGCAGTGTCTCACATCCATTCTGGCCTTGCAGCAGGCGTTGATGTCTGGGACCTTCAGCATCATCTGCCTCAACACCCAGCCCCCCGGCCTCGGGGGATGTCCGGGTTGTTGAACCAGGCACCGAGCGCCACCATTCTCGGGTAAGTCCTCTGCCCCGGTCAAGGTCCTGGTCCTCGGGGCTTCGGTCCTCCCCGGCGAGCCTGCAAGGGTCTGACCCCCCCAGCCTTCGAGTGGTGCCTGGTTCCTGGGTGTTTCCCCCGAGGAAGAGTCCTCTACAACCTCTGGTTCCAAATCAGAGACCGAGGACGAGGCTTCTCCTGAGACCTCCCAGCATCAGGACGTTCCCTCAGAGCCTTTACCCCCGCAGCCTCGACACCACTCCCCACCCGAGGATATGGCTTTCCATGATTTTGTTCGGGACATGGCCCATGCTCTCTCGGTGCAAATGGAGTCCGAGGATGACCAGCGCACCGAGGAGCTGAAAATTTTGCATTACGAGTCTCCGCCCAAGGAGACTCTCACAGTCCCGATCCCGCCTATCTTTGAGAGGCTCCTGCTCCGGATGTGGGAGACCCCCCGCCTCTGTGCAGGTAGTCAGTCGGCATATTGACACCATTACTGAGTCTGGAAGGGTGTGGGTTTCCATAAGGCTCGGCTCCCCCACAGCTCAATGGTGGTGGAGTCGTCGATGCAAAGTCTCAAGAGTCAAAAGACCTACTTGTCTGTGCCCTCAATGCCCTGGGCCGTAAGTGCTACCAGGGCACCATGTTCGGTGCCGTATACAAGCCTACAAGCTGTATATGGGGATGCATTTGAAGATCTTGATCCAGGAGCTCTCGGTGGGCCTCGCCGGGGAACCTCTCCAGCGCTGCTTGTCCCTGACCAGGGCTGTCTGGGACTGCTCTAAGTTGCTATCTAGAGCGGCTCACCATGGGTTCAAGGCCTCAGCCCATTTGGTGGCTGTGGGCATCTGTGCCCGGCGCCAGTCGTGGCTGCAGACCTCTGACCTGGAGCAGTGGGTGCAAGAGAAACTCTTGGACGTGCCCTGTAATGGTTAGAATCTATTTGGGAAGCCGATGTCGGATAAGGCCGCTGAGATAGAGGCCGAGGCAGTTACCCAACAGACTTTCCAAAAAGACCTCTGCGCTCCCCAGGAAGACGCCCTCAGGAAAGAAGATCTTCATCTCCAGGAACAAGCAGGAATGTAGTTTTCATATATGGGTATCGTCCGTACCGACGGAGCCTGCACGGGAACGCTCCCCAGCGTCCAATAGGAAAGCTTTTGGGTGCATCCCACAGCGCCTGCATGCTGCCTTCCTACCTTTCCATCTCTCCCTTGTCAGTTCTTCGTTTTCCGTGGAGCCAACAGGACACATACCTGTCACCGCAGAAAATTTATTCTTATTCTTTTTTTTTAAATCCTTTATTTTCATTTTCAACAAGAAAATATACACACAAAACCAGAGAACAGCAAACAAACACAAACTAATAACCCCCCCACACCCCCCCCTCCCACCCTCTCCTCCAGGATTATCATAGCAAGGCGACTACAAGCAATCCTAGACAGCGCTATTGTAACGTACAGCGACAGCATGGATCTCAGCATCCAGACTGTGAGGACCCTCCTGCACATTTAGCCCTATTTACAAAGTCAAATAACAATTGCCATTTAAGCCTATGAAAATTATTGCAGGGACTAGCTCGCCCCGATACCGGTTCGTATTTACTATAAAGGCATACCTGACTCCACCACTCCTGCATATTGAGCTTGGTACCATCCTTCCAGTTCCGTATGACCAGGCAGATCGCTAGGCCCATCATAAAATCTAGCAAAAAGTGACCGGCCTTGGGTAGGAATGGAAGCCCAGCGACTGATCGAAGTCCCACCACCCTCCAACTAAGGGGCCCTTTGAATTTGAGAATGGCCTGCACACGCTCCCACACCTGCTGCCAATACGATTTCAGTACAGGACATTCATATATAAGGTGAGCCAGGGTACCAACCTCCCGCTTACAAGTCCAACAAAGATTACTGATATTCCTATCCCATTTTGCCATTTTAGCAGGGGTATACAGACATCTATGCATAAAAAGGTAAAGCGTTTGGGTTATGGAGGCAGACCTGGTGACTCTAACCAAGTTGCACCAGACCCGCCGCCACTGTCGCTCGTTCAGGGTTACCTCCATTTCCTTTTCCCATGCTTGCTGAGTCTGGCGCATCCTCGAGCCGTCACTCTGCATGAGTAGCTTATAGAAAGCGGATGCGACTCCGGACGTGCTTGAGAGCGGGTGAACGAGGTCCGCCACCCCCCCTTCACCTATATCCGCGCTGGGATTGATCTGGGCATTCTTAAGACAGTGCCTAAGCTGTAGCCATTGGTAATGGAGTTTAGGCGGAAGGTGAAATTCTCTTTGCAACTCCCCAAAATCTTTCCATCTATTACCCACCATGAGTTGGCTGGCCATCCATACCCCTCGGGAAAACCACGGCCTCCAGGCAATCATTTGGTTATGAATCTTAAAGAGGGGATTATGCCACAGCGGGAGCCTGCATGGAGGACATACTCCCGAGCCACTTACTTGGAGGAGGGCAGTAAACGCTCTAAGGGTGTCCACTATCATGTGTGGGCGACTGGCTCCCTGGGGAAACTGCATGCCTGGCAGATTGTGTAACGGAATCGGAGCAATAAGGCTCTCCTCAATGTCTAACCAAGTTGGCCGAGTACCCTCGAAGGTCTCCAGCCACCGGGAGCCCTGCTTCAGTAGGAAAGCTCTGTGGTACGATAGAAAATCCGGGAATCGAACACCCCTTGTGTTTTATCGAGTTTCAATTTTTGCCTTGCTATTCGCGGGGGCTTGTTTTGCCAAAGGAATCGTACAAGAATACTCTCTATCTCCTGGTAAACCTGTGGGGGTAGCAAACACGGTATCATTTCCAAGACATAATTCACTTTGGGAGTTATCATCATTTTCACAGTCTCGACTCGTCCCCACCAGGACAGGGCTAAAGGGGACCATCTACTAGTCAATTCACGGACTTTAGAGACTAGTTCCTTAGCATTAAAGCGGATGGTATCTTCTAGCGGATAGCAGTAATGGACCCCCAAATATTTCACCTGTCGAGGCTGCCAAACAAAAGGAAAAGCGGTCATATCCTCTTTGTAGACCCACTGATTAAGTGGGAAAGCAACAGACTTGGTCCAATTGATTTTATAACCGGACAATCGCGAGTAGCCATCGATTTTCCCCAATACCATGGGGACCGACGAAGGTGAGACAAATAACAGTAAGTCATCCGCATATGCGGACAGTTTGATCTCTCGGCTGGCGATTTGCGCCCCGTGGATATCCTGACATTGTCGCAACATAAGGGTTAAGGGCTCCAGAGCCAGATTAAATAGTAGCGGAGAAAGGGGGCACCCCTGACGCGTCCCCCTCTGGAGACGAAATACTTGAGAATGCATCGCATTAACACAGATGCGAGCAGTGGGCTGGGCATACATGACTTCTAGGTATCGGAGAAAACCATCACCGAAGCCAAACCATTTAAGAGTCGCAAATAAGTAGGGCCATTCCAGCCGATCAAAAGCCTTTTCGGCATCAAGGGAGAGGCCCACTAGAGGTTGCTCAGAGGTTGCAGCGCCCGCAAGCACATGACATAAGGTCCTAGCATTATCGGCCGTGGACCTACCAGCTATGAAGCCGCACTGGTCTGGATGAATCAAAGTAGACATTTTCTCCGATAATCGGACGGCTAATATAGTGGCGAAGATCTTATAGTCTACATTTAAAAGGGAGATAGGGCGGTAATTGGCTGTTAACAGTGGATCTCTCCCCTCTTTTTCAAACACTACCACATTCGCCTCCGAAAAGGTACCAACATTAGGAGTGGCAGCTGCAAGGGCCGTATAATACAGCCGTAGTTGAGGGACTAGGTCTTGCGCAAAAGATTTGTAAAATTCAGCCGGAAGGCCATCAGGACCCGCGGCTTTTCCTGCAGCTACTCGCATAATCGCATATCGGATCTCGTCAGTAGAGAAGGGCCTCTCCATGTCCTCTCTGTCTGCAGCGGCCAATGTCGGTCGCTGAATACCAGAGGTCAATTGCGTGAAGCTGTCCTGTGTGTAAGCACTCTCCGACCGATACAATTGGGCATAAAATACCCGAAAGAGTTCCACAATCTCCACATCTTTCGTGATCAGCCCCTGCCCCTGGGGGTCTCGGAGGGCCGCTACCCTTTTGGCTTCCCGTTTGCCCTTTATGGCATTGGCAAGCAATCTCCCAGCTTTGTTACTCTCACGATAGTATATCCCCCGTTGGGCCCCTATACTTCGCGATGCCGCAGTCGTTAAAATCGTGTTATACTGGCAGCGTAGCCTTTGAAGACGCAGCAGAATGCAGGGATCCACCCTAGCAGTGAGTACCCGTTCTCCTGCTTTAATTTGTTGTTCTAAGGTTATTAGCTGCTGTTTCTGCTGCTTCCCCCGCCGAATCTCTAAGCTAGTAATGACCGCTCTCATGGTGGCCTTAAAGCCCTCCCACCAGGCCCATCCCGCGGTGGCATGAGACTCATTAAAATGAAAATAGTCATGGATGGCCAGCCGAACTTCCGCCCGAAATTCCTGATCCTCTAGTAAGGTTCTGTCAAAAAACCATCCACCCATCTTCTCCCTCGAATGGCTGTCTCGCAACAGAAGGGAGACCGCAGCGTGGTCGGAAATGTGGAGAGGGTGAATCAGTGCCTCCTCCACACTAGGGACCAGCGTTTTAGAGACGAGGAGGAAGTCTATTCTCGACTGAGAGTGGTGAGGTGGGGAGAAAAATGTAAATTCAAGTGTAGTAGGGTGTAACAGCCTCCAAATATCCACTAGAGCTAGCTCCTGAATCAACGAAGTTAACATGAGATGACCCTTAGGCGGGCGAATAGACCTAGGGGGCTGCTTATCAATCAGAGGGTCAATTACCTGATTGAAATCCCCCCCGATGATCAATGGAGTTTGGGCGGCGGCCAGAGCCTCCTGGGCTATAGTTGCAAAGAAGGCAGGGTTATCTATATTGGGAGCATAAACACAGAAACAAGTTACTTCGAGATTGCCAATCTGAAGCGATACCCTGGACCATCTACCCCCTACATCGGAGCGGGTTCCAAGAATAGTAGCATTTAGGGATTTCCGTATCAAAATTGCCACCCCACATTTTTTTGCAATGGCTGGAGAATAGGCGGCCACCATGTAAGGTTTGATACCAACTTTCAGGGTTTCCTTTGAATTTAAATGGGTTTCCTGTAAAAATACCAAATCAGCTTTCTCATGTTGCAAATAGCTGAGGATTTTTTTCCTTTTTATTGGGTTATTTATACCCTTAACATTTAAGGATAAAACCTTACATAGGGCCATTTATACATAACAGAGTACATTCCAAACAATAGGCTGCGTTGATTGTAGGGTAGGGTTGAAGGACCGTATTCCCTGGGTCCCATACGCGCTGTTCAAGAAGAGTGTAGATGCCTGCATATCCATCTGCATGTAGTCGCGCCATGCGCCTGGAGGAGAAACAAAACCCCGGCAATCTGTGGTGAGCCTGCCCCAACGGGGTAGGACCGAGAGGCCAGTTATTCAGACCGCCAGACTCCGCGCTGCCACCCATGACTCAGCGGCGCCGCAACCCATTAATGACTAGCTGTAATATGGAGCGAGCCCGGTGAGAAACGGAGACCCCGGACTCTGGGCTTGTAGCACCCGCATCCATACTGAAAATGCAATCAGCTCTCGCTGCCATAGTACCTGAGACAAAGCTGGCTTAGGGATTCCCAAAACAGACCTCAGCGCATCTGGTCTGCCTCCTTGTTTTCCAGATAGGTTGCCAGGGCCTCTGGGTCCTCAAATGTTCTGGTTTGATTATGTAACGTTACTCGTAACTTGGCAGGATATAGGAGGCCAAATCGGGCCTGCAGTTGCTGCAGCCTAGGTCGAAACTCCAAAAAACGCTTCCTCCGATCTACAGTAGCTTTAGCCAGGTCCGGATAAAAGGATATTCTGTGCCCCTCAAATTCGATGGGACCTCTCACCCGCGCTGTGCTCATGATTTGCTCCACGTGCTGGTATCGCAGGAGCCGGAGAATGATGGGTCTCGGGGCTTTGCGGTTAAGCGTCAGACTCGTTGGAACTCGGTGTGCCCGGTCTATTTCTAGGTCGCGCTCAAAGGTAGTTCTCAATGCTGAGGGAAGGAGAGTAGACAGAAAGGCCTTCATATCAGTGCCTTCTGCGCCCTCTGGGATGCCGACGATCCGGACATTATTTCGGCGGGCTCGATTGTTTCCTTCCTCCACCTCACGTTGAAGCGCCCGTAGCTGCCGCTCTACCTTATCCAGCTTAGCTAGCCGTTCGCTATGCGTGTCCAAAATGCCCTCCATTTTATCCTGCCGTAGGGAGACTCCTTCAAGTTTGCTCTGCAGCATGGCTATGTCCTCCCGTACGGCCCGGAGTGACTCACCATTCGTTTGCACAAGATCTTTCACTCCTCGGATCTCAGTGAGTATCTCCTGCAGGCCCTCCGGCCCCTCGCGGGCAGCGGCCATTTTCTGGGGAGAGAGAGGTTCTGTTTTGGATCGTTTGCCGTGGGCATTTGTCGGTGCAGAATAGTCTAAGCGGACTGGTTTGGGCCCCGCCATATTCCGGCTTCACCGTGGCAGCTTGTAATTGGGATGCAATAAGTAGTTGCGGAGTTTGATCAGGATTCGTGCCAGGCCTCTCGGGAGCCTCGACGCTATGCGACTAACCCGCTGGACATCAGGCTCCGCCCCCTAAATTTATTCTTATTCTTTTGTTTTTTGTGGTTGTGTCTGCCTTCATTCGATGCCTACCAGTACCGCCGGTTCTCTTTTCTTCTTTTAAAAAAAAAAAAAACCACAAAAAAAAACTAGCCTTTCTTTCAGGGGTCTTTCCCCTCTTGGTGCTAGGTGCCATTTTGGGCACTAGGCCCAATTTTCTTCAAACATGGAGAAACCAGCTAGTGGTTTCAAGAAATGTTCTAAATGTGGGGGTACCATATCCATCACCGACACACATGAATGGTGTCTTAAGTGTTTAGGTCCTGACCAGTCTCCATCGGAGTGTCTCTCCTGCAGACAGAATGACCAAGAGGGGCCTGCAGAATAGAGCTGCAAAACTCGGTACCCTTTTTGCCGCAGATATGATGTCAGTTACATCGATGTCTTCCAAGGCTTCATCTTCCTCCCATGGATCTCAGGTAAGTAAACCTAAGTCTTCTAAGACTGGCCGGTCCTCAAAGGATAGATCTCCTTCCAGGTATCGAGATGCCACTGGCGTTGCCCTCGAGGAAAGTTCACCGGCAAAACAGCCCCGGCGGGAGGCCTCAGTCTCCAAAACATTAACGGGGCTCCAGAATATTCCAGAGGCTTCCACCTCTGCAGAACTATTGGTGCCATTTTCTGGGGTCGTACCCGCTTCCGCCGGTACCGACACCCAAGCATCGGCAGGAGCGATGGATTAGAGAATCCTCGCTATCAAATGCAGTCTAGCAGCCGCCTTAGCAGCTTCGGTACCGCTACAGACGGTTCCACAGGTATCTGTACTGACATCAGTACAGGTACCGCACGCCTCAGCCAGTATGTTTCCCCCCCCCCCCCCATGCCGAGCCTTGAGTCTTATCTCGAGTATCGACAGACCGATATTGAGACATCCCGATACCGACTTCTAGCAGTACCGGTACCGTGCGTTGCAGGAACACCCGGCGCAGAGATACTTCGAATCCTCCGATTCCGATTACTTTGATAACTCTGCCAGTACCAGAGCAATCTTTCCGGAGGATCCATCTCCTTCTCCTCAACGCAGAATGTCTCCTCCAGAAGACATGTCCTTCCAGGATTTCATACGTGATTTAGCTCGAGGTCTCTCAATCATGGTGACTCTGGAGAAAGAACCCAGAGCAGAAGAATTAGAAATTCTTCAGTACCCTAAGGCTCCTAAAGAGGCAGCTACCCTGCCCATTCATAGGATCTTGCATGATCTTATGCTAAGAATATGGGAAACTCCTTTAACGGTGTCTCCACACTCTCGATGACTCGATACCATGTACTGAGTTCCAAGCTGTCCTGGTTTTCAAAAGACTCAGTTACCACACCATTCAATGATAGTGAAATTGGTGATGCGTAGGATTAAGAGTGCTAAAACGCATTCTTCCAATCCTCTAGGCCGTGAATCAAGGACACTCGATGCCTTTGGGCGTCGATGTTTCCAATCCTCCAAGTTGTCAGCCAGGATCAGCTCCTTCATTCTCTATATGGGAATGTTCCTCAAGGAGGTTACAGGAGACTTGGAGCTTATGAGCCCTCTTCTCCCTGAGGAAAAAAGGGGGGAATTCCTTACTCTGGTCAAACATGTCCAGGATGTCTGAGTTTATGAACCGTGCAACCTTTGATTGCTTTGAATGCATTAGCAGAACCTCTGCTATTTCCATCGGTGCATGTCATATTGCCTGGCTTCAGGCATCAGACTTAGAGCAATGGGTGCAAGATAAACTGGGAAACATTCCTTGCACAGGAGAAAATCTCTTTGGCAAGGACTGGCAAGGCAAGGCCAATCAGATTGAATCTGAAAATACTACCTTGAACAGACTATCAAAGCCTACAGCCAACCCAGCAAACAAAAAGTCAGTCAAGAAACCCTTTTTCAACAAGAAAAAGAAATTTTACCCATCTTACATCCATCAGGGACACTGTCCAGTTCATGTTCCCCAAAGGGGGCAACAACAGACTTAGACAGCAGAGGAAGCCACAAGTTCCAAGAGCTCAACTCGCTCAACAGCCTCCTCAGGGGCTTTGAGTCCTTCCTAGAGAACTTAGTTTTTCTGCCCCTGAAAGGTCCAGAACCCCTTACTATCCCGGGCAGGTTATGCCATTTTGCCAGAAGATGGCGGCAAATAACATCAGAAAACTAGACTCTGTCCATTGCACGAGAGGGGTGCAGACTTCATTTTCACAGCATGCCCCCTCCTACAATCATAAAACAGTTCAATTCTCGAGTCCCTGTCACCAATCTCTTGGGTCAGGAGGTCGCATTACTTCTTGCTCAAGGAGCAATAGAAGAGGTACCCTTACCCCAACAGGGTACGGGGTTCTACTCCCCCTACTTTCTCATCCCAAAGAAAACAGTGGGACACAGGCCTATACTGGACCTCAGAGAATTAAAAAGTATCTGTTCCAGGAAAATTTCAAAATGATCTCCCTTGGAACACTCCTGCCATATCTTCAGAGTCGGGACGATCTATGTTCTCTAGATCTGAAGGATGCATATACGCATATTCTTATCCATGCAGATCACAGGAAATTCCTTTGATTCCTTTTCCAGGGAAGACACTTCCAATAGAGAGTTCTTCCCTTTGGTCAGGCTTCTGCCCCAAAAGTCTTCACAAAATGCATAGCAGTAATAGCAGAATTCCTGAGAACTCTAGGAATATTCATCTTCCCCTACTTAGACGACTGGCTCATTCGATCATCAACAGCTCCAGAAGCCAGCTTCGCTCTTTCTCGCACTATGCGAACCCTTTGGTATTTGGGACTGGTCATAAACCTCTCAAAATCTCAGCTCACCCCTTCTCAATCTCTAGAATTCATAGGGGCTCGTCAAGACACAAGGCAGTCAAGGGCTTTCCTTCCACAGCCACGTTGTCTTTGTATAGTACAGCTGGCCTCCCAAGCAGCTAGGAAGGTCCTCCTGACTGCTCAGGAGATGCTTCAGCTTCTGGGGCATATGGCATCCACTGTCCTTGTGGTTCCCTATGCTCGCCTTCATATGCGAGCAGCCCAGTGGACCCTATCCTCTCAGTGGACGCAAGCCTCCGGTCGGCTAACGGACAAAATCAGAAACGCCATACGTCTCATTTTGTCCCTGCAATGGTGGCAATCACTGGAAAACCTTCTCATAGGCTCTCCTTTCCAGCAACCTCTATGCCAAACCACCCTAATAGATGCGTCCAAGTTGGGTTGGGGGGCTTACTTGCACGATCTTTCAACTCAGGGTCTCTGGACCCCACAGGAGGCTTGTCTTCACATAAACCTCCTAGAACTCAGAGCCATTTTCCATGCTATCCGAGTTTTTCAGACCCATCTCAGCTACAAGACAGTTCTGGTCCAGACTGATAATCAAGTAGCCATGTTCTATGTGAACAAGCAGGGCAGAACAGGCTCTGTCATTATGCAACAAAGCTTTGCAACTGTGGGCCCTCGCCATAGAGCTTCAAATCCACCTTCAAGTGGTATATCTTCCGGGCACTGAAAATCTTTGGACAGACAAACTCAGTCGAATACTGCTGTCCCTATTCCACCTAAATCAGGAAGTGTTATTCCCCCACCTTCTTTCTGCGCTGTCACACATACCCTGTCCTTTATACACTGGATTGTATGAGGGCCCTGTCCTTCTACCTTCAACATACCCAGGGCGAATGCAAAGACTCCCAGCTTTTTGTCTCCTATGACTCCAGTCGACTGGGGCAAGTGGTGACCAAGTAAACTCTGTCCACTTGGGTGGCAGACTGCATTGTCCTCGCCTATGAGCAGACTGGGCTCTCGCTGGAGCGCCAGGTCACAGCGCACAGCATCAGGGCCATGGCAGCATCTGTGGCAAATCTGCGTTCTGTACCTCGCTTGGACATCTGCTGGGCTGCCTCCTGGTCTTCAGTTCACACCCTTGCAGCTCATTACTGCCTGGAGAGGGAGTCCCAATGGGACAGTGCCTTTGGCCAGGCCGTACTCTGACAGCTGTTCGGGGTGTAGGCAACTCCAAACCTTCTGTGTTCAGGCTACCAGAGTGCTGGTTCTCACTGGACACTGGGGTCTCTTGGGAGTCTGTCTATAAGACTCACTGCTGCTCATGACTCACCCGTGGCATTTCTACAGGTTTCCGGTAGCTTGTAGCTACGGAGACCCATATGTGAGGAGTGACTTCCTGCTTTTTCCCGGAGAAAGCATACTTACTTGTAGCAGGTGTTCTCCGGTGACAGCAGAAATCAATCCTCACAACCCTCTTTCCATTGTAGCAGGTGTTCTCCGGGGACAGCAGAAATCAATCCTCACAACCCTCCCTGCTCCCCATGGAGTTGCTTTTGTATCATGTTTTCCATCTTTAGCTATGTCATGTGACTGAGGCAAGATGCACCCTTGGGCGGGAAGGGAACCACACATGTGTGGTGCATCTCCCAAAGGCTTTCTCTGAAAGGTGGGGAGAAATTTCCATGCAACACTCTGTTGGTGTCAGTCACCCATATGTGAGTACTAATTTCTGCTGTCCCTGGAGAACACCTGTTACAGATGAGTAGCTACGCTTTCTTACTCTTCCTGTAGGAGAGATCCTCATTGAGGCATCAAAGGGCCTCTGTGTTGATGACTGCTCAGCTGATGTCAATATCTATTACATCGGGAGATGATAGTTTTACTGAGGCACTGGAGATCCTGAGTGCATCAGTGCTCTCCGACAAGATCCACACCCAGAGAGTAGAGATCGAGCCAGGCAGAGACACAAACATCTCTACAGGAGTGTTTTTCTCTACCTGATTGAGTGTGCTCTTTGGGTTCTGATTACGAGCCAGAGGTTATCTTTAAAGAGGATTCCATTGTTCGCCCATCAAATCCCTCCTCTCGTTATGACCAAAGGAGATCTTTTCCATAAGTGTTTGCTTGTATTTTGTCCAGGAAAGGCCAAAATCTATTCCTTTTAAGTTAGAGGAAGAACCCAGAGCAGAAACAATGGAAATCCTCCATTTCTTTGATCCAATCAAGGAAGCTGGGACAGTATCTGTTTACAGAATCCTGAAAGAAATACAGATGAGAATGTGGGAGAACCCCCTCTCTGTTCAGGCTGGTTTGTGTCACATTCAGAAGGTTCCCTTATTGTTCAACATTGGAATTGTTACTGACTTTAAAAAGCCCTAATCTGTAGTATCTTGGTGAGCTGAACACGAATATAACATTTAAAAAATTATCTCCAGGAACAAGCAGGAATGTAGTCTTCACATATGGGTATCATCGGTACCGATGGAGCCTGCACGGGAACGCTCCCCAGCGTCCAATTAGAAAGCTTTTGGGAGCATCCCACAGTGCCTGCCTGCTGCCTTCCCGCCTTTCCCAACTGCCTCTCCAGTTCTTCATTTTCCGCGGAGCCAGCAGGTCGTTTTCCTGTCACCGCAGAAATTATCCCATATTTTTTCATGCTTTTTTGTGGTAGTGTCTGCCTTCCTTGACGCTATACCGGTACCACCGGTTCTTTCTTTCTTAAAAAAAAAAAAAAAAAATAGAATCTTTTATCTGGATTCTCCAGCCTTTTTTCTCTCGGGTGCCAAGTGCCATTTTGGGCACTAGGCCCAATTTTTCCTCAACATGGAAAAACCCACTTCGGGTTTTAAAAAGTGTTCCAAGTGTGGCGGTACCATCTCTGTCACCAACACTCACAAGTGGTGCCTCAAATGTTTAGGTCCTGACCACTCCATCTCGGAGTGTGTTGCCTGTGGGATGATGTCGAAGAGGGGGTCGGCAGAACTGAGCTGCTAAGCTTAGCACCCTTTTTCCCTCCGATGCAGCATCCATGGCATCGACGTCTTCCAGGGCTTCGTCTTCCTCTCATGGATCTCAGGTAACCAAACATAAGTCCAGCCGGTCCTCAAAGGGTAGATCTCCTTCCAAGCATCGAGATGCCTCTGGCGTTGCCCTTGAGGGATTTGTACCGGCAAAATTGCCCCGGCGGGAGGCTTCGGCTTCTAAAGCACTCTCGGGGCTCCAGGATGTTCTCGAGGCCTCAACCTTGGCAGAACTACTGGTGCCATGCTCTGGGGTACCGGCCGCTTCATCTGGTACCGACACCCAGGCATTGGCAGCGTCAATTGACCAGAGATTCCTGGCTATTGAGCGCAGTCTGGCGGCTCTCCTTGCGGCATCGGTGCCTTCGGAACCGCTTCAGACAGTTCAACCGGTATCGACACTGGTTCCGGCACCGATATCGGTACCAGTACCGACAGCATCGACATCGGTGAGTGTGCTTCCAACACCGAGTCATGCTATTTCCTCCGGTATCGACAGGCCGGTACCGGACCCCTCCAGTACCGACTTCGATCGGTACCGGTATCGTGCTTTACAAGAGCACCCGGACAGAAGATATTTTTAATCCTCCGATGACTCTGAGGACTCTGACAGCTCTGTCGATGCCGGAGTACTTCTCTCTGAGGAGCCGCCTTCTCCTAAACGTAGGTAGTCTCCTCCAGAGGATATATCCTTTCAGGATTTCATCAGGGAGGTGGCTAGAGGTCTTTCCATCACAGTGGCTCCTGAAACAGAGCCCCAGAGCAAAGGAGTTGGAGATTTTACAATATCCTAAAGCTCCCAAAGAAGTGGCTACTTTGCTTATTCATGAGATCTTGCATGATCTCATGTTAAAAATGTGGGAAACACCTCTTATCACCTCTCCTCATTCCCTTAGGCTGGATACCATGTATCGAGTGCCTCCTTGTCCTGGTTTTCAAAAAACTCAGTTGCCACACCACTCCATAGTGGTGGAGTCAGCTATGAGAAGGATCAAGAGTGCAAAAAGACATGCATCTAATCCTCCAGGACGTGAATGTAGGACTCTTGATGCCTTTGGGCGTCGAACATTCCAGGCCTCTATGCTTTCTGCCAGGATTAGTTCTTACATCTTATATATGGGAATGTTCCTTAAGGAGATTACAGGAGATTTAGAGCTTATGAGCCCTCTCCTTCCTGATGATAAAAGGCAGGATTATCTTACACTTGTCAGACATGCCCAGGATGTTTCTAAGTTTATTTTATTTTTATTTATTTAGACAGTTTTGTATACCGCCTTATCCTTCAATCAAAGCGGTCACAACACAATTGGGGGATACATTTAACACGCAGGGATATGAGACACATACACTAATACTTACAGGGAACATGGGCAATGGAGGGTTAAGTGGCTTGCCCAAGACCACAAGGAGCATCTGTGGGACTAGAAACCCCAGTCCTTCCGGCCCAAGGTTGCTGTCCTCTAGTGGGATTTGAACCCCCGACCTTCCGGCCTGAAGTACCTTGCCCCAACCACTAGGCTACTCCTCCCTAGTTTGTTAATCGTGAAGCTTTTGACTGTTTTGAGTGCATAAGCAGAACCTCTGCCATTGCCATAGGGGCTCGTAGGATTGCCTGGTTCCAGGCATCTGACTTAGAACTCTGGGTACAGGACAAATGGGGAATATCCCTTGTACAGGCGAACATCTCTTTGGCAAAAATTGGCAAGAGAAAACTAATGAGCTGAATGCTGATAACACCACTTTGGATAGACTATCCAAGGCTACAGCTGATCCTGCAAGGAGAAAATCCTACAAGAAACCATTCTTCTCTAAAAAGAAGAGGTTTTACCCCTCCTGTACCCAGCAGGTGCATTCTGCAGGTCAGTCCACCCGCCCGAAAGGGACAGCAGCCCCCAAAGCAAAGGAAATCAAAGACTGCTAAGCCTCAACCGGCCCAGCAGACTCAGCCTCCACAGGGCCTTTGACTCCCATCTAGAGAACTTGGCCTTCCTGGCCCTGAACGGGCCAGAGCCTTCCACCATCCCAGGAAGGTTGTGTCATTTTGCCCCCAGATGGGGGCAGATAACAGCAGAAGAATGGACTCTTTCTATTGTAAGAGAGGGGTACAAGCTTCATTTCTTCAACATGCCCCCTCCCACAATGGTAAGACAGTTCAATTCTCAGGCTTCTCTCAACACTCAGTTGAGACAAGAGGTCAGTTTACTTCTTGCCCATTGGGCAATAGAAGAAGTACCCATTTCCCAACAGGGTACAGGGTTATCTCCAGGAACAAGCACCTGGATAGGAAGGTAATTTCATTAGACACTGTAGTTTCTAAATTAGAGTCTCAAGCTCCTATTTTGCAATCTGTTCATGCTTCTACTATTAAGGATTCCCTAGTTTTGCATGCCAAAATGGAAGCCTTGGAGAACTCTATGCGTCGTTGTAACCTGAGATTTTTAAATTTCCCTCAGTCTTCTTTACTTTCAGCTTCTATCTTATTGGAAAAATATCTTAAGGAAGTGTTGATGATATCGGAGGTTATAGTAGTTTCTCACATTTATTACGTTCCTTCAACCTCTAAAAGGGAAAACATTGCTGAGGATGCACTGGATGAGATTGTTCCTAATATTGCTAACCTCACCGCTTTTATTGAGGATTCCTCTGACACTATCACTTTGAGATCCACATTGCTAGTTACCTTTCCTTCAGTTTCTATTAAACAGCGTATTCTCAAAGCTTATTTCAAAGTAAAGGCACTTAAGTTTTGTGGACAAGTAGTGCAGGTTTTTCCAGATGTGGCACGTGTTACTCAATTGCGTAGACGGCAGTTTCTTGTGTTAAAACCTCGGGTTTTGGCTCTTGGTGCGACTTTTTTTCTGAGATTCCCCTGCAAGTGCGCTATTGGGATTGATGGCACTTCTTATATTTTTACGGATCCTTCTCACCTGGAAAAGTTTCTACAGGATAGACAGGGCTTAGGAGGAGACAGCTCAGTTAGATGATAATCACCTTCCATATTTGTGGACCTTAGGGTCTAGGTTTCTAATGTTGGTATTTTATTTCCTTTCTTTTGCTTTAAAATGCTCTCTTGATGTGGACTAGATCATGTATATTTTGTTCTTTCAAGTCTGTTATTGGCTTGCTATATGTATTGTTTATTTGATTGACCTGTTTATCATGTTTTTGATCATGTATTTGATTGAAAATTTAATAAAAAGATATTTGAAAAAAAAAAAAGGAATGAGTCTTCACATATGGGTACGTCGGTACTGACGGAGCCTGCGCGGGAATGCTCCCCAGCGTCCAGAAAGAAAGCTTTTGTGAGCATCCCACACGCATGCGCGCTGCCTTCCCGCCCATTCACTACCCTCTCATCAGTTTTCCATTTTCCACAGAGCCAGCAGGACGTATTCCTGTCACCGCAGAAAATTCTTCTTTTTATTCTTAGTTTTTTGTGGTCGCGTCTGCCTTTCCTCGACGCCACCGGTACCGCCTGTTCTTTTCTTTCTTTTTACTAAAGAATTTCTTCTTTTCTTTAGAAATTTTTCCTGTTTAGTGCCTGACGGTTTCTAGGCCACTAGGCCTCTATCCTTAAATTATGGAAAAGCCAGCCACTATCCTTAAGAAATGCTCAAAGTGTGGCGGTACAGATATATTTTCAGACACTCATACTTAGTGTCTAAAATGTTTAGGTCCTGACCATTGCCCACTGGTGTGTCTCTCCTGCTGGAGCTCAAGCAGAAGAAGTCTTCAGGATAGAGCACAACTCGATACCCGGTTCACATCGCACTCAATGTCACCAGCTAGAATATCTTCTTTTTCACAGGATCAGGTAACCAAATAAAAGTCTGTAAAGACTAGCCAGTCCTCGAGTGGTAGATCTCCTTCTCAGCATCGAGATGCCTCTGGCCTTTCCCTCAAGGACATTTTGGCAATAAAGCCCCGGCAGGAGTCTTCAGGCTCCAAAGCATTAATGGGGCTCCAGGTTGTTCCCGGGGTTCTTACCTCGATGAACATACCTGGGCCATGCTCGGTGATTGTGGCCGCTTCAAGCGGTACCGACACCCTGGCATCGGCTATGGTGATGGATGAAACACGCCTCACCGATGAATGTAGTCTAGCGCTCTCGGCTACTTCGGTACTGCTAAAGTTGCTGCAGACTGTTCTTCAAGTATCGGTATCTGCTTCGGTACTGGTATCGACATCGGTGTCGGTACCGTCCATGCTTACTTCGACAGACTCGCTTCATTCGATGCTGAGCCTGGAATCGATCTCTAGCATGGAGGATTCGGTACCAACTCGTCTCGGTACCGACCTCGGGTGGTACGGAAGACATCGCTTTAAGGAAAATCCAATGCTTCATCCTTTCAAGTCTTTTGTTCCCGATGACTGGGATGAATCCATCGGTACCAAGGCTGAATTTTCAACAAGTCTAGCCTTTACCCCTCATTTTAGAGGGTCCTCCTCAGGGGAGATTTCTTTTCAAGCTTTTCTGCTTGATATGGCAAAGTTACTTGCCATTTCTATACCTGGTAAAGAATCCCTACCAGGGGATTCAGAGACCCTGCAATTCCCCTGGATTCCAAAGGAGGTGATCATGCTTCCTTTGCATCAGAAATTACAAGATCTACTATTAAGAATGTGGGAAACTCCTTTAATGGTATCCCCACATTCTAAGACACTTGACACTATGTACAAGGTGCCACCTTCTCCAGGTTTTCAAAAGACTCAACTTCCTCATCATTCTATTGTTGTAGAATCAGCAATGAGGCGTATTAAGAGTGCAAAGAAGCACTCTTCTTATCCGCCAGGTCGTGAGTCTAGGACTTTAGATGCCTTTGGACGTCGATGCTTCCAGGCATCCATGCTTTCAGCAAGAATTATCTCATATATTTTCTATATGGGATTATCTCTTGAAGAGGTCACAAAGAACTTAAAGCTTTTGAACCCTTCAAGAATATAAAAGAGCAGACTTTTTCATATTAGTCAGTCATGCTGAAAATGTCTCCAAATTCCTTAATCGTGCTTCCCTGGACTGTTTTGAGTCTGTTAGCAGAACGTCTGCTATAGCCATAGGAGCACGACGCATGGCCTGGCTCCAAGCTTCAGACTTGGACAAATGAGTACAAGAAAGGCTGGGAAATTCTCCTTGTACTGGTGAAAATCTCTTTAACAAGGATGCTTTAATCTCCAGGAACAAGCAGGAATGAGTCTTCACATATGGGTATCGTCGGTACCGACGGAGCCTGCGCGGGAACGCTCCCCAGCGTCCAAAAGGAAAGCTTTTGGGAGCATCCCACAGCGCCTGCGCGCTGCCTTCCCGCCTTTCCTAACCGCCTCTCTCCAGTTCTTCTTTTCCACCGAGCCAGCAGGTCGTGTTCCTGTCACCGCTGAAGAATTTCTTTATTTTATTTTATTTCTTTGGTCGCGCGTCTGCCTTCTCGACGCTGGACCGGTACCGCCAGTCTTTTCTTTCTTTCTTCTAAAAAAAAAAACCAAAAAACCCTACTGTTTTTTCTCTCTTCAGTGCATTTTCTTCTTTGGCCTTAGGCCTAGGACATTTTTCTCCATGGAAAAGCCCGCCTCTGTGTTTAAAAAATGCACAAAGTGCAGTGGCACTATTTCTGTCACTGACACCCATGAATGGTGTCTAAAATGTTTAGGTCCTGACCATTCCATTGCGGATTGTGAGTCCTGCTCCATGATGTCTAAAAGAGGTCTACAGAATCGAGCAGCTAAGCTCAGTACCCTGTTTCCCTCGGATGCAGCTTCGGTTGCATCCATGTCTTCCAGGGCTGCTTCTTCCTCACATGGATCTCAGGTAACCAAACTTAAATCCAGCCGGTCCTCGAAGGGTAGATCTCCCTCTAAGTATCGAGATGCCTCCGGGCTTGCCCTCAAGGAATCTGCCCCGGCAAAATTACCCCGGCAGGAGACTCCGGCTTCCAAAGCTTTATCTATGAGGTCACAGGTTGACATCGATGGCTCAGCCTCGACCGATCACCTGTTGCCATGTTCTGGGGTACCGTTCCCACTGGTACCGACATCCAGACATTGGTTGCGTCAGTGGATCAGAATATCCTGACCATGCAGCGTGCCATCACGGCATTCATACAAGCTGCGACGCCTTCGGTACCGCAACAAACTCCGTTGCTGGTACCGACTCCGGCACTGGTACCGACATCGGTTCCAGTGCCAGTACCGATTGCATCGACATCCCCTTCGATGTCGACTGCAGCGGTACACTGTTCTGTGATGCCCATCGGTACCGATCACTCCCGATGTCGATACCACCCGGTACGCGTATTGGGTTCTGCAGGAGCATCCAGACAGGTGATACTTCGATTCCTCTGAAGACTCTGATGAATCAGAGGTCTCTGTCGAAGCATCGGTGATTCATCCTCAGGAGCCCTCTTCTCCAAAAAGGCGAATGTCTCCTCCAGAAGACTTGTCTTTTCAAGACTTCATTAGGGAAGTGGCCAGGGGCCTTTCCATCTCAGTGGCCCCTGAGACAGAGCCTAGAGCCAAAAAATTAGATATTTTGCAATATCCTAAAGCTCCTAAAGAGGCAGCCACTTTACCAATACATGAGATTCTTTATGATCACATGTTGAGCATATGGGAGACTCCTCTCACCACTTCCCCTCATTCTCGCAGGTTGGACACCATGTATCGTGTTCCTCCTTGTCCTGGCTTTCATAAGACTCAGCTTCCTCACCACTCCATTGTGGTGGAATCTGCTATGAAGAAGATAAAGAGTACAAAAAGGCACTCTTCTGCTCCTCCAGGAAGAGAATGCAGAACCTTAGATGCCTTTGGCAGGAGAATTTTCCAGGCCAGTATGCTTGTTGCCAGAATCAACTCCTATAGTCTCTATATGGGGATATTTCTAAAAGAAGTTACAGATCACCTGCAAACTTTATCTCCTTTTATTTCAGAAGATAAAAGGGAAGAGTTCCTCACCTGGCTCAAACATGCCCAGGATATTTCCAAGTTTTCCAACCGTGCAGCCTTTGACTCTTTTGAAGGTGCCAGCAGAGCCTCGGCCATTGCCATAGGTGCACGCAGAGTTGCTTGGTTACAAGCTTCTGATTTGGAACCTTGGGTTCAAGATGGACTAGGAAATCTTCCTTGTACAGGTGAAAACCTTTTTGGCAAAGATTGGCAAGCAAAGGCCACCCAAATGGATGCTGAAAATTCTGCTTTAGATAGACTTTCAAAGTCTACTTCTGCTCTTTTTAAGAAAAGGTTGTTCAAAAAGGGATTTTTTCCCAAAAAAGGGAAATATTATTCTGCTTATGGCCAGCAGTCATCTACTGCAGGTCGTTTTGCTACAAAGAGACAGCAACAACCGTAATAGGCCAAGCCTAAGGCTGCTAGGACTGCTAGGGCCCAACAGCCTCAGCCTCCTCAGGGCCTTTGACTTACAACTAGAGAGCTTAGCCTTTCTGGCTCTAGAACATCCAGAGCCTCTCACCATTCCAGGAAGGTTGGCTTACTTTGCTCCCAGATGGGAACAAATCACAGCAGAGCAATGGACCCTCTCCATCATAAGGGAGGGGTACAAGCTTCATTTCTTAAACCTTCCTCCTCACACCATGGTGAGACATTTCAATTCTCAGACATCTCTCCTCGACCTTCTGGGTCAGGAGATTACTACCCTTCTTGCCCAAGGGGCAATAGAAGAAGTACCCCTTCTTCAACAGGGCTCAGGGATCTACTCCCCTTACATTCTTATCCCAAAGAAAACAGGGGGCTACAGACCCATATTAGATCTCAGAGAATTGAACAAGTTTCTATGCAAGGAGAGAAATTCAAGATGATTTCTCTCGGTACTCTCCTTCCATACCTTCAGTCAGGATTGGCTTTGCTCTCTAGACCTCAAGGATGCGTACACCCATGTCCTCATCCATCCAACACACAGAAGGTTCCTTCGGTTCCTTTATCAAGGGAAGCACTATCAATACAGAGTGCTTCCTTTCGGTCTGGCCTCTGCACCAAGGGTGTTCACAAAATGCATGGCAGTAGTAGCTGCATTTCTACGCACTCTAGGGATATTCGTATTCCCATATCTGGACGACTGGCTCATCCGAGCTCCATCCCAGTCAGAGGCCCAGACTTCTCTAACCTGCACAAGCCGTATCCTTCAGTATCTGGGACTTGTAATAAACTTTCCAAAATCCCATCTCACCCCTACTCAGTCTCTAGAGTTCATAGGGGCCTTGCTGGATACCACAACTGCAAGGGCCTATCTTCCCCAGGCCCGTTGCTTATGCTTGGTGCAGTTAGCCTCACAAATTCAGTTAAAATCCCATTTAACTGCTCGAGAGATGTTACAACTGTTAGGCCACATGGCATCCACTGTGCATGTGGTTCCTTACGCTCGCCTTCACATGAGGGCAGCTCAGTGGACTCTGTCCACCCAATGGACCCAGGCATCAGGTTGCCTGTCAGACAAAATAGCAACCTCCAGTCGCCTCTTTTGATCCCTCCACTGGTGGAAGTCCACTCAAAATCTGTTGTTTGGGTCCCCCTTTCAACAGGTGTTACCCCAAGCAACCCTTACAACAGATGCCTCTCCAAGAGGTTGGGGAGCTCATCTTCAAGATCTCTCCACTCAAGGCATCTGGTCTGTAGAAGAGACATCTCTACATATCAATCTCCTAGAGCTCAGAGCAATTTTTCTAGCTCTGAGTCTTCCACACCCTGCTCAGCTACAAGACAGTCCTCATCCACATGGACAACCAAGTAGCCATGTTCTACGTGAACAAGCAGGGCTGGACTGGCTCTCTGTCGCTTTGCAACGAAGCTCTGAGATTGTGGGCCTTCGCCAGAGAGCACCAAATTCATCTCATGGCAGTGTATCTTCCAGGGGTTCAAAACTCTTGGGCAGACAGACTCAGTCGAGTTCTGCTTCCACACGAATGGTCCCTCCATGGGGGCCAGATAGCCAGGATCTTCTGAATTTGGGGAACCCCGGACATAGACCTCTTTGCAAGTCCGTGGAATGCCAAACTTCCCCGGTTCTGTTCGAGGATTCTGTGTCAGGGAGTTCAGGCCAGGGATGCCTTCCTCCTTCATTGGGGGCAAGACTTCCTCTATGCCTTTCCACCCATTCCCCTAATTCCCAAGACACTCTTCAAACTTCAGAGAAACAAGGGGTCTATGATCCTCATACCACCACATTGGCCACGCCAAGTGTGGTACCCTCTACTTCTGCATCTCTCCCAAGCTCCCTCCCTGGACTTGGGATCTGCTCCAGACCTCCTGTCCCAGGAGGAGGGAACGTTGTGGCACCCAAATCCCCAGTCTCTTCACCTCAGAGCCTGGTTGCTGAAGGCCTAGACTTTCAAGATTTGCATCTTTCTCAGCAAGTGAAGGATATCCTTCATGCTTCCAGAAAGCCTTCCACTAGACGTTCCTATGCTTTTAAATGGAAAAGGTTTACCATTTGGTGTGCAGAGAAGGGTCTTAACCCTCTTGCAATACCTCTGAATTCTTTACTAGAGTATTTGCTGCATTTATCCCATGCAGGCCTTAAAACGAATTCAGTAAGAGTCCATTTGAGTGCTATTGCAGCATCCCTTAAACCTCTCAATGGACAGCCTATTTCCTCTCATCCTCTTATAGCAAGATTCATGAGAGGCCTTCTTTTGACTAAACCTCCCATCAGACCACCTCCAGTGGCATGGGACTTCAATCTGGTTCTTGGCCAGCTTATGCAGCCACCTTTTGAACCCTTAGCCACTACCTCCTTGAAATTTCTTTCCTGGAAGGTTATTTTTCTCATTGCAGTCACTTCAGCTCGCCTCATCAGTGAGCTGCAAGCCTTGATGGCTAATCCTCATTATACAAGGTTTCATCATGACAAGGTAGTCCTCAGGACTAATCCACACATTATGCCTAAAGTGGTCTCACCTTTTCATCTAAACCAGGAGGTTTATTTACCTGTCGTTTTTCCAGGACCTCATGCTTCAAGTGCAGAGAGGAATCTTCATACCCTGGATTGTAAAACAGCTCTTGCTTTTTACTTAAAGGACACAGCAACATAGAAAGTCCTCTCAACTCTTTGTTGCTTTTGATCCCTCTCATTTAGGACTTCCAGTCTTTAAGAGAACTCTGTCCAATTGGATTGCTCAGTGTATTTCTTTCTCCTATCAGAGTAAGAACCTTTCTCTGGAGGGCCATGTCACAGCTCACAATGTGAGGGCCATGGCAGCCTCTATGGCTCATCTAAATTCTGTGTCCATCGACCAGATCTGTCGAGCGGCCACCTGGGCTCGGTTCATACCTTCACAGCCCATTACTGCTTGGACAAGGACTCCCGCCGGGATGCCTTGTTTGGTCAGGCTGTTCTCAAACACCTGTTCCATACCTAACCAACTCCTACCCTCCATCCCTGCCTGGATGCCTGAGATTCATGAGTGGAGGTAGAGCCCTTCCCAGGGACTCACAACCTGGGTGATCTCCCAGGCATCTCTAGCTGGGGAGTCCCCATATGTGAAGACTCATTCCTGCTTGTTCCTGGAGATAGCACAGTTACTTACCTGTAACAGGTGATCTCTGGGAACAGCAGGAATAAGTCTTCACAACCCACCCACCTCCCCTAGGAGTTGTATCTCTCTATCTTTCTTTCCTTTCCTCACTCTCTCTTTGTCTCAGCTTTAAAACTCGAACTGGAGAGAGGTGGTTAGGAAAGGCGGGAAGGCAGCGCGCAGGCGCTGTGGGATGCTCCCAAAAGCTTTCCTTTTGGATGCTGGGAAGCGTTCCCACGCAGGCTCCGTCGGTACCGACGATACCCATATGTGAAGACTTATTCCTGCCGTTCCCAGAGATCACCTGTTACAGATAAGTAACTGTGCTTTCCAAGCTAATCAGTTAAACACTGATATTGTTGCTTTCAGAGGATTGTTAAAACTTTCCTCTATCCTAGCTAGTAAAAAATCTCCTAACAAACTTTATCCCCTTAAAGGGAAAAAGTGTTATTCATCTTCTACCCATCATGTAGATGTTTCCAAAGAAGGGCAACATCATACCAGGCTAAGAAAACCAAAGCCTCAACATGCTCAGCAAACCCAGCAGTCGCAGGGTTTCTGATATTTTATTCATTAAATCTCTTTTTCCTGTTGAGTTTCAGAACCGTTACTTCTTAACAACAGAAGCATTTACAGTTCTTCTCATCCTTACTGAGAGGTCAGTGATACACTGGCTCAATCCTCCACTTTAGGCATGAATCTCTTGCCAAGAGGAATCCATTCTTTTAGCTCTTAGAGCTATTAAGGATAATCAAGCCCTACAAGTAACAGGTTTCTCCTCTCCTTTTAAAGCAGAGGAGTAACAACTAATTACAAGGTATGCTATGCCTTACACCTTGACAGTTGTCCTGTACGAGGATATCTCATACCTTTGACTGCAGGGGAGCTTTATCTTTTTCAGAGACTTACCAAATTGTAAGTCTTCGCAACTCTGTATTACTTTCTATCCCTCTTAGTCAAGACTTTCACTCTGAGTGATACTTTTGACTGGAGGGCTTACCTTTTAAGCCATAGGATTGTCTTCAATACCTACTCCAGTAAGTGATTTCCATACAGAGTTTCTCCCCTCTGCAATCTTTTAAAATATTTCTTTTAAGACAGCTTATCAGACCATAATTGAGTTTTATCACTTCTAATTATATCTGTCGGTCCTTTTCCAATCTATAGGACCTAACCTCTTCTGCTGCCTTAACAGATAATTCCAAGAGAGGTTCCAAAACCTACTTGGTCAATTTATCGTTGCAGGCAACCAGCCTGTCTACTATTCTTAGCCATCTTCAATTCTTTGGCTCCCACAGAATAGATTAGGTTGCACACTGGTAATTAAGCAACCTACAACATGCTCTCTGCAATTCTACAAAAAGCTCTGCAACTATGGGCCTTTGCCAGAGAGCGTCATAGCCATTCCTGGTGGGTAACTTCCAGATGGTTAAAAGGCTTTGCCCAGTCATGCTCCCACATGACCGGTTTTTTTCTTACTCTTACCATCTTCCTTAAAATTTCCTTTTAGGGAAAATGAACCAGGGCTTAGATCACGTGAAAGCATAAAGAATTGCTTAATTCCCTCAGTTGTTCTACATCTCCAGTGGAACTCTTCCAACAGGGATGCATTTCTTTTCACTGCAGTCGGTCCTTGTCTAGTGCATTCCTTCTAATTCCCAATACTTCATTGGAGCTTATGCTGAACAAAGAACGCATTATACTCATTGCCCTCATAGACGAGCAAATATGGTATTCCCTTTTATTGCGTCTTTTTCTCCACACTGAAGTTATAGAAGGATCCAGACTTGTTGTCTTAAGACTAAGGATTTCTCTGCACCCCTTAACGTAGATCTCCATTTCTGGTTATTCTAAGTCTAGAATTTTTAAAGAAATCTAGACCTATCCTTCTGACTAGGAACATTCCACTGGTTTCCATGTAACCACCTTCATGGTTCTTCCATGTGTAACCAGTAAGGGGTTCTCTATCCATATTCTCAAGCAGGTCTTACCCCTTCTTGTTATTGAGTCTCTCTTTATATGTATATATATATATATGTATATGTATATGTATGTTTATATAAATACACATATCTCACTTTGAAAGATTTGTTACTGTCCATATTAATGCTGTTCCAGCATGCCATAGGGTTTTAAATGGACAACCAATTTCTGTGGTAATTAGAAACTACCTTCTTTTACTGTAACCTCTCCGGTTACGTTACATCTGAAGCTCTCCATGTAAAGTCATCATCCTAGGTGACATCACTTAGGGAAGACATTACTGATCTTCAAGAAAGTGGAGGTTACACCGCCTACTACAAATATTTATTTCTTTCATTTGGATAGAGGGGTCTTAAAGACCCATCCTTTTTCTGCAAACCAGTCAGATTTATCTCCTCTCTTTCCTAGAGCCTTATTCTGTTCCAAGGACAAAGAGTTTCAAACTTTGGCCTACAGAAGCTTTTGCTTCTCATCAAAAGTAGTTCTAGCCATTTAGGCTTTTGACCTCTGCCTGTATTGCAAAATGTATTTCCTCTACTTCACAGTGAGGTATTTTCTTGAGGATAATGTACTGGCTCTTAGCACCAGACCCATATTAGCCTCATCAAATATTCTCGCAATACTTTTGACTAAGGTGCACATTAGAAAATTGGAATTCAATATTTACTAACATTTATGATCTACACAAGGACTCCCCTCTAGACGCCTTGTTTAGTCAAGCTGTTCTACAGCACACCCTTTTTAATTCAACTCCTACCCTCCATCCCTTGGATGCCTCAGGTTCTGGGAAATAGCATGGCCCATCGATTAGATTTGCAACATGCTGGGACCTCCTCTAGGCATCTCTGGCTTGGGAGTCCCCATATGTGAAGACTCCTTCCTGCTTGTTCATGGAGATAGCACCGTTACTTACCTGTAACAGGTGATCTCTGGGAACAGCAGGAATAAGTCTTCACAATCCACCTACCTCCCCTAGGGGTTCTCTGTCTCTCTCTCTCTCAGGTGTCTACTTCCCTCCTTCGGTCTCAGCTACAAACCCAACTGATGAGAGGGAAGTGAATGGGCAGGGAGGCAGCGCTCATGCGTGTGGGATGCTCCCAAAAGCTTTCTTTCTGGACGCTTCGGAGCGTTCCCGCGCAGGTACCGACGTACCCATATGTGAAGACGTATTCCTGCTGTTCCCAGATATCACCTGTTACAGGTAAGTAACTGTGCTTTTCTCCCCTTATTTACTTATTCCAAAGAAAACAGGGGACACAGACCCATTTTAGACCTCAGAGAACTGAACAAATTCCTGTTCAAAGAGAAATTCAAGATGATTTCTCTGGGAACTCTGCTGCCATACCTTCAGAGTCAGGATTGGCTTTGTTCTCTAGATCTCAAGGATGCGTACACTCATGTTCTCATCCATCCAACTCGCCGAAGGTTCCTTAGTTTTCTTTTTCAAGGAAAGCACTACCAATACAGGGTGCTTCCTTTTGGCCTGGCCTCAGCACCAAGGGTCTTTACGAAATGCATGGCTGTAGTGGCAGCATTTCTCCGCACTCTAGGAATATTCGTCTTCCCCTACTTTGACGACAGGCTCATTCAAGCCCCATCAGAGTCAGAGGCCAGAATTTCCCCATTTTGCACAATGCGTATCCTTCAGTATTTGGGCCTGGTCATAAATATCCCAAAATCCAGCCTAACTCCCACTCAGTCTCTAGAGTTTATAGGAGCTCTGCTGGATACCACAAAAGCAAGGGCCTATATTCCACAGGCCCGCTGCCTTCGCATTGTGCAGTTAGCCTCCCAAGCAGTGTTAAAAACTCATCTCACTGCTTGGGAAATGTTACAACTACTAGGCCACATGGCATCTACCGTGCACGTGGTTCCCTATGCTCGCCTCTATATGAGAGCAGCCCAATGAACTCTATCCACTAAGTGGAGTCAGGCATCAGGCTGGCTATCAGACAAAATAGCAAACACAAGTCGCCTTATTTTGTCTCTACAATGGTGGCAGTCAACCCAAAACCTGTTGGTGGGGTCCCCTTTCCAGCAACCCCTACCCCAGGTCACTCTTAACAGACCCCTCACAGGTGGGTTGGGGAGCTCATTTGCAAGATCTCTCTTCCCAAGGTACCTGGTCTCCACAGGAGACCCACTTACATATCATTCTCCTAGAACTCAGAGCAATCTTCCTTGCTCTTCGAGTGTTCCATACCCAGCTCAGCTACAAGACAGTCCTAATTCAGACGGACAATCAAGTAGCTATGTTCTGTCTGAACAAGCAGGGAGGAACAGGCTCTCTGTCGCTTTGCAACGAAGCTTTGCGACTATGGGCCCTCGCCAGAGAGCATCACATTCATCTCCTTGCGGTGTATCTGCCAGGCATTCAAAACTCTTGGGCAGGCAGACTCAGTCGAGCTTTGCTTCCTAACGAATGGTCTCTCCAAGCAGACCAAGTAGCAAAAACGTTTCAAATTTGGGGAACTCCGGACATAGATCTCTTTGCAAGTCTGTTGCATGCCAAACTGCCCCGGTTCTGTTCCAGAATTCCGGCTCAGGGTTCTCAGGCCAGGGATGCTTTCCTCCTCCATTGGGGCCAGGACTTCCTATATGCTTTTCCACCCATTCCCCTTATTCCCAAGACCCTATTCAAGCTTCAGAGAGACAAGGGCCACATGATTCTCATAGCTCCACATTGGCCATGGCAGGTGTGGTACCCTCTGCTCCTGCATCTCTCTCAAGCTCCATCTCTGGAGTTAGGATCTGCTGCAGATCTTCTGTCTCAGGAGGACGGGATGTTGTGGCATCCCAGTCCCCACTCTCTGCATCTCAGGGCCTGGTTGCTGAGAGCCTAGACCTTCATGGTCTTAACCTTTGTCAACAAGTAAGGGATGTCCTTTGTGCTTCCAGGAAACCTTCCACAAGACGTTCTTATGCTTGCAAGTGGAAAAGGTTTTCCATATGGTGTTCGCAAAAGGGTCTTCACCCCTCTGAGATACCTCTGGAATATCTCCTTCATTTATCTAATGCAGGACTTAAGACTAACTCAGTAAGAGTCCATTTGAGTGCTATTTCAGCTTCTTTAAAGCCTTTAAATGGACAACGTATTTCCTCTCATCCTCTCATAGCGAGATTTATGAGGGGCCTTCTTCTAACTAAGCCTCCCATTAGGCCACCTCCAGTGGCATGGGACCTGAGTCTGGTTCTGGGGCAGCTCATGAAGCCGCCTTTTGAACCTTTAGCTACTATCTCCTTGAAATTCTTTTCCTGTAAAGTTATCTTTCTCATTGCAATCACATCAGCATGTCGCATCAGTGAATTGCAAGCATTAGTTGCTGATCCTCCTTACACAAGGTTCCATCATGATAAGGTAGCTCTTAGGACTCATCCACACTTTATGCCAAAGGTGGTCTCACCGTTTCATTTAAACCAGGCGGTTTACCTGCCTGTATTTTTTCCAAGGCTTCATGCTTCAAATGCAGAAAGGAATCTTCATACTTTGTACTGTAAAAGAGCACTTGCCTTTTACTTACAGAGGACACAGCAACATAGAAAGTCCTCCCAACTCTTTGTTGCTTTCGATCCTTCTCATTTGGGACTTCCAGTCTCCAAGTGAACATTGTCCAGCTGGATTGCACAGTGTAGTTCTTTTGCCTATCAGAGTAAGAACCTTTCTCTGGAAGGCCATGTCACAGCTCACAATGTGAGAGCCATGGCAGCCTCAATGGCTCATCTACACTCTGTGTCTATTGATGACATCTGTCGAGCAGCTACTTGGGTATCGGTTCATACCTTCACAGCCCATTACTGCTTAGACAAGGACTCCTGCTGGGATGCCTTGTTTGTTCAGGCTGTTCTACAGCACCTGTTCCATACTTAGTCAACTCCTACCCACCTTTCCCGGTAGGATGCCAGAGATCCATGGGGGGAAGTGGAGCCCTTTCAATGCCAGAGATCCATGGTTGGAAGTGGAGCCCTTTCACAGGGGCACACAACCTCTGGGGTTTGTCCCTGGCATCTGCAGCTAGGGGTCCCCATATGTGAAGACTGCATTCCTGCTTGTTCCTGGAGATAGCATAGTTACTCACCTGTAACAGATGATCTCCGGGAACAGCAGGAATTTAGTCTTCACAACCCACCCACCTCCCCTAAGAGTTGTATCTATTTTCTTTCTTTCCCTCTCTCTCTCTCTTTGTCTCAGCTTTAAAACTCAACTGGAGAGAGTCAGTTGGGAAAGGCGGGAAGGCAGCCCGCAGGCGCTGTGGGATGCTCCCAAAAGCTTTCTAATTGGACGCTGGGGAGCGTTCCCGTGCAGGCTCCGTCGGTACCGACGATACCCATATGTGAAGACTAAATTCCTGCTGTTCCCGGAGATCGCCTGTTACAGGTGAGTAACTATGCTTTATTGGCTCTCGTTTTGAAGATATTGCATGTAGTTCATTTTTGACGTTTCATCGTGTAAATTTATCCTGTAGGACATCAACAACATCCCAAATAAGCCTTGAATGATGTAATATTGCATCACATTGCATAATACCAGCATGCACACATCATCCAGAGTTGATTGCATCATTTTCTGATGCAATGCAATACTACTGTAAGACTGCTGCTGAAGCCATCTGACGTCAGCAGTGTACTATACGCAGTCGGAAAGGAAAGTAATCTGGTATTCTGTTCCGATATTGAAAGCCTCATGAATGCCTTAGAAATCACTCATGTCCCACAAGACTGGAGACTATTTATAGACTCTTCGAAAATGAGTCTGAAGGCTGTGCTTTTGAACAATGGAAACAGTCTTCCATCTATTCCAGTAGCGCATGCCATCCACATGAAAGAAATTCTAATATACAGAACGCTCAATTCAATCAATATGGAACCAAAATTTCCTTTTCAGCAATTTTCTCTTATGGTTACTCTTAGGATTATTCTCAATACAGTTAAAGGTCTCAGACTTTTTTAGCACTTATTTTTGGACTATTAATATGTCCATCAGTGCCCAATAGCATCATTGACCTTCAACAAGCTGTCAGTATGTATTGTGGATTTCTTACCTAAACCAAAATAATAATCGTGAGAGCGTATGGAATTTGTGTCTCCTTTCGCATTACTCAAGTATAAATGCTGTTGTTTGAAACATTCATGACCAGTCTAATTGTTCTATATACAGCAAAACCTGAGTGCTTAGCTTCAATTTTGGTTTTCTCTTCACACTCCCTTTCCGCTCTTTGATCCCAACGCCTTCCCTAGGCGCCTTCGTCGCGTTTCACTGCAGTTGTTTCTTCAGGGGATCACTATATACTTTAAACTCGGAAACATAAATAATGCTGCACACGACGAAGGTGCCTAGGGAAGGCATTGGGATCAGAGAGTGGAAAGGGAGTGTGAAGAGGAAATCAAAATTGAAGATAAGCAATCAGGTTTTGCTTTATGTTGAACAATTAGAGTGGTCATGAAAGTTTAAAATAACAGCATTTATACTTGAGTAATGCGGAAGGAGACACAAATTCCATACGCTATCACGATTATTATTTTGGTTTAGGTAAGAAATTCACAATATATACTGACAGCTTGTTGAAGGTCATTGATGCTATTGGGCACTAATGTTGGACATATTAAAAGTCCGAAAATAAGTGCTAAAAAAGTCTGAGACCTTTAAGTGTATTGAGAATAATCCTAAGAGTAACCATAAAAGATAATATTGCTGAAAAGGAGATTTTGGTTCTATAGTGATTGAATTGAGTGTTCTGTATATTAGAATTTCTGATTTAACTGCGCTCAGAGAAAGACCAGAAATAGCTGTTTTGTCCACATGAAAGAGACATACTATAACTTAAAGCATCTACTGACTTCCATTAACTATAACAAGTACTGCTGGCATCTCTGTGGTGACTTGAAGGTAGTTGTCCCTTTAATGGGACTGCAGCAGGGATATTTCAAATACATGTGTTTCTTATGTGAGTGGGATAGCCGAGCAAGGGATTGGCACTACTTGCGGAAGGAATGGAATCGCAGACAAAATGTAACAGTTGGAGAGAAGTATATCCAGCACCCAGCTCTGGTTGAGGCTGACAAAATCCTGCTACCACCTCTTCACATCAAACTAGGTTTGATAAAAAACTTTGTGAAAGCCATGGACCGCACTTCGCCGGTTTCTGATACCTGCATGAAAAATTCCCTCGACTCAGCGAAGCAAAGATTAAAGAGGGAGTTTTTGTGGGTCCTCAGATTCGAGAGCTCTTCAAAGATGACCGGTTCAACAACTTGCTGCAGGGTGATGCGAAACAAGCATGGAATGCTTTTCGCCTAGTGTCAACAAACTTTCTCGGGGATGTTAGGGCAGAAAACTACAAGGAACTAGTAGAAAACATGCTGATGCAGTATCAGAAACTTGGCTGCAATATGTCTCTAAAGATCCGTTTCCTTGATTCCCATCTCGATTTCTTTCCTGACAACTGTGGTGTGGTTAGTGATGAACAGGGCGAACGTTTTCACCAGGATATCGCAACGATGGAGCAAAGATACCAGGGAAAATGGTCCACTACAATGCTGGCTGACTACTGTTGGACACTCCCCAGAGAAGCTCCTGAACAGATGTACAAGAGACGGGCAAAAAAATCAAAGAAGTAGTCTATGACTTGGTTTTCTACAGGTATTAACCAAAGGCCTATTATATATTTACTATTGACATGCATTTCATGATGTAAACATTTAATTCTTGTAGATTACAAAAACACTAGAGACAACTTTGCAATTTCACTGTCATATTCGTGTTCAGCATATAAAAATTGATAAGAAATTACTTTTTATTTCAGTAACATAACTTTTGTAAAAATTTGTTGACCAGTGAATCGAAAAGTTGCAGCTGTTGTACTATAGAGAAATACCAATACCAGTACACATACAGCCGTTTGGCTTTTTGATCAGCTTCATGGGTTTTCAGAAAGCTCCTTGCTGTAGCTGCAACATGCCTATGCACACTGGGAGTGCACATGTTTTCCTGTTGAGACGATAGACTCGTCATGAGCACGACTTGGAACGTGCTCAAATATCCATACATGCAACTAGCTGTCTGGGTGATAGAGCAGTTAGGATTTGTCATAAATTATCCCTGATCAAATTTAAGTCTTTCAACTCAATTGGAATTCACAGGAACTTAGCTGCACATGACTCTGGCAGAAGCCTTTTTCCATAAGAGAAGATCACCAAGCTCATGTTAATTGTGGAAAAAATTAGTTTGCAGGCATCACATGGAATATATTGAGGATGTTGGGACATGTGGCATCACTACACATAGCAACCCTTTGCATGTGTGAAAATGAGAATCTCAATGGATCTTGAACATACAATGGACTCGGGCCGCTCGTAAGCTCCCGGACATCGTATTTGTAGCCATGCAACTCTGGAACATTCTGACCTGATGTCCAATCCGTTCCAATCTGGCAAAAGGCATTTCCTTTCAAATTCCTTCTTACCTGAAATACTAACTGATGTATCCAAACTGAGGTGGAGAGCCACGTAGCTGGGCTTGCACACTTAAGGATTGTAGTCCGTTCAGGAGAAACTTCACCAAATAAATGTCCTGAAATTGACAGCAATATCAAACACTCTAAAAGTGTTTGTAGTGGAGGAGTGGCCTAGTGGTTGAGGCAAGGTACTTCAGGCTGGAAGGTCGTGGGTTCAAATCTCACTAGAGGACAGCAACCTTATTTATTTATTTTTATTTTATTACAGTTTCTTATATACCGCGCTATTCGGCATCAGCGCGGTTTACATTATAACATAACTACCATACGACAAGGTGTCTGGTTTTACATTGAACAGGGATAAGAAACTCGGATAACTGGGTTAACTATATACATGAGCTATTTACACTGCAGGATAGGTAAAATCAGATCATAAGTAAGGGGGCATCTCTAGAGGGGTGATTTCTTGAGAGGGATATCTAGGCTCAAAGGTTGTCTGGGAAGTATTGGATGAAGAGGTAGGTTTTGAGTGCCTTCCTGAATTGATATAGATTGGTTATGGCTCTAATGTCAGGGGGTAGAGCATTCCAGCATCTGGGGATATAGAAACTGCACGCTCTGTTTGTGGTTGTCTTGTTGCACTTTGTCGATGCCTTTGGTGTGATTAGGAGGTTGACAGATGTTGCTCTTCTAGATCTGTTGGGGGGAACCATGTGGAAAAGATGCGTGAGTGAGGGGGAGGAAATGCCTTTGATTGCCTTGAATGTTAATAGAAGGGTTTTGAAGGTGATCCTCCCATGGATAGGTAGCCAGTGCAGCTGTTTGAGAATGGGCGTTACGTGGTCGCTTCTGGAAGCTCCGTAGATGACTCTGGCTGCGGCATTCATGGCCAACTGTAAGGGGGCTAGTGTGGATTGGGGAAGCCCTTGTAAGATGGCATTTGCAAAGTCGAAATGTGGCAGGATCAGCGCTTGATATATGGTTCGGAAATCCTCTGGGTCCAACAGTGAGCGTAGGTGCTTGAGTGAACGGATTTTAAAATAGACAGCTTTGACTATATTGCTTATATGACTTTTCATGTCCAGTCGTTGATCGACAGTTACTCCCAGGTATTTTATTGCCTCTTTAGTCTGCAGGTCGGCTTCCTTGACACTGACGTGGGGTGGGGGAGTAAAGTTGGGGTCTCTGGTGATGAATAGAACTTCAGTTTTTCTATGTTGGATGCGTAGGTTCTGTGATTGGAGCCAGGTTGACACTGCATTGAAGCAATCCGTGAGTGGGGTCAGGTCCATGTGAGTTGTGGAGAAAGGCATGTATAAGAGGATGTCATCTGCATATATCAGGCAGTTCACATTGAAAGATCTTATGATATTGCAGATGGGTTGCATGTAAATATTGAAGAGTAAGGAGGATAGTGAGGAGCCTTGGGGTACCCCTTGCTTTTGATGGAAATGTATCGACTCTTCTGATCCAGACTTCACGTATTGCCATCTGCCATCCAGATAAGACTTGCACCATTCTAGTGCACTGTTGCAGATTCCCTTCTCTTTCAATCTTTCGAGGAGTATTTCGTGGCTGACGGAGTCGAATGCTGCGGCTATATCTAAGAATATAAGCACACAACCTTGACGGACGTTGTCAATTCTTGTGATGATGTCGTTGAATAGAGTAGTGAGTAGTGTCTCGACCCCATGATGTTCTCTGAAGCCATGTTGACAGTTGTCTAAGGGAGCAGCAGTATCAATGTGGTCCTGAATTTGCCGTTGTGCCTCTTTCTCAATTATTTTGGCTAATAGAGGGATGCTGGCTATTGGCCGATAAGAGTCAACTCTTTGGGGGTCTAGTTTGGGGTTTTTCAGTAGGGGCCTAATGGAGGTCTGCTTGAGTGAAGAGGGAAAGTATCCTGTTGTGAAGGAGATCTGCATTATATTTGCGATGACAGGGCTGAACACATCACGTAGCTCCTTGATCCAAAACGCTGGACATGGGTCAGTCTGGGCAGTAGAGGTGTTGAGGGATGCTATGGTGTTCTGGATAAGTTTAGTGGGTGGTGTGGAGAGTATGTTCAGTGGGGATAGGCCCGTCGGAACTTGGTATGAAATTACTGACACTTTGTTAGTTTGCACGATCTTGGATTGCAGGTAATCGGCAAATTCTTGCGGGTGAATCTCGCTATGTTGTTCGGGAGATGGTTCCTTTGAGAGGGCTTTGACCAAGTTGAAGAGGTCCCGTGGTTTATTCAGAGACCTTTTTAGGGTGTCGGTATGGTATTGTCTCATTTTAGTAGTGATTGTTTCACGATGTATTGCAAGGTGGGTGCGGTAAGCAGTCTGGTCATCCTCTGAACGCGATCGGCGCCATCGGCGTTCAAGTCTCCGTAGTTGTGCGAGAGAGGATCATAGCTCGGGGGAGAACCATGGGGCGGAGCTTTTTCTTTTTGTCCTCGCTGTATTTTTCGGGTTTGAGCATTGTGATAAGGCAAGCAGGCTGGAGTTCCATTGAGAGATTAGTTCATCAGGGTCTGGTGAGCTATAGTTGAGGAGTGATGGGATTTCCGAAAGGATGTGTTCCCTATCGAAGGGGCGAAAGCATCTGGTAGCAGCTCTAGAGGTGTTGCTTGTGTGTTGACTTCTGTCTGGCTGGTCAATGTTGATGGGTATCTGGATAATGATCAATTTGTGGTCGGACCAGGGTACCTCTACGATTGATACTGGAGGATTGTTTTGGATCATGACTGGGTGAGGGGTAAATACCATGTCCAGAATGTTCCCCTTTGTATGCGTGGGTTCGTTGATGATTTGTTTGAATCCCAGGTCTTCCATTGCTTCAAGGAAAGCATTTGCGTGGTTTTGGGGTAGAGAAGGGAGATTGAAATCACCCATTATCCAGTTTGGTTTCTTGGGATTGAGTGTGTTAGCAGCAAGGTCAACAATGGTTGGCAGGTCATCTGGAGAAGAAGGTGTTCTATACAGCAAGTTGAGGGAGCATTGTTGGTTTGTAACAGAGAGGATGTCCAAGTTGTTTGTGCTAGAGGAGTCCACAATGTGGAAATTGAGGTCTGATTTGGAGATTATGAGAACTCCTCCTCCTTTTTTGTTTTCCCGATGTTTCGTGTGGGTGGAGAAATTGGGGGGTAGGAGTTGGTTAAGGAGGACGTTGTCTTCAGAGGAGAGCCATGTTTCAGTTATCATGAGTATCTCAAGGTCATAACATGAGATACAGTCTTGGATCACAGGCCATTTGTTGCGGATGGAGCGTGCGTTGATGATGGCACATTTTAGGGGTCGGCATCTCAAAGGTTTTTTCCTGGCTGGGTGTTTTAGATATCTGGAGTGCAACATGTATCAGGTGGGAGTGGCGTGTGTGCGCGTCATTTCCTGGGTTGAAGTGTGGGGGACCATTCCATCTTTTTCCATGGCTATTCAGGATTGGAATCTTGCCATGTGACGTGTAGAGGGCCTGGGATGTTCCAAGCCAGTGGGTGAGAAGGTAGAAGCTAAGAATGACCGCGATCTGGAGTGCCATTCTATTGGTTTGGATTGCGTGCGATAGATTGTGGCTACGAGGTGGTGAAGAGCGATGTTGGAGTAGTAAGGTGTAGATAGTGCAGATACGAGGCACAGTATAGAGAGGGTATCCTTCAGAATGTGAGAGCAGTTCTACGAGGATGCAAGATTGAACAATTACAGTTTACATGCTGTGACCTTGATAAATGTTGATGAGATGTGCAGTCTTGGGGTGGTACAAGAAATATTACAGGCTAGCAACTATATTGACATTCAAGTTGGGAAGCTTGCAATACTGAGACGGTACAACAAATATTACGGGCTAGCAGACTATGTTGACATAGTTTACATGCTGTGGCATTGTCTAATTTGGTGAGATGTGCAATCTAGAGACAGTACAAAAACTTATAGGCTTGTAGTGCAAAACAGACAGTACAGAAAATTATAGGCTTGAAGAATATATTGACATTCAAGCAGGGAAACTAGCAATACTGAGATGATACGACATAGTTTAAAAGGCTAGAGGTGACTTTGTGAGTAGCCTGACAATAGATCATCGAAAGTGTCACGTCATTTAACCTTGGGCCGGAAGGACTGGGGTTTCTAGTTCCACAGGTGCTCCTTGTGGTCTTGGGCAAACCACTTAACCCTCCATAGCCCATGTTCCCTGTAAAATAGTTATCTCCAAGTTATAATGCCCTGTTCAATGTAATTTCAGTTTGTTCAATGTAAACCGCACTGATGCAGAATAGCGCGGTATATAAGAAAATGTAAATAAATAAATAAATAAATATAAAAGGATTTCAGTAGTTGGTTGGCCAACCAAATTATTCTCATTCAAACAGACAACCAAATATCCATGTTCTGTATCAACAAGCAGGGAGGAGCACAGTTGTGCCTCCTATATTGGGAAGCTGTTAGAATATGTAACTGTCATCTCTCATGGGATGGCTGTCAGAGCCACATATCTGGCAGAACAAGACAGTATTCTTGCTGAGAGGCTGAGTAATGTGCTCTAGCCACACAAGTGGTCTCTGGACAGGGAGGAGGCACAATATATCTTTTGAGTGGGGCACTCCCTCGATGGATCTTGTTCTCCACAGTTCAGAACAGTAAAATACTCGAGGGGTCCGGTGATATCACGTCCAATATGGCTGCCTAACTCGAGAGCAACCTCAAGGAATCGGCTTAATCAGCTGTTTGAACATTTATTCGAGCGTCCCCCACATCAGTAACGTGGATCAAGCCTCCCCATACGAAGAGATGGCCGCAGCGGCGAAAAAAAGCTGCTGTTGACCTTAAGGAATATGCTTTTAAGAGTGGAAAGCATTCGAGAGGAGGCTTACACAAGATTGCGGTGGTGGAGAGCGACGGCGCACCCATCTCTGAGGGTCCTACACAAGACCGTGGCAATGGGAATTCAATGGAGCTTATGTTACTGCAAAAAGAAATGTGGCAATGGTTTACAAAGCTGAAGGGCGATGTTCAAGTGCTGATAAAAGATGTGCAAACATGGATGGCGGATATACGGTCAGATTTCAACTATCTGGGGCAACAAGTAGAGGAGAATGAGCACAACTGGATGGCCATTAGAAGATAATGGCAGGAGTGGGCCATAGTGTGTCTGCAACAACAATGCAAGAAGAGTTTATAGAAATTGGAAGACCTAGAGAATCTCTCCCATAGATGCATTATTCGCATCTGGGGGCTTCCTGAAACATTGAAGAATGTGGACTATGCCAATCTGGCAGAACGAATTTGTAAAGTGGTGATACAGGCTGCTCAGATTTGATTCTGAACCGCTGTGCTTTAAAGTGGAGTGGGCCCATTTGGCACTAGGACTGCAAAGAGAGGGGTGACCGTGGGACTTGTTGGCCTGTATGCACGAATATGCTACCAAGGAAACAAAAGTGCAAGTGGCCCATAAGATTGGAAGGTTCAAATGAGACAATGCAACTATTGGATTATATGCTGATTTATCTACTATTACAATGTGTAAATGGCGAGACGTTTGTGCTATCACTCAGCATTTATGCAAAAAAATGCACTACAAATGGACTTCCCATTTTGGTCGTCATTTTTCAATTGCAAGCCAGTCAACTTGTGCACGCACAACAGAGGAAGCTCTTAAAAGCAGGGTGAGGCTGGATGGAGAAACTTGCCTCGAACAAGCTGTGTCTGAGGACTCAGAGGATGGAATCACAAAAGCTGAAATGGGAGAGATTGCGTCAAGGAGGGAAACCCTGCATAGGTAAGGAGACCACCCAGAAAAGGATGCAGCGACTTGAAACCGTAAGGACTTTGTTTTTGGACTTATTTTTTGAATGGGGATATTCTTTTCTCTGTGTTGTCAGCAATGGGGAGAGAGATGGGGGGGAGGGTAATGCTTGTGAGAGGTTCTCAATGTAAAGGGAGGGGAGGTAGGAAGGCTGTAGGAGTGAATGTGGGTTAGAGTGGGGATGTAATCGGGGGGGTGGGGGGGGTCTGGATAAACGTAGCACCTCAAGTTGAACAGGCTTTTTTGCAGGGGATATGAAAAGGATGGCAGGGAAAGATTGGTATTGTGTAGATTTTATTTGATGTAATGGGAAACTTGCAAATGGGTACGTTTAATGTACGTGTGCTGAACTTACCCTACAAATGCCAATTGATAAAAGAATTGATATGTTTGCAGATTCAAGTGGCTTGTATTCAGGAAACACATCTCTTTGTGCACGATGGATTTAGAATTCTCCATAAAAAGTATAAGAATGCTTGGTTTGCTTCAAACCATATAAAACAGAAAGGATGGGTTGATTTTGGTGGCCACTGATATCCAGTTTTGGGTGCTGGAGGTCTGCAAGGATATGGAGGGCAGTTGTTTCTTAAAATGGAAATGGGGGATCAAAAGTATACGACTGGATGTGTGTATGCACCCAATATAGAACAAGGGGCTTTCTATGATCGGGTAGTGCAAGAGATATGGGGGAAGGTTTGCAGATTGTCGGGTGGTAGTGGGGGGAGATTTAAATTTTCTGCTAATTCAATGATAGACTCCTCCAAAGGGGTGGGATCCGCACACATACCCAACCATCAATGGCAGAGAGCATGGTTGAGAATATTTGATCTTGTGGATGTGTGGAGGGAAAAACACCTGGGAGAGCGAGATTACATGTCTTATTCAAGGGTGCATGAATCCTATACCCGTATTTATTATATATATGGGTGAGTAAAGATCTAGTGGTGGATGTCTGACAGTGTGACATAGAGGAACTGTAAATCATCTGACCATGCACCCATGTAGGTGGGACTATCACTCTGATTTCTCAAAAGGGGTGGGCGGGTTTAGCATCTTAATGATTTGCTATTGGAGGACCCTAAGGACTGTAGGTGGATGATGGAAGTGATTGTGAATATCTGAAGATTAATGATAATGGATCACGTACACCCGGGGTGGTCTGGGATTTTCTCCAGGAACAAGCAGGAAGCCAGCCCTTAAATATGGGTGATGTTTGCGCCAACAGAGCTCTCGCGGAAGCATTCAAAGAAAGTCTTTGGGACATGCCACCATACATGCATGGTCCCCTTCCCACCCAAAGGTGCCATCTTGCTCAGTCTCCTTTTTTCCACGGAGCCCAACGGACGTATGTCCTGTTTCCCTGGAAAAATCCTTGACAAAACTGTTCCTAAAACTTAGTTATCTCCAGGAACAAGCAGGAATGAGTCTTCACATATGGGTACATCGGTACCGACGGAGCCTGCACGGGAATGCTCCCCAGCATCCAATCAGAAAGCTTTTGGGAGCATCCCTCGCGCCTGCGCACTGCCTTCCCGCCTTCTCCACTTCCTCTCCTCAGTTTTCGTTTTTCTGCAGAGCCGGCAGGACGTCCTGTCACCGCAGAAACCTTTTTCTTCAAATTCTTTATTTCTTGTTTTCTTGTGGTCGTGGCTGTTTTCCCGCCGCCACCGCTACCGCCGATGGATTTTTATTTTCTTTTTCTTAAACTCAGGGAGATTTTTCCCTCAGTTTCTGTCTTTTGGGCCTACAAGGCGTATCCACCATGGAGCCTTCGTCTCCTAAGAAGTGCCTTCACTGTGGAAGCACGGTTTTCTTTTTAGACTCCACTTCCTGGTGTCTAAACTGTTCGGGTCCTGACCCTTTTTCCCCTGAACACTCAGGCTGCAAAACTTTGAGAAGAACTTCCCTCTTTCGAGTTTCCCTCGATACCGTTTTCCCTCCCGAAGTGCGGGCACCGGTTTTTTCTTCTCTACAGGATCAGGTAACCCACAAACAGTCTGTTAAGACTAGCCAATTCTTGAGTGGTAGATCTCATGCCAAGCATGACGACGGCTCCGGCCTTGTCTCAAGACCCCATTGGCATTAAAACCCCGGCGGGAGTCTTCGGGCTCCAAAGCATTTCAGGGGTTTCAGGTTGTTCCGGTGGTGGCATCCGCTTCGAGCTGTACCGATACCCCGGCATCGGCACCGGTGTTGAGTGATCCACTCTTCACCAGGAATCGTCATCGGGCGTTCTCGGTACCTTCGGGACCGATCGATACGACCCGGACCGACTTTCCTGTATCGGCAACATCGCCGATACCACCACCGACATCGGTACCCTCTAGACATGCATCGATAGACTCGCTCCCTTCGATGCCGAGTCTGGAATCGCTATCTAGTCTAGATGACTGGGTACCGACGCGTCTCGGAACCGATGTTTATCGATTCCGCATACACGGTACCGAGGATAATCACCAAGGGGTTTTACTTACCTCGGTACCGCTTGAGCTGTCTCCGATATCTGCTTCAGCGCCTTCGCTACCGGTATCGGTATCGATGCCGGTACCCACAGCATCATCGGAACCAGCTCCTTCCATGCTTTTGTCACCTGGATCGCTCCTCTCTATGCCTAGTTTAGAGTCGATTCCGGGCATGGATGATGCACTTCTGACAACTCATAATTGCCAGTTCCAGTATCCATCCATTGCAAATCCTGTTCTGCACCGGACAGGTATATCCTCCGGTGCCCAGGCTTCCTTTTCAGGTTTAACCTGTCCAGGGATGGTTCCCATCGGAGATCCTTCTTTTCAGAAGTTTCTCTTTGACATGGCAACCTTCCTTAATATTCCTATCCCTTGCTATGAGTCTTCTCAGAGTTTTCTGCAAGAAAGGAAAATGTAATGCTTCCTTTGCATCACTCCTTGCAGAATCTTCTTCTGAAGGTATGGGAAAAACCTTTAAAGGTTTCTTCACTTCCTACAGCAACTGATCTTCTGTATCTGGTGCTCCCCTCTCCAGGATTTCAAAAGCCTCAACTTCCCCATCATTCCATTGTAGTGGAATCAGCAATGAGGAAGGTAAAAAGCAAGAAAAAATATTCTTCTTTCCCGCCAGGGCGTGCATCTAGATTACTGGATGCCTTTGGACGTCAAACCTTCCAAACATCTATGCTGGCAAAAAGGATTCTCTCATATATTTTCTATATGAGTCTATCCCTTCAGGAGGTCACAAAGAAATTATCTCTTTTGACTCCTTTTCTATCAGAGCCCAAGGCTATAGACTATTCCTTACTTCTTACTCATAGCCAAAATATCTCTTGGTTTCTTTCTCGTGCTTCCCTAGATTCTTGAGTCTGTTAGCAGAACTTCTGCTATAGCCATAGGAGCACGTCATAAAGCCTGGCTCCAAGCATCAGACTTGAATAGATGGGCACAACAAAGACTGAGTAATACTCCTTGTACTGGAGAAAATTCCTTCAATAAGGAGTCCTTACGTCAGGTTGCTCATTGCTCCACTGACTTTCCTGTTTCTGAGGGCCATCCTAAGCCCTCTCCTTCAGCAGGTAGAAAATGCCCTGCCAGACCTTCTTTCCCTAAAAGAAAGAGGTTTTCCTCTTCACCTGCCCATCATTCGGATGTTCCCAAGCAGGGGAAGTCTCGTCCTGGTCTGAAGAATCTAAACTCTAGCCAGGCTGAATAAACAGAGTAGCGATAGGTTTCTGATTAATCTTTTTATAACTGCAGTTAATTTCTTTCAGCAGAAGTTTTTCACTGTTTTTCCATTCAAAACTCTGCTCAGGGATTCTTATTCTCAGGAAATCCTTTTACTCTTCACTATGCTGAACTGTCAGGTTATTCATGTCTATAAGTTACAGAGTTTTCCACCTCTTCCTGACTAGAAGAGAGGGTTAGCAACTATCATATGATAGTTTCTCTGTACCAGCATGAATTTTTTCCTTCCATGGACTTACCATGTGGTAAGTCCTTCTTCAGCTTCTAGCTCTACCCTCTTCGCCAGGGTTTCTCCTGTAGAGTGGTACCCTACCATTGAAAGACTTTTCTTGTCTTTCTTTTCACTGTAGAGTTTCTTCTCCTGAATAAACTCTTTTCTTTTTCTGGGCAGCTCTGCAGACAGAGACAGCTTGCTCTCTTTGTTCAGCCTGTTATCTCTGTTTGATACAGACCGACTCTCTCTGTTACCCTATTCAGTAGCTGCCCATGCAGGAGTTCCACTGCTTCCCTACTGGTACTTTGCCACAAGTCCCAGTATTGTCTTCCACCACTCCTGTCTTGCCTTAGTAGTGATTCCAAGACAGTTTTCTACATCTTTCTTGGATAATCTTTTTCACTACAGGCTTCTTACACTTTACCTTTGCTATCTCCAATCTCTGGGTTTGGCACGTAATGGACGTGGCTGTCAGTTTTTCTCCATCAGCCAGTTCTACATCCCAGTTCTCCTGCATAATGCTCTCTGCAATCCTACTGAGAAGCTTTCCACTATGGGCCCTTGCTAGAGAGCATAAAGATTCTCGAATGACTATCCATCATGGTTGAAAAATGCTTCCTCAGTCATCTCCTATGACTGTGGGGGTTCTTCATACCCTGTTATCTTTAAAAAAAAAAAAAAAAAAAAGAGGGAGAAGGACATATGCCTTCTCCAAATGAACGTCTGGGAGTTATCCCATTCCTTAGGAATATTCTCTTCTTTCTTGCAGCTTGTCCCCATGGTATCCTATTACTTCAAGGACAGCACATATTAATCTGAAAAACGCCTGATACCTCCTTGTCCCTCACGTAGGTCAACCTGGTATCTCATTCCATGCGTTTCTGTCCTTTTACCATGCTGGAGTTCCACAGGACTCCGGACTTGCTGTTTATGGACTAATATTATCCTCTGTTTTTTCACATAACCATCCTGATAATTCACTGGATAGCATTCCTTTATCATTTAACCTATATACTCAGGTATATATATCTATATACATATATATATATATATATATATATATATGCCTATATACATCTCTGTAGATGTATCTGCCTGTCAGCTAATTGTGCATATGCTATGCCCTTTAGATCTTATTTTAGATCTCTCCATATATCTATATACATATACATATATATATACATATATATATATATATATCTACATATATGTGTGTATCTCTCCAAATACTTATTATAGGTAGATATGTATTTCCATACTTATCTCCTGACTGTCTATACTCACTCATAAAGGTTTTTACCTTCCTGTATATTTCTGACAGTGGGCTTGCACAGTTTCATACTGTTCCACAGTATGTTTCGGCTTTTTTGCACACAACCATTGCTGTGGAACTGACAGCACTACTGTTTCCTAGGTTGAAGTATCCCTGAAGCCAATGTCTTCCTCTCTCTCACCAGATAGGAATGACATCTTAGATCTTCAGTAGATTTCAGAGTCAATTCCTCCAACATCTGTCCTTCCTGGGAGTATGGGGTTCTTTTCATACCCTTTCCTCCCTCAGGGACTAGGTCTGTTTGTCCAGATCGGTCAGTCTTCCTCTTTTTCTCCTACCTCTAAATGCTTTTGTAGCCAAAAGAGTTTTCAGCTGTCCATGAAGCTTCCCACTGAAGACCTGCCGTGTTTGTGTTACCCCAATTAAATCCTGGGGTCACCTCTCACTTCCAGACATGGACCTCCACCTTCACTCCAGTGAGGTCACCTTGAACATTTTTCTACTGGATCCCCAGTAGACTACATCAGCCTCTCTACTTCCTGCAATCCAGTAGGTGAGCATCATATGGTGATTGTTCATTTCAATATTATGATGTTAGTTCATTTCAATATATCTTTTGATAATGATCATACATACATGGACTCTTTGAGGGTAGTCCTCTCTTAGGTTAACTGTTTTTTCAGCAGCTCTTCTCCTTTCAACTCCTACCCCCCATCCTCAGGATGCCTGGCCATATGAGGTGTAGCATGTTTTCAATCTTCAACATGTTAGGGCTCCAGGCATCTTAGCTTGGGAGTCCCCATATGTGAAGACTCATTCCTGCTTGTTCCTGGAGATAGCACAGTTACTTACCTGTAACAGGTGATCTCTGGGAACAGCAGGAATAAGTCTTCACAACCCACCCACCTCCCCTAGGAGTTGTATCTATCTTCCTATCTTCTTTTCCTCTTTCTCTCCTTTTGTCTCAGCTATGAAACTCAACTGAGGAGAGGCAGTGGAGAAGGCGGGAAGGCAGTGCGCAGGCGCGAGGGATGCTCCCAAAAGCTTTCTGATTGGATGCTGGGGAGCATTCCTGTGCAGGCTCCGTCGGTACTGACGTACCCATATGTGAAGACTTATTCCTGCTGTTCCCAGAGATCACCTGTTACAGGTAAGTAACTGTGCTTTCCGGTAGGTGTACCAGTTCCTCTTCCTGCCTCAAGTCGGCGCTTCCCAGTGCTGTTTTCTGTCCCTTTTTTTTTTTATCAAGGTCTCCCTCGACTTGCGTTCATGCCTTTTTTCACCTGGGGGTTGTTGACCCCATCCGGGTGTCTCCCACCATGTCTCCCGGTGGGTTCAAAAAGTGTGACCGCTGCAATTAAACCATGTCCATTGCTGACACCTATGACTGCTGCCTGCGCTTGGTCCATAACAGCACCTCCTGCTTACCTGTGCCAGGCCGTGTCTGCCATAGCCAATAAGAAAAGGTCGGAGTTGCAGGAAAAAGATGTTCCCTAGATCCAACTCGGCATCCACCTCCCCAGCACAGAGCTCCAAGCCCAGCACATCTCAAGATGCCTGGGTGTCCTCTGAGTCCTGTGGCTGCGGTGCCTCTGAGAAGACATCAGAGCCAGGGAAGAAGTCATCAAAGTCTGATGAAGTTGCACCAGAGAAACCCAGTAAAACCTCATGGAGGGACTCTAGCGACTCCGAGAAGTGCCCCACCAAGGGTCCTCAAGGATTTCTCGGCTGGCGGAGACCATGCAAGGTTCCTCGAGACCGTAGTACTTGTCGAGGATGCACTTCCTAGAGTGCCAGCACTGGGCCTGAAATCTCACAGCTCACTAGGCTGCCATTCGAGCCTCTAGCTACTTTCCTTTTGTGGTATCTTTAATGGAAGGTTGCCTTCCTGGTAGTTCACATCTACTCAGAGAGTAAGCGAACTGCAGGCCCTGGTGGCAGTGCCGCCATATACAAGATTCTGTAAGAACAGAGTGTGGTGCTCCACACTCAACCCAAATTCCTCCCAAAGGTTGTATCTCCTTTCCACCTTTCTTCCTGACCGGTGTGAGGCCGTGGGGAAAAAACTATACTCCATACACTGGACTGCAAACAGGCCCTGTCCTACCTATAGCAGACCCAGGGCCATCGCAGCTTTTTGTTTCCTACGAACCCAGCAGACTGGGACTTCCTGTGACTAAGTGAACTCTGTCCACTTGGGTGGCAGACTGTATTGATCTCGCCTATGAGCAAGCTGGGCTCTCCCTGGACCACCGGATCACAGCGCATCGTGTGAGAGTGTTGGAGATCTGCAAAGCTGCCACATGGTCTTACATTCATACATTCACAGCTCACTATTGCCTGGGGAGCAAATCCTTTTGGGAAATTGCCTACGGCCAGGGTGTAGGCAACTCCTGCCCTCCGACCCTTCTGTGTTCAGACTACTGAAGTGATGGTGCCGCTGGATGCTAGTGTCTTGCAGAGTCTCTGTGGGGACTTGCCTTCTGCAACTCATGGCTACCCGATTTGGTGCTGTTGTGGTTCAGTCCTCGGCAGCCTGGAGCTAGGGAGTCCCATATGTGAGGGCTGACTTTCTGCTTGTTCCTGGATTAAGAGTAGTTACTCACCTATAGCAGGTGTTCTCCAAGGACAGCAGGAATCAGTCCTCATAACTCTCCCTGCTCCCCTGGGAGTTGCCTCCCACCTTGTTTTCTTTTTACTACCATCCTAGCTATGTTACCTGATTGAGCAGGATGGCATCCTTGGGTGGGAAGGGACCACGCATGCGTGGTAGAATGTCCCAGAGGCTTTCTTTGAAAGCTGGGAATATTTTTCCGTGGGGGCTCCATTGGCGCAGACGTTACCCATATGTGAGGACTGATTGCTGCTGTCCCTGGAGAACACCTGTTACAGGTGAGTAACTATGCAGTCTTGAGGCAGAGGTGAAGTGACAATTTGATTGCCCTACGGACCCACATAAAAAGGGAGAAAGAAAAAGAAATAGTTGGGATACATCGGAATATCCCTAGGGCAGAACTCCTACTTAAACAGGGAAGGGGGGATCCTCAGGGCCCGTAAGCGATTAGAGGCTCTGAGGAAGCGCCTACAAGATCTTTAATTAGCTGATATTAAGCAGGCACTGAATTTGCTGGGACATTTTGAATATGGCAATAAAGCGGGGAGGTTACTGGCATTCCAGCTTAAAAAGGCCCAAACCAGGAATGTGATATGGAAAATAATAGATAAACAAGGAAAGCATATTGTGGAGCAGGAAGGAATTCAATTAAGTGATTGATAGAATTCTATCTATACCCCAGAGACGAGGGCCAAGAGTATCGGGGGGGGGGGGGGGGTGAGTTGCTGGGCCTGTCAGAGGAGGAAATGAGCCTCCTGGGGAGGCCCATTTCTGCTACTGGTGGTCCAATCTTTCCATATAAATATGTAAAGGCCAATCTTTAAGGCCATAATTCTGTGTGCTGTGCCTTACCCCCAAACCTATTTGTGTGCTGTGTGCTGTGTGCTGTGCCTTACCCCCAACAGATCTGTCATGATTTTGACAATTCCCAATGATGTAATCAAACAGCTTCTGATCGCTGGAAGTAGCGGTATATAAGTGTATGCAAAATAAATAAATAAATATGCAGCTACCACACCTGACATGGCTATACCAACCTCTTCTATAAGACTTTTTGAGATTAAATCGTGGACCTGTACCTCTTGGTTTATAATGACTTCTTCCAGGAGATGATTATGCCCCTTCAATGACAATGGCAGCCATATCTATTTTGGCTAAAGAGGGGTAGGACCCTAGTTTGTGTCGATCCTACTGCTCCATTTCCTAGTTATGAATTAAAACAATTTTGCTAAGGTATTGGCTAACTTCCTACAGCCCTTGGTGTCTAAACTGGTACACATTAATCAATTGGAATCTATCCTTGATAGACCATGTTCAGATAATGTCCATAACATTTGAAATTTAGCTGGGGCAGCGAGTCGGAGTGAGCAGTTGGCGTTATTGCCAACAGTTGACACGGAGAAAGCATTTCATAGGATCTACTAGTCCTTTCTATTTTAGGTCCTAGAGAAAATGGGCCCGAGGGGCAACTTTCAGCAGTGAATTCAAGTGCTCTTTACTAAGCCTTCAGTCAGACTAAAGATTAATACGGACTATACCCCATATCGTCGCTCCAGGCCAATCCAATCAAATCCAGTTACGCTGGAGTTTTCTCCCTCCAACAGCAACTGGGGACAGAGCATGTCAGGATTCTGAATACCAGTATAAGGGCACCCTCTACTGTCCTAGAATACAGTCTCTCAGTCCTCAGCTGCTGTGGAGGGAGTCTCTTCGTGGTGAACCACTCTGAATAGGCGACAGGTGTAGGATTGTAGGAAACCAAGTTTAAAAAACAAAAAGCCAAAAAAAAAAAAAAGATTGTGCTCTGTCTAGTTGGCTCTGAGTTTCTAGCCCCAGGTAGGGGAATTGAGTGGAGGTTGGTGCTGTCAGCAGGGCAGGCCACTGTGTCTGGTCCCTAGCTGGGAGCATGATATTCCGGGGGGGGGGGGGGGGGGTCAAATTACCTGGGAGCCCTAGGTCCTTCCCCTCCCAGGTAGGAACACGCACGGCCGCGTGTCTAGTGCTGTTCCCCTGCCTTATAAGTGTTTGAATCTCTCACAAGCTATCCCCCCTCCGCCTCTTCAGTGAGTTGTGTTAGACTGGAAGAGCTGGACTCGTCCATGTGCCGTCAGTGCTGAAGGGTAAGTTCCAGAGGGGTCTCTGCCGGTCAGAGCTCTGTTGGTGTGGCAGGGGTGCCTTGATTGCCTGAATTGTTTGTGCGGCTTTTGTGCATTTGGGCGGTGGTTCTGTCATGCGCACAGTGCTTCGCAGCTGCAGGGTGTTGGAGGAATGACTCTGCCGTTCTTGTGGCTTGCTTGGGAGGAGATTGGAGTGGTTCTGCTTGGGGGGAGCAATGGAGGAAGGTGAAGCTGCATCGGGGAGTTCAGTTGGGCCTGCGGTTTCCTTAGTTTTGGCAGAAACTGTGGTCATTTTGTTAATTGTCCTGCACAGCAGAAGCGGAGGAAGGTTGCCAAAGAGCAAAAAGGGAGCCAATTGATACAGAAAGCATCAAGGGAGCACCTAGAGTCTTTTGAGACGCTCTTCTCTCCAGACTTTATCCTCTTCTTACATAAAGCCTATTACTTAAAAAGAAAGCAGACAGAGACTTGTAGAGCCACAAGCAAGCGTGCTACAGTAAGGCCACAGGAAATCCCATAGCAGGAGGAACGCTTAGAAAGAGTTCCCCCCTCAAAGAGGCCCAGGGGAGAGACTGACACTTAACTAGGTCAGGACCCTCCCTAGTCATCTGTTTCAGAGGACCTGGGAGAAGGGCCCTCAGATTTGTGGGGAAAGACCGGGATCACTGACCTGGAAGAAGGGGAGATCCTGTTTGGAGAGGACCCCTAACGTCTTTAGAACTTTCCAGAGGGAAGAGCTATCGGCATTAATCAGCCACTCCCTGGCGGCCCTAAAAATTGTTACTCTGCTGGTGGCAGTGGAGGAGCCTCTTGAAGACCGGCTATTGAAGGGGTTCAAAGGGGCTCAGGCTTGCTTCCCAATCCACAGGGTGATTAAGAGAATAATTTAATCGGAATGGGAATTTCCAGAAGCTAGCCTGAGAGGGGGTTGAGCGATGGGTTGCTTGTACCTCATACCACAGGAGGCGCGAGAGCTGATCTGAATGCCCAAGATGGATTCCTCAGTCTCTACAGTCACAAAAAAGACCACCATTCCGGTGAAAGATGGAGTGGCCTTGAAGGATCTTCAGGACCGGAGGATGGAATCTCTCCTTAACCAAGCCTTTGTTTCCAGTGCCTTGGCCTTACAGGCTTCCATCTGTGGGGCCTACGTGTCTAGGGCATCCATCCATTGGTTCCAAGGACTGTCTCCAGGCGACTTCGGAGGGGCAAGGATCCCCAGAAGGGCTAAAGTTGGAGTCTGCCTCAGCCTATCTAGCAGATGCCTTCTACAACTTAATCAGGGTGACATCCAAGGCCATGGCATCCCTGATTGCGGCTCACCGCTTCCTATGGCTCCATAACTGGTAGGCGGATGCAGCTTCCAAGTCAGGCTCAATAAGCTCCCCTATAAAGGCAAGCTACTTTTTGGAGAGGCGTTAAACAAACTGGTGAAGGACCTGGGGAGACCAAGAAAAGTCATTGGCCAGAGGAGGAACCCAAAGGTCCCATATGGGTCACCCCAGAGGGGGCAGCAGAGTGATTTTTGACACTTGAGGACTAGCTTCTTCACTCTATACTAAAGGGGATGCTATGGGATTCAGTGGCAGCCCTTTTGTGGGTTCCGTGGGTCCGGCCAGGGAGGCTATTCAGCTTTGCAGGCTTTGGCGGAGAAGCCCCGGTGATGCCAGGGTGGTCCAGATGGAGATTGTAAAGCAGTACAGAATACCCTTCAATGTTTACTGCAGTTACAGGTCATAGTGCCGGTATCATGAGACCAGTTCGGCATAGGTCGATACGCCATCTATTTTGTGGTTCCCAAGAGCGAGGGGCCTCTCGACCCATCCTCGACCTCAAGCATGTGAATTGTGCTCTTTGTGTTCCACGCTTGAGAATGGAGACCTTGTGGTCTGTCGTGTTGGCGGTGCAACAGGGCAAGTTCTTGTCCGTGCTGGACTTTACGGAGGCCTATCTGCACATTCCAATTTGACCTGACCATCAGCAGTTTCTTCAAAGCACACCTGTGACTGCTGCAGAGGGCATTGCTTACTTGCTGATTATCTCATCATCAGCCCCTTTCACAGTGGTTGATTTGCCCTAAGGAGGCATGGAGAAGCCTGGATTGGTGACTGCATCGGACTCACTTAGTGGCGATCTCCCACTAGAATAGCCACAGTGGGTCTTACACAGACGCCAGCCTCTCAGGATGGGGAGTGCATGGCACTGGCCAGGTGTCTCAGGGACGATGGTCCCTGGAAGAGAGTCCCTGGTGATCAATCGACTGGAGATGTGGGCAGTGTTCCGGGCTCTCCTGGCATTCTTGCCCCTGGTGGTGCAGAAGGCGGTCTGAGGGTGTTCCAGCAATGCAACCACGGTAGTGTACATCAGCTGACAGGGAGGCACAGGCATTGCAACCCTGGCAGAGGATAGTCATTTCTTGCTGCACTGGACAGAAGAGAATCTGCAAGTGCTTTCTGCAGTGCATGTGGCCATCAGGGACAACATGCAAGCACACTTAATCATCACCGATTCAACTTGGGCGAATGGGAATTGAATGCAGAGGTATTTCACAACATCACATTGTAATGGGGGAAGTCCATAATAGATCTTATGGCAATTGCAGACAACACCAAGGCAAGCCGTTTCTTCAACAGGCACAGGGAGCCCATGTCCGAAGGGCTCAATGTACTTGGCACACGGGTGCTCTCCTGTACGTCTTTTCGCCATGGGCCATCATAAGTCACCTCTTGCAACAGACAGAAGTGCACGACGGGCTTGTAATCCTCATTGTTCCATACTGGCCTTGGAGGCCCTGGTATGTGGATTTAACCTGTCGGCGGACCTGTCCTGGAAGTTGCCCATCAGGATGAACCTGCTCTCGCAGAGCCTGGTGCTGATGCCACAGGTGGATCAGTTTTCGCTGATGGCCTGGCTCTTGAGCAGATACAGCTGAGACGGCGGGGCTATGCCACCCCCATGATTACGAAATTGTTGTAGGCCCGGAAGAGGTCAACCACTGTTGCTTAAGTGCGAATTTGGCAGATATTTGAGGATTGGTGCTCTTCTGGGGAAGAGCACCAATGTCATGTTTCATACCACAGATCATGCTCTTTCTGCAGCACGGAGTCAAGAAAGGTCTGACACTTAGTTCCTTGAAGGTGCATGTGGCGGCTCTCTCCTGCTACTGGGGAATAGTCTAAGGGAATCAGTTGGCTGGTCACCCGGATGTGGTCTGATTTCTTAAGGCCATACAACAGATCCGACCTCCACTATGGAAGGCGGTGCCAGAGTAGGATCTTCACATGGTTCTAACAGGATTGACGCAGGCGGCTTTCGAGCGACTCTCGAGGACGACATGGACTGAACTAACTCTCAAGATGTTTTTACTAGTGGCAATCTGCTCGGCAAGAAGGATCTCATAGTTTCAGGCTCTTTCGTGTAGGGAACCTTTCCTAATGATTACAGAGGAGAAGGTTGTGTTGAGGCTGGTGTTGTCTTTCTTGCCAAAGGTAGCTTCCGGGTTCCACCTGAATCAATCTGTGTTGCTGCTAGCCTTTCCGGATATCGGTGCTTCAATGGAGGACAGCCAGCTACATCTCCTGGATGTGCCCAGAGTGCTGTGGAGCTTCCTTAGGAGCACGGATCACTTGTTTGTTCGGAGGGCTTCGCAAAAGGGAGGCATTGTCCAAGGCCTCCATAACCAAATGGGTAAAGCAAGCTATCATATTGGCCTACATGGTTCAGTGGAAAGTTCCTCCAGTCACTGTTCCCTCTAAGCTGTGCGCATGTGCGCGCGCACACACCTTGCCAAGCGAGCGCACATACTTTACAACACAGTGCACAAAAATTACGGTTCTGATTCTAATAGAAAACAACACAGACGTCTTAAAATTTAAAACTTGTGATTGTAATTACTAGAAATGTTCTGCTTCATTTAGTAATCGTCTATTTTCATTTAATTTGATTAAAATCAATGTGGTGTACATACTGTATTCTGATGTGTAGTCAAATTTTAAAGTATATAACTCCGAGTGTCGTTATGTGGCGCACAAAAATTTAACCTTCCTTCAAAAACTGCACAGCTGATATTTTATGCGCACACAGCCTACAGAAAATTAGAGGGAACATTGCCTCCAGTAGGCTTCGGGACCTGCTCTACAAGAGATCAGGGGGCTTCCTGGCGGAGTACGGGTTAGTACTCCCTGGGGAGATCTGCAAAGCGGCAACGTGATTGTCCTTGCATACCTTCTTCATGCATCGGTTAGACGTGCAGGCAGCCAGTGATGCGCGGTTTCGCGCATCGGCTATCCAGACCAGCATCATGGGTCCTTCCCATAGTTGAACACTGCTCTGGTACATCCCGGGCATAACTGGACTGGCCTGGAGTGACAATAAGGAAGGTAAAATTAGACCTTACCTGCTAATTATCTTTACTTGAGTTACTGGAGTGGAGGAGTGGCCTAGTGGTTGGGGCAAGGTACTTCAGGCCGGAAGGTCGGTGGTTCAAATCCCACTAGAGGACAGCAACCTTGGGCTGGAAGGACTGGGGTTTCTAGTCCCACAGGTGCTCCTTGTGGTCTTGGGCAAGCTACTTAACCCTCCATAGCCCATGTTCCCTGTAAAATAGTTATCTCCAAGTTATAATGCCCTGTTCAATGTAATTTCAGTTTGTTCAATGTAAACCGCACTGATGCAGAATAGCGCGGTATATAAGAGAATGTAAATAAATAAATAAATACTCCAGGCCAGTCCAGGACCCACCCAGGTTGGTTGGGAGTTGCATTCTGCGAGCCGGTTCATTTCATGCAAAGGCATCTGCGAAGAAGTCTGTATAATCAGGACAGAAGTCTCCTGTAAGTGGTACTTGGGGGATTTAGCAAGTCTGCTCTGTTGCCATGTCATGCCTTCACTCTGTAAATAGTTTTGGGGGAACACTTGAGGGCCTCAGAGTCTTTTGATGCCTTCCGTTTGTTTTCTCCTCACTCTATTTTCAAAAGAAAAAAAAAAGAGCTAGATATGTAACAAGGAGGATGACAATCAAGTTGAGCTCGTGGACCCTTGGCCTCTCAAGGGGGTTATAGTGATTCTTGGAATTGGAGTGGTCTACTTTGCCAGTAGGAAACTTGATTCTAGGGCAGTAGAGGGAGCCCATATACTAGTGGTCAGAATCCTGACATGTTCAGTCCCCAGCTGCTGCTGGACGGAGAAACCCAAACATAATTGGACTGGCTTGGAGTGACTCAAGAAAAGAGAATTAGCAGGTAAGGTCTAATTTTGCCTTTTGAATTAGAGAGGTATGCGAAATGGATGTTCGTCACCTCTGTTTGCTTTGGCAGTGGTGCCATTTTTGGCAGAGAAAATTAGAACTCTGGATGATATTGAGGGGATCCGGGGATGCTCTCGGTCTTATACATTGTGTGTTTCCAGATGATTGCCTCTTTTCCCTGACAGACCCGGTGAAGTCTTTACCTGTGGTGATGGAAGAGCTGGAGAAGTTTGGAAGGGTGTCCGGTTTTAAAATGAATGCTTCTATCTCAGAGATTCTGGATATTTCCATGATGCCGGCTGATAGGAAGCTTTTTGAAGAGCATTTCCTCTTTCATTGGGTGAAATCACATATCTGGTATTTAGGGATTAACATTGCTGCAGACCCTAACAAACCTTTTAGGCTTATTTATGACCCCTGTGGAGAGGGATTTGTTCGGACTTGCAGCAATGGAAATATTGACTCTATCATGGTTTGCAGGATAAACAGTATAAAGATGATGTCATTACCTAAATTTTTGTACTTGTTTACTGTCCTGCTGGTGTGGATCCCGGAGGGTACTCTCAAACGGTGGCAACAGGCCCTATTTAGCTTTTTTTGGAACTAGAAAAGATCAAGAGTGGCCTGGAGAGTTTTGAGTGAGACAAGGGAGGAAGAAGGTGTAGTGATATCGGTCCTGAGAACTTATTATGATGCAGCCCAACTCAGGGCAGTGGTTAAATTGCAAGAGAGTGAGTGGAAAGAGTGGGTGCAGTTGGAGCAAGCGGATGTGGGTGATTTGTCTCCTGCATTACCTATTTTGGCGAGGGGGGAATCCTCCTGAAAAGTTGGCAGCAACCAATCCTTTGGTGGGCCTCAGATATAGAATTTGGGAGTGATATCAGTTGTGACATTTTGGTTCCTGTAGGTTATTTAGTTTTACCTCGCTTTGTTAGCCCCAGAGGAAATTACGGGTTATAATTGATAAGAGATATGTGAGGTGGAAAGATTTAGGCCTTAGAACATTGAGGCAAATTTGTTGAGAAAAGGGCCTCTCCTCCTTTGAGTTAATGCAGAAATTTGGGTTGGAGGAACGTTATTTTTCAGTATTATTAAGCTTGCTGTTGTTTAAGATGGGGTGGACAGGCATGGTGACAAGAGGAACTGGACCTTTTGGAGAAAGCTTTTCAAATGGGTCTCTGAAGGGATGTCTATCTAGATTATTCAAAGTTTTGTGAGAATAACAAACTGGGAAACCACCACATCATGCTAGATGGGAGGAGGACTTCAGGGTGGAGTGGGAGGAACAGGAGTGGTCACCCATGATATGACTCCTTAAAGGCCTCCAAGCAGTATACTGAATTGAAAATAATTATAAATTGTATTATAGATGGTATTATACCCCTGTGAGACACGGAAGAGGCTGGGGATAGGTGAGGATTGGTGTTGGAGACAATGTTGGGAGGAGGAAGGGACTTTCATACATATGTGGTGGGAATATTAGTATATTAATCCCTTCTGGGAATGGGCTTTTGATCTTATCCACAGGGTGTTGAAATAGAGGGTTAACCCCGCAACGGCTTTAGTGCTCTTGAATAAAAATATTGATGACCTTCGATCTTGGGAATTGGTCTTGCTACCTTTTTATTGCTGCTAGATTAGCTCTGGCACAATATTGTAAGTGTGTGGAACCCCCTCTAATAGGGATGGTGGTGGAGAAAAGAAAAGATATGTATGGGATGGCTAAGCTTACAGCTATGCGACAACGGAGGCTGCATAAATTACAAGAAATGTTGGATCTCTTTGAGAAGTGGTGGAGACAACAAGATAGCGAGATTTTGTAAAGCTGATGACTGAGTTGGGACAGGAGTGAGTTTGTTTGAGTCGGGTTCTAAGCCTCCGATTATGTTTTGTCCACTCCATGATAAACATTATTACTTGCCTTAATGCTAACCTTTTCTTAATGAGTAGGCATGAGGTGAGGGTGGGGAGATGTTATAAAGGTACATAAGTAATAGTATGTTTGGATGTGAATTATGCAGTGGAATATTGGTTTTACTATGCCACTGGATTCTCAGTAAAACGTGGGGGGGGGGAAAGAACAGTAAAGAACCTCAGTGCTGTTCCAGAACAGGGACACGTGGAAAACTAGGATTGGATGCCTTCCTACTAGATTGGGGAGAATGCCTTCTGTATCTGTATTCTTGGACTTCTCAATGGCAAAAGCACTTCTGAACATGAGACCTGGAATCTATGATCCTCATAGCCCCTTATTGGACAAAGTAGCTGGGTTCCCTTTTTTTCTGGAACTCCATGCAGTCTCTCAAGAGACTAGACAATGCATAAAATTCATTGCACACGATTAAGGGAACCCTGTTGCACCCTGATATTTAATCTTTAGTCCTCACAGCTTGAACGTCGAAGGAATGTCTTGACTTTTTGAATTTGACAGACATGGTCTTTGAAGGTCATTTTGGCTTCCACAAGAGGTTCCACCACAAGCTCATACAATTTTAAATGAGAGGTTAACATATATGACGGAAAACATCTAGATCCCTTCTCTTGTCTTGAACAAAAACTGCTTTCTACATCTTTCTGTGTTTGGGTTGAAAACCAACTCTTGTAAGAGTTCATCTTGGTGAAATTGGTAAGCACATCTCTGTAGAGATTCTAGTTCATTTACTGTGGGGCTTCCTTCTCTTCAAATCTCTCCCATCAAATTGTCTCCTGCTGTCATGGGATCTTTATTGATCTAACCCAGCTAATGAAGGCTCCTTTTAAGCCACTGAGTACCAATGAACTGAAGAAACTGACCTTGAAGGTCCTGCTTTTTGTGGCAGGCAGTCTGAGCTTCAGGCTCTAGTAACTGATCCTACCCTATACAAAGTATGTTGTTAATAAGGTGGTTTTACACATGCATCCAAAGTTCCTTCCTAAAGGGGTGTCTGATTTCCACTTTAGCCAGTTAATCACTCTACCAGCATTTTTCCATGGATCTGATGCCCACAAAAGTGAAAGTGTATTGCACACCTTGGACTGCAAGTGAGCCTTGGCCTTTTGTTTGGAGTGGAATAAAGCCCTTAAGTCCATCTAACTTCTTGTTTCTTTTGATTCAAGCAGGCCAGGGGCTACTATATATCAACAAATACACATTATCTAAGAACATATGATATGCCATACTTGGTCAGACCAAGGTCCATCAAGCCCAGTATCCCATTTCCAACAGTGGCCAATCCAGGTCATAAATACCTAGCAGGTTCCCAAAAAGACATACAGGTTCCACAGTGCTTGTACTGGGGCAAGCAGTGGATTTTCTGGGTTCTCTGTAGTAATGGTTTTTGGACCTTTCCTCCAGGAAATTGTCCAAACCTTTTTTTAAATCCAACTAATTGGTTACTGAACTGTATTTCTTTAGTTTCTGCCAAGGAAGACTTAATTCTTGAGGGCCAAGTCACAGCTCATGTCAGAGCTATGGCCACCTCAGTAGACCTCTTAAGCCTCCATAGAGAAGATTTGCAAAGCTGCACCTGGACGTCTGTCCATATAGTCATACCCCATTGTTTGGAAAGAGACTCCCCACACAGCAGTAAGTTTGGCTAGTCCATCCTTCAGAATCCTTTTGAGGAATTATAATCCAATTCCATTCCCCCAATCCTTTTAATTTTTAATTCCAGATTTCCTTTAGTTGTTGTGCTTTTTTTTTAAAGGTGAAAATGAAGATACTCGTTCTCTGCCTCTACGCCCCATCTCCTAAGGAAAAAAAAGGATTTTATGTTGGTATCTCCTTGTTGAAACACACTTCTTGTTGTTTTTCTTCCTGTCTGTCTGTCTGACTTTCTTACCTGTAGCTGGAGATTCCCAAACTTGAGGATTTACTACCCTGCTTTTCCATGGAGAAAAGTACTTATCTGTAGCAAGAGGTCTTTGTGGACAGCAGGTTGAGACTTCACAAACCTGCCCACCTCCCCAAGGTGCTTTATTCAAATTGTTATGTTAATAGTCTGAGGTGGTCCAGCGTAACAGTGGCAGGCGGGAACAGATAAGTGTTTTGTGGTGCAGCGCTTCCAAGATCTTCAGGAAGTCTAAAACTGGGGAACTATTCCTGGGCTGGCTCAATAAGTGACGTTGCTCCTATGTGAGGACTCATCCTGCTGTCCACAGAGAATTCGCTCCAGGAATGTAATTTACTTTTTTTCCACATACAAATTCTTCTCCAGGACCAAGCAGAAAGTCAGTCCTCACTTATGAGTGACATCACTGACTGAGCCTGTGCGGGAACATTTCCCAGCCTCCAGATTAAGCCGCAGGAAGTGCACCAAGCATGCTTGCTGGTCTTCCCGCCTGAAGGAGCCATCTTTACCGCAGTCTAATTTTTTTCCGTGGAGCCTTTCCGATGTAGTCTGACACCCCGGAAAGAGTTAATACCTTTTAGTACTATTTTTGTCTTTTTTTCCCTCTTTTTCAGTCACATGCATTTGTTACGGTCTTCCTGCCCATTCCCGGAGCTTCGGTGCCTTGGCGCCATGTTTTCTTCAGGTTTCTTTTTTGAGGTGCAGGGGTATTTTCTCTCGCGCCCCCTAGTTGGCCCAGACATTTGTCATTTGACTTGGCAGAAGTCGCCTTGCCCAACATGTCAAAGGCAGCCAGTGGATTTAAAAAATGCACCCCAGGGTGGTCGGATGAGATTAGTGACCAACCCCCACAGTTAGTGTTTGCAGTGCCTCGGGCCTTACTACCAGCACTTATCCTATGCTCTCTGCCTTCAAATGACACACAAAGGGCTTCGGAACTGGGAAAAGCATTAAGAATCGCTATTTGGTTCCTGGGAGTCCTGCGAAGGCCTCCACTGAGGCTTCGGCTTCACGTGGGGACCATGCTCATTCCAATCTGAAGGGGCCATAAAGCACTGGACCCGGAGGCTCTCCTTTGGTAAGGGGCGCCCCCAGGAGTACCTGCCTCGCACCCAGTTATCGAAGGGTGATGCTGAGCCCTGGGCAAAGGCGCACTCGCATCAATACAGCATGGAAGATGAGGGCTTGGAGTGGCTTCTCAAGCTACTCCGGTGGGAGGAGAGGCCTCCCAAGACCCAGGAAGGTTGGTGGGTGACTCCCGAACTGATCATAATTGTGGAGTCCCTGCTGAAGGAGCCAGCATCTATGCCGGAGTTGTGGCACTGGCTTTGACACCATCGGAGACCGAGTTCCTGGCTCAGTGTATGGAGGTGCTTGAGCGAAGCCTCTCGGTGTTCTTCACCCAGCAGGCATCCAAGGATCTGATGACTTCAGGTTCCTCTATCGTGGCTATGGCCCCACCCACGGTGGGAGGTGGAGGTGCAGCCCATCCTTGAGGCACCTTGCCCTCCCTTGGGTGAACAGTGCCTCTGAGAGGTGCTCGAGATCTCTCAACGCCCCGACTTTTGCCCCCGAAGTCTCTGGGTTGGATCATCAACACCCTTGGACTATTTCCACTCCATCGGACTGCCAGTGGCACCAAGAGGAATCACATTTTGCGTTCCTCTGAGTCCAATGATTGGGAAACTGAGGAGGAATCGTACAAGACCATGCAGCATTGGGACATTCCTTCAGATCCCTCACCACCACACGAGCATCAGAAGTCCCCTCCAGAGTACTTGTCCTTCCTGGACTTTGTGATGGACATGGGAGAAGCTCTACTATAGAGGCCTAAGAGGAGCTTCTAGCAGAGAATCTGGAAATCCTCCAGTCCCCTTCGCCTCCGAAAGAAGACATAAACTTGCCGGTACACTGTATTTATTTATTTATTATACATTTGTATACCGCTACTTCCAGCGATCAGCAGCGGTTTTGATTACAGATTGGAAATTGTCAAATCATGACAGGAAATTTTTGAGGTATAAACACATTGATTAGACAGGAAAGCACAGCACACAGAGAACTATTTTACAGGGAACATGGGCTATGGAGGGTTAAGTGGCTTGCCCAAGACCACAAGGAGCACCTGTTGGACTAGAAACCCCAGTCCTTCCGGCCCAAGGTTGCTGTCCTCCAGTGGGATTTGAACCCCTGACCTTCCGGCCCGAAGTACCTTGCCCCAACCACTAGGCCACTCCTCCACTCCTGTATCCTAGAGAGGCTCCTCTTCCGCATCTGGGAGGCCCCCTTCTCAGTGTCTGGACTCAAAGTATCAGGTGAGCAAGTTCCCCGGTTTTGAGAAGCCACAGCCCCCACATAAATTCTATAGTGGTCCAGTTGGCTATGTGCCATATCAAGAGTCAGAGGACTCATTACTTGGTGCCTCCAGTCCAAGAGGCCTGTACTATGTTTGCCTTCAGCTGCAAATGTTATCAGGGCTCCATGTTGGTTGCAGATTCAGTTTTACTTGTGCATGTTCTTGCGGGATTTGGTTGGAGACCTTGCTGGTTTCTCCTTGGATCTGTCAGAGGAACAACGGCAGAAGTATCTCTCCCTTGTCTCTAAGGTCAAAGAGTTCTCAAAGCATGTCATCAGAGCTGCCTACGATGGCTTTAGCTTGTGGCTCAAGTCTCTGCAGTGGACATCAGGGTACACTGCCTGGCCTGGCTTCAGGCATCAGACCTTGAACAATGGGTCCAGGATAAGTTGGCGGACATTCCCTAAAAGAATGAAAACTTTTTTGGAGCATTTATGAGGGAGATGGTCGGTGATTTGGAGCAATACCAGCTCACCATGAACTGGCTCCCCCGGAAGACTTCTGATCCTTTCAAAAGGAAATCTGCTAGGAAGAAAACTGCCTTCCAGAAGAATAAGAAATTCTATGGTACATATACCCTGTACCATTTGTATCAGTCCCCTCAGCAGACTCCACAACAAAAGGGTCAAGGCCAGTGCCAGCAGCACCTTCCCAAGCAACAGAAACCCCAGCCAGCCCCACAACCGCAGCCTGGTGGGCAATTTTGAATTTTTCTTCAAGGATGTGGCCCATCTTCCTCTTCCAGATGCCATTCCTCTGCAAGTGGGAGGACAGGTGGTCCACTTTGCCCACCGATGGCTCACCATCACATCGGACTCCTGGGCTCTTAAGATAGTCCAAGAGTACTGTCTTCTCCACTTCGATCAGCTTCCTCCCACTTTCTGCCTGGGGGAATATCCTCTCAACTCTCACCATTGCTCTCTCCTCCAGTTCGACATCCAAAACCTCTTGTCGGACCAGGCAGTTGAGTTGGTCCTGTCTCAGATGAAGCACGGGCTCTACTCTCAGTACTTTCTGGTCTCCAAAATGACTGGAGGTTTTCGTCCCATCCAGGACCTCAACCAGTACCTCATAAGAGAAAAATTGAAAATGGATCACTGGAGGATTGGCTATGTTCCTTGGATCTGAAAGATGCCTACATACACATTCTAATCCACCCCTTTCATCGGCAATACCTCTGCTTCAGGCTCAGTGGTCGGCACTACCAATACAGGGTGTTGCCCTTCAGCCTTGCCTCCGCTCCCAGAGTCTTCACAAAGTGTCTAGCAGTGGTGGCTACTTTTCTTCAAACCAGAGGAATATTTGCCTTTCATTATCTTAACGACTGGCTGATCAGGGGTGTGATCCTGAAAGACATCTTGAGTTTGACCAGCTTAACCATTCAGGTTCTGGAAAACATGGGGTTTCTCGTCAATTACCCAAAATCCCACCTAGAACCCACTCAAAAGCCAGAGTTCATTGGGGCGGTCCTAGTTACCACCCTATTACGTGCGTTCTTGCCGAGGGACAGGGTCCAACGCTTGATGGTCCTGACAAAGGCAGTCCAAGCTGCTCCTCTCATCACCACTTGTCATACGCTGTGCCTCCTCTGCCACATGACTTCCACAGTCCATGTCACCCCAATGGCAGACTTTCACAAGCACCAGGTGCAGTGACACTGGGTAACGGACTGGCTCAGAGACAGTCTGCATCACCTCTCCACTCGAAAAGGCTCTATCCTGGTGGCATCGATCCGCTAACCTCCTGGCAGGCCTTTCCTTCCAGGTCCCATTGCACCGACCCATCCTGATGGATGCCTCCAAGTTGGGCGGGGAGCTCACTTGGATGTTCTGCGAGAGCCTCTACCAGATCATCTTCCTCAAACTCAGAGCCATTGCCAATGCACTCTGAGTTTTTCTGCACTAACTTGCTCATCAGGAAGTCCTCATCCAGATGGACAACCAAGTGGCTATGTTCTACATCAACAAACAGGGCAGCATGGGGTCTGGTCTTCTTTGTTGGGAAGTAGAGCGCTCTGGAAATTTGCCATCTCCCATGGCATGTCCCTCAGAGCAGTATACCTCCTGTGGGACCTCGGCGTTCTCACCGACCACCTTAGCAGAGTCCTCCAACCTCACGAGTGGACTCTCAACAGCCAGGTGGCCAATCGGTTCTGCCAGGTGTGGGGCACACCATGGATAGACCTCTTCAGCACTCCTCAGAATGCCCAGCTGCCACGGTTTTGTTCTCTGCTGTCCTGCCAACATCGTGAGACTCCCAATGCCTTTCTCCTCGACTAGAGCAATGGTCTTCTCTATGCCTACCCATTGACTTCTCTAGTGGTCAAGCCCCATTTCATAGTTATAAGACGCCTCCATGATTCTCATTGGCCTAGACAGCCCTGGTTTCCCCTCTTGCTACAACTGTTACAGCGACCACCTCTCCAGTTGGGCTCTGCCCCGAATCTCATTTCTCAGGATGGAGGGACGTTGCTACATTTCAACCCTTAATCCATGGTGTGGATGCTGAACAGGTAGCACTAGAGCAAGGACTCCATGATGAGCCTATACTTTCGTGTGGTGCAGATTCTCCATATGGTATACGAGCAAGGCCCTGGACCCCTTCTCTTGTCTGTTGATTCATTTTTGTCATGCATCTTTCAGACTTGCCTAAAATCCAACTCTGTCAGGGTGCACCTCAGTGCAGTGGCCGTTTAGCATCATTCGGTGGCTAAGCACCTTTCTGTTCACCCGTTAGTGAGTCATTTTATCAAGGAACTGCTGCTTTCTCGTCCCGCTATTAAACCACCACTGGTGGCGTGGGTCCTTTAATGTGGTACTGGGGCAGAGTCTCTCTCTCCCCCATTTGAGCCATTCAGCTCTTGCCTACTGACGAGAAGCTTAAAAGATTAGTGCTTTTCATCCTGGAAAGACTGCTGAGGGGAGATATGATAGAGATGTATAAATTAATGAATGAAGTGCAACAGGTAAACATAGATCGATACTTTATGGCATCAAAAAGTAGAAAGACTAGTGGACATGCAATGAAGCTACAGTGTAACCCATTTAGGACTAATAAGACAAAATATTTTTTCACTCAATGTGTAATCAAACTCTGGAATTCGTTACCAGAGAATGTAGTAAAAGCCGTTAGTGTGGCTAGGTTTAAAAAAGGTTTATTAAAGAGGACCCAGGTAATCCAGTGCTTGCCCCAATACAAGCAGCATGGAACCTGTGTGTCTTTTTTGAAAACTGCTAGGTACTTGTGACCTGAATTGGCCATTGTTGGAAACACAATATTGTGCTTGATGAACCTTGGTCTGACCCATTATGGCATTTCTTATGTTCTTATGCATCAGCAACTGAGTCCTTCCAAGCACAACTTTGAGAGTGATAGGCGTGAGCACCTTATCTAGGTGTGCTGGAGAGAGGACTGCTCAACCTTCAGAGTTTCAGTGGGACACAGAGTCTTCTGACAACCGAGTCCATGCTGTTACCCCTGCACAGATGCTGGAAACATTGGTTGAAGCTACTCAGGCTCCCAGCCTTCATAGTCGGCAGCTATGGAGGAGTGCCTCCTTCAGGCGATTGAGGTCTGCATTGCATTGTTGGTAGAGAAATAGCTGGCTGTTTCTGTGACTTCTGCATGGTCAAGTGTCATGCAGCTGATCCTCGAGATGCATGCTCTGCCTGTAGAGGAGGCATCAATGTCGTGGCATCCAAGAGACCTGGTGCTCTTTCCTAGTAGCGCCACCTCCCTACTTAATACTGAGCATTTGTATAGCGCTACAAGTCGCACGCAGCGCTGCACAGACATGTAAACGACAGTCCCTGCTCATAGAGCTTACAATCTAGTTAAGACAGACAACACAGAAGGTGTAGGCTGGGATAAAACAAGGGGGAAGGGAAAAGAAAAAGGCCTTGGACGCACCTGGAACCAGTCCAGAAAACGTGATATCGTGGAAAGACAGAGCCTTTATTAGACCATATGACAACCCGACACGGGTCGTGTTTCGTTACCCTTCGTCAGGGGTTTGTCTGGCATGTACTAAAAACATAAAAATACAGATGTTTAAAAACAAAAACGAACAGATACATAACAAAATGAATTCATAAAACAATTAAAGTAGTCAAAAAAAAATATAAATCAATCATTACAAATAATTAAAAACATCATATGAAACTGGATAAGCACAACCATAAAACAAAAATGCCCAAAAGATATAAAAACTTAAAACACATGACATGTAAAACCATAAATACCTCTGTTGAAGACCATCAAACCAGAAGGTCTTGTGTTTTGCTGTTCTAAAGTATTAAAAATATGTATACTCTAAGGAAGATATAAATCAAAATGTTAGAAACAGTAGATGAAACAATGTATACAAATATATCAGTAAAACTTGGAGAATGAAGAGAACACAAAAAAATGTGAAATACTGAGCATAAAAAGTACATATTCTAAGAGAAACAGGAGCAAGAGTGAGTCAGCGAGAACGGAAAATTATCAGAAAATGTGTTCTACAAAAAAGGGGGTAGGGGAAGGGGACGGATGCCTAATACAAAATAATTTTAATTGATTTTGCGGAACAGCCTCATGCAAAGAGAAGCACAATTCTATCTTGTGAATTCATGCTAAAACAATATCACTTCACAGTAAACCAAACTACCCCCTTTTTTGTAAAATACATTTTCTGATAAGCCACTCTAACAACAGATGCTTCACAGGTGGGTTAGGGAGCCCACCTGCATGGCTTCTCTACCCAGTGTACCTGGACTCCACAGGAGGCCTATCTCCATATCAACCTCCTGGAGCTCAGAGCAATCTTCTTTGCTCTTCAAGTATTTCACACCCAGCTCAGCTATAAGACAGTCCTAGTTCAAACGGACAATCAGATAGCCATGATCTATATCAGGGGTCTCAAACACGCGGCCCGCGGGCCGCATGCGGCCCGCGAGACAACTTTGTGCGGCCCGCGAAAGAGAAAAACAAAAAAACCCCAAAACCCTGACTTCTGCCGTTGCCGCCGTGGCAGCGGCAGAATCAATTGTCAAATAAAAAAAAAAAAGACTTCTGCTGCTCAAGCAGCAATATCACCTGTCCTGCGGCCCCTTCCCCTGTGCCCGGAGATCCGAATCTGCTCATCAGCGGCGTGCTTTTCAAGCCGCGAAGAGTATTCCCCTCTCGCGTGGTTTCAAGCCGCGCGAGAGGGGAATACTCTTCGCGGCTTGAAAAGCACGCCGCTGATGAGCAGATTCGGATCTCCGGGCACAGGGGAAGGGGCCGCAGGACAGGTGATATTGCTGCTTGAGCAGCAGAAGTCTTTTTTTTTTTAAATTTGACAATTGATTCTGCCGCTGCCACGGCGGCAACGGCAGAAGTCAGGGTTTTGGGTTTTTTTGTTTTCCTCTGTCGGGGGGGGGGGGTATGACTGGAAATGGGCAGATGGGGGGGGGGTATGACTGGAAATGGGCAGTTGGGGGGGGGGTATGACTGGAAATGGGCAGATGGGGGTTAGGACTGGAAGTGGGCTATTGGCAGGGGGGGGGTTATGACTGGTAATGGGCTGGGGGGTTATAACTGGTAATGGGCTATGGTGGGGGCTAGGACTGGAAATGGGCAGATGGGGGTGAGGACTGGAAGTGGGCTATTGGCAGGGGGGGGGTTATGACTGGTAATGGGCTATGGTGGGGGCCAGGACTGGAAATGGGCAGATGGGGGTTAGGACTGGAAGTGGGCTATTGGCAGGGGGGGTTATGACTGGTCCTGGGCTATGGTGGCCGCCAGGACTGGAAATGGGCAGATGGTGGTTAGGACTGGAAGTGGGCTATTGGCAGGGGGGGGGTTATGACTGGTAATGGGCTGGGGGGTTATAACTGGTAATGGGCTATGGTGGGGGCTAGGACTGGAAATGGGCAGATGGGGGTTAGGACTGGAAGTGGGCTATTGGCAGGGGGGGGGTTATGACTGGTAATGGGCTATGGTGGGGGCTAGGACTGGAAATGGGCAGATGGGGGTTAGGACTGGAAGTGGGCTATTGGCAGGGGGGGGGTTATGACTGGTAATGGGCTATGGTGGGGGCTAGGACTGGAAATGGGCAGATGGGGGTTAGGACTGGAAGTGGGCTATTGGCAGCGGGGGGTTATGACTGGTCCTGGGCTAGGGCGGGGGCTAGGACTGGAAATGGGCAGATGGGGGTTAGGACTGGAGGTGGGCTGATTGGGGGGTTAGGACTGGTAATGGCCTATGAGGGGAGGTAAGACTGAAAATGGGGTGATGGGGGATACGACTGCAAGTGGGCTATGGGGGGGACTAGGACTGGTAATGGGCTATGGGGGGGGGTAAGACTGAAAATGGGGTGATGGGGGGGGTAAGACTGGAAGTGCGCTATGGGGAGGTTAGGACTGGTAATGGGCTATGGGGGGTCTAGGACTGGTAATGGGCTGGGGGGGTTGCTAGGACTGGAAATGGGCTGAGTGGAAGGGGGGCTTGAACTGCAAATGGCTGATGGGGAGGGGGGCTTGGAATGGAAATGGGCTGTGAGGGGAGGGAGCTAGGATTGGAAATGGGCTGATGGGGGGCTAGGATTGGAAATGGGCTGATGGTGAGGCTAGGATAGGACTGGAAATGGACTGATGCAGGGACTAGAAAGGAGCAGATGCTGGGTGGGGCTGGAACTAGAAGGGAGCTGATGTTGGGGGAGGATTAGAATGGGATGGAGCTGGGAAAGTGAAATGGAGAGGGGAAAAATATTTTGTCTGGAAGAGAAGACAAATCTACAATTGGCCAGGTATTGGGAGAGTAAGTGGGGATTGAGGATGGAGGGGTAAAATTTGAGTGGATGGAATAGGAATGAGGAAAGAGCAAAAGGAGAAAGATTAGTATGTTAAAGCAGATGTAGAGAGAGAGAATGGAAAAAAACTAGAAGAGAGAAGAAAGGACAAATGGACAGCAGACGATGGAGATAGCAGAAGACACGAAGAAACCAGAAGTGGCTGGAGCAATTGCAACTGAAAAAAAATGCACAAAAGGTAGAAAAATATCTCTTTATTTTGAATTTATTAACTGGAATATGTCAGCTCTGGGAAATGTGCATCATTAATGTCTGTGCTTTGGTACAAGAAATTATTTATAGTTTTATTTCTACAGTGCTGAGGTATTCTGTGTAATTCCTATTTGACATTGCTACTTGTTCTCTTTTCCCAGTAGGTCATGTATTGTTCTCTGAAATGTATTGATTTAATATTTGCAGTGTTGCCTTTTGATAGGTAGGGTCTGGTGCTTTGTGAGTCCTGGTAGTGCTGTTATGATACGGGGGGTTTGCTATGGGTTCCAAATGGGCAGTGTTAGTAGTAGTTCCTAATGTGCCTGGCGGTTGGCACTGGATTATAGTAATATAGAAATTTTCTAGTCTTTCTTTATCCATGCACTCATTATGCAACATTATGCAAATATTTATGCAAATGAGGCCCCTTATGCAAATGAGGCCCGTGTCTTATGCGGCCCCCGGGTTACTTTACAAGTCCTCATTCGGCCCTCAAAGCAATTTGAGTTTGAGACCCCTGATCTATATGAACAAGCAGGGCGGAACAGGCTTTCTGTCGCTGTGCAACAAAGCTTTGCGACTATGGGCCTTCGCTAGAGAACATCAGATTCATCTCCTTGCGGTGTATCTTCCAGGCATTCAAAACTCTTGGGCAGACAAACTCAGTCGAGTTCTGCTTCCACACGAATGGTCTCTCCATGCAGACCAGGTGGCCAAATTTTTCAAATTTGGGGAACCCCGGACATAGACCTCTTTGCAAGTCCGCTGAATGCCATACTTCCCCGGTTCTGTTCCAGAATTCCGGCTCGAGGTTGTCAGGCCAGGGATCCTTTCCTCCTCCATTGGGGTCAGGACTTCCTGTATGCCTTTCCACCCATTCCCCTAATTCCCAAATCCCTGTTCAAGCTTCAGAGAGACAGAAGTCATATGATCCTCATAGCTCCACGTTGGCCACAGCAACCATGGTACCCTCTGCTCCTACATCTCTCTCAAGCTCCGCCTCTGGAGTTAGGATCTGCTCCAGATCTTTCTCAAGAGGACGGGATGCTGTGGCATCCCAATCCCCAGTCTCTGCATCTCAGAGCCTGGTTGCTGAAAACCTAGAACTTCACGGTCTTAACCTTTCCCAGCTGGTAAAGGATATCCTTCATGCTTCCAGGAAGCCTTCCACAAGACGCAATTATGCATTTAAGTGGAAAAGGTTTACCATATGGTGCTCGCAGAAGGGTCTTAACCCTCTTGCGATACCTCTGGAATCATTACTGGAGTACCTCCTTCATTTATCAAATGCAGGGCTTAAGACCAATTCAGTGAGAGTCCATTTGAGTGCTATCGCAGCTTCTTTCAAGCCTCTAAATGGCTAACCTATTTCCTCTCATCCTCTCATAGCGAGATTTATGAGAGGCCTTCTTTTAAGAAAGTCTCCCATTAAGTCATCACCGGTGGCATGGGACTTAAATCTGGTACTTGGACAGCTCATGAAACAGCCCTTTGAACCATTAGCCACTACCTCTTTGAAATTCCTTTCCTGGAAGGTTATCTTTCTCATTGCAATCACTTCAGCACGTCGCATCAGTGAATTGCAAGCGTTGGTGGCTGATCCTCCTTATACAAGGTTCCATCATAAGGTAGTCCTTAGGACTCATCCACACTTTATGCCAAAGGTGGTGTCGCCCTTTCATTTAAACCAAGTAGTTTACCTTCCTGTATTCTTTCCAAGGCTTTACGCCTCAAATGCAGAAAGGAATCGTCATACTTTGAACTGTAAAAGAGCTTTGGCCTTTTACTTGCAAAGGACACAGCATCATAGAAAGTCCTCTCAACTCTTTGTTGCTTTTGATCCTAGTCATTTGGTACTTCCAGTCTCCATAAGGACACTGTCCAGCTGGATTGCACAGTGTATATCTTTTGCCTATGAGAGCAAGAACCTTCCTCTTGAAGGCCATGTCACAGTTCACAATGTGAGAGCCATGGCAGCCTCAATGGCTCATCTTCACTCTGTGTCTTTCGACGACATCTGTCAGCAGCTACTTGGGCTTCTGTACATACCTTCACAGCCCATTACTGCTTAGACAAGGACTCCCGCCGGGATGCCTTGTTTGGTCAGGCTGTTCTTCAACACCTGTTCCAGACTTAATCAGCACCTACCCACCATCCCTGGTAGGATGCCAGAGATCCATGGGGGGGAAGTGGAGTCCTTTCACAAGGGCACACAACTTTCTGGGGCCATCTCCCTGGCATCTGCAGCTAGGGAGTCCCCAATATGTGAAGACTACATTTCTGCTTGTTCATGGAGATAGCATAGTTACTCACCTGTAACAGGTGATCTCTGGGAACAGCAGGAATTTAGTCTTCACAACCCACCCACCTCCCCTAGGAGTTGTATCTTTCTCTCTATATATCTTTCTCTCTTTCCCTCTCTCTTTTGTCTCAGCTTTAAACTCAACTGGAGAGGGACAGCTGGGAAAGGCGGGAAGGCAGCACGCAGGCGCTGTGGGATGCTCCCAAAAGCTTTCCAATTGGATGCTGGGGAGCGTTCCCGCGCAGTCTCCGTCGGTACTGACGATACCTATATGTGAAGACTAAATTCCTGCTGTTCCCGGAGATCACCTGTTACAGGTGGTTAACTATTCGTTCCTGACATACTCCATAGCAATCAAGTTAACTCTCTAACTGAAAGCTCTCAAAGGGGTTTTGGTGTTCATTTTTAGAAGCGAAATCTTTGAGGGGTGGAGTTCGTTTTTAAAAGCTAAGTCTCTTTTTCCATACTGCAAAGGGGGAATTCTTTTGTTCGTGGTGTTGGGCAAAGCTCTGTCAGAGTTCATTGTCTCTGTTCCAGTTACCCATTCACAGCTAACTCTTGGAAGCCATTGACCTCATCAGGTATGAGATCCCTCCCTACCTGCCCCAGCACCCACCCACCCCTTGTGAGCATTCTTGTTTTACAGGGTAACTCCCCAATTAGCTGCACACAAAGAAATAGAACAGCGCTGCTAGAGCACACTTAAACAATTTTAACTGCTTTTTCTCTTTAAGGACAGATGAGGAACTGGTAGGGACTATAGTTGATTTAATTAATTAATTTATTTATTTGGACAGTTTTCTATACCGCCCCTTCAAGATAGCAGGGGCAGTTTACATGGAACAAGAAGTTACATAGAACAGAATTGAACTATATACATTGTAACTCAAATAGCTTGGTACTTGTTTTAATAAGAGATCTACCCATACAATGTGGGAAAAACCGTATTGCTAAAGCTGTTGCCCCTGTTACAGCTTCTGCCCTGTCCAGAGAAGGACAGGTTCCATGTGTAGGATGCCTGCAATCTGAGGCTCTTAGGAAACAAGTGGAGGAGCTCGGGAAAGAGGTGGTGAGGCTGAGAAACCATTGAGACAGAGAAAGGGGACAGATTCAGGAGTAATTTGTGGAAATTTATTTTCGGAAAGAGTGGTAGATGTGTGGAATAGACTCCCAATGAAAGTAGTAGAGATTAGGACAGTATCAGAGTTCAAAAAAGCATGGGACAATCACAGAGGATCTCTAAAGAAAAAAGTTGATATGGAAGGGCAGACTAGATGGGCCATGTGATCATTTTCTGCTGTCATGTTTCTATGTTTCTAGCAGAGCATTGGCTGATCTGGCACCAGAGGCAGAACAGCTGAATTACCAACTTGGGGTCCAGCCGCAACTTGGGATGAGCCGGTTCACGATAATGCTATCCTGGTCTAGGAGGTAGACTGCCCGCAGGGGCCTTCCATTGCTGCTGATGAAGAAACAGAGGCTCATCGCCACCTGGCACAGGAGGGATGAACCTGTCCCTTTCTGGCTGATAGTCTGGATTAGGACCGGTTGATGCTGAAGGTGGTGTTCGAAAGCCCAGAGGGCGAGTGCTAATGCCTGGAGCTCCAGGATGCGCTCTGCCTGTGACCAGCTGCCGAGTGTGGAGATTATCGAAGTGGGCATCCCAGCCCTGTTTGGAGACATTCGTGGTGAGGATCCTTTTGCGGGGAGAGGTCTGTAAGGGCATTACCGGCCTGCAGATGCTGGAGCTGTTGCCACCAGCAAAGGGAGTTGGCCAGAGAGCAGGTCACTACCGCTCTGTCCTGTATGTATCCCATTGCTTTTGATCATTGGGAGCTCAGAGCTTACCGGGCAGGCCACATGTACAGGTGGGCTTCCGGGGTAAGATGCACAGTGGACACCATGTGGTCCAGAAGGCTTAGGTATGAGGTGAGCAGAGGCCGAAGTTTGACCGTGAACATGCCCTGCAAGTACCTGTAGGTGTTGGGCCCTGTCCATAGGAAGGAAGGCCTTTGCCTAGACGGTGCCCAGCAGTGCCCCTATGAATTCCAGGCATTGTATCAGTTGGAAATGGGACTTTGGGTAGTTTTTGATGACCCTTGGGGCAGAGGCCAGGCTGAAGAGTAGAATCTTGTACTGACAGAGGCAGCCTCCCACCATGAAGCAGAGGTACTGCCTGTGAAGTGCGTAGATGAGGATGTGTGTATAGGCATTCTGGTTGTTGAGGAGGAGAGGTGGTCTTCGCCGGGATGGCCCTCAGGAGACTGGGCGCCATTGCCGGAGGCCAGTGTGTCTGTACGAAGTACCTTACGAGGCCACTCCTTGTCCGACTCTTGGGAACACCGAGGGGGGCTGAGCCACTGAGCGTGGGAGCGCTCACGCTTGTCTGGAGCCTCCGACAGCTACTTTGAGGCCTTCTTCTTACACCGCTCCACTTCAGGGGACCCCTGGTCAGAGTGCTGCTTTGAGCGTGGGGTCGAGGTGAGGGATCCCACCCCCCGGAGAGACGACTGGGGGTGCCACCGGGGATTCCAAGGTGGCCATACAGAAAATGCCATCGGACATTTGCTTACGACTTAGCAGGGCCTTGGAAGACATTTTCTTAAAAGCGAGCAGAGCTCTGGATCATGGTCGGACCCGAGACATGACAGGCAGCAGTCATGGGCGTCTGTATGTGACATGTTCTTCCTCTTGAGTGTCTCTGGATCAGATGCCCCAGCAAAACCTTGGAAGCCCTTGATGCATCATTGATTTTGTAGAAACTCACATGCTTGAAGTAAGAGGGAGCTCTGGGCAGAGACTCGGAGGTATTTCGACTAAGTCTGCATCTGACACTGATGGCTGGGTGTCCAGTGTGTAATCTGAGAACTTGTCAGAGAGCAGGTCTGATCTCCTGTCACACTCCTCACCTCCGCATAAAGGGCGGAAGTCTCCTCCAGAGGACATGTCCTTCCAGGATTTTGTGAGGGATATGCCATGGCCATTCAGTTTTCATTGCAGACAGAGGATGAGCCATCTCCGGGGGAGTTGGAGATCTGCAATACTCTCACCCTGTAACAAAGTGGTGACTGTGCCAGTGCACCGCATCCTGCAGCAGCTACAGAGAAGAATGCAGGAAAACTCCTCACTTTGCCACTGGTGAGTAGGAGGCTGGACTCCATGTACAGGCTTCATAAAGCTCCTGGGTTTGAGAAACTTTAACTTTTGTTCCACTCCTTAGTGGTAGATTCTGCCCTTAAGAGGATTACGAGCAGACAAGACTCATTCCTCGATGCCCCAGGTAGGGATGCACGGACATTGGACTCGTTTGGTAGAAGGTACTTCCAAAGCTCCATGCTTACAGCTAGAGTACACTTTTACCATCTCTACATGAGCATGTTCTTGAGATGTGAGATCTTGCTGACTTGTTCCATTTCCTCCTTCAGAGAAACTAGAGCACTATCGTGTCCTGGTGGACCATGACAAGGACTGCTTGACGTTCATGTTCTGGGCGACCTACGACGCCTTCAAGACAGTGCCCAGAGTGGCGGTGGTAGGCATTTTGAGTCCACAGTCTCGCCTGTCTTCCGTCTTCCGACTTGGAACAGTCTGTACAAAATAAGCTTGTGGACATGCCTTGCTGGAGAGAGACTCTTCAGGCAGCAGGTGGAGAAGAAGGCTGGCAGCATAGAGAAGCAGCACATCATCCTCTCCAGGCTCTTGTTACGGGGTTGTCCCTGTTCACAGCCTCCAGGCCCGGGGAATCCCCTCCATCTGCTTCCTTTGTTTCTCCTTGGCTGCCTGGAATTCCAGGGGAATGAACTCACAACCATATGAAACACAGTATGCAAGTTTATTCCAACGGTTAAAAAAGCTGTCTGTCTTTTATACATTAATAGAAACATATTCATATGTCATCAATCCATCCCCTGAGGCCCACCACAGCTTATCAGTAACTTTGCAGATACGAGTCGTCTCTGAGTAGAACAATCAGTTTAGCTTAGCGCACAGCACATTCCTTTCCATATATAGACATATACAGGATTTCTGATCCCCCTCTGCAGGCCTCCGAATCCTTCTGTACATACACTTAAAGCTAAACCTTATTTTTTCCCTATGAGTCCCCCCCTTTGGGCCTGCATAGGCCCACCATAAGAACAGCCTAACAGTCTTCTGCAAGACAGTTAAGCAGACATTATTAACTAGAGGTCAGTGGTGGCATGCTCAGGTACATCAGTCACCGTGGAAACAGGTACATAAAAGTGGTGGAGCTCTGCAGAGCCTTCCAACAACAGCCAAGGAAAATGAGAATATACAACAAAAAGGAACAAAGATTATAAAACTGCTCAATAGGGTAATAATCAGCCCTTTGAGACCACCCCAAAGGAAGATACATCAGAGAGTAAGCATGAGAAACTGCTGTAGTTGAAGAATAGTATAGAGCTGTATTAGACAGGCTAAAAGCAGGAGTACGTGCCTTTATAAAAATAAAACAGTCTGTAGCATTGAGACTAGAGACAATTTTCAATGAGCAAGGGACCTGGTTATATCCCAAAAGAGGGACGAATAACACCAGTGTTATAAGAAGAGCGTGGGGCTGGGTGCAGTTTTAAATTGTCAAGTACAGTAAACGTCTGCATTTCACACAGAAGGTACAGTAACGAGACATGTTGATAGAAAAGCTCCAGCTTGTAGCGAGTTGCGCACACAAAGGTAAGGCAGTTTGGGCAAGTAGTATTGCCGTATTAACAGTTCCTGAGATGGGCTGAAGGAGGCACCACATGAGTGGTAGGAGGAGAGTCAACGCAGTCTTGCTCATGATGGTCTGGAACCAAAGAAGGCATCAGTGAAGGCCGTGCACCCTTGATTCTTGATGCGTAGATCCATGAAGGGGAGGAGTCACACAGGATGGCTGTCCGTGTGATGGCAATCACTGTACCGATAGCTGCTTTTCTTCAGGAGTCTTCTTCTCTCCCTCTCCAGGTGCTAGGGCCTTGGCTGCCCCAGCGTCAGCTACTTCTCATCCTGGTCCTGAAGCCTAATCTATAGATGGACTGTGTGCTGATGGTATGTCTTTACCAGGATCCAATCTCCGGGTTGAAAAGAAAGAGCTGAGTCATCTAGCAGAAGGACTGGAACTGCTGAGCATACCTGTGGAGGGAAGAGAGTTGCCTCTGCTGCTAGGAAATACAAGAGATCAAACGTGAGGCTCAGGAGTGTAAAAAGTAGGCAGTCTTCCATATAACAGTTCAAAGGGAGAAAAATTTCAGTCTGGTCTGCCCCCTTAGGGCAAATTGTTTTTTGTTGGGGTTTTTTTTGAGCAGAGTCAAAGGCAAGGCAGTTTAGTTTCTTTACAAAGTTGTTTAAGGTTTCGGAGGTTCCCCCCTTCTTGGATTGCTGTTTGCATACAACAGCCAATCCTATGCAACTCAATTAGCTAATACACATTTCTCTCTTCTACAGATCAGAAAAGTTGCAGACAAAATGCCCACACTTCCTCAACCCCTCATAATTTTAGGAGTTTACTAATTTGTCTCCAAGTGTCTATTTCCAATTATTGAATATATATCTGTGCTAGATGACTTCCAAAATTGGAGTTAATGGAGATGTCATAATCAAAAATTGTAGAGTGTTCGTCAGTTCCTCTGCTAGGTGGATACATCAGATACATCATTTCACATCTCAATTTACCTTCGTTTTTTACTGTCAATCTGAGTTCTCTTTTCCGACATAAATATTCCATCACACTCCTCTCAACACCACATTTTTTTCCACTTACATCATTCCATCAAACTACATGCATAGGTCCTTCTGTTTTGTTTTTACCATACTAATATATCCTTATTTGGCAAGGCTGCTAAGAACATCAAACAATTGTTTAAAAAAAACTTAGTATTGTTGTAAACAAATGGTAGGTAGAAAATATAAATTTAGATTCTTCTCAATAAGCATAACAGTATGAGTAAACAGTGTCCCTTTCCCACTAACTTAATTGGTCCAGTACTAAGTGGACATGTGCTCTTTCTAAATACAATGTAAAACTATTATTTTTTACAACATTCTTATAATATCAATCCCAATAGGAAGAAGTATGGCTTCTAACAGGACGGCCACATATCTCTCAGATGTGACTAAAGTCTATCGTATACACTGTTCCCAGTGAGAGTGCTGTAGGAAACTCAAAACATTTGAGGACTGATCTTGTAACTGCAGTGTCCACAAGGATTTGTGTAAGCTACTCATGGTGTCAAAAAGATCCCTTTTGAGGTGAGAGGCCTAAGAAGGTGCAATGCATTTGTGGTTGGGCCTCATGTCGATACTTCCTCGAGTTCTTCTTGGCCTACTTTCCCCTGCCTATTCATGTCTCTGCCGAGGCATAAATATACAAGGTTCATGTTCTTCAGGCCTTGGGAGTCCTCGAGGAGTCTTAGAGCAGTCAGAATTCTGGTGGCCCAGATCATCACATTCGAAGCAGCACATTTATTGCCTTTTCCTAGGCTGTTGCCTCACCTTCTGTCTCTCTCTCTCTCTGATTCTTTTTCCCAAACCGCCCCTGGATCGTTGCTGACAAGCCAGATTTTTTTTTTTTGTCCAATGAACTCAAGTTAATGTTGTTTTATTTGTAAATAACATTACAAATATTGTCATATTTTTCTGGGAATTCAGTTCCATCTTTTTACTAAATGTGATCTATATGCTTGGCAACAAAGCAATTTCAGATCAGCCTCTGTCCAAAATTCCAGCAAACGTAAGGGTAATACAAGTTCAAAGGAAACAGTAAGTGCTACAACATATATCTGTGTTTCTCAGGAATTGTATTCCTGTACCTGAAATTTAAAAAAAGCTTTCAAAACAAAATACACTTTTTCTCTGGACACCAACACGTAAAATTCAAATACAGAAAAACAGATGAATTTATCCTAAAACCCAATATTGTAACAAATAAAATCTGAAAGATCAGTGTAGTTAACACCTATGGTGTTACTGTCCTGTTCATCAGTCATCAGCACCGAACTTAACAATGCAAAGTAATAACTAAAATCTTACAGTTCAGGAAACAGCCATGTTGATCGATATCTGGAATATTCCCCTTTTTATATTTTTAGTCAAAATGTTAGTATTTTGTCACATTTAAATTAAAACCTTATACATAATACCTGAGACTGGTATCAAACTGATCTGAAAACAATGACGTTATTTTAAAGCAAATTACTCAGAGTTACAGCCAACCTTGATGTTATCTTAAACACAGATAGCAAAGTAAACAGCAGGTCGCTCTTGTGTCCAGATTCCTTCAGGCAAATGCAGATTACTATGTAGCTGAACAAGAGAAAGAAAAGTTCGAAATACTAAGAGTTTAAAAATAAAAAGTTGCTTGAGAATTGTTACTAATTGTGATTGCTATTAAATTCCTAAATAAACTTATAGTTGCAACTGTTTGTGTTTTTGTAATATATGAACAATAATTATGCCCTCTGAGGTGCTTGCCACAATATATAAAATTCTTTTAACTTTTTTAAGTTTACTTTATAGCATACACAGTCAAAGACAAAAACAAACATATAACACATTACCTTCTTATTCACCCAAGATTTAATCATTTTTCAAGTTGCAACCTCTCAACTCCTACTTTGAAGGTCAAAGGAAAGCAGAACAGTTTCCACCAGACCTTTCTGACATCATCACAGCCCTTTTACCATCAGCTAGGGGGAGCACAGAGACAGCTGGAGAAAAAGTCTGAGATTTCTCGCACATTGGCATACACCCGTCCAAACGGATATCAGCTCTCTTAGTTTTAGGCAAAGGTAACTCCACAATACCCTTTATTCTCTCCGAATTGATTTTTCTCTTTCCTTCACTTATGAGGTGTCCCAAATACTTTACCTCCCTCTCCACATATTGTAATTTTTCCCAGGACACCCTTAATCTTTTCTTTCCCAAGAAATTCAGCAGACTGTTAATGGCTTCTATCACAACTGGTTTCTTTTTCCCTGAACTGAAGAGGTCGTCTACATAGTGCCTAGGGAGCAGGCCCAAAACACATACCTCAAATGTACTACACTGAACCATTTGTGGTCATGCAAAATTTTGCTCAACAATATGTATAAGGGTTTGGGACCCCAGGATGCTGGGTCTGGACAATCTTATTCAGATTCCTTAAATCCTGCCCCAGCCAGCAATGAGAAAAGAAAAAATAATATTTACTGTAGACTAAAACATATTACAGAGGTTCTTAATTTAAACAGAAGACAAATCAAAGCTTACAAGTGCTTTATGCCTAGGCATCTATTAGTCCTTTATGTATAGCAGCCTATCTGATCAGAATAAGGTGGTTTCCTTAAGAAATTTCACCCTGCATACATCGTCTTCTTATGTTAGTGGTCTTATTATTTTTCCAATGTTTTAGCATCTTTCCCAAGGGATTATCTGGGGGAATGTTGGAAAGACTACATTTCTTATCGTTCTCCCCTTTTTCCTTACTACTGCCTAGGTTTCTTCCCATTCTATTTATTATCCCACTGAGACTTATTACACTTATTCGGCCTCTTCACTTTGCGGCTGTCCCCCTCGCGGGAGTACAGAACCGCAGATAAAGACTCCACACTCGCTTCGTACACAATTGTACGTCTCACTCACACACAATCAGTCTCCGTTCCCGATAGAATGTCCCAACTACCAAGGTAGGTACTAAAGTCCCACTTTTCCTTACCTCGGTCTGTGCACAGAATTTACTTGGTTGCTGCAGTGCCTGCTTTTAATTCACTGTCTTTCACACTCTGGTTCACAACACCTCTGTTCTTTGTTCAGGTCCAGGATCTTTTCCAGCTAGCAGAGAAACATCTCCGCAGAGGGGGAGGTGAGACTGTTGAAATCAACAGGATGCGTCTTCGCACCTCCACTCAGCAGGAGTCACTCTACTGTGGGAAAATCCCGGCCAGCCCCAGCTGTTATCTACACCTTTACCGGTGGCTAATTCACCTGTGGCCAACCTGGCCAGTGAGACTCAGAGAGGAATATTGTGAAACAGTTTAAGAGCTCTTTATTATTATTATGCAGTATATTGCTATAGCAATGGCTGTGGAGGTGGTGCTTAAACATACATTTGTTTTTTTTCTTAGTTGTTCCCCCAAAACTGAAATCAGGACTGTTTTTTTTTTTCAAAACAAAAGTGCATTTTTTTTCGTAGCTTGCAGTACAGAAGTAATGTAAACACACAAAACACTGCCAGGCTTGTTGTTTGTACGGTCTGCTTTTAAGGTTCTTACTTCAGTGAACAATACATTCCGATCCCAATCCATTGCCTCAGAAAATCCATTCCATGCTACAATAGAAACTCATACAGACAAGAAGACAAGAACTAGCTGTCCCAACACATTCGTTCACAATTAATGGATGAGCGAGCTACAGCAGACCCTGGGAGATATTTTGTTGTTGTAAATTTTATGAAAGGTTTAGTGGGTCGGTCCCCCTTACCCAGGAACCCTCCCATTAGCTAAAAAAGACAGGAAACGCTTGGAAGAATAGAGAGACAAATAAACACCGCCTGTCAGTTGCATTCCAGAGACTCTGAGTCAACGGTTTTACCCTCGCCAGAGCTAAAAAGGCTTTCTCAGCAAGGTTAGCAAATGACCTTTGTCCTACCTTCACAATAAACAAGCTCACAGACCTAGATTTGGCAAGTATCCTGCGGCACACACTGACAGCATATGTCTGATACATATCGAGAATAGGATGCCTTCTTAGCTGCAGTTTTAAATCCTATCACAACATTTGGCTGCGCACGCACTCCTCCGGATTCTGGAGTGGTCCCCTTACCTTGGGACCCCCCCATCCTCTAATTAATTCACAACAAATGCACGACAGGCCACCTGCGTTCTGCACAGGTCCATCACAAGCGCTCTCGCTTCAGGACCGTACAGGGGCGTCTTGCCTGACTCTCACACACACAAGCAATAGCAGCCGAGAAGGAATGTGAAGCAGACACCGCCTTGCGTCCCACCCAGGGACGACAGAGGAATTTTGACTGTGCTACCCAAGCACCCTTTTGACCGTGCTACCCAAGCACCCTTTTGACCGTGCTACCCAAGCATCCTTTTGACCGTGCTACCCAAGCACCCTTTTGACCGTGCTACCCAAGCACCCTTTTGACCGTGCTACCCAAGCACCCTTTTGACCGTGCTACCCAAGCACCCTTTTGACCGTGCTACCCAAGCACCCTTTGGGATTCCCCCCGGCCCACGAGAGGATACCACTTTCTGACACCAAACTGTTATGGGGTTGTCCCTGTTCACAGCCTCCAGGCCCGGGGAATCCCCTCCGTCTGCTTCCTTTGTTCCTCCTCGGCTGCCTGGAATTCCAGGGGAATGAACTCACAACCACATCAAACACAGTATGCAAGTTTATTCCAACGGTTAAAGAAGCTTTCTGTCTTTTATACATTAATAGAAACATATTCATATGTCATCAATCCATCCCCTGAGGCCCACCACAGCTTATCAGTAACTTTGCAGATACGGTGTCGTCTCTGAGTAGAACAATCAGTTTAGCTTAGCACAGCACATTCCTTTCCATATATAGACATATACAGGATTTCTGATCCCCCTCTGCAGGCCTCCGAATCCTTCTGTACATACACTTAAAACTAAACCTTATTTTTCTCCTATCAGCTCTCAAGATGTACGTCTGAACCAGCTACCTATCGCTGGATGTATCAAGGTGGAGGCCAGAAAAAGACCACCTACCCCCGTAGGGACAGGTACATCCCTGGTCCTCAAACCTTCCAGCAGAAAACATAGGCTTCTCACCCACAGCATCAGGAAAAGCTTCAAAACGCCCAGCCTGCCTTGTAGCCAAAGCCTGGTGCAGAGTTTTGACTGGTTCCTCTGGAGCTTAGCCAATCTACTACAGAGGGGGAGTCCTCTGGTGAGAGGGAAGGTCACTCTTCTGGCCAGTCTTGCCATCGAGTCCATGCCACAGGAGCATATTGGGTGGTGATTTTACTCCTGGTATTTTCCGGTCCCCAAAAAGACGAGGTGGGAGGTGGGGGTTGTTTCCTGCCCATCCTGGACCTCAGAAACCTCAACACCTTTCTGGTGCAAGAAAAGTTCAAGATGGTAACTCTAGATATCCTTCTCCCTTATCTTCAGAAAGACGATTGGTTATGCTTCTTGGATTTACAGGACGTGTATACCCACATACCGATCCATCCCGCTCACAGTAGGTATCTCAGATTCGTCCTGGGAGAACAGCACTTTCAGTACCAGGTACTACAGTGGTGTGCAGAAGTCTGAAATCACTTGTGAGTTTTGCGTTTTTCGTACTTTCTAATGTTTTTTTTGTTTTAAATTTTGCGTTAGCCCAGCATATTCATCTTTCTACCACGTTAAAAGGGATACATTTGGCTATTAGAGTTGACTTTTTTGCATTCCTTGCTTCCAATTTAAATACTTTACGGACACTGGGAGATATCTACTGCGATTTTTGTGGATTCTGCATCAAAACTGGATCGAGATTATCCAATATGCACACGTTATTACTAACCAATCACAATGCAGATATCAAGCCAACGGTGCAGCTATAAAGACGTGCAGAATATTTGAATTTCATACACTTTCTGGATCGATCATGAACATAACTCGGACCCTGACGTTGGAGGAGCGTGTTCGTGTGTCCTTTATGAGCGAGGAAGGATTTTCAAGCCATCAGATAGCCAGGAAAGTTGGCTGCAGTCAGAGCGCTGCTGTTAAGATTGTACAGAAGAAGAAAGAAACTGGTTCAGTGGTGGACAAGCCTCGTTCAGGTCGTCTATGTGCATCAACATCACGCCAGGACCACGCACTATGACGCATTTCACTGACTAATTGCAAGTTGACCTCTTCTCAGCTACTTCGAGAGTGGTCAGACAAGAGTGTGGTCAGTGTCAGCTCATTAACAGTTCATCACCAGTGACTCAAGTTTGGTCTCCGGGGCTGCAAAGCATGGAATAAGCCACTGATGACTGACATACAAAGGCGCAACTGGATTGTGTGGGCGAGAAAGCACTCAACCTGGTCAACTGAAATGTGGGAAAAGGTGCTATTCAGCGATGAAAGCACCTTCTGCCTGTTTGGTAACCAGGCCCACACCTATGTGAGGAGATTTCCTGGAGAAGACTTCAAGCCTGGGTGTCTCAACCTCACTGTGAAGCATCCTTTGAAGTTCATAGTCTGGGACTGCATGGCTGCCATTGGCAATGGACGTCTTCACATCGTCGATGGAATGGTCAACGGGGCCAGGTACATCACCATACTGGAAAATTGCATGGTGCCATCAGCACACCAGCTGTTTCCTGACCAGTTCCTGTTCCAAGATGACAATGCACCCTGCCATTGCTCCAGACAGGTGATCAGCTGGAAGCAGCAGAACAATATCAAGTCAATGGACTGGCCTGCCCTGTCTCCAGATCTGAATCCAATCGAGGACCTGTGGCACAAGGTGGCCTTGGAAATATCCAAGAGGCATCCGACATCTAAGCGTGAGCTGATTGAGTCACTCATTGCAACTTGGAACCGCATTGTCACCAACGATCACCTTGTCAGACTGGTTCATTCTATGCCGACAAGGTGCAGTCAGGTGATAAAGAACAAAGGGTGGCCCATCAAATACTGAGCCATCACCGACACATAAAAACGACCTTTTTCAAGGCCACATACATTAATTTGAAGGAAACCTGGTGTGTGTCCATAATATTTTAAAGCATACTTATAATATATTGTTGGCCAACGATGTACATTACGCGATTTTCACAAAAAATCTATCAACAGGACAACTATGGGGAACAAACTCAGAAAATAAGGGCCAAACCAATACTACAAGTTGGCCCTAATAGCCAAATCTATCACTTATCATGAGATACACAGAAAAAGCCACTGGGAGGAAAAAGAAATTAAGATATAAGGTCACGAAGTTGAAAAAACATCAAATTTACAACTGATTCCAGACTTTTGCACACCACTGTACCTTTCAGCCTGGCCTCTGTGCCCTGAGTCGTCTCCTTGTGGTGGTAGTGGCTTATCTCAGAACACTAGGGGGTCTTTGTTTACCCTTACCTGGATGGCTCGCTCATAAAAAGCACCACTCTGGACGGTGTCCAGCAATCAGTACTGTTGACCATTTACGTGCTAGAGCTGTTGGTTTTTAATCAGTTACCCAGCATCCCACCTTCATCCTGCCCAATAGCTGGAGTTCATAGGAGCTGTCCTTGAGACAACTCAAGCGAAGGCCTTCTTTCTGCTAGACTGACTCCAGAGATTTGACTGCCTTTATGCGAGATACTCAGCGGAGTCGGCAGGTAACGACTCGCAGGATGCTGATTGTGCTTGATCACATGGCCTCTATGGTACATTTCTCGCCCGTGGCTTGTCTTTCAATGAGAGGCTCAATGGACACTGAGGACTCAGTGGAACCATCGCTATCAGTCGCTTTCTGGACTGGGTGTCTGTCACCTGTCCTCTTTCTCAGTCCCTGCACTAGTGGTTGGAGCATCAGAATCTGCTCTGGGATTTCGCTTTTTGGAATGCTTCACCTTGTTAAACATTGAGAGCAGACACATCCAAACTGGGTTGGGGAGCAGATCTGGATGGTCCTTTGCACTCAAGGTGTCTGATCCATACAGGAGAGCCTGCACCAGATGAATTTCATGAAACTGAGATCCATAGCGAATGCCCTGAGGACTTTCCGATAATGGCTAGCTAACCAGATTGTCCTGATTCAGACTGACAGTCAGGTTGCGATGTACTACATAAATAAGCAAGGGACCACAGGTTCGTATCTCCTGTGTTGAGAAAAAGTGCAGTTATAGAGGTTCACCATAACTTACGGGATGGAGCTAAGGGAACAGAATACCCTGCCAGATAACTGAGTCACATCCTCCCACCGCACGAGTGGGCACTGAACAGTGGCGTAGGGGCCCACATCTTTCGGAAGTGAGGTACCACCCTTCGATGGATGTATTTGCTCAACCAAATGCCCAAGTGGGTTAATTCTGCTCCAGAGTGAGTGAGTTTATTTATTTAACTTCCCTTCTATACCGCGCTATTCCTTATCAGTGCGGTGTACATTCAACAGAACCTTATACCATGCAGTCGGACCGCATTGCATTTACAGTGAACAGGGATTAAAACTTGGATATAACTGGGGTAACTTTCTACAGTTTATTTACACTGATGCCTATACTTTCCGGCTATAGTCTATTCGGGGCAGGACAGGGTTGGACTGGCTTTCCCTTTTCTTACTGGGTATGTTATTGGGGTGCTCTAGGTGACTGGTGCTCGCTGACTGGTTTCTAGAGCTGGTTTCTGGGTAGTGTCTTATGAACAGATGATGCTTCAGTGCCTTCCTGAATTGAGTCAGGTTAGTGATGGCTCACATGTCTGTGGGGAGGGCATTCCAAGCTCTAGGTGCATAGATCATGAAGGCCCTGTTGGATGTTGCCTTTTTGCATTTTGTCATTTCTTTTGGGATCATCAGGGTGTTCGCTGTTGTGGATCTTCTGGTTTTGTTGGGGGTGTGATGTGGATCATCTTGCTGATGGATGTGGGGGGCTGATTGTTTAAGGCTTTGAAGGTCAGGACTAAGATCTTGTAGTGAAGTCTGGCCTGTATAGGTAACCAATGGAGTTTATTCAAAATTGGTGTGATGTGGTCCATCCTTGATACCCCAACTAGGACTCTTGCGGCTGTGTTCATTGCAAGCTGGAGCAGGTTTAGCGTTGCCTGTGGGAGTCCATATAGGATTGCGTTAGCGTAATCGAAGTGTGGGATTACTAGGGCTTGGTAGATTGTTCGAAAATCACTAGGGTCAAGTAGTGGTCGTAGATGCCGTATTGTCCGTATTTTATGGTATATTGTTTTTACTGTGTTTCTTATGTGTGTTTTCATGTCCAGTAGATCCAAGGTGGTACAAAGGTGATACAAAGGTAGCGGATTGTGGGTTTGGTTAACAGCTCTGCATTCTTGACTTTTAGTGAGAATGGGGGAATGAATTCTTGGTTCCTCGTAATGAAGAGGACGTCTGTCTTGTTGTGGTTGATCCGCAAGTTTTGCGTATGGAGTCAGTCCGCAACTGCGTCGAAACATCTTGTTAGTGGGGAGAAATCTGGCTGGTCAGTCGCAAATGGCATGTATAGAAGGATATCGTCTGTGTATGCTAGACAGTCGACGTTGAAAGATGGGATCAGAGCACAAATGGGCTGCATGTATATGTTTATTTATTTATTTAACAGTTCTTCTATACCGCTCTATTTTAGATCAGAGCGGTTTACATTTAACATCAACTATACAACACAGGGAACTTTGAGTTGTATTTACAATAAACAGGGAGATCAACTTGGACGTAACTGGGGGGAAACTATGTACATTCTATAACTCTATACATTGTATTACACTGGTACCTGATTTCAGGCAGAACATATCTACATCTTATTTACACTGGGGTCTTAATTCTATTTCAGTGGGTACATTCTGAGCGATCAGTTGATTATCCTTTTTCATGCTGAGTCTGATTGTTTAATTGTAATGAGTGATTGTCTGAGGGGCCATATGTATGGTTACTAAGGCTAGATTCAGGGTAGTATGTAGTGAACAGGTGCTGCTTTATTGCCTTCCTGAAGTGGGTTAGGTAAGTGATGTTTCGAATAGAGGTGGGGAGAGCATTCCATGCTCTGGGAGCGTAAATCGTAAAGGCCCTATTTGTTGTTGCTCTTGTGCATTTTGTTATTACTTTTGGGACCTCTAGGGTGTTTTGCATCATGGGTCTTCTATTTCTGTTCTGTGGTACTTTATGTATCATCTTGCTGAGGGCTGTGGGGGTCAGAGTGTTTGCGGCTTTGAAAGTTAAGGTTAGAACTTTGTGGAGGGTTCTTGCTTGAACCGGTAACCAATGGAGGTTCATCAGTACTGGCGTTATGTGCTCTCTCCGTGAAGCCCCTGTTAGTACTCTTGCAGCAGTGTTCATTGCAAGCTGGAGAGGAGCTAGCGTTGCTTGAGGGAGACCGTGTAGAATTACGTTGGCATAGTCGAAATGAGGTAATATTAATGCCTGATAGATCGATCGGTAGTCGCTGAAGTCGAGTAGCGGTCGGAGATGTTTTAAGGTCTTTATTTTCATGTATACTGTTTTTACTGTGTTTTTTATGTGGGTTTTCAGATCCAGATGTTGATCCAGTGTAACGCCAAGGTAGCGGATTGTGGGTTTGGTTTTCAGTTCTGTGTTGCCGATTTTTAAAGAGAGTGGAGGGGTGAAGTCCTGGTTCCTTGAGATGAAAAGGACATCTGTTTTACTGTAGTTGATTCTCATGTTTTGTGTGCTGAACCATTCTGCTACTGCCTCAAAACATCTTGTTAGAGGGGAGAGGTCTGGTTGGTTGGTCCTGAATGGGATGTATAGGAGGATGTCATCTGCGTAGGCTAAACAGTTGACCTTGAATGAACGTGCTAGGGCACATATGGGCTGCATGTAGATGTTAAACATCAATGCAGATAGTGACGAGCCCTGTGGTACACCCTGGTTTTGTAAAAATGGTTCAGAGGTTGTGGAGCCTGACCTTACATGTTGCCATCTATTAGTCAGGTATGACTTGCACCACTTTAGGGCTGTTCCCTGAATTCCTTTCTCGCTGAGGCGTTGTATGAGTATCTCGTGACTCACCGAGTCGAAAGCCGCCGCAATGTCGAGGAATATGAGGGCGAATCCTTGCTGAATTTTGTCGGTTCCAGAGACTAGATGGTCAAATAGGTTGGTGAGGAGGGTTTCAACCCCATGTGCTTCTCTGAACCCATGCTGGGAAGGATCCAGTGGGGCTTCAGTATCAATATGCTGTTGGATTTGGCGCTGTACTAACTTTTCGATTACTTTGGCAAGCATGGGGGTACTTGAAATTGGTCTGTATGATTCCACTTTCGATGGGTCCAGCTTGTTATTTTTTTTTTAAATATGTTAAATATTAATGCTGATAGTGAGGATCCCTGCGGCACACCCTGTTTTTGTAGAAACGGTTCTGAGGTTGTGGTGCCAGTCCTCACGTGTTGCCATCTGTTGGACAGGTAGAATTTGCACCAGTTTAGGGCAGTGCCTTGTATTCCCTTTTCCTCAAGACGTTCAATGAGTATCTTATGGCTCACAGAGTCAAAAGCCGCTGCGATATCCATGAAAATGAGGGCAAAACCTTGTCGAATGTTATCAATTCCTGAGACTAAGGTATTGAAGAGGGTGGTGAGGAGGGTTTCAACGCCATGTGCTTCCCTGAAGCCATGTTGGGATGAGCCCAGTGGTGCTTCGGTATCAATATGAAGTTGGATTTGGCGTTGTACTACCTTTTCAATTATTTTGGCGAGCAGTGGGATGCTTGAAATCGGTCTGTGGGATTCAACTTTTGATGGGTCCAGCTTGTTTTTCAATAGTGGCCTGATGGATGTGTGTTTTAATCTTTTTGTGGAAAGGATCCCGTTGAGAATGATTGATTTAAGATTTTGCTCAGGAACTGGCTTAGATCACAGCGCAGTTCTCTTATCCAGGGCGCCGGACAGGGGTCGTTAGGTGCAGTGGTGGAGTTGATGGAGGCAGTGGTGTCTTCAATCTCTTTGTTTGATATGGTGTTGAATTTGGACTGTAGTGTTGACTCTGGCGGCTTGTGCAATGGGGTGTGGCTTGTGGGGCTTGTGCTTTTGTCGGTCAGGATCATTTTTGATTGTAGGTAGGCAGAGTAGACCTGCGGTTGTGGCATGTATGGTTGGTCTGGTATTGGTTCTCTTGCTAATGTCTTTACAATATTGAATAGGTTGTGTGGTTTACTTATTGAGCGCTTCAGGAGGTCTATATGGAACTGCTTCCTTCTCTCCGTTATTTCTTCACGATGTTTTTTTAGGTATGAGCTATATGCACTGTGTGCTTCAGTGGAGCGTGATCGGTGCCATCGTCTCTCGAGCTTGCGCAGGTGGAGGAGTGATGATCGCAGCTCTTTGGAGTACCATACTGCGTGCTCTTGTTTCCTTGTCTTTTTGTTCGTGGCTGGGAGGTAGGAGATAGAGTTGAGGCTGTTATCCCGATTAGAAATCATTTCTTCTAGTCCATGGGCTGTGTTATTGAGGAGTGGAAGGACTTTCTCCAGTATTTCTTCTTTGACAAAGGGACAAAATCGTCTCGCTGGTGTTCTGAGAGAGGCGGTAGCTCAGTTGGTGTTCTGATTTTAATGGTGGGAGGGTTTTTGGAATCTAAGCAAGCTGTGATCAGACCAGGGTACTGGTGTTATAGATAAAGCAAATCATGGGTTGCTTCTGCCGCTGTTTGTGGAGCGAAGATCAGATCCAATTTGTTTCCTTTCACGTGTGTGGGTGCATTGACTAGTTGTTTGTATCCCAGCTCATCAAGTGCTTCGAGGAAGTCTGTGGCTTGGGTATCTTGTAGGGTAGGTAAATTGAAGTTGCCTAGCAGCCAGTTTGGGGATCGTGGCTTATTTATGCTACAAGTGAGGTTGATTATTGTTGAGAGGTCCTCTGGTGATGATGTTGGTGCTCTGTAGAGTAGGTTGATTGTGCAGTGGTCGTTCACTATGGTGATTGTGTCTAAATGGGTTGTGCTAATGGCATTGCTCAATTGAAATTGTAGTTCAACTTTTGCGAGGATGAGTGCTCTGCCCCCTCTCTGGTTGTTTCTGTGGCAGGTGCAGAGTGAGAACTTGGGGGGTAACATCTGGTTAAGAAGGACATTGTCGCAGTCAGATAGCCGTGTCTCCGTGATCGTTAGGATGTCCAGGTCATGGAGGGTTATCAAGTCAGTGACCACTGGCCATTTTGTACGTATTGATCTGGTATTGATGAGAGCACACTTCAGCAGACGACGGTGCTGGTGTTTCACGATGTGGGTCTTTTTGATGTGTTGTAGTGAGATGTGCAATAAGTGGGGGTGAAGTGTGCGATTGGCTTCTGTTGTGGAGTGGTGAGGGTTTTCTGTCCATCTCTTCCCATCGCTCCGAAGTATCGGGATAATATTGGGGCCTGGGTTATAGGCGTGTGATCCACTGGGAAGCCCAGTGATGAGGTAGATACTGGCTAATGCTATAATTGGGTGCATCTTCTTGGTAGCTCCTACGGTGTCTTGGTTGCGGCTGGATGTTATCTGTTCGTGGGTGAGCAGGTGATCTACTGGGCCTATTGCAGTAGGACATACTACAGCAGGCAAATCAGGCCCTCTATCTAGTATTGAGTATGGTCAAGCAGGTAAACAGTCACACTATCTGTTAAGGATGTATGCAGTTAAAACAAGTTCACTCGCTATCTAGTATGGATACACGTAGCTAGGCAGGCATGCTATCTGGTGGCCGGACAGGCACACTATCTGGTCTAAATCTAGGTAAGCTATCTGGTAACAGTACAAGCAGTTAGACAGGCGCACTATCTGGTCTAAGTACAGGCAAGCTATCTGGCATCAATATAGGCAACTAGACAGGCATGTACATATTATCTGTTCCCTCTAGAGTCAAGTCAGCAGTGGTGTCTTAGTGATTTACACTTTTTGGTTCAAGTGGTGTGTGAGGTATTACTTGCGTTTTAGTCTCGGTAGGCTGAAATTCCCGTTTCTGGTCGCTCCTTTGTCTGCATTGGTATGTGGCCTCCAGTTGGGCATCCGCCTAAGGGCCACGCCAAAGGGCCTTTTGGCGAGGCCCTCAGGTGCGGGCCCGCAAGGTGCGGGTGCGCCTCTTGGCGCTTCCTTTTATATAGCAGGGGCTGCCCCGATTGGGCAGCACGAGGCAGCTGAGGCGACTGGAGGTGAGCGGAAGGCGGTCGGCAGGTTCTGTCCCTCCTGGGAGAGCTGCAGGGGCACGAGAGGCTTTCGGTCCGGGTCACGCTTCCTTTTATATAGCAGGAGCTGCCCCGATTGGGCAGCACGAGGCAGCTGGAGGTGAGCGGAAGGCCGTCGGCAGCTTCTATCCCTCCTGGGAGAGCTGCATGGGCACGAGAGGCTTTTGGTTCGGGTCGCGCTTCCTTTTATATTTATTTTATTTTTATTTTATTTACAGTTCTTATATACCGCGCTTTTTGGTACCAGCGCGGTTTACAGTCAACAAAATTTTTGCATTGGAACAATCCTTTGCTTACATTATAACAGGGTCAGTAACTTGGAGATAACAGGGGAAACTATATACAAATTATATACAAACAGAATTTTATCTGTGGCTAATTTACAGTTCAGGTTACATTGGGATCGTGGATTTGGGTGTGCAGAGAGTTTGGTTCGTGTTCTGACATGACTATGTTGTTGGAATGTCTGAGGCTGTGTGAGTGATTTGAGAGATGGTGGGAGGGGGTATAGTGTTAGGGCCTAAAAGGTGAAGACAGAATAGGTAGTGTTTAAGGGTCTTCCTAAATTGAGAGAGGTCTTTTATTGATCGGATATGTGGAGGTAGATTGTTCCGGCAGGTTGATGCGAATAAGGTGAAGGCCCTGTCTCTGGTTGCTTGGTTACATTTAGTGTACTCTTTTGGTACAATGAGGGTATTAGCGGCTGCAGATCTTCTCAGCCTGTTTGTGGGGGTGTTGATAAGAAGTGAGGAGAGGGAGGGTGGGGCTATTTGATTGATTGCTTTAAAGGACAGTAATAGCGCTTTGTAAGTTATCCTGGCTTGTAGGGGTAGCCAATGAAGATCTGTTAGTATGGGGGTGATGTGTTCTCTTCTGGATGTACAGCAGAGTATGCGGGCTGCTGAGTTTATTGCCAATTGAAGTGGGTTGAGGGTGCTCTTGGGTAGACCATGCAGGATGATAGCTTAGTCAAAATGTGGTGTTACAAGGGATTGGAAGATTGTTCTAAAGTCATTCGGGGAGAGTAGAGGTCTTAATGGTTTCAGAGTTCTTATTTTGTTGTAGATGGATTTGACGGTCTGCTTTGTGATCTTTGAAGGTCAGTTCTTGATCTATGATGACTCCCAGGTAGCGAATTGATGATTTACACGGGAGTTCCGCATCCCTCACCTTTAATGTTGTGGGGGGTGAGAATTTCTTATTCCTGGTTACGAATAGGACTTCAGTTTTCTTGAAGTTTATTCGTAGGTTCTGGGATAAGAGCCAGTCTGTAATCGCGTTGAAGCAAGAGATTATTGGAGAGAAGTCAGGGGCTTCAATTTTTATCGGAGTGAATATGAGAACATCATTCGCATAGATCAGACTGGAGGCGTTGAATGCTCTGATGATTTCACAGATTGGTTGAATATATATGTTAAATAGTAGAGCTGATAAGGAAGATCCTTGGGGAACACCCTGTTGTTGATGGAAGGGATCGGATGTTGAGGATCCTATTCAGACCTGTTGCCAGCGGTTAGTTAGGTATGATCTACACCATTCCCAAGCTGATCCTTGAACTCCCTTTTCTTGAAGACGGTGTAGCAGTTGAACATGGTTAACCGAGTCGAAAGCTGCCGAGATATCCAGGAAGATAAGTATGAACCCATTTTCAATTTTGTCGATCCCTCTTGATAAGGTGTTGATAAGTAATGTCAGTAGGGTCTCTATGCCGTGGGACTCACGGAACCCGTGTTGGCAGGGGTCAAGAGGGGCTGAAGTATCAATGTGCTGCTGCAATTGAATTTGTACCACCTTCTCTATGATTTTGGCTAGAAGGGGTATACTTGAAATTGGACGATATGAGTCCATTTTTGCTGGGTCGAGTTTATTATTTTTCAGGAGAGGGCGTATTGAAGTTTGCTTGAGAGATGTTGGGAATGATCCTGTTGTGAAGGAAAGTTGCATGATAAGGGCAAGTGTGGGGCTCAGTTCAGCACGCAGCGCTCTGATCCAGTAAGCAGGGCATGGATCGTTTGGGGCTGTGGTGGTATTCAAGGTAGCAATAATGTCAGTGATAGATTTCACCGTAGGGGTGACAAAACTTTTTAGAGGCTGTGTAATTGAGACAGGGTTGGGTATAAAACTTGGTGTTGATTTTGTGATAATGGATTTAGATTGAAGGTAGTCTGCAAAAGACTGAGGCTGAATTGAAATTGATTGGAAGATGGTGCCTTAGTTAGGGATTTAGCAATGTTAAAGAGGTCTCGTGGTTTGTTTAATGATCGGAGAAGGGTTTCTGTATGGTGTTCTCTCATCTTTCCAGCTATTTTCTCCCGGTGTTTTAGGGCATTTTCGTAATCCATTTGGTCAGATGGAGATCTTGATCTGCGCCATTTTCGCTCTTGTTTTCTTAGTTTCTGGAGGGACAGTCGTAATTCAGCCGAGAACCATGGTTTTGGGCTTCTACTTTTTGGTGATGTGCTGGATGCTGGTGGTCTCCTCGAGGAAGGTAGATGTGAAGAGGAGTTCAGCGTGGTGTACCAATTGATCAGCTCATCAAGGTTATTGGTTGGTAGACGAAGAGTTGGAAGATTACGGCTGATGAAGTCATCCTTATCGAGCGTTTTGAAGCGGGTTGTTGATCCTGATGAGACTGTATTTGTTTGTGGTGTTGGGATACTGTTTTGTAGAAATGGGACTTGAAAGGATATCAAGTTATGATCAGACCACGGGACAGGGGTAAGTAATAGGTTAAAGTTGGTGACTGCTGTAGAATAGGACGCAAAAATGAGGTCAAGGGTGTTACCCTTGAGGTGTGTAGGGGAGCTGACTAGTTGCGAGTAGTTAAGCTCGGTCATGGCATCTAGGAATGTGGTAGAGTGACTATGGTGAAGAGAGGTGAGGTTAAAGTCACCCATTAGCCAGTTGGATTTGTGTGGGCTTTCTGGGTTGCATGCGAGCTCTATTATACTAGATAGGTCTTCTGGTGGTGAAGAAGGAGCTCTGTATATGAGATTTAGGATGATATGTTTGTTAGCTATCGTAACTAAGTCCATGTGTGTGGTACTCTTAGAGGAAAGCAGATTAAATTGAAGGTTAGTTCTAGAAAGGATGAGTACTCCCCCTCCCCTTCGGCCTGTTCTGTGGCAGGTGTGTATTGAGTATGCTGGGGGAATGAGTTGGTTTATGAGGACATTGTCTGTGTCTGCTAGCCATGATTCTGTGACCAGGAGGATGTCTAAATTCAGCTTTGTGATAAGATCTGTAACGGCTGGCCACTTTTTACGTACTGAGCGAGCGTTGATGAGTGCACAATTTAGGTTAGTGTGTGAGGGAGTAGGATTGGATTTGGAGCTACTAGTAGTATTAAGGAAGATATATAGTAGGTGAGAGTGCCTAATATGGTGTGGCTGTTGTGCTGAGTGATGGTAGGAGGAATGATATCTTCTTCCTAGCCCGTGCAATATGGGGATATTGTTTGTAGTGGGAGATAGAGCTGCTGTATTTCGAGTGGTGTTAGTTAATAGATAGATGCTAACTAATGCAAGTAGGGAGATAGCCATGGTTACAGCAATTGAAGGATACAATGTAGGGTGATATAGGTTGTAGGAGCAGTGAATGCTGCTTGACTGGTTAGGATACTACAGCAGTGGTAATAGGCAAACAATTATATAATAGCAAACAGTGGTGATAGGCAAACAATTGTAAAATAGCAAGGCCTAGCTAAGAGGAACAATGTACTCTGTTAACAAGATACAGTTGTAAAACTCAACTCAATTTATATAGCAGGAGCTGCCCTGATTGGGCAGCACGAGGCGGCTGGAGGTGAGCGGAAGTCAGTCGACAGCTTCTATCCCTCCTGGGAGAGCTGCAGGGGCATGAGAGTTGCTTCGCTTAGCAGGCTAGCGGTGGATGCTTTCCTCCTTCACTGAGGGAAGGGCTTGCCATACACATATCCTCCCATACCTCTCATAGGAAAGACCCTGCTGAAATGCCAGACGGGTACAATGCTGCAACTCTCTGTCGGAACCTCTACGGCTGGGCTGTCCCCCAAACCTTATATCACAGGAAGAAAGGAGGACGTTGCATCCCAATATCTAATCCTTGGCCCTAACTGCATGGATGTTGAGAGGGCTAGTCCTGTTAGAGCTTAACCTGCCCGGCAAAATAACAGATGTTCTGTTGGTCTCTAGGAGGTCCTTGACGAGAATGTCTTATGCATTCAAATGGAAGAGATTTGCTTTCTGGTGCATGGAACAGGTACTAGATACTTTTAATTTCCCCACTGACAGACTACGCAAGTACCACCTACACCTCTTGGAGTCTGGTCTTAAGTCCAACTCTGTCAGGGTTCACCTCAGTGCAATTGGGGCATACCGTCGCGGAATAGAAGGCAGGTCCATCTCTGCTCAGCCCTTGGTGGTACTTTTCATGCGGGGTTTGCTTCTCTCAAAGCCTCCTTTCAAGCCCCCAGCGGTGGTTTGGGACCTCATTGTTGTCCTGGAGCAGTTCATGCTAACTCCCTTTGAGCCACTCGTTTCCTGCTATATGAAGTTCTTGACCTGGAAAGTTTTGTATCTGGTGGCAGGTAAGTTAGCATACTGGATATGTGAGCTCCAGGCTCTAGTAGATCATCTGCCGTACACCAGATTCCATCATTGAGTGGTTCTGTGCACTCATCCTAGATTTCTTCCAATAGTAGTGTCTGCTTTCCATCTTAATCAGTCAGTCATTCTGCTGACATTCTTCCCGAGGCCTCATGCCCACAAAGGGAAAGGGGAAGCGGTGCTGCCCTTGTTGGACTACAAATGAGCCTTAGCCTTCTACCTAAAGCAGACGGAGGCCCACTGAAAGTCCATCCAGCTGTTTGTTTCTTTTGACTACAGCAAGCTAGGGGCAGCCATTTCTAAATGTACTCTTGATTTTTCTGGCAGACTGCATCTTTTTTTCTTATGCTCATGCTTTCCTGAGCCTTGATGGTCATGTCTCAACTCACAGTATCAGAGCCATGGCTGCATAGGTGGCCAACTTGCACTTAGTCTCCATAGAAGAGATCTGCAGGGCTGCAACATCATCTTCTGTCCACACATTTTCATCTCACTACTGTCTGGATGGGGATTCCCAACATGAGAGCAACTTCGGCCAGTCTGTACTCGGGCATCTGTTTGGGGATTAAAATCCAACTCCATCCTCCCAAGGCCTTTCTGTCCATCCAGGCTGCCAAAAAAAAAAAAAAAGTGGTAAAGAAGCTGAATCAGATGAGTTCCTTATTGTGAACTATCACTGCTGTACACAGTTGATTGTCCATTTCTTAGTTCACTTTTTCCCTTGTTGGGCTTCTTGGCTGCCTCCATGGTTTTCAGTATCTGGTGGCTTGGGAGTCCCATACATGAGGACTTACTTCCTGCTTGTTCATGGAGAAAAGGTAGTTACCTGTACCAGGTGTTCTCCGTGGACAGCAGGAATAAGTTCTCACTATCCTCCCACTTCCCTGAGGCATTGTATTCTGCCTCAGCTTTATTATCAGAATGGAGAAGATGGTGCTTTGGTGGCAGCTGGGAAGGGAGGCGCACAGGCACAGTGGAGCCTCCCAAAAGCTTCCGATAGAAGTTTAGAAGCATTCTCACCCGGGGCTCTGTCGGAGATATCACCCATACATAAGGACTTATTCCTGCTGCCCATGGAAAACACTTATTACAAGTGAGAAACTATATTGTATGCTGTGCAGAGTCCCTGCATCTCTGGATTTAACTGAGGCTTATTTCTCCACTCCTGTCTGATAGGATCAGCAGCTTTTTCTCCACTTTGCCATTCTTGGAACTCATTGTCAGTGTGCCGCTATCCCCTTTGGACACTGTACTGCCCCGAGGATGTTCTCGAAAGGGATGGTGGTAGCGGCCGCTGTTTTGAGGTGCCAAGATATGTATTCACCCATAGGTGGACAATTAGCTCATCCAGGCCACATCACTGTCCAAAGTGTCTCTGGTGTGGTTCAGTTGCTAGAGAGTCTTGGCTGGGTGATTAGTTGGTGACTTGGAGCGTTTCCCATCATTGTAATACCTAGGAGCGCGTTTCAGTATTCATGCAGGTAGGGTTTTCCTGCTCGAGGGGAGAGAGAGAGAGATGTTGGTCCAGCTCACAGCATCCTATTCTCAACAGGCTTCCCGAGTTTGGGATTATCTTCACCTTCTTGATTTGATGGCAATGGATATCAAAATGGTGCTTTGGGCACAAACTCATATGAGTCTGCTTCAGAGGTCCTTGCTGACTCTGTGGTCTCCAAGTTCTCAGGAGTTCAAAGTCCAGCTGCCCCTCCAGCTGGAGGTGGTGGCAGCAGGCACAGCATCTGAGGAAGGGTGTGCTACTGGACGATCACTTGTAGCTTCTCCTGTTGATGGATGTCAACCTATTTGACTGGGGTGCCCATTGTGATAACTGAAAGCTCAGGGCCAGTAAAGCAGCCGGAATCAGCATGGCTCATCAACTGTCTTAAGACAAAAGCCATTCGTTTGTGGCCCTTTTGCACTTCCGGACTCTAGTAAAGGATCGAGTGTTCCGGAGATACTGGGACAATGCCATTTCAATTTGGCAAGGGAACATGAAGAGTGCTGGAGTGGCCCTAGAGATCACTCTCCTGTTCTCCTGGGCAGAAAGGAACCTCCTAGTTCTATTGGCACAGCACATTGCTGGAATCCACAACATGGAGGTAGACTTCCTCATTTGCCACTCTGTTAATGCTGGGGAGTGGGAGTGGAAGCTGGGTGGATAGCATTACATAAAATTCTGCACCACTGGATTTGTCCCAAGGTGGATCTGATGGCGGCCCTCTCCAGTTTCAAAGTGCACAGATTCTTCAGTTGCCACAAAGAGGCAGGCTCCTAAAGCATCGATGCCCTGGCCAAAGTACTGCCTGCTATATATGTTTCCTCCGTGGCCGCTCATAGGACAATCGATCACGGATGTTGCTCTGGTGGCGCCTGATTGGCCATGGAATCCGTGGTTCGCAAACTTGATGCATCTCCTGCAGGAACCTCCTTTGTGATTGCCTCCAACTTGTGGTTTTTGGTCTAGGGCCATTATTTTTTAATTTTTTTTTTTGGATGGCTTGACTCTTAAGAGGCATCGCGTAGCACATAACTATTCTTCTGCCGTGATTTCCATGCTCCTCAAGGTGAGGAAAGGGTCTGCCAGTCTGGCCTATGTGTGCATCTGGATGTACACGCTCGGGCAGACATGGCCTTTGCTGAGAGGTTTTAAAAGCTGCTGTCTTATTCCTGTTTAGTGGAATCATAGTTTTGGTATGTTCCACTTGTCTGGACTGGTCTAGCAGGATGATATGGAAGGTAACTGTTTACTTAGAAGAACGCATTTTCCTTGAACCCTGCTAGATTAGTCCAGGACACACCCCTGGAAATTGATCTACTATTCTTTGTGGTTGGCCCTGCAGGCTCATACCCTTCTAATAAGCTTTCTTTTGACACTGATTTCTGTACATAGTTATGATTCCTGTTCTGTTGAATATTGTTAACTTCACTAAGGTTGTATGAGGTCGGCGAATTCCTGAGTATTTGCTTGGGTATGGATACGGATTTATATCTTTAGTGGCACAGGCTGGTAATGGCACAGTGATGTCATAAGAAGCCTTTTTGAATATTTTGTCTGTCTCCAAGTCTACTGGTAGTGAAACACAGCACACTTGTTTGAACTGGTCTAGCAGGACTTAAGGAAAGGACATCATCTGGTAAGTGAAATGTCACCTTGACTAATAACTGTGGAACGTTTGCCTGCTGGTACAGAAAAGTGATGAATGGCAGTGCATGATAAAACAGTATTGGCTGCTTTTTAGGGATAGATGTTAGAATCTGTAGGATTTTTGATATTAGTATTGATCACTATTGTGTAAATCACACTTAGAGCAAAAATTAATTGCTGCTATGGGTTTTTCATTGTGATCATCCTGCTCATTCCCTCATACGTGGTGGACATAAAGTGATGCTGGCATGGAATATGCAAGAGCCTTGTGGAAAGCATTTTTAAATCTCCTGAAAACATGCCACCTCGTTGAGACCCCTTTGCTTATTTTTATAAGTGGCATGCTCAGATGTGCCTGCTTTTCTAAATCCTCTCATGCAGCTGGGCTTCTAAGGACATTTTTTTCTATTTCTAGGGCCAGCCATCTCCACTGAAGATTAAACCTGGATATTCAATGCGGAGGATACACAAAGGAGCAAGAGACGAAAGAGGTTTGGATGTTCGTGAACTTTTAATGTAAGAAAACCCCAACGCGTTTCGGCGTAACCGCCTTCATCAGGGGGAATATAGCTTAAAAACAAATAATAATATACATTAAAGTACATATAAATAAAAAATAAAAATAATAAATGAATGTCAGGCATGAAGTAAAAATGAGATTTAAAAAAATTAAAATTTAAAACTAATAAACACATCAATATAAATAACAATATAATAACAGTACAATTTCACCTTTAAGGTATCTCCAAATATAGACATGTATACATTAATACAAGTAATAATATACATTAATTTTAAGATTCTTGTATAATGATGCAGAGAACTCCATATGAAAAATGCTAAAAACGCAGGACATGAGGTCGAAACCGTGACTAAAAAACATAATAGACAAACAAAATTAATGAAATATAAATATTGATAAAGAATAAAAATAATAATAAAAAGCAAAGTATAGTGTTTAACTTATGAAGCATTCTTAGGGTGCTTTATAAAAGCTCGCTATTCAGATTGTGTATATTCAATCTAGAACTGGATTCTGGTAAATCTCATCATCATATAGTAAAATAGCCATGATATTGGCTATCAAACCAACCGAAACAAACAAATCTACAAACCTTTAAAACGTTACTGTTCAAAAATTATACTAATAAATACATTGTTAAACACCTATTAAGTTTTAAATCTTTCTAACATGTTTATTAGAGATAACCGTTGGATCTACTAACCTGATGGTACTGCTCAACTTGTATGTATCTTACGCATGAGATGTACAAATACTGCTCATCTATAAGACCGAAAGGAGATTGATAAGTACTTATATAAACTGTAGAGTTTACAAGGCATTGGGGAATAATTTGTATAAGTATATACAACAAATAATGTCTGTCTGTAAAAAAGCTGTAGTGTATGCGTGTACTAAAAGATGGCAGTTGTTATGCGTATTGGAGATCAATGCAACTAGGCTCTATGTGGTATATACGATTATTTTAAGAACCAACTCTATATAAAATGATGCTGTCAGACCGTGCAAAAACAGGAATCGCTATAAATAAATTAAAACTGAACACCCTTGAAAAAAGTTACACCACATTGGAGGGGAGGAGACATTAATAAAGCTCTATTAAAACTTGAGCAAAGGTTTATATATGAATTTAATAGCTTAGAACCGAATGGCCTCAATCAAGAGATAGATCTCTCCGTTTTCTTATAGATAGATCAGCAGATGGTTTTTTTCTGTCATCGGCCATAGCCTGCTAGCAGTTCAACCAGTGTTCTGGTTAGCAATGTCTGGATGGTCACTTAGTTGATTTACATTATGTTTTTTAGTATTTTCGTGCTTAGAATACACCTAAGTTTGCCTAGATAAATCAGTTTATGTGATTTTAAATGTTGACTATTGTTTATCAGTAGGAGTATAATCAATCTTGGTGATTTATTTTAGCAGATCAGCACAGCTAGCTTTTAAATCATTGCACACTATGTCCTTTTTGAAAAAGCAACAAGCATGGATATTGTTGCCAACTTCTGTGGATTACACTGCATCTCTTTTATGAGACAAAATAACCAACGAGAATCTCATTGCCGTAAGAACAATCGTTTATGAGGTTCTTCTCTGTTAGACAAGCTCCTCCCCTTTCAGCATCTCCTCACCTTTTGGCGTGAAAGCTAACGGATTTATAGCTAAGTTGTCACTAAGCCGGTTTCTCACAAAAATTCTTCATACAGCACTGTTTGCCGGTGCTTTCAGTTTCACAGGTATGTCGCTGGCAGTAGATTCTTACTATTCATATGTTATAAAGTAAAATGTATCAGCGCTTTAGAATGTAGCTACCATTTCTGACAATGCACGCCGAATCTCTCTTTCATTTTAGAATAGTGCTTTTTCAGACCCGCGCAGTGACGGCACAGCGTTCTTGTGGGTTTCAAGTTCTGGTCAGTAAACTTTAATATAAAACCGCCAAAGAATCTACCCGAATTTCTTATTAATAAACCCTCCATGTCAGACCTGCTAACACAAAATACTATGTATATTTACACCTTTTAAAAAAACAATGTATATGCTTTTTTTGTTATTGATTTCAGAGTTTTAGAGGGCTATACATTGAGCAGCAAGTACTAGAACAACACTTTCATACTAGCTAGGCAACGATGATCCTCCACAATCTGGCCGTCACATTTATGATGCAAGACAGGGACTCTTGAGTTCAATGTGTCTAGCCCATATTCATAACTACAAGACCAGACCAGGGTGTTCGGTTTTAATTTATTTTTAATTTAATTTAATTTATTTATTTATAGCGATTCCTGTTTTTGCACGGTCTGACAGCATCATTTTATATAGAGTTGGTTCTTAAAATAATCGTATATACCACAGAGAGCCTAGTTGCATTGATCTCCAATACGCATAACAACTGCCATCTTTTAGTACACGCATACACTACAGCTTTTTTACAGACAGACATTATTTGTTGTATATACTTATACAAATTATTCCCCAATGCCTTGTAAACTCTACAGTTTATATAAGTACTTATCAATCTCCTTTCGGTCTTATAGATGAGCAGTATTTGTACATCTCATGCGTAAGATACATACAAGCTGAGTAGTACCATCAGGTTAGTAGATCCAACTGTTATATCTAATAAACATGTTAGAAAGTTTTAAAACTTAATAGGTGTTTAACAATGTATTTATTAGTATAATTTTTGAACAGTAACGTTTTAAAGGTTTGTAGATTTGTTTGTTTTGGTTGGTTTGATAGCCAGTATCATGGCTATTTTACTATATGATGATGAGATTTACCAGAATCCAGTTCTAGATTGAATATACACAATCTGAATAGCGAGCTTTTATAAAGCACCCTAAGAATGCTTCATAAGTTAAACACTATACTTTGCTTTTTATTATTATTTTTATTCTTTATCAATATTTATATTTCATTTATTTTGTTTGTCTATTATGTTTTTTAGTCACGGTTTCGACCTCATGTCCTGCGTTTTTAGCATTTTTCATATGGAGTTCTCTGCATCATTAAGCAAGAATCTTAAAATTAATGTATATTACTACTTGTATTAATGTATGCATGTCTATATTTGGAGATAACTTAAAGGTGAAATTGTACTGTTATTTATATTGTTATTTATATTGATGTATTTATTTTAAATTTTAATTTTTTTAATCTCATTTTTACTTCATGTCTGACATTCATTTATTATTTTTTATTTATATGTACTTTAATAATGTATATTATTATTTGTTTTTAAGCTATATTCCCCCTGATGAAGGCGGTTACGCTGAAACGCGTTGGGGTTTTCTTACATTAAAGGTTCACAAACATCCAAACCTCTTTCGTCTCTTGCTCCTTTGTGTATCCTGTTGTGCAAGAAACGCTGCTCCTTGCTGTGTGTTTCTTTATTCAATGCGGAGGTCATGTCTGGCCACAGACATTATTCGAAATGGCTGAATAGCAGCGAAGCTAACCGGATAGCGGTGATACTCATCTGCTGCCTGGTTAGCTTCGGTGGCTAATTCTGCTAATCATGTTAATCGCATAGAATATCGGGTCCCTAGTATCTCCAGGAACAAGCAGGAATGAGTCTTCGCATATGGATACGTCGGTACCGACGGAGTCTGCGCGGGAACGCTTCCCAGCGTCCAGTCAAAGAGCTTTTGGAAGCATCCCACCACGCCTGCATGCTGCCTTCCCGCCTTTCCCAACTGCCTCTCCTCAGTTTTCGTTTTTCCGTGGAGCCGGCAGGACATCCTCTTGTCACCGCAGAAAATTCTTGTTTTATTTCTTTATTTTTCTTGTGGTCGTGGCTGTCTTTTCGACACCACCGGTACCACCGGTGTTTCTTTTCTTTTCATTTCTTGTGAAATCTTCCTCCTTCAGGGAATATTTTTTCTCATAGTGTCTCACGGTATCTTAGGCCTTCAGGGCCTCTTCTTTTCCTTCATGGATCCGCCAGCCACTTTCCTCAAGAAATGTTCACACTGTGGCGGTACAACTTTATTTTTAGACCCTCGAAGTTGGTGTCTAACCTGCTTGGGTCCTGACAACAGTTTAGGGAGAAGAAGTTCTGAATATCGAGGTTCCCTCGATACACGGTTTCCCTCCAGCTTCGGGGCTCCGTCCCCTTCTTCTTCTACACAGGATCAGGTAACCCACAAACAGTCTGTTAAGACTAGCCAGCCCTCGAGTGGTAGGTCTCATGCACAGCATGTAGACGGCTCCGGCCTTGCCCTCGAGGGCTTCAAAACCCCAACGGGAGTCTTCGGTCTCCAAAGCGTATGAGGGGTTTCAGGTTGTTCCTGGGGTTCACCCCTCACAGAACATACCTGCGCCATACTGGTGTTGGATGAAACACTCCACACCAGAGATGGTCATCTGACGTCCTCGGTGCCTTCGGGACCGGTGGATGCTCTCCAGACTGACTTTTCAGTATCGGTGTCAACACCGATACTGTCACCGACGTCGGTACCCTCCAGACGTGCATCGATAGCTTCGCTTCCTTCGATGCCGAGTCTGGAATCGATCTCCAGTCTGGAGGACTGGGTACCGACTCGCCTTGGTACCGCCTCTCGGTGGTACCGAAGGCTCGGTTCCGATGATTCGGATCCGCAACTCTCGGTTCCCTTGAGGCCCACTGAGTTGCCACTGGTTGACCTTCTTTCACTGGAATCAGGCACGGTACCGAAGTCCATGCCGATGTCCTCATTATGGTCGGTGTCTTCCATGCTTTGTTCATCGATGCCCAGTTTAGAATCGCTCTCTAGTCTGGAAGACTCTGTACCAATATCATTTGATACCGACACCGATCAATACCGGTGGCTCGGTACCGAGGATAGCTCCCGGAGGTTTTTGGTTGCCTCGGTACCGATTGAACGGTCTCCGATGACTGCTCCGATGTCTTTGTCGGGCTCGACTCTGACATCGGTACCGGTGTTGACATCGGTACTGGTATCCACAGTACCATCGTGGCCAACTCCTCCCATGCTTTTTTTCAACAGGATCGCTCCATTCTATGCCAAGCTTGGAGTCGATACCTGGCATGGACAATGTGGTAATGTCGGTCGCTGCTCCTGACAGTCAGTACCAGCGACCATCCTTTAAGCATTCCACACTGCACTGTGCAGGATCTTCAATTCCTATATATCTGAATAGCTCTGTCGGTGCTCAGGCTAGTTCTTCAGATCTAACCTGTCCAAGAGAAATTCCTTTTGGGGAACCCTCTTTTCAGAGTTTCCTCCTGGATATAGCAAGATCTCTTGCCATTCTTATCCCACGACATGATCCTGCACAGGCCTTTCTTTCTACCAAAGCAAAGGAGAACATAATGCTTCCCTTGCATCATTCCTTGCAGGATCATCTCCTAGGAATGTGGGAAACACCTTTAAGGGTACCCCCACCTTCCAGAGCAACTGATCTCTTATATCAGGTGCCCCCCTCTCCCGGGTTTCAAAAGACTCAACTTCCTCATCATTCCATAGTTGTGGAATCAGCAATGAGGCGGGTAAAGAGCAAGAAAAAGCACTCTTCTTATCCGCCAGGTCGTGAATCTAGGATGCTTGATGCCTTTGGACATCAAACCTTCCAGACATCTATGCTTTCTGCAATAATTCTCTCATATATTATCTATATGAGTCTATCTCTTGAGGAGATTACAAAGCAATTACATCTTTTGACTCCTTCCCTTCCAGAGTCCAGGAGTGCAGACTACTCTTCACTGCTCAAGCATCTCCAGAATATCTCTTGGTTTCATACTCGTGCTTCCCTAGACTCTTTTGAGTCTGTTAGCAGGACTTCTGCTATAACTATAGGGGCACGACGTAGAGCCTGGCTCCAAGCTTCAGGCTTGGACAAATGGGCACAACACAGACTGGGACATACTCCTTGCACTGGAGATAATCTTTTCAACAAGAAGTCTTTGTCAGGTTACTCAGTTTTCCACTGACTTACCTGTTCCTAGGGGCTCTTCTGCACCTTCTTCTGTCCGAGTAGGTAGGAAATGTCCTGCCAAACTTTCTTCCCATAGGAGAAGAAGGTTTTATGCATCATCTGCCCATCCTACAGATGTTCCCAAACAGGGGAAGCATCGTCATGGTCTGCAGAGTTCAACCTCTCACCATGCTCAGCAAACCCAGCAACCACAGGGTTTCTAATCAACCCATCAGATGCTTGTGACTCTGGGGATTACAATCTGCAGTTGTTTCTTCTTAATAGAGACAATCCACTGCTGTCATTCTAAATCCTAAACATGGATCTCTTCCCGAAAGACATCCATTCTTTCTATATGAGCTGTAAGGAATGTTCATGTTTCTAGGTCACAGGGTTCTCCTCTTTTCCTTCTCGAGAAAGAGGTCCATCCACTATCAAATGATAGTTTCCTGTGCCAGCATGTCTCCTTTTCCTTTCTATAAACTTACTACTTTGTAAGTTTTCTTCAGCTCCATTTTCTTTACCCTCCTACTAGGGTTTTTCCTCTGTAAGAGTGGTATTGCTCACTGGAGGGCTTTTCTTCAGCCTCTCTAATTTTCTTACTTTTCTGCTGCGGAGTTCTCTTTTCTGAGTTGACTCCTCTTTTTCAATCTTGCTTTGCAGCAGTTCATCAGACACCTCCAGAGTTTTCTGCTCTTGTTTTATTTATTTTTTTTTTATTTACATTTCTTATATACCGCACTATTTGACATCAGCGCGGTTTACATCAAACAAAACATTTCAGTACACAAAAATGTCTGAGTTTTGTCTGTTCTTTCTGTTTTTCAACAGTACCATTCTTCGGCTGTCTGGCAAGCAGCTACCAAAGCAGGAGCCTTAATGTTTCGACCACTGGTTCTTGTCCACCAGTAACCAGATTTGTCCTCCAATAACATTCTGTCTGGTCTTAGTAGTGACTCCAAGTCAGTGCTGTCATCTGTCTTGGAAAATTTTTCACTACAAACTTGTTGGATTGTCTTCTCTTTCTGCCATCTCCATTCCCATGGGGTTGGCAGCATAGTTGACATAGGACTGGCTGCAGAAAAGCCAGTAGCTATCTCCTCATTCTCCTGCATAATTCTCTCTGCAATTCTACAGAGAAGCTCTCCACTATGGGCCCTTGCTAGAGAGCATGTTTTTTTTTTTCTCCAACAGCTATACTAGATGGTTGAATAAGGCTTTTTTCAGTCATATCTCCCATGACTAAAAAAGTTCTCCTTTTTACTATAAAGCACATAGGCCTACTCTTACGTGAAAGTTAAGGAGTTACTGATTCCCTGCTTTTTTGGTCCATAGTATTTCCAATAGGGAATATGTTTTCTCCTTCCAGCTCGTCCTCATGGTAAGAACGCATGATACCTTTGCCCTTAAACAGGTCAGCATGGTATCTCATTCCTATGCGTCTTCTGTTCACTTACCATGCTAGAGTTCTAAAATACTCAGGACTTGCGGGCTGCTGACTGATATCATCCTCTGCTTTCACGTAACCATCCTGGTTATACTACTACCTAGCATCCCTGTAGCCATAGCCAGTGGGAATTGATTCTCTATATGTCTTCTCAAGTAGGTTCCACCTTCTTGTTCTTAGATGAATCTTTCCTCTCCACATTTTTCCTATGTGAATGCCTTGTGGACATATTTCTGTCTGCTTCTTGCAGACTTCCATATAGAGGTATATATATATATATATATTCATACCTATAGCACACATATTACAGATGTCCGTCTATCATGTGTGAGTTTTTTTATGCCTTCATATCTCACTATAGATATATTTTCATAGGTCTATATGTTATATGTATATATATATCTGTCGAGATATTCTACTATCGGTAGATATGTATTCTGCTTTATCTACCTGTTGAGGCTCATATAGCCATATGATTCTGACAGAAGGGTTTTTACCCATACTATGCTATCCAACATGTTTTGGGGTCCTGCACCCACAACCACTTGGTGGTAGTTAACACCTACCATAACCCTAAGTTTAGGTACCCCTGATGCTCTCCATCTCCAATATCTCTCCCAGCTGACTTCAGTTAGGAGAGATATTGCGGATCTTCAGCTACTCACAGGCTAACACCTCCGGCGTTTGTCCTTTTCTTTTGGGATACAAGAGGTTCCCATACCCTTTCTCCCCACAAGGACTGAGCCTGTTTGTCAATCGGTTAGCTTTTCTCTTTTGTTCCTAAGAGTGAGCCACTCTTTTGCCAAAAGAGTTGGGTTTTTATCATAAAGCCTTCCGCTGAAGGCCCACCATTTTTGTGCCACCCCAGTTTTTCCTACTGGGGTTCCCGGTTACCTTTCAGGATTCTGACCTCCATTATGTTTCCTACAGGTTTCCTACCTCCACTTACAGTGAGGTCTTTCTTGAGGTTCCTCTACTGGGTTCCCCAGTAGATCCCATGAACCTCCATACTTCTCTAAAGTCCTGTTACGGGAGGTCCCTATTGCAATATATTTTTCTTTGCAATATCATTGATGACAATTATCATCCACACATGGACTCTTTTCTGCAGTCCTATGCTAGGTTAGCTGTTCCACAGCACCTTTCTTTCTTCAACTCCTACTCTCCATCCTCAGGATGCCTGGTGTTGTGCGGGATAGCATGTTCCAACCTATAACATGCTGGGACTCCAGGCATCTTAGCTTGGGAGTCCCCATATGTGAAGACTCGTTCCTGCTTGTTCCTGGAGATAGCACAGTTACTTCCCTGTAACAGGTGATCTCTGGGAACAGCAGGAATAAGTCTTCACAACCCACCCACCTCCCCAGGAGTTGTCTCTCTATCTATCTTTCCTTTCCTCTCTCTCTCTTTGTCTCAGCTTTAAAATTTAACTGAGGAGAGGCAGTTGGGAAAGGCGGGAAGGCAGCACGCAGGCGTGGTGGGATGCTTCCAAAAGCTCTTTGATTGGATGCTGGGAAGCGTTCCTGCGCAGACTCCGTCGGTACCGACGTACCCATATGTGAAGACTTATTCCTGCTGATCTCCAGGAACAAGCAGGAATAAGTCCTCACATATGGGTACGTCGGTACCGACGGAGCCCGTGCGGGAAAGCTCCCCAGCTTCTTAGAATAGAAGCTTTTGGGACCTCCCACTGCACATGCGCACTGCCTTCCCGCCTTCCTGAACAGCTCTCCTCAGTTTCTCTTTTTCCGCGGAGCCAGCAGGTCGTGTTCCTGTCACCGCTGAAGAAATTGTTATTTTATTTGTTTCTTTAGACCGCGTACCTGCCTTCCCCATACCGATACCGGTATCGCCGGTCTTTTCTTTCTTTCTTTAAAAAATTATAATTCTTTTTTCTTATTTTTTAGCTTTTTGGTCACTTCAGAGAGGCCTCTCGGCCTACTCAATTTCTCCTCATGGAGAAGCCAGCCCCTGGATTTAAGAAGTGTACCAAATGTAATGCTGTTATTTCAGTCACAGACACCCATGACTGGTGTCTGAAATGTTTGGGGCCTGACCATTCCATACCGGACTGCCCATCTTGCTCCCACATGTCTAAACGTGGGCTGCAGAACCGGGCCAACAAATTCCATGTGCTGTTTGCTTCAGAGAATACAGCATCACAGTCATCCAGGTCTTCTTCTCCGGATGGATCTCAGGTAACCAAACCTTCTGTGGGCAAGTCCTCAAAGAGCAAATCTCCTTCAAAGCATCGAGAGGCTCTTAGCTTAGAACTTGAGGACCCTGCCCCAGCCAAACAACCCCGGCGGGAAGTCCAACTTCCAAAAACGCCAATTCAGGGGTCTCAGGTTGATATCGATGCTACGGCCTCGACAGATCACCTGTTAGCCTGCTCTGGGGTACCGGGTCACTCCGGTACCGACATCCAGGCAGCTATGGCGTCCATGGGCGATACTGTACAGTCCATGCAGCAGGCCGTCATGGCTTTCATTAAAGCTGCAACGCCATCGGTTCCGCTTTCAGCGGTTCCGGGCCCGATACCGGTATCGTCCGCCATGCCGGTATCGAGGCCGTCCACCTCTAAACGCAAGTCGGTACCGTATGGGCTTTCGCTCCATACCGGTTCCATACCCGATACGCCCGATATCGATACCGATCGGTACGCGTATCGTGCGTTAGAGGAAAGCACCGATTCCTCTGAGGATTTTCACTCCTCTGATGATTCTGCTGAGTTTTCACTCAACTTACCTGAGGAGCCCTCTTCTCCTAAAAGGAGAATGTCCCCTCCAGAGGATTTGTCCTTCCAGGACTTTGTTTTAGATATGGCTACAGCCCTTTCTATTACCACATCCTCTGAAAAGGAACCCAGATCCAAAAAACTGGATATTTTGGGATACTCAAAGGCCCCTAAGGAGGCAGTTACCCTGCCTATCCATGAAATCCTTCAAGAACAACTGATGGATTTCTGGGAAAATCCTTTGACTTTGTCTCCTTATTCCCGTAGGTTGGACACCATGTATAGGGTCCCTCCTTCTCCTGGTTTCCAAAAGACTCAATTGCCCCACCACTCTATTGTGGTGAAGTCTGCAATGAAGAAGATTAGGAGTACCAAAAGGCACTCTTCCACCCCTCCAGGACGGGAATGTAAGACTTTGGACTCTTTTGGTAGGAAAATTTTCCAGGCTAGTATGCTTATAGCCAGGATTAATTCCTACAGTCTCTATATGGGCATGTTCCTGGAGGAACTTGCCAAAAAGGTGCGGCATTTTGCCCCCTTTATCCCTGAGGATAAAAAGCAGGGATTCCTTTCCCTAGTGAAACAACTCTTAGAGGTTTCTAAGTTCTCTAATAGGGCAGCATATGATTCCTTTGAGGGAGCCAGTAGGGCTTCGGGCATTGCTATTGCAGCCCGACGTCTTGCTTGGCTCCAGGCCTCTGATCTGGAACCTTGGGTTCTAGATGGCTTACGGAATCTGCCCTGTACAGGTGAGAACTTATTTGGGGAAGAGTGGCAAATCAAAGCCACCCAGATGGATGCTGAAAATGCCACCTTGGAAAGACTTTCAAAGTCCACTTCAATTCCTACTAAGAAAAAGTCTTTTAAAAGGCCTTACTATAAGAAGGCCAGAGTTGCTTCAAATACTGGCCAGCAGTCTTCTCAACCTCGCTATACTGCTAAGCGTCAGCAATCCAAACAAGCACGAGCTAAGCCTGCAGCAGCTACTGTAGCTCAGCAGGCTCCAACCCCTCAGGGGTTTTGACTTGCTCCTAGGGAACTTGCCACTTCTGGTTCTAACACAACCAGAACCTCTCACCATACCCGGAAGGTTGGTTCACTTTGCTCCCAGATGGGAACAAATCACAACAGAACAATGGACCCTCTCTATCATTCGAGAGGGTTACAAACTTCATTTCTCCAGCCTTCCTCCCCATCATATGGTGAGACCATTCAATTCTCCCCCATCTCTCCTAACCCTGTTGGGTCAAGAGGTTTCCTCTCTTCTTGCCCAAGGGGCCATAGAAGAGGTTCCTCTTCCTCAACAAGGGTCCGGTTTCTACTCCCCTTATTTTCTCATTCCAAAGAAGACAGGGGGATTCAGACCAATCCTAGATCTGAGAGAATTGAACAAATTTCTCTTCAAGGAGAAATTCAAAATGCTGTCTCTCGGCATTCTCCTTCCTTACCTCCAGGGTCAGGACTGGCTTTGTTCTCTAGACCTACAGGATGCGTATACACATATACTCATCCATCCATCCCACAGAAAGTATCTTCGCTTTCTGTTTCAGGGAAAACATTTCCAATACAGAGTACTCCCCTTCGGTCTAGCCTCTGCTCCAAGAGTATTCACAAAATGCATGGCAGTCGTAGCCGCATTTCTAAGAGGCATGGGAATCTTTGTCTTCCCATATCTGGACGACTGGCTCATCCGAGCTCCAACTCAGTCACAGGCCCAGATTTCCCTGGACCACACAAGGAGCCTTTTGCAGTATCTGGGACTGGTAGTAAACCTTCCCAAGTCCCAACTCATCCCTACTCAATCTCTAGAATTCATAGGGGCCCAGTTGGACACCATCACTGCAAGGGCCTACCTTCCACATGTTCGAGGCCAGCGCCTCCTGAGTTTGGCCTCCCAAGCTCAGTCCAGCACTCACTTGACAGCCAGGGAAATGCTACGCCTACTGGGTCATATGGCCTCCACAGTGCATGTGGTGCCCTATGCTCGTCTTCATATGAGAGCAGCTCAATGGACCCTGGCCACTCAATGGACTCAGGCGTCAGGAGCGCTCTCAGACCAAATACAAACCTCCGATCGTCTGTTTTGGTCCCTCCACTGGTGGACTTCCACCAAGAATCTGTTGTTGGGGGCTCCATTTCAACCATTGCTACCCCAAGCAACCCTCACAACAGATGCCTCCCAAACAGGGTGGGGAGCCCATCTGCAAACTCTCTCCACTCAGGGCACTTGGTCTCTACAGGAGACCACCCTTCATATCAATCTTCTGGAACTGCGAGCAATTTACCTTGCCCTCAAGGTCTTCCACTCCCTCCTAGCCAACCTCACTGTCCTAGTTCAGACGGACAATCAGGTGGCCATGTTTTACATAAACAAACAAGGAGGGACGGGCTCTCTGTCGCTTTGCAACGAAGCTCTAAGACTATGGGCCTTCGCCAGAGAGCATCAGATTCACCTGCTAGCAGTGTATCTCCCAGGAGTTCAAAACTCTCGGGCAGACAGGCTCAGTCGAGTTCTGCTGCCACACGAATGGTCCCTACATTTGGACCAAATAAACCGAATCTTTCAGGAATGGGGGACCCCGGACATAGACCTCTTTGCAAGTCCGTGGAATGCCAAACTTCCCCGGTTCTGTTCCAGAACTCCGTGTCAGGGAGCTCAGGCTACGGACGCCTTTCTCCTGAATTGGAATCAGGCATTCCTATATGCCTTTCCACCCATTCCTTTGATTCCCAAGACTCTGTTCAAACTCCAGAGGGATCATGGAACTATGATCCTCATAGCTCCACGCTGGCCACGCCAAGTGTGGTTCCCTCTACTTCTACAGCTCTCCCAGGGATCCTACTTGGATCTGGGAGCTGCGCCAGACCTCCTGTCTCAGGAGGAGGGGACTTTGTGGCACCCAAACCCCAAATCCCTTCACCTCAGTGCATGAGAGGCCTGACTCTCACTAAACCTCCCATCAGACCACCCCCGGTCGCATGGGATTTGAATCTAGTGCTCGGTCAACTTATGAAGCCACCTTTTGAGCCAATGTTTTCCACCTCCTTGAAATTTCTTTCCTGGAAGGTCATCTTCCTCATTGCAGTCACTTCGGCTCGCCGCATCAGTGAGCTGCAGGCTTTAGTGGCTAATCCACCTTACACAAGATTTCATCATGATAAGGTGGTCCTTAGGACGAATCCCCACTTTATGCCTAAAGTGGTCTCGCCTTTTCATCTTAATCAAGAGGTATATCTACCTGTCTTTTTTCCAGCTCCTCATGCATCCAATGCAGAGAGGAACCTTCATACTCTGGATTGTAAAAGAGCTCTCGCTTTTTACCTTAATAGGACTCAGCCACATCGAAAGTCTTCTCAACTTTTTGTGGCCTTTGATCCTTCCCATTTGGGACTTCCAGTCTCCAAGCGTACACTTTCCAATTGGATTGCTCAGTGTATTTCTTTTGCTTACCAGAGCAAAAACATTTCTCTGGAAGGCCATGTCACTGCTCACAATGTGAGGGCCATGGCAACTTCTATGGCTCATCTGCACTCTGTTTCCATAGATCAGATCTGTCGAGCCGCTACCTGGGCCTCGGTTCATACCTTCACAGCCCATTACTGTTTGGACAAGGACTCCCGCCGGGATGCCTTGTTTGGCCAGGCTGTCCTCAAGCACCTGTTCCATTCCTAAACAACTCCTGCCCACCTTCCCAGAATGGATGCCTGAGATCCATACGAAGATGGCGAACCTTTACAGGGGATCCCATGCATCTAAGCTAGGGAGTCCCCATATGTGAGGACTTATTCCTGCTTGTTCCTGGAGATAGCACAGTTACTTACCTGTAACAGGTGATCTCTGGGAACAGCAGGAATTAGTCCTCACAACCCACCCACCTCCCCTAGGAGTTGTATCTTTTATCTATCTATCTTCCTGTCCTCTCTCTGTTGACTCAGCTATAAACTCGAAACTGAGGAGAGCTGTTCAGGAAGGCGGGAAGGCAGTGCGCATGTGCAGTGGGAGGTCCCAAAAGCTTCTATTCTAAGAAGCTGGGGAGCTTTCCCGCACGGGCTCCGTCGGTACCGACGTACCCATATGTGAGGACTAATTCCTGCTGTTCCCAGAGATCACCTGTTACAGGTAAGTAACTGTGCTTTCCCAGAGATCACCTGTTACAGGTAAGTAACTGTGCTTTCTTAGGCAGGCATATTCAGTATTTCATTATTGATCCAGTTCTTTGTCTGCAGGATTTTCCCTTAAGGTCTTGTTTACCCTTTTTGTGGAACTTGTAGATTTTTCTTAGTATGCATGGGAGACTATTCTAGATCAGATTCTCACTGATATAGGATCTGGTGTGATATAAGTGGTAGGGCTGTTTGGCAATAGTGCTGTTAATTTAATCAAATTTAGCATCATTATGATGGAGATGACAAAAAGGGAAAACTATAGCACCAAGCTGCACTAGCAAATTTTTTTACCCTTCCCAACCTTTCCAGCCTCATTTATTTTATTTATTTATTTATTTTTTATACCGCGCTCTTTAGAATCAGTACGGTTTACATGTATGCTAAAAGGTACTTTTTATTCCCTTGTCCCCGAAGGGCTCACAATCTAAGTGTACCTGAGGCAATGGAGGGTTAAGTGGCTTGCCCAAGGCCACAAGGAGTGGCCATGGGACTAGAGACCCCAGGCCCTCCAGTCTGAAGTTGCTTGTCCCCCATGCGGGAATTGAACCCCCGGCCTGAGGTAACCTGTCCCAACCACTGAGCCACTCCTCCCTCATTTATCCACCCAAATGCCCCGTTTTCTGTTTTACTTTTTTAATGCTATTTTCCATGTCATCCTGCTAGACCAGTCCAGGAAAATGGGTTAAGTCCCCCTGCCAGCAGATGTTAGAGACAGAGAAAAACTACCAGAAGCTTGATTGGTTGAGCACTGGTAGACATAGCTGTACCCCTAGAGGTCACCCTCAGTATTTTCTTTCTCCAGCAGATGCTGGTGTTCTTCTGTTTTTCTCTTCAGGTTTTCTTTTAAGTTGTTAATTTCAGCTGGACGTTTTTCAGGGCGCAAAGGAGGTGCCCCTCTGAAATTTCTCAGCTCATCGCCTTGGGGATCTGGTTGACCTCCTGGTCAAGAGGACTAGTCAAGCTCCTATTATGCGAGGGGAAGGCTGCCTCCTGATCACAAGGACCTGGTAGGCCGGCAGCAGTGGAAGCCTTCATTGCTCTTTTAAAGCTTAGCTACAGCAGCAGTTTGTCCGCCTTCTTGCAGCGTCTGCCTTGGCTCCCCTGCTCCACTATTCCTGCGATCGCATGGGACACAGTGAGTAAGTTCCTCCCCCTGGGTCTACCGCTCTTCTTTACCTTCTGGGATACTGAGACTCTGGGTGCTTGTACAGCGGGGGGTTCCAGTAGGCCGGCAGCAGGGAGAGCCTTTTCATTTTTGCTAAGCGCTCTGAGTCAGTCTCTTGCAATACTGTGCCTGTCTTGGCTCTCCTGCTTCTCCAAGAGGACACAGGGAGTTTGAATTCCCTCCCCCCTCTGGGTCGCGCTGCCACTATCGCAGAGACACCGTGTTTTTTTTTCTTTACTTCGAGACTGCTGCAGCTGCATTGCCCTGCTTCCCGCACTGCTGTGTTTCCGTTTCTCTGCCTCCCGCCTTTTTGTTCGGACTGATACGGCGTGTGCGGCAGCCATTTCCTCAGTCATGGGGGGGGGGGGGGGGGTTTGCAGCGTCCATTTTAAATGCCAGAGCCGCGTAGCATTCTCAGCCATGGTGGCTGGTTTGGAGCGGGAAAGTTAGCTGTGCAACCTGCGAGAGCCGCATCGTTTTCTTTCTCCTTTTGTGTAACATTATTTCGGGGGAATGTTTTATTTACAGTGCCCTCCTCCTTCAGAAGTGTACTGTCTACAGCTACAAGCGGATATACTTACATCACAGGGGGTGCTTGGCCTGTTCCGCTTACCCGGTGGAGTCTTCTCGCACAGTCAGTAGGCAGCGATGGGGGGTCCCGCTGCTCTGTCACCACCAGTGGTCTCCAGGGTCACTCCTCCCTGCCTCCTCCTCCCTCAGCCTACCGATCCTCCGGCTCAGGCGCTGCTGCCTCAAAACCTATCTCAGTCTTCTCAGAGCCAAGATTCACAACAATTTCTAGTGCTCCTTAGGCTTGGGCCCTTGGCACGTGGACCCTGTCATCTCTGGCTTGGAGGACTGTTCAGTCCACAGAACCACACTAGACTCTACGTTGGGGCCCCGGAAGCATTCTCGGAAGGAGTGAATTCTTAGGAACACGGGGCATCCTCTCAAGGAATGTTTCTTGGGCTGCGGCCGCCTGTGCACCTGATTTCCCAGATGAAGATGCCTTGTCAGCCGTGAATAGCCTGGGTGGCTCTGACTGGGAGGATGGTGAGCTGACGAGCAAGACAGCACACAGGATTTCCTCCTGCTCTGATTATTCAAGTAGTGGACGGCTTACACCTTACCGAACCTCTAGAGCACAGTAAGCCTCAGGTGCTCTCTCAGGCCAATCTGATCCTGCAGGACATTCAAAAGTCTTTTCCCACCAGAGCTCTCCTGTGGGGCATTCCAAAGCCCACCTGCGGGACAATCAAAAGCCCGCCAGGGTCTTCCATTTCCCTCCGGAGCCCTAGCATATGGTATCTCAGAAGTGCGATTCGCCTGATGCATACGGCTCGCCATCTGGGACAGCACTACCTTAGGGACAGCGCTGTCTTTGGTCTCCAGCAGATCTGGACATGTGCTTTGCATATCCGAAGATGGCTGCTCTGGTGACTGCTGTCACTAAGCACATCGCTATTCCGGTTGAATGGGATGTGGACCTTTCGGATCATTAGGATAGGAAACTCCACTCAGGCATCAGTTTGTAGAGGTCTGGCGGCCTATGCTCCTACATTGCTCTAGCTTTGTCAATGGTCGGCTGATCCAGCCTTTAAAGCGTGCCTCTCTAAGCTCCCCTTCCAAGGCAAGTGGCTCCTTGGTGAAGACCTTGACAAGCTTGTCAAGAACCTGGGTGAAGTCAAACCACAGCGGCTATTGGAAGGCAAGCCGCGGTCCTTTACACGCCGCGGAAAGGCCTTTGCTGTGACCTCATGCTGGTCAAAGGTCACAGTCCTTCGGGGAGTCAGGAAAGGACGGGATGCCTACATTGCCGCCAATACTAGGAGGGCAGATGACTTTTCCCAGCAGTGAGCCCACATGGCCTTCGATCAATGCATCCAACATCGTCAGCCAAGGCTATGTTCTCCCATCCAAGAAGCCTTCCTAGTTTCACCCAGCGGAGCATCCCGAAAGAGGGCAGCCATACAATCCACCCTCCTACGTCTGCAGTTTCTTTGAGCCATTCGACTGGTCCAACTCGCAAAGAGGGACTCTGCTCATTATTCCATTTACTTTGTGGTATCCAATAAGGAAGGGTCCTTTCAGCAGAGTGGGTCTCAAGGAGGTCCATTGGGCCCTTCATGTACCGGTTTTTCACATGAAAATGATATGTCCAATAATTCAAGCAGCCCTTATGGGATAATTCCTTGCCTCATCCAGCCTAGCGGAAGCATATTTACATATTCTTCTCCGGGAGGATCACTGGTATTTTCTGCGCTTTGCCAAGCTCGGGCAGCATTTTCAGTTTTGCGTTCTGCCATTTGACCTGATGACTGCAAAGTTATTGTGGTGGCTGCTGCAGCCTTGCGCAGATGGCGCATTCAAGTCCTCCCATACTTGGATGACTGGTTCATTCACGCAAGTTCTATGTTGGAAGCCAGTCAGATGGTCTCCTCGCTGGTCACTTTCTCGGAGAGCCTCGGTTGAGTGGTCAGTTATTCTAAGGGTTGCCTCTGGCCACCCCATATTGTTGAGTTTCTCGGAATACTAGTTGATAATTGGCTGGGCAAGGTATCCCTGATGCAAGAACATTTTCTCAAGCACTCTGCACACCTTCAACTCTTTCTCCTACAGAGCTGTGCGCGGTGTGTGACTATCTTCAGACTCTAAGGTCCATGGTGGCCACCATCGTTTATCCCATGGACCAGAGCCCACATGCTGAGCCTTCAACAATCCTGCCGGAGCTTTCAACACTCCTGTCCGTCCCGCTGTCCCTGGTTTCTGTGGTCTGTGACTGTCGCCTCTCCACCCATAATCTTCGTGATGCTGTCTTCTGTAGTGGCATTCAGTGGCCCATCTGCTTTGGGGCATTCTCTTGCAGGCTGTTTGTTGGATTCTAGTAAACACTCACGCCAGTCTCTCGGGTGGCGGAACACTTTGCCAATCACAGACGGCTCAGAGAACCTGTTCGCCTCAGGAGGCATGCTGGACAATCAACTGCTTAAAAGCCTGGGCGGTCCGCCTCGCCTTGCTGCACTTCCTGCCTCTCCTGTGATCCCAGGCGGTCTACTTTCTTTCCGACAATGCTATGATGGTGTCCTTTTTAAACTGACAGCGCAGAACAAACGGTCTGGGAATGGCCAGGGAGATGGCTCTTCTCCTCCCCTGGATGGAGTGTCATCAACAAGTCAGCACAGCACATTGTGGGGATGGACAGTGTACAAGCAGCTTACGTCAGCTGTCACATTGTAGATCCCAACAATTGGGAACTAGCCTCCTTGGCATTTCCACAAATAGTTTGCACCTGGGGTTGCCCACAGTGGATCTCAGGCCATCAGCACAGAACGCCAAGACACAAGCCTTTGTCGGTCAGCGGAAGGAGCATGGGCCTTGGGGGCCTGGACGCGTTAATTCAGTCCTGGCCTTCCGCTCCCCTGTTGTGCATGTTTCCTCCTTGTGTCCTGCTTGGGAGGATTCTCAGTCGGATAGAATTTCATTCTGGTATGGTGATCTTCGTGTCATGCAACCGGCCTTAGTGGCCGTAGTATGCTGATCCTGTTCGACTAACCCAGTCATCTCCCTTTCTCAGAAAGGTCTCTTGCGGCAAGGTCCAATCATCATGGCCGATACTGCTCCCTACTCACTTATGATCTGGCGCTTGAAAGACGCTGGGTGAGTTAGAGGTCACGCGACACAGGTAGTGGCTCTCCTGTCCAAGGCAGGCTGGCTCGTTACATATTTAGTCTACACGAGAATGTAGCATCCTTGAGTCTTGGTGCTTTTGGCAGTGCCTTTCAGATCCTGGACATTCTGTAATTCCTTCAGAACACACTCAACTCTGGTCTGGCCCTAGGCTCTCTCTGGGTTCATGTCTCTGCATTAACCTGTTTGAAGGACGCTCAGTGGTGTCTCTTACCGAAGTTGCTAGTTTTCTCAGGGGTATGTGGGTGCTTGGTGCTCAGGGCTTTATCCGGGCATCCTTCAAGCCGCTCAAACATACCTCATTCCAGACTCGTCCCTGAAGACGGCATTTCTAGTAGCCATTAATCTTGGCCAGGAAAGTCTCCGCATTGCATGTCCCTCTGGGTGCTGCCTTCCTTCCTGCCTAAGGTGGTTACACCTTTTCACTCAAACTGGATGATTTTGTTTCCTGCCTTTCAAGAAAACACTGTGGGCATCAATATAGGACTTTGTAACGTAGATCTCAGTAGGGTGTTACGGTGCTCTCCGGGGTCACCAATTCCTTTCGCAAATCCGATCTCCATTTGTACTGTTTGCGGGGCCTCAGAAGGGCCTTGTGGCCTCCACAGCCTCCATTACAAATGGCTTTGCACAACCATTGAGTCGGACTACATCCTCCAGGGTAAGCTGGTGCCCATGGGGTTCCCGGCCTGCTCTACCCGGTCTCAAGCAGCACCGTGAGCAAAGGGCTCACAACCTGGTCGCTGTCTCCTTGATCTCCAAGCGTGTGATGTGATGCAATTTGGTGCCTGTGTGGTGACAGCTGCTGTATCTTCCCGCCCTGAAGTTTGTTAGCTTGGGTACTTCCCATTTGTCTGAACTGGTCTAGCAGGATGACTTGGAAGGAGAAATTTCATTTACCGTTAATTTCCTTTCCTGGAACCCTGCTAGACCAGTCCAAGACCCACCCGTTCTGGGTACTTTTCGATAGCCTATGCTCACATTCTTATTTTGCAGTTCATTCGTTGCCTCACCTCATGAAGAGTTGTTGCTTTATGTCACTTCCTTGACAACCTAGCTGCTGCCTGCTATAGGCTGTATTATCAGGTAAAATGAACTATAATCTATAGTTCTGGTTGTTGAATGAAAGAAGCGCTCAGATGTTCGGGTATCATGCCTTATTCAGTGACTGTTTCATGGCTTTGTCAGAGTATACTGAGTGCGACCTCTAGGGGTACAGCTATATGTCTACCAGGGTTCAACCAATCAAGCTTCTGGTAGTTTTTCTCTGTCTCCAATATCTGCTGGCAGGGAGACTTAACCCATTTGCCTGGACTGGTCTAGCAGGATTCCAGGAAAGGAAATTAATGGTAAGGGAAATTTCTCCTTAATTTTCATTGTGAACCACTTTGGTGGTCCACAAAGGGTGGTATATTAAGTATTTTAATAAGCTATAATAAACTATAAAAATTTAAATTAGGACAAACTCAGGAAAATAGAGAACTAAAAATGGCTGCAAAGTTTAAAAATTTGCATGTGCTGTGGACATTGTTTAAAATTAACTTCCATATCGTCCTGCTTGATCAGTTTAGACAAGTGGGTTGTGTCCCCCCACGTATATGAAGATAGAGGAATTTTCCATCAGCTTCTTTGACATCATGCCATATCAGCCAGAATCACCAGAAAGGACCCAGAAGGGATCTGTCGGTAATTCTCTGTCTCCAGAGGATGGTGGATGTATCTTTTCAGCTCTCTGAAAATCAGAAAAAATTCAAGGAAGAATTTAGAGGAAAGATGAATTTTGCTCCTGAGCAACCATCCTTGGGGATGGATTTCATTGGAGTGCAACGTGTGAGCTTCCACTAGGATCATTTCAGAAGCCATAAGAGGAGGGAAAATAGTCCAGCTCCTTTCCTTTATCTTGTTAAGGACACGTTGAGCAGCCCTAAGACTGTCAAGAAGGAACTGGAAAGATTCTGAAGCCATGTACATAACCTAAGTGCCCCCTTCCCCCCCCCCCCCTTTTTTCCTTCGCCCTTCCCTTCTCCCCCCTCCCCCCTCCCCCCCTTCTCATTTCCCCTTCTCCTTTCCACTCCTCTCCCCTGAAGTTTGAAGAAGACTCTTCAGATGAATACAACTGCACTCTGGCAAGAGGGGAATACCACTGAGAAAGAAAAGGTATTTACCTGCCAACGGCTAAGCCTGTTCATTTGCCGTCTTATGTGGGCTCCCAACTTAGTTCATTGCAGGGGTACTAAGTCAGGTTTGGGCTTCTCAGGGTGCCCTTTTGATTCGGTACCAGTGTTTTCCTGCCTTGTCGTAACTGTATGTGCATGGTGTTTGTGCTTCCTGTGCTTTACCACACAGATTCTGCAACTCCCCAGTATGCTGATGTCGTGTGGTATCTGTGTGTGCAGTCCCCCTGTGCATGGCTTGTCTGTGTGGTATCCGTACGTGTTGCCCTAGCGCATGTGGCCCTGCCCAGCAGGTTTGACATACAATGCAATGCACTGCCTAAGCGCGCCTTCAACCTGTGTTGCCTAACTGCTTGTGATGGTGAAGAGTGCTTATGCTACCTTTGAAGAAGCACTGCTTGGTCTGTGGAAGGTGAAGAGCCTCGTGGATGGTTTCCAGTATTTGCTCTGCTTATATGGATACTTCGGACACACTCAGTTTTGTCTCCCTTGGTGTTGCCAGAAGTGCCCCAGCCTTCTGCACTGTCATTGGCAGCGGGTGTCCCCCTGGAGAAGAATGATCACGAGTCTTTGCAGTTTAGCGCACTCTCCTCTGGATGCTCCTCTTTGTGGAAGGGATCGACTTCTGCTCCCCCCCCACCCGCCAGTGATATGAGGGTCATTAGACTAATGGGGGAATGCCTGGGTCCTGGGCTATCGTCCCCAGAGTTTTTCTTCTGCAGCAAACATTGGCTTTCTGGCATGGCAGTGCAGACCCTAGAGCTTTTGGGTCCTTTCCAGTTCTTCCCGCTCAGAAGAGGGACAGTGGACAAGTCAGAGCCTGGTTCAGTTTTTGTCTTATAAGCGCTCTGTAGCAGTTGGACCCGGAGATTCGGATTGGATGGCCTTTGGTCAAGACCCAGGGTTCAGTCCCAATGATTCAGGCACAGATTTTGCTCTGAAAAATGAATGATCATTTTGCTCTGACGTGCACGGCAAGTCCAGTGTTCATTTATTCAAGAAAGTCAAGTTTGTCTGACCCTCTGGTGGCTGAAGAAGAGCCGCTGGTTTCCTGGACCCTGGGAGGATGATCCAAGGGCTGCAGAACAGATATGGCGTCCATCTGTCCAAGAAGGGTTGAAGTGTCTTCCTCAGTAGACTGGCTAACCTACTGAAGAGGGCTTTCACTTACCTATGGGCTTTACTCACCCATCCTCAATGAATCTAGTTGAAAGTCCCCAGGTAAGTGAAAGAATAAATACCTCCATAGAAATGTGTAAAAGGAGCAACATCTGGAAAGCAGTGTGTATAAATGGTCATAGCATGGGAAATGAGATCCCAGATGAGACTTTAATGGAAGAGGCTGACTTGGATTTAGTGGCGGTTACGGAGACATGGTTCCTAAACAACCATGACTGATGTAATTACACTGGGCTATACTTTACTCAGGAAGAACAGCATAGGAAAAAGTGGAGGAGGAGTGGTACTATATGTAAATAAAAAAAAAAGTATGTGTATATCTATCTATCTATATATTATATTTTAAAGCTATAGAATTACTGGGCTTAAAAGGGAGCAAGGAGGTACTGTGAGTTAAACTCAAAAGAGGGAGAGGGCAATCCATTTTCATTGGCGTGATATACATGCCTATTTTACAGAGAGAAGAAGTGGACGGGGATTTTATAGAAGACATATGCAGTATTGCCATGAAAGGAGACGTGTTACTGATAGATGATTTCAGTATGCCAGATGTTGATTGGCACATCCCTGTTGCTGTGTCATCTAGAAGTAAGGAGATCCTAGATTCTCCACAGGCAGAACTATTCCAGCAACTGGTAATAGAACCCACATGTAAAGGGGCCATACTGGACTTGGTGCTTACCAATGGGGAAAGTGTTTCTGATATAGTGGGAGATCATCTCGCATCCAGCGATCACCAGATGGTATGATTCAGTATCAGTACTAAGGCTGATAAAATCCATTAAAAAGTGAGGGTTTTTCACTTCAGGAAAACTCTTTGCCAAGATGGGACAATACCTCGAGTCATTAGTGGGTTGGAAATAGCTGGGGGATGTAGAAAAGCAATGGGCAAAACTGAAAGGAGGCCATTATGGTTCTCTAAAGAAGTAGCTGAAAAGGTGAAGAAAAAGGGTGGCCTTCATAAAATAGAAGAGATCACAGAGAGAGGAAGACGAAAATCTATATTTGGAAAAACTTACAGAAGCTAGAAAAGTAATCAGGAAAGCAAAGATACAAAAAGAAGAAATAACCAGTGCAATAAAATGGGGCGATAAGACATTTTTCAGATGTGTCAGTGAGAGAAGGAAGTGCAAAAGTGGTGACGGGGAGGAATATGTAGATGCTGTTGAGGATAAAGCGGACTTGCTTAACAAATATTTTTGTTCTGTGTTCACAGTTGAAGGGCCAGGAACCAGGAGCTCAGAAAACACTCACAAATAGGAACAGAAGCAATGAGGATCTCAAATGATTTTCAGAAGACTGTGTTCGTGAGAAGCTTTAAACTAAAAATAGGCAAAGCGATGGTACCAGATAGGATTCATCTGAAAATATTGAACTTGGGAACGTTCTAGCAGCTGCAATGATTGACCTCTTTGATGCTTTTTTTTGAGTCTCAGGTGGTGCCAGAGGACTGGAGAAAGGCACATGTGGTCCCTTTACACAAAAGCGGAAGTAAAGATGAGGTTTAAAACTACAGGCCGGTTAGTCTAACCTCTGTAAGTAAATTATTGGAATTGCTGCTAAAAGAGATATGAGGTTTCTGGAGTCCAATGGATTTCAGTTTACGAGGCAGCATAAGTTTACCAGAGGCAGATCTTGTCAGACAAATCTGATTGATTTCTTTGACTGGGTGATCAGGGAGTTGGACCGAGGAAGAACCCTAGATATGGTAAACTTAGATTTCAGTAAAGCTTTTGACACCTTTCCACATGGGCGACATATAAACAAATTGAGCACCCTAGGGATGGATTCTAAAGTAACTGACTGGGTTAGAAATTGGTTGAGTGGGAGGCGACAAAGGGTATAGGTAAATGATTCTCACTCTGAGGAGGAGGAGGTTACCAGTGGTGTGCTGCAGGGATCTGTCCTTGGTGCATAGGGAGAGGAATGGCCAGTAGAAAGATGGTGATAGTGCCTCTGATTAAGTCTCTGGTGCGACCTCGTTTGGAGTACTCTGCAATTCTGGAAACCACACTTTCAAAAGGACGTAAACAGGATGCAGTCTGTGCAGAAGGTGCCTACTAAAATGCTTAGTGGTCTTCGTTAAAAAGCATATGAGGGCAGTCTTAAAGATCTTACTTTGTAGATGTTAAAGGAAAGGCAGGATAGAGGAGATATGATAGATGTTTAAATACATCCATGGCATAATATGCAAGAGGAGAGCCTCTTTCGATTGAAAGCCAACTCGGTTACGAGAGGACATAGGATGAGGATGAAAGAGGATAGACGCAGGAGTAATATGTGGAAATATTTCTTTACAGAAAGAGTGGTAGATGCATGGAATATTTTCCCAGTGGAGGAGGTAGAGATGAGGACAATATCTGAATTAAAAAAAAAAAAGCATGGGACAAACACAGATCTCTAAAGGAAAAGAACTAGTATTTGACATGGAAGGGTAGACTAGATAGGCCATATGGTCTTTTTCTGCCCTCATGTTTCTATGTTTTACCCCCTCTGGCAGGAAATTTGGAAGTACAAGACTGCTTTTCCTCTAGATATCATCAAGAGCATGGTACCTTTGGAGTGGGCCCTGCCAGACTCCCCAGTGAAGGGGCTGAGAGTTTGCAGGAGGCTTTTGCCCTGCAACAGGAGAATTGCACACACCAAGAGTCGATGCACAGTTTACAGCGGTTGTGAATCAGGCTATCATTCCGGTAGAGGGTAGAATGCCCCTGAAAGACCCGGGGAACACTATCTTGAGGAGTCAGTGTGCAGCCTCCGTTGTCATCCTTCAGTTTTTGGTGTGTGTGGGCCTGATGTCTCTGTATCTGCTCTAGTGGTTTCAGTCCCTTATGTAGAGAATACTACCCCCCCCCCCATTCTTGGAGTTTGCTACAGCCTTTCTTGTCGGATGGTATTTACGATCTTGGAAGCCCAGACCAGATGTATTCCACAATCTAAAGTGGAAGAAAGGCCAAAAACTGCCAGTATGGTTTAAAGCTCTGGTCAGAGAGACTGTTATAACCAAAAAAGCATCTTTAAGGAAGTGGAAAAAGGAGCCAAATGACAAAAACTGGGAAAAACATAAGCACTGGCAAGCTAGATGCAAGGTATTGATAAGGCAGGCAAAGAGAGAATTTGAAAAAAGCTTGTCGTGAAAGCAAAAATGCATAGTAATTTTCAAATATATTCATAGTAAAAAATCTGTGAGTCAGTTGGACCATTATAAAAGGGGCACTAAGGGAGTACAAGGCCTTAGCAGAGAGACTGAATGAATTCTTTGCTTCAATCTTTACTGAAGATGATGTAGGGAAGTTAGCCATGCCTGAAAATTTTTAAAGGTGATGTATTGGAAAAATTGAAAGAAATACCAATAAACCAGTAAGATGTCATTCAACTATTTGATAAACTGAAGAGTAGCAAATCACCTGGACTGAATGGTATGCATCTGAGTGTGTTGATCTGAAATATGTGATTGTAAACCTACTATTAGTAATCTGTGAACTATCATTAAAATCATCTGTAGTAGTGGAAGATTGGAGAATGGCCAGTGTAACGCCAGTTTTTAAAACGGGTTCCAAGGGTGATCTGAGAAACTACACACCGGAGCCTGATGTCAGTACTGGGCAAAATGGTAGAAACCATTATAAAAAAATAAAATTACTGAACATGTAAATTGTCATAGTTTATTGGGAGAAAGCCGACATGGATTTAGCCAAGGAAAGTCTTGTCTTACTAATCTCTTACATTTTTTGAAGGTGAGCCAGTTGATATAGTGTATCTGGATTTTCAGAAAGTATTTGATAAGTTCCCTCATGAGAGACTGTTGATAAAATTTAAAAGTCATGGGATTGAAGGCAGTGTACTGTTGTGGATCAGGAACTGGTTAAATGATAGAAAGTAGAGAGTAGGGCTAAATGACCCATTTTCTCAATGGAGACAGGTAAATAGTGAAGTACCCTAGGGGATATGTTCTGGGTCCACTGTTTGGTTTTTTAGCATATTCATAAATGACCTAGAAATGGAAATAACGAGTGAGATGATTCAATTCTGCCAACGATACAAAATTATTCAAAGGTGTTAAAACAGAAGAGGATTGTGAAAAATTGAGAGGACCTTGGTAAATTGGAAGACTTTACATCCAGATGACACATGGAATTTAATGTGGTCAAGTGCAAAGTTATGCACCTTGGAAAAACAACCTGAACTATGGTTACATTGATGCAAAGTTTCACTTTAGGAACCACTACCCAGGAAAAGGATGTAGGCAGCATCGTGGATAGTACATTGAAACTCTCTGCCCTGTGTGCAGCGGTGGCCAAGAAAACAAATAAAATGCTAGGCATCATAACTGAAGGATGGAAGATAAAATCAAGGATATTATAATGCTTCTGTATCATTCCATGGTGCCACTGCATCTTGAATACTGTGTTCAGTTCTGGTTGCCATGTCTTAAAAAGGATATAGTGGAATTAGAAAAGGTATAGAGAAGAGCCACCAAAATGGTAAAGGGGATGGAAGGATACCCCTATGAGGAGAGGCTTAGAAGGTTAGAGCTCTTGAACTTGGAAAAGAGATTGCTGAGGGGAAATATGTAGAGGTCTATAAATTAATGAATGGAGTAGAATGGTTAATCATAGATTGGTGGTTAACTCCATCAGAAAGTTGAAAGACTAGGGGACCTGTAATTAAACTACAATATAATCCGTTTAAGACTAATGAGTGAATTTTTTTTTTCTCTTAACACTTATTCAAACTCTGGAATTTGTTTCTGGAGGATATAGTAAAAGCTGTTAGTGTAGCTGGGTTTAAAAAGGTTTGGACAAGTTCCTGGAAGAAAGGTCTATAAACCATTATTAAAGAGGCCTCTGGACAAGGGGGGAAAGGCACCTGTTAATTCTATTGGCACATCTTGTTGCTTGAGTCTGTCACATGGTGATGGTCTTTCTTAGTTGACACACTCTTGGTTCCAGGGAGTAGGAACTAAGTTATATGGCCTGTCAGTGGATTCTGCACTGCTACGGTTGTATCGATATGAATCTGATGGCAGCTTGGTCCAGTGCCAAAGCGTACTGCTTTTTCATTCGCCGTAGAGACAGGCTCCAAGGGGGGTGATCCTTAGTTCAGTCCTGGTCAGTGTAAGGCCTGCTGAACATGTTTCCTCCATGGCTCCTAGTGGGCTGCATGCTTCACCACATAGAGCAGCATCTGGGCAGGGTGATGCTGGAGGCACCAAATTGGCCCTGGAGGCCATTGTTCGGGGACCTGATGTGGCTTCTGCAAGGTCGTCCTCTGTGAGTGGTCCCAGCTTAGGGGTCATTACATCAAGGAGCTGTTCTTTCGGATGACCTGACTTACTTCTCACTTACAGCTTGGCTCTTGAAAGGCACCACTTAGCTTATAAGGGCTACTTTTTCACTGTGGTTTCTATGCTCCTCAAGGCTATGTTCGACTGCTGTCTTTTTGAGAAATGGTGCAGTCACTGTTATGCTAGATTGGATACAGAGGACTTTACTGTCTTTGCCTTTCTTCAGGATGGTTTAGAGAAATGTCCTTCTCTTAACTCCTTGAGGGTTCCTATGGCAGCTTCTTCCTGCTTCAGGGGGGAAGTTGCGGTGTGGCCCATTGCCTTGCATCCGGATGTTTCCCGTTTTCTCCAAGGGGTATGACATCTGCATCCCCCCCTGCGTTCAATTGTTCCACTGAGATATCTGCCTGGTGCTCCAGTGATTGGTTTGTTCTTTGGGCAATCCATGGTATACACACTATTCTTCGCCAGCACCTTAATTCAAAAGCACCGATTTTCTTCCTATCTTTTTCACTGTCTAACTTTTGTATCCATATGACATTATTGAAAATACCATGACTTTGACAAGTTGAATCTTGGTATGGAGAGAGACATCTCTGCTCTTGAGAATCTTGTCTAGGTCCTTCATAGCCATTCTGCCAAGAGCAATGTGTTGGATTTCTTGACTGCTTGTTTATTGATTCTTGATCCAAATAGGTTCAAGTTGTCTACTTTTTAAATTTCTTCTCCATCAACGATAAACTTACTGATTTTTGCCAGTCGTCTGGACCTTTGTCTTTACATTAAGGTTCAGGCCCATTTTAAGACGGTTCTTGATCTTGATAAGCAAATGTTTGATTGTCTTCACTTTCAGCCAATATTGTGGTATCAGCAGCATAGCAAAGGTTGTTGAGAAATATTCCACCAATTTTCACATCTCTGTTGTCTTCATACAGTCCTGCTTCTCTGTTGATTTCTTCTGCATATAAATGAAACAGGTATGGGGAAAGTATGCAGTCTAGTTGTTCACCTTTGCTGATTTTAAACCATTCTGTTTCTCCTTGTTCCATTCAAACTTCAAACAGCTAGTTGCGAACGGCGAAAGGCAAAAACTGCCAAAATGGATGACTGAGGAAACTCTGAAAATTATCCAGAAACACAGAGAAGCTAAAGCCAGAGGAGAAAGAGAAGCAATCACCGAAGTCCTAGAAATTTCCAATAATGCAGCAAGACGAGACAAGGACTACAATGGCTCATGCAAGGAAATAGAATTAGAAACTGTTAGAACAAGATTGGCTTTCCTAAAGTTTTGAGAGTGAAAGAAAATTCGAGCCTCAAATTGGAAGGCTATAAGATGCTCAAGGATTCATTTTGAATAATGCTGAGAAGATCGAGAAAAGATGGAAAGAATGTACAGTCTCATTATACCAGAAAGATCAAGTGGACCAATAGCCATTTCAGCCTGTACCTTATGATCAGGAGCCATTGGTGATGAAAGAAGTCATTGAAGCAGCACTGAAAGCATCATCAGTGAGCAAAGCACTTGACAATGATAGCATTCCCAGTGACGTATTAGAGCAATCACATGCAACTGTTACCATACTTACAAATATCTCTTATACCTCAACAAATAGAGTAGGATGAACTGCATGGAGCAGCGGTTACAACTATTCTAGACACCTTATTTGACAGACTAGATGGACTGTACTAGTTTATCTCCAGGAACAAGCAGGAATGTAGTCTTCACATATGGGTATCGTCGGTACCGACGGAGCCTGCGCGGGAACGCTCCCCAGCGTCCAAAAGGAAAGCCTTTGGGAGCATCCCACAGTGCATGCGTGCTGCCTTCCCACCTCACTGCCTCTCTCACTTCAGTTCTTAGTTTTCCGCAGAGCCGACAGGACGTCTCTCCTGTCACCGCAGAAAATTTTATCTTCCTTCTTGTTTTTTGTGATCGCGTCTGCCTTCATTCGACACCTACCGGTACCGCCGGTTCTCTTTTCTTATTTTCTTTAAGGAAAAAAAAAAAAGAATTTTTTCTTCTTTTCTAAGGGTGCCTCACCCCTCCTGGGGTTAGGCGCCATTTTGGGCACTAGGCCCAAAAATCTCCAGACATGGAGAAGCCAATTAGTGGTTTTAAAAAAATGTTAAAACTATGGCGGTACTATTTCAGTCACCGACACTCACGAATGGTGTCTCAAATGTTTAGGTCCTGAGTATAGTAACCCAAATGCCCTAGAGTATGGAGCAGACAGAGCTTAAAGATCCCAAATTACCCATGTCTACCAATAGCCAAATTAATATGAATAAAATACAGTCTCTAAAATGCTTGTATGCAAATGCTAGAAGTCTAAAAAATAAGATGGGAGAGTTAGAATATATAGCACTAAATGAAAGGTTAGATATGATTGGAATATCAGACATGGTGGAAGGAGGACAACCAGTGGGACACTGTGATACCTGGGTCCAAACTATATCGTAATGATAGAGCTGATCAAATTGGTGGAGGGGTTGCGCTCTATGTTAGAGAGTGCATTGAGTCAGAAAGGATTAAAGTTTTGCAGGAAACAAAATTTGCTGTAGAATCTCTATGGATTGAAATTCCATGTAAAAAGGGGAAGGTGATGACAGTGGGGGGTGTACTATGGACCGCCTGGCCAGAATGAACAAATGGATGATGAAATGCTCAAAGAAATCAAGGAAGCTAACAAATGTTACAGCACAGTAATAAGAATGGGTGATTTAAATTACCCCGGTATCGACTGGGTCAGTGTCACGGCAGGACATGCTAGGGAGATAAAGTTCCTAGATGAAATAAATGACTGCTTCTTGGAGCAGCTGGTTCATGAACCGACCAGAGGGGAAGCCATATTAGACCTAGTCCTTAATGGAACACCAGATCTAGTGCAAGAGATAAGGTTGTTGGGGCCACTTGGCAATAGTGATCATAGCATAACACCTTTGATTTAATTAGTGGAGGAGGGATAGTAAGGAAATCCACAGTACCTACCTTTTAACTTTCGAAAGGGAGACTATGATAAAATGAGAAAAATAGTTAAGAAAAAACTAAAAGGAGCAGTTGCAAAGGTTAAAAGTCTTACATCAAGCTTGGGTGTTTAAAAATACTATCTTGGAAGCCCAGACCAGCTGTATTCCATGCTTTAAGAAAAGTGGAAGGAAGTCCAAAGATCTGCCAGCATGGTTTAAAGGTGAGGTCAGAGAGGCTGTTGTTGCCAAAAAAGCATCTTTCAGGAAATGGAAAAAAGAGCCAAACGACAAAACCTGGAAACAGCACAAGCACTGGCAAGTCAAATGCAAGGCATTGATAAAGCAGGCAAAGGGAGAATTTGAGAAGAAGCTTGCTGCAGAAGCAAAAACGCGTAATAAAGACTTTTTCAAGTACATTCTTAGCAAAAAATCTGTGACAGTCAGTTGGTCCATTAGATGATAGAGGGGTTAAAGGGGCACTAAGAGGCGACAAGGCGATAGCGGAGAGACTGAATGAATTCTTTGCTTCGGTCTTTACTGAGGAAGATGTAGGGATGTTACCCATGACTGAAGTGGTATTTAAAGGTGCTGAAGAATTGAAGGAAATATCGATACATCGGGAAGATGTATTACAACTATTAGATAAACTGAAGAGTAGCAAATCACCTGGGCCTGATGGTATACATCCAAGGGTGTTGAAAGAACTGAAATATGAGATTGCAGACCTGCTATTAGCAATATGTGAACTATCATTAAAATCATCTCTAATACCTGAAGATTGGAGGATCACCAATGTAACACCAATTTTTAAATAGGTTTCTAGCAGCGATCCGGGAAACTACAGACTGGTGAGCCTGACGTCAGTACCGGGAAAAATGGTAGAAACAATCATAAAGAATAAAATTACTCAGCATGTAGATAGTGATGGCCTAATGGGAGACAGCCAACATGACTTTAGACAAGGAAGATCTTGTCTTACTAATCTGTTATGTTCTTTGAAGGAGTAAATAAACAGGTGGACAAAGGTGAGTTGGTTGATATAGTGTATCTGGACTTTTAGAAAGCCTTTGACAAGGTCCCTCATGAGAGACTTTTGGCAAAACTAGAGAGTCATGGGATAGGAGGCAGAGTACTATTGTGGATCAGGAACTGGTTAAAAGATAGAAAGCAGAGGGTAGGGCTAAATGGCCAATTTTCCCAATGGAGAAAGATGAATAGTGGTGTACCCCAGGGATCTGTGCTGGGTCCGCTGCTTTTTGACATATTCATAAATGACCTGGAAAATGGAATAACGAGTGAGGTTATCAAATTTGCAGATGACACAAAACTATTTAAAGTTGTTAAAACCCAAGAGGATTGTGGAAAATTGCAAGAGGATCTTGATAAATTGGAAGACTGGGCATCAAAATGGCAGATGAAATTTAATGTGGACAAGTGCAAAGTTATGCACCTAGGGAAGAACAACCCAAACTGTGGTTACACGATGCAAGGCCTCCACATTAGGAAAAAGATTTAAGCTTCATTGTGGATACCATGTTAAAACCCTCGGCCCAGTGTGCAGCGTCAGCCAAGAGAGCAAATAGAATGCTAGGTATCATAAGGAAAGGAATGGAAAATAAAACAAAAGATATTATAATGCCTGTATATCATTCCATGGTGAGACCGCACCTTGAATATTGTGTGCAATTCTGGTTGCCGTATCTTAAAAAGGATATAGCAATTTTAGAAAAGGTTCAGAGAAGAGCCACCAAAATGGTAAAGGGGATGGAAGGATACTCCTATGAAGAAAGGCTAAAAAGGTTAGGACTCTTTAACCTAGAAAAGAGACGGCTGAGGGGAGATGTGATAGACGTCTATAAATTAATGAATGGCGTGGAATGGGTAAACGTAGATCGATTGTTTACGTTATCAGAATATAGAAAGACTAGGGGACATGCAATGAAGCTACAGGGTAAACTATTTAAGACTAATAAAAGAAAATATTTTTTCACTCAGCGTGTAATCAAACTCTGGAATTTGTAACCAGAGGATGTAGTAAAGGCTGTTAGTGTAGCTGGGTTTAAAAAAGGTTTGGATAAGTTCCTGGAGGAAAGGTCCATAAACCATTATTAAGAAGGGACCCAGGATATCAATGCTTGACCCAGTACAAGCATTGTGGAACCTGTGTCTTTTGGGGAAACTGCTAGGTACGTATGACCTAGATTGGCCACTGTTGGAAACAGAATACTGGACTTGATGGACCTTGGTCGACCCAGTATGGCATTCCTTATGTTCTTATTGTCCAGCGGAGTGTAAGAAGGATAACCAAAAGGGGCCTGCAGAACAGAGCTGCAAAGGCTGGTTCTCTGTTCACTGTTGATACGATGTCAGTTGCATCGACGTCCTTCAGGGCTTCATCTTCCTCTCATGGATCTCAGGTAACTAAACAAAAGTCTGTAAAGACTAGCCGGTCCTTGAAGGGTAAATCTCCTGCAAAGCATCGAGATGCCACTGGCACTACCCTCGAGGAAGGTACACCGGCAAAATTGCCCCGGCGGGAGTCTTTGGTCTCCAAAGCACAAATGGGGTCTCAGAATGTTCCAGAGGCCTCCACCTCTGCAGAGCTTCTATTGCCATGTTCTGGGGTCGTAGCCACTTCCACCGGTACCGACCAGGCATTGGCATTAGCAATGGATAAGAGAATCCTTGCTATTGAACGCAGTCTAGCATCCCTCTTAGCTGCCTCGGTACTGGCTCCAGTGGCACCCACTCGGGTGGGGTGGCTTCCTCCCATGTTGAGCCTCGAGAGTTTCTCCAGCATCGAGGGGTTGGAACCGAAACGCCACAGTACCGATATTCGTTACCAGCATCGATCGATGCAAAGCTCCGATGAGTTTTCCGATTCAGATGACTCTACCTATACAAGAGCAGTGCTATTGAAAGATCCATTTCCTTCTCCTGAGCGCAAAATGTCTCCTCCAGAAGACATGTCTTTTCTGGATTTTATACGTAATATAGCTTAAGGGCTTTCAATCACGGTTACTCCTGAGAAGGAACCTAGGGCAGAAGAATTCTGCAATACCCTTTGGCTCCTAAAGAGGCAGCGATGCTGCCCATTCATCAGATCCTTCAAGATCTTATGTTCAGAATGTGGGAAACTCCCTTAACGGTGTCACCACATTCTCGACGCCTCGCTGCCATGTACCGAGTCCCGCCTTCTCCAAGGTTTCAGAAGACTCAGTTACCACACCATTCTATGTTAGTGGAATCAGCCATGCGGAGAATGAAGAGTGCTAAAACGCATTCTTCCAACCCGCCTGGCTGTGAATCGAGGACACTCGATGCCTTTGGGCGTCGATGTTTTCAATCCTCCATGCTAGCAGCTAGGATTAGCTCATATTCCCTTTACATGGGAATGTTTCTAGAGGAGGTTACAGCGGATCTGGAACGCATGAGCCCTCTTCTTCCCGAAGATAAATGGGTTCAGTACCTCACTCTGCTCAAGCACGCTCAAAATGTCTCCAAATTTGTGAACCGTGCAGCTTTTGACTGCTTTGAAGCTATTAGCAGAACCTCTGCTATTGCTATCGGAGCACGGCAGATTGCCTGGCTCCGAGCATCAGATCTAGAGGAGTGGGTGCAAGAGAAGTTAGAAAACATCCTTTGCACAGGTGAAAACTTGGGAAGGATTGGCAGACCAAGGCTAATCAGATTGAATCTGACAATACCACCTTGAATAGGCTATCAGTCTACTGCCAACTCATCAAAGAAAAAAACAGGCAAGATGTTTTTCTTTAACAAAAAGAAAAAATCTTATTCCCATCCAATTCATTGTCCAGTTCATGCTCCCCAGAAGGGGCAGCTCCCCAGAAGGGGCAAGCTCAAAGAGCTCAACCGGCTCAGCAGATACACCCTCCGCAAGAGCTTTGACTTCTACCTAGAGAACTTAACCATTTTTGCCTCTGAAGGGTCCAGAGCCCTTGACCGTTACGGGCAGATTATGCCATTTTGCCATAAGATGGCAACAAATAACATCAGAAAACTGGACTCTGTCCATTGTGGGACAGGGGTACAAACTTCACTTTCTCAGCATGCCCCGCCTACAGTCATAAAACAATTCAATTCTCAAGGCCCTGTCACCGACATTCTGTGTCAGGAGGTGTCTTCACTCCTTGCTCAAGGAGCAATAGAAGAGGTACCCATATCGGGGGCTGCTGGGTCTCCTGAGTTCGGACTCAGGTTGACGGCCTTGGAGCGCAGCTTGACTGCCTTCATGGACCAGCAGCGGGCATTGATCGCTGGCCTCGCTGGCGCGTCTGCCCTGACCGCCGGGACGTCGACGTCTAAGTCGACCCCGGAGACCGAGCCGATCCTCGAGTCCATGCGGGCTCGAGTCGATCCTCGGTCGAGGTCGCCTTCGGCCTCCCGTTCGGGGCCGAGGTCGTCGACGCCGACCCCCTCGGCGTCGGGGCGGACGGCGTCTGTGCCCGCCCGACCGGAGCCGCTCGACTCCTCCTCCGAGGAGTCCGCCTGGGAATCCGAGGTGGATGAGTCGCCTGGTTCTTTCCGGACTTGGTGTGTCCCTTCTGACTCCCCCGAGTCCGAGCCTCGGAGACGGTCCCCCCCGGAGGATGCCCGGTTCTCGGACTTCATAAGGGACATGGCCAAGGCCTTGGCCTTCCCTGCGGATCCCGAGGAGAAGCCTCGAGCCGAGGAGCTCGATGCCCTCCAGTATGACTCTCCTGCGAAGGAGCTCTTTACTGTACCGGTTCCTCCGATGCTGGAACGACTTCTCTTCCGCATGTGGGAGAGTCCGGCGTCGTCGCCGGTCTTAAGCAAGCGGATCGATGCCATATATCGAGTCCGCAAGAGCCCTGGCTTCCAGAAAGCACAGCTGCCGCACCATTCCATGGTGGTGGAATCGGCCATGCATCGGCTCAAGAGCCAGAAGATGCACTCCTCGGTGCCTCCCGGCAGGGAAGCCCGCAGCCTGGATGGCATCGGTAAGAAGTGTTTTCAGGGCTCTATGCTTGCTTGTCGGGTCCAGACTTACCAGCTCTACATGGGCATGTATCTCCGGGACCTGGCTAAAGAACTAGCCGGATTCTCTGCTGGTCTCTCCGAGGAACCTTTGCGGAGGTTCCTGGCCTTGTCCACTGGTATTCGTGAGTGCTCCAAGTTCATTTCTCGAGCAGCCTATGATGGCTTCGAGGCATCGGCTCGAGTGGCCGCAGCTGGCATCGGAGCCCGCCGCCAGGCTTGGCTCCAGTCATCCGACCTCGAGCCCTGGGTGCAGGACAAGTTGGTCGATGTCCCCTGCAGAGGTGAAAACCTCTTTGGTAAACCTATGGACAAGAAGGCTGCTCAGCTCGAGACAGAGACTCTCACCAGGACTCGGCTCTCCAGGAAAACCTCTGCCCCTTCCCAGAAGAAGAAGGGCTCGGGGAAAAAGCCCTTTTACCCGAGGAAGGCGGCTGCCTATAAACACTACCCTCATTATCAGGCCTCCGCAGCTCCCCATCAGGGTCAGCAGGCCAAGGGACGGGGTAACGGATCCCGTAGGCAGCAAGCCCCCAAGCCTGCGCCACCGGCCCCTGCTCCGCAGGGTGGGGGTTTTTGACTCTTTCAGCATAGCCTCTCCCCCTCCGCTGGTTTCTCTCAGCACGGGAGGCCGGCTGGTCCACTTTGCCCACAGGTGGTCCAACATCACATCAGTTACCTGGGTGCTCCACATAGTCCGAGAGGGCTATCTTCTACACTTCCACCAGGTACCTCCCCCCTACTTTCCAGGGGAGCCTCTGCGACCCCCTCTTCACCGGGACTTACTCCTTCGGGAGTTGGCAAGTCTTATTCGGGAACAGGCAGTGGAACCGGTGCCCCACCACCTGAGAGGTCAAGGCTTTTATTCCAGGTACTTCCTGATACCAAAGCGAACTGGAGGCCTCAGACCCATCCTGGACTTGCGGAACCTCAACAAGTTCCTGGAGAGGGAAAAGTTCAAGATGCTTACCCTTGGAATCCTGCTGCCCTACCTCCGGCAGGGAGATTGGCTATGCTCCTTGGATCTAAAGGATGCCTACACTCACATCCTCAGCCACCGACAATACCTAATGTTTGTGGTGGCGGGCAATCATTACCAATACAGAGTACTGCCCTTTGGCCTATCCTCCGCACCACGAGTCTTCACAAAATGTCTCGCAGTGGTAGCGGCTTATCTCCGGCTTCAAGGCCTCTTCGTCTTTCCTTACCTGGACGACTGGCTTATCAGGGCTCCGTCCGCCACGGAGGCCACTCACACCACGCAACGTACTGTGACTCTGCTCCAGTACTTGGGCTTTGTCATAAACTTCGAAAAGTCCACTTTGCTCCCCTCTCAGGACCTCGAGTTCATCGGCGCCAGATTGGACACGCTTCAGGCGCGGGCTTTTCTGCCGCTCGACAGGGCTCACCGGCTCATGGCTCTCGCCAGCCGTTTTCGCAGCCATCCCCGGGTCTCGGCCCGGCTCTTCCTGAAACTGCTCGGCCATATGGCGTCCACGGTCCATGTGACCCCCAATGCCCGCCTGAACATGCGGCCAGCTCAGTGGTGCCTTCGCTCTCAATGGCGTCAGGCCTCGATGAGACTGGCGGACTCGGTACGCATCTCCAGCCCGCTAGTCTCTTCTCTACGATGGTGGCTTCTCCTACCCAACCTAGTGCTCGGAATGCTTTTCCAGTCTCCTCCGCCGGTTCAGGTTCTGACGACCGACGCTTCTCTCCTGGGTTGGGGAGCACATTGCCAGGGGTCATGTACTCAGGGTCTCTGGACCCCGTGGGAATCTGCCCAGCAGATCAATTTCCTGGAGCTCAGGGCCATTCGCCTGGCTCTAAGAGCCTTCTCCCACCTCACGTCTCACCAGTCTGTGCTGGTCCAGACGGACAATCAAGTTGCTATGTTCTACGTGAACAAGCAGGGGGGCACGGGCTCCTTCCTTCTCTGCCGGGAAGCACAAAAGCTCTGTGCTTGGGCCGTCAGCCGGGGAATCCTCCTCAAAGCTGTCTATCTCCCAGGTCAAGAAAATCACCTGGCAGACAAACTGAGCAGAATCCTCCAACCGCACGAGTGGAGATTGGACCCGTTGGTGGTTCAACGGATCTTCCTACGGTGGGGCCTCCCCACACTGGATCTCTTTGCCAGTCCTCTGAACAGGCAACTTCCTCGATTCTGCTCTCGGGAACCGCATCCCCTCCGAGTAGCGGCGGATGCTTTTCTGCTCTCATGGTCCACGGGCCTTCTGTATGCCTTTCCTCCCATGCCGCTGGTGTCTCGAACTCTTTTCAAGGTTCTCCAGGACAAGGCCTCCGTGATCCTGATCGCTCCCCGGTGGCCCCGGCAACCGTGGTTCCCGCTTCTGATGCAGCTGGCGGTGGATACCCCGTTGCCTCTGGGGTTTCAACCCGATCTCCTGACCCAGGATCAGGGGTCTCTCCTACACCCCAACCTCAGATCTCTTCATCTGATGGCCTGGCTGCTGAAAGGGTAGTCCTTGCTCCCCTCCTGTTGCCTCCGGAGGTGGAGGAAGTCGTGCTGGCTTCCAGGCGACCCTCTACCCGGAAATCCTACGCCCTTAAATGGCGTCGCTTTTCCAACTGGTGTACTCAACAGTCTCAAGATCCCTTCTCCTGCTCGGTGTCGGTGGTCTTGCAGTACTTGCTTTCCCTCTCCAATCTTGTGCTCAAGTCCAACTCGGTCAAGGTTCACCTCAGTGCTATTTCAGCACATCATGTGCCAGTGGAAGGCAGGCCTCTTTCCGGCCACCTCCTCGTGGCTCGGTTCTCCCGGGGCCTCCTTCTCCTCAAACCACCATTGCGCCCCCCAGCCCCTGACTGGGACCTGAACGTGGTTTTACAGCGGATCACCTGCCCGCCTGTTGAACCCATGGCTACCTGTCCTCTTCGTTTTCTCTCTTGGAAAACCTTATTCCTGGTAGCCCTCACTTCCGCTAGACGCGTTAGTGAGCTGCAGGCCCTGGTGTCTGATCCTCCCTACACTCGGTTCTACAAGAATAGGGTAGTCCTGCGGACTCATCCTAAGTTTCTTCCAAAAGTGGTCTTCCCTTTTTTACATGAATCAGGAGGTGGTGCTTCCGACCTTCTTTCCCAGGCCACACTCCAGCCGAGCTGAGATGGTCTTGCATACCCTGGACTGTAGAAGGGCGCTGAACTTCTACCTTGATTGTACGCGGGAGCGCCGTAAGACTGTCCAGCTCTTCCTGTCTTACGACCCTAATAAATTAGGGCTCCCTGTCTCCAAGCGTACTCTGTCCATCTGGGTAGCTGACTGTATCGCTTGGACTTATGCGGCGGCAGGCCTCTCGTTGGAGAGTCGAGTCACCGCTCATCGGGTTCGGGCGAAGGCTGCGTCAGTGGCTTACCTCCGCTCTGTTCCATTGGCAGACATCTGCCGGGCCGCTACTTGGTCTTCGAGCCAGACTTTTGCGGCCCATTACTGCCTCGAGAGGGAGTCCCGCAGGGACAGTGCTTTCGGACAGGCAGTCCTCCGTAATCTCTTTGAGGTTTAGGCAACTCCTACCCTCCATCCCGGATGTTGGGCTACCGGTTGGAGATTAATCAGAGAAGATTCCTTCCTTCTGTGCTGCTGAGCTAGAGGGAGCTCATTTTTGTGCTTAGGGTCTCCGGTAGCCTTAAGCTGGGGAGTCCCATATGTGAGGACTGACTTCCTGCTTGGTCCTGGAGAAAGCGTAGTTACTCACCTGTAACAGGTGTTCTCCAGGAGCAGCAGGAATCAGTCCTCACAACCCTCCCTCCTCCCCTTGGAGTTTCAATCATATGATTTAGTTTTTGCAATTTTTTTGCTGTCTTTTTGCTATGTCATCAGACTGGCCAAGATGGCACCTTTGGGCGGGAAGGGGACCGCGCATGCGCGCTGCAATTCCCAAAGGCTTTCTTTGAAAGCTGGGGAAAATTGCTCCGCGAGGGCTCCGTCGGCGCCGACGTCACCCATATGTGAGGACTGATTCCTGCTGCTCCTGGAGAACACCTGTTACAGGTGAGTAACTACGCTATCTCTAGCCTTGGCTCAAAACACTAAACAATCTTCATAATGCTAGACAAAATATTCTTACACTCTTCGGCTTCTCTGCTATATTTTCATCTTAATTACGAGGTCAGTGCACAATCAGCAAAGATATAGTGGAGGACATTCCTACTAAAGCAGACATCTAGCTTACCTAAACAATAAACAGTAAAAGTTTTAATTCTCTTATCTCCAGGAGAGCAGAACATGTTATCAAACCAGAATAGAACAGTATTTCTTTCTAACAGCTAACATCATTCTGCAATTTTCCAAAATCAGCAATAACATTTTAAAGCAGGAAAAAAGGGCTTCAGACCTAGCTCTGCTACATGCTAGGCCATCGCCTATCACACCAGCATGTATTTTTTTCCTTTCTATGGACTTACTACTTGGTAAGTCTTCTTCAGCTCCATTCTCTTCACCCTCTTACCAAGTTTTTCCTCTGTAAGAGCGGATTTACTTCGCTGGGAGACTTTTTCTTCAGCCTCTCTAGTTTTTGTCACTTTCCAGTGCGGAGTTTTCCTCTCTGAGTTACCTCCCCTGTTTCAGTCTTACTTTGAGGCAGCTTATCAGACATGTCCAGAGTTTTCTACTCCTGTTCTGTCCTTTCTGTTTTTGAACAGTAAGATTCTTTCTGCTGTCTTGCTAGCAGCTGCCTATGCAGGAGCCTTAATGTTTGGTCCACAAACAACCAGATTTGTCCTCCACTAAGATTCTGTCTAATCTTAGTAGTGGCTCCAAGTCAGTGCTTTCATCTATCTTGGAGATTATCTCACTACAAGCTTTCCGGATTGGTCTTCTAATTCTTTTTTTTTTTCTTTTTTTTTTTTGGTTTTCAAAATATTTATTCAGCAAATTCAATAATACAAACATTCTAAAAAACAACATTGCGAATCCATAAGCAAACTAATTACAGTCCACATCATGAGGAGCAGAAGAAAACAAGAATAAAAAAGAAAAAACTTACACAAAGAAAACTGCAAGAAAAGGGAAAGCTGGCCTGATCATTTTAAACTTTTTTTTCTATCTGGTGATAAAAATTCAACCAAGAACTAACTATCGACCTGTAAAGGATGTGACAAAAGAAAAGTTTCCAAAGCCGATGCCTCCAAGAAGACATACTTGGTGTCCTTAAAAGTGATTAACATTTGCAAGGAAATTTTAGGAAAAACGTGGCACCAATAGCTAAGATGCGGGGCTTTAACAATAAAAAGCCCCGACGGCGAAGCTGAGTCGCCCTGGAGACATCCAGAAACATATTAATTTTCTCCCCACAGAAGACAGCCTCTTTATTCATAAAATACAGGGCTGTTAGAATCCATTCCAAGGTGAGGATCTTAGACTTTAGGAAGACTAACTTTGCGAGGATGGGCCAATACCTCAGGGAGTCGTTGGTGGGATGGGAACAGCTGGGGGATGTAGAAAAACAGTGGGCAAAACTGAAAGGGGGTCTTTTAAGGGCAACCAACCTTTTTGTTAAAATGGTAAATAAAGGCAAAACGGAACAGGAGACCGCTATGGTTTTCGAAGGAAGTAGCTGAAAAAGTGAATTAAAAGAGGGAGGCCTTCATGAAATACAAGAGATCACAGAGAGAGGAAGGACAGGCATTTGTATTTGGAAAAACTTAGAGAAGCTAGCAAAGTAGTCAAGAAGGCAAAGATTCAAAAGGAGGAGGAAATAGCCAATGCAATAAAATGGGGGGATAAGACATTTTTCAGATATATTAGTGAGAAGAGGAAGGGCAAAAGTGGTATTATCAGACTCAAGGGTGCAGGGGGGGAATATGTAGAAGCTTATAAGGATAAAGCGGAATTGCTTAACAAATATTTTTGTTCTGTGTTCACAGATGAAGAACCAGGAGCAGGACCTCAGAAAACACCCACAAATAAGAACAGAAGCGAGGGACATCTTGAACAATTTTCAGAAGACTGTGTTCGTAAGAAACTAGCTCAACTTAAAGTAGACAAAGCGATGGGACCGGATGGGATACACCCTAGAATACTGAGGGAACTTGGGGACGTTCTAGCAACTCCACTGACTGACCTTTTCAATGCCTCGTTGGAGTCGGGAGTGGTGCCCAAAGGACTGGAGAGAGGCTCATGTGGTGCCTTTACACAAAAGCGGAAGTAAGGATGTGGTTGAAAACTACAGGCCGGTTAGTTTAACTTCGGTGGTGAGTAAATTATTGGAAACGCTGCTGAAAGAGAAAATAGTGAGGTTTCTGGAGTCCAGCGGATTACAGGATCCGAGGCAGCATGGATTCACCAGAGGCAGGTCTTGTCAGACAAATCTGATTGATTTCTTTGACTTGGTGACCAGGGAGTTGGACCGAGGGAGAGCTCTAGATGTGGTGTATTTAGATTTCAGTAAAGTCTTTGACACTGTTCCTCACAGGCGACTTATAAGCAAACTGAGCACCCTAGGGATGGACCCTAAAGTTACTGCTTGGGTTAGAAATTGGTTGGGTGGGAGGCGACAGAGTACAAGTAAATGGAGCTCACTCTGAGGAGAAGGATGTTACCAGTGGTGTGCCCCAGGGATCTGTCCTTGGTCCGATTCTTTTTAACATCTTTGTTAGTGATATAGCGGAAGGGCTGTCGGGTAAGATTTGCCTCTTTGCAGATGATACCAAAATCTGCAATAGAGTAGACACCCAGGAAGGTGTAGATAACATGAGGAGGGATCTAGCTAAGCTTGAAGAATGGTCTAGAATTTGGCAGCTGGGATTTAATGTTAAAAAATGTAAAGTCATGCATTTGGGCTGCAGCCATCCAAGGGAGCAATACAGTATAGGAGGTGAAGTACTTTTGTCCACTAAAGAAGAGCGGGACCTAGGCGTGGTTGTGTCTGATGATCTTAAAGTAGCTAAACAGGTAGAAAAGGCGACGGCAAAAGCTAGAAGGATGCTTGGGTGCATACGGAGAGGAATGGCTAGCAGAAAAAAGGAGGTGATAATGCCTCTGTATAAGTCTTTGGTGCAACCTCATTTGGAGTATGGTGTACAATTCTGGAGACCGCACCTTCAAAAGGATGTGAACAGGATGGAGTTGGTGCAGAGGGTTGCTACTAAAATGATTAATGGGCTTCATTATAAAGCATATGAGGACAGACTTAAGGATCTTAATATGTACAGCTTAGAGGAAAGGCGGGATAGAGGTGATATGATTGAGATGTTTAAGTACCTCCGTGGCATACATGTTCAGGGAGAGAGCCTCTTTCAATTGAAAGCAAGTTCTGCTACGAGGGGACATGGGATGAGGGTGAAGGAAAATAGATTCAGGAGTGATATGCGGAAATATTTCTTTACGGAAAGAGTAGTGGATCCATGGACTAGTGGAGGTGATAGAGATGAGGACAGTAACTGAATTCAAAAAAGCATGGGACCAACACAGAGGATCTCTAAAGGTAAAAAGTGGATTGTTGTTGTTATGGATGGACAGACTAGATAGGCCATGTGGTCTTTTTCTGTCATCATGTTTCTATGTTTCTACAGTCATATCAGAGCATTCTTTTAAACCTCAGACACAAATGATACCAGAAGTGTAGCCCGTGTTGAGATTATATCCCGAGAGGACTCAATGAACGCAGAAACGTCCAGAGAATCCTGGGATACAACAGGGGCAGCTCCAGGAGACATCTCCTTAATAACGCGCCCCTTTAGAACGCGACCGCTACCGCGTACTGGTCGTGCTTTTAAGGCCCCCTGGATGACGTCAGTGCCAGGCGCCGCACAGATGGACCGGGTACTCCGGGCTGCCGAAGAGACTCCCAACGCGATGCACAGGGCAAACAGCCAACCTCTTTCCTCACACGCTCCCCTTGGTCTTCTATTTTTGCCATCTCCATTCCCCTGGTTTTGGCAGCATAATTGGCAGAGATACTGCCTCTCTAGCAGCCAGTTCTATCTCCTCATTCTCCTGCATCATGCTCTCTGCAATTCTACAGAGAAGCTTTCCACTATGTGGTCTTGCTAGAGAGCATGGGTTTTTTTTCTCCAACAGCTATCCTAGATGGTTGGAAAAGGCTTTTCAGTCATGTCTCCCATGACTAGAAGGTTCTCCCTTCTTTTACTATCTCCTTTTGATATAAAGGACCTAGGCCTTCTCTTACGTAAAGGCTTAAGGAGTTGCCAATTCCCTGCTTTGGTCCATAGCATTCCCAATCGGGGATATGCTCTTTCTCCTTGCAGCTCGTCCTCATGGTAAGAACGCATGATACTTTTTGCCCTTAAGCAGGTCAACATGGTATCTCATCTCTGTGTCTTCTGTCTACTTACCATGCTAGAGTCCTGGAAGACTCGGGACTTGCTGGCTGCAGATTGATATTATCCTCTGTTTTTCATGTAACCATCCTGGTTATTTCACTAGCTAGCATCCTTGCAGATCATAACCAGGGGAAATAGATTCTCTATATATCTTCTCAAGTAGGTTCCACCTCCTTGTTAGATGAATCTTTCCTCTCCACATATCCTATGTGAATACCATGCTGTAGGCATATCTGTCTATTTAATTGCATATTTATGCCCCTCCATATCTCACTATAGATATATTCTTATATGTCTATCTATATATCTATATGTACATATATCTATATATCTATATCTATATATATGTATCTATCGAGATATTTCATTATAGATAGATATGTCTCCACATACTTATCTATCTGACTTTCTATGCTCATATAGCAATATGTTTCTGACAGAGGGGCTTTACCCATACCTATGCTATCCAGCAGGTTTGGGGTTCTACGCACACAACCACTCCTGTGGTACTCAACAATTTTTATACCATAACCTAAGGGTTTAGGTACCTCTGAAGCTCTCCGTGCCCAATATGTCTCCTAGCTTACCCCAGTTAGGAGAGACATTGTGGATCTTCAGTTACTCACAGGCTTTAACGCCTCAGGCATTTGTCCTCTCTTTTTGGGATACAAGGGCTTCCCATACCCTTTCTCCCCCCAAGGACTGTGCCTGTTTGTCCAAATCAGTTAGCTTTTCTCTTTTTGCTCCTAAGAGTGATCCACTCTGCCGCCAAAAGAGTTAGGTTTTTATCATACAGCCTTCCGCTGAAGGCCCACCGTTTTTGTTCTACCCCAGTTTTTCCTACTGGGGTTGCCTGTTAGCTTTCAGAATTCTGACCTCCACTGTTTTCCTACGGGTTTATTACCTCCACTTTACAGTGAGGTCCTCTTCACGGTTCCTCTACTGGGTTTCCCAGTAGATCCATGAACCTCCATACTTCTGTGAAATCCTGTCAGGGGAGGTCCATATTGCAATATTCTTTGCAATGTCATTGATGACAATCATCATCCACACATGGACTCCTTCTCTACAGTCCTATGCTAGGTTAGCTGTTCCACAGCATCTTTCTTTCTTCAACTCCTACCCTCCATCCTCAGGATGCCTGGTGTTCTGGGAGATAGCATGTTCCAACCTATGACATGCTGGGACTCCAGGCATCTCAGCTTGGGAGTCCCCATATGTGAAGACTCATTCCTGCTTGTTCCTGGAGATAGCACAGTTACTTACCTGTAACAGGTGATCTCTGGGAACAGCAGGAATAAGTCTTCACAACCCACCCACCTCCCCAGGAGTTGTCTCTCTATCTATCTTTCCTTTCCTCTCTCTCTCTCTTTGTCTCAGCTTTAAAATTTAACTGAGGAGAGGCAGTTGGGAAAGGCGGGAAGGCAGCACGCAGGCATGGTGGGAAGCTTCCAAAAGCTCTTGATTGGACGCTGGGAAGCGTTCCCACGCAGACTCCGTCGGTACCGACGTACCCATATGTGAAGACTTATTCCTGCTGTTCCCAGAGATCACCTGTTACAGGTAAATAACTGTGCTATCTCTTCCATCTTTCAAATTCTGGTCTTAAGACAAATTCAGTGCGAGTCTATCTCAGTGCTATTGCGGCTTTTCACAGACCCCAAGATGGACAACCAATCTCTTCTCATGCACTTGTGTCAAGATTCCTGATAGGTCTACTATTGAGAAAGCCCCCCCATAAAGCCGCCACCGGTGGCATGGTACCTGAATCTTGTTTTTGTGCAGCTTATGAAGCCGCCTTTTGAACCTTTAGCCACTACAACGTAAAGCAATCCACAAGGACAACTAATAAGGTAAACAACAAAAAGGGAATCGCAGTCGGTACGCCAGTGAGAACGATAAACCCGGCAAGGGTTCTTTCATCGAGAATGGCTACTGTTTCCACGTTCATCAGCTAATCAGGAGGAGGACGGTTTTACAGGTATTTTCCCATATCTGGCCGGAGTTCCTAAATTGGTTAACATCATCCGTCGGTATTGGCCGGTGCTGTCTGTCCACCCCTATTTTTTAGGTAAACGATTAAGGGTGGCCTATTCGCGGGCACCGAATCTCCGTGACCGGATTGTAAAATCATCTTGGCCAACGGATCGACCTCCTATTTTTCATGACAATCCAGGTCATTACACTTGTGGATCATGTTCTTATTGTGCAATGGCAATAACTGGCTCGGTTTGGCAACATACTTCAACATCTAAGGTTTATCGTTCTCACTGGCGTACCGACTGTGATTCCCTTTTTGTTGTTTACCTTATTAGTTGTCCTTGTGGATTGCTTTACGTGGGTCGCACTACTCGTAAAGTCAAACTCCGCCTTGGTGAACATAAGTCCCGCTTACGGATGAAAGAAATGTCGGCACCTATGGTTGCTCATTGCCTTCAAGAAAATCATCTGTTTCATCAATTATACTGGCGGGTTTTAGATCATGTTCCTAGTGATCCTCGCGGAGGGGATCGTACTGCTAAATTGCAACGCACCGAACAACGATGGATATTTATGTTGAACACAGTTTCCCCTCAGGGTCTTAATGCCTCCGTAGAGTGGCACACACTCTTGTGATGATTTGATAGGAATGACTTCATTGGGATTCCCTTGTTGTGGGTTCTCCCAAAAATCATGTGCTTGTTACGTATGAGTGACCCATTGGCTGCGCAGATTTCTCCGTGTACAATGACGTCACACGCTATCCTCTTTGTAAACCTAACCTTTGTGCTTCAACTAAAAGCCTATCTTTGGGATTCCACAACTTTCACCTGATGCAGGGCCATAGATGATATGACTGGCTCGAAACGTGGCACGTTGTGTTTTCTGGATTCTCTAATGGCTGAATTGAAAGAAAAAAGCTAAGTTTTCAAGCATTTAAAATGAGTAAAATGGACTGACCACGGCGAGGAGCGGGTTTTCTCCTGCTTCCTCTTGACTGGTTACTCCGACAAAAAGAGAGTGTATTTCCCTGTTTATGATTGATGATTTATTTACACGGGAGGTTCTGTGTGCTGGGGTATTCTTATATTTGGATTCACGAGTTCTAACCTGTGCTGGGGGTTCTTTTTTGACCAGTACTAGTATGGCTGGCACCACCCACCAGCTCCCAGTACGTTCAGTCTCCAAGCAGCTGGAGGAGGTAGTGAGCCAGGGTGCTGGGCTCACTGAAAGAGCAAATAAGGAGTCAGTCAGGGATTTTATTCTGGTTGGGTTTTCCTTTTGGCTTTCTTTACATAGTTTGTTTAGTTTTCTTAGTGTTGGTTAAAAAAAAAAATAACCTAGAGGTTCCAGCCCCGAGTACCAGAGCTCTATGGCTTCACTGAGAAGGATCTCCCCCCTCCCCCCTGTGAGTGTCCTGGGGAATGTTGAGGTGAGGTGGCTGATAATGATCCAGGGCTTGAGGACGGCTCCTGATCCTGCGAACGGGAGAGGAGCCACTGGTGCTGGCATGCAGCTTGAGAGTGCTCTTGCTTCTCCCCCTCAACGCCGAAGCTGCATGCAGGCTGAGTGCGGGGAAGGTAGTCAGTGGACTGCCCGGCGGCAATATGAGGAAATGTCCGGTGCAGTTGGAGGAGGCTCTTCTCCCTTCCAGCACTGTTTCCAGGTACTGGGGGAGGGTTCCTTCGGCGCAGTGAGTCTCGGTATGAAGCGGCCTAGCAGGGGTTGAGGCCTAGCGCCTCATGGTATTTGGTGGCTGCTATGGCACAGGAATGCAGGGCTACATTGTTTCTCCCGCGCTTTCTTTAATTGTTTGGGACAGCCCGGTCTGCTGCTAGGGGAGCATGTCTTGCGCTGCAGGCCCTGGTGGGGAGCTTTCTCTCTCTTGCTCTCCCATAATTTCTGTCTTTCTCTTAATTTAAAGCAAAAAAAAAAAAGACTAACAAGATCTTTAAAGAGAGATATAGGAGGATAGTGGCCCTACTTGGTTTGTTTGTTCCTTTGTCTTCCCCGGCAGCGTCGTGCTCCCCTGCTGGCGCACCCGCAGTGCCCCCCTGCCGGCGCACCCGCAGTGCCTGGTTTGTGGAACCCGGCAAGGGTCCGTCTCAGACAAAGGTGTGTGCTGCGGATATGTGGCAGAAGCTACTAGCATGGACAAGAACTGCAGGGCAAGGCTCGGGAGCCTGCGTCCATGCCAGTGCAGGAGGCTCAGGCCTTGCTAGATCCCCCTTCCTCTCCGCTGGGGGCATATCTTGGCCCCTCGACTTCCCAGGGGCTGGGGATCACAGGGGCTCTGGGGGGGCTCTCCCCAGAGTTTGTGCTCTTGTTACATCAAGCTTTCTGCTTGCGCCAGCAGGGCGCAGTGGGGGATCCCTCCTTGGCGTGGGTTGTTGTGAAGAGAGGCTCCGCTGGAAGGGTGGATGCCCCAAGTGCGGGGCTGGTTAAGAAAACCAGTCTCTTAGAGGTGTGGCCAGAGCCATCTCCTGATTCCAAGGGGCCGGCGGGGGACGATGTGGAGATCGAGCCAGACCTTGAAGGTGACGAGCTCGAGGAGGGGGAGATCCCGGAACCGGAAGATCAACCTAGGATTGTCCATGTCTTTCGGCATGAAGAACTGCCTGCCCTGATTGAGGAGTCTCTTATGGCCCTCAATTTGCCCTAGTGCCTGCTGGCTGATGAGGAGTTACTAGAGGATCCATTGATACTGGCGGTTTGGGAGACAGATGCTCTTCCCGGTGCACCAGGTGGTCAAGCAGATGATTCAGGATGAGTGGGACCTGCCGGAGGCATGTCTTAAGGGAGCCAGAACGATGTCACTCCTCTACCCCCTGTCGGATCAGGAGCGCGAGATGTTCAGGTCCCCGCGAGTGGATGCAGCAGTGGTGGCAGTTGCGAAGAAGACCACCATCCCGGTTGAGGGGACCGCGGCCCTGAAGGATGGATAGGACAGGAAACTGGACACTTTGTTGAAACAGGTGTTTGATGTCAACGCCCTAGCCTAGCAGGCCTCTATCTGTGGGGCCTGGGTGGAACAAACCTGTCTGCGATGGTCGCAGCAGCTGCTGCAACTGGTAGACCCCACGCTGGAGCAGGGGGGGGGGGGTGGTGAGATGGTCAAGCTGGAATCCGGGTCCTCCTACCTCGCCGATGTCCACTATGATCTCATTCATGGGCTTGCTAGAAGCATGGTGTCAGTGGTGGCAGCCCGTCGCTATCTCTGGCTGTGGAATTGGGCAGCAGACAGCTCCTCCAAGTCCCGGCTTAGTAAGCTACCCTTTAAGGCAGAGGTTTCCAACTCCAGTCCTGGAGAGCTGAACACCATTCAGGTTTTCAGGCTGTCTCTAATAAATATGCAAATGTATCTCATGCATATTCATTAGGGACAGCCTGAAAACCTGAATGGTGTTCAGCCCTCCAGGACTGGAGTTGGGAACCTCTGCTTTAAGGGAAAGCTTCCATTTGGGGAGGACCTGGACAAGTTGTTCAAGGACCTAGGAGAATCTAAAGGTGGGCTTATGCCGGAGGATAAGCAGAAGCAGGGTCGCAGTATAGTGCCGTCTCGGGGCCAAGTTTGTGACTTCGGTGTTTTCGTACGTCCCTTCTGGGTTCTTTCCAGAGAGGTAAGTTTACCACCCAGGGGCAGGGGTTCCGAGTTTTCTGAGTGGCGGGCAGGGGTTTCTCTGCCACCTCCACCTCAGGGCTTAAGAAGCCCCAATGAAGCGAGGAGGGCCCAGGCGGCGGTGCAGCTCGTGGGGGATCAGGTACCAGGGTTTTACTCTGCTTGGGCCCAGATAATGTCTGACCAGTGGGTCCTGGAGATCATCCGTGAAGGCTATGTCCTCGAGTTTGCCCGCCTAGTTGGTGAGTCCTTCATCCAGTCCCCCTGCAAGGCTCCAGGCTAGGCAACGGCAGTACGAGACACCCTGTCGCGGCTACTTCAGCTTGGGGCAGTTGTCTGCGGATTCCGCATTTTCAGATGGAAATTTTGCGGTCGGTGATGGTCGTGATGAGGAAGGGGGAGTTTCTGACATCCCTCAATCTCATGGAAACGTATCTCCACATCCCCATCAGGACAAAGCAACAGCAGTTCCTGCGCTTTGCGGTGCCAGTGGGACACTTCCAGTTTCATGCTTTGCTGTTCGGCCTGGCAATGGCTTCTCACACCTTCACCAAGGTCATGGTGGTGGTTGCGGCAATGCTCCGCAAGGAGGGGGTGCTGGTGCACCCTTACCTCGACGACTGGCTGATTCAGGCAAAGTCCAGAGACGAGAGTGTGCTGGCGATGTTGCGAGGCTGCTCAAAAGTCTCGGCGTGGTGGTCAATGCAGCCAAGAGCCATTTGGTCCCATCACAGGGCCTGGAGTACATAGGAGCACAGTTTGACACTTGTCTGGGAAGTCTTCCTGCTGGAGCAGCGGGCTCGGGGGCTACGCCTGTTGCTGTGTCACTTTCTGCGCCAGCCAAAGCTGACGACCTGGCAGTATCTGCAGGTATTAGGTACCATGGTGACTACTCTGGAGATGGTGCTGTGGGTGATAGCGCATATGCGTCCTCTGCAGAGAGTTCTGCTCCGGCGGTGGTTGCACTAGACTGACCCCCTGTCCCGGAGTCTCCCTTGCCCACGGGGGGTCAGGAGGGTGCTCCAGTGGTGGCTCTGTTCAAAGAATTTGGCAGCAGGCATGCCCCTTAAGGCGCCGCAGTGGATCCTGGTGATGCCAGATGCCGGTCTGATAGGCTGGGGGGCCCTTGTAAGGGCTCTTCGCGCAGGGGACCTGGAGCACACAGGAGGCCGGTTGGTCGATCAACCGGCTGGAGATGCAGGCTGTGGCCCGGGTATTCAGCGCCTATGAGTTGTGTCTGTGAGGAAAGGCGGTCATGGTCCTTTCGGACAATGCGAGAACGGTGGCCTATATCAACCGTCAGGGAGGCACGGTCAGCGCAGCTCTGGAATAGGAGGCAGAGCGGCTGTTCATTTGGGCGGAGCCTTGCCTCCAGGCTCTCTTGGTGGCGCACATTTTGAGAGTCGACAATGTGACGGCAGACTATCTCAGCCGGGTGCATGTGGATCTGGGGGAGTGGTCACTCCATGCAGAAGTCTTTGCGCACGTGTGGAGTGCAGATTATGGACTCGATGGCCACGTTAGAGACAGCCAAGGCGAGCCGGTTCTTAGCAGAAGACGGGAAAGGATGTCCGAAGGCCTGGATGCCCTGCTGCAACAATGGCCCTTGGAGGGCCTGCTGTATGTCTTTCCTCCTTCGACGCTTATCGGCTGAGTGGTACAATGGATCGAGGCTCACAGGGGGCGGGTCATCCTGATCGCCCCGGACTGGCCGCAGCGCCCATGGTATGCTGACATGGTTCGGCTTCTGGAGTATCAGCCATGGCGCTTGCCGTCTCAGGCAGATCTTCTGGTGCAGGGACCAGCGAGAATGCCTCAGGTGGATTGGTTCTTGCTTACAGCCTGGTCCTTGAAAGGGTGCGGTTGAGGAAGAAGGGCTATTTGAGCCCAGTGATTTCCACCTTGTTGAAGGCGCGGAAGAGGTCTTCCTCGCTTGCCTATGTTAGGGTATGGCGTATTTTAGAGGCTTGGTGTGCGGAGAGGCAGGCACACCCTATGGCGGCCTCTGTCCCGGAGATCTTGGTCTTCTTGGAAGACTGTTTTGATAAGGGCCTAGCAGCTAGCTCATTGTGGGTTCAACAGGCGGCTATTGCCTGATATCATGGAAAGATGCATCAGGTGCCATTGGGGTCATATCGATACATGTTGCTCTTTCTGAGTACAGTAGCTTGTTTGCGGTCACCGCATAGGGTGGTGGTGCTGCCGTGGGACCTGAATATTCTGTCGGCGCTTGCTAGGGCGCCGTTCGAGCCCTTTAGCAGGGCCTTGCTGAAAGACCTAATTCTGAAGACGGTTTTCTTGGTAGCGATCTGCTCTGTGCACAGAATCTTGGAGATGCAAGCCTTGTCGTGCCGGGAGCCATTCCTTTCGTTCTCGCGGGAAAAAGTGGTTTTGTGGCTTGTTCCTTCTTTCCTGCTGAAGGTGGTTTCTGTTTTTGATGTCAATCAGCCAGTGTCCCTGCCAGTCCTGGAGGGCTCGGGAACTGACGCCACCAGCCTCATCTTGCGTTTCTTGGATGTGCAAAGGACCCTGAAGCATTATTTGAAGGAGACAGCGAGCTTTTGCAAGTCTGATCGCTTGTTTGTGCTCTTTGGGGGTCCGCGCAGGGACGAGGGGGCAGCTAAGGCCTCTATTTCCAAATGGATTAGTGAGGCGATCGCTTCGGCATATATCTTGCAGGGGCATCAGGTACTGGTGGGGTTGTGCGTTCATTCCATGGGCCGAGTATGGCTTGGTGCCGCCAGTGGAAATCTGCAGAGCGGCAAGCTGGTCCTCTCTGCATACCTTCAGTAAGCACTATTGCCTGGATGTCCAGGCTGCAGGCGATGCCTATTTTAGAGTGTTGGTGCTGCGTGCCGGTTTTGCATGTGCCTCCTATTAAGAATACTGCTCTGTTACATCCCAGAGGTGCGGGAATGGACTGGTGGGACGATAAGGAAAGCAAAATTAGACTTACCTGCTAATTGTTGTTCCTTGAGGAACTCCAATCCAGTCCCGGATCCCACCCGGGGTTTTGATAAGTTGTGGTCAGATTGTCTATTTAGTTGCTGATGGCATCAGTGTTGCCAGGGTAATGAAAGGTTGCTGGTGCTTCGGCGTGCTGGGAGTGCTTTATCTCTCTTCGGCAGCTTTTCGGTTCCGGAGTTTCTCAGGTAAGCATCTTCCTCTCTCGTTCTCTCTTGAGGGAGGGTGATGGAGTTCCTCCTTGGGGTCAGGGAGGGGGAGGCATTAATTCATTTCAGCTTAGCCTTTTATGGTCGTTGTCTGTTTAGCTACTTATTTGTTGCTCCTGTGAGTCTGTTTTGTCCATAGGTTACTGGAAGCTGGTGGGTGGTGCCAGCTGTACTAGTACTGATGTCATCAAGATTTGACATGCTCAGTCTCCAAGCTGCTGCAGGAGGTGCACTACCCAGAGGTGCGAGACTGGACTGGAGTTCCTCAAGGAACAATAATTAGCAGGTAAGTCTAATTTTGCTTTCAAAATTAGGCAGGAGAGAGATTCATGACTCCTGGAAAAGAGTGAAAGCATGTTTCTTTGTCCAGGTGTTTGGGCCCTATTATTGACAAGGCAGCAAGTCTGAGGTGAGGGTGGGAAGTGGGGAGAGCGAAGGGAGGGTGGATAATTAAATTGACTATTACAGAAACAGAAACATAATGGCAGATATATGGCCTTTCCAGTCTGCCCTTCCATACAAACCACTAAGCTCTACAGTCCTTTTTCCTCTGGAGATCCTCTGTTTGCCCCAGGCTTTCTTGAAGGTCCTTATGTGATTATATATGGAATTTGGGGAGGTTTCCAGTGTCTAATTCTCTCCATTTTATCTGAACCATGCCTTGAACATTTTGCGTAGGCATGTAATTAAGTGCTGCAAATCAATTAATTGATGGATTCATAATATTTAAAATTTGATAAGATTCTTACTAGGGAATTTATTGTAAAAAAAAAGTGGAGCTGGCCAACTGTTCTAATTTTGTAACTGTAAAAGAGAATATTTAATAAGCAGTATGCTAGAATACCTGTTTTATACATTGCCTAGCGTACACAGATGATTGCAAGTTTCACGTGGAAGACCATTTAGCGTCAGATAAAGATGTTTTTTAAGCCTCTGTCAAGATTTGTGGATATTTTTCTTAAACGCATTTAATAGAGAGACAATTTGTTTCTTGAAGTGTGTTTTACAGTTATATATCCCTAATAGGAATTAACAGTCAGCTCAGGGGTACCTACCTGTACTGACTGGGTGACAGATGAGAAAGAGCTGTGTGGTGGGCTTCATTATTTAGGGTAGTGTCTCCTGAGATATTGAATGGGCTGCCTGAAGAGCTCTGTGTAGTGATTAATTTATTGGGGTTTAGGAAGACGCTGAAAACTTGTGGTTCCTGAGGAAAGTAGGATTAGGGAGGGTGGGAATGGGTGTGGGTTACAGTATTTGTCCACCATTTTGAATGAGTGAGTTTTTACTTAGTTAAATGGTTAATTTTTAAACAGTGTGTCATTTTACACCATCTCTATTTTGGAGTTGAGAGCCATGTGTGGGGAGGGGGAGGTATTGGGAGGCTAACCTTCCCTTCTCTTCTTGGTGGTGCTGAGTGGGAGTGGGGGAGCTGGGTGATTAGTTATTTATTCACACGGCCCCTTGAAGATTACAGCCATCAGCATCGGGCTACATGTTAGCGACCCAATGCTCCAAGTGGGAAAAATAGCACCAGCTCAAAATTGGTGTTAATTTTTCCTGAATAACGTGGTTTGTGGTAAATTACCACAAACTGTTATTGATTTGAATGCTAATGAGGTGTTTTGCATGCATTTGTGCATTTTGTATCCTGTTAGTATTCAGTGTGCATTGTGGTAATATAACACACGTTATTGCTCTTTAAATGTGTGTTACTGCCATAACCCACTTTAGTAACTACCCCCCCCCATTAATGTGATGATTCTTGGAAAAGGTAGAAATGTATGGAAAGGGAAGGGATGTGACTGGGAGATTAATTTGTAAGAAACAGTTTTGGATATATCACTTGGACGTGACCCACTGAGTTTAAATTTAGAATCAGAATGATATAATGTGTTACGAATGAAGAAGGGACTGATTCCGATTGGTGCAGGTGACCACATTTATCCCTTAAAAAGAATACGAGGTGTGATCAAAACGTTTCAAGACTTGTGTAGCTAAATAACAATACGTAGCACCATGATGCTATTAAGCATGCAGTGACCTAGTTATGTGCTCTGCATGTGCAGAATGTAGCGTGGCTGCAGTACACCTATACTTTTTAATAGAAACATAGAAAAATGACGACAGAAAAAGACCACATGACCTATCTAGTGTGTCCTTCCATATTATGATGTTTGGTATTGTGTAAAAATAGTCAGATTTACGATGAGTGAAAAAATTGAACAGCGAATTTGCATTAAAATGTGCCAGAAACTTGGAGATTCATGCAAAGACTTATAACAATTTACGGCAAGAGTATGGTGATGAATGCATGAGTCTTGCTCGAGTTTGACTGGTACAAATGTTTCCAAGAGAGCTGCCAAAGTGTTGACCATGATGAACGTTCTGGAAGGCCATCCACGAGCAGGAATGAAGACAGTTGAAACAGTACGTGCCGAAACTCCTGTCCCCTGACCAAAAAGATCAACTGTCTGCAGTCAGGGAGGAGTTGGAATGCATTGGAAATGATTCAATTTCATCAAAAAGATTATTACTAGTGGTAAATCATGGGTTTATGGTTATAACCTGGAAACTAAGGCTCAGTCCTCACAATGGAAGACTCCACACTCTCCCTGACCCACGAAAGCCTGTCAGGTGAGGAGCAATGTCAAGGTCATGCTCACAGTTTTCTTTGATTACCAAAATATTGTTCATCAGTATGCTCTAAAAGGCCTAACCATCAATAAGGAGTACTATGTCCAAGTTCTGACTCGTTTAAGAGATGCAGCTTGTCGTAAGAGGCCAGAGTTGCACAGGAATGGTGAATAGTTGCTTCATCAGATAACTCCCCAGCTCACGCATCACATTTTTTCCAACAGTTCTTGGCTAAATACCAAATCAAGCAAGTCTGTCAGCCTCCATACTCACCTGACCTCGCACCCTGTGACTTTTTCTTGTTTCCAAGGCAATTCGACGACTTGGAGACAATTAAGCAAAATTTGACACAATAGCTTAATCTAACAAAAGAGGCATTTTAAAATTGTTTCTAACAGTGGCAGGAACGCTGGAGGGAGTGTTTTATTGGAAGGGGACTACTTTGAAGGAGACTGAGTGCAATAACTGTTAATGTTACACTTCTTGTGTTATTGTACAAGTCTTGATCCTTTTTGATCACACCTCGTATAGCCATAAGCGAAAGCTGAGGAGTGGAGAAATTAGACACTACATTGAAGAATGGAGAATGGATTGAAAAGCCACGTGTAGAAGTCCCTGAAACAGCCAAAACAATCTAAAACATGGCACTATGTTGGTAATGTGGCAAACAGTTTATGGGCAAGATAATTCAATATATATCATTTCATTATAACATTGCTATTTTGAAGCACAATGAATAATTGGGTATGAAGAATGAGCTACAGAAAATTAAACAAAATGCATATTTATCAGTCTTATTTTGATTATAAATTTATAAACAACTTAAAAAGAAGTAATAGCCATCCTCTTCTATATGGGGAAAATAATTCTCTAATGAAAACTAAAGTGCCTTGAGAGAGTCTTTTGTTTTTTTAATAAAATATTAGTAAATGGGGCTCAATATACAGTCCTCCTCCGATGTTGACATTGTCAGACTTAAGGAAAGAACTTAACAGGAAGATTGATGAGTCTTGCTTGATGTGATGCCTCAGTTTAGAGGCCAGTGCATAAAATTCTGCAACCAGTATACTTTCCCTGGAGGTCAGCAGTGCTGAGGGGGCATCAGTGTTGTCTGTTCCACCAATGGCCATCTCCAGTGCATCAGGAGAGGAAACGTCCTCAGGAAACAGACATACACCTGTGTCTAAATGCTCTCAATGAAAGGATGTCTCCCCTGAATTATTGGGGCCTTGACAGGCTGAAACATAGATTTCTCACATAGGCCATGTGGTCTTTTTCTGCTGTCATGTTTCTATCTAGTCTGCCCTTCCATATCCCCATTTTTTCCTTTAGAGATCCTTTGTGTCCCATGCTTTTTTGAATTCAGATACTGTCCTCATCTCTACCACCTCCACTGGGAAACTATTCCACGCATCTGCCACCCTTTCTGTAAAGAAATATTTCCACATATTACTCCTGAGTCTATTCCCTTTCACCATCATCCAATGATCCCTTGTAGCAGAGCTTGCTTTCAATCAAAAGAGGCTCTCCTGTGCATTTATGCCATGGAGGTGTTTAAACGTCTGTCATTTCTCCAGGAACAAGAAGGAAGTCAGCCCTCACATATAGGAGACGTCGGCACCAACAGAGCCCACATGGAGCATTTCCCCAGCTTTCAAAGAAAGCCGTTGGGAATGCCACCACGCATGCGTGGTTCCCTTCCCGCCCAAGGATGCCATCTTGATCATTCTCCCTTTTTTCCGCGGAGTCCTTCAGACGAATGTCCCTGTAACTTGGAAAAAGTTTCTTCATATTGTCTTCTATTCTGGTTTTCCCGGTCCTCTTCCCGCCATCCCAGTGCCCCTGCTTTGGCAGCGGACCCTGGTACTTTGTTATGAGAATAAAAAAGGGAAAGAAAAATGAGTTTGTATCCAGTGTGGTTTGCGTGCTTTTCAACCGCTGGCCAAACCGAAGGTCTTCGACCTTGCGGAGATCCTTTTTGCCTCCATGACCTCCCGTTTCAAAAAGTGTGACAGATGCTCCAAAAACATGTTCCTCACGGACACCCATGACTGTTGTCTCTAGTATCTGGGAGTGGACTATAACCATGAGCTCTGTTCCCTATTTAAAAAGATGTCCTCCAAGGCCGTCTTGAGCCGTAAGCTGGATGATATTTTCCGCAAGATGGCCGCTCCGTGGCCCCGGCGCCTTTCTGAGCAAGAGTCCCCCGAAAGGGAGTGAAAGAAAAAGAAGGCGGCCTTGAGGACCCTGTCGGGGACTCTGGACAAGCGTGAATGTTCTCGCGCTTGGTCACTTAGCTCTCTTCGGCAGTCCTTGGAATTGGAGAAGGAGTGTCCCCAAAAGGTACCTTGTGCAGATACGGAGACCTCCGGCATTGATGCCCAGTCTTCTGAGGGTTGTCCTGGCGAGGTCCCCCTCTCCTCCTCAACGCCTTACCTGGTTACCCTGGCGTTAGCATTGCAGGGCCCCACTCCTGAGTGGGAGGCCGGAATGCTGGCACTGGAGCACAGCGTTTCTGCCTTCCTTGCTGCCCAGCAGGCACTGGTACCAGGGCCCGCTGGCACGTACCCTGAGACCTCAAGAGCGACGCCTGTCTTGGCTCCCCAGACTGCTGCGACAACCCCCGAGAGCTAGGGGTCTTGTGAGGGATCTCGGCAGAGGTTTCAATCTCCATCCTGGTCCTTGGGTGCGAGATCTTCCAGGGCCAGCACCTCTGGCTCTAGAGGGGCTTAGGCCTCAAGAGCCCAACGCGCTTCATGGGCTGTGCTCGAGCAGCCTAGTTCAGAGTCCCCCTCGGAGATTTCGGGCTGAGAGTCTGACAGGGATACATCCCCTGAATCCTGGGCTCATCAGGACCTCCCCTCAGATCCTTCCTTGCCCGCTCAGAAGCGGCTGTCGCCTCCCGAGGATACCTCCTTTCTGGAATTTGTGCGGGACATGGCTCAAGTCCTGGCACTCTACACAATCCGAGGAGGAGCCCCGTGCAGAGGAACTTGATATTTTACAATACGAGGCCCTGCTGAGGGAATCCCTCATGGTTCCGGTCCCACCCATTCTGATGTGCCTACTCCTCCGCATGTGGGAGATGCCTGCTTCTATACCCATTGTCAGCAAGCGCCTGGACACCATGTACAGGGTCCAGCGGGGGCCCTGCTTCTGGAAGGACCAGCTTCCACATACCTCAATAGTAGTGGAATCTGCCATGCAGAAGCAGAATAGTCCAAAAACCCACTCTTCGGTCCTGCAGTGTAGGGAGTTTTGCGCTCTCGACTTCCTTGGGTGAAAGGCCTACCAAGGCTGCATGGTGGCTTGCCAACTATATATAGGTATGTTCCTTCGTGACCTCACGAAGGAACTCGGGGACTTCCAGGCGGGCCTCGACAGTGGTTACTTCTACCGTTTCCAGTTTCTCCTGAAATCAGTGGGGGACTTATCGAAGTACCTTTCTTGCGCTGCATATGGCAACTTCGAGCCCTCTGCTCGGGTAGCAGCTGCAGGTATTTCAGCCAGGCAACAGGCCTGGCTCCAGACCTTGAACCTCGAACAATGGGTCCAGGAGAAGCTGCTTGATGTACTGTGCCTGGGTGAACAGTTATTCGGCAGACTAATGGAGGACAAAGTAGCGGAGATTGAGACTGAGAACGTAATCCGAACCCTGCTCTCCTGGAAGTAGTCTCCCCTCCCGCGTAAGAAGCAACAGTGCCAAAAGCCTTTTTTTTCCGAGAAAGGGTCTCCCCTATCGGGGCTTCCCATCTTACCCTCCGGCACCGGCTCCACCTCAAGATGTACAGAACTAGAGTGGCCACCAGGATCCACGTAAGTCAAATGTTCCCAGAAGCCAGACCCCAGCACCGGCCCAGTCGGCCCCGGGTTTTTGACACCAGATGCATAGCCACTCGCCCTCCGGCGACCCAGCTTCTGGGGGGAAGGCATCTGGTCCACTTTGCTCCCTGATGAGTCTGTCACCTCAGACACCTGGGTTCTCCAGGTTGTCCGGGAGGGTTACCTCCTTCACCTGGACCCGGCTTCCTCCATCCTTCTGCCCCGCAGAGCCCCTTTGCCTCCCCGTGCACCAGGTTGTCTTGGCGCAGGAGCTTGCCAACCTCCTTGAGGAACAAGCAGTGGAAGTGGTCCCACCGCACCTCAGAGGTCACTGTTTCTACCCCTGCTGCTTCCTTGTGCCTAAAAGGACAGGCTGGCTCCGACCCATCCTCAACAAGTACCTGGTGCGGGAGAAGTTCAAATTGCTCTCCCTTGGCGCCTTGCTGCCCTTCCTCCGGCAGGGCGACTGGCTATGCACTTTGGACCTTTGGGATGTGTATGCTCATATCCTGGTTCACCCAAAGCACAGAAAATACTTGCGCTTCAGAGTACAAGGGGACCACTACCAATACAGAGTGCTTCCCTTCAGCCTCGCGTCCACTCTGAAAGTGTTCACTAAGTGCCTCGCGATAGCCACAGCCCACCTTTGGTTACAGGACACCTTTGTCTACCCTTATCTAGATGACTGGCTCATTACAGGGGAGATGGCTGACGAAGCATGGCGGGCAGCGGCCCACACCATCCATCTCCTCGGCTCCGTGGTGAATTACCCAAAGTCCCACATAACTCCACTGCAATCCTTGGAGTTCATCAGCATGTGCCCTGGCACACAGCGGGTGACAGCCTTCCTTCCCCAGGACTGAGCAGACCGCCTCCTCGTGCTGTGATGCAGTTTCGGCCCAAGCGATGCTCAGTCTTCTTAGCCATATAGTCTTGACAGTCCACGGCGTACCCGATGCCCGTCTGCACACGCGAGCGGCGCAATGGTGCCTTCGCACTCACTGGGCTCAGGCAATGGGCCGTCTCCAAGACGCCATCTTGGTCACTCCCCAGCTGTCAGAGTCCCTCGTCTGGTGGCGGGACACCCAGAATCTGCTTCAAGGCATGCCGTTCCAGGCTCCACAGCACAATGTGGTCTTGACCACTGATGCCTCTCTAACGGGCTGGGGAGCACACTGTGGCGAGCTCAGCACTTAAGGGACATGGTCCCTCGAGGAGTCCTGACTGCCGATCAACTTCCTCGAACTCTGGGCGGTCCTCCTCGCCCTCCGGGCGTTCACCATCCCACAATGTTTGTCCAGATGGATACCGGTTGGCAGTGTTCTATATGAACACACAGGGGGGCACCGGCTCTTATAGCCTCTGCCTGGAGGCAGTAGCCTTATGGTCCTTTGCGACCTGCCAAGGCATAGTCCTACGGGTCACTTATCTCCCAGGTCAGGACAACGTTCTGGTGGACAGACTTAGTCGGATCCTCCAGCCACACGAGTGGCGTGTCTGCCCGCATATGGCACAGTGGCTGTCCCGGTGCTGGGGGACTCTGGTCCTGGACCTTTTCACCAGCCCTACGAATTCGCAGCTCCTGCTGTTCTGCAGCCTGGTATCCCACCCGTGCAGGGAGGCCTCGGATGTCTTCCTGCTGCTGTGGACGCACGGTCTACTGTATGCGTTTCCTCCATCCCCGCTCATAGCACTAGCTCTCCTCAAGATTTAGCGGGACAGGGCCACGGTAATCTTCGTGGGCCCGCGGTGGCCTCGTCAGCCCTGGTTCAAGCTGCTTCTCCATTGCACCGGTTCCCCTCTGCAGCATACAGGGCTTGTTGACACAGGAAGAGGGTCTCCTGCTTCACCCGAACCTGAAGTCCCTATCTCTCATGGCTTGGCTGTTGAGTGAGTCGCTCTAGCCCCTCTTCATCTTCTGGTTGAGATTGAGGACATATTGCTGATCTCGCACAAGGACTCGACTAGGAGGGCTTACGCCTTTAAGTAGCATTGATTCTCAGTGTGTTGCTCAGGGGTATGGGCCGACCCATTCTCTTGCCCCACCCACCTGGTCCTGCAGTACCTACTCCATCTCTTGCAGGCAGGCCTGAAGTCCAACTCGGTTAGGGTCCACCTGAGTGCGATCTCGGCCAACCACCACCCAGTTGAGAGCAGACCCCTCTCGGGCCAGCCACTGGTTTCCTGCTTCATGCGCATGCTGCTTCTTTCCAGGCCTCCCATCTGACCACCTCTGGCGGAGTGGGAGCTCATTGTTGTCCTCACGCGGCTCACCAAACTGACCTTCGAGCCGATGGCATTCTGCTCGCTTTGGCAGCTTTCTTGGAAGGTGGTTTTTCTGGTAGCTCTCACCTTGGCCCGGAGGGTCATTGAGCTTCAGGCCCTGATGGCCGATGTGCCCTACACAAGATTCTACAGTAACCTGGTGGTCCTCCGAACGCAGCCCAAGTTACTCCTGAAGGTTGTCTCAGATTTTCACCAAAGCCCCATGCCAACCGGACATCGGCGATCCTCCATATCCTTGACTGTAGGAGGGCTGTCTCCTTCTACCTACAGCGCATGCAGGCCCACTTCAGGTCCAAGCTGCTCTTCGTCTCCTATGACCCTGCCTGTTTGGGGCTCGTGGTCACCAAGTGGACCCTTTCCCTCTAGGTGGTGGATTGCATTGCCTTTGCCCAGGCTCAGGCTGAGCTACCACTGGACCCCCAAGTCACGGCACATGGTGTCCGTGCGAAGGTAGTGTCGGTGGCACATCTGTGCTCCATGCCCCTGTTGTACATCTGTCGAGCGGCAATCTGGTCCTCTGCTAACACCTTCGCAACTCATTACTGCCTGAAGAGGGTGTCTTGTCAGGACAGTGCCTTCGGCCAGGCCATACTCCATAATCTGTTCTGGGTTTAGGCAAGTCTGGCCCTCCAACCCTCCTCCTGCGGCTACCAGGAGTGTGGTCTTCCGGGGTCCTCGGGCTGTTTTTGGTTACCAGTTTCTGCTCACGGCTCACCGTGGCATTTTTCTGCAGGTCCTCAGTAGCTTGTAGCTGGGGATTCCCATATGTGAGGACTGACTTCCTGCTTGTTCCTGGAGAAAGCATAGTTACTCACCTGTAACAGGTGTTCTCCAGGTACAGCAGGAATCAGTCCTCACAACCCACCCACCTCCCCTAAGAGTTGCCCACACTTTTTTAGATTTTTATCCTTTGCCCGAGCTATGTCATCAGACCGATCAAGATGGCACCCTTGTGCAGGTAGGGGACTACACATGCCTGGTGGCATTCCCAAAGGCCTTCTTTGAGATCTGAGGAGATGCTCCGCGTAGGCTCCGTCGGTGTCGATGTCACCCATTTGTGAGGACTGATTCCTGCTGTCCCTGGAGAACACCTGTTACAGGCGAGTAACTTTGCTATCTCCAGGAACAAGCAGGTATGTAGTCCTCACGTATCGGTGACATCGGGTACCAATGGAGCCCGCGCGAGAAGCTCCCCAGCTACCAATAAAAAAGCCTTTGGGATCAGTCCACTGCACCTGCGCTGCTGCCTTTCTGCTCTTATAACTGATTCTCTTCAGTGACTCCCTCAGTTCTCTTTTTTTCCATGGAGCCAAAAGGATTTCTCCTGCACCGCTGAAAAGTTTTTTTTTCTGCCTACTGTACAGATGTATGCTTCGCAACCTTCAAAATCGGATCCTAACGCCGTCTTTTCAGCGGCAGAACTGGATATACTCGAGGGACATCGATACATAAAACCTCGGCGCCTCAGATACACCCCAGAATCTGATGGGCTCCACCGATTCAGACCACAGATCTCTGGACTTAACGATCTCAGAGACTTCATATCAGAGTCTTCTCCACCTCCATCCGACACCCGAAGAAAATCGCCTCCAGAGGGTATGTCATTTCAAGAATTCATAAAAGATATGGTGGCGGGTCTTTCCATTCCAGCCTCCACGGAGCCGGAGCTCAGTGCCCAAGAACTTGAAATATTACAGTATCCTACAGCACCCAAGGATGCCACCATCTTGTCGGTACACCGCATTCTACAAAGCCTCATGCTCCTGATGTGGGAAACACCACTCTCCATAGCCCCATTAAGCAGATGCCTCGACACCATGTACAGAGTACTAGAATGCTCGGGCTTCCAAAAGCCACAAGTGCCACACCATTCCATTGTGGAATCGGCAATGAGGCGCATTAAAAGCACGAAGACCCATGCTTCAGTTCCACCTGGCCGAGAATTGAAGACCCTTGATTCTTTTGCAAGACTGTCTTTTCAAGCCTCGATGCTAGCAAGTCGCATCAACTCTTGCATCTTGTACATGGGCATGTTCCTCAAGGAGGTTAACAAAGATTGGGAGGACTTTCTCCCATTCCTTCCGGAGGAAAAGCATCCTGTCTTCAAGGCAGTTCTCTCTCACAGCCATAACATCTCCAAGTTTATCAACAGAGCGGCTTTCGATGCTTTTGAATCGATAAGCAGGGCATCCTCCCTCGTCATCGGAGCACAGACTTGCATGGCTACAGGTGTCCGATTTAGAACTTTGGGTGCAAGAAAAGTTAAGCAACATACCCTGTATGGGAGAAAACCTCTTTGGTAAAAACTGGAGAGAAAAAGCAGGCTAATTGTAATCAGACAATACCACTCTGAAAAGGTTGTCTCGAAAAACGACAGATCCCTCCAAGAAAAGGGTCCAGAACAAAATGTCCTTCTTTCCAAAGAAAAGAAAGTACTTTTCATCCTACTCCCATCAAGGCTACCCTCAGCAGCAGAAGCAACAGGGGAGTAAACAAGCCAAAAAACCTCAGTTGGCAAACTCAGCCTTTGTCCTCGGCTCCAACCTTTTCACTTCCAAATAGGGAGCACTGCCAGTCCAGCAATCTTCATCTCAGGGAGGATTTCCAAATATATTATGCAATGGAGAATGATAACGTCAGAAAACTGGACCTTGTCAATAGTCTACAGGGGCTACCGTCTCAATTTCCAACAGCTTCCTCCTCGACACTTCAAGAGCCAAGCTCTCTCCATAAACCAGCTCGACAACCTCCTACAGCAGGAGACTGCCTCACTCCTGGCTCAAGGTACAATCAAGCTGGTACCCCCTCAAGAACATCGTCAGGGTTTCTACTCTCCATATTTCCTCATTCCAAAGAAATCAGGAGGCCTCCGGCTAATTCTAGACCTTCAAGACATCAACAAGTATCTCATAAAAGAAAAGTTGAAGATAATCTCACTGGGAACCCTCCTACCCCACCTGTAGATAAACGACTGGCTTTGCTCCCTCGACCTAAAAGGCATACACTCAGATATTAATCCACCCATCTCACAGATTGTTTCTTCGCTTCTTAAATCAAAACATGCGCGATCAGTAGAGTACTTCCCTTCGGTCTCGCATCAGCTCCAAGAGTCTTCATGAAGTGCATGGCCATCATTGCGGCACATCTTTGCACCATAAGCATCTACGTCTTACCTTACTTAGAAGATTGGCTGATAAAGGCCGACTCTCCAGCAGATCTCTCCTCAGCACTCAACAAAACCATAAGCCTCCTTCAATCATTAATTGTTGTTAAGTGCCGTCGAGTCTGAGTCGACTCATGGCGACCCTCTGGATAGCTATCCTAAATTGTGTTCGGTCTTCAGTCAGGCGGCTCATTGTTGACAGACTGGTACCCGTAGCTGCTGATCTCCAGGAACAAGCAGGAATGAGTCTTCACATATGGGTATCGTCGGTACCGATGGAGCCTGCATGGGAACGCTCCCCAGCGTCCAGAAAGAAAGCTTTTGGGAGCATCCCACAGCGCCTGCGCGCTGTCTTCCCGCCTCTCTCCAGTTCTTTTCCGCGGAGCCAGCAGGTCGTGTTCCTGTCACCGCTGAAGAAGTTATTTATTTTTCTTTATTTCTTTGGTCGCGCGTCTGCCTTCTTCGACATCGGACCGGTACCGCCAGTCTTTTCTTAATTTTTTAAAAAAAAGCAGAAAAAACAAACTACCGTTTCCCACTTCTGTGCAAATTTTCCTTTTGGGCCTTAGGCCTAGCAAAATTTTCCTCATGGAAAAGCCCGCTTCCAGGTTTAAAAAGTGCACGAAGTGCAGCGGTACTCTTTCTATCACCGACACCCATGACTGCTGTCTAAAATGTTTGGGCCCTGACCACTCCATCACCGATTGTGAGTCCTGTTCCATGATGTCTAAAAGAGGTCGACAGAATCGAGCGGCCAAGCTCAGTACCCTGTTTCCCTCTGATGCAGCTTCGATGGCATCGACATCTTCCAGGGCTGCTTCTTCCTCCCATGGATCTCAGGTAACCAAACATAAGTCCAGCCGGTCCTCGAAGGGTAGATCTCCCTCTAAGTATCGAGATGCCTCCGGGCTTGTTCTCGAGGATCCTCCACCGGCAAAATTACCCCGGCGGGAAGCTCCGGCTTCCAAAGCTTCATCTATGGGGACACAGGTTGACATCGATGGTGTGGCCTCGACCGATCACCTGTTGACAGGTTCTGGGGTACCGGTGGTTTCCACTGGTACTGACATCCAGACATTGGTTGCGTCGATGGATCAGAATATTCTGACCATGCAGCGTGCCATTATGGCATTCATACGAGCTGCGATGCCTCCGGTACCACAACAAACTCTGTTGTCGGCACCGGCACCCATACCGGTACCGATTGCATCGGCTTCGGTGTCGACTGTAGTGGTACCCTGTTCTGTGATGCCCATCGGTACCGATCACTCCCGATGTCGATACCACTCGGTACGCGTATCGGGCTCTGCAAGAGCATCCAGACAGGCGATACTTTGATTCCTCCGAAGACTCTGATGAATCAGAGGCTTCTGTCGAAGCATCGGTACTCCTTCCTCAGGATCCCTCTTATCCAAAAAGAAGAATGTCTCCTCCAGAAGACTTGTCTTTTCAAGACTTCATTAGGGAAGTGGCCAGGGGCCTCTCTATTTCAGTGGCCCCTGAACCAGAGCCTAGAGCCAAGAAATTGGATATTTTACAATATCCTAAGGCTCCTAAAGACGCAACTACTTTACCAATTCATGAGATCCTTTATGATCACATGTTGGGCATATGGGAGACATCTCTTGCTACCTCCCCTCATTCTCGCAGGTTGGACACCATGTACCGTGTTCCTCCTTGTCCTGGCTTTCATAAGACTCAGCTTCCTCACCACTCTATTGTGGTGGAGTCTGCTATGAAGAAGATAAAGAGTGCAAAAAGACACTCATCTAATCCTCCAGAAAGAGAATGCAGAACCTTGGATGCTTTTGGCCGGAGAATCTTCTAGGCCAATATGCTTACTGCCAGAATCAACTCCTATAGTCTCTATATGGGGATGTTTCTAAAGGAAGTTAGATCATCTGCAAACTTTATCTCCTTTTGTCTCAGAAGATAAAAGGGAGGAGTTTCTCACCTGGCTTAAACATGACCAGGATGTTTCCAAATTTTCCAACCGTGCAGCCTTTGACTCTTTTGAGTGTGCCAGCAGAGCCTCGGCTATTGCCATAGGTGCACGCAGACTTGCTTGGTTACAAGCTTCTGATTTGGAACCCTGGGTCCAGGATGGATTAGGAAATCTTCCTTGTACAGGTGAAAACCTTTTTGGCAAGGATTGGCAAGCAAAGGCCACACAGATGGATGCTGAGAATTCTGCCTTAGATAGACTTTCAAAGTCTACTTCTGCTCCTGTTAGAAAAAGATTATTCAAAAAGGCTTTCTTTCCCAAAAAAGGGAAATATTATCCTGGTTATGGTAACCAGGCATCTTCTGCAGGTCGTTTTGCTGCAAAGCGTCAGCAACAACCTAAACAAGCCAAGCCTAAGGCTGCAAGGACTGCTACGGCCCAACAGCCTCAGCCTCCTCAGGGCCTTTGACTTACAACTAGAGAACTTAGCCTTTCTGGCTCTAGAAGAACCAGAGCCTCTCACCATTCCAGGAAGGTTAGCTCACTTTGCTCCCAGATGGGAACAAATCACAGCAGAGCAATGGACCCTCTCCATCATAAGGGAGGGGTACAAGCTTCATTTCTTAAACCTTCCTCCTCACACCATGGTGAGACAGTTCAATTCTCCAACATCTCTCCTCGACCTTCTGGGCCAGGAGATTGCTACCCTTCTTACCCGAAGGGCAATAGAAGAAGTACCCCTTCTTCAACAGGGTTCAGGGTTCTACTCCCCCTATTTTCTTATCCCAAAGAAAACAGGGGGCTACAGACCCATATTAGATCTCAGAGAATTGAACAAGTTTCTATGCAAGGAGAAATTCAAGATGATTTCTCTCGGTGCTCTCCTTCCATACCTTCAGAGTCAGGATTGGCTTTGTTCTCTAGATCTCAAGGATGCGTACACCCATGTCCTCATCCATCCAACACACAGAAGGTTCCTTCGGTTCCTTTATCAGGGAAAGCACTACCAATACAGAGTGCTTCCTTTCGGTCTGGCCTCTGCTCCAGGAGTGTTCACAAAATGCATGGCAGTGGTAGCTGCATTTCTACGCACTCTAGGAATATTTGTATTCCCATATCTGGACGACTGGCTCATCTGATCTCCATCCCAGACGGAGGCCCAGGCTTCCCTAGCCTGCACAAGGCGTGTTCTTCAGTATCTGGGACTGGTAATAAACATCCCAAAATCACATCTCACCCCTACTCGGTCATTAGAGTTCATAGGGGCCTTGCTGGATACCACAACTGCAAGGGCCTATCTTCCCCAAGCCCGTTGCCTCCGATTGGTGCAGTTAGCCTCACAAGTTCAGTTAAAGTCCCATTTAACTGCTCGAGAGATGTTACAACTGTTAGGCCACATGGCATCCACCGTGCATGTGGTTCCTTATGCCCGCCTTCACATGCGAGCAGCTCAGTGAACTCTGTCCACACAATGGACCCAGGCATCAGGGTGCCTGTCAGACAAAATAGCAACCTCCAGTCGCCTCTTTTGGTCTCTCCAGTGGTGCAGGTCCACTCAGAATCTGTTGCTGGGGTCCCCCTTTCAACAGTTGCTACCCCAAGCAACCCTTACAACAGATGCCTCTCCAAGGGGTTGGGGAGCTCATCTACAAGATCTCTCCACCCAGGGCATCTGTTCTCCACAGGAGACATCTCTACATATCAACCTCTTGGAGCTCGGAGCAATTTTTCTAGCTCTGAGTCTTCCACACCCTACTCAGCTAGAAGACAGTCCTCATCCACACTGACAACCAAGTAGCCATGTTCTATGTGAACAAGCAGGGTGGGACTGGCTCTCTGTCGCTTTGCAACGAAGCTTTGAGACTGTGGTCCTTCGCCAGAGAGCATCAAATTTATCTCATGGCAGTGTATTTTCCAGGGGTTCAAAACTCTTGGGCAGACAGACTCAGTCGAGTTCTGCTTCCACACGCATGGTCCCTCCATGGGGACCACATAGCCAGGATCTTTCGAATTTGGGGAACCCCGGACATAGACCTGTTTGCAAGTCTGTGGAATGCCAAACTTCCCCGGTTCTGTTCCAGGATTCCGTGTCAGGGAGTTCAGGCCATGGATGCCTTCCTCCTCCATTGGGGGCAAGACTTCCTCTATGCCTTTCCACCCATTCCCCTAATTTCCAAGACACTGTTCAAGCTTCAGAGAGACAAGGGGTCTATGATCCTCATAGCTCCACGTTGGCCACGTCAAGTGTGGTACCCTCTACTTCATCTCTTTCAAGCTCCCTCCCTGGATTTGGGATCTGCTTCAGACCTCCTGTCCCGGGAGGAGGGAACGTTGTGGCACCCAAATCCCCGGTCTCCTCATCTCAGGGCCTGGTTGCTGAAGGCCTAGACCTTCAAGATTTGCATCTTTCTCAGCAGGTGAAGGATATCCTTCATGCTTCCAGAAAGCCTTCCACTAGACGTTCCTATGCTTTTAAATGGAAAAGGTTTATCATTTGGTGTGCAGAGAAGGGTCTTAATCCTCTTGCAATACCTCTGAATTCTTTACTAGAGTATTTACTGCATTTATCCCATGCAGGCCTTAAAACGAATTCAGTAAGAGTCCATTTGAGTGCTATTGCAGCATCCCTTAAGCCTCTCAATGGACATCCTATTTCCTCTCATCCTCTTATTGCAAGATTCATGAGAGGCCTTCTTTTAACTAAACCTCCCATTAGACCACCTCCAGTGGCATGGGATTTGAATTTGGTTCTTGGTCAGCTCATGAAGCCACCCTTTGAACCCTTAGCCACTACCTCCTTGAAATTCCTTTCCTGGAAGGTTATTTTTCTCATTGCAGTCACCTCAGCTCGCCGTATCAGTGAGCTGCAAGCCTTGGTGGCTAATCCTCCTTATACAAGGTTCCATCATGACAAGGTAGTCCTCAGGACTAATCCACACTTTATGCCTAACTCCATCATCTGGTAAAGTAAGAAAGTTGAAAGCACAAAAGCGGCGTGAGAGACTTTGCAGAGCACAGGGTAGGGCTGAGATGTTAGCTGGTCAAAGTTTACCCTGGGTGCCAGCTGAGTTAGTGGCAAAGTTTCCTAACTTTCCACAAGAGCAGCGAGCTGATCAAGCTCTCACCCGAGCTTTTAAGTATGCTCAGGAGGTCAGGGAGGAATTGCCCAGATTCAGACTAGATAATGAAATATTATATAGAGAGAGTCAGGACCCCAGAAATGGGACCATACGTAAACAATTGGTGGTACCCACAACTTTCAAAGGGCTAGTACTTAGATTAGCACATGATCATCCAGTTGGTGGTCATAAAGGGATGCAAGGAACGCTGGATCAAATACTTATGCGTTTTTACTGGCCAGGTATTTTCAAAGAAACTGCCCAGTTTTGTGCTGCATGTCCAGCGTGTCAGCGAGTTACAGGGGCTCACCCACCGGTGGTGCCATTGATTCCCATGCCAATTATCACAGACCCAATTGGTCGCATTGCCATGGATATTGTAGGCCCATTAGTCAAAACGCCCCGAGGTTTCCAATACATCCTAGTTATGGTAGATCAGGCAACAAGGTTTCCCTGGGCCATACCATTGAGGAATGTTTCTGCAAAAACAATAGCTTTAGAGCTAGTAAAATTGTTTTGTGAAGTGGGATTCCCAAGAGAGGTGTTGACTGACCGAGGGTCCAATTTTGTATCCAAATATTTGGCCGAGGTCTGGGATGCCTTTGGCATTCATCACGTGAAAACCTCAGCCTACCATCCACAATCAAACGGTTTGGTGGAGAGATTCAACCAAACTCTCAAACAAATGTTGAGATGGGGGTTAGCAGGAGAGGTAAAAGAATGGGATATGTTATTGCCCTTTGCCTTATATGCCTGCAGTGAAAGAATTCATGTGTCCCTAGGTGTAACTCCATATGAATTGATGTATGGTAGGGCTCCACTGGGTTTGTTGGATATTTTGAGGGAACAATGGATTGATCCTGAACCAGGAAGTCAGGAAGTGCCACAGTTTCTACGTGACTTGAGAGCACGTTTGAAAAGGACTTCACAGGTTGCTGAGAGGAACCTGCAGGACAGTCAAGTTCGCCAGAAAGGGTGGTATGATAGGAAGGCCAAAAGCCGCCAATTAAGTATTGGTGAAAAGGTTTTGGTTCAAGTAGCAGGAACTGCCCCAAAATTTGAAGTACAGTGGAAAGGGCCATGGAAGGTTGTTAAACAAGTGAGCCCAGTGTCTTATATGGTAGAAAATGCAAGAGGGCGTAGGCAGACCTACCATATTAATGTACTTAAGTCTTGGAAGGAGAGGCCTGTAAATAATAATAATCCTGAAGCCAGTCAGGAAGTAAGCGAGCTTCAAAAAGATAACACACTCGTAGGTATTACGGACTGTAGGAAAGAAGTTTCACCAGTTAAACCAGTCCTTAATAACTTCAGCAGGGGGGTATGTGATAAGGAAGCTTATCATAGCTCAGGAAGGAGCTATAGAAAAGGTGAAGTGACTCTGAACAAGCAACCTGTCAGTCCTGGTAGAAATAAGAAAACAGAATTTTTCCATAAAAGACTACCAGTCCCAGAATGCACCAGGTTTCCAACAGCCATTAGAGGAGCTGAAGTGGGGAAACGTGTGTTCAATCAGGAGGGCTATGAGGTAATCCCCAAGCACTCATCTCAAGGGGCAGGGCCTGATTCAGCACAGCTGCGCTGTGCTAGGGTGGAGCACTCATCTAAGCAGAATAAAGGTAGAGTTTATTCTACAGAGAATCATCTTCTTGATCTTGGACATCCTCAGCTTCGACGTCTTCATCATCTGGAGGATCATCAGAAGCAGAAGCCAGAGCGGATGGACAGAGAGGGCAAGAAACCCTTTGGAAGAAAGAAGAGAAAAGCATTTGGGAGGTCTAAAGGAGTCCAGGGCAGTACGTATACTGGGAGACATTCAAAAGGCCAGCATACACCATTGGACTGGGGAAAACCAGAGGAGTGGTGCTGCAGAGCTAGGAATCTCCAGACGGTACCTGTGAGGGAGACGGCTGCACTTGGAAGGGACCCTAGGACCCGTGCCAGAAAGTATGTGAAGAGAGATCCAGTGTCCAGGGATCTGGATTGGAAGGCTGGACATAAGAACTGGACTACATACTGGCCAGGCTATTTAGAGAGGAACTCTAACAGCAATGGAAGCTCAGGTATGAACACTGATCTATGCCCTAGCTATACCCTTGAAAGACAGCAGGGAAACAAGTATTCTCCTGAGAGTGCTCCATTGAGAAATTCCTCTGTGCCAATCCATGATATTGAACCCATGATTGTTGAAGAAGGGGGAGCGGTGGTAGATACAAGCTGTGAATACATGGATTGCTCTCTGTCTAAACTCCTTTGGTAAATTTCTGTTACAAAGTACAACAACCATCACAAAGAAATACAAACTTGTTCTTTAATCTACTCAGAAAAGCTCCTGAGTGGGATTTGAGCTACGCAGTAGAAATTAAGCCAGCTAAGGGGTTTCAGCTGGGTAACTGCTAGCAATTGAGCCTTACCCTAATTGCTTGTGAGCTCTGAGGAAATCACTTCTGAGTCTATGTGTGAAGATATAAGAAGTTAACCTGAAAAGAACAGTTTTTCCCTACTTTGTGGGTTTTGTTTGTTGATTGAGGCACTGCTAAGAAAATATTAGCTAGAGCCTACAGAAAAGACCATTCTGTTACCCTCATGGTCTTTATTCTTTTGATTTGATTGCCTGACAAGTTCAGCTGTTTTCCTGATTTTGTTTTTCTAAGTTTAACACTGAAAGCAAGTATCCTGTTTTATGTGCTATCAAGCATATCTGTGTTGGGAGAAATAACCCCATAAATAAATATCTTATTGGCTTTACACTCAAGCACAACTAATTATTGTGAACGGCTGTGTCTGGTGTGAATGGACTACATTTCCCACAATCCCTTGCAAATCATATTAATATATGCCTTTGCCAAGACTGTGAACATTCTCACCCAGGCACCCGTCTGACAAGTTGCATTGGCTACCCATCCAGGCCAGAATAGTTTTCAAGACCTTGATAATCACCTATAAAGCTATTAACAATCTCTCACCTGCATCCTTAACCTCACTCATCCATATCACCTCACCAAATAGAGCAAGAAGATCCATGGCTATAAACTCCCTAAACATCCCGAAGGCAGTAACTATTTGCACCAATTCGACAGCCAACAGAGCCTTTAGTCTCAGTGCCCCAAGATGCTGGAATGCATTACCTCCTGAGATCCGGGCTATTAAGAACCTACCACAGTTTAGGAAAGCCCTCAAATGCCACCTCTTCAACAAATACCTTATAGAGCCTAACGACAACCCCTAGAGCCCAAAGTCTCCTGGCGATACCATTTCCATACAAATTATGTTATCTCAACAACACACCAAGTATGATACTCAAACACTTAGTGGTGGTTATGTTTCGGTGAAACTACTGTCATGACTCCATTTAATAAATTTTGTAAATAGTTTTCCCCTGTTATCCAAGTTTTTATGCCCTGTTACCTGTAAAACTCATACGCGTTCAACTGTACTGAACATTTTTGTTACATGTAAACCGCGCTGATGCTGAATAGTGCGGTATATAAGAGACTATAAATAAATAAATTATAAATAAATAAATAGCCATTCTGCCAAGAGCAATGTGTCGTTTGATTTCTTGACTGCTTGTTGCTTCTTTATTGATAGTTGATCCAAGTAGGTTAAAGTTGTTCACAATTTCAATTTCTTCTCCTTCAACGATGACCCTGTTGATTATGTCAGTTGTCATGATCTTTGTCTTCTTTACATTAAGGTGCAGGCCCATTTTGAGACTGTTCTTTGATTGCGAGAAGCAAATGGTTCAGATCTTCTTCACTTTCAGCCATTAATGTAGTATCAGCATAGCGAAGGTTGTTGAGTCTTCCACCAATCTTCACACCTCTGTTGTCTTCATACAATCCTGCTTCTCTGATGATTTGTTCTGCATATAAATTAATCAGGTATGGGGAAAGTATGCAGCCTTGTCTTAACATCTTTGCTTATTTTAAACCATTCTGTTTCTCCTTGTTCCGTTCGAACCGTTGCTTCTTAATCAATGTACAGATTGCGCAAGAGAACGATCAGGTGTTCTGGTATACCCATGCTTTTTAATGTGGCCCAGAGTTTCTCATGGTTTACACAGTCAAAAGCCTTGCTATAGTCAATAAAGCACAAATAGATATCCTTTTGGTATTCTTTAGTCTTTTCAAGGATCCATCTCACATCCGCAATGATGTCTCTCGTTCCTCGCCCTTTCCTGAACCCTGCTTGCACTTCAGGTAGTTCTTGTTCCAGGTATGGTTGTAGTCTCTTTTGAATAATCTTCAGTAGATTCTTGCTGGCATGTGGAATCAGAGCGATTGTTCGATAATTTCCACAGTCAGTTGGATCACCTTTCTTTAGTATTGGTATAAACACAGATCTTTTCCAGTCAGTTGGCCATGATGATGTCTTCCATATTTCTTGGCAGAGCCTTGTAAGTACGGTAACAGCTGCATCAGATTGCTGCAATACTTCTATAGGAATGCTATCAATGCCTGGTGCTTTGTTCTTTGATAAGGCTTTCAATGCTGCTTCAACTTCTTCTTTCATCACCAATGGTTCCCGATCATAAGGTACAGGTTGAAACGGCTGTTGGTCCACTTGATCTTTATCATATAAAAACTCTGTATATTCCTTCCACCTTTTCTTGATCTTCTCAGCATCATTCAACATAGAAGCTTGAGCATCTTGTAACATTCCAATTCGAGGCTGGAACTTTTTCTTTAACTCTCGTAGCTTCAGGAAAGCCAATCTTGTTCTTCCTCAAATAGTTTCTGCTTCTATGTCCTTGCAAGCGTCATTGTAGTACTTTTCCTTGTCCTATCTTGCTGCACGTTGGAAATCTCTGTTGAGTTCTGCGATTGTCTTTCTTTCTCCTCTGGCTTTAGCTTCTCTGTGTTTCTGGGCAATTTTCAGAGTTTCTTCCGTCATCCATTTTGGCCGTTTTTGCTTTTTCACCTATTGTAGAGACTTCTCACTTTCTTCCAACACAACCTTGTCAATGTCATTCCATATCTCTTCCGGAGCTCTGTCATTTGTATCTAAAGCAGCAAATCGATTTTGCAGGCAGTCTTTTTAAATTCCAGTGGTATATTCTCAAGGTCATATTTTGCTGCATTCATGAGTGATTTGCTCTTTTTCAACTTTAGCTTGAGTTTTTATACTAGTAGTTGATGATCTGTACCACAGTCAGCTCCAGGTTTTGTCTTTGTTGATGTTATAGAGCTTTTCCATCGTTGACTTCCACAGATGTAGTCAATTTGATTTTTATACAATCCATTGGGTGAAGTCCATGTGTACAGTCGCCGCTTGTGTTGCTGGAAGAAGGTGTTTGAGATGAATAGATCATTGGTCTTGCAGAATTCTATCAGTCTTTCTCCAGCTTCATTCCTGTTGCTTAGTCCATATTTTCCAACTACTTTGTCGCCTTCTTTGTTGCCAACTTTTGCATTCCAGTCACCCATGACTATCAGGATATCCTGTTTGCATGTTCTGTCAATTTCAGCTTGTACTTGTTCATAGAACTCTTCAATTTCATTCTCTTCTGCAGCTGTTGTTGGGGCATATACTTGAATTATAGTTGTGTTGATAGGCAATTCTCGTAGACGAATAGAGATTAGGCGTTCGCTGACTGCATTGTATTTCATTACAGTTCTTGCAAGTTTCTTCTTTATTATAAATGCAACACCATTTCTACTTTATTATAAATGCAACACCATTTCTTCTTTGTCTTTCATTTCCAGCATAGTAGACCATGTGATCATCTGATGCAAAGTGCCCGATACCAGTCCATTTCAGTTCGCTGACACCCAACAGATCAAGTTGTATACGTTCCATTTCATTCTTGACCACCTCCAACTTCCCTTGGTTCATGCTTCGTACGTTCCATGTTTGAATGTGTAAGACATCTTTACAACTTCTGACTCTCATTTCATGCACAGCTACATCAGCAGTCAGACTTCCCGAGGGCTTTGATCCAACCACATCATAAATGCTGGCTTTACTCTGAAAAGTCTTCAGCTCTTCCCCAGTAGCTAGTTGAGTGCCTTCCGACCTGGGGGTCTCATCTTCCAGCACCATGGCACAATTTGTTTTGTTGTAACTATCCATTGGGTTTTCATGGCAAGATACAGAAGTAGATTGTCGGGCCTTTCTTCCACGCAGTTTAAGTTTGGTGGTGTTGCCGTTGTCACAAAAATGTGATCCTCCACCGTCAACACTATCCCATTCTGCTGCTGCCCAGATGGGTGGTTTGTCTTGGTCTGGCACCTCAGCTGAGACCTGTCCATCTTGGGAGACCCTGCCAGTAGTTAAACTACCGATAGTTTAGCTCTCAGCATCACTGATGCAGACAAGCCCTCACAGCATGACAAGCTGCAAACCAAGTGAGGGTCAATCCATTAGGCTTGGTGATAAATTTTCAAAAATCTCATCTCGTACTGACCCAGAGGCTAGAATTCATAGGAGCAATCCTCGATACCATTCCAGAGGACCGGAGGAAGAGACTCATACTCTTAGCAGACTCCGTATGTAACAGTCATTCTGCATCAGTGATAACCTTCCCAAAGCTACTATGCCATATGGCCTTCACAGTGCATGTAGTTCCCTCCCAGTGGAATCAGGCCACCAAGGATTTACATGTTTCGATTCAACTGACACTACCACTGGTATGCTCATTCCAATGGTGGACAACTCCCGCAAATCTCTTCAAAGGAGTACCCTTCCAGCCACCCCGTCCTCAGCATACCCTCACAACAGATGCTTCCAAACATGGACGGGGAGCCCACATGGACAGTTTCTCCACGCAAGGTTTCTGTACGGCTTCCGAATCCAAACAATAGATAAATCTCTTGGATCTGCGAGCCATCGGAAGAGCCCTACAGGCCTTCCAGCATCTACTAGTCAACTCCTCTGTCCTACTCAGGAAAGACAACCAAGTTGCCATGTTCTTTGTCAACAAGCAGGGGGGATCTGGTTCCCTTCCCCTCTGTAGAGAAGCTTGTCAACTATGGGACCTGGCTATTCAGAACCAGATGCACCTGAGAGCAGTCTACATTCCAGGCCAGGACAACCTGCAGGTGGCAGGTTCAGCAGAGTTCTGCAACCACATGAATGGCTATGGACTGGTCGAGAAACCAATCACTTGTTCGATGTCTGGGGAACACCATGGATTGACCTCTTTGCTACTCAACAGAATGCCAGACTTCCCTGATGATGTTCCAAAATACCGTCGAGCCGCTGTCATACCAACAATGCCTTCATGATTCCATGGAATCAGGGTCTACTTTATGCGTTTCCACCAATGCCTCTCATCCTCATGATGCTTCTTAAGCTCCGAGAGGACAACGGACAAATGATCCTCATAGCCCCATACTGGGTCCACCAACCCTGGTTTCCCCCTCCTCCTACAGCTTTCTCAGACTCACCCGATTCATCTCGGCTCAACACCGGAGCTTCTATTGCAGGACGGTGGCACGTTACTTCACCACAACCTCAGCTCTCTTTGCCTGACAGCATGGCTCCTGAGATTGTAGTCTTGCGACACCTCCCAGTCTCTGCAGAAGTCAAACAAATCCTCCTCTCTTCTAGAAAACCAGCCATGAGAAAAACCTACTCGCTGATGACGTGGAAGAGATACCACTTGTGGTACTCGCAGAACGCTCACAACCCTTTTGAAGTGCTCATCCTAGCGCTACTCAGCTACCTATGACAACTCTCCTTGCAGGGCCTTAAATCGTCCTCATTACATGTTCACCTCAGTGCAATCTCTGCATTCCATACGCCTGTAGATGGCAAACCTATCTCCTCTGATCCTCTGGTATCTCGCTTCATGTGAGAACTCCTTCTCATTAAACTGCCCATCCATCCACCGCCTGAATCATGGGATCTAAACGTCATCTTGGCACAACTTCTAAACCCTCCATTTGAGCCCTTAGCCACAACTCATCTCGGCTATGTCTCCTGGAAGGTGCTCTTCCTCATAGCACTCACCTCATCTATGCGAGTAACTGAGCTACAAGCTCTAGTAGCCCATGAACTGTATACTTGTTTTTACCGAGACAAAGTGGCTCTACAAACACTCCCCCACTTCCTCCCGAAAGTAGTCTGTTTTCCACATCAACCAATCCTGTGTTCTTTCCAAAGCCACACGCCTCCTGAGCAGAAGTGACTCTCCATACCTTGGACTGCAAAAAAGCATAAGCCTTTACCTGCAACGCACTAAAGACGACAGAAAGTCGTCCCAATTCTTCATTGTGTTTGACCAAGCCCATCTGAGACTTCTAGTAACAAAATGCACCTTATCCTCCTGGATAACCAACTGCATATCTCTCTGCTACACCACTGCAAGCTTATCCCTCTACGAAAGAGTCACTACACATATCTGCGCAATGTCCACCTCGGTAGCACACCCTACGATCAGTACCCATTGCTGAGATTTTACGAGCTTCAACCTGGTCCAGCATCCATACCTTCGCAGCTCATTACTGTTTGGACAAAGACTCTCGCAAAGATGCTGCCTTCAGACAAGCAGTACTCCAGCATCTCTTCGGAACATAGACCAACTCCTACCCCCCCGCCTGGCAACACCAGATCCACGTGCTGGGGAAACACAAATAAGGGACCTACCCAGGTCATCTGCCACCACAAGATCTGGCAGCTGGGGAGTCCCTTACGTGAGGACTACATTCCTGGAGATAGCATAGTTACTCACTTTTGTAGCAGGTGATCTCCGGGAACAGCAGGAATGTAGTCCTCACAACCCGTCATCCTCCCCTAGGAGTTGTCGCTCTTTCTTGTCTCTTTCTCTCATCTTCTCTTCGTTAGAGCTATACACTCAATTGAGGGAGTCACTGAAGTTAGTCAGTTATAAGAGTGTCAAGGCAGCAGTGCAGGTGCATTGGACTGCTCCCAGGGCTTTCTTATTGGTAGTTTGAGAGCTTCCCGCGTGGGCTCCGTTGATAGCCAATGTCACCTATACGTGAGGACTGTATTCCTGTTGTTCCCGGAGATCACCTGCTACAGGTGAGTAACTATGCTCTCTCCTCTATCCACCCTTTTCTTTAAAGTATACATATTAAGATCCTTAAGTCTGTCGTCATATGCTTTATAACAAAGAACACTAACTATTTTAGTAGCCGCCCTCTACACTGACTCCAACCTGTTTATATCCTTTTGAAGGTCTAGTCTCCAGAATTGCACACAATACTTCAAATGAGGTTGCACCAAAGATTTACACAGATACTATCGCCTTCTTTTTTTTTTTCTGCTGGCAATGCCTCGCCCTATGCACAAAGCATTCTCCTAGCTTCTTCCGTCACCTTTTCTACCTTCTTAGCTACTTTAAGAATGTCAGACACAATCACGCCCAGATCCAGTTCTTCTTTTGTCGACAGAAGTATTTCATCCCCTACACCCTTGGATTTTTGCAGCCCAAATGCATGACCCTGCTTTTTTTTTTAGCATTAAATTTCAGCTGCCAAATTCTCGACAGTTCTGCAAGCATAGCTGGATCCCTCCTCATGTTATCTACTCCTCCTCCAGGACCAAGCAGGAAGTCAGTCCTCACATATGGGTGACGTCGGCGCCGACGGAGCCCTCGTGCAGAGCATTCCCCAGCTTTCAAAGAAAGCCTTTGGGAATTGCAGCGCGCATGCGTGGTCCCCTTCCCGCCCAAGGATGCCATCTTGCTCAGTCTTCTTTTTTATACGGAGCCCGACGGACGTAGTTTGTTTTTCACCGAGGAAAAAGTTGATTTCCCTATTTTTTGTACTTCTCCTTTGGTTGGACGCCGGATCCTTTTCCCGCCTTGGCCCGATACACCGATATCGAGCCCACTCTCTCCTTTTTCGTTTTTTGTCCTTCGTGACTAGAGTTCGCGCCATTTTTTCTTTTTTCACTGGCAGCCCTGTCTTTTGACCTCGCAGGGGCCCTTTTTCCCACGATGGCTGCCAGCGGGTATAAAAAGTGTGATCGGTGTAAGAAACTTATGTCTCTTACCGACACACATGACTGCTGCCTCAGCTGCCTCTTACCCGATCATGACCCAATGATTTGTGGCCTCTGAGGCGTTGAGGAGTCGGCAGCACCAGAAGGATAGGATCTTCTCTGACTCAGCGCCCGGACCTCGTCAGAGGCCTCGACGTCTCGGGACTCCGGCCCCGAGCAGCGTTGAGGTTCCTCTGAGCGGGGGTCTCCTTCGCGGGAACATCGCAGGAAGAAGAAACCCACGAGGGTGGCGTCGGTGGACGCTCCTGGTTCCTCGAGAGCCAGGTCGCATAGCCCCGATAGCCGTCCCGGGTCTTCAGAGTCGGAGAGGCCTGCCAAGCAACCTCGTCTCGAGATGGAGTCTACTGGACACGTGAGTGCTGTAGTCCTCGTGGACTCTCCTCCAAGGGAGCCGACGTCGGGCCCAACACCGTCGGGGCCCGAGTCGGGGACTGCTGGGTCTCCTGAGCTCGGACTCAGGTTGACGGCCTTGGAGAGCAGCCTCGCTGCCTTCATGGAATAGCAGCGGGCATTGATCGCCGGTCTCACTGGTGCATCTGCCCCGACCACCGGGACATTGATGTCCAAGTCGACCCCGGAGGCCGAGCCGATCCTCGAGTCCATGCGGGCTAGAGTCGATCCTCGGCCACTTTCTCCCTCAGCTTCCCGTTCGGGACCGAGGTCGTCGACACCGGTATCCTCGGCATCGGGGCGGAGGGCATCGGTGCCCGCCCGACCGGAGCCGCTCGACAGTGGGCTGGGAGACAGAGGACGAAGAGTCACCCGACACCTATCAGACTCTGTGTGTCCCATCGGACTTGCCGGAGTCCGAACCTCGGAGACGATCCCCACCGGAGGATACCCGGTTCTCGGACTTCGTGCGGGATATGGCCAAGGCCTTGGCCTTCCCCGCGGATCCCGAGGAGGAGCCTTGAGCCGAGGAGCTCGAGGCCCTCTAGTATGACTCTCCCCCGAAGGAGGCCTTTACTGTACGGGTTCCTCTGATGCTGGAGCGGCTGCTCTTCCGCATGTGGGAGACCCCGGCCTCGACGCCGGTGTTAAGCAAGTGGGTCGATTCCATCTATCTAGTCCGCAAGAGCCCCGGGTTCCAAAAGGCATAATTACTGCACCACTCCATGGTTGTGGAATCGGCCATGCATCGACTGAAAAGTCAGAAGATGCACTCCTCGGTGCCTCCCGGCCGGGAGCCCCAGACCCTGGATGCCCTCGGTAAGAAGTGCTTCCAGGGCTCTCTGCTTGCTTGCCGTGTCCAGACATACCAGCTCTACATGGGCATGTATCTCCGAGACCTGGCAAAGGAGATTGCCGGGTTCTCTGCTGGTCTCTCCGAGGAACCTTTGCAGAGGTTTCAGGCCTTGTCCACCGGTATTCGAGAGTGCTCGAAGTTTATCTCTCGAGCAGCCTACGCCGGCATCGGTGCCCGCCGACAGGCTTGGCTACAGTCATCCGACCTCGAGCCATGGGTACAGGACAAGTTGGTCGATGTCCCCTGCCGAGGTGAAAACCTCTTTGGCAAGCCCATGGCTGAAAAGGCTGCAGAACTCGAGACCGAGACTCTGACCAGGACTAGGCTGTCCAGAAAAACCTCTGCCCCTTCTCATTAGAAGGGCTCGGGGAAAAAAGACCTTATACCCGAGGAAGTCATCTGCCTATAAACAATACCCTCATTATCAGGCCTCTGCAGCTCCCCAACAGGGTCAGCAGGCCAAGGGGCAGGGTCATGGGCCCCGTAGGCAGAAGGCCCCCAAGTCACCAACACCAGCCCCTGCTCAGCAGGGTGGGGGTTTTTGACTCAGAAAGCATAGCCTCTTCTCCTCAGCTGGCTTCTCTCAGCACAGGAGGCCGGCTGGCCCACTTTGCCCACAGGTGGTCAGCCGTCACATCAGATACCTGGGTGCTTCACATAGTCCAAAAGGGCTATCTTCTCCATTTTCACCAGGTACTGTCGGGTATATTCGTAGCACAAAAATAAGTTAGACTCTCTGTTCTTGTCTAGGGGAGATAGCTACTAATATACAGCCCAAGGTTCGGAAGTTATTCTGGCAATGAGCCACGAAAGAATTCTTGTCTGCAGATATATATTAGACTTTATTATAGGCAACCAAATAGAAAAATATACACACACATATATATGGCTAATTAGAAACATAAAGTAACAATTTGTTATTGTACAGATATACAATTGGACAACGTAATAAATCACTAATTAGTAATCAGACGTCACTGATTCGCTCTGCACTTAGGAAAAGTAAGAAATATATTGCTAACCCCTTTGCCCTTCCAGGAGAGGAGAGATAAGTCAGTACCTTAGCTCCGACGGGCAGAGACAGCTTCGTCCAAGGATGCAGCTGTTAGCTAATGCCGGCTCCAGCCCCTTCAGAGGCGAGCCGCAGTAAGTCCGAACCGGAGGGATCAGTGAAAGTCTTATCTCAGACCTGTGAAGGACGGCCTAGCCCACACGTCTGGCGAAAGGCTCAGGGCTCAGGAATCAGGTACGCAGTGCACAGCAGCAGGACTGGTGCAGAAGTCTATGTCCAGGTGGGGAGAAAAACCCCCAACTCCTTCTCTCACCGCTACTTAGAACCTTTTCCAGCGCAGAATGCAGAATTCTGTGTGTGAATCCTCCGTCATAGGTCCGATGATTGGTGGGCACCAGGCAGTCTGAGGTATTCTCAGCGAATCAGAAGGTCGATGATGAGCAGCGTCTTGCAAACAAAGGAGCCATGGTAAAAGTCAGGCAGAAGCAACAGTATGTAACTTCTGGGCATGTACAAGTGTCCAAGGCCAGCCACGGACAATAGCCTCTGTATGCATGCACACTTAGAAACGCTGTGCAAGCAGTTGCATGAAGGACAGGCTTATAGCTGAACACAGCAAAAGTGAAGTGAAGAATCCAGAATGCAGAATTCTGTGTGTGAATCCTCCGTCATAGGTCCGATGATTGGTGGGCACCAGGCAGTCTGAGGTATTCTCAGCGAATCAGAAGGTCGATGATGAGCAGCGTCTTGCAAACAAAGGAGCCATGGTAAAAGTCAGGCAGAAGCAACAGTATGTAACTTCTGGGCATGTACAAGTGTCCAAGGCCAGCCACGGACAATAGCCTCTGTATGCATGCACACTTAGAAACGCTGTGCAAGCAGTTGCATGAAGGACAGGCTTATAGCTGAACACAGCAAAAGTGAAGTGAAGAATCCATCTTGTTTGGTGCAGTTTGGTTCAGGCCTGAGTTGCTGAGCAGGCCAGAGATTTGCATGTAGAATTGCAGGGGTACCAGCCCTACAGTACCTCCCTCCTATTTTCCAGGGGAGCCTCCAAGACTCCCTCTGCACAGGGACCTACTCCTTCAGGAGTTAGCAAGTCTACTAAAGGAACAGGCTGTGGAACTGGTTCCCCACCACCTGAGAGGTCACGGCTTTTATTCCAGGTACTTTCTGTTACCAAAAAGAACAGGAGGCCTCAGACCCATCCTCAGACCCATCCTAGACTTGCGCAATCTCAACAAGTTCCTGGAGAGGGAAAAGTTCAAGATGCTTACCCTTGGAATCCTGCTGCCCTACCTCCAGCAGGGAGAATTGGCTATGCTCCTTAGATCTCAAGGATGCTTATACTCACATCCATATTCATCCAGACCACAGACAATATCTCAGATTTGTTGTGGGAGGAAACCACTACCATTACAGAGAACTTCCCTTTGGCCTAACCTCCGCTCCCAGGGTGTTCACCAAGTGCCTGGCAGTGGTGTCGGCCTACCTAAGGCTTCAAGGTCTTTTTGTGTTTCCGTACCTGGATGACTGGCTCATACGGGGCCAGTCTTCCCAGGAGGCCAATCAAGCCACCCTTCGCACTGTGGCTCTGCTTCAGCACTTAGGGTTTGTCATAAAGTTCGCAAAGTCCACTTTGCTCCCGTCCCAGAACTTAGAATTCATAGGAGCAAGGCTGGACACTCTTCAGGCGAAGGCTTTTCTGCCAATGGACAGAGCCCACAGGCTGATGGATCTAGCCAGGCAGTTTCACAGCAATTCCCTGGTCTCTGCCAGGCAATTCCTGAGACTACTCGGCCATATGGCTTCCACGGTTCGTGTAACCCCCAATGCCCGCCTGCACATGCGGCCTGCTCAGTGGAGCCTTCGCACTCAGTGGCATCAAGCCACAGGGAGCCTAGCGGACTCAGTAAGAATATCCGACCTGCTTGTCTCCTTTCTGCAATGGTGGCTTCATCTTCTGAATCTGGTACTCGGAGTGGTCTTTCAATCCCCTCCGCATTCTCAAGTGCTGACGACAGATGCTTCTCTTCTAGGTTGGGGAGCACATTGCCAAGGGACATGTATTCAGGGTCTCTGGACTCCTTGGGATACTGCTCAACAGATAAACTTCCTGGAGCTACGGGCGATACGCCTAGCTCTGAGAGCCTTCTCCCACCTCGCCTCTCACTGGTCTGTACTGGTCCAGACGGACAATCAAGTTGCCATGTTCTACATGAACAAACAAGGAGGTACAGGCTCCTTCCTTCTATGTCAGGAGGCACAACGACTGTGCTCTTGGGCCGTCAATCACAGAATCCTCCTCAAGGCTGTCTACCTCCCAGGTCAAGAAAGTTACCTGGCGGACAGACTGAGCAGGATCCTGCAACCACACGAATGGAGATTGAACCCGTTGGTGGTTCAGCAGATCTTTCTCAGGTGGGGCCTCCCCACCATGGATCTTTTCGCCAGTCCTCTGAACTGGCAACTCCCAAGATTCTGCTCCAGACAACCGCATCCTCTCAGAGTAGCAGCGGATGTGTTTCTGATCTCGTGGCCACAGGCCTACTGTATGCATTTCCTCCCACGCCACTAGTGTCCAGAACACTGTTCAAAGCCCTCCAGGACGGGGCCTCATTGATCCTGATAGCCCCCAGGTGGCCGAGGGAACCGTGGTTCCCGCTTCTGCAGCAACTGACGGTGGACACCCCTCTTCCTCTGGGGTTTCAGCACGATCTCCTGTCTCAGGATCAGGGGACTCTCTTGCACCCCAACCTCCAGTCCCTTCATCTGATGGCCTGGCTGCTGAAAGGGTAGTCCTGGCTCCCCTACTACTGCCTCGAGAGGTGGAAGATGTAGTCTTTGCCTCTAGACGGCAATCCACCAAGAAATCCTGCACTCTTAAGTGGCGTAGATTCTCCGCATGGTGTGCTCAGCACAGCGAGAATCCCTTCTCGTGCTTGGTAGCGGTAATATTGCAATATTTGCTTTACCTCTCCAATCTAGGCCTTAAGTCCAACTCTGTCAGGGTTCACCTCAGTGCTCTCTCAGCGCACCAATCGCCGGTGGACGGAAGGCCTCTTTCCAACCACCCTTTGGTGGCTCGTTTTCTCAGAGGCCTCCTTCTGGTTAAGCCTCCTTTGCGTCCACCAGCCCCTGAGTGGGATCTGAATGTGGTCTTACAGCGGATTACTTGTCCGCCCTTTGAACCTATGGCTACCTGCCCTCTCCGTTTTCTCTCCTGGAAAACCTTGTTTTTGGTAGCTCTTACCTCTGCTAGGCGAGTGAGTGAACTGCAGGCACTAGTGTCTGATCCCCTTTACACTAGGTTCTACAGGAATAGGGTAATCTTACGGACTCACCCTAAGTTTCTTCCTAAGTTTGTCTCCCCTTTCCACCTCAATCAGGAGGTGGTTCTTCCGACCTTCTTTTCCAGGCCGCATGCCATCCGGGCTGAGATGGTCCTGCATACCCTGGACTGTAGGAGGGCGTTGTCCTTCTACCTTGACCGTACTCGGGAGCATCGGAGGGCTGTTCAGCTCTTCGTTTCTTTTGACCCCAATAAGTTGGGGCTACTTGTCTCCAAGCGTACTTTGTCCATATGGGTCACTGACTGTATCGCCTGGGCTTATGGGGCAGTCGGCCTCTCGTTGGAGGGTCGAGTCACGGCTCATCGTGTCAGGGCGAAGGCTGCGTCAGTGGCTCATTTCCGCTCTGTTCCATTGGCAGACATCTGCCGGGCCGCTACTTGGTCTTCAAGCCAGACTTTTGCGGCCCATTACTGCCTTGAGAGGGAGTCCCGCAGGGACAGTGCTTTCGGACAGGCAGTACTCCATAATCTCTTTGGGGTTTAGGCAACTCCTACCCTCCGGCCCTGGTGTTGGGCTACCATTCGGGGGCGTTCTCAGAGAAGATTCCTTCCTTACGTGCTGCCGAGCTAGAGGGAGCTCATTTTTTTGGCTTGAGGTCTCCGGTAGCCTTAAGCTGGGGAGTCCCATATGTGAGGACTGACTTTCCTGCTTGGTCCTGGAGAAAGAGTAGTTACTCACCTGTAACAGGTGTTCTCCAGGAGCAGCAGGAATCAGTCCTCACAACCCTCCCTCTTCCCCTTGGAGTTGCAGTCATATGATTTATTTTGCTAATTTTTTGCTGTCTTTTAGCTATGTCATCAGACTGAGCAAGATGGCACCCTTGGGCGGGAAGGGGACCGCGCATGCGCGCTGCAATTCCCAAAGGCTTTCTTTGAAAGCTGGGGAAATGCTCCGCACGAGGGCTCCGTCGGCGCCGACGTCACCTATATGTGAGGACTGATTCCTGCTGCTCCTGGAGAACACCTGTTACAGGTGAGTAACTACTCTTTCCTGGTTGTCTACTCTATTGCATATTTTGTTATCTGCAAAGAGGTAAACCTTGCCAGACAGCCCTTCCACAATATCACTAACAAAGATGTTAAAAAGAATCGGGCCAAGGACAGAGCCCTTTGGTACGCCACTGGTAAAACTTTCCTCAGAGTGAGCTCCATTTATCTGTACCCTTTGTCACCTCACTCAGCCAGTTTCTGACACAGTAACTTTAGTGGCCATCCCTATTGTGCTCCTTTTGTGTCACCTGTGCAGAACAGTGTCAGGCTTTATTGAAATCCATGTTCACCACATTTCCGTTGGTCCAACTCTCTGGTCCTCCAGTCAAAGAAATTAATCAGATTTGTCTGACAAGACCTTCTGGTGAATCCATATTGCCTCGAATCCTGTAGACCTCAAAATCTTTTCTGGGGTTTAATCCAAGCATTCATGGTATTCTCGGTATGAGCCTGTGGAGTGCTCTGAAGAGGGGTCCACTGGTTTAAGTGTCTGATGCCGCTACTCCCTATGAAAGGAGAAAGTCGCCCTGGAGGACCTCTAAACTGATTTTATCAGGAAAATGGCTGACTCGTAATCTAGTTAATTTAGAGATGGAAAAGGGACATAGTGCAGAAACATTGGCTAGCTTCCTTCATTTCCTAAATGCCTACCTCCATCCAAGGAAGCCGTGACAGTGTCCATTCATAGAATCTTTAAGGATGTCCAGATGAGAATGTGGGAGACCCTCCTCCCATATACCTAATCAGTAAAAAGGGTAGAGACTATGTAGAGAGTCCAGATGGCTACCATATTTGAGAAGTAGCAACTCCCACACCATTTGTTGGTAATCAAATTCACACTCAAAAGAGCTAAGAGCCCAGTTATGCTATTGCCATTCTGGAAGGATTTTAGGACTTTGAATTCACTTGAAAAAGATTTCAGAATGATGGCTTCTCATCAGTTTTTTGTGGGCTAATATTTATGAAACCTCCTGTGTGAGATTGAGGAGTTGCAGAGTCAAATCCCTCAGGACAAAACTGTCCATTTTCTCTCACTTGTCAAGTTGAAAGTATGTGGAAAGCACATAGACAAATTGACCTTTGATGCTTTTGAGATGTCATGGTGGGCCTTTTTAAATGGTATTGAGGCTTTAGATTGTTATGAATGGGTTATGTTCAGGCAAGACTCGCGGACATGCCTTGCCATGGAGAAAATGTCTTTGGAGAGAAGGTGAAAGAGACTGCTGTTCTCATTAAAGAACACTTCAGGATGCTCAAATCCGTCTCTTGGTCCTCTTCTGATACTGTGTTACATACTTTGAAGTTCAAAAGAGCCTTCGGCTTATATTTGGAGTGGAGTAAAGCTCTTGAAGTCCAATAGGCCTTTTTTTTCTTTTGATTACATTAAACCTAGGACTACCATTGCCAATTGCACAATGTCCAGTTGGGTAGTTTTGCTTGTGCTCAATCAGATCTGACTAGACTAGAGGATCATCTCAAGGGTCATACTGTCCGAGCCATAGCTGCATTGATAGCCCACTTGAGGTCTGCCTCTATGGAAGAGATTTGTAGAGCTGCAGCTGGATATCCATGTGTGTATCCATCCATCCATTCATATCTCATTACTGCTTGAGAAGGGATTCCTGATGTAACAGTAGATTTGGCTGCGCTGTGCTTTAAAATCTCTTTGAAATTTAGAATCAAAGGCCATCCCCCACCCTAGGGCACATTTTTTTTAATTTATAGGCTGCTTTACAAAATAAAAATAAGTCTGGAAAGTCTTATTGCCACCAAAACACTCTTTTGTGTCTGTCTTTTTTTAACACTTTCCATATGTTTTCTCCATTTTTCTTTTGAAAGCAGCTTGTAGCAAGCCAGCCTCCTCTATGAGAACTTGAAACTCTGTTTGTACTTAGAGAAAACCTTTCCTTAGGTGTAGCAGGTGTTCTGCGTGGAAACAAGATATAAGTTCACATACTGGCCTCACCTCCTTAAGGAATTGTCTCCAAATTAAGCTTTGTCACAAAGCAGGAGATTACATGTATACATGGTTTGACTTTTCAAAAACTTCCAGAATTTTTCTAAATTGTAAATATATTTTCCCATACATACTTTGTTGGATAATGTTGCCGATCTTGGACAACTTGTATCTTGCTGTCCACAGAGAACATCTGCTATAGGTAAGTAACTTGGCTTTCTTGAATAACAACAGCTCAATGAAGTGACACAGCCTATCTGCCTCCCCTTGTGGAACTGTGTACACATTTCATTTATTTAAGCATGTGAAAGAAAAGGATTTAGGATTCAAAGCATACAGTTGGTGATAACTTAGTTGTCTAGTAGCTAGTCTTAAACGTTTGTCTAGTTGGGAAGCTCCTTTTTTAGTATGTGACTAGTTCACTGTGACTCTTGCATGAATCCATTAAGCTGCTGCTGTTTGAGACCAATAGTTATAGGTAAGCAATTTCATTTTGTTTGGCTATTGTAGAAATAAGGAAGTTTTGATGCTGTTCACTGCTTTATTCAATTGCATTATTTAGTACTTGTGTATTAAAACTGCTCTTATACAATAAGAGGCTTTTTTACAAAGTACGTTGAAGGTATCTGGTTGTCTGATGCCTGAGTTCCAGCATGTGCTGAAAATGAGGCTTTTGTGGAATGGAGTATTATGATGAACTGACTATGTAATAATGTATTTGGTTTTATACCACACTATTCATGATCAGCATGGTTTACAATAGAACAACTTATTGCATGGAACAGTATTTATGTATATCAGATCATTTTAGAAATTTACTGAAAAATAAAAATGACCACTTTTTTTTTTTTTATACTTAGATTCAATGACTGGTGGTGCTGCTACTTCAAATTATGCAAATTCCACTTGGGGCCCTGGAGTGTCCTCCAACAACGGCACCACCGCCAACCCTCCTCGCATCTGGGACAAGGTGATTGTAGACGGGTCTGATATGGAAGAGTGGCCTTGTATCGCCAGCAAAGACATTGAGCCACTTTCCGAAAACACCACCGACAGCAACAACAGTGCCTCAAACTCCAACTTGGAGAAAAGCTCCTTGTCAGGAAGCACCACTAGTAACAAAGGAAAAGGAAGCCAGTGCCAGTCTGCAAACACTGGGAACGAATGTACGCTTGGGGCCTGGAAGTCAGACTCCAAAGCTAAATCTGTTCAATCTTCCAATCCTACTACCGAGAGCAACAATGGACCTGGAAACTGGAGGAACTTAAGTGGGCAGGACAGAATCAGTCCAGGTTCTGGTTTCAGCAATTTTAACCCAAATACCAACCCATCTGCCTGGCCAGCTTTGGTGCAAGAGGGCAGTTCCAGGAAAGGGATTTTGGAACCAGAGAATGGAAACTCCAATGCACAGCTTAGCACATTAGCTCAGACCTCTAGGGAACAGCAGTCAAAGATGGAAAATGCGGGTGTTAATTTTGTCTCTGGCAGAGAGCAAGCTCAAGTTCATAACACTGATGGACCAAAAAATGGAAACACTAACCCCTTGAACTTAAGTTCACCTAACCCTGTGGAAAATAAGGGAATTCCCTTTGGAATGGGCTTGGGGAACTCCTCCAGGAACACTGATGCCCTCTCTCAAAGCACTGGAGACAGGAAGACTGCAAATGTTGGATCCTGGAGTACAGTTCAGGGGCCTTCTGGAACTGATATGATCTCTGGACAGAATAATTCTGGAAACAATGGGAACAATGGAAAAGACAGGGAGAACTCTTGGAAGGGGTCTTCTACTCAAAAGTCTAACGGGTCAAGAAATGACGCTTGGGATGCTAGCAAGTCTACAGGTGGCAGATCTTGGAACCTTGGACCTCAGGATCTAAATGAAAACAAGTGGGGTGACGGGAGCAAAATGACACCTAGGGTGTCTCAGGGAGAGTGGAAACAGCCAGCTGGGTCTGAGGACTTGAAAATTGGAGAATGGAATGGTCCAAACCAACCAAATTCTAGCACTGGTGCATGGGACAATCAAAAGGGCCATCTCCTTCCAGAAAATCAAGGTAATTCCCAGGCTCCCTGTTGGGGTAGAGCTTCCAGTTCGACAGGAAGTGAGGTTGGAGGTCAAAGTACTGGAAGCAATCACAAAGCAGGAAGTAGTGACAGTCTCTCTTCTAGTCGAAGAACCCATCGGCTTCCGCTTCCCGATTGTCAAGCAGTCTTGCAGTCTATGCTGAACAGAACTGACTTGGACCCTCGAGTACTTTCCAACACTGGCTGGGGCCAAACTCAAATCAAGCAGGACACCGTTTGGGAGACTGAAGAGGTGCCAAGGTTAGAGGTGAAGGCTGATAAAGGAACTGAGGGATGGGAGAGCTCTACCACACAGACAAAGAACTCAGGGGGTTGGGGTGATATACCTAGCCAATGCAATCAAAGCAAGTCTGGATGGGGAGAGCCCACCACTCCAACAGAATGGAAAGACCCCAAGAATCCAGGTGGATGGAGTGATTATAAAAACAACTCCAGTTGGAGTGGGTGTGCAGGTTCTGGTGGAGCAGGAGGAGGAAGACCAGAAGAGAAAACATCCTCTTGGAATGAGAATGCCAGCAACAAAGAGCAAAGTTGGAGTGGACGGCAGTCAAATCAAGGATGGCCTTCTGGAAAAGGTTGGGGAAGTGGAGAGGACACTGACACAAGGAAGAGTGGTAGTGGATGGGACAATTCAGGAAACAAAACTGCACCAAATTGGAGTGATGGTGGACATCATGAGATTGGGACTTGGGGCAATGGGCCTAACACCAATCCTGTTCCAAAAAGTGGTTGGGATGACTGCAAAAGATCTCAAGGCTGGAATGAATCAGCCAGGCCAGCCAGCTCTTGGAATAAGCAACAGGAAAGTTCTGGCTCTTGGAGTGGACCGCCACAGCCTCCTTCATCAGGCAGTGGCCGACCTCCAAATTCAAGCTGGAAGAGTGGGTCTCAGCCAGTTGCCCCAAAAGATGAGGAACCAAGTGGCTGGGAAGAACCTTCTCCACAATCTATCAGTAGGAAAATAGAAATTGATGATGGTACTTCTGCTTGGGGAGACCCTAATAGCTACAACTACAAGAACGTGAACTTGTGGGATAAGAATTCACAAGGCGGGCATGGGCATGCTGCACGAGAACAGAACCTGCCCAGCAGTACTCCAGTAGCTAACAAAGCAGCGCCATCTGGTATTTCCTTTTTTTTATTCTTTACTTTTTTCTTAGATCTCTTTAAATTATCAATATTAAGTGAACGTAAGATATGCTATACTGGGTCAGACCAAGGGCCTATCAAGCCCAGTATCATGTTTCCGACAGTGGCATTCCAGGTCCCAAGTACCTGCCAGGTTCCCAAAGTATACACATCCCATGCTGCTTGTCCCAGGGGTAAGCAGTGGATTTCCCCAGTTGTCTTTAATAATAGTTTATGGATTTTTTCTCCAGGAACTCGTTCAAACCTATTTTGAACCCAGCTACACTAACAGCTTTTACTACATCCTCCAGTAATGAATTCCAAAGTTTGAATGTCTTTTTGTGTGTTGTTTTTTTTGTACAAGGGTTTAGTTTTTGTTACATTTCTACTGGCAAAATTGTGTATAACAGGGCAGCAATGCAGTTCAGCATAACATAAGAAACATTTCTGTTGATTCTTTGTAGAAGTAAAATGACATTTCTTTAAAAATTATTCACTTAAAATTCACTCAGATTTTTCAGCGATTTCAAATTGTGTTAGTAAGTGAAGATGGGGCCCTTGATCTAAACATTTTATTTAGCAAAATCAAGTTTTGCCATTAAACAAGTGAATTCAAGAAGAACAGTTCTCATATAGAGTAATTAAAGTAGCTGCAACCACCCAAAGAGGGAGGAGTAGCCTAGTTGTTAGAGCACTAGCTCAGTAACCAGGAGACCAGGGTTTGATTCCCACTGGCACGCCTTGTGATCTTGGGCAAGTCACTTACCCCTCCATTGCCTCGGAAGAAAGGCCTGGCAATCTACTTCCAGTCATACTGCCAGGAGCTGCTGGGTTGCCAGGAGTCAGCATTGACTTGAAGGCACACAATGCAGTGCATGCAGCCATCCAAAAAGCCAACCACCAGTGATATTTGTCTGATAAACTGAATAAATTTGCTCGGTTGGATAATGTTCACAAATGAGAAAAATTAGTATTTAGCAAGCAGGTTCTCTTTATTTTACAATAATGTATGCACGTATGCATGTTATCTCCAGGAACAAGCAGGAATGTAGTCTTCACATATGTGTATCGTCGGTACCGACGGATCCTGTGCGGGAACCCTCCCCAGCGTCCAATAGGAAAGCTTTTGGCAGCATCCCACAGCGCCTGCGTGCTGCCTTTCCGCCTTTTCCAACTGTCCTTCTCCAGTTCTTTGTTTTCCGCGGAGCCGACAGGTTGCACATCCTGTCACCGCAGAAAAAATTCCCCCCTTCTTCTTTTTTGTGGTCGCGTCTGCCTTCCCTTGATGCTACACCGGTACTGCCGGTGGTTCTTTCTTTCTTTTTTTTTTTTTTTTTTTTAAAACCCCCCACTTTCTGGAGTTTTTCCCAGTAATTTTCTCCTCAGGAGCCACGCACCATTTGCGTGGCACTCGGCCCAACTTTTTCCTTCAGAATGGAAAAACCCACTTCGGGTTTCAAAATGTGTTCTAAGTGTGGCGGTACCGTCTCTGTCACCGACGCCCATGAGTGGTGCCTCAAATGTTTAGGTCCTGACCACTCTATTTCAGAGTGTGTTGCCTGTGGGATGATGTCGAAAAGGGGCCGGCAAAAGCGAGCTGCTAAACTTAGCACCCTTTTTCCCTCCGATGCAGCCTCCGTGGCATCGACGTCTTCCAGGGCTTCCTCTTCCTCCCATGGATCTCAGGTAACTAAACATAAATCTAGCCGGTCCTCAAAAGGTAGATCTCCTTCTAAACATCGAGATGCCTCTGACGTTGCCCTTGAGGGACTTTCACTGGCAAAATTTCCCCGGCGGGAGGCTTCGGCTTCCAAAGTACTAACGGGGCTCCAGGATGTTCTCGAGGCTTCATCCTCGGCAGAACTACTGGTGCCATGCTCTGGGGTTCCGGCCGCTTCATCCGGCACAGATACCCAAGCATCGGCAGCGTTGATAGACCAGAGATTCTTGGCTCTTGAACTCAGTCTGGTGGCTCTTCTCACGGCCTCGATGCCCCTGAAACTGTTTCAGACAATTCAACCGGTACTGGCACTGACTGCATCGACATCGGCAGGTATTCTACCGGGACCGAGTCATGCATCTCTATCCGGCATCGACAAGTCGGTACCGGACCACTCCGTTGCCGACTTCGATAGGTACCGTGCCTTGCACGATCACCCGGATCAGAGATACTTCGAATCCTCGGATGAGTCTGAAGACTCTGAAAGCTCTGCCGATACCAGAGTACTTCTTCCTGAGGATTCCTCTTCTCCTCAGCATAGGATGTCTCCACCAGAGGATATGTCCTTTCAGGATTTTATCCAAGATATGGCCCAAGGTCTTTCTATCACAGTGGCTCCTGAAAAAAGAGCCTAGGGCAAAGGAATTAGAAATCCTACAGTACTCTAAAGCTCCCAAGGAGACAGCTACCTTACCTATTCATGAGATCTTGCATGATCTTATGTTAAGGATGTGAGAAACACCTCTAACCACATCTCCTCACTCTCGAAGACTCGACAACATGTATCACGTTCCTCCTTATTCTGGGTTTCAGAAGACTCAATTACCACACCATTCCATGGTGGTGGAATCAGCCATGAGACGGATAAAGAGTGCAAAAAGGCATGCATCTAATCCTCCAGGACGTGAGTGTAGGACACTTGACGCCTTTGGACATCGATCCTTCCAGGCTTCCATCCTTTCTGCTAGGATCAGTTCCTATATCTTATATATGGGAATGTTCCTTAAGGAGGTCACAGGAGATTTAGAGCTTATGAGCCCTCTCCTTCCTGATGATAAAAGACAAGATTATCTCGCTCTTGTCAAACATGCTCAGGATGTTGTCAAGTTAATGAATCGTGCAGCCTTTGACTGCTTTGAATGCATAAGCAGAACCTCTGCAATTGCCATAGGTGCACGTAGAATTGCCTGGCTCCAGGCATCTGACTTGGAAATTTGGGTACAGGACAAACTAGGGAATATACCTTGCACAGGAGAGAATCTCTTTGGCAAGAATTGGCAGTTAAAAGCTAATGAGATAGATGCTGACAATATCACTTTGGATAGATTGTCTAAATCTACAGCTGATCCTGCGAGGAAAAAGGTCCTCTAAGAAACCATTCTTCAGCAAGAAGAAAAAGTTTTATCCCGCCTATACCCAGCAGGGACATCGTTTAGGTCAGCCTTCCCAAAAGGGACAGCAGCAACAACCTAGGCAAAGAAAGACAAAAGCAGCTAAGCCTCAACCGGCTCAGCAGACTCAGCCTCCACGGGGTCTTTGACTCCTATCTAGAGAACTTTGCCTTCCTGTCCCTGAATGGCCCAGAACGCTCCACCATCCCAGGAAGGTTATGTCATTTTGCCCCCAGATGGGGTCAGATAACAGCAGAAAATTGGACTCTGTCTATTATAAGAGAGGGGTACAAGCTTAATTTCTTCAGGGACGAGGAGAGCAGAGATCACATCGGGGGTGAGAGCAGGGGCTCCCCCTTCCTCCTAATTTGCCCGCCAATCAGCAGCCATATGGAACGGCTTAAAACCACCGTTGCAGGGACAAGGAGAGCAGCGATCACATCGGGGGTGAGAGCAGGGGCTCCCCCTTCCTCCTAATTTGCCCGCCAATCAGCAGCCATATGGAACGGCTTAAAACCGCCGTTGCAGGGACGAGGAGAGCAGCGATCACATCGGGGGTGAGATCAGGGGCTCCCCCTTCCTCCTAATTTGCCCGCCAATCAGCAGCCATATGGAATGGCTTAAAACCGCCGTTGCAGGGACAAGGAGAGCAGCGATCACATCGGGGGTGAGAGCAGGGGCTCCCCCTTCCTCCTAATTTGCCCGCCAATCAGCAGCCATATGGAACGGCTTAAAACCGCCGTTGCAGGGACGAGGAGAGCAGCGATCACATCGGGGGTGAGAGCAGGGGCTCCCCCTTCCTCCTAATTTGCCCGCCAATCAGCAGCCATATGGAACGGCTTAAAACCGCCGTTGCATGGACGAGGAGAGCAGCGATCACATCGGGGGTGAGAGCAGGGGCTCCCCCTTCCTCTTAATTTGCCCGCCAATCAGCAGCCATATGGAACGGCTTAAAACCGCCGTTGCAGGGACGAGGAGAGCAGCGTTCACATCGGGTGTGAGAGCAGGGGCTCCCCCTTCCTCCTAATTTGCCCGCCAATCAGCAGCCATATGGAACGGCTTAAAACCACCGTTGCAGGGACGAGGAGAGCAGCGATCACATCGGGGGTGAGAGCAGGGGCTCCCCCTTCCTCCTAATTTGCCCGCCAATCAGCAGCCATATGGAACGGCTTAAAACCGCCGTTGCAGGGGCGGGCCCGCGCCTGAGGGCCTCGCCAGAGGGCCCTTTGGCGTAGCCCTTAGGCGGTGGTCCGTGGCGTCTGTTGCTGAAGCTTACACCGATGGTATGGATTGGGGTGTCCTGCCTATAGTTTGTAGTAATTTGCTGTTGCATGTTCTTCTCCTTCTATTATCTGTTTCTGTCCTCTACTCTGTCCTATCATATAAATGGCGTTCTTTTCCTATTTTCCTCGAATGATATAGTATTGTAAACCGCTCTAATGCCTCTGGCCTGAGCGGTATATCAAATTCTAAATAAACATAAACATACAATGGTAAGGCAGTTCAATTCTCAGACCTCTCTCAACGACCAGTTAGATCAAGAGGTCACTGTGCTCCTTGCTCAAGGGGCAATAGAAGAGGTACCCATTCCCCAACGGGGTACAGGGTTTTACTCCCCCTATTTACTTATTCCAAAGAAAACAGGAGGACACAGACCCATTTTAGACCTCAGAGAATTGAATTTCCTGTTCAAAGAGAAGTTCAAAATGATTTCTCTAGGAACTCTGCTGCCATATCTTCAGAGTCAGGATTGGTTTTGTTCTCTAGATCTCAAGGATGCGTACACTCATGTTCTCATCCATCCATCTGACTGAAAGTTCCTTCACTTTCTGTTTCAAGGGAAGCACTACCAATATAGGGTTCTTACTTTTGGCCTGGCCTCTGCACCAAGGGTGTTCACAAAATGCATGGCTGTGGTGGCAGCATTTCTCCGCACTCTGGGAATATTCGTCTTCCCTTCCTTAAACGACTGGCTCATTTGAGCCCCTTCAGAACCAGAGGCCAGGGTTGCTCTCTCTTGCACAATGCGCATCCTTCAGTATTTGGGACTTGTCATAAACTTCCCAAAATCCAACCTTGCTCCCACTCAATCCCTAGAGTTTATAGGAGCTCTGCTGGATACCAAACAGACAAGGGCCTTCCTTCCATAGCCCCGCTGCCTTCGCATTGTGCAGTTTCCCAAGCTAAAACCTCACCTCACTGCTTGGGAAATGTTACAGTGGCTAGGCCACATGGCATCCACCATTCATGTGGTTCCTTATGCTCGCCTCCATATGAGGGCAGCCCAGTGGACTTTATCCACTCAGTGGACTCAGGAGTCAGGTTACCTGTCAGACAAAATAGTAAACTCAGATCGCCTTATTTTGTCCCTCCAGTGGTGGCAGTCACCCCAAAACCTTTTGGTGGGGTCTCCTTTTCAGCAACCCCCACCCCAAGCCACTCTAACAGATGCTTCACAGGTGGGTTGGGGAGCCCACCTGCAAGGCCTCTCTACCCAGGGTACTTGGACTCCACAGGAGGCCTATCTCCACATCAGTCTCCTGGAACTCAGAGCAATCTTCCTTGCTCTGAGTATTCCACACCCAGCTCAGCTACAAGACAGTCCTAGTTCAAACGGACAATCAGGTAGCCATGATCTATATGAACAAGCAGGGCGGAACAGGCTCTCTGTTGCTGTGCAACAAAGCTTTGTGACTATGGGCCCTCGCCAGAGAGTATCAGATTCATCTCCTTGCGGTGTATCTTCCAGGCATTGAAAACTCTTGGGCAGACAGACTTAGTTGAGTTCTGCTTCCACACGAATGGTCTCTCCATGCAGACCAGGTGGCCATAATTTTTCAAATTTAGTGAAACCCAGACATAGACCTCTTTGAAAGTCCGCTGAATGCCAAACTTCCCCGGTTCTGTTCCAGAATTCCGTCTCAGGGTTGTCAGGCCAGGGATGCTTTCCTCCTCCATTGGGGTCAGGACTTCCTGTATGCCTTTCAACCCATTCCCCTAATTCCCAAAACCCTGTTCAAGCTTCAGAGAGACAGAGGTGATATTATCCTCATAGCTCCACAATGGCCACGGCAAATGTGGTACCCTCTGCTCCTACATCTCTCTCAAGCTCTGCCTCTGGAGTTAGGATCTGCTCCAGATGTCCTTTCTCAAGAGGGCGGGATGCTGTGGCATCCCAATCCGCAGACTCTGCATCTCGGGACCTGGTTGCTGAAAGCCTAGAACATCACGGTCTTAACCTTTCCCAGCATGTAAAGGATATCCTTTATGCTTCCAGGAAGCCTTCCACAAGACACTCTTATGCATTCAAGTGGAAAAGGTTTACCATATGGTGCTCGCAGAAGGTTCTTAACCCTCTTGCGATACCTCTGGAATCATTACTGGAGTATCTCCTTCATTTATCAAATGCAGGGCTTAAGACCAATTCAGTGAGAGTTCATTTGAGTGCTATTGCAATTTCTTTCAAGCCTCTAAATGGACAACCTATTTCCTCTCCTCTCATAGCGAAATTTATGAGAGGCCTTCTTTTAACTAAGCCTCCCATTAAGCCACCACCGGTGGCATGGGACTTAAATCTGGTTCTTGGGCAGCTCATGAAACCGCCCTTTGAACCATTAGCCACTACCTCTTTGAAATTCCTTTCCTGGAAGGTCATCTTTCTTATTGCAATCACATCAGCACGTCGCATCAGTGAATTGCAAGCGTTGGTGGCTGATCCTACTTATACAAGGTTCCATCATGATAAGGTAGTCCTTAGGACTCCTCCACACTTTATGTCAAAGTTGCTGTCACCTTTTCATTTAAACCAAGCTGTTTACCTTCCTGTATGCTTTCCAAGGCCTCACTCCTCAAATGCAGAAAGGAATCTTCATACTTGGGCTGTAAAAGAGCTTTGGCCTTTTACTTGCAAACGACACAGCAACATAGAAAGTCCTCTCAACTCTTTGTTTCTTTTGATCCTAGTCATTTGGGACTTCCAGTCTCCAAAAGAGCACTGTCCAGCTGGATTGCTCAGTGTATATCTTTTGCCTATGGGAGTAAAAACCTTCCTCTTGAAGGCCATGTCACAGCTCACAATGTGAGAGCCATGGCAGTCTCCATGGCTTATCTTCACTCTGTCTCTATCGATGACATCTGTCGAGCAGTTACTTGGGCTTCGGTTTATACCTTCACAGCCCATTACTGCTTAGACAAGGACTCCCGCCTGGATGCTTTGTTTGGTCAGGCTGTTCTTCAGCACCTGTTCCATATTTAATCAACTCCTACCCGCCATCCCTGGTAGGATGCCAGAGATCCATGGGGGGAAGTGGAGCCCTTTCACAAGGGCACACAACTTATGGGGCCTTCTCCCTGGCATCCACAGCTAGGGAGTCCCCATATGTGAAGACTACATTCCTGCTTTTCCTGGAGATAACATAGTTACTCACCTGTAACAGGTGATCTCCGGGAACAGCAGAAATTTAGTCTTCACAACCCACCCACCTCCCCTAGAAGTTGTATCTCTCTATCTCTCTCTCTTTCTCTCTTTCCATCTCTTTTGTCTCAGCTTTAAACTCAACTGGAAAGGGACAGTTGGGAAAGGCGGGAAGGCAGCACGCAGGCGCTTTGGGATGCTCCCAAAAGCTTTCCTATTGCACGTTGGGGTGCGTTCCCACGCAGGCTCCGTCGGTACCGACGATACCCATATGTGAAGACTAAATTCCTGCTGTTCCCGGAGATCACTTGTTACAGGTGAGTAACTATGCTTTCTCTTATTCATAAGATGGACAGGAAGAGAGGAAGCTTTATATTGACTCCAGAGCATTTCCTGATTGTGCATATAAATTTGTTACTATAAATTGAGTAGAGAATTGTATTTGCCATGCTATAGGCCACTTGGATATGAGAAAATAAGAGTGAACAAATGAGTTGATCTTTTTAATGAACTAACTTAATGCATCTTTGGCCTCCGCTCTTCATCAGGCCAATGAAGGTCAGTGTCAGATGACATGCAAACAGCCTAAGACCTAGATGAGTTTGTTCTGTTTAAACCTACTGTAGCAGCACTGTTGCTAATTTGGCCTTTTGAAGAGAGGATAACTCAGGCTTTTGTTGACCCTTTTTTTCACATCACGCAAACTGAAATGCAAAGAACACTACAGGTTAGAACTGTCGTCAATCAAAATAGTGTATCACTGAATGTTTCCGCTATATTAAGACAGGTGCCTTGGAGAAAATAAACATCTCTAATTGTTTTCAGTAATAGTAAGTATTTCAGTTGCCTATTCCTTTTGCCAGACTGGGTATCTTGGGGGCATAGGATGCTATTAGTTTGCTTAATTTTCCATTTTGGTGTAAATTTGTATCTCCAGGAACAAGCAGGAATGAGTCTTCACATATGGGTACGTCGGTACCGACGGAGCCTGCGTGGGAACGCTCCCCAGCGTCCAAAAAGAAAGCCTTTGGGAGCATCCCACACGCATGCGCGCTGCCTTCCCGCCCATTCACTTCCCTCTCATCAGTTTTTCGTTTTCCGCGGAGCCGGCAGGACATATTCCTGTCACCGCAGAAAATTCTTTTTTTATTCTTGTTTTTTGTGGTTGCGTCTGCCTTCCCTCAACGCCACCGGTACCGCGGGTGCTTTTCTTTCTTTTTACTAAAAATTTCCTCTTTTTTCTAAGGAATTTTTCCTGTTTAGTGCCTGACGGTTTCTAGGCCACTAGGCCTCTATCCTTCCATTATGGAAAAGCCAGCCACTATCCTTAAGAAATGCTCAAAGTGTGGCGGTGCAAATATATTTTTAGACACTCATACTTGGTGTCTAGAATGTTTAGGTCCTGACCATTGCCCACTGGAGTGTCTCTCCTGCTGGAGCTCAAACAGAAGAAGTCTTCAGGATCGAGCACAACTTGATACCTGGTTCACATCGGACTCGATGTCACCAGCCAGAATATCTTCTTATCTCCAGGAACAAGCAGGAATGTAGTCATCACATATGGGAATCATCGGTACCGACGGAGCCTGCGCGGGAATGCTCCCCAGCGTCTAATTAGAACGCTTTTGGGAGCATCCCACAGCGCCTGCGTGCTGCCTTCCCGCCTTTCCCAACTGCCTCTCTCCAGTTCTTCTTTTTCCTCAGAGCCAGCAAGTCGTGTTCCTGTCACCGCAGAAGAATTTTCTTTTTCTTTATTTCTTTTTGTGGTCACGTCTGCATTCTTCGACGCTCTACTGGTACCGCCGGTCTTTCTTTTCCTATTTCAAAAAAAAAAAATCTGTGTTTTCTATTTTCTTCAGGTGCATCCGCCTTTTTGGGCCTTAGGCCCAAAAACTTTCCTTAACATGGAAAAACCTGCCTCAGGTTATAAAAAGTGCACCAATTGTGGCGGTACCATTTCCGTCACCGACACCAATGAATGTTGTTTAAAATGTTTAGGTCCTGACCACTCCATCACGGATTGTGTGTCCTGTGCCATGATGTCTAAAAGAGGTCGGCAGAACCGAGGTGCCAAGCTCAGTACCCTGTTTCCCTCTGATGCGGCTTCGGTGGCATCAACGTCTTCCAGGGCTGCTTCTTCCTCCCGTGGATCTCAGGTAATTAAACATAAATCCAGCCGGTCCTCGAAGGGTAGATCTCCTTCTAAGCATCGAGATGCCTCTAGCATTGCCCTCAAGGATTCTGCACCGGCAAAATTACCCCGGCAGGAGGCTTCGGCTTCCAAAGCATTATTGGGGTTCCAGGATGTTCTCGAGGCCTCGACCTCGGCAGAACTACTGGTGCCATGCTCTGGGGTACCGGCGGTCTTCTCCGGTACCAACATCCAGGCATTGGCAGCGTCGATAGACCAGAGAGTTCTGGTTATGGAATGCAGTCTGGCGGCTTTCCTTGCGGCATCGATGCCCTTGGGACCACAACAGACAATTCCACCGGAGTTCCAAGATGTTCTAGATGACTCGGCCTCGACAGATCTCCTGGTGCCATGCTCTGGGGTACTGGTGGTTTCCACCGGTACCGACATCCAGGCATTGGCGGAGTCCATGGACCAGAGAATTCTGACCATGGAATGCAGTCTGGCGGCTTTCCTTGCGGCATCGACGCCCTTGGTACCGCGACAGACAACTCCACCGGTACCGGCACTAGCACCGGCATCGGTGTCGATATTGGCACCAGTACCGATAGCATCGGCATCGGTGTCTGCTATGCCGGTACTCTGTCCTCCGTTGCCCTCCAGTACTGATTCTCCGGTACCGGTTATTCCCGGTACCGACCTTAGTCGATTCGGGTATCGGGCTCTCAGGAGCATCAGGACAGACGATACTTCGAGTCCTCAGAAGAATCTGAGGATTCTGAAAGTTCTGTCGATGCAGCAATGCTTCTTCCAGAGGAGTCGTCCTCCCCTAAATGCAGGATCTCTCCTCCAGAGGACATGTCTTTCCAAGACTTCATCAGAGAGGTGGCTCGGGGCCTGTCCATCACTGTGGCCCCTGAAACAGAGCCAAGGGCCAAGGAGTTGGAAATTTTACAATATCCCAAAACTCCTAAGGAGGCAGCTACCTTACCCATTCATGAGATTCTATATGATCTCATGTTGAGGATGTGGGAAACACCTCTTACCACCTCTCCTCATTCTCATAGGTTAGATACTATGTATCGTGTCCCTCCTTGTCCTGGGTTCCATAAGACTCAACTTCTTCACCTCTCTATTGTAGTGGAGTCAGCTATGAGAAGGATTAGAAGTGCAAAAAGACATGCCTCTAATCCTCCAGGACATGAATACAGAACCCTGGATGCTTTTGGTCGTAGAGTCTTTTAAGCTTCCATGCTTGCTGCAAGAATCAGTTCCTATAGTCTCTACATGGGAATGTTCCTAAAGGAGGTCACAGATAATTTACAGACTTTAGGTCCTTTCATTTCTGAGGATAAAAGACAGGACTTTCGTACTTGAGTCAAACATGCCCAAGATGTCTCTAAATTCTCCAACCGTGCAGCCTTTGACTGCTTTGCGAGTATAGGCAGAACCTCGGCTATTGCCATTGGTGCATGTAGAATTGCGTGGTTCCAGGCATCTGATTTAGAGCTCTGGGTACAAGATAAATTGGGAAATATCCCTTGTACTGGTGAGAATCTGTTTGGTAAAGATTGGCAGGAAAAAGCCAATGAAATGGATGCTGAAAATTCCACCTTGGATAGACTATCCAAGTCCACTGCTGATCCTGTTAGAAAGAGGTTTTTCAAGAAAACATCTTTTTCTAAAAAGAAAAGATTTTATCCTGCTTATGGTCAGCAGGCATCTTCTGCAGGTCAGTTTTCAATCAAACGTCAGCAACCACCCAAACAGAAGAAAGCAAAGGCTGCTAGGCCTCCACCGGCACAGCAGCCTCAGCCTCCTCAGGGCCTTTGATTTTCAGCTAGAGAACTTAGCCTTTCTGGTTCTGGAAGAACCGTCCACCATTCCAGGAAGGTTGTCATTTTGCCCCCAGATGGGGGCAAAGAACAGCAGAGCATTGGACACTCTCCTTCATAAAGGAGGGGTACAAGCTTCATTTTTCAAGCATGCCCCCTCACACAATAGTGAAGCAGTTCAATTCTCCGACCTCTCTCATCAACCTGTTAAGTCAGGAGGTTGCCATCCTTCTTGCCCAAGGGGCAATAGAAGAAGTCCCTCTTCATCAGCAGGGCACAGAGTTCTTTTTCCCTTATTTTCTTATCCCAAAGAAAACAGGGGGATACAGACCTATCTTAGATCTCAGAGAATTGAACAAATTCCTTGTCAAGGAGAAGTTCAAGAAGATTTCTCTCGGAGCTCTGCTTCCATACCTTCAGAATCAAGATTGGCTTTGTTCTCTAGATCTCAAGGATGCGTACACCCATGTCCTCATCCATCCAACCCACAGAAGGTTCCTTCGATTCCTTTTTCAAGGAAGTCACTACCAATACATGGTGCTTCCTTTTGGTCTGGCCTCTGCACCAAGGGTGTTTACGAAATGCATGGCTGTGGTAGCAGCATTTCTCTGCACTCTGGAAATATTCGTCTTCCCTTACTTGGACGTCTGGCTCATTCGAGCTCCAACACAGTCAGAGGCCAAGACTTCTCTATCCTGCACAATGCGTATCATTCAGTATTTAGGGCTGGTAATAAACATCCCAAGATCCACTCTGACTCCCACTCGATCTTTAGAGTTCATAGGTGCTTTTCTGTATACCACAAGGGCAGGGCCTATCTTCCTCAGGCCCGTTGCCTTCGCTTGGTGCAGTTAGCTTCTCAAGCAGTGCTAAAGCCTCATCTAACTGCTCGAGAAATGTTGCAGTTGCTGGGCCACATGGCATCCACCGTGCATGTGGTTGCATATGCTCGCCTCCACATGAGGGCAGCTCAGTGGACTTTATCCACCCAATGGACCCAGGCATCAGGGTGTCTGTCAGACAAAATAGCAAACACAAGTTGCCTCATTTAGTCTCTCCAATGGTGGAGGTCCACTCAAAACCTGTTGTTGGGGTCCCCCTTTCAACAGCCCTTACCCCAAGCAACTCTCACAACAGATGCTTCTCCAAAGGGTTGGGGAGCTCATCTGCAAGACTACTCCTCCCAGGGCACCTAGTCTCCTCAAGAGAGTTGTCTGCATATCAATCTCTTGGAACTCAGAGCAATTTTCCTGGCTCTGCGAGTGTTCCACTCCCTGCTCAGCTACAAGACAGTCCTCATTCATACTGACAATCAAGTAGCCATGTTCTATGTGAACAAGTAGGGGGGGAACAGGCTCTCTGTAGCTTTGCAACGAAGCTTTGCGACTATGGGCCCTCGCCGGAGAGCATCAGATTCATCTGCTGGCAGTATATCTTCCAGGCATTCAAAACTCTTGGGCGGACAGACTCCGTCGAGTTCTGCTTCCACACGAGTGGTCTCTGCATGCAGACCAGGTGACCAGGATATTTCAACTTTGGGGAACCCCGGACATAGACCTCTTTGCAAGTCCGTGGAGTGCCAAACCTCCCCGGTTCTGTTCCAGAATTCCAGCTCAGGGGGCTCAGGCCAGGGATGCTTTCCTCTTTTACTGAGGTCAAGACTTCCTGTATGCCTTTCCACCCATTCCCCTAATTCCCAAAACCCTGTTCAAGCTTCAGAGAGATAGAGGCCACATGATTCTCATAGCCCCACATTGGCCACGGCAAGTGTGGTACCCTCTGCTTCTACATCTCTCTCAAGCTCCCTCCCTGGAGTTAGGGTCTGCTCCAGATCTCTTATCTCAAGAGAACGGAATGTTATGGCATCCCAATCCCCAGTCTCTGCATCTCAGGGCTTGGTTGCTGAAGGCCTAGATCTCCAAGATCTTAATCTTTCTCAGCAAGTGAAAGATGTTTTTTATGCTTCCTGGAAACCTTCCACTAGACGCTCTTATGCTTTCAAGTGGAAAAGGTTTACTATTTGGTGTTCGTAAAAGGGTCTTAACCCCCTAGCGATACCTCTGCAGTCTTTGCTGGAGTATCTCCTCCATTTATCTAATGCAGGCCTTAAGACAAATTCAGTAAGAGTCCATATGAGTGCTATTGCAGCTTCTCTTAAACCTCTAAATGGACAACCTATTTCCTCTCATCTTCTCATAGCAAGATTTATGAGAGTCCTCCTTCTAACTAAGCCTCCCATTAGACTACCTCCGGTGGCATGGGACTTGAACCCTGTTTTTGGGCAGCTCGTGAAGCCACCTTTCGAACCTTTAGCTACCACCTCCTTGAAATTTCTTTCTTGGAAGGTTATCTTTCTCATTGCAATCACATCAGCACGCCGCATTAGTGAATTTCAAGCACTAGTAGCTAATCCTTATACAAGGTTCCATCATGACAAAGTAGTCCTAAGGACTCATCCACACTTTATGCCTAAGGTGGTCTTGCCTTTTCATCTCAAGCAAGAGATCTACCTACCTGTCTTTTTTCGAGGACCTCATGCATCTATTGCAGAGAGGAATCTTCATAGCTTGGACTGTAAAAGAGGTCTAGCTTTTTACTTACAAAGAACACAGCAACATAGAAAGTCCTCTCAACTCTTTGTTGCTTTTGATCCTTCTCATTTGGGACTTCCAGTCTGCAAGAGAACACTATCTAACTGGATTGCTCAGTGTATTTCTTTCGCCTATCAGAGTAAGAACCTTTCTCTTTAGGGCCATGTCACAGCTCACAATGTGAGAGCCATGGCAGCCTCAATGGCTCATCTGAACTCTGTGTCTATTGACGACATCTGTCGAGCAGCCACTTGGGTCTCGGTTCATACCTTCACAGCCCATTACTGCTTGGACAAGGACTCCCGCCGCAATGCCTTGTTTGGTCAGGCTGTTCTCAAACAAAGTAAGAACTCATGATACTCATATTGCCTTTATAGAGGGGCAAACATGGTATCCCCTTATATTGCGTCATCTTTTCCACACTGACATTATAGAAGGATCCAGACTCGTTGTCTTAAGACTAAGGATGTCCTCTGCACCCCTTCACGTAGGTGTCCATTTCTGGTTATTCAAAGGCTAGAATTTTTAAAGAAATCTAGACCTCTCCTTCTAAGTAAGAACATTCCACTGGTTTCCATGTAACCTTCTCCATGGTTCTTCCACGTGTAACCAGAAGGAGATTCTCTATTCATATTCTCAAGCAGGTCTTACCCTTTCTTGTTAAGTGAATCTCTCTCTCTCTCTCGATCTCTCTCTCTCTCTCTCTCGATCTCTCTCTCGATAGATAGATAGATACACATATATATCTGACTCTGAAAGATTTGTTACTGTCCATATTAATGCTGTTCCAGCATACCATAGCATTTTAAATAGACATCCAATTTCTATGGGAATTAGAGACTATCTTCTTTTACGGTAAACTTTCCGGTTACCTTACATCTGAAGCTCTCCATGTAGTGTCATTATCGTTAGTGACATCACTTAGGGAAGACATTACTGATCTTCAAGAAATTGGAGGCTACACCGCCTACTACAAATGTTTCTTTCTTTCATTTGGATAGAGGGGTCTTAAAGACCCATCCTTTTCCTGCAAACCAGTCAGATTTATCTCCTCTTTCCTAGAGCCTATTTCTGCTCCAAGGACAAAGAGCTTCAAACTTTGGCCTACAGAAGCTTTAGCTTCTCCTCCAAGGTCCAACCTCATTAAACTCCCCCAGTTTTTTCTTCTGGGATTAGTTCTAGCCATTAAGGCTTCTGACCTCTGCCTGTATTGCAAAATTTATTTTCCTCTACTTCACAGGGAGGTAATTTCTTTGAGGCTAATGTACTGGCTCTTAGCACCAGACCCATATTATCCTAAACAAATACTTTCGCAATACTCTTGAATAAGGTCCACATTAGAAAATTGGAAGTCAATATTTACTAACATTTATGATCTACATAAGGACTCCCCTCTAGACGCCTTGTTTAGTCAAGCTGTTCCACAGCACACCCTTTTTAATTCAACTCCTACTCTCCATCCCTTGGATGCCTGAGGTTCTGGGAAATAGCATGGCCCATCGATTAGATTTGCAACATGCTGGGACCTCTTCTAGGCATCTCTAGCTTGGGAGTCCCCATATGTGAAGACTCCTTCCTGCTTGTTCCTGGAGATAGCACAGTTACTTACCTGTAACAGGTGATCTCTGGGAACAGCAGGAATAAGTCTTCACAACCCACCCACCTCCCCTAGGAGTTGTTCTCTTTCTCTCCAATTTGTCTACTTCCCTCCTTCGGTCTCAGCTACATACCCAACTGATGAGAGGGAAGTGAATGAGCGGGAAGGCAGCGCGCATGCCTGTGGGATGCTCCCAAAGGCTTTCTTTTTGGATGCTGGGGAGCGTTCCCGTGCAGGCTCCGTCGGTACCGATGTACCCATATGTGAAGACTTATTCCTGCTGTTCCCAGAGATTACCTGTTACAGGTAAGTAACTGTGCTATTTCATGAAGCTGTCAGTTGTGATGATGCAAGTGAACTGTCAAAACGGCCAAAACACACTTTTTTGTTAAGCTGAGTTATATAGTTTTCAAATGATGTAGGATATGTGATCGTTTGTCAACTACGTTTTCAGAGTCTGAGAAATTAGTGAAGCAATGGACTGCTAGAGCTTTCTTCTCCCCACCCTTGGTTTTTCTGTAAACATTAAGCTGCACCTGACAGAGTTTGTCACCTGTCTTTTCTGAGGACCATTTTGTGGTTAAAACTTGGTTTAACATTGGGTTTATTTAATTTATTTTAATACATTGTATAATTTTCAGTAAATTATTAAGAAAAAAAACCTCCACTGTGTATTAATAAAGCAGCAGCTCTAGCCGGAATTTTCAAGAGTGTTATCTCGTTTTTGAGTTATCTTAAATCCTTAGTTTACCCTAGATTGCTCCTCTTACATAAACTGTTTATTTTCAGAAGTTTATAAATAAAAGTGTGGATCTTTCATTATAACCATCTCGCTATACAGAAAAGTGAGTTTGTGTGTTTCTAATAATGATGGTTGAGTATCAGTGGTCCTGTGTGAATGCACAGGTCAATGGCACATAGCTGTCCAGTTACATGGTAGATACTCACCAATGTCTGACCAAATGAGGTTTTTTTAAAGCATAGTGTATGATAGGAGAGGTAACAGGAATGGAAGAGGAGAGAGCAGCACTATAGAATATGCACAACCGGGGCTAATACAGCTGGTGTGGAGGTCAGGCTCCACCTGTGGAGAAAATAGGTTCAATTAAATCCTGAGGCTTTCCGCTAATACTTGTTTAAAAAAAAAAGCCTTGTCATTTCCACTTTACTTTGTAGTTTCATAAATATGAATCTGCCTAGGAATACTCAGGATGAAAAAGGAAATATAAGTGATTTTACTGCCAGCTGAATGATATAAATGTCTCACCCTTAACTCTTCCAGATCGATATAGCATTGAAGTCAGACCAGTAGTCTTTTAAGTCTTGAAGTTGTTTCAGACTTCTCCCTTCATTGGTGACATCATTTCTGCAGCATTAGTCTAATAATTCATCTGCTAGACAGAAGACACCATTCCTGTACTTCTACAGGGGCATATCTTTTTTTTTTTTTTTTTTCTTTTCCTTGTAACTGAACAAATTTTGACTTTTTTTTTTAATATAAACTTTATTTATTGATCAACAACAGATAACAACCAATGCAATGCCAGGCAACAGACCCCCGGCAGGGTGTACTGTTATCCCCACTGCGGGGTAAATCGTATATACAATTATCATAAACATCAAAAAACCATTACCTTGTGATTTAACCTTTTTTTCCCCATTTTGTGTAGTGTGAGGAACCCTCCCCCCCAACCGCCCCCCACCCTGTCGCAACCCCCATCCCCAGCATAGCCATGTGATTTTGTCTACAGAAGGAATATTCTCCAGCTCCACCCCATGGACGTCCTCGACTCTTCCCTAGCAATCTAGGGACTCACATTAACTATTTCGTTCCGACAGTAGGGCCCCAAGCTCTGAATGTAAGGTTCCCAAATCAGCATAAAAGTGGCCCAGCGCTTTACATGACTCCTAGCTCCGCCAACATCAATTGATGAAAACTATTGCGCCATTCCAAGAAAGTCGGCGGGAGCTGCTCACACCATCTATGTAATATTGGACCTTCCCCCTCCAAACACGCCCTACGCACCAAGAGTCGTTCCCCTCTCCCTTTAGGACAAGTCTGGTTCAGCTGGTCCAGAACTACAAAGGACCCAGTCCAAGGGAAACGCTGCTGTATCAGCCCAGCTACACAATTACTGATACGTGTCCAGTAAGGGTGAATACGCTTAGACGTCCACCACATGTGGGCTAGGTTCGCCAATGCCTCTGAGCATCTAGGGCAAGACCCATCCTGAGTAATATGACTCCGCAAAGCCCGCTGGGGCGAAAAATGCACGCGGATTAAAGCTTTATACTGGATTTCCCTTCAACGTGCCCCTTCCACCAATAGAACAATCCGCCCCAAGGCCTTCTTAATTGTTCCGACTGGAACCTCTAATCCCGATTCCCTTTCCCATGCCCGCTCAACTCCACCATAATCCGGCAAAACCCGGAAGCAATCAAGCCTAGCCTTCAATCCCGCTATCGAAGGGGGAGAATCCCCCCCCAAGGTCAAAGAATTCAATGATCTGCGCCGACTGATCTACCTTGAGTTCTTCCCTGGACAAAGAAGCCACATAGTGAGAGAGTTGTAAATATGCAAAATACTGGTGAGGCGGCAGCTCATACTCCGCACACAGTTCCGGGAACGATTTACACTTACCCGTCAATCCTACGACATGGCCTATAGTTCTCACTCCCTTCTCCCTCCAGGACCGCAACTCACGGGACTCAGAGCCTGGCATAAAGTTCACATTACCTCATATGGGCAACCAACTCAAAATCTTTCAGTTTTGATTCCAATAACAATTCAACTGTTGCCAGGTGCGTCACGCAGAGTTCATCATCGCACTGTTTTTAATTCTATTTGGCAGCTGGGCGCTCTCCGCGTGTAGAACACCCAGCAGGGAAAAAGGGGCCACCGCCGCTATCTCTAAATTTCAAGGTGTATAAACATCTGTCTCGCCCAGCCAATCACCCACATGTCGCGCCTGACACGCCAAGGCGTAAAGCCACAAATCCGGAAGGCTGATACCACCACCACTCCAGGTTCCAATCATATGGTTCATCAGGATATGAGCCCTAGCTCCCTTCCACAAAAATCTCTGAATCTCACTTTCCAGTCGACGGAGATCGCGACGCCACAACCAAACTGGCAAAGTGTGCATCCAATACAGGATTCGCGGTAGGATCACTATCTTGACTGTTGCCACTCTCCCCAATAGAGACAACGGCAGGGGATTCCAGGCCTGCAACTGGGTTCTCATTCCAGTCAAAATTTTCTCAAAATTAGTACAATATAAATCTTGAGGCATCCTCGTCAAAACGATACCTAAATACACAAATTTCTGTTCCGCCCATTTCAAAGGGAATTCCCCAGGCCAACTTCCTCATAGCTGTCCCGACACATCTAAAGCCTCCGATTTATCTTCATTTATACGAAGGCCCGCAAATCTACCATACGTCGCAAACTCTGTCATTAATCTCGAAAGAGACCCCCTAGGAGCGAGCAAATGTACCAACAGGTCGTCCGTGAAGGCCGATACCTTAAACTCTTGACTCCCCACCACCACCCCCCTTATCTCCATATCTGATTCTATGCTACGAATTAAGGGATCCAAAGTCAAAACAAATAATAAGGGAGAAAAAGGGCACCCCTGTCTGGTACCTCTATGTAGAGAAAACGAATCCGAGAGGACCCCGTTGCAGAGCACTCGAGCCGTTGGTTTCACATAGAGACTCTTCACCATCTCACAGAAGGGTGTCCCCAAGCCATAAAGTAGTAGCAAATATTGGAGATACTGCCAATTAACACTATCAAACGCTTTTTCAGCATCAAAACTCACCAAGAGAGAATGTAGTCGGTGATGATGCACCCACTCCAGTGATGATAAGATTTTACGTAGATTACGTACCGCAAACCGCCCCCAAATAAACCCAACCTGCGACTCATGCACAAGGTCACCTAATATGGCCGCCAACCTATCCGCCAAAATTTTTGCCAACAACTTCATATCAAAGTTCAACAAAGAAATCGGTCGATAAGATGTCTGCAGCGGATCTTTTCCTGGTTTAGGAATCAGAGTAATATACACCTGATTATCCCCCCACCGCATGACCCCCCTCTCCGTCCGTTGCTGATAAGTCTCCACTAAAAGAGGGCCCACCCAGGCTGAGAGTATTTTATAAAATTTGGCCCCATATCCATCTGGGCCAGGGGCTTTATAACTCGCGGCTTATACCACCTGCTGCACCTCCTACAGAGTTATGGGTTGTCCTAAACTAGCACGCTGCTCCTCCTTCACCTGCGGCAAATCTATTTTTTATAAATATTCTTCCATACAAGCAGGGACAATCTTCTCTGCTGTGTATAGTTTTTGGAAGAAACCTTTGAATATTGCACTAATCGCCGTCCTATTGTTTTGCAGTTTCCCTTGCTCATCTCTAATAGCTGCTACCAACCGCGCACCCCTCTGACCCTTCAGACATCTCCCCAGCAATTTACCTGGTTTATTTCTAAAGCAGTATAATTTATATTTATAGTACATTATAGATTTCTCCAGGACCAAGCTGGAAGACAGTCCTCACATATGGGTGTCGTCGACGCCGATGAAGCCCCAGCGGAGCATTTCCCCAGCTTTCTAAGAAAGCCTTTGGGAATGCAGGCACGCATGCACGGTTCCCTTCCTGCCTAAAGGTTCCAACTTACCCCAGTCTCTCTTTTTCCGAGAAGCTCACCGGACGTGTGTCCTGTCATCCCGGATAAAAGTTTGCTTTTTCGGCGATTTTCGCTATTTTTTCTTCCCGGTTCGATGCCGGTTCCCCTCCTGCCAGGTTCGGTACACCGGTATCGAGCCCGATTCTTCTTTTTCGGTTTTTGCCCTTCGTGGGTGGTGTTTGCGCCCTTTTTTGATTTTTACCTGGAAGGCCGGTGCTTTGACCTCGCGGGGACTCTTTTTTTTTCCCCGATGGCTTCCAGCGGTTTCAAGAAGTGTGATCGGTGTAAGAAGTAGATGTCTCTCACAGACACACACGACTGCTGCCTTCGGTGCCTCGTTCCTGATCACGACCCTAAGATGTGTGGACCATGTGGGAAGATGTCTTCCAAGGCACTCCGAAGTCGCCAGCAGCAGAAAGAGGTTTTTCTCGGACTCAACCTCCGGCCGGGCCCGGACCTCGTCTGAGGCCTCGACATCTCGGGATTCGGATCCCGAGTGCCGTCGAAGCTCCTCGGATAGGGGGTCCCCCGACCGGGAACGCAAGAGGAAGAAGCGGCTCGTGAGGGTGTCGTCCGAGGAGGTCCCTGGCTCCTCGAGGGCCAGGTCTAAGACCCCTGACTGTTCCCCCGGGCCCGTCGCAAAAGAGAAGCCTGCAAAAGTTCCTCGCGTGGAGCCGGAGTCTACTGGACACATAGCCTTGGAGAGCAGATTGTCAGCCTTCATGGAGCAACAGCGGGCACTGATGGCCAGCCTGTCTGGCGCATCTGCCCCGACCACCAGGACATCGACATCGAAGTCGACCCCGGAGACCGAGCCGATACTCGAGTCTATCATGGTTCGAAGTCGACCTCGGTCGCGGTCTCCCTCGACCTCCCATTCAGGACCGAGGGCGTCGACGCTGGTGCCTCCGGTGTCGGGACGGGTGCTCCCAGGCCCCGTGGGGTTGGATCCTGACTCTTCGTTGGACGAGTCCGCCTGGGAGACGAAGGATGAGGAGTCCCCCGACACGTTCAAGACTCGGTGCGTCTCGTCAGACTCACCGCAGTCTGAGCCCCGGAGTAGATCCCCTCCTGAGGATACCCGGTTCTCGGAGTTTGTCCCAGATATGGCCACCGCGTTGGCTATTCCGGTGGACCCCGAGGAAGAGTCTCGAGCTGAAGAGCTCAAGGCCCTACAATACGACTCTCCTCCGAAAGAGGCCTTTACTGTCCCGGTTATTCCGATGCTGGAACGGCTCCTCTTCCGGATGTGGGAGGCACCGGCCTCGGCGCCGGTTCTAAGCAAGCGAGTCGATTTGATTTATCGACTCCGGAAGAGCCCTGGCTTTCAGAGGGCGCAGCTACCACACCATTCCATGGTTGTGGAATCGGCCATGCATCGCCTGAAGAGTCAGAAGATGAACTCCGTGGTGCCCCCCGGCAGGGAGGCCCGGAATGTCGATGGTGTCAGTAGAAAGTGCTTCCAGGGCTCGATGCTTGCCGTGTCCAGTCTTACCCAGCTGTACATGGGCATGTACTTGCGAGACCTGGCCAAGGAGTTGGCCGGATTCTCTGCTGGTCTCTCCGGGGAGCCCTTGCAGAGATTCAAGTCCTTGTCCTCGGGGATTTGGGACTGCTCGAAGTTTGTCCTGCGCCGCCTACAATGGCTTTGAGGTTTCGGCCCGAGTTGCGGCAGCCGGCATCGCGGCTCGACGCCAGGCATGGCTGCAGTCATCGGACCTTGAGCCATGGGTTCAGGACAAGTTGGTCCATGTCCCTTGCCGAGGTGAAAACCTTTTTGGCAAGCCCATGGCCGAGAAGGCCGTACAGCTCGAGACTGAGAACCTTACCAGGACAAGGCTGTCTAGGAAGACCTCTGCCCCTTCTCACAAGAAGAAGGCCTCGGGTAAGAAACCCTTTTACCCGAGGAAGGGCACTGCCTACAAACAGTACCCAAGCCAAGGGGCAGGGTAATGGGCCCCGTAGGCAGAGGACCCCCAAGCCTCCGGCCCCTGCTCCCACTCAGCAGGGTGGGGGGTTTTGACTCCTTGAGCATAGCCTTTCAGTCCCTGCTCTCCCAACCCTGCACATGAGGTCACCTCGCCCTTTTTGCCCACCAGTGGCCCCTCATAACTGGGGACAGTTGGGTGTTGAACATAGTCCAAAAGGGCTATGCACTACATTTTCACCAACTGCCTCCGCCATACTTTCCAGGGGAGCCTCCACGGCCTCCCCTGCACACAGCTCTTCTCCTCCAAGAGCTCCAAGGTCTGTTGGTGGACAGGGCAGTGGAGCCTGTGCATCTCCACTTGCAAGGTGAAGGGTTCTATTCCAGGTATTTCCTGGTACCCAAAAGAACCGGTGGCCTTCGACCTATTCTGGATCTCAGGAACCTAAACAAGTTCCTAGAGAAAGAAAAGTTCAAGATGCTTACTCTTGGAACACTTCTGCCCTACCTCCAGCAGGGAGATTGGCTATGCTCCTTAGATCTAAAGGATGCGTACACTCACATCCTCATTCATCCAGACCACAGAAAGTATCTCAGGTTCATTGTGGGAGGAAACCATTATCAGAACAGGGTACTGCCTTTTGGCCTAACCTCCGCTCCCAGAGTCTTTACAAAATGCCTGGCAGTGGTGGTGGCCTACCTGAGAAATCAAGGCATCTTTGTCTTTCCCTATCTGGACGACTGGCTCATCAGGGGTCAGACGTGCCAGGAGGCCCGCCAGGCCACCCTCAGAACTATCTCTCTTCTTCAAAGCTTGGGATTTGTAATAAACTTCGCAAAGTCCACTTTGCTCCCCTCCCAGAACTTGGAGTTCATAGGGGCAAGGCTGGACTCTGTCCTGGCAAAGGCATTCTTGCCAGCAAACAGGGCCAAAAGACTGATGGACTTAGCAAATCAGTTTCTCAGAGGGTCAGTGGTCTCCGCCAGACTCTGCCTGAGGCTGCTTGGCCACATGGCTTCGACTGTACATGTGACCCCCCAATGCCATGCTCCATATGAGGCCTGCACAGTGGTGCCTTCGGACTCAGTGTTCCCTGGCCACAGGCAGCCTCAGAGACAGGATAAGGGTGTCCAGACAATTTCTGACCTCCCTCAGCTGGTGGCTGCACCCACCCAATCTACTACAAGGAGTGCCCTTTCAAATTCCTGGATACACAGTGGTACTGACCACACTGACCACAGACACCTCCCTGCAGGGCTGGGGGGCTCATTGTCTGAACAAGTGCACCCAGGGCCTGTGGTCTCCTTGGGAGGCTGCACAGCAGATCAATCTTCTAGAACTCAGAGCTATTTGATTAGCACTCAGAGCTTTCTCTCCTACTCTGGCTCATCAGTCTGTCCTAGTTCAAACAGACAACCAGGTAGCCATGTTTTATGTAAACAAACAGGGCTGGACTGGGTCCAGGCTCCTTTGTCGGGAAGCTCAAGACCTTTGTTCATTTGCCCTACAGCACAACATGCTCCTCAGGGCTGTGTACCTTCCAGGCCAGGAGAACTACCTGGCCGGCAGGTTGAGCAGGATTTTGCAGCCCCACAAGCAATGTTCCCTCTAATTTTCTGTAGGCTGTGTGCGCATAAAATATCAGCTGTGCAACTTTTGAAGGAAAGTTTAATTTTTGTGCCCCACATAATGACACTCGGAGTTATATACTTTAAAATTTGACTACACTTCAGAATACAGTATGTACACCACATTGATTTTAATCAAATTAAATGAAACTAGATGATTACTAAATGAAGCGGAAAATTTCTAGTAATTACAATCACAACTTTTAAATTTTAAGACGTCTGTGTTTTCTATCAGAATCAGAACCGTAATTTTTGTGCGCTCTGTTGTAAAGTATGTGCGCTCGCTCAGCAAGGTGTGTGTGCGCGCACACGCGCACAGCTTAGAGGGAACAGTGCCCACAAGTGGCAGCTGCATCCCTTGGTAGTTCAGAAGATCTTCCTGAAATGGGGTCTCCCTTGGATAGATCTGTTTGCCAGTCCACTGAACAAGCAACTGCCAAAGTTCTGCTCCAGGCAACCGCATCCTCTGTGGATAGCAGCAGATGCTTTTCTGATGATCTGGTCTCAGGGCCTCCTGTATGCGTTTCCTCCCACGCCCTTGGTGGCCCAAACTCTCTTCAAGATCCTTCAGGACAAGGCCTCGATCCTGCTGGTGGCCCCCAGGTGGCCGAGACAGCCTTAGTTTCCACTTCTACTTCAGCTGGCGGTGGATCCCCCACTGACTCTAGGGTTGCAACCCGACCTTCTCTCTCAGGATCAGGGTTCCCTTCTGCACCCCATTCTCAAAGCTCTCAATTTGATGGCCTGGAAGCTGCAAGGGTAGTTTTGGCTCCCTGGGGCCTACCTCAGGAAGTTGAGGAGGTTGTCTTAGCCTCTAGGAAACAGTCCACTAGGAAAACCTATGCTCTCAAATGGAAAAGATTGTCTGTGTGGTCTCAGCTACGTACAGAGGATCCTTTCTCCTGTACTGTACCAGTAGTGCTTCAGTACTCACTGCACTTGTCCAATCAGGGACTTAAGTCCAATTCTGTTCGGGTCCACCTCTCAGCTCTATCAGCTCACCACTCACTGGTGGAAGGACATTCTCTCTCGGTTCACCCCTTGGTGTCCTGGTTTCTCAGAGGCTTACTCTTGCTCAAGCCTCCAATCCGTCGTCTTGCTCCTGAGTGGGAGTTGAATGTGGTCTTGCAGCAGCTGACTCGCCCACCTTTTGAGCCGATGTCTACTTGCCCTCTACGCTTCCTGTCCTGGAAGACACTCTTCCTAGTAGCCCTTACCTTGGCCAGGCGAGTGAGAGCTGCAGGCTCTGGTCTGTGATAGGCCTTACACTCGCTTCTATGGGAACAGGGTAGTCCTTAGGACTCATCCAAAGTTCCTCCCAAAGGTTGTCTCCTCTTTCCACCTCAACCAGGAGGTGGTTCTTCCAACATTCTTCCCTAGGCCTCATGCCAGCCAGGCTGAAGCAGTTCTGCATACCCTGGACTGTAGGAGGGCCTTATCCTTCTACCTTGACCATATGCAGGGGCATAGAAGGGCTACTCAGCTCTTCGTCTCCTTTGACCCCAATAAGTTGGGGTTGGCTGTGTCCAAGCGTACCTTGTCCATCTGGGTGGCTGACTGTATCACCTGGGCTTACAAGGCGGCTGACCTTCCTTTGCAGGGTCGGGTCACGGCCCACCGTGTCAGGGCAATGGCTGCCTCAGTGGCTCATCTCCACTCTGTGCCTTTGGTAGACATCTGCAGGGCTGCAACTTGGTCTTCAAGCCAGACTTTTGCGGCCCATTACTGTCTGGAGAGGGAGTCCCGTAGGGACAGTGCTTTTGGCCAAGCAGTACTCCGGAATCTCTTTGAGGTTTAGGCAACTCCTGCCCTCCTGCCCTCTGTTCGGCTACCGGTGGAGGTTGTGTCAGTGGAAAGCCTTTCTTTGCTGCTGAGACTAGAGGGAGTTCTCTTGTTCAGCCTGGGTTCCTCGGTAGCCCAGAGCTGGGGAGTCACCCATATGTGAGGACTGACTTCCTGCTTGGTCCTGGAGAAAGAGTAGTTACTCACCTGTAACAGGTGTTCTCCAGGAGCAGCAGGAATCAGTCCTCACAACCCTCCCTCCTCCCCTGGGAGTGCAGTTGTACATAATTTATTTTTACATTTTTGTGTGCTGTTTTTTGCTATGTCATTTGACTGAGGTAAGATGGCACCTTTAGGCGGGAAGGGAACCGCGCATGCGTGCCTGCATTCCCAAAGGCTTTCTTAGAAAGCTGGGGAAATGCTCTGCTAGGTCTTCATCGGCGTCGATGACACCCATATGTGAGGACTGATTCCTGCTGCTCCTGGAGAACACCTGTTACAGGTGAGTAACTACTCTTTCTTAGCTCTTTGATGAAGCAATTTGTTTAACGCGACCTGAAGTTCCCACAATCTTTCTATTTTGCACTGTTGGGGCGCGTCCACTAAGACGCCGTGCTTGAGATACCTGTTGCTCAAGTCGAACAATTTGCTCAGCCAACAATCTCCGCTTCCGCGCCACATAACCAATTATATCCCCCCCCCCTAAAACCACTTTAGCAGTCTCCCAAATCAATTCCGGGTCATCTTTATGAACCCGATGATTTACCTCAAAATCCTGCCAGCGTTGACGTAAGAATTGTTGAAAATGAGTATCTTTATACAGTTCTACAGGGAACCGCCATATGCGGTTCAATCCAATTCCGCCCCCCCGTGCCACTCTATCCAAACCATGGCATGGTCCGAAATCTCTAAGGGGCTGATCTGTGCATCCCTGGTGCATGCAAACTGATTCGCTGATATCAATAGGTAATCAATTCGTGCACTAATACCATGCGCTCGCGACATATGGGTAAAATCTTTTTCTGAGGGGTGCAGTAATCGCCATGGATCCACCAGGCCCAATCTAGCCCGGAATCTTTGCAACGTCTTGGCTTGACTCTGTCTTTCTCGAATTCCATTTTCTCTTGAAGTATCTAGACCTACCTCAAAAACCCCATTGAAATCGCCACCCAGGACCAATGATACTTCCGGTAGTTGTTCCACCTTCGCCGCTAAACGGTTAAAGAAATCCTGATCCGGTGTATTAGGGCCATATAAGTCACCCAGAATTACCTCCCGATTCTCTAGTATGCCATGTAAAAGCAAAAACCTCCCTTGAGAATCCATCACCTGTCGTAATAACGTGAACCGCATCTTCTTATGAACCAAAATGGCCACTCCCCCCTTTTTTCCTGTTGCTGGAGCACCCCAGACCTGACCCACCCAATCTCAAACAAGTTTAGCATGCTCCTCCTCCGTTTGATGGGTTTCTTGCAATAACGCAATATCACATTGCTGCCTGGCCTGCGTTTTTAAGTATTTTATATCTCTTGATGGGCTTCCAAGTCCACAAACGTTCCAAGATATTATCTTCACAACACTAGTTACCTTAGGCCCACTCTGCCTGTTAATTGTGCCTTCTCTGAGGAAACCCCCCCCAGCCTGGGGCCTCCCCCCCATATTCCTCCTGGTACACAAAGTTAAACCGCTGTAACTACTGAAGATTGCGACATTCTCCCCCCAACCCTCCCATTATCCCCACCAGTCTCCCCATCCCTTCCCTCTCCCAAAATTACCTCCTCCCTCCTTCCCCTTCCAGCAGTACCTAATCTAACCATGAGGCTAAGCACCCTTCCTGTGGCATTCAGGCCTACCCCTTCGTTAAAGTTTCCTTTATATTAACCATCTTAATCCCATTCCTCCCTTCCCATATCGGGCCCATGGTCTCCCCGATGACCACCCCCCCCCTCCATTGGGCCTACAGCTTGGTCAGTAACCCTTAGGCCTATATTCCATCCGCCCCTAATACCCCCCGTCCCGGGTCTGGACAGACACACCCAAGGGGCAAAGTCGAGCGACAACCAGGGGGGGTTAAGAGCCCATTGTCAACAGACACCCTCCATCTCTACTCAGAGCCACAGGGCACCAGGGCACACTCTCTATACTCCAAGTAGCAGTTGCCACTCGGGTCCCCCAAGCCGTTCCCCCCCCTTCAGACAGTCATCCAATAGGCGTGTTGTCCATGAATGGACGCAAGAATCATAGCTTTACAAAAAAAAAAAATCCCCACCGCCCCCACCAAACAAATAACTGAACATAGCAGCTACTATAAAAGAAACAGTAATTTTCCAAGAGGAATGGTAACGCTATCCAGGGTCATCCCTCCTATCGCGCATTGAAAGACCCCCCGGACACAGCGAGCCTCCAAGCCCCCGTTAGTTACAAATGGGCGAGGGCAGGCCCATAGCAAGAAACAACAATCGGACCCCACTGCCTCGCCGTCGGCACGCCCCAGCGACCCGGGCCCAGCCACAGACTGGGCCCGCCATCGTCCAGAACCCACGTCAGGAGAGGCTCACGCTTCGGGGTACACAATATCAGTCCCGCCCCCCGCTCCCAATCCTTATGCCATGCACGAGGGCTCTCACAGACAGTAGGAGACCCCATGGGAGCCTCGACCATGCCACCTCCCGCCCGTAGGGTCCCTGACACTCAGACTGAGGGACCAAACACACTCCCTGGTGAGGGACATGATGAAATACCGTAGGCCCCCAGTTCCCACTACCACAAGAACGGAATAAACAAAAACACCCTCCCCTTAAAACCCGCTGCCCAGATCTCCAGTTGGGACCCCCGCCGAGTCAAACCTCCATAGATCCAAAAGGGGGGTAGGTGAATTTAACAAACAGTATTAATGGACATAAAACCTAGAGCAAACAACACATAAACACATAGCCATTCACACACAGAGCAATCAACCAAGAGCAATGCAGTTTTAGCCAAAATCTGAACAACAGAACATCAGAGAGATAGTCCACTCTCAATTGCGTGGGGCTCCCCACACTACGGTCTCACCGGGCTGTAGTCAGCGCGGCTCTCCCGACCACTCTGTGTAGTAATGTTCCACAAGTCCAGCACTCCCAAGCTACCTCACCACACTCACAAGGCCAAGTTTGGAGAATCAGTCAGGCGTTCTAGGAAGCACTGAGCCTCCGTGGGGGACTGCAGATACCGTGTCTGCCCCTGATGCTCCACTCGCAGCTTGGCCGGTTAAAGCAGGGAAAAACGCACCCCCTTGTTTACCAGCTGAGTACACACGGCTGAAAAGGCCCAGCGCCGCTGGCTAACCAACAAGGAATAATCCTGAAATACCAGGATCTGTTCCGAAGCCAACACTGATCTTTTATGATTCCGGCTGCTCTCAGCAGCACCTCTTTCTGATGGAAGTCTAGGAAACGCGCGATGACAGCACGAGGCCGACACTCCTGGTCACGCTTGGGGCCCAGCCTGTGTATACGCTCCAGCTTGATAGGATCTGCCACTTTTCCATCGGAGATTTTTTCAATCCAGGCAATCAAAAAGCCGCAGAGCGCCCCATCCGCAACACTCTTGTCAATCCCAATGAAGCGGAGGTTTTTACGGCGCCCCTGGTTTTTGAGATCGTCTAGCTTGTCACCTTGAAGCTTCACTAGGTCTTCCATGGCCTTCACTCTAGCTGCCAAGGAGTGTTGGGTATCCTCTATATCAGAAATTTGAGTTTCCGCCTGCTCTATTCGAGCGGTAAATTCAGTACAATTTTGACTGACCGCTTGCATTTGTTCCGTCAGTTCGCGAAAGCGATCGTCTAGCGCCCGCACTACTGCGGCACTGACCTCTGCAACCAGCGTTTGATTGGCGTCAGATCCCGGGCTCATAGGCGCCCCGTCCGCCATCTTTACGTCCGGAACCCGGGCCTTCTCCCGTCTCGGTGGTTTTGCAGTCATTGAAATGCTGCTAGCTCTCCAACGGCTCCTGTCGTCTCCTGCTTCTCCCCTTCACGAAGACGCTGTAGAGATAAGTGGTAGCCACCCACTATTGTATGGGATATTTGCTGATTTGTGGGGTAGAATGCCCAGAGCTGACCGATGCACGTCTGATCAGCTCATTGCCACAACCGGAAGTCAAATTTTGACTTTTTAATGAAGCTGCTGTCTATTTTCTCCATAGGAAATCGGTATCTCTAGGAATAAGCAGGAATTCAGTCTTAAGATATGGGTATTGTCAGCTTTTGGGAGCAATCCACTGTACCTGTGCATCTGCCTTTCCAAGACCTCGCTGTAGTTCTTTGTTTTCTGTGGAGCCAGCAGGAAGGTTTCTTTTGTTGCTGCTGAAAAAAATGTCATTTTTGGTTTAAATCTGTGCACTCAAAGTATTCACAAAATGCATGTCAGTGGTTGCCGCTTTCCTTCTTACTTTAGGAATCTTTGTCTTCCCCTACTTAGATGATTGGCTAATCAGAATCCCACAAGAGGTAGAACTGTCTCTTCATTGCACCATCACTGAGCTTCAAAATCTGAGATTCGTCCTAAATTTTCCAAAATATAGCACCTGGTGCTATCCCAGAGGCTCAAATTCATCTAAGCACTTCTGGACACGTGTCAGGCACAAGCTTTGCTTCCACAGGACTGCTCTGTTTGCCTTATAGAGCCGGCCCACACGATAAAGAGTCACAGTGCCTTAAGAGCTCGAGATATGCTTTCTGGGACACATGGCCTCCACAGTCCATGTTGTCCCCTATGCTTGCTTGCACATGCGTCATGCCCAATGGACACTTTATTCTCAATGGATACAAGCAACTGAACAGCTCTCAGACAAAATTTGCATCACCTTTCCTCTTGTCAACTCCCTTCAGAGGTGGTGCTCCCCTCAAAACCTACTTGGAGGATTACCTTTTCAGATGCCTTCACCTCAAAACACACTGACAACGGATGCTTCCAAACAAGGATGGGGAGCACGTCTCGACTGTCTCTCACTACACAGGGGCAGTGGAGTCTCTGTTGCAGATCAACCTTCTGGAGCTTCGTGCTCTTACAATGCCCTTTGGGTTTTTAAACCCCAATTTTCGGGCAAACAGGTCTTAGTCCGAACGGACAACCAGGTGGCCACATTCTATGTGAACAAGCAGGGAGAAATGGGTTCCTATTCCCTCTGCCAGGAAGCCCTTTATCTCTGGTTCTTCTCCATTGCACATCGCATCCATCTCAGGGCAGTGTATCTCCCGGGCGAACTCAGTCTCCTTGCAGATAGTCTTAGTTGTGTCCTGCATCTGCACGAGTTAACGCTGAATTGGGAAACAGCATCTTCGATCTTCCATATGTGGGCAACCCCCAGAATAGATCTGTTTGCCACCCAGGAGAATGCACAACTTCCACTGTTTTGCTCAAGGCTTCCCTCGGCACAGCCAGACAGCGGTTGCTTTCCTTCTCTGTTGGGGAAAACGACTATTCTATGCATTCCCGCCCACCCCCTTAATACCCAAGACCTTGTTAAAGCTGCAGGCCGATCAGGGCTTCATGATTCTAATAGCCTCTTACTGGCCATGTCAGCCGTGGTTTCCTCTGCTGTTTTGCCTAGCCCAGACTCCACCTCTCAGTCTGTCATACATCCAACCTCTCACAGGATCATGGGACGATCCTCCATCCCAATCCACAAGCCCTCAGTCTCATTGCGTAGCTGCTGAAAGTATAATCTTTGCTGACCTCAGTCTTTTCCAGCAAGTCAAGGATGTCCTACTTGCATCACACAAGCCGTTTACTAGACATTCCTATTACTTCAAATGGTGACGATTCACACTCTGGTGTACCCCATAACACATTTGACACCTTTACCTGTCCGGTGGAGTTTCTTTGGCAATATCTCTTCCACTTATCTTTGGCAGGCCTCAAGACTAACTCGGTCAGAGTTTCTCAGTGCCATCTCAATCTGTCATTGGCCGGTAGACAAGCACTCTATTTCTTCACACCTTTGGTGCAACGATTCATGTAGGGTCTCCTGTCTAGGCCACCGAATAAACCACCACCGGTGCCTAGGATCTTGACGTCTTAGCGCAACTTCTAAAGCCTCCTTTCGAGCCTTTAACCACCGCTATTTTAAAATTTCTCTTGTGGAAGGTAATCTTCTTCATTGCCCTGACCTTAACTCGCCATATTAGCGAACTGTAGGCTTTGGTATCGTATCCTCCATATACCCGCTTCCACCACGACAAGGTGTTTCTCCATACACATCCACACTTCCTTCCGAAAGTGGTCTCAATCTTCCTTCTCAACCAGTCGGTCATGCTACTGGTCGTCTTCCCCAGTCCGCATGCCTCTAGGGCTGAAGCAGCGCTCCACACTTTGAATTGCAAGTGTGGCCTGGCTTTCTACTTGAATAGAACAAAGAATCTCAGGAAATCATCTCAACTATTTATTTCCTTTGATCCGAGTCACCTTGGACTTTCAGTGTCAAAGTGTACCCTATCCAAATGGATTATGGACTGCATATCTTTTGTTTCCGCCCAAGCGGGACTCTCCCTAGAGGATCACGTCACTGCTCACAACGTGAGGGCCATGGCAACCTCAGTTGCCAGTCTCCATTGACGAAATATGTCGTGCAGCTACGAAATATGTCGTGGACCTCCATTCATACCTTTGCTGCACACTACTGCCTAGACAAGGACTCCTGTCGGGATGCTGTCTTTGGCCAGGCTATCCTCCAGTACCTTTTTTGGGACTTAACTACAACTCCTACCCTCTGTCTCAGACTTTTTCTGGCACCAAACTCCCCCGTCAATGGTCTGCCAACTTCAGTCAAGTCCAGTGGGGCTACTTGTATCCATACGTTCTCCAGGAACAAGCAGGAAGTTGGCCCTCACATATGGGTGACATTGGCACTGATGGAGCCCTCGCAGAAGCATCTCCCCGGCTTTCAAAGAATCTTTGGGAGATGCCTTCACGCATGCGTGTTCCTCTTCCTGACCAAGGGTGCCATCTTATTCAGTCTCCTTTTTTCCACAGAACCCAACAGATGTCTGTCTTCTTTCCTCAAAAAAAGTTGACTAAATTGTGTGAAAAAACTCCTTTTCTCTATCTGGTTGTGACTTCTTTCCCGTTTCCCAGCGTGCTTGCCCTGGCATCGTGTCATGGAACTGTATTAGGTTTTTCCCCCCGGTGCAATTTGTGCCTTTTTTCATCCACTGGCTGCTCAGAGTGTCTTAGACCTCGCCGGGGTACTTTTTCCCCCAATGGCCAGCAGGTTCAAAAAGTTTAATCAGGATCCAGGATGGCCATCTAGCCAACCTTCCTGCTGGCTGAGCATTTCAGTATGCCGAAGAGGAAGGGTAAACTAGGCAGGAAGCCTCCTGAGTTAATGGATATCCCCTCTGTTTTGCCTCTAACTCGTCCGATGGGACCTTTGGATGATTTTGTGGCTCACCCTGGATGTCTTCATTAAGAACTTGGCATTTCTTTGCTTGTGTCGATGCCGGGGCAGGCAAGCCTGGCATCGTCCTCGAAATGTGAGCTTTCGCTGGGACTTCCTTCTCCCCCCTGCGCTTCCGAGCGGGTTCCTGCAGCTAGACGCCTCCAGGGAAGCCGGCCTTATGTCAGGCATGGATGTTGCTCTGGGTGGGGGCAGTGAATCTGGCACAGGACAGGCTCCTTCACCTCTGGATGAATCCAGCAGCGCTACAACAGAAGCTGGGTGGAGTTTGAGTGCAGTACTTGGATCTGTGCTGACAGTGTTTTCTGGTTTGGGGGCGACTCCCGGTGCATGTGCAAGCGATGTGGCAGGATCCAAAACATTTCCTGTGTTAAAGCTGCAATTTGAGCACCCTGCGGTTTTCACTCTAGAGTCCATATGGAGTGCTATAGTGAAGCTTGGGGAAGCTTTCGTTCAGCAGTCAAATCGGATGGCAGGTCAGCTGCAGAGCAATACTGCTCTTTCTCAAGGTACTGTTTGTGAATTGGAAGTTGTAAAAAGTACTGTTGAAGATTTGAAAGTGCAGGTTCAACAACTTGGTACTGTACAAGCTGGTTTGGTGAAGGATTTCACACTGCTATAAAGTTTAAAGAGGAACTCCTGGAAAACCAAGTTTGTTCCACTAATTTAAGGTTGATTAATTTTCCTTGTTCATCTTACCTCTGCAAGGGATATGTTAAAGCAGTTTTTTGTGGCTATTCTTGGGATCCTGGTGGAATCACATCCTCCTTTGATTAAGGTCTATTCTCCGAGAACAAGCAGGAAGTCAGTCCTCACATTGGGTGATGTTGGCACTGAAGGAGCCCTCACGGAAGCATCCCCCAGTGTATGTGGTGGCATCTCCCAAAGGCTTTCTTTGAAAGCTGGGGGGATGCTTCCGTGAGGGCTCAATCGGTGCCAACATCACCCATATGTGAGGACTGATTCCTGCTGTCCCCAGAGAACATCTGTTACAGGTGATTTGCTACGCTTTATCTCCCGATTAATAAGAAACCGGGGGCAGTTGGACAGCAATCTTCCAATGCAGAATCCCAATTCCAATGCATATGGACATTCTCAATATTTCTAGTATATTAGAATTAAGTAATAATGAATCTACTGTTCCAGCTACTCTGTTGCTTATCCTTGCTCTGTTATCTGATAGGTAATAGATGTTGAAATTGTTTAAGAAGTGGTCTAGAGTCTATACCCTTTAAGGGGTTACTAGTTAGGATATTTCCTGACCTTGCCTGGGAGACACAGCACAGGTGTAAGGAATTTTTGCTCCTAAAACCAGGGGTGATCCAGTTGGGGGGATTGTTTTTTATTTTTTTTTTAAATTTCCTTACAAATGTTTAGTGAAATTTTGATCAGTTAATTGTTTTTACGATCCCCTCAACTGGCCGCCTTTATTAGTTCTCATCTTAGCACTGCATATTCCTCCAGGACTTGGCCAGGGAGCTTAGGGGCTTTGCGGCTGGCCTCAATGGAAACCACCTCCGGCGTTTCCAGACTCTTTTGAGTCTGTCTTGGAGTGCTACAAGTACTTGTTTTGAGCCGCCTATGACTACTTTGATTCCAGTGTGAGGGTGGTGGCTGTGGGCATTGGAACTAGGCCTGGCATCGAGCACTTATTGTCTGATCTCAAGCAGTGGGTACAAAAGAAGCTTCTTGACCTCTCCTGCCTCGGTGAACAGCTTTTCGGTATGTCTTTGGAGGACAAAGCAGCTGAAATCTAGATAGAGTTTGTCACTTGTACCCGGCTCTCGAAGATAACCTCCACCTTGCCTCTGAAGAAGCCATAGGGCAAGAAACCACCTTTCCTCTGTAAGGGCGGGAGCTATCCGCCATACCCTGCAGCGGCTATCCGCCATATCCTGCCGCCCAGACCCATCATCAGGGTCCTCATGGCAAAGGAACAGGCCAGGCCCCACACAAACCCAAGGGCCCCAAACCCCAGTCGCCAGCCCCGGCCCAGCCAGGATCGGGTTTTTGACACCATTGGCATTCCGCTGGAGGACCAGCTCCCGACAGCGGGGGTTGCCTAGTTCACTTTGCCCACTGGTGGACCTCCATCACCACAGACTCCTGGGCTCTTCAGTTAGTCAAAGGCTGCCACCTCCACCTCGACCAGGTCCCTTCACCCTTCTTTCCCGGGGAGCCCACTCTGTCTCCCTTGCACCAGATCTTGCTGAGGCAAGAGCTCACGGTCCTTCTCAAGGACAGAGCTGTGGAGCCCATTCCGCACCACGTGAGAGGCAGAGGGTTTTATTCCTGGTACTTCCTGGTCCCCAAGAGAACAGGGGGCATGAGGCCCATCTTGGATCTGAGAAACCAAGTTTCTGGTGCGGGAGAAGTTCAAGATGCTCTCCCTTGGAACACTGCTGCCCTACCTCTAGCAGGGAGATTGGCTGTGCTCCTTGGATCTGAAGGATGCTTATAACCACATCCTGATCCACCCAAGTCACAGGCAGTACCTCAGGTTCATGGTAGGAGGCAACCACTACCAGTACAGGGTACTCCTCTTCAGCCTCGCCTCTGCCCCCCACCCAAGAGTCTTCTCTCCACGGAGCCTTCATCTTCCCCTACCTCGACAGCTGGCTCATCAAGGGGGACACATCCTCAGAGGCCGGACAAGCCACCAGCTGCATCATTCAGGTATTATAGTACCTGGGCTTTCTGATAAATCATTGAAAGTCCACCCCATTCCAACGTAGGCTCTGGAATTCATCAGGGTCCGCGCCATGTCAGCTTGAGTGCTCCTCTACCTCCTGGGCCACATGGCTCCATGGTCCATGTAGTCCCCAACGCACGCCTCCACATGCGGGCGACTCAGTGGTGCCTCCAGTCCCAGTGGACCCAGGCCATGGGCAGGTTTCGTGACCTGGTCACCATCTCTCACCAGCTCGTGGAGTCCCTCACCTGGTTGTAGGACATTCAGTATCTGCAGGCGGGCATGCCCTTCCAAATCCCAAACCCCCGCAGGATTCTCACGACAGATGCTTCACGGATGGTTTGTGTTGCCCACTGCAAGGAGCTACTCACCCAAGGGGTTTGGTTCTTTGAGGAGAGCCAGTAGCAGATCAATCTGCTTGAGCTCAGAGCCGTCTTCCCCACCCTGAGGGTATTTAGACACCGCCTATGGCACCAGTTGGTGCTCGTTCAGATGGACAACCAGGTCACGATGTTCTACGTGAAGAAGCAGAGTGACACAGGCTCCTATGCCCTCTGTCGGGTAGCCAGGGCCCTCGGCTCCTTCGCGGCCAGCCAAGGGATGCTCTTCAGGGCTGTCTATTTCCCATGCCAGGACAATGCCCTGGTGGACAGGCTGAGCAGGGTCCTCCAGCTGCATGAGTGGTGTCTGGACCCCAAGGTAGCGCTCAGACTCTTCTGGCTATGGGGAACCCCTAGCATGGACCTCTTCGCCAGCCCAGTCAATGTTCAGCTACCCTGGTTCTGCAGCCCTCAACCCCACCCCTCCTGGGTTGCCACTGATGCCTTCCTCCTCTCGTGGACAGGGGGCCTCCTTTATGCATTTTCCCCCACACCACTGATTTCTCGGACCCTCTTCAAGGTCCAGCATGACGCGTCGATCATCCTGATGGCCCCGCAGTGGTCCAGGCAACCGCGGTTCCCTCTCCTGCTCTGTCTCTTGCTTCAGCCCCCAGTCCCCCTCGGGAACTCCCTGGGACTCCTGATATAGGAGGACGGCTGGATCCTCCATCCCAACCGGTGAATCCTATCCCTCACAGCATGGCGGCTGAGCGGGTCACCCTAGCCTCACTACACCTTTCCAGGGAGATGAAAGAAATCATCCTGGCCTCTCACAAGGATTCTACGAGACGGGCTTATGCCTTCAAATGGTGGCGGTTCGCAATGTGGTGCATGGAGTATTGCCTCGACCCATTCTCTTGCTTGGTTCACTCAAGTCTTTCAGTACCTCTTTCACCTATCACAGTCTGGACTTTCCAACTCCATCAGGATGCATCTTGGCGCTCTCTTGGCTAATCATCGCCCCATTGAGGGCAAGCCCCTCTCCATGCAGCCATTCATCACCAGGTTTATGCGCAGCCTATTGCTCTCTAGACCTCCCCTGCGGCCACTGCCGGCAGAATGGTATCTCATTGTGATCCTGGCGCAGCTCACAAAGCTTCCATTCGAGCCCTTGGCTGCCTGCTTCCTTACGCCACCTGTCCTGGAAAGTCACTTTCTTGTAGCACTCACTTTAGCTTGCAGGGTCAGTGAACTCCAGGTGCTGGTGGCCGAACCTCACTACACTAGGTTCTATATGAACGGGGTGGTGCTCCGCACTCACCTCAAGTTCCTACCGAAGGTAGTCTGACTTCCACATCAATCAGGAAGTGGTTCTCCCTACCTTCTTCCCGCAGCCTTATGCCAATGTAGCATCAGCCTTCCTCCATACCTTCAACTGCAAATGAACCCTATCCTTTTACCTACAATGGACCCAGGGCCCCACTGCAAAGCCTCACAGCTTTTAGTCTCCTTTGACCCCAGCCACATGGGACAGGCGATCCTAACTGGACCATATCCGTCTGGATGGTGGATTGCATCGCCTTCGGTCATAGCAGTGCTGAAGTTCCCCTGGAGCGCCGTGGCATGGCGCACAATGTCAGGGCAATAGCGAACTCTGTCGCTAACATCCGCTCAGTGCCGATGGCCGACATCTGCCGGGCTGCCACCTGGTCCTCTGTCCACACCTTTGCAGGCCACTACTGCCTGGAAAGGGAGTCCCAAAGGGATGACGGCCTTCGGCCAGGCAGTATTCCATAACCTCTTCGGAGTTTAGGCAGTTCCTGCCCTCTGACCCTTCTTGTTCGGGCTACCGGAGCTATGGTTCTCCCTGGACACTGGGGTCCTCAGAGTCTGCTTTCAGATTCGCTTGTGGCTTCTCATGGCTGGGCCATGTTTTTTCTACCGGTCATCAGTAGCCTGGAGCTAGGGAGTCCCATATGTGAGGATTGACTTCCTGTTTGTTCCTGGAGAAAGCATAGTTATTCACCTGTAATAGGTGATCTCCAGGAACAAGCAGGAATGTAGCCTTCACATATGGGTATCGTCGGTACCGACGGAGCATGAGCGGGAACGCTCCCCAGCGTCCAGTACGAAAGCTTTTGGGAGCATCCCACAGTGCCTGCATGCTGCCTTCCCGCCTTTCCCAACTGTCCCTCTCCAGTTCTTCATTTTCTGCGGAGCCGACAGGTCGCACATCCTATCACCGCAGAAAAATTCCCTTCTTATACTTCTTTTTTTGTGGTCACATCTGCCTTCCCTCGACACTATACCGGTACCGCCGGTGGTTCTTTTCTTTTTTCTAAAAAAAAAAAAAACAACCCTTTCTTTCTGGAGTCTTTTTCCAGTAATTTTCTTTTCGGGTGCCACATGCCATTTTGGGCATTAGGCCCAACTTTTTACCTCAGAATGGAAAAACCTGCTTCGGGTTTTAAAAAGTGTTCTAAGTGGAGGTACCATCTCCGTCACCGACACCCATGATGGCAGAAAAAGATCACATGGTCTATCTAGTCTGCCCTTCCATATCAACTACAGTAGTCCCCATTTTTACCTTTAGAGATCCTCTGTGTTTGTCCCACACTTTTTAGAATTCAGATACTGTCCTCATTCCCATCACCACCTCCACCAGGAGACTATTCCATGCATCTACCACCCTTTCCATAAAGAAATATTTCCACTTCCTGATCGTATCTCCAGTCTAGTCCCGGACCTCTGGGTTGTCCATCTTAATCAGCAGCTTGGAGACTGAGGAACCTCCTTCTTTTCATGATGTCACTAGTATAACTTCCCCAGAGCCGCCTCCACTTCCCAGTTGCCTCAATCTCCAAGCAGCTGAAAGAGTGGTCAGCCCGGAGGTCTGGGCTACCTGGAGGAACAATTAAGTATCGCGTGGGTTAGAGAGTTTTAAAAAAAAAAAGGGATGATTATTTAACATCTGTGCCTTTAAATTGCGCAACAGTACCCCCTCCCCCCCTCCAATTTGCGATTCTAGGCAAGTTCGGGAGTGGGTGCAAGAGAGCCTGTTAGGCAGACTGCTGAAGGTCCGGTTCTGCTGGGTAGCACGTTTTCAGACCGGGTACCTTCGTTCTCTCCAGCCGGCGCCATACGGAAGCAATGCCTGTCAGCGCGTTCGGGCTGTATCGGCAACGGACGAGCCTGTTGAAAGCAGGGTTAGTTTGTGCCCGGAGGGGCTTAAGGCTATCCTTCCTTCGCCGAATCTTCGGAAACAGCAGGGGGGAGTGCCGCCTTTCCTCTACAGTGACCGACAACTGTGAGTAGGCCCGGCCAGAGCTGCCCAACCGTCAGCGCATTTGGGCGCGAAAACGGTGTCGGGCCCGGCCCCGTGGCAGAGTCCACGCTGCGCCGTGCAGGAGAACTGTTCTTTTTTATTTTCATGTGATTTAGCTTATTTTGCGGCGATTCTTCGCGTTGGGGGCTAGTTAGGTGTTAAGAAGGCGGACACTGATGTCCATGCCTATATATATATATAAAATTAAAGGGAAGAATAAACAGATTTGAGTGATTTAGGAGAGGTTCTCCAGAGCAGGGCTCGGTGTTCCCAGAGTCCGGGAGACTTGCCTACTGGAGCCTCGTCAACACAGGATGCCTTCTAGGCCACAGTGTTTTGTCTGTGGGGCTAGAAGGGGATCAGCGGCTGACTCAGGAGTCTGCAAAAGTTGCGCTAAGGAGGCCGCGGTGATGGACCAGGGGCGGGAGGACAAGGAAGCTGTGCTGGAGTCTGGGAAGGTGGTCCCCAGTCCTCAGGCGCCTTCTGTGTCCCTGGAGGAGCTGGTGGCGGGGCCATCTTCGGCTCTGGACTTGCCTGCCGTCCTGCCCGAGTGGCCGAAAGGGCTATCCTCAATGTTCTCAAAGGAATTTGTGGCTCTTCTGCAACAGACGCTGGGAGGAGTGCCGCAAGGTGATGGAAAGCCTGATCTGCGAAGGCAAGGGGTGAAGAGACTTTCTTCTGGCAGGGTTGCGGAGGAGTCCTCGGATAAGAGACTGAGACTCGAGGAAGAGCTTGGAGAGCAGTCTATTTTATCTGATGGGCATCTCTCAGATGAGGAACGCCACATTGTGGATTTGAAGGAGGAATTGGAAGAAGGGGAGCTCGATGAAAAGGAGGTCCAGGCGAGAGTGGTGCGAGTGTTCCGCAGGGAGGAGCTCCCGGCACTGATTGTGGAAACGGCTAGCGGCATTAAACATGCCGGACCCAGGGGTTACAGAGGAGAAAACCCTGCAGGATCCATTATTGCAAGTATTTCGAAAGACGCAGCGAGCGTTCCCGGTACACAAGAGTGTTCCAGGAGATGATCCAGGAGGAGTGGAGTGTCCTGGAGGCTCCTCTGAAGGGGGCCAGAGTGTTGAGGCGTCTCTACCCATTGGTGGAGAAGGATAAAGACGTTTTTCAGCCGCCTAGGGTGGATGCCGCCGTGTCTGCGGTTACCAAGAAGACCACGATTCCGGTAGAGGGCGGGGTAGCCCTCAAGGACACTCAGGACAGAAAGGTGGATGTGCTCCTGCGTCATATTTTTGAGGTGAATGCCCTAGCGCTTCAGGCGGCCATTTCTGGAGCATGGGTGGCCAGGGCCTGTCTGAGATGGTCGCAACAGGTCCAAGGAGATCGGGACCGCGACGGTGCTGGAGAGGCTTCCCGATTAGAGTCCGGGGTGGCCTACCTGGCGGATACGCAGTATGATTTGATGAGAGCTCTGTCAAAAGGTATGGCGTTGTCAATTGCGGCTTGGCGCTATCTGTGGCTTTGGAATTGGGCGGCGGACAATGCGTCCAAGACAAGGTTGGGAAAACTGCCTTTTAAGGGCAGGCTTCTTTTTGGAGAGGAGCTAGAGAAGTTAGTTAGGGACCTGGGCGAATCTAAGGGGGGCAGATTGCCACAGGACAAGCCTAAACAAGCTAGGGGGGTCCCGGGAGGTAGAGGCCCTTTGAGGGATTTCCGAAGATTTCTGTTTTAGAGGTTTAATACCGCCCAGAGAGGTAGGTTTCCCAACAGAACCCAGGGCTTCCGAGTGTTTCAGGGAGCAGGTAGAGGATTTGGAGTCTCTCCCTCCTCTTCCTCGTCCAACATTAGGAAATCCCAATGATGCCAAGGGGGCCCAGGTGCCCTTAGTAGCCGTCGGAGGTCAGCTGCAGGAGTTTTACGCTGCCTGGGTCCGAGTAACGTCAGACCAGTGGGTGTTGGAGATAGTTCGAGAGGGGTACGCCCTGGAGTTTCGGTCCCCGGTGCGGGACTTCTTCGTGCAGTCCCCCGGCAATTCACCCAACAAGCGCGAGGCGATACGGGAGACAGTTCAAAGGCTCCTCGACCTAGGGGCTATTGTTCCGGTGCCTCGCAACCAACTCGGGTCCGGACGATACTCCATTTATTTCGTAGTTCCTAAAAAGGACGGCAGTTTTCGGCCCATTTTGGATCTCAAGGGAGTGAATCGCTGCCTTCGCGTGTCGCACATTCATATGGAAACTCTGCGTTCCGTAATCGTGGCGGTGAGAGGGTGAGTTCCTGACATTCTTGGACCTCTCGGAGGCGTAACTTCACATTCCGATTTGCCCGGAACATCAGCGTTATCTGTGCTTTGTGGTCTCCTTCGGCCAGTTTCCGTTCCGAGCGTTGCCGTTTGGCCTGGCCACGGCTCCCCGTACGTTCACCAAGATAATGGTGGTCGTTGCGGCGGCTTTGCGGAAGGAAGGGATCATGGTACACCCATACTTGGACGATTGGTTGATCCGAGCAAAGTCAAGAGTCGAGAGCGAACGAGTCACGGCCCGGGTAGTGGCGTTTCTGGAAAGCCTAGGCTGGGTGTTGAACTTGGGAAAGAGCCATCTCACTCCGTCGCAAAATTTGGAATATCTGGGGGCACGTTTCAACACAGAGACAGGGCACGTGTTTCTTCCGCAGCTACGAGCCCAGGGATTGAGATGGCTGGTATGCCAGTTTTTGGGCTGTCGAGCGCCCTCGGCCTGGAGGTACCTGCAGCTATTGGGCACGATGGCGGCCACCATAGAGGTCGTACCCAGGGCAAGAGCTCACATGAGGCCTTTGCAGCGGGCGCTGCTCCGAAGATGGTCGCACCAGCGGGATTCGCTGGCAAGAAGGCTACTGTGTCCAGCAGAGACGTGTGTGGCCCTCCGTTGGTGGTTGATTCCGGAATCGCTAGAAAAGGGGAGGCCGCTGGAAGCGCCAGATTGGATAACGGTGACGACGGATGCCAGTCTCGTAGGCTGGGGAGCGCATGTCCAGGGCAGGTTCTCTCAAGGGCAATTAAACTCGGAGGAGAGAAACTGGTCAATCAACAGGTTGGAATTGAGGGCGGTGTCGCTCGCCCTACAGAGCTTTCAGAGTTACCTGGCGGGGTCGGCAGTCCGAGTTTTTTCAGACAATGCAACGGCGGTGGCCTATGTAAATCGGCAAGGAGGTACCAGCATTGTGGCGCTGGAAGCGGAAGCCGACCGACTGCACCTGGGCTGAAGAGAATCTGCTGGCGCTGTCGGCGGCGCATATAGCAGGAGTGGACAATGTTCAGGCGGACTTTCTAAGCCGAGTAGAGGTGGACCCAGGGGAGTGGGTCCTGCATCCGGAAGTGTTCGAAAGCCTGCAGAGGCGCTGGGGAGTTCCGGTAATGGATCTCATGGCAACGTTCCGGTCGGCGAAGGCCAGCAGATTTTACAGCAGAAGAAGGGAGAGAATGTCAGAGGGGCTGGATGCTCTCATTCAAAGGTGGCTGGAGGATCAGCTGTTGTATGTTTTTTCTCCGTGGGCCTTAATAGGCAGAGTTCTGCAGCGCGTAGAGAGATACCGGGGTAATCCTCATAGCTCCGGATTGGCCACGTCGACCCTGGTATGCCGACATGGTGAGGCTCTTAGTAGAGAAGCCGTGGCGCCTGCCGAGGCATCCGGATCTGTTGACGCAGGGTCCGCTGTTCATGCTTCATCTGGATCGGTTCTCGCTTACGGCTTGGCTATTGAGAGGGCACGGTTGAAAGCGCGGGGTTTTTCCGCTGCGGTTATTTCTACCCTGCTAAAGGCCAGGAAGAGATCTACATCGTTGGCGTATGTGCGCGTTTGGAGAGTGTTTGAAGCTTGGTGTGCTGGTAACGCCTGCAAGGCATTAAGGACAACGGTGCCACAGATGTTGCAATTCTTACAGGATGACTTCGACAAGGGTTTGGCAGCTGCTTCGCTGAGGGTGCAGGTGGCAGCGCTGGCCTGCTACAGAGGCAGAATAGGCGGACGGCCGCTTGGGGGCCACGGAGATATCAAGCGTTTTCTTCGCGCGGTTTCACTGTTACGGCTTCCGGAGAGACGGCTGGTGGCAAAGTGGAGCCTGCCGTTGGTGTTGGAGGCGCTGGAAAAGGAGCCGTTTGAGCCCTTAAGCCGTGCTTCAGTGAAGGATTTGACCTTGAAGGCTGTGTTTCTAGGGGCGATCTGTTCGGCAAGGAGGGTTTCCGAGTTACACGCCTTGTCTTGTAAGGAGCCGTATCTGTCGTTCTTTAAGTCTAAGGTAGTGTTGAGGCCAGTACCAGTGTTTTTGCCCAAGGTGGTGTCGGCATTCCATTTGAATCAGGTGATCGCCTTGCCAGTATTTACTGGGAGCGATGGGACTCTGGGAATGCGGAATCAGAGGCTCTTGGATGTCAAAAGAGTGTTGAAAAAGTATCTGCGTCGTGCGGAGGCTTTCCTTAGGTCGGACAGGCTTTTTGTGCTCTTCGGGGGGCCGCGGAAAGGCGAAGCAGTTTCCAAGGCCTCCATCGCCAGATGGATTAAGGAGGCGATCGCGTCAGCATATACGCTGAAGGGCAGGACGGTGCCTGAAGGGCTGCGGGCACATTCTACTAGAGCGCAAGCAGCGTCTTGGGCCGAATTGCGTTTGGTTCCGCCATTGGAAATTTGTAAGGAGGCGACTTGGTCATCTCTGAATTCCTTTATTAAGCATTATCGGATAGACGTGATGGCGCAACAGGACGTGTGTTTTGGAGCGGCTGTTCATCAGGGGGCTAAGCAGGGTCCCTCCCGTTGAATACTGCTCTGGTACTTACCCAGATGTCCGGGACTAGACTGGAGATACGATCAGGAAGGTGAAATTAGACTTACCTGCTAATTGTAGTTCCTGGAGTAGATACAGTCTAGTCCTGTATCCCTCCCCTGGGCTGTGTTTTTTGTTTTGTTTCTCAGGCGCTAGTTTACAAAGATTTCCAATGGTCACAGGTAAGCGTCTTTCTTATCTAGGAACTTCTGAGTTCAGGGTGAGTTAGCTGGATCCTTTTTTCCCCGCCGAAGATGATTGGCGGGAGGGGGGGGGGGGGACAATATGTTGCAGGTTAAAGGTTTCAAATTTTTGTTGTTTTAACGGGTGGAATCGGAGAGTACGCTTGCTTTCCTTTCTTTTGCGTTTCTAGGTAAAATAGCAGGGGTGCGTTCAATTGAATGTTATGTAATACTTGCTTCTCCGGTGAGTCTGCTTTGTCAATAGAAACTGGGAAGTGGAGGCGGCTCCGGGGAAGTTATACTGGTGACATCATGAAAAGAAGGAGGTTCCTCAGTCTCCAAGCTGCTGATTAAGGTGGACAACCCAGAGGTCCGGGACTAGACTGTATCTACTCCAGGAACTACAATTAGCAGGTAAGTCTAATTTCACCATATTACTCCTGAGTCTATCTATTGGAGGGAGGAGTGGCCTAGTGGTTGGGGCAAGGTACCTCAGGCCGGAAGGTCGGGGGTTCAAATCTTACTAGAGGACAGCAACCTTGGGCCGGAAGGACTGGGGTTTCTAGTTCCACAGGTGCTCCTTGTGGTCTTGGGCAAGCCACTTAACCCTCCATTGCCCATGTTCCCTGTAAAATAGTTATCTCCAAGTTATAATGCCCTGTTCAATGTAACTTCAGTTTGTTCAATGTAAACCGCCTTGATATCAGGCGGTATATCAGAAATGTTAAATAAATAAATAAATCCCCTTTCACTTTCATCCTATGTCCCCTTGAAGCAGAGCTTGCCTTCAATTGAAAGAGACCCTCCTGTGCATTTATGCCACAGAGATATTTAGAGGTGTCTCTTATATCGCCCCAATCCCACTTTTCCTCTAAAGTATTCATATTAAGATCTTTAAGTCTGTTCTCATATATTTTATAATGAAGATCTGTAACCATTTTAATAGCCACCTCTGCATTGACTCCACCCTGCTTATATCCTTTTGAAAGTGCGGTCTTCAGAATTGCACACAATACTCCAAATGAGGTCGCACCAGAGACTTATGCAGAGGCATTATCACCACCTCTTTCCTGCTGGCCATTCCTCTCCCTACACACGCAAGCATCCTTCTGGCTTTCGCAGTCACCGTTTCTATCTGTTTAGCTACTTTAAGATAGTCGGACAAAATTACACCAAGATCCTGCTTTATTTTTTTTTTTGGAAAGGAGTACCTCACCCCTACACTGTATAGCTCCTTTGAAATTTTGCAGTCTAAACTCATTGCCCTGCATTTTTTAGCATTAAATTTCAGTTGCCAAATTCTAGACCATTCTTCAAGCTTAGCTAGACCGCTTCTCATGTTATCTACTCCTTGCTGTGTGTCTACTCTTTTGCAGATTTTGGTATCATCTGTAAACAAGCAAACCTTACTCAACAGTCCTTCCACAATATGTTAAAAAGAATCGATCCAAGGACAGATCTCTGCGGCTTAGCACTGGTAACCTCCTCCTCAGAGTGAGCTCCATTTACCTGTACCCTTTGTCGCCTCCCACTCAACCAATTTCTAACCCGATCAGTAACTTCAGTGTCCATCCTTAGATTGCTCAGTTTGTTTATAAGTCGCCTGTGCAGAACAATGTCAAAGGCTTTATTGAAATCTAAAAACACTACGTCGGTCCAACTCCCTGGTCACCCAGTCAAATAAATCAATCAGATTTGTCTGGGAAGACCTGTTTCTGGTGAATCCATGCTGCCTCTGATCCTGCAATCCATTGGACTCCAGAAACCTCACTATTCTTTCCTTTAGTAGCTTTTCCAATAATTTACTAACTACAGATGTTAGACTAACCAACCTGTAGTTCTTAATGTCATCCTTACATCTACTTTTGTGTAAAGGGACCACTTGTTCCTTTCTTCAGTCCTCTGGGACCGCTCCCGACTCCAAAGAGGCATTGAAAAGGTTAGACTGTGGAGTCGCTAGAACATACCCAAGTTCCCTGAGTATTCTTGGATGTATCCCATCTGGACCCATGGCTTTGTCTACTTTTAGTTTAACTAGTTCTTCACTAACACAGTCTTCTGAAAATCTTTAGAGATTCCCGTCGCTTCAGTTCGTATTTGTGGGTGTTTTCTGAGGTTCTGCTCCTGGCCCTCATTTGTGAAAACAGAACAGAAATATTTGTTAAACAATTCTGCTTTATCCTCATCAGTTTCTGTATATTCCTCCCCTGAACCCTTGAGGCTGACAATACCACTTTTGCCCTTCCTTCTCTCACTAACAAATCTGAAAAATGTCTTATCCCCGAATTTTATTGCATTGGCTATTTCTTCTTCTTTTTGTACCTTTGCTTACCTGACTACTTTGCTAGCTTCTCGAAGTTTTTCCAAATATAGATGCTGCTCTTCCTCTCTCTGTGATCTCTTGTATTTCATGAAGACCTCCCTCATTTTCTTCACCTTTTCAGCCACTTCCTTTGAGAACCATAGTGGCCTCCTTTTCCTCTTACATTTATTTACCTTTCTAACAAAAGGGTTTGTTGCCCTTAAAATATCTCCTTTCAGTTTTGCCCACTGTTTCTTCTACATCCCCCAGCTGTTCCCCTCCCGTTAAAAACTCTGAGGTATTTTCCCATCTTTGCAAAGTTAGTTTTCCTAAAGTCTAAGACCCTCGCTTTTGGATGTATTTTATTAGTCTTAGTACTGATACTGAACCATGCCATCTGATGATCACTGGATGTGAGATGATCTCCCACTATAACATCAGAAACACTTTCACGATTGGTAAGCACCAAGTCCAGTATGGCCCCTTCATGTGTGGGTTCTGTTACCAGTTATCTGAATAGTTCTCCCTGTATAGAATCCAGGATCTCCTTACTTCTAGATGATACTGCAGCAGGAATGTGCCAATCAACATCTGGCATATTGAAATCCCCTATCAGTAGCACTTCCCCTTTCCTAGCAATGCTGCATATGTCCCTGTGAGGGAGGTCTGTATATCACGCCAATGCAAATAAATTTCTCTCCCTTTTTCTTGTTTAATCCACAGTACCTTCTCTCTCTCTTTTAAGCTCTGTAGTTCCAAAACTTTAATAATATTTTTTACATATAGTGCCACTCCTCCTCCCCTTCTTCCTACCCTATCCTTTCTGAATTAAGTATAGCCTGGTATAGTTACATCCCAGTCATGGTTTTCTGTGAATCGTGTTTCTGTAACTGTCACTAAATCCAAGTCAGCCTCTCCCATTAAAGTATTTTCCATGCTACAGGCATTTATACGCACCACTTTCCATATGTTGTTCCTTTTACCCATTTCCATAATGTTTCACTTACCTGGGGGCTCTCTTCACCCATCCCCAACGAATGTAGTTTAAAGCCCTCTTCAGTAGGTTATCCAGTCTGCTACTGAAGACACTTGCACCCTTGCACAGATGGACACCATCTCTGTTCTGCAGCACTTGGAACATCATCCCATGGTCCAGGAAATCAAAAAGCTCTCTATGACACCATCCATGCAGCTGTGAATTCATCTCCAAGCTTTTCTGCCTCGGCCTTTACCCTCAACAGGGAGAATGGAAGAGAACATGACCTGTGCACCTGTCTGCTTCACCCTCTGTCCCAGAGCCATGAAGTCATGTTTGATATGCTCTGAGGGATACTTAGCAGTATCATTAGTGCCGATATGGCTGTGCAGCTTCGGGTAACATTCAATAGGCTTGATGAGTTTCTGCAAACTCTCTGTAACATCTCAGATTTTGGCACCTGGCAGACAGCACACCTCTCTGGACATTAAATTTGATCAACAGATGGACACCTTGGTATCCCTCAGAGAGTCACCAACCACCACTACTACCCTTCGCTTCCTTGTGGTGACTGATTCTGCAACTTTGGAGTGCTCTAGCTATGGTTCTTGCCTTTCCTCAGATGCTTCCACCTCCTCCACTTCCAGGGCTGCATACTGTACTGGTTCTTCAAGTCAAAGGCTGGAGGAGTTGGAAGGTTGATAGTGCAGGCTCTGGTGACTCATGCCCATCTTTCTTCTTCTGTAGCCTCCCATCTTCACCAATTTTGGAGAGCCTGGATGTTTCAAGAAGCATCTCATCAATGTAGTTCTCACTGTCTTTCTTCTCGGCCTCGCCACCTCATCCCTGAGCTCCTCCACTTTTTTCCTGAGTGCCTCAGCATGCAGCCATCTTTCACATGGAACTGGTCCTTTAACTGGTATTGGGATTTCTGGACAGAGGCAGAAGTTGTAACGGGGGCAACAGCTTTAGCAATGCGATTTTTCTCAGCCATTGTTTAGTTGATGGAGCTTTGGTACCTGTTGAAGTAAAAAAGAGAGATCTACCAACGTCTCTACCAATTCCTCAGCTTTCCTTTAAGAGAAAAAGCAGTTAACCTCTTTTAAGTGTGTTCTAACAGTGCTTGTCTGTCTCTGTGTGTAGCTTATTGGGGAGTTGCCCTATAAAGCAAGAATGCTTGCATGAGGTAGGTAGGAAGGGACCTAACACTTGATGATATCAGTGGCTTCAAAGAGAGTTAGCTGTGAATGGGTAGCTAGAACAAAGACTGTGAACTCTGACAGAACCTTGCCCAATACCACAAGCACACACAAATATTCCCTCTTTGCAGTATAGAAAAAAGAAAGACTTATCTTTTGAAAAAGAACAGCAAAACCCCTTTGAGAATTAGCTTATGCACCTTATCTTAAATTTCATCATAATAGAGTAGTCGTCTGTACTCATTGTAAATTTCTTCCCAAAGTGGTATCTGATTTCTATCTTAATCAGTCAATTGTTCTACCAATGTTTTCCACAAAGCACATGCTCACAAACTGGGAAACTGCATTACACATGTTGGCCTGCAAGTGAGCCATAGCCGCCTACATGGAGCGGAGAAAAGCCCATAGAAAGTCCATCCAGCTTTTATGTTTCTTTTGACCTCAACAAGCCTAGGGGTTGTCGTCTCCAAACGCTCTTTCAATTTGGCTGGCAGACTGCATCTCTGTCACTTATGTCCTTGCAGACCTGAGCCTTGAAGGTAATGTCATGGCTCAGTGTCTGAGCCATGGCAGCTTTGGTGGCCAATGTGCTCAGTCTCCCTAGAAGAGATTTGCAAAGCTGCAATATGGTCTTTGGTCCACACATTCACATTTCACTGCTGTCTGGAAGGGATTCCCAATGCATCAGCAACTTTGGACAGTCAGTGCTACAGAATCTGTTTGAGGATTAGAATCCAACTCCATCCCCCCTAGGCCCATTCTTTCTTTTCAGTCTACCAAAAAAAAAATAAAAAAATGTCTCTATAATACAAACTGCTTGTTGCCAACAAAAAATGGATTTTTTTGCTCTTTTTGGGCTAAACTTGCATACTTCTTTTTTGGTAAGGTAGTCTGTAGCTAGAGAGTCCCATACATGAGGCCTTATTTCCTGCTTGTCCAGTGAGAAAAGGTGGTTACTTTCCTGTAGCAGGCGTTCTCCGTGGACAGCGGGAAGAAGTCCTCATAACTCTCCCACCTCCCTGGGTGTTGTATTCTGCTATAGTTATAGTATCAGAGTGACCTAAAATGGTGCCGCTGTAGCAGGCGGGTAGATGGTTCACATGCACAGAGGAAGCTTCCAAATGTTTCGGCTCATAGCTGGGGCGTGTTCCCATGTGGGCTTTGTTGGTTGATGTCCATGGAGAACACCCGTTACAGGCAAGTAACTACCTTTTCTATGGGTTCAGTTTCATGTGATGGAGGTCCATCCATGAATTTATAAGATTGAAACAGTTGGCTAAATCATTTAATCATTCCTGACTGACAAGGAAATAATACAGTGGTATCATTTGCATTTACTTAAAACGTAAGGTCTAAATGTAAATATTCAGCTAATGAACTTATGTTGTTAAGTGCCGTCGAGTCAGAGTCGACTCATGGCGACCCTCTGGATAGCTATCCTAAATTGTGTTCGGTCTTCAGTCAGGCGGCTCATTGTTGACAGACTGGTACCCGTAGCTGCTGTTATTGTATCGATCCATCTCATTGCTGGCCTTCCTCTTTTGCGTTGACCTTATAAGAACATAAGATATGCCATACTGGGTCAGACCAAGGTCCATCAAGCCCAGTATTCTGTTTCCAACAGTGGCCAATCTAGGTCATATGTACCTAGCAGTTTCCCCAAGAGACACAAGTTCCACAATGCTTGTACTGGGTCAAGCATTGATTTCTTCGGTCACTTCTTAATAATGGTTTATGGACCTTTCCTCCAGGAACTTGTCCAAACCTTTTTTAAACCCAGCTACACTAACAGCCTTTACTACATCCTCCGGTAACAAATTCCAGAGTTTGATTACACGTTGAGTGAAAAAATATTTTCTTTTATTAGTCTTAAATAGTTTACCCTGTAGCTTCATTGCATGTCCCCTAGTCTTTCTATATTCTGATAACATAAACAATCGATCTACGTTTACCCGTTCTACTCCGTTCATTAATTTATAGACTTCTATCATATCTCCCCTCAGCCGTCTCTTTTCCAGGTTAAAGAGCCCTAACCTTTTTAGCCTTTCTTCATAGGAGTATCCTTCCATCCCCTTTACCATTTTGGTGGCTCTTCTCTGAACCTTTTCTAAAATCACTGTATCCTTTTTAAGATACGGCGACCAGAATTGCACACAATATTCAAGGTGCGGTCTCACCATGGAACGATATAGAGGCATTATAATATCTTTTGTTTTATTTTCCATTCCTTTCCTTATCATACCTAGCATTCTATTTGCTCTCTTGGCCGCCGCTGCACACTGGGCCGAGGGTTTTAACATGGTATCCACAATGACGCCTAAATCTTTTTCCTGGGTGGTGGTTCCTAATGTGGAACCTTGCATCGTGTAACCATAGTTTGGGTTGTTCTTCCCTAGGTGCATAAGACCTTCTATCTTGCCAAGCATGATGTCTTTCTCTAATGATCTCTCTCTTCGCATGATGTGTCCAAAGTATGAAAGTCAAAGTCTTGTCATCTGAGCTTCTAAAGAAAGCTTAGGTTTGATCTCCTCTAGTACCGACTGGTTTGTTCTTCGGGCAGTCCATGGTATACACAGTATTCGCCGCCAGCACCATAATTCAAAGGCATCAATTTTCTTCCTGTCTGTCTTTTTCACTGTCCAGCTTTCACATCCATATGATGTTATTGAAAATACCATGGCTTGAACAAGTCAAATCTTTGTATGGAGAGAGACATCTCTGCTCTTGAGAATCTTTCATAGCCATTCTGCCAAGAGCAATGCGTCGTTTGATTTCTTGACTGCTTGTTGCTTCTTTATTGATAGTTGATCCAAGTAGGTTAAAGTTGTTCACAATTTCAATTTCTTCTCCTTCAACGATGAACCTGTTGATTATGCCAGTTGTCATGATCTTTGTCTTCTTTACATTAAGGTGCAGGCCCATTTTGAGACTATGTTCTTTGATTGTGAGAAGCAAATCTTTCATTTCATCTTCACTTTCAGCCAGTAATGTGGTATCATCAGCATAGCGAAGGTTGTTGATGAGTCTTCCACCAATCTTTACATCTCTGTTGTCTTTATACAATCCTGCTTCTCTGATGATTTGTTCTGCATATAAATTAAACAGGTAGGGGGAAAGTATGCAGCCTTGTCTTACACCTTTGCTTATTTTAAACCATTCTGTTTCTCCTTGTTCCGTTCGAACCATTGCTTCTTGATCAATGTACAGATTGCGCAAGAGAACGATCAGGTGTTCTGGTATACCCATGCTTCTTAATGTGGCCCAGAGTTTCTCATGGTTTACACAGTCAAAAGCCTTGCTATAGTCGATAAAGCACAAATAGATATCCTTTTGGTATTCTTTAGTCTTTTAAAGGATCCATCTCACATCCGCAATGATGTCTCTCGTTCCTCGCCCTTTCCTGAACCCTGCTTGCACTTCAGGTAGTTCTTGTTCCAGGTATGGTTGTAGTCTCTTTTGAATAATCTTCAGTAGAATCTTGCTGGCATGTGGGATCAGAGCGATTGTTCGATAATTTCCACAGTCAGTTGGATCGCCTTTCTTTAGTATTGGTATAAACACAGATCTTTTCCAGTCAGTTGGCCATGATGATGTCTTCCATATTTCTTGGCAGAGCCTTGTAAGTACGGTAACAGCTGCATCAGATTGCTGCTATACTTCTATAGGAATGCTATCAATGCCTGGTGCTTTGTTCTTTGATAAGGTTTTCAATGCTGCTTCAACTTAGAAACATAGAAACATGATGACAGAAAAAGACCACAAGGCCCATCTAGTCTGTCCTTCCATAACAACTACAACAGTCCACTTTTTACCTTTAGAGATCCTCTGTGTTGGTCCCATGCTTTTTTGAATTCAGTTACTGTCCTCATCTCTACCACCTCCACTGGGAGACTATTCCACGGATCCACTACTCTTTCCGTAAAGAAATATTTCCGCATATCACTCCTGAATCTATCTCCCTTCACCCTCATCCCATGTCCCCTCGTCGCAGAACTTGCTTTCAATTGAAAGAGGCTCTCTCCCTGAACATTTATGCCACGGAGGTATTTAAACATCTCAATCATATCACCTCTATCCCGCCTTTCCTCTAAGGTGTACATATTAAGATCCTTAAGTCTGTCCTCATATGCTTTATAACTTCTTCTTTCATCACCAATGGTTCCTGATCATAAGGTACAGGTTGAAACGGCTGTTGGTCCACTTGATCTTTATCATATAAAAACTCTGTATATTCCTTCCACCTTTTCTTGATCTTCTCAGCATCATTCAACATAGAACCTTGAGCATCTTGTAACATTCCAATTCGAGGCTGGAACTTTTTCTTTAACTCTCGTAGCTTTAGGAAAGCCGATCTTGTTCTTCCTCTAATAGTTTATGCTTCTATTTCCTTGCAAGTGTCATTGTAGTACTTGTCCTGTCTTGCTGCACGTTGGAAATCTCTGTTGAGTTCTGCGATTGTCTTTCTTTCTTCTCTGGCTTTAGCTTCTCTGCGTTTCTGGGCAATTTTCAGAGTTTCTTCCGTCATCCATTTTGGCCGCTTTTGCTTTTTCACCTTTTGTAGAGACTTCTCGCTTTATTCCAACACAACCTTCTTGATGTCACTCCATAACTCTTCCGGAGCTCTGTCATTTGTATCTAAAGCAGCAAATCGATTTTGCAGGCAGTCTTTAAAGTCCAGTGGTATATTCTCAAGGTCATATTTTGCTGCATTCATGAGTGGTTTGCTCTTTTTCAGCTTTAGCTTGAGTTTGCATACTAGTAGTTGATGATCTGTACCACAGTCAGCTCCAGGTTTTGTCTTTGTTGATGCTATAGAACTTTTCCATCGTTGACTTCCACAGATGTAGTCAATTTGATTTTTATACAATCCATTGGGTGAAGTCCATGTGTACAGTCGCCGCTTGTGTTGCTGGAAGAAGGTGTTTGAGATGAATAGATCATTGGTCTTGCAGAATTCTATCAGTCTTTCTCCAGCTTCATTTCTGTTGCCAAGTCCATATTTTCCAACTACTTTGCCTTCTTCTTTGTTGCCAACTTTTGCGTTCCAGTCACCCATGACTATCAGGATATCCTGTTTGCATGTTCTGTCAATTTCAGCTTGTACTTGTTCATAGAACTCTTCAATTTCATTCTCTTCTGCAGCTGTTGTTGGGGCATATACTTGAATTATAGTTGTGTTGATAGGCAATCCTCGTAGACGAATAGAGATTAAGCGTTCGCTGACTGCATTGTATTTCATTACATTTCTTGCAAGTTTCTTCTTTATTATAAATGCAACACCATTTCTTCTTTGTTCTTCATTTCCAGCGTAGTAGACCATGTGATCATCTGATGCAAAGTGCCCGATGCCAGTCCATTTCAATTCGCTCTCACCCAACAAATCAAGTTGTACACGTTCCATCAACTTATATCTAAGTTGAAAAGAAGGGCAACAGAGGTGACCCTTGTGGTACCCACATTCTAACTTCCATGGTTGAGATACTTTGTTTCTCCGGGAACAAGCAGGAAGTCAGTCCTCACATATGGGTGAAGGCGGCGCCGACAGAGCCTGCGTGAAGCAAATCCCCAGCTTTCAAAGAAAACGTTCTGGAGTTGCCTTCACTCATGCATGGTCCACTTCCCGCCCAAAGAGGCCATCTTGCTCAGTCTTCTTTTTTCCACGGAGCCCTTCAGATGTTGTCTGTTTCTGTCCCAGAAAAGTGTGTGTTTTACTTCTTGCCTTTTGGCTTTTGTTTTCTTCTGGTTATCACCGCTACCCTACCCCCCCACCCTTGGTATCCTTGTGCCGGGCCGGCCCCTTTTTTGTTTTTATTTTTGGGTGGTTGTTTTTTTACGCCATTGTTTGTTTTTGCTGGGAGCCCTAAAGGTCTTTGACCTTACGGCATCCCTTTTTCCCTCCATGGCTACCAGCGGGTTAAAAAGTGCGATAGGTGTGGCAAAATCATGTCCATCACCGATACGCACGACTGCTGCCTCCGGTGCCTCGGCCTGGATCACAACCCGTCAGTTTGTGGCCTTTGCAAACTTATGTCCGTCCGCAAGGGCCCTGAAAAGCCGCCAGCAGCAGCAGGAAAAATATCTCTGACCTCCCAATGCCTCTGAAAGTCAGGTCCTCCTCCGAGACCTCCACGCCCCGGGAGGAGTGTTCCGAATCCGAGCGGCGTCGGCGGACCTCGGAGAGGGGGTCCCCCTAGGGGGAACCTAAGAGAAGGAAATTTTCCTAGTCTCTGGATAGTTCAGAACTACCAGGCCCCTCACGGAGCTCTGAGCGTCAACATGAGGCGTCGTGGAAGGAGCGCCCAATCAAGCTCTCTTGAAAGGAACCAGCCACGGAGCGGTCCTGTCCTAGTCAAGCACTCTACTCCGAGGGAACTGGCATCGGCACCGATCCCATCAGCGCCCAAGCCAGAGGCTGTGGAACCATCTGGGCTCACATCCAGGATGGATTCATTGGAACGCAAGATCATTGCCTTCCTTAAACAGCAAGGGGCAATAGTGTCCGGTACGTCCGGTTCCTCTGCCCTGACCACCGGGGATTCAACGACGAAGTCGACCCTGGAGGCCATGCTGATCCTCGAAAGCCTTCGGGCCCGAGAGGATCCTCAGCTGAGGTCCTGCTCCATCTTCCACTCTTCGCGGCAGAGATCGTCACCGGCTAGTCAACCAGCACTGGAGTGGCCTGACCCCTCGGGGCCTGAGGACTGTCACTTGTCCTACTCAGTTGACTCCGTCTGGGAGTCGTGAGATTAGGTGTCTCCGGACACTTGCCTTCACCGGGATGTCCCTTTCCGATTCACCGGGGTCAGAGCCTTAAAGGAGATCTCCCCCCGAGGACATGGCCTTTCATGACTTTGTTTGGGATATGTCCAAGGCTTTGGCTTTCCCAACGGAATCCGAGGAGGACCCACGAGCAGATGAACTCGAGATCCTCCAATATGAGGCCCCTCCTTGAGAGACTCTGATGGTGACCATTCCTCCCATCCTAGAGCGCCTTATGCTCCGAATGTGGGAGACACTGGTTTAGACACGGTGGTTAGTAAGCGGCTTGACTCGATATATCGAGTCTGCCGTAGCCCCGGGTTCCAAAAGTCTCAATTGCCGCATAATTCCATGGTCATGTTATCAGGCATATACCGACTAAAAAAATCAAGAGACGCACTCTTCAGTGCCACCCGGCAGGGAGGCCCATTCCCTAGATGCCCTCGGCAGAAAATGCTACCAGGGCGGGATTCTGAATGGCCGAATTCAGGTCTACCAGCTGTACATGGGTATGTACCTAAGAGATCTAACAAAGGAGATTGACAAATTCTCAGCTGGTCTCTCTGAGGAGCCCCTGCAGTGCTTCAGGTTCCTATCTAAGACCATCGGTGAATGCTCTAAATTTATATCTCAAGCAGCCTATGATGGGTTCGAGTCGGCTGCCAGAGTAGCTGAGGCGGGCATTGGTGCAAGCCGCCAAGCCTGGCTGCAGTCATCTGATCTAGAGCAATGGGTACAAGACAAGTTGATTGATGTTCCCTGTCAAGGGGAGAACTTATTCAGCAAGCCCATGACCAAAAAGGCTGCTGAACTGGAGATTGAGTTCATGACAAGAACAAGGCTCTCTAAGAAGATCTCGGGCCCTCTGCGAAAGAAGGGCCCAGGAAAAAAGCCCTTCTACCTGAGGAAATCCGCATCTTACTGGGGCTGTCCTCCCTATCAGACCTCCCCGGCATCCCAACAGGGGCAGGGACATGGTCCCTGTAAGCAGAAGGCCCCTAAGCCCCGAGTTTCGACGCAGGCTCAAACCGGGGGTAGCTTTTGACTCTTACAGCATGGCCCCTCTCCCCACAGGTGGGGAACCGTCACCACCGACACCTCGGCTCTACAGGTGGTCAAGGAGGGTTACCTCTTTTGGCTAGTCGAAGTGCCCTCCCACTTCTTTCCGGGAGAGCCCTCCCGGACTCCCCTCCACCGGGACCTTCTCTTGAAGGAATTGACGAGTCTTCTCGAGGACAGAGTGGTAGAACTAGTGCCCCATCATCTCAGGGGCATTGGGTTCTACTCCACTTACTTCCTTGTGCCAAAAAGGTCAGGAGGCCTCAGGCCCATCCTCGACCTCTGCAACCTCAACAAATTCCTGGTGCGGGAGAAGTTCAGGATGCTCTCCCTTGGAACCTTGCTGCCTTACCTCCGCCAGGGAGACTGGCTATGCTCCTTAGACCTAAAGGATGCTTATGCTTACATCCTAATCCACCCAAACCACAAACAATACCTACGCTTTGTGGTGGTGGGCCTTCACTTTCAGTACCAGGTGCTGCCCTTCGGCCTCGCCTCGGCCCCCAGGGTATTCACGAAGTGCCTAGCGGTAGTCGCCACCTTTCTCAGGTTTCAAGGGATATTTGTCTTCCTCTACCTCGACGACTAGCTCGTCGGGGGCACCTTGGCTCCCGAGGTACAGCAGGCCACAGCACGCACCATCCAAGTCCTTCAGCACTTGGGCTTCACGATAAACTACCCCAAGTCCAGCCTTAGACCAACTCAGGAGCTGGAATTCATTGGGGCAAGGATCAGTACGCTCCCAGCCAAAGCCTTCCTTCTACAGAGTCAACAGGCTGATGGCACTGGCCAGGAGGGTACAGCATCGCTCTTCGGTACCGGCATGACTCCTGTTGTGCCTCCTTGGGCACATCGCCTCCACAGTTCATGTCACCCCAGATGCCTGTCTACACATGCGGATCCTGCAGTGGTGCATCAGGGACCAATGGTCCCAGGCGATGGGGCGCCTCCAGGATAAGATCAGTCACTGGGCGCTTGGCGCAGTCCCTAAACTGGTTGCAGTCCCACCGCTATTTGCAAGGGAGAATACCTTTTCATATCCCTCAGCCCTCGATGGTCCTCACCACAGGCACCTCTCTGCTGGGCTGGGGAGCCCACTGCCCAGGGGTTCCACACCCAGGGCGTCTGGTCTTCAGACGAGAGTTCCCAACAGATCAATCTGTTGAAGCTGCATGCGATCCGCCTTGCCCTGAGGGCTTTCCGGAGATCCCTGAGCCACAGCTCTGTCCTAGTCCAGACCGACTTGCCATGTTCTATGTGAACAAACGGGGGCACGGGATCCTGTGTCCTCTGCCGAGAAGCGCTGGACCTGTGCTCATTCGCAGTCCAACACGGCATTCTCCTTAAGGTGGTGTCCCTACCAGGCCACAGCAATTGGCTTGCTGACAGGCTCAGCAGACTGTTCCAGCCCCACGAATGGCAACTGGACTCCAAAATGGCCTGCAAGCTGTTTTGGATCTGGGGTACCTGAGTCTGGACCTCTTCGCCAGCCCATACAGCCACCAGTTGCCCCGTTTCTGTTACCGTAGTACTAGGAATAGTTTGTCCAATCTTCAACTTCTAGAATAAGTATTGTATTAACACTGATATTAGGTCTCAGATTCGACTAGCACTTTTTTCAGGACTTACGGCCTTTCTTACGGTGCTGTCAAGAACATCAATGACCTCAGTGTTTCTTAAATTCAAGGTGTGATAACGATGCTGGTTTTCTATCAAAAATACAACATGACTTAACTTAAAACCGCCACCCTTTTATGCAGCTTAGGTGAATTGGATCCCGACGCTCTGCTCTGGCGCCTTATCGGCGTTTCAAACAACTGCTTTCTTCAGGAGATCCTTCCCCAAACCTAAAAACACAAACAACATCCTAAAAACCTACCCCTTACTCCATATTACTATTAAAAACACACTCTAATATTAACTTACTCTAATTGATGCTGCCCACGCTCTCGTGTATCTCTCTCCCGAAAATGGCTCAGAAGCTCTAAGAGACGCCGCGCATGCGGGGTGGAACTCTCCACCCCAATTTAAACCCCTGCTAATATCTCCCGGCACAAACAGCTGTCATTCCATTGGATATCCACGTTGTCACATGGGTAAACCAAATTTTTATAATATAATTTCTGAATGCAAAACTTATTCCCGTCACTAATCACTACTATTCACTATCATCAATGTACTGAACTTAGGTTCATGTGCAAACCTGCCAATCTATGGTTAAATTCAACCCATTCGGGATAACTGTGTCTAGCCTATATATCCAACGCTGTTCATTCAAAAAAAGGGTTTCGTCCAATGTTCGTCCTTCATATGGATATCGTATTTGCTCTATAACAAAACAACTTAACTGCTCGAAAGTATGTCCCTGAGTTAGGCAATGCGCTACAATTGGAGCCTCTAGTCTTCGGCATTTCAAACGACTACGATGTTCTCTTACTCTAACACGTAGAGACCGAAGAGTTTTACCTACATACATCAAGCCGCATGGACACTGAAGGCTATATATAACAGCTTCTGAAGCACAGTTAGTACTAGTTCGAAGAACATAATTATTATTGTGATAAGTGAATCGTGTGCGTTCTGACATCACTATACAGACATCACAATCTCCACATCGTTTATGTCCACCCTCTGGTTTGATGGAATTGAACTGTGGAAGTACCGTGGGGCTAAGATAATCCTTTAAGTTCTTCCCCCTCGTCCACACACATCTAATCCGTCTATCGCGTAATCCCAGAACCACTGCCAATACGTTACTATGTCTATGTAACAGTTTCAATATATGATGGCTCATCGGGGAATATGATGTTATTAAGTTAACTGTGTCATCCTCTGATTGTTTCGCTCCTGTCGTCTTCATCGCCAGTAACCCCGACCTATGATTATAGAGTGCTCTATGGTATGCTCGCTGTACCATCGGTCTGGGATAACCTCTCTCCTCGAATTCTCTTTTCAAACGCTTCCTTGTTTTTTATAGCTGCGAGTGTCAGAACAATTGCGCCTAAAGCGTAAGAATTGTGAGAAGGGGAGAGAGTTTTTTTCAATTGCTGCGGATATCTACTATGGTAATGAAGGAATGTGTTCCTATCGGTAGGCTTCCGAAACACAGATGTATGCCAATAATCCTCTCCTCTAGTGATATGTACATCCAGATAATTGATATTATTCTGATAATTATATGTAAACTGAATGTTAACATCCCTTTGATTTAACCATACAAAAAATTCCAATAACTTATCTACAGTACCTTTCCACAGTACAAAAACGTCATCAATAAATCTACGCCATATCAACAGGTGTCCCAAATAAGGGGACTGTGATATCCAGCGTTGTTCAAATACGCTCATATAGAAGTTCGCTATGGACGGAGCACAAGTCGCGCCCATAGCTACCCCACTAATTTGTTGATACAGTGTACCTTCAAACACGAAGTAATTGCGATAAATGGCCAGACGAGCCAAATCCTCTAGGAACACAATATGCTTTGCTGACAAATCTCCTCGTTGAACTAATGTGTCATGTACCACAGCTAATGCAGCATCCTGTGGTATACTAGTATATAACGAGGTGACGTCTAATGTAACCAGCCATGTGTCCATAGAAGATGCCCACTGTGCCATGTCTGCCACTATATTCAGAAAATGTGTTGTGTCCCGTAGATAAGACGGTATGGTGGAGAGTCGTGGACGCATAAAAGAATCCAAATAGGTGGAAAGCGGTTCTAACACACTGCCCCTAGTGGACACAATAGGCCTACCTGGGGGATTTGCCTCCGTTTGTGAATCTTAGGGACTGTGTAGAACCTGGCCACTGTCTGAGAAACCACATTCAAATATTTAAATTCTTTTTTCGAAATTAACCTATCATCTAATGCCTGTCTAGTAAGCCGTTGAATCTCCTTCTGTAATTCTTGTTGTGGATCCTCTTCTAATTTTTTGTATGTTAGTTGATCCCCCAATTGAATTAGAGCCTCCCCTACATATTCACATCGATCTAGCACTACCACAGCTCCCCCTTTATTGGCTCGTCTTATTACTAGATCTGTCCTCTTTCGCAAATCTAGTAGAGCTTGATTTTCTGCTAAAGTTAAGGCCCTTCCTCTTGGTTTAACATTCTGTTCTAACTTACTGAGGTCCTGCATTACTAGCTCTTTAAAAGTTGTCAATGCCGGATGATACGGGATAGGGGGTGTCCATTTTGAATGTAGAGGAAGGGGAATCCTATTCAGTGAAGTATCACCAGATTCTACTATTACTGAATCAGACTCCTGTTGTGAAACAGTAGAGCCTCTATATTCATCTACTATTGGATTTTGAAGAGCGAAATAATATTTCAGATGTAATTTTCTCAAAAGCTTCTCAAAGTCTAGTCAAAATTGAAAAGAGTCATATTGAGTACTCGGTACAAATGAAAGACCTTTATTTAATAGCTGTATGGCTATGGGGGATAAAGGTTTCCCGGAAATGTTTTCAACTAATGGTGCGGAGGGAACTTCGGATCCAGTCACTTTTTCTGTTGTCCTGCTCTGGTCTTGGATGGAACTTCGGTTCTCTTTTTCTTCACGGTATCTTTCTGTTACCGGCAACCACAGCCCGACAGGGTGGCTGCCAACTCCTTCCTGATATCGTGGTCGGGGGCCTCCTTTATGCATTTCCCCCGACACCTCTGATTGTCAAGACCCCTGTTCAAGATTCTTTGCGACAGAGCCTTAGTCATATTGATAGCCCCATGGTGGCCCTGACAACTGTGGTTCCCACTCCTTCAGCTAGTGACGGAGACTCCTATCCCTCTGGGGACAGACTCACAGCTCCTCTCCCAGGAGGGGGGCTCTCTTCTGCACTTCAACCCCAGCTCCCTATCGCTGATGGCGCGGCTGCTGAGAGGGTCTCGCTAGTTCCGCTTCTACTTCCGAGGGAGATGGAGGATGTCCTGATGGTTTCCCGCAGAACATCTACCAGGCCGGCGTGCGCTCTGGTGTGCGGCTCACGGAACCAATCCTTTCTCCTGCCCAGTGGCCTTAGTACTAAAATACCTTCTCCACCTCTGACTTGGGGCTCAAATCTAACTCCGTCAGAGTACATCTCAGTGCCCTCGTGGCCAACCATCTTCCGATAGACGGGAAGCCTCTCTTGGCACACCCAACAGTCTCCCGATTCCTCAGGGGTCTTCTCCTGTCTAATCCCACGGGCCACCCTCCGGGTGCCCTAATGGGATCTCAGTGTAGTATTGGGACGGTTCACCTGTCGCCTTTTGAACTGATGGCTACATGTCATCTCCGCTACCTCTCATGGAAGGTGGTGTTCCTCGTTGCCCTCACCTCCGCTTGAAGAGTGAGCGAGCTCCAGGCCCTCATGGCAGAGGTGCCTTATACCAGGTTCTACAAGAATAGGGTGGTGCTTCGCAAAAAAACCCAAGTTTCTTCCGAACATAGTGTCTGCTTTCCACCTCAATCAGGAGGTGGTTCTCCCTACCTTCTTTCCCAGACCGCATGCCGGTCGTGCTGAGGCCGTCCTCCATACCCTAGACTGTAGAAGGACTTTATCTTTCTATATTCAGCGTACCTGAGACCACCGGAAAGCTTCACAGCTTTTCGTCTCCTATGACCCCAGCAAGCTGGGGCAAGCGGTGACTAAGCGCACGCTGTCCACGTGGGTGGCAGACTGCATCGCCTGGGCCTATGAGGAAGCAAAACTCCCTTTGGAGGGCCAGACCATGGCAACCTACATGGCTCATTTGCGCTCTGTTCCTCTTGCAGTCATCTGCCGGGCTGCAAACCTAGTCTTTGATGCATACCTTCGCAGCTCATTACTGCTTGAATAGGGAGTTCCGACGGGACAGTGCTTTTGGCCAGGCCGTATTCTGTAACCTTTTCGAGGGATAGGCAACTCCTGCCTTCCGACCCTTCTGTGTTCAGGCTACCAGAGAGCTAATTCCTTCTCAGATTGAGAGTTTTCCCGCTGCAGCTGCTCGTGGCTCTTGATGAGAGAGCCTGTTTTGGCTATGGGTTCCTGGTAGCCTGTAGCTGGGGAGTTCCATATGTGAGGACTGACTTCCTGCTTGTTCCCAGAGAAAGCATAGTTACTCACCTTTAACAGGTGTTTTCCGGGGACAGCAGGAACCAGCCCTCACAACCCTCCCTCCTCCCCTTGGAATTGCAGTCCTCCATATTTTACTGTTTTTGTTCTCTTTGCCATCTTTAGCTATATCATTTGACTGAGCAAGATGGCCTCTTTGGGCGGGAAGTGGACCACGCATGCGTGGAGGCAACTCCCAAACGCTTTCTTTGAAAGCTGTGGATTTGCTCTGCGCAGGCTCCGTCAGCGCCGACATAACCCATATGTGAGGACTGATTCCTGCTGTCCCTGGAGAACATCTGTTACAGGTGAGTAACTACCCTTTCCGTTTCACTCTAACTGATTTGTTAAGTCCTGTATCCATTCCAGATGGAATCTGAAATGCCTAACTCTTAATCTGAGTAAAAGCAGTTATGGTTCAGCAAATCAAAAGCTGCTAAGAGATCACATTGCATAAGGATACCTTGTCTTCCCTTACGTACAGTTGAATATAGTTCTGACAGGAATATGATTAAGACTGTCTCAGTGCTATATATAGGTTTAGTGAACAAAGTTATGGCAGTCTGAGTCAAAGCAATTCATGTTGATATTCCAAGAAAGAAACTTTGTATAACAAACATTGGATATTGTCAATCTTAGAATCTTCTTTTACTAGTATCACATTTGAAAATTGAACTCCAGTACTGAGATCTGCTTGTGGAGTGGAGGGTAGCCTAGTGTTTAGAGCAACAGCCTTGTTCCCAAGAGATCTGGGTTCACTTCCCAATGGCGCTCCTTGTGACCTTGGGCTTTTCACTTAACCTTCTTTTGCCTCAGATACAAACTTAAATTGTAAGCCCTCTGGGGATAGGGAAATACCTAGGTATCTCAGTATAACTCACCTTGAACTACCTTTGGAAAGTTGTTAGCTCAATATAATATTAAAGAACTACTAGATAATTGAATCACTGCTCTTCTGGGCAGCCACAGATAAAGCCTACTAGCCAAGCCATGCAAGACCATAACTATTGGTGTCTCGCACTTCAGGATGGCCTAAATTTCATTAAATGTCATTTATTAGATGTTTTACCTGCCCTTATAAAAAGCCCAAGGCATTGTACAATAAAACGCACATAATAAATATATGAATTAAAGCAAAATACACACATGGACAAGAACAGCAGCCAAAGAGCATGGTCAGAACTCCCTAAACTTGATATTTTGCATCCCTTCAGGAACAAAAATGTTCCAAATGTCTTCCTGAATCTCAAAAGGTCATCAATAAAATGTGTGGTTAGATGTAGCCATGAGACATAGAGTACAAGACACTGCTCTGGGCTGAAGTCTAGCCAAATGAAATAAATGTGCCCCCAGAAGCATAAACAATCTAGTAGACAAATAATCTGGACTCAATTGATGAAATATCTTAAAAGTGACTACCAACCACTTGAACTTTAATTCACTGAACAATGGGCAACTAATGCAATGCCTGCAGAATAGGCGTAACATGATCTCTTGGATCTGCCATCACCAGGATCTTAGCAGTAATGTTTTGCACCTTTTGCAAATGATTTGAAATCGTTACAGAAAAGCCAGAATGCAAGGCATTACAATAGTCCAGCCTAGTAAAGATTTGGGACTGTATAAGGGTAGCAAGATCTTGTTTATTAAAAAAAGCATTTGTACTCTTGCAACTGGTGGTGAAGGTAGAAAAAACATACCTTCACCACCATAGAAATCTGTGTCTCCAAGGACGAAATACTATCCACCTCAAATCCCAAATTAAACACCTGATCCTTAACCTCTAACTGAAGACCATTCCAAGACAAATAAGGGTGAATCTCCAGGAACAAGCAGGAATGTAGTCCTCACATATGGGTATCGTCGGTACCGACGGAGCCTGTGCGGGAACACTCCCCAGCGTCCAGTAGGAATGCTTTGGGAGCATCCCTCAGCACATGCGCGCTGCCTTCCCGCCTTTCCAACTGTCCCTCTTCAGTTCTTCGTTTTCCGCGGAGCTGACAGGACCTATTTCCTGTCACCACAGAAAATTCCGTCTTTAAATTTCTTTTCTTGTGGTCGCGCTTGCCTACCGCACGACGCCTACCAGTACCGCTGGTTCTTTTCTTTTCATATTAAAAAAAACAAAAAAAACCCAAAAAAAACCTTAGGCTTAGACTGTTTCTTTTCAGAAACTTTTCTCTTGGTGCTAGGCGCCATTTTGTGCACTAGGCCCCATATTCCTAAATCATGGAAAAGCCAATTAGTGGTTTTAAAAAATGTATTAAGTGTGGCGGTACCATTTCCGTCACTGACACCCATGATTGGTGTCTGAAATGTTTAGGACCTGAACATTCTCCAACTGAATGTCTCTCCTGCATGGGGATGACTAAAAGAGGAGGACAGAACCGGGCTGCAAAGCTCGGTACCCTCTTTTCTTCAGATGCCAGATCCATTGCATCGACATCGTCAAGGGCCTCTTCTTCCTCCCATGGATCTCAGGTAACTAAACATAAAAGCCGGTCCTCAAAGGGTAGCTCTCCTTCTAAGCATTGAGAGGCCGTTGGCATTGCCCTTGAGGGAACCACACTGGCAAAACAGGCCTGGCGGGAGGCTTCAGCTTCCAAAGCAAGAAGTGGTAAAATGGAACTGGAAGATCGGCTGCGGTCTGGGCGTCCTGTCTCAGCCACCAGTCCAGACAAGTTGCAGCGCGCTGATGACCTTATTCGTGCGGATCGGCGTATCACGAGTTGGGAATAGTATGTACAGCTTTCCGTCAGTAGAGGTAGTGCAATGGCAATTATTGACTCTTTGGGATAAAGGCCTCCCCCTCAGCTTCAAAACGCTCCAACAAATTAGAGCAGATGTCTTTCCTTTGGCGTTTGTGTTCAGTTGTGAGACTTCGCAGAACCCATTTTGCACACACCTTTGAATATCCCAGAGAGTCAGTAATTGCCATTGCACTACCTCTACTGACGGAAAGCTGTACGGACAATTCCCAACTCGTGATGCACCGATCTGGACTGGTGGCTGAGGCAGGACTTTCTTTCTCCTCCACCAAGAATTCAATTACAGCTCATTTTTTGTACCATGTGTCACTCAAGGACGCCATTTGAAGGATCACTACTGCCTCGCTATTTGTCGGACGGCTGTAAAATTACATACATGTGTCCTTTGAAATTCCAAGTTACTACCCTTTCAATTTCACACCTCTATCTTCATTCTGGACTGAGAAAAAACATGTGGGGCATTACTTTCTGAGCAACCCTCGTACATTTTACAACAAAAAGATGGGGCATTTAAAATCAAACCCACTCACCTACCCTAAGGCTAGTTTTTCCTATTTAGCCTTCCTAAGAGACAATCAGTTGTCCTCAAATAAGTGGAAAGCATACCTTTGTTTTTTATAAAACTGCTTTATATCAAACCCTTTAATCAAATGTCTTTATTCAATGCAATTGCTGAGGTTCCTTAATCCTTACGAAAACCATTTGGAGCCGTAGAACTTGCTCTCTCTCAAGCTATCTGCTGTATGAATGACGAATTGACTCAACTATGGTAAGAATTAGCTGCAAGCTTACCCCCAAGATATAACTTGAAAACAATCGCCACCAATTCAACTAATAATCAAACAGTCTAGTGGGTTTGACATGCTATGACCTGTAATGCTGAGATACCAGCTCCACCAAGAGAGATCCCCACATAATGCCTTCTCAGGCTTGGAAAAAAGGATGCTCCATTAATGGAAGCTGATGTGGCCTCACTCTGGGAGTGCCACCCTTCTTGTTTGTTTGACAATGCCTGCAGCATTAATGATAATCTCAAAACAGAAAATTGTTAGTACTTGGAGATTCCATTTAGGCATTAACTTGAGGACACAGTACCAAGGATAGAAGGTGGTCAGATGCCTCCCAGGATCTTCAGCCAGCAGGAATGCAAACCAAATCATTAGTGAACTCAGAGGAAAGTAAGGATTCTAAAATTCATGTTGCTATCCACCTGAAAACAAATGTTCTGGCTAGAAACAGTACCTCCTGCAGTGCAAAGAGACTCCTAAATTTTGGGGGAGAAGTTTAAACCCATTGTCAACATTATAGCATTCTCAGACATTCTGCCTGTTCATAGTAAGGGAAAAGAGAGTCTGTATTGCAAAGCCAGATTTGGTATGTGGCTCCAAACCTGGTGTGAACAAAATTTTAGATAGATTATATAGGTAGCTTGAACAATAGATGGAACAAGAAGAGGCTATACTGTATTGATGGATATTTTTGTGGCAGGAAAAATTATGGTAAGTTGAAAAATTCAGACAATGTGGGCAGGCATTTAAACTAGATTAAGGGGGTGATAAATGTATATGGAGTGGAGGAGTAACCTAGTGGTTAGAGCAACTGCCTAGTAGCCAAGGATTCAATTCCCAGTGGCACTCCTTTTGACCTTGGGCAAGTCACTTTACCCTCCATTGCCTTGGAAGAAAAGGCCTGGCAATCTACTTCTGGTTATACATTGCCAAGAAAACCCAGAATTCTGCACTGACTTGACAGCACTTAAAAAAAAGTATATGTTTCTGTACAGAGCTATATAAATGATTAATAGTAGTAGAAAAACAAATTCAGGATGTCACCCTACCAAAAGCATTATAGTAATGTTGAAAATAGAAAGAGACATCTTAGCTCACACATCCATAACAAAGGGGAAAAGTAGTCAGGAATGAAAATCATGCAAAATACAAGCAAGCCAACTAAAAATTACTGGAAGACAATGAGCACAAATGCTCACAGTCTACGAAACAAAGTTGCTGACCTAAAAGCCCTGATAGTGAGAATGGACTTGGACATTGCGGCTATTATGGAAAGATGAGTCAGTGAATCTCATGAATAAGTTATTGCCATATCTGGCTATAATTTATTTAGGAGGGGTAGAAAGGACTGAAAAGGAGGAGTCAATCAGTATAAAGCAACTGAAAAACAGGGGTTGTGGCCAGAAAAATAAAGACTATGGATCATTGTGGAAAGAGAAGATGTCACTACAATCCATACTGGTGTAGTCTGAAAACCGCCAGCTCAAACAGATGAAATGGACAGTGTCTTGGTTAATGATACAGTTGTGATCAACATTATTGGCACTATCCCTTAATGTCCAATATCTCCTTAAAAAAAGTGTCGCCAGTGAAGTCTTTTTGGACTATGTATGGACACATATTTGACACATAAAAGAATCAAATAAACAAAAACAATTAAAAAAGGAACTAGTAGGATATAGTATAAAAACTGGGGCATTACCAGGACACTATTATTGGCACCCTTATAAACAATTCAAATCTGTTTGAACAGAAAAAACATTCCCATTGTAGTAAAAATAGATGCTCCTATGATCAATTGTCAGTACTCACATGACTTGAATCTACCAATGAATGATGGCTCTAATGTTTAAAATGGTCACTTTCACTCCCTGTTCCATTTTCACAATGGTGAAGACGAGAGCTGCCTGAGGCTGTCAGAAAAGCCATCATCAAGCTTCAAAGGGGTACAAGGCCATCTCCAAAGACTTTGTGCTTCCTGTGTCTACAGTTTGCAATGTTAGGATGTTTTCTGCTCGTGGAACTGTCAAGGACCTCCCAGGATGTGGAGGGAAGAGGAAAATTAATCCAAGAGGTCTATGAAGGTTAGTGCAAACTGTTGGAAAAACACCATGTACAACATCCAAAGAAGTTAAGGCTGACCTGGAGCAATCTGGAGTTGTAGTTTCAACCCGTACCATATGCCGCTCATTAAACAAAGAAGGACTTCATGGGTGAGGGTCAAGGAGGACCTCACTGCTCAGACAGACATAAAAAGGCACGCCTGATCTTTACCCAAACCTACCTTGAGAAACCACAGCCCTTCAGGGAAAATGTTCAGTGGACAGATGAAACCAAACTTGAGTTCTTTGGCAGTGCAGATCAACAATACATTTACAGGCGAAGAAATGAAGCTTATAAGAGAAAAAAATTTCTTCCTACAGTTAATTGTGATAGTGCCTCTATATAAGTCTTTGGTGCGACCTCATTTGGAGTATAGTGTGCAATTCTGGAGACCGCACCTTCAAAAGGATGTGAACAGGATGGAGTCGGTGCAGAGGGTGGCTACTAAAATGGTTAGTGGTTTTCATTATAAAGCATATGAGGACAGACTTAGGGATCTTAATATGATCCTTAATACACCTTAGAGGAAAGGCGGGATAGAGGTGATATGATTGAGATGTTTAAATACCTCCGTGGCATAAATGTTCAGGGGGAGAGCCACTTTCAATTGAAAGCAAGTTCTGCTTCAAGGGGACATGGGATGAGGGTGAAGGGGATAGATTCTGGAGTGATATGCGGAAATATTTCTTTACAGAAAGAGTGGTGGATCCATGGAATAGTCTCCCAGTGGAGGTGGTAGAGATGAGGACAGTAACTGAATTCAAAAAAGCATTGGACAAACACAGAGGATCTCTAAAGGAAAAAAGGGGACTGTTGTAGTTGTTTATATGGAAGGACAGACTAGATAGGCCATGTGGTCTTTTTCTGTCGTCATATTTCTGTTTCTAAATATGGTAGAGATTCCATAATGTGGGGTTGTTTTGCTGCCTCAGGATCTGGAAGCCTGCAACATATTCAAGGTATTAGAGGACCACCAAGATATTTTGGAGCGAAATGTGCTACCTAGTGTCAAAGTAGGCCTGGCTCGAAGGTCATGGGTCTTCCAGCAGGACAGTGACTGAAAATATGCATCCAAAATACAAAAGAATGGTCAAAAAGCAACAAATGGACTGTTTTAAACTGACCAGCAATGAGTCCTGATCGCATTCCATTTGAGAACCTTTGGAAAGGGCTGAAATCTGCCTTTGGTAAAAAAAAAAAATAAATCCTGGAAACATTCATGAGCTGGAACAACTCACAGTTAAAGAGTGGGAGAAACTAGCAGCAGACAGATATATGAAACTTATAGATGGCTACAAGAAACATTTGGAGGCTGTCATCACTGCCAAGGGTTGTGCAAACAAATAATAGTGGAGTGCCATTAATCTTGACCAGGTCATATTTTGGGTTTCTCAGAAATTCCTGTGTAAGTTGCACAGACATCATTTTTTGTTATATACATTTGAATATACTATTAAAATATTATGATGATGTACAGTTGGAATATTACCAATTATTTCTCAAGATATTGTACATAACATACCTAAAATGCAAGGGTGCCAATAATGTTGACCACAACTGTATTATAAAAGTAGTAATAAAGGGAAAAGTGAAGATGCTGGTGACTTTAACCTACCTAATATAGATTGGAGTATCCCATTTGTAAATCTAGAAAGAAGTAGAAAAATCATGGCTGTCTTACAAGAGGCTTTGCTCAGACCAAATGGTGATGAAACTTGCCAGGGAACAGTCGAGTGAATCTACTACTGTCAGTAGAGAAAGTGTATGTAATATCCGGGTGGGTACCCACTTAAGCAGCAGTGATCACCACATGGTGTGGATTGAAGTAAAAGCCAAGGCAGAGTCTAATCATAGTAAACTCACAATTCTAGATTTCAAAAATGCTGGCATTGGTAAAATGGAAAGTATCTGAAGGAGGAACTGGCAGGGTGGGCGGAGATAAAGGAAGGGGAAAGGCAATGGGCTAAACTGAAAGAGGTTGTATAAAGGGCAATGGACCTGTGTGTTCGGAAGGTAAATAAGAGGAAAAGGAAACTGAGAATGGTTCTCCAAAAAAGTAGTATCAAAACTAACTGCAACAAAAGCAGCATTCACAGAATTCAGAAAATCACAAAAAGAGAAAGAAAAGAATACAGGATGAAGCTGAAAGAGGCAGACACAAATCAGGATGGTGGTAAAATGGCTAAAGATAGTTCATAGTTTATTATAGTTTTGTGAAGTGAGGTGGCGAGTTTTGTTACAGATATATTCGAGAGAGGAGGAAAGTCAGGGCTGGAATTGCAAGACTGAAAGGTGCTGAGGACAGATTTTTGGAAAGTGGCAAGGAAGAAGCAGAAATGTTAAATACATCTTTTCCATGTACACGAAAGAAAGTCCTGGGGAAGGACCACACATGATAAAGATACTAAATGGGAATGGAATAGATACCACACCATTCACAGAAGAATGTGTTTATGAACAGCTCACAAAACTGAAATTGAACAAGACCATGAGACCAAATGAGATGCATCCCAAGACTTGAAGAGATCAGAGAGGTTCTAATGGGACATTTAAAGCAGGCCTTAACAAATTTCCATGGATTTAGGAACCAGCTAACTGGCAAACCTTAGGAACCAGGGGCCAAGACACCTACTACTACTACTATTTAGCATTTATATAGCGCTGCGCACGCAGCTCCCACCCCATTGTTTCCAGTCTCCACCAAAGTTGAGGAGTGCCATGGGGAAGGGGGGCACTCATTTAGGCCTGATTTACTAATGCTTTTTTACCACTTCATTCCATACCACACTCAGTTGGTGTACCCCAGGGATCTGTTCTTGGCCCTCTTCTTTTCTTTCTCTACGCTCAGTCCCTTGGTGCTCTCATCTTCTCCCATGAATTTCTGTATCATTTTTATGCTGATTCTCAGATGTATTTTTTTACACCTGATATCTCTTTTGATGCTTCAGTCTCTCATCTCTGCCTGCCTGTCTGACATTGCCACCTGGATGTCTTGCCGCTGTTTGAAATTAAACATGGCCAAAACTGAACTAATTATTTTTCCCCCTAAATCTTCCTTTCCCCTTCCTCCTTTCTTTATCTGTGGATAGCTCTCTTCTACTTCCTGTTTCCTCAGCCCGCATCCTTAGTCATCTTTGACTCCCCCCTTCTCACATATCCAACAGATAGCTAAAATGTATCGTTTCTTTCTCTATAACATTAACAAAATTTGCCCCTTCCTTTCTGGAAACATTACTAAAGCACTCGTTCACTCTAATTACTTCTCGTCTCAGCTATTGCAACCTCCTTCTTGCTGGTTTACCTCTTAGCCACCTTTCTCCCCTTCAATCTGTTCAGAACTGTGCTGTGTGACTAATTTCTTTGCCAGCCTCGATATTCTCGTATATAATCCCTCTTCTCAAATCACTTCATTGGTTTCCCTTCCGTTTCCGTATCTAATTCAAGCTTCTCCTTTTGACCTTTAAGTGCATTCACTCTTCTGCTCCTTTCTACCTTTCCTCTTCTCTCTCCGTACACTCCTCCTTATGAACTCTGCTCTTTTGTTTTGCTTCTCTCTTTGCCCCTTTTCTTCCACTGCCAACTTCAGACTTTGGTCCTTTCACCTTGCTGCTCTTTATCCTGGAACAAATTTTCTGAGTCTGTACGACTTCATCTCTGTCCCTTTTAAAGTCCATGTTAAAGGCTCACAAGCTGCTTTTGGATCCTGGCCCTCTTTTTCCTTGTCTCCTTTCTCTCCTTTTCCCCTTATTCTTATCCTTTGTCTTGTCTGTCTTAATTAAATTGTAAGCTCTCACGAGCAGGGACCCTCTCTATCTATCTTTGTACAGTGTTGCTAACGCCTTTGTAGCACTGTATAGATGAAAAAGGAAAGCTTAGTAGATCAGACTCTTAATAACACTGCAGGCCAGTGGAAGAAATACAGCTGTTCTTGTGCTGTTATTCTGGTCTTCCCCATCTTGTGATTCCAGCAAACACAGTGACAGTGGTAACAGGCTGAGGACAGAAAGTCTTTACTCCTGCAGCAGCAATCTGTTGCCTGACATTTGTTGAACCCTGTTTTAAAGGATGCGTTTAATGGATTCTTGGAGATGGGGGGAGGTTCCTCGGGATTGAAGGGTTGATGTGGTCCCTCTTCACAAAAGTGGTAACAGAAGAGGTGGCAACCTACAAACCAGCAAGTCTTAATTTGATGGTGTGAAATTTTAATGGAGATGCTGCTGAAAGGATAGTGGTCTTTCTAGAATCCAGTGTGTAGCAAGATCCAAGAGAACATGATTTTACCGAAAGAAGATTGTGCCAAACAAATCTGATTTCTTTGACTTGGTGACCAGAGGACTAGATTAAGGGCATGCAATGGTTGTGATCTGTGTAGATTTCAGCAAAATCTGCGATGAACTGGATCAGAAATTGGTTGATAGATGTCAGAGGGCGGTGGTAAATGGAATTCACTCAAAAGAAAGGAAGGTGAGTAGTTGAATGCCCAGAGATTGGTTTTGGCACCACTACTCTTGAGTATCTTTATGAATGATACTGCCAAAGGATTATAACGGAGAGTGTTCCTTTTTGCAGATGACATGAAAATTTGCAACAGCATGGGCACCCTGGAGGAAGTAGACATCCTGAGAAAAGATCTAAAAAATTTAGAAAAATAGCCTAATGTTTGCCAGTTAAGATTTAATGTAAAGACGTACAGTGTGATGCACTTGAGATGCATATATCCAAAGGAGATTGCAATAGGAGGCGAGAGGCTGATGTACACACCAGGAGAGGGACCTCGAGGTGACACTGTCTACGGACTTCAGGGTATCGAAACAATTGAGAAGGCAGTGGCCAAAGTCAGAAGGATGCTAGCCTGCATAGCCAGCAGAAAGAAGGTGGTATTAATGCCCCTGTACAAGTTGTTGGAAATACTCATTTGGAGTATTCTGTTCAGGTTTTGGAGACTGTACCTGGCAAAGGATATAAAAAGGCTTGATACAGTTCAGAGGAAGGTGACCAGAATGATATTTGGCCTGTACTAGAAAATGGATAAGAGACCTAATTATGTATACCCTGGACAAAAGGAAGGACAGGGGAGATACAATGCAGGTTTTTAAATACTTAAAGGATATTAATGAACAAACAACTTTTTCAAATGGGAGAAGCTGCAGGGATGTAAACTTGAAAATCAATGTCAAATACTTTTCCATAAAAAGGTGGTGGATGCCTGGAATGCCCTCTAAATCAAGTTGGTGTGCGCAAAAATAGTGACAATTTAAAGAGGCATGGAACAAACACTGAGGATTCGTATATAGCAGTGGTTCTCAACCAGTGCGCCATGTTGCGAAGTACTGGAAAGTGTATCATGGGGCTGGCGCAGGCAGGGCAGCAGTTCCATGGAGGCAGATGCAGCAGCAGGAGATGTGGCCGGAGAAGCTATGGCATTCTTCACTTTGCTCAAAGTTGCGCTCCTTCCCAGGGTTGCAGTGGCATGAGGCACCCAATATGATTTCAGTTCAGTTTGTGGCGTGCACTGGAAGTGAAATAAGTGCAGCTTGCTGCTGTGACTCTGGGAAGGAGTGCAGCTTTGAGGAAAATGAAGAATGCCATGTTTTCTGCTGCCTAACAGAGGGCAGATGCTGTTTGGGGGGGGGGGGTCGCATACGTGGAAGGGAGAAAGCAGCTATGGAACTATTTGAGTGGCAAGATAGACAGCTAATACACTGTTGTGAGGATGAGAAAAGGCAGATGCTGTATTAAATTGGTAGGAAGGGGAGAAAGCAGATGCTCTATTGTTATGAGTGGGGGGAGAGACCTGATGCTGTATTTAAGGATAGATGCTGTACTTGGGAGGTTGGGTGCAAGGTAGAAGCAGATACTACACTGTTGGGGTGGTGGGGAAGTGGAGAGGGCAGATGCATAAGAACATAAGATATGCCATACTGGGTCAGACCAAGGTCCATCACGCCCAGTATCCTGTTTCCAACAGTGGCCAATCTAGGTCATACGTACCTAGCAGTATCCCCAAGAGACACAGGTTACACAATGCTTGTATTGGGTCAAGCATTGACATCCTGGGTTCTTTTTTAATAATGGTTTATGGACGTTTCCTCCAGGAACTTGTCCAAACCTTTTTTAAACCCAGCTACACTAACAGCCTTTACTACATCCTCCGGTAACAAATTCCAGAGTTTGATTACACGTTGAGTGAAAAAATGTTTTCTCTTATTTGTCTTAAATAGTTTACCCTGTAGCTTCATTACATGTCCCCTAGTCTTTCTATATTCTGATAGCATAAACAATTGATCAATGTTTACCTGTTCCACTCCATTCATTAATTTATAGACTTCTATCATATTTCCCCTCAGCCATCTCTTTTCCAGGTTGAAGAGCCCTAACCTTTGTAGCCTCTCTTCATAGGAGTAGCCTTCCATCCCCTTTACCATTTTGGTGGCTCTTCTCTGTACCTTTTCTAATAACGCTATATCCTTTTTAAGATACGGTGACCAGAATTGTACACAATATTCAAGGTGCGGTCGTACCATGGAACGATACAGAGGCATTATAATATCCTTTGTTTTATTTTCCATTCCTTTCCTTATGACACCTAGCATTCTATTTGCTTTCTTGGCCGCCGCTGCACACTGGGCGGAGGGTTTTAACATGTTATCCACGATGACGCCTAAATCTTTTTCCTGGGTGGTGGTTCCACATTGGGATAGTGTGGGTGGTTGTTTCCTAGGTGCATAACTTTGTACTTGTCCACATTAAATTTCATCTGCCATTTGGATGCCCAGTCTTCCAATTTATCCAGATCCTCCTGCAGTTTTCCGCAATCCCCTTGGGTTTTAACAACTTTAAACAGTTTTGTGTCATCTGCAAATTTGATAACCTCACTAGTTATTCCTTTTTCCAGGTCATTTATGAATATGTCAAAAAGCAGCAGACCCAGTACAGATCCCTGGGGAACTCCGCTATTCACCTTTTTCCATTGGGAAAATTGGCCATTTAGCCCTCCCCTCTGCTTTCTATCTTTTTTTTATAAGCTTTATTTATAAACCACCAACATAACATCGATAAACATCATACAAACATCTCCAAAGGGGGGGGGGGTGTGTACTCTGATCCCCTCCCGGAGAACGTACCATATACAAAGGACCAGGTGGGACGTTTTCCATGTACATCCCCCCCACCCCCCCTCCCCGAGCCACACACCACTAGCTATCCATTACAACCTATCCCTAAAACTACATTCCTCTCAGCTCTCTCCCCCACCCTCTCACTGAGCCTCCGTCAACTACCTACTTGCAGAATTTCATTATGACAGCGAGGTCCCAGACTGTGAAAATTGGGCTCCCAAGCCAGCATAAAAGCTGCCCACCGTTTGACACTGCCCTGCGCCATCCACCGCTCCGTCAACATTAATTGATGGAAACCATTTTGCCACTCCCCAAAAGCAGGGGGATCGCGCTCCCTCCAAAGACGGAGAATCGGCCCTTTCCCCACCAGACAGGCCTTACGCATCAGTAGACGTTCCCCTACTCTTGCAGGGACTGGGGGGTCAATGCGATCCAATACCACAAAGGGGCCTGTCCATCGCAATCTCTGCCTCAACAACCCACTGATAAACGCACAAATCTGGGCCCAATAGGCCCGGGGAAGCCGACATTCCCACCACATATGCGTCAAGGTCGCCAACCCCTCCGAGCACTTAGGACAGCGACCATCAGTCGCTAAGTGGCTATGCAATGCCCGCCACGGCAAAAAATGCGCCCTAGTTATACACTTGAATTGTACCTCTCTCCACCTCACGCCAAAGGCAATTTTCAATTCCACCTCCCAAGCCTCCCCTACCGTCCGATAATCAGGGACTACCCCCCACCCATCTAAACGAGTCTTTAATTCCGAGATCGTCGGTGGATTGTCCCCCCCTATTCCAAAAAATTCCATGATCTGAGCAGACCGTTCTATTAGCAGCGCCTCTTTTGGCAAGGAGGACATGTAGTGAGAAACTTGCATATAAGCAAAGTAATGTCGAGAAAACAAATCATATTCCCGACTCAACGTCAGAAAGGACTTACACTTTCCTAATGGGTCTACTAAATGTCCTATATTCCTTATGCCCCGTTCGCCCCAATCCCGAAAAATCGCAGTCTCAGATCCAGGAGTAAATTGCACATTCCCTTGCAACGGCAGCCAGCTGGAGGCGCTCCAAGATATATGCCAAATTTCATTTAGCTGCCGCCAGGTTCGTTTAGCCGAGCCCATCAGCTCACTATGAACTATATTACTAGGCAAATCGCGAGTCGCCCCATGCAAAACTCCCAGTAGAGTGTGGGGGGCCACTAGGCCCTCCTCCAGTACCCTCGGCGTATAGGTGTCCGTCCCTCCCAACCAGTCTCCAATGTGCCTAGCCTGACAAGCCAGAGCATAGACTTTTAAATCTGGGAGTCCCATCCCCCCCTCCCACCATTTCCTCAACATCCGAGCCCATGGGATACGTGCCCTACCCCCCTTCCACAAGAAGGCTCTAAAAAGAGAATCCAGCCGACGTACATCTTGACATAACAACCAAACCGGCAAAGTCTGCAGCCAATACAAAATCCTCGGCAGTATCACCGTATTAATCGCTGCCACTCTCCCGGACAAAGAGAGTGGGAGCTGTCCCCACGCCTTCAGCTGGCTCTTCAGGCCCCGAATCGTACGCTCCAGGTTCCGCGAATATAACATCTGGGGTTGTCTAGGGAGCACAATACCTAAATAGACAAACTCCCTATCAGCCCATTTAAGAGGAAACCCCTCCCACCTCCCCCTCAATTGGCCCAAAATATCTAACGCTACCGATTTCTCAGTATTGATCCGCAGCCCCGCAAAGTTGCCAAATCTCGTAAGTTCCGCCAGGAGGCAAGGCAAGGAGAGCCTAGGGGAAGAGACATGCACCAGCAGATCATCTGCAAAGGCCGCAAGCTTAAACTCACGCGTCCCTATCCGAACGCCCGGTATCGCTCGAGAGGCCCCTATAGTCCGGATCAAAGGATCCAAAGAAAGAACAAATAAAGGCGAAAGTGGACAACCCTGCCGGGTGCCCCGTTCTAGTGAAAACGCCTCTGACAACACTCCGTTACAAAGTATGCTTGCCGACGGCTGAGCATATAAACTGTTCACCATCCCACAAAAATAACCCCCTATACCATACTGTGGTAACAAACATCGCAAGTATTGCCAGTCCACCCTATCAAAGCCTTTTCCGCATCAAAACTCATGAATAACGAAGGCAGCTGCCGGTTGTGCACCCATTCCAACAAGGCCAGAATTTTCCACAGGTTCCTAACCACGTAGCGGCCTTTAACAAACCCCAACTGAGATTCGTGCACCAAATCCCCCAACATTCCGGCTAGTCTCGTTGCCAAGATCTTCGCGAATAGTTTTAAATCAAAATTCAGCAATGAAATAGGTCGATACGATGTCGCTAGGGCTGGGTCCTTGCCCGGTTTAGGGATCAATGTAATGTGAGCATGTTTACACCCCCACCGAAAGGCTCCTTGTTCCTCCCGCCTGCCGAACACCTCTACTAACACAGGGCTTACATACTCATTGAGGAGCTTATAAAGTTCCGCGCCCAGACCATCTGGACTCGGCGCTTTGTAGCAGCGAGTTGCAGAAATGGCTGAGCACACCTCCTGCGAAGAAATGAGCTGTTCTAATAGCGTCTTCTGGTCCTCCATCAGCTGGGGTAGGTCCAACTCCCTCATATACTCATGTATATCCGTATCTGACGCAGGCTCCGCTGCATACAAATCTTGAAAAAATGTACGAAACAAGTCTCCGCGCTCTGTTTGCATAACTTCCCCCTATCATCTCGAACCGCCGCCACGAATGACGAACCTCTATGACCCTTAAGGCATCTGGCGAGTAATTTCCCTAGCTTATCTCCATAACAATGCAGTTGATACTGATAGTACATAAGAACATAAGATATGCCATACTGGGTCAGACCAAGGTCCATCAAGCCCAGTATTCTGTTTCCAACAGTGGCCAATCTAGGTCATATGTACCTAGCAGTTTTCCCAAGGGACACAGTAGAGCGCCGATTTCTTGGCCCTCTGGTGTAGGAGCTCATTAAGGTCAATCTGGGCCTCCCAAAGCTGCTTCTTATTCGTGGCCGTCGAGCGCGCACATAGATGTCGCAGTCTAGTGACCTGCTATTCTAAGCCAATAATTTGCTCCGCTATCAGCCGGCGTTTCCAGGCTGCAAATCCGATAATATCCCCCCTTAACACTACTTTAGCCGTCTCCCAGACTAACAGGATCATCCTTATGGCACTGGTGATCATCTTCAAATTAGCGCCATCGCCGTTGTATGAATTGCTGAAAGCTAACGTCCCGATGGAACTTCAGCGGGAATCTCCAAATCCTTGCCCTTTCTTGATCCCCACCCCAGTGGAGCTCCAACCAGACCAACGCATGGTCCGAGATTTCCAGAGGACCAATCTGTACATCTCCTGTACAAGCAAACAAGCTCCCAGACAACAAGAAATAATCTATACGAGCGCTGGTACCATGTGCCCGGGACTGATGTGTGAAATCCTTCTCGAGCAGATGTACCAGCCGCCATGGATCTACCAGTCCCAATCTTTTACAGAAACGCTGCAACATTCGGGCCATTGAAACCCTATCTCTCGTCTCTCCCCCTCGAGAGGTTTCCAACTCCACTTCCAGGACACCATTAAAATCCCCTCCCAGCAATAGGGGGCATTCCGGCAGCTGTTCCACTTTGGAGGCCAAGCCACTATAGAATCCATGGTCCAGAACATTGGGACCATATAGATTCCCCACAATCACAGGCTTCCCCTCCAAATACATATTACTATATGGGTATCGCCCTTCCATATTTCCTATAGCAGTTTCCACTGCAAATCGAACTCGCTTGTGAATTAGGATGGCCACTCCTCCCTTTTTACCCATGGCTGGTGAGCCCCACACTTGGCCCACCCAGTCCCTGCGCAATTTACTGTGTTCATCAGCCGTCTGGTGTGTTACCTGCAAAAGCGCTATATCACACTTCTGCCTGGCCAACGCTTGCAATACTTTATATCTGTTAATGGGATGGCCCATACCACAGACATTCCATGTAATAAGCTTCAGAGGCACGGGGCAGTATCAAGAATCCTCAGCGTCACCCTCTATAGTCGCGTGTAAGGGGCGGGGGGGCCTGGAACCCCCCTGCAACCCCCCTGCAACACGAATCCAAAATCGACAGATCTGATAACTATACCCCATGGGGGTGTGCGCTATCCCCCCTCCTACCCCCTCCCTCCCCGCCCATCCCACCCCTCTCCCCCCCATCCCCACCCCTCTCCCCCCCTCCCCCTCCCTTCCCCCCTCTCAATCTCCCATACCGAATCCCTTCTATTATAATCTACCTCCCCTCCTATCATCCTACCCCCAAATCCCCTTTCTACCCCCTTATCCCTAGCCCTTCCCGCTCCAACCAGCCTAACAAAGGCCGGTCGACTTCCTGCGACAGCCGGGCCCAACCCCCTGATACTCCCCACGCGCTTTCCTCCATCCTAAGTGTCCCCAGCCATCCCCAGAGTCCCCATACCCCCCTATGCTACGGGGTTGCTATGTGTACCTACGCTCCCCCCCTACACCCCCCCCCACCTGCCACCCCGGGCCATGAGCTGAGCAGCGCTGCCTCTGGCCGCGCTCCCCTTCACCTAGCCTCCCTGGCTTGCCACGACGGGGGCAACCTTACTTAAGATACCACCCAACGTCCAAAACGCCCCCCCCCCCCCCAATAAACTGGCCCAGGGGAGCATCCCATAAACCAGCCAGCTAACTCACTCGAAACCAGGTTAGCGGCACAGCCAAGCCCCTGCAATATGGCTCAGTTCCCAGTCTTGCACACTGCAATCAACAAGAAGCCTTAGCAACCCCAAAACCCCACCAACAGTCCCCTGAAGTAAAGAATACATTCTCCAATAGTTTACAAAGGGCAGCTGACATCTGCAACAGGATATAAATGAACAAAAGCAGAGGACTATTATACAGTTCCTATTAAATATCTTATCTATATAATATCTGGTATGGAGAAACCTTGAGTCCTGAAACATATGTATAGCTCCTTCAATCAAGGCATTAACATGTACTGTACAGGTTGTAACTATGAAAAGCTACTGACGGCGTGCACACAAACAAATGCAGCCTATATAAAAAAGAAACTAAACAAACAAACAAACAAAAAACGCACTTACTATGCACCCCATACCACCATATTTACCATGAACAATTATTATATGCCCTTGCATAGCCTTAAGTATTTCCTTAGGGACTTTGGACACGAAACAGCCATAGTTAATACTCCCCAGGTACCTTGGCTTGCTAGTGCAGCAGGAAGCTGGCAGGCACCGCATGTAAATTAAGGGCAATATACCAAGAAATAATTAAAGCATCAGGCTATTATGTGGCGTCAAGCCTAGCATCTGAGACCAGCACGTTAAGTGTAACCCATTGTATATCTACACATTCTACTCAAATGCATGAAATCGCAGATGCAGTAGCCTAACCCGGCTCATTGAAACAATTGGGCTCAAATAGCTTTTTAGTGTGCAATTGTGTCATGAAATACAAACTGGACCTCGCTGTGCAGCATCCCCTGCCAAGCGATAGGAAAGCAACCTAATTACATGGATTGACCCCCGGTGCTTCCCTAGTAAAGGTTCAGCCCAACCCTATCTAAATTGGATTACCTCCGTTCCTTGCCCATAAGAACGAGAGGGGCAGGCAATGGGCCATGCAGTTGCACCTCAGGTTCCCGATTGCTAGGGTTGAGTAGAATAAAGCGCTCCCGCCTTAACTAGAGGCTTCCTGAACTACGAAAGGCCTCTAGGGGTAGGCCAAACCCCCGCCTCAAAGCCACACCAGAGGTCAACTGACACACTCGCCCCGGGGACAGAAACAACCCTAGAGCCTGCCCACGTGTATTCTTCTGGCGCAAAGCAACCTCATGGGCTGCCTTAGAATAACACGCAGCCCGAGAGCAGTGTGTCCGCAGCCTCCTCCCGCTCCCCCTCTGAGCGCCCGCCACTGCTTCGGCCTTAACATCTGCTCTCCACCCCCAGCTGCACCCCCCGACTCGGGAGAGCTGGCGGTGGAGAACCAGACATCTCTCCCAACCCACCTCGAAAGCCCCTCACTCCCCCGGACGAGTACTAGAATCACCCACCCCCCCATTCCTTCTACTCACTTCGGCCTATCCCCCCCCACCACCCCATCCCCAGTCTCTAGACCTCCCAAGGGAACCAACCCTTATAACAATACACCAGCCTCCTCGGGGGGACTACAACAAGGGGATATGTCCTATTCTCCAGGACCAAACAGGAAGTCAGTCCTCACTTATGGGTGACGTCGGTGCCGACGGAGCCCTCGCGGAGCAATTTTCCCCAGCTTTCGAAGAAAGCCTTTGGGAATTGCAGCGCACATGCGCGGTCCCCTTCCCGCTCAAGGGTGCCATCTTGCTCAGTCTTCTTTTTTCCGCGGAACCCTACAGACGTAGTTTGTGATCGCCGCTGAAAAAGTTGATTTTTTTCGTTGTTTTTTTCTCGGTTCGACGCCGTGTCCTTTTCCCGCCCAGCCTTGATACTCCAATATCGAGTCCGTTCACATTTTTTCGGTTTTTGTACTTTGTAACGGGCGTTCCCGCCACTTTTTTTCTTTTTCCCTGGCAGCACGGTCTTTCGACCTTGCAGGGGCCCTTTTTCCCCCGATGGCTTCCAGCGGGTTTAAAAAGTGTGATCGCTGTACCAGACTCATGTCTCTTACCGACACACATGACTGCTGCCTCCGTTGCCTCGGACCCAACCATGACTCGATGAGTTGTGGTCCGTGCAACAAAATGTCCTCGAAGGCATTGAGGAGTCGACAGTCAGAAAAGGAACGAATCTTCTCTGACTCCGCGTCCGGTCGGGCCCGGACCTCATCAGAGGCTTCGACGTCTCGTGACTCCGGCCCCGAGCATCGTCGGAGTTCCTCTGAGCGGGGGTCTCCCGGCCGGGAACATCGTCGGAAGAAGAAACCCGCGAGGGCGGCGTTGGAGGACGCTCCTGGTCCCTCGAGGGCCAGGTCGCATAGCCCCGTCAGCCGCCCCGGGTCCTCGGAGGTGGAGAGACCTGCGAAGCATCCTCATCTCGAAGTGGAGTCTCCTGGACACGTGAGTACTGTAGTCCTCGAGGACTCGCCTCCGAGGGAGCCGACGTCGGGCCCGATGCCGTCGGGGCCCGAGTCGGGGGCTGCTAGGTCTTCTGAGTTTGGTCTCAGATTGACGGCCTTGGAGTGCAGTATCGTTGCCTTCATGGACCAGCAGCGGGCATTGATGACCGGCCTCGCCAGTGCATCTGCCCCGACCACCGGGACGTTGAAGTCGACCCCGGAGGCCGAGCCGATCCTCGAGTCCATACGAGCTCGAGTCGATCCTCGGCCAAGGTCTCCCTCAGCCTCCCGTTTGGGACCGAGGTCCTCGACGCCGTCCTCGGCATCGGGGCGGAGGTCCTCGGCACTCACCCGCACGGAGCCTCTCGATTCCTCCATGGAGGAGTCGGGCTGGGACACGGAGGAGGACGAGTCACCCGGGTCTTTTCAGACTCGGTGCGTCCCCTCCGACTCGCCCAAGTCGGAGCCTCAGAGACGATCCCCCCCGGAGGATACCCGGTTCTCCGATTTCGTGAGGGACATGGCCAAGGCTTTGGCCTTCTCCGCGGATCCGGAGGAGGAGCCTCGAGCCGAAGAGCTCGAGGCCCTCCAATATGACTCTCCCCCGAAGGAGGCCTTTACTGTACCGGTTCCTCCGATGCTGGAGCGGCTGCTCTTCTGCATGTGGGAGAGCCCGGCCTCGACGCCGGTGTTAAGCAAGCTGGTCGATTCCATGTATCGAGTCCGTAAGTGCCCCGGGTTCCAAAAGGCACAACTACTGCACCATTCCATGGTGGTGGAATCGGCCATGCATCGACTTAAGAGTCAAAAGATGCACTCCTCGGTGCCTCCAGGTAAGGAGGCCCGGAACCTGGATGCCCTCTGTAGGAAGTGCTTCCAGGGCTCTATGATTGCTTGCCGAGTCTAGACATACCAGCTATATATGGGCATGTATCTTCAAGACCTGGCAAAAGAAATTGCCGGGTTCTCTGCTGGTCTCTCCGAGGAACCTTTGCAGAGGTTCCAGGCCTTGTCCACTGGTATTCGAGAGTGCTCGAAGTTTATTTCTCGAGCAGCCTACGATGGCTTCGAAGCATCGGCTCGAGTAGCCGGAGCTGGCATCGGTGCTCGCCGTCAGGCTTGGCTTCAGTCATCCGACCTCGAGCCATGGGTGCAGGACAAGTTGGTCGATGTCCCCTGCAGAGGTGAGAACCTCTTTGGTAAGCCCATGGCTGAAAAGGCGGCAGAACTCAAGTCCGAGACTCTCACCAGGACTCGCCTATCCAGAAAGACCTCTGCCCCTTCACAGAAGAGGAAGGGCTCGGGGAAGAAGCCCTTTTACCCGAGGAAGGTGTCTGCCTATAAACAACGCCACCCTCAATATCAAGCCTCAGCAGCTCCCCATCAGGGTCAGCAGGCTAAGGGACAAGGTAATGGGTCCCGTAGGCAGAAGGCCCCCAAGCCCACTACACAGGCCCCTGCTCAGCAGGGTGGGTGTTTTTGACTATGCCGGCATAGCCTCTCCCCCTCCGCGGCCTTCGCTCAGCACGGGGTGCCGGCTGACCCACTTTGCCCACAGGTGGTCAGCCATAACATCCGATTCCTGGGTGCTGCAGGTGGTTCAAAAGGGCTACCTCTTAGATTTTCACCAGGTGCCTCCCCCCTACTTTCCAGGGGAAGCTTCCAAGACCCCCTCTGCACAGGGACTTACTCCTTCAGGAGCTACAAAGTCTGCTTCAGGAACAGGCTGTGGAGCCAGTGCCCCAACACCTGTGGGGTCACGGGTTTTACTCGAGGTACTTCCTGATACCAAAAAGAACAGGAGGCCTCAGACCCATCCTGGACTTGCACAACCTCAACAAGTTCCTGCAGCGGGAAAAGTTCAAGATGCTTATCCTTGGAATCCTACTGCCCTACCTCCAGCAGGGAGATTGGCTATGCTCCTTGGATCTAAAGGATGCTTATACTCACATCCTTATTCATCCGGACCACCGACAATATCTAAGATTTGTGGTGGCAGGGAATCATTATCAGTACCACGTACTGCCCTTTGGCCTCTCCTTCGCTCCCAGGGTGTTCACGAAATGCCTGGCAGTGGTGGCAGCCTTCCTGAGGCTTCAAGGCCTCTTCATCTTTCCCTACCTGGACGACTGGCTCATCCGGGCACAGTCTTCCCTAGAGGTCACTCAGGCCACTCAACGCACAGTGGCCCTGCTTCAGCACTTGGGCTTCGTCATAAACTTCGAAAAGTCCACTTTGCTCCCCTCTCAGGACCTCGACTTCATAGGAGCACGGCTGGACACTCTACAGGCTCGTGCCTTCTTGCCTCTGGAACGGGCCAACAGGCTCATAGCTCTGGCCGGCAGGTTCCACAGCACGTCACCGGTCTCTGCCAGACAATTCCTGCAGCTGCTCGGTCATATGGCCTCCACGGTCCATGTCACTCCGAATGCCCGTCTGCATATGAGACCTGCTCAGTGGAGCCTTCGCACTCAATGGCATCAGGCCACAGGGAGACTGACGGACTTAATACAGATCTCCGACCGCCTGGTCTTCTCTCTGCAATGGTGGCTTCACCTGCCCAATCTGGTACTCGGCATGACCTTTCAGTCTCCTCCACCTTCCCAGGTGCTAACGACAGATGCCTCTCTCCTGGGATGGGGAGCGCATTACCAGGGAACATGCACTCAAGGCCTTTGGACACCTTGGGAGGCTGCTCAGCAGATAAACTTCCTGGAGCTGCGGGCGATCCGCCTAGCTCTGCGGACCTTCTCTTACCTCACTTCTCGTCGGTCTGTGCTGGTACAGATGGACAATCAGGTTGCCATGTTCTATGTGAACAAACAGGGGGGCACGGGCTCCCTCCTTCTATGTCAGGAGGCTCGGAGACTGTGCTCTTGGGCAGTCGACCACGACATCCTCCTCAAGGCTGTTTACCTGCCCGGGCAGGAAAATTGCCTGGCCGACAAACTGAGCCGGATTCTGCAGCCGCACAAATGGAGGATGAACCCCGTAGTTGTCCAGCGGATCTTCTGCCGGTGGGGCCTCCCCACCGTGGATCTCTTTGCCAGTCCTCTAAACCGGCAACTCCCCAGGTTCTGCTCCCGGCACCCTCATCCTCTCAGAGTAGCGCCGGATGCTTTCCTCATCTCGTTCTCCACGGGCCTACTGTATGCCTTTCCTCCTACGCCACTTGTGTCCCGGACGCTGTTCAAAGTTGTCCAGGACAGAGCCTCCGTGATCCTGGTGGCGCCCAGGTGGCCGAGACAACCCTGGTTCCCTCTACTCCTGCAGCTAGCGGTGGACACCCCTCTTCCTCTGGGGTTTCAGCCCGATCTCCTGACCCAGGATCAGGGTACTCTCCTGCACCCCAACCTCCGGGCCCTTCATCTGATGGCCTGGCTGCTGAAAGGTTAGTCCTAGCTCCGCTCCTGCTTCCTCCGGAGGTGGAAGCTGTCGTCCTGGCATCTTGGCGTCCTTCCACCCAGAAATCTTACGCCCTTAAATGGCGTCGCTTCTCGGTCTGGTGTTCTCAGCGCTCTGAGGACCCCTTCGCCTGCTTAGTATCGGTGGTACTGCAGTATTTGCTTCACCTCTCCGATCTGGGCCTCAAATCCAACTCGGTCAGGGTCCACCTCAGTGCTCTCTCTGCACATCATTCGCCGGTGGAGGGCCAGCCTCTTTCCTCGCACCCCTTGGTGGCGCGTTTTCTCAGGGGCCTTCTTCTGCTTAAGCCTCCGTTGCGCCCTCCAGCTCCTGACTGGGATCTCAATGTAGTCTTGCAAAGGCTTACCTGTCCGCCTTTTGAGCCCATGGCTACCTGCCCTCTTCGTTTCCTCTCCTGGAAAACTCTCTTCTTGGTAGCCCTTACCTCCGCTAGGCATGTTAGTGAGCTACAGGCCCTAGTGTCGGAGCCCCCATACACTAGGTTCTACAAGAATAGGGTGGTCTTACGGACTCACCCTAAGTTTCTTCCAAAGGTGGTCTCCACTTTTCACATCAATCAAGAGGTGGTTCTTCCGACCTTCTTTCCCAGGCCACATACCAGCTGAGCTGAAACTGTTCTGCATACCCTGGACTGTAGAAGAGCCTTATCCTTCTATCTTGACCATACGCGAGAGCATAGGAAAGCTGTCCAGCTTTTCGTATCTTTTGACCCCAATCGGTTGGGGGTACCCGTCTGTAAGCGTACTTTGTCCATCTGGGTGGCTGACTGTATCACCTGGGCTTATGGGGCAGCCGGCCTCTCCTTAGAGAGTCGAGTCACGGCTCACCGTGTCAGGGCGAAGGCTGCGTCAGTGGCTCATCTCCGCTCTGTTCTGTTGGCAGACATCTGCCGGGCCGCTACTTGGTCTTCTAGCCAGACCTTTGCGGCTCATTACTGCCTGGAGAGGGAGTCCCGCAGGGACAGTGCTTTCGGACAGGCAGTCCTTCACAATCTCTTTGAGGTCTAGGCAACTCCTACCCTCCGGCCCTGGTGTTGGGCTACTGGCCGGATTCGTATTCAGGGAAGATTCCTTCCTTCTGTACTGTTGAGCTTGAGGGAGCTCATTTTTCGGCTTGAGGTCTCCGGTAGCCTTAAGCTTGGGAGTCCCATAAGTGAGGACTGACTTCCTGCTTGGTCCTGGAGAAAGAGTAGTTCTCCAGGACCAAGCAGGAAGTCAGTCCTCACATATGGGTGACGTCGGCGCCGACGGAGCCCTCGCGGAGCAATTTTCCCCAGCTTTCAAAGAAAGCCTTTGGGAATTGCAGCGCGCATGCGCGGTCCTCTTCCCGCCCAAGGGTGCCATCTTGCTCAGTCTTCTTTTTTCTGCGGAGCCCTACAGATGTTGTTTGTGAATCCCCGCCGAAAAGTTGATTATTTCTCTTTATTTCTCTTTTTTTCTCTTTTTTCTTTGGTTCGACGCCGGTTCTTTTCCCGCCTGGACTCGCGACGCCGGTTGCGAGTCCGTTCTTTATTTTTCGATTTTTTGTCCTTCGTGACAGATTTCGCGTCTTTTTACTTTTTCACTGGCAGCCCGGTCTTTCGACCTCGCAGGGGCCCTTTTTCCCCCGATGGCTGCCAGCGGCTTTAAAAAGTGTGACCTCTGTAAGAAACTCATGTCTCTTACAGACACGCACGACTTCTGCCTCCGCTGCCTCGGACCCGATCATGACCAGATGATCTGTGGTCCGTGTGGCAAAATGTCCTCTAAAGCGTTGAGGAGTCGGCAGCATCAGCGGGAACGTATCTTCTCTGACTCCGGCCGGGCTCGGACCTCGTCGGAGGTTTCGACGTCTCGGGACTCTGGTCCTGAGCATCGTCGGAGTTCCTCTGAAAGGGGGTCTCCTACCTGGGAACATCATCGGAAGAAGAAACCCGCGAGGGCGGGATCGGTGGACGCTCCTGGTTCCTCGAGGGCCAGGTCGCATAGCCCCGATTCCCGTCCCGGGTCCTCGGAGATGGAGAGGCCTTCAAAACATCCTCGACTCGAGATGGACTTGCCCGCTCACGTGAGTACTATTGTCCTCGTAGACTCGCCTCCGAAGGAGCCGACGTCGGGCCCGACGCCGTCGGGGCCCGAGTCGGGGGCTGCTGGGTCTCCTGAGCTCGGACTCAGGTCGACGGCCTTGGAGAGCAGTCTGACTGCCTTCATGGACCAGCAGCGGGTATTGATCGCTGGCCTCGCCGGTGCTTCTGCCCTGACCGCCGGGACGTCGACCCCGGATACCGAGCCGATCCTCGAGTCCATGAGGACTCGAGTCGATCCTCGGTCGCGGTCTCCTTCGGCCTCCCATTCGGGACTGAGGTCGTCGACGCCGACTCCCTCGGCGTCGGGGCGGATGGAATCGATGCCCGCCCGACCGGAGCCGCTCGACGACTCCTCCGAGGAGTCGGCCTGGGAATCCGAGGACGAAGAGTCACCTGGTTCCTTTCGGACTCGGTGTGTCCCATCGGACTCCCCCGAGTCCGAACCTCGGAGACGGTCCCCCCGGAGGATACCCGGTTCTCGGACTTCGTGCGGGATATGGCCAAGGCCTAGGCCTTCCCTGCGGATCCTGAGGAGGAGCCTCGAGTCGAAGAACTCGATGCCCTCCAATATGACTCTCCCTTGAAGGAGGCCTTTATTGTACCGGTTCCTCCGATGCTGGAACGACTTCTCTTCCGCATGTGGGAGAGCCTGGCGTCGTCGCCGGTGTTAAGCAAGCGGGTCGATTCCATTTATCAAGTCCGCAAGAGCCCCGGCTTCCAAAAGGCACAACTACCGCACCATTCCATGGTGGTGGAATCGGCCATGCATAGACTTAAGAGTCAAGAAATGTACTCCTCGGTGCCCCCCGGTGGGGAGGCCCGAAGCCTGGATGCCCTCGGTAGGAAGTGTTTCCAGGGCTCTATGCTTGCTTGTCGAGTCCAGACCTACCAGCTCTACATGGGCATGTATCTCCGGGACCTGGCTAAAGAAATTGCCGGGTTCTCTGCTGGTCTCTGCGACGAACCTTTGCAGAGGTTCCAAACCTTGTCAACTGGTATTCGAGAGTGCTCAAAGTTTATCTCTCGAGCAGCCTACGATGGTTTTGAGGCATCGGCTTGAGTAGCCGCAGCCGGCATCGGTGGATGCCGCCAGGCTTGGCTTCAGACGTCCGACCTCGAGCCATGGGTGCAGGACAAGTTGGTCGATGTCCCCTGCAGAGGTGATAACCTCTTTGGCAAGTCCATGGATGAGAAGGCTGCACAGATCGAGACCGAGACTCTCACCAGGACTCGTCTCTCCAGGAAGACCTCTGCCCCTTCTCAAAAGAAGAAGGGCTCGGGGAAAAAGCCCTTTTACCCGAGGAAGGCGGCTGCCTATAAATACTACCCTCAGTATCAGGCCTCACCAGCTCCCCCACAGGGTAAGCAGGCCAAGGGACGGGGTAATGGGTCCCGTAGGCAGTAAGCCCCCAAGCCTGCACCACCGACCCCTGCTCAGCAGGGTGTGGGTTTTTGACTTCATCAGCATAGCCTCTCCCCCTCAGCTGGTTTCTCTCAGCACAGGAGGCCGGCTGGTCCACTTTGCCCAAAGGTGGTCCAACATCACCACAGATACCTGGGTACTTCACATAGTTCGGAAGGGCTATCTTCTTCACTTTCACCAGGTACCTCCCTCCTATTTTCCAGGGGAGCCTCCGAGACTCCCTCTGCACAGGGATTTACTCCTTCAGGAGTTAGCGAGTCTCCTTCAGGAACAGGCTGTGGAACCGGTGCCCCACCACCTGAAAGGTCAAGGGTTTTATTCCAGGTACTTTCTGATACCAAAAAGAACAGGAGGCCTCAGACCTATCTTGGACTTGCGAAACCTCAACAAGTTCCTTGCAAAGGAAAAGTTCAAGATGCTTACCCTTGGAATCCTGCTGCCCTACCTCCAGCAGGGAGACTGGCTATGCTCCTTGGATCTAAAGGATGCGTATACTCATATCCTTATTCATCCAGACCACAGACAATATCTCAGGTTTGTGGTGGGAGGAAATCATTACCAGTACAGAGTACTGCCCTTTGGCCTGTCCTCCGCCCCCAGGGTGTTTACCAAATGCCTGGCAGTGGTGGCGGCCTATCTAAGACTTCAAGGCCTTTTTGTGTTTCCCTACCTGGACGACTGGCTCATCAGAGCCCGTTCTTCCCAAGAAGCCATTCAAGCCACTCATCGCACTGTGACTCTACTCCAGCACTTGGGATTTGTCATAAACTTCGCAAAGTCCACTTTGCTCCCCTCTCAAAATCTCGAATTCATCGGCACCAGGTTGGACACTCTTCAGGCGCGGGCCTTCCTGCCTCTGGACAGGGCCCAAAGGGTCATGGATCTCGCCAGCCACTTTCACAGCAATTCCCTGGTCTCGGCCAGGCAATTTCTGAGACTGCTTGGCCATATGGCTTCCACGGTCCATGTGACCCCCAATGCCCGCCTGAACATGCGACCTGCTCAATGGTGCCTTCGCACACAATGGCATCAGGCCACCGGGAGCCTAGCGGACTCCGTACAGATCTCCGACCGGCTGGTCTCTTCTCTGCAATGGTGGCTTCATCTGCCCAACCTAGTACTAGGAGTGACTTTTCAGCCCCCTCCACATTCTCAGGTCCTGACGACCGATGCTTCTCTCCTGGGTTGGGGAGCACACTGCCAAGGGACATGTACTCAAGGTCTCTGGACTCCTTGGGAGTCTGCTCAACAGATAAATATCCTGGAGCTCATAGCCATCCGCCTAGCGCTCAACGCATTCTCTCACCTGATTTCTCATCAGTCGGTGCTGATACAGACAGACAATCAGGTTGCAATGTTCTATGAACAAACAAGGCGGGACAGGCTCCTTCCTTCTCTGTCAGGAGGCACAAAAACTATGCTCTTGGGCTGTCCACCACGGAATTATCCTCAAAGCTTTTTATCTCCCAGGTCAAGAAAATTACCTGGCCGACAAGCTGAGCAGGATCCTCCAGCCGCACGAGTGGAGGCTGGATCCGATGGTGGTTCAGCGGATCTTTCTCAAGTGGGGCCTCCCCACCATGAATCTGTTTGCCAGTCCTCTGAACCGGCAACTCCCCAGATTCTGCTCTCGACAACCGCATCCTCTCAGAGTAGTGGCGGATGCTTTTCTGATTCCATGGTCCACAGGCCGCTTATATGCCTTTCCTCCCATGCCGCTGGTGTCTCGGACACTCTTCAAAGTTCTCAGAGACAAAGCATCGATGATCCTAGTGGCTCCCCGGTGGCCGAGACAACCTTGGTTCCCACTTCTAATGCAGCTGGCGGTAGACACCCCTCTTCCTCTGGGGTGTCAGCCCGACCTCCTGTCACAGGATCAGGGGACTCTCCTGCACCCCAACCTCCGGTCGCTTCATCTGATGGCCTGGCTGCTGAAAGGGTAGTCCTTGCTCCCCTCCGCCTGCCTCCAGTTGTGGAGGAGGTCGTTTTGGCCTCCAGGCGGCCCTCCACCCGGAAGTCCTACGCTCTGAAGTGGCGTCGGTTCTCCGTCTGGTGTGCTCAGCAGTCTCAAGATCCCTTCTCCTGTTCAGCGTCAGTGGTCTTGCAGTACCTGCTTTCCCTCTCCAATCTTGGACTTAAGTCCAACTCGGTCAAGGTCCACTTCAGTGCTCTTTCTGCGCACCACATGCCGGTGGAGGGCAGACCTCTTTCTAGCCATCCTCTGGTGGCTCGTTTTCTCAGAGGCCTCCTTCTCCTTAAACCACCTTTTCGCCCACCAGCCCCGGACTGGGATCTCAATGTGGTTTTACAGCGGATTACCTGTCCGCCGTTTGAACCTATGGCTACCTGTCCTCTTCATTTTCTTTCTTGGAAAACATTGTTCTTGGTGGCCCTCACTTCTGCTAGACGCGTTAGTGAGCTGCAGGCCCTGGTGTCTGATCCTCCTTACACTAGGTTCTACAAGAACCGGGTAGTCCTACGGACTCACCCTAAGTTTCTTCCCAAAGTGGTTTCCCCTTTTCACATCAACCAGGAGGTGGTGCTTCCGACCTACTTTCCCAGGCCACACTCCAGCTGAGCTGAAATGGTCTTGCATACCCTGGACTGTAGAAGGGCGTTGACCTTCTACCTTGACCGTACGCTGGAGCACAGAAGAGCTGTTCAGCTCTTCGTCTCTTATGACCCCAATAAGTTGGGGCTCCCTGTCTCCAAGCGTACTCTGTCCATCTGGATTGCTGACTGTATCGCTTGGGCTTACGAAGCAGCCGGCCTCCCCTTGGAAAGTCGAGTCACGGCCCATCGTGTTCGGGCGAAGGCTACGTCAGTAGCTTACCTCCGCTCTGTTCCATTGGCAGACATCTGCCGGGCCGCTACTTGGTCTTCAAGCCAGACCTTTGCGGCCCATTACTGCCTGGAGAGGGAGTCCCGTAGGGACAGTGCTTTCGGACAGGCAGTCCTCCTTAACCTCTTCGAGGTATAGGCAACTCCTACCCTCCCCCCCGGATTTTGGGCTACCGGTTGGAGACGTATTCAGAGAAGATTCCTTCCTTCTGGCTACTGAGCTTGAGGGAGCTCATTTTTGTGCTTAGGGTCTCCGGTAGCCTTAAGCTTGGGAGTCCCATATGTGAGGACTGACTTCCTGCTTGGTCCTGGAGAAAGAGTAGTTACTCACCTGTAACAGGTGTTCTCCAGGAGCAGCAGGAATCAGTCCTCACCACCCTCCCTCCTCCCCTTGGAGTTGCAGTTCTATGCTTTCGTTTTTTTGCTAATTTTTTTTGCTGTCTTTTAGCTATGTCATCTGACTGAGCAAGATGGCACCCTTGGGCGGGAAGAGGACCGCGCATGCACGCTGCAATTCCCAAAGGCTTTCTTTGAAAGCTGGGGAAAATTGCTCCGCGAGGGCTCCGTCAGCGTTGACGTCACCCATATGTGAGGACTGATTCCTGCTGCTCCTGGAGAACACCTGTTACAGGTGAGTAACTACGCTTTACTCACCTGTAACAGGTGTTCTCCAGGAGCAGCAGAAATCAGTCCTCACTACCCTCCCTCCTCCCCTTGGAGTTGCAGTCATTCTTATTACATGTTTCTGCTAACTTTTTTGCTGTCTTTTAGCTATGTCATCTGACTGAGCAAGATGGCACCTTTGAGCGGGAAGGGGACCGCGCATGCGCGCTGCAATTCCCAAAGGCTTTCTTCGAAAGCTGGGGAAAATTGCTCCGCGAGGGTTCTGTCGGCGCCGACGTCAGCCATAAGTGAGGACTGATTCCTGCTGCTCCTGGAGAACACCTGTTACAGGTGAGTAACTACTCTTACTCCATCTTAGGCGTCTCCCCACAAGGCATACTTCAGGGGCGCCATAAAGCTTTTTGGCAGTGAAAAAAAAAAAAACATTGTCACTGATGTGCATAGTGTCCTCCCTCCGACTCCAGGATCTCTGCCATGTCGGTTACGCTGTACCCCAGATACGAAACTCCACTCCGAGGCACTCTGAAATCATACAAACTACACCTCCGCTCTCATGGGGCGATCGATGCGTCAGTCAGCTGCTCTGAGAAGGTGAGAGCGTCCGCAGGAGACCCCAGATAGCGCGTTTGTCCTTGGTGTTCTACACGAAGCTTAGCAGGGTACAGCAAGGAGAAGCGAATCCCCTTACTCGCCAGCTGTGCGCAGGCAGCAGAGAAAGCTCGTTGCTGTTGGCTCACCAACAGTGTAGTCCTGGAAGACTAAGATCTGCTCCGACTCTCCTGCCTGTCTCCGACGGTTGCGGGCCGCTCGCAACACCTCCTCTTTTTGGCGGTAGTCGAGAAAATGAGCTATCACCGCACGTGGCTGCCGAGCTTGTTCCCGTCGGGTTCCCAGCCTGTGCACTCGTTCCAGATGAATAGTGTTCTCCACCCCACCATTGAGGATTTTTCCCATCCAGGCTAGCAGGTAACTGGAGAGGGCATTATCGGCCACACTTTCGGGAATCCCAATGAACCGAAGATTCTTTCTTCGTTCCCTGTTCTCCAGATTTTCTAATTTATCTCCTTGCTGTTTTACTAATGCCTCCAGGGTTTGCACTTTGGCGATCAGGGAGTGCTGGGCATCCTCCAAGTCCGATATTCTCGTTTCGGCATGCTCCATCCACCCCGTGAACTCGGTGATATTCTGGGCCACAGAGTGCATCTGATCCCCCAGATCACGAAAGCGTTCATCCAGGGCCCGCACCACCGCGGCACTCAATTCTGCCACCATGCTGTGCTCACCATCCGACCCCGGGCTTTTAGGTGCCCTGTCCCCCATTTTCGATTCCGGGCCTCGTGCCTTCTCCCGCCTGGTCACTTTTGCAGCCATCAGATGTTCCCCAACACGCGGGGATGGCCCCACCACTTTCCTACCACTCTCTTTACTACTCTTCCACGCAGCCAGGGGCATTCAACTGCTGTTTAGCTGGGGATTTTGCCGCTTTGTGGGGTATGGTACCCGAAGCTGATCTGCACGCGTCCGATCAGCTCATTGCCACACTGGAAGTTCTGCTTTATCTTTTAACCAGTACCTGATCCACAATAGTATACGGCCTCCTATCCCATGACTTTTTAGTTTTGCCAAAAGTCTCTGAGGGACCATGTCAAAGGCTTTCTGAAAGTCCAGATACACTATATCAACCGACTCACCTTTGTTCACCTGTTTATTCACACCTTCAAAAAACATAACAGATTAGTAAGACAAGATCTTCCTTGTCTAAAGCCATGTTGGTTGTCTCCCATTAGGTCATGACTATCTACATGCTGAGTAATTTTGTTTTTTATTATGGTTTCTACCATTTTTCCGGTGCTGACGTCAGGTTCACAAGTCTGTAGTTTCCCGGATCACCCCTAAAACCCTTTTTAAAAATTGGCGGTACATTGGCGATCCTCCGATCTTCAGGTATTACAGATGATTTTAATGAAAGTTCACAGATTACTAATAGTAGGTCTGCAATCTCATATTTGAGTTCTTTCAACACCCTTGGATGTATACCATCCGGTCCAGGTGATTTACTACTATTCAGTTTATCAAATAGTTGTAGTACATCTTCCCGGTGTAGCGATATTTCTCTCAATTCCTCTGCAGTATCACCTTTAAATACCACTTCAGTCTTGGGTAACATCTCTACATCTTCCTCAGTAAAGACCGAAGCAAAAAATTCATTCAGTCTCTCCACTATAGCCTTGTCTCCTCTTATTGCCCCTTTTACCCCTCTATCATCTAACGGTCCAATTGACTCTCTCACAGGCTTTTTGCTACGAATGTACTTGAAAAAGTCTTTATTTCGCGTTTTTGCTTCCATAGCAAGTTTCTTCTCAAATTCTCGCTTTGCCTGCCTTATCAATGCTTTGCATTTAACTTGCCAGTGCTTGTGCTGTTTCCAGTTTTTGTCGTTTGGCTCTTTTTTCCATTTCCTGAAAGATGTTTTTTTGGCAGCAACAGCCTCTCTGACCTCACCTTTAAACCATGCTGGCAGTTTTTTGGACTTTCTTCCACTTTTCTTAATGCGTGGAATACAGCTAGCCTGGGCTTCCAGGACAGTATTTTTAAACAACACCCAAGCTTGATGTAAGTCTTTAACCTTTACAACAGCTCCTTTTAGTTTTTTCTTAACTATTTTCTTCATTTTATCATAGTCTCCCTTTCGAAAGTAAATAGTTAGTACTGTGGGGGGCGGAGCCTGATGCCGAACAGGACGGTCGCATAGTGTGGAGGCTCAGCAGAGATCCGTCAAGAATCCTGAAAGAAAATACTAGTGCATTACGAAGTTAGAGTACCGGGTTGAGCCACGGTGAGCCCAGGGGATGGCGGGACCTAAACCGGTTCGGCTCGATTATTCGGGCGTGCTGAATAGTAGCGCGAAAAGGTCCAAAACAGAACCCCTCTCTCCACAGAAGATGGTCGCACGTGAAGTGCCCGAGGCCTTCCAGGGGCTCCTTGCAGAGATTCGTGGTGTGAAGGAGTTGGTTAAAGCCAATGGAGATTCCCTGAGTACAGTACATGAGGAAATCACCGCGCTGCAGAGCAAAATCGAAGGGATTTCCCTCCGACAAGAAAAGGTTGAGGGTATCCTGACCGTACACGGTGCCCGCTTAGAAAAAGTGGGCAAACTAAAGAAACAGCTTCGGGCACTGCAGAGGGATATAGAAGACAGTAATAACCTTGCCCGTCGGAATAATGTGAGGCTGATCGGGGTCCCGGAGGGAGCAGAGGGCAAGAACATGATAACCTTTTTGGGCAAGCTGATCCCTTCGATGCTCAAGCTCACCTTCGAGAAGGAGTTAGAAATTGATCGTGCCCTTCGGGTTCCCTCACACTCCACGCCACACAGCAGGATGCCGAGGCCTATTATCTTCCGGATCCTCTGATACCAGCAAATTGCTCAGATTATGGAAGTGGCGCGGGTGCGGACGCCTTGGAATTTGAGGGCCATAAGTTGTCTTTCTACCCTGATCTGGCTAAGATTACTGTGGATCGGAGGAAAAGATTCTTGGCTCTTAGACCGCGCCTACAACAGCTTCAGGCGCGCTATGGTCTCCTGTATCCAGCAAAAATGCGAGTAACATTGCACAATCAGACCAGATCATGTGATGATCCCGACGCTCTCCTGGTGTACCTGGAAGAAAAAGAAGTGGCGCAGATGCGCTGAGGGATGTCGGAAGGAAAATGGAACATCAGTTTGTTGTGGATCACTGGTTGGAAACACCACCAACTGAAGACTGTGAACATTTTGTTGAGTAATGAAGCACAGTTTATAGCATTGAGGTTAAAAATGTAAGGCATATGAATGTAGTGTGTCATAGAGATAGAATGTTAAAGTTGATGTGTTTCCATTTATTAGAACTTGGGTAGGGAGAAAGGGGGGCTATACATAGGTGGGCAACCTGTGGCACATGAACAGTGGTGCATGTAACTGTGCAGATATGTAATTGGCGGATCTCTCTAGCCTGCCCTGTTGGTTAGAGCTCACCAATAGCTTACTGGGGTAAAGCTTCTCCTCTAGGGCACGTAAACAAAAAAGCGCTGAGAATGCTAAACATAGATATGAAAAGGCGTCAATGCTTTATAGATGGCAATAGTGGGTCCTCATAGGCCGTAATTTTCCTCGCATGCAAAATAGGGTAAATAGAACTGATTCCATGGTGTACAGGTCAAACGAACATAAAAATGGCCCTTTGTAAAGTTTTGTCATTGAATGTAAAAGGGATAAATAGCCCGGTCAAGAGGAAAAAAATTGAGTATGCACGGCATGAGAAAGCTGATATCTTGCTACTGCAAGAAACACATTTAAATCAAAGGGAGTCACTAAAACTTAGTATAAAGCCCTATGTAGTAGCAGCATATTCTTCAGCAACTAAGAAAAGGAATGGGGTGGCCACATTGGTGAGAAAGTCCTTGAATGCTAACATTCTGCACACTCGCTCTGATACAGAAGGAAGATGGTCCAGGGCTTTGCTTAAGGTGGGGGGTCTAGAGGTGGTGGTTATATGCCTATATGCCCCCAATGTAGACAGTCCAGAATTCTTCGCTGCAATAGCAAAAGAAGTGCATATGGATGCAGGAATACCACTGATTATAGGGGGGGACTTTAATCAGACAAATGACCCATTGGTTGATAGGCAGCCACCTCGGACCTCTAAACCTCCCAAAGGTCATCTTGTGCTCGCCTCCTTGATCAGAGAGATAGCACTGGTAGATATTTGGAGGTTATATCATCCCTCGGAGCTGGAGTTCACTTATTTCTCGCCCCCACATCTATCTCAGTCGAGAATAGATTTCTTTTTAGTATTTAAAGCGCTAGTCCCAAATATAGAGGTGGCATACATACATTCCGCACATGTGTCCGATCATGCGGCCATCTCATTGGTGATGCGGGATGATAGGATGTGTGCAAATCCCACCGAATGGTTTTTCGATAGAGCTCTACTTGACACCCCGGACTTTTGCATAGATGTTAAAGCTGCTATCGGAGAATACTTTCAATTTAACTCTATAGAGGCCACCTCCGGTTGGGCCCAGTGGGAGGGATTTAAAGCTGCGATAAGAGCGGTCATAACCAGCTTTAGTATCCGTCTGGCGAGACAGCGTAAACAACAGCTGATAGCTCTAGAGCAACAAATCAAAGCTGGGGAGCGCGTGTTAAGTCAGCGTGCAGACCCGTGCATCTTGTTGAGGCTTCAGCGGCTAAGGTTTAAATTTAATGCAGTTCTGGCAACTGAAGCCTCTCAAAGTATCAAAGCGCAACAAGGTGCCTACTACCGGGAAGGAAATAAGGCTGGTAGGCTGTTGGCCAATGCGTTAAAAGGTAGAAGGGAGGCTAAAAGGGTAACTGCTCTCTGAGACCCGCAAGGGCAAGGCACGGTGGTAAGGGATTCGGAGATCGCTGAAATTTTCAGAGTTTTCTATACTCAGCTATATGAGACAGAGCGGGAATTCTCACAAGAGAAATTCAAACAGCTGGTCTCTGGAATACAGCGGCCGGTCTTGAGCGACGAGGCGAGGGAGGAGTTGGATAGGCCCTTTTCAGGGGATGAGATTAAGCAGGCGATAACCTCGTTGGCCACTGGCAAGGCAGCGGGCCCCGATGGACTTCCCGCTGAATTTTTTAAAACATTTGCTAAAGAGCTGGTCCCATATCTGTGCCAGTACTTCAAGATGCTGGTAGAGGTGAAGCCGCAAGTCGGTGCGTTTGCAGCAGCAAACGTGGTAGTCTTTGAAAAAGCAGGCAGAGATCCGCAACTGGCGGCTAATTATCAACCCATATCCCTGTTAAACGTGGATTATAAGATTTACGCGACTGTTTTGACCGCCCGATTATCGGGAAAAATGCCCTCACTGATCCTTCTGGATCAATGTGGCTTCACAGAAGGAAGGTCAACTTCTGACAACACACGAACTTTATGCCACATCCTAGCGGGCTTCGAAGATATGGCGCAGCCCCTAGTAGGCCTTTCCCTGGATGCCGAAAAGGTTTTGATCGGCTGGAGTGGCCCTTTTTGTTTTCAGCTCTCAAGTGGTTCGGCTTTGGGGCTGGTTTTCTCCGCTTTCTTGAGGTTATGTATGTTCAGCCCACTGCAAGTATTTGTGTAAATGGAACAAAATCCCAGCCAGTTAAACTAAGCCGGGGTACACGCCAGGGTTATCCTTTATCTCCCATGCTATTTAATCTAGCGCTAGAGCCGTTAGCCCTTATTATCCGGCAATATCCGGAGATTCGAGGTGCATTGATCGCTGGAATAGAAGTTAAGCTGTCAGCATATGCTGACGATCTTCTTTTGTTTGTTTCCCCGGACTCAGTCCCTAAGGTATTGGAGCAGATTGATCGCTATTTGCTGCTCTCGGGATATAAAATTAATTGGACGAAATCTGTCGCCTTTCCGTTAAATTACTGGGTGCACAAGGAGGATATGAGTGACTTCCCGTTCGCTTGGGAATCCAACATGGTAAAATACCTGGAAGTCCATTATCGTTATCCCCTCGAAGAAACCGTCCGCTTTAATGCCGAAGCGATAGTATCAATTGCTCGGGGTATGACCACTAAATGGTCCCCTCTAGTGTTGTCCTGGTGGGGGCGGCTTGAGACCATTAAAATGATGATAGTCCCTAAGATCAATTATATCCTGGAGAGGGTACCTTGTCTAATGCCACCGCAAACATATCAGCAGGTAGAACGCACATTGAGTCAGTTCTTGTGGCAGGACAAAGTGCCGAGAATTGCGCGGCAGAAGCTTAAACTTAGCCGTGAGGAGGGTGGCGTTAGGTTCCCCGATTTCCAATCCTACCACAGATCATGCCTCCTAAAGCAGGGGTCAAGATGGCTAGAGCAGCGATTAGTAGATAGACCCATTTGGCTGGATGTTGAGGAGAAATTACTGGCCCCGATACCACTGGTGTGCCTTCCGGGTATGCAACTTATGCAGTGTGCACAATGTCCCAGTATGATAACTGACACAGTTGCAGCTTTTGGGGCCCTTATCCAAGCCTGTGGCCTAGATCTGTGTCCTTCAGCCCGGTTACCATTGTGGCACAATCCCCAATTCAAAGTCCAGAAGAAACCTATAGCCTGGAGCCAATGGTATTTAAGGGGAGTATGGACTGTTCATCAGTTAATCAAGGATAATAGGTGGAAAGAATATAGCGAACTACAGCAGGAATTTGGTCTTCCACCCAAGTTATACTTTCAATGGCTACAGCTCTGGCACTGCATTGAAAGTTCCAAGGTTGACCCAAAGAAAGGGATAGGAGGGTGTGGTGTGGTAGAGGTTGCTCAAGAGATTGCACAAGCAACGGGTGTGGTGTCGCTCTTTTACAAGAGGCTGGGTCAGACCCGTAATCTGCAGACACGGGGAATTCAGAAAGCGTGGGAGCCGGGATTACTGTCTGAGCAGCAGTGGAGTAAGTTTTGGTGCAAGTAAGTAAGAGTCTCGAAATCGGCCTCTGTCACTCAGACTCTTCTCTTTTTTGCACACCAGTGCTTCTATACACCTGTTAAAGTGGCGAAATGGGACAGGAGCGCCAGTACTCTCTGCTGGACATGTAGTATCCAGATTGGTACTTTGGCCCACATTACATATGAACGCTCGGGGATACAAACCTTTTGGAAGCAGGTCTGGGCGCAGATACAGATTATCCTTAAGTTTAAGGAGCCCCTTATCTAGCGGGTCATAGGCCTTAGATCGGCGGCAAGGCTCCCATCCCTACATAAAGAGGGTTACGTCTTGCTGGATTTTATGATGGGGCTAGCAATACACTTAATTGCGCGCAACTGGAAGTGTACAGCTAACCTTAGTGTACAGGAATGATGGAATCAAGTGTGTTTATATAGCAAGTATGAGCAAATGCCCCGGAAGGCCTTGCCACTGGCAAGCGGCAATAGTCTCAAGTGGAAAATGTTAAATGACTTTGTGAATGTAGCCAAATGAAAGGGGGGACAGAGCGACTGGATCAAATATGGATTTGTGCCTATGTTCGAGATGGCCTTGATATTTTGTACAATAGCTTTACATTGTTTTCTTAGTGCGCGAGACGTATCCTGGAGTTCTCCAGGACCAAGCAGGCAGTCAGTCCTCACATATGTGTGACGTCGGCGCCAACGGAGCCCTCGTGCGGAGCATTTCCCCAGCTTTCAAAGAAAGCCTTTGGAAATTGCAGCGCGCATGCGCGGTCCCCTTCCCACCCAAGGGTGCCATCTTGCTCAGTCTTCTTTTTTCTGCGGAGCCCGACGGACGTAGTTCGTTTTTCACCGAGGAAAAAGTTGATTTCCCTATTTTTTTGTACTTCTCCTTCGTTTCGACGCCGGATCCTTTTCCCGCCTGGGCCCGATACGCCGGTATCGAGCCCACTCTCACCTTTTTCGGTTTTTGTCCTTCGTGACTAGTGTTCGCGCCATTTTTTCTTTTATCACTGGCAGCCCTGTCTTTTGACCTCGCAGGGGCCCTTTTTCTCCCGATGGCTGCCAGCTGGTTTAAAAAGTGTGATCGGTGTAAGAAACTTATGTCTCTTACCGACACACACGACTGCTGCCTCCGCTGCCTCCGACCCGATCATGACCCGATGATTTGTGGTCTGTGTGGCAAAATGTCCTCGAAGGTGTTGAGGAGTCGGCAGCACCAGAAGGATAGGATCTTCTCTGACTCCACGTCCGGACGGGCCCGGACCTCGTCAGAGGCCTTGACGTCTTGGGACTCCGGCCCCGAGCAGCGTCGATGTTCCTCTGAGCGGGGGTCTCCTTCGCGGGAACAGCGCAGGAAGAAGAAACCCGCGAGGTCGGCATCGGTCTACGCTCCTGGTTCCTCGAGAGCCAGGTCGCTTAGCCCCGATAGCCGTCCCGGGTCTTCGGAGTCGGAGAGGCCTGCCAAGCAACCTCGTCTCGAGATGGGGTCTCCTGGAAACGTGAGTGCTGTAGTCCTCGTGGACTCTCCTCCAAGGGAGCCGACGTCGGGGCCCGAGTCGGGGGCTGCTGGGTCTCCTGAGCTCGGACTCAGGTTGACGGCCTTGGAGAGCAGCCTCGCTGCCTTCATGGAACAGCAGCGGGCATTGATCGCCGGTCTCACCGGTGCATCTGCCCCGACCACCGGGACATCGACGTCCAAGTCGACCCTGGAGGCCGAGCCGATCCTCGAGTCCATGCGGGCTCGAGTCGATCCTCGGCCACGGTCTCCCTCGGCCTCCCGTTCGGGACCGAGGTCGTCGACGCCGGTACCCTCGGCGTCGGGGCAGAAGGCATCGGTGCCCGCCCGACCGGAGCCTCTCGACACCTCCTCCGAGGAGTCGGGCTGGGAGACGGAGGACGAAGAGTCACCTGACACCTATCGGACTCGGTGTGTCCTGTCGGACTCGCCGGAGTCCGAGCCTCGGAGACGATCCCCACCGGAGGATACCTGGTTCTCGGACTTCGTGCGGGATATGGCCAAGGCCTTGGCCTTCCCCGCGGATCCCGAGGAGGAGCCTCGAGCCGAGGAGCTCGAGTTTCTCCAGTATGACTCTCCCCCGAAGAAGGCCTTTACTGTACCGGTTCCTCCGATGCTGGAGCGGCTGCTCTTCCGCATGTGGGAGACCCCGGCCTCGACGCAGGTGTTAAGCGGGTCGATTCCATCTATCTAGTCCGCAAGAACCCCAGGTTCCAAAAGGCACAATTACCGCACCACTCCATGGTTGTGGAATCGGCCATGCATCGACTGAAAAGTCGGAAGATGCACTCCTCGGTGCCTCCCAGCCGGGAGGCCCGGACCCCGGATGCCCTCGGTAAGAAGTGCTTCCAGGGCTCTCTGCTTGCTTGCCGTGTCCAGACATAGCAGCTCTACATGGGCATGTATCTCCGAGACCTGGCAAAGGAGATTACCGGGTTTTCTGCTGTTCTCTCTGAGGAACCTTTGCAGAGGTTCCAGGCCTTGTTCACCGGTATTCGAGAGTGCTCGAAGTTTATCTCTCGAGCAGCCTACGATGGCTTCGATGCTCCGGCCTGAGTAGCCGAGACCGGCATCGGTGCCCGCCGAGAGGCTTGGCTACAGTCATCCGACCTCGAGCCATGGGTACAGGACAAGTTGGTCGATGTCCTCTGCCGAGGTGAAAACCTCTTTGGCAAGCCCATGGCTGAAAAGGCTGCAGAACTCGATACCAAGACTCTGACCAGGACTAGGCTGTCTAGAAAGACCTCTGCCCCTTCTCAGAAGAAGAAGGGCTTGGGAAAAAAGTCCTTTTACCCGAGGAAGTCATCTGCCTATAAACAATACCCTCATTATCAGGTCTCTGCAGCTCCCCAGCAGGGTCAGCAGGCCAAGGGGCAGGGTCATGGGCCCCGTAGGCAGAAGGCCCCCAAGCCACCAACACCGGCTCCTCCTCAGCAGGGTGGGGTTTTTTGACTCACAAAGCATAGCCTCTTCTCCTCAGCTGGCTTCTCTCAGCACAGGAGGCCGGCTGGCCCACTTTGCCCACAGGTGGTCAGCCATCACATCAGATACCTGGGTGCTTCATATAGTCCAAAAGGGCTATCTTCTCCATTATCACCAGGTGCCTCCCTCCTATTTTCCAGGGGAGCCTCCGAGACTCCCTCTGCACAGGGACCTACTCCTTCAGGATTTGGCAAGTCTACTAAAGGAATAGGCTGTGGAACTGGTGCCCCACCACCTGAGAGGTCACGGCTTTTATTCCAGGTACTTTCTGGTACCAAAAAGAACAGGAGGCCTCAGACCCATCCTAGACTTACGCAACCTCAACAAGTTCCTGGAGAGGGAAAAGTTCAAGATGCTTACCCTTGGAATCCTGCTGCCCTACCTCCAGCAGGGAGATTGGCTATGCTCCTTGGATCTAAAGGATGCTTATACTCACATCCTTATTCATCCAGACCACAGACAATATCTCAGATTTGTTGTGGGAGGAAACCACTGTCAGTACAGAGTACTACCCTTTGGCCTGACCTCCGCCCCCAGGGTGTTCACCAACTGCCTGGCAGTGGTGGCGGCCTACCTAAGGCTTCAAGGTCTTTTTGTGTTTCCGTACCTGGTCGACTGGCTGATAAGGGGCCAGTCTTCCCAGGAGGCCAATCAAGCCACCCTTCGCACTGTGGCTCTGCTTCAGCACTTGGGTTTGTCATAAACTTCGAAAAGTCCACTTTGCTCCCGTCCCAGAGCTTAGAATTCATAGGAGCAAGGCTGGACACCCTTCAAGCGAAGGCTTTTCTGCCAGTGGACAGGGCCCACTGGCTGATGGATCTGGCCAGGCAGTTTCACAGCAATTCCCTGGTCTCTGCCAGGCAATTCCTGAGACTACTCGGCCATATGGCTTCCACGGTTCATGTAACCCCCAATGCCCGCCTGCTCAGTGAAGCCTTCGCACTCAGTGGCATCAGGCCACAGGGAGCCTAGTGGACTCGGTAAGAATATCTGACCTGCTGGTCTCCTCTCTGCAATGGTGGCTTCATCTTCCAAATCTGGTACTCGGAGTGGTTTTTCAATCCCCTCCGCATTCTCAAGTGCTGACGACAGATGCTTCTCTTCTAGGTTGGGGAGCACATTGCCAAGGGGCTTGTACTCAGGGTCTCTGGACCCCCTGGGAGGCTGCTCCACAGATAAACTTCCTGGAGCTACGGGCAATTCGCCTATCTCTGAGAGCCTTCTCCCATCTCGTCTCTCACCAGTCTGTACTAGTCCAGACGGACATTCAAGTTGCCATGTTCTAAGTGAACAAACAAGGAGGCACAGGCTCTTTCCTTCTATGTCAGGAGGCACAACGGCTGTGCTCTTGAGCCGTCAATCACGGAATCCTCCTCAAGGCTGTCTACCTCCCAGGTCAAGAAAATTACCTGGCGGACAGACTGAGCAGGATCCTGCAACCACACGAGTGGAGATTGAACCCGTTGTTGGTTCAGCAGATCTTTCTCAGGTGGGGCCTCCCCACCATGGATCTTTTTGCCAGTCCTCTGAACCGGCAACTCCCGAGATTCTGCTCCTGACAACCGCATCCTCTCAGAGTAGCAGCGGATGCGTTTCTGATCTCGTGGTCCACAGGCCTGCTGTATGCGTTTCCTCCCACGCCACTAGTGTCCCGAACACTGTTCAAAGTCCTCCAGGATGGGGCCTCAATGATCCTGATAGCCCCCAGGTGGCCGAGGCAAGCGTGGTTCCCACTTCTGCTGCAACTGGCGGTGGCCACCCCTCTTCCTCTGGGGTTTCAGCACGATCTCCTGTCTCAGGATCAGGGGTCTCTCTTGCACCCCAACCTCCAGTCCCTTCATCTGATGGCCTGGCTGCTGAAAGGGTCGTCCTGGCTCCCCTACTACTGCCCCATGAGGTGGAAGATGTAGTCTTAGCCTCTAGGCGGCAATCCCCCAGGAAATCCTACGCTCTTAAGTGGCGTAGATTCTCCGCATGGTGTGCTCAGCACAGCGAGAATCCCTTCTCGTGCTTGGTAGCGGTAGTCTTGCAATATTTGCTTTACCTCTCCAATCTAGGCCTTAAGTCCAACTTCAGGGGCGTGCTGGAAAGCAGAGTTTTGTTACCGGAGCTGTGAGCAGGAGCCCCTCCTCCCTCCTGCCTATGGGAAGCCTTCAACAACGGCTTAAACCGCCGCTTCAGGGGTGCTCCCTCGCCTTGCGGGCCTGCGCCTGAGGGCCCTTAGGCGTTGGGCCTTGGCGTTTGTCCTGTAGGGAGCATTGGAGATGTGATCTGGATTGTCATATGCATGTTATGGTAACTTGCTGTTCCCTTTCTTTACCTATCCTTTTGACTGTTTCTGTCCTCTACTCTGTCCTATCTTACAAATGGCGTTCTTTTCACATTTCCTCAAATGATATATTATTGTAAACCACTCTAATGCTTCGGCCTGAGCGGTATATCAAATTGAAATAAACATAAACATAAACTCTGTCCAGGTTCACCTCAGTGCTTTCTCAGCGCACCACTCGCCAGTGGACGGACGGCCTCTTTCCAACCACCCTTTGGTGGCTCGTTTTCTCAGAGGCCTCATTCTGCTTAAGCCTCCTTTGCGTCCACCATCCCCTGAGTGGGATCTGAATGTGGTCTTACAGTGGATTACTTGTCTGCCCTTTGAACCTATGGCTACCTGCCCTCTCCGTTTTCTCTCCTGGAAAACCTTGTTTCTGGTAGCTCTTACCTCTGCTAGGCGAGTGAGTGAACTTCAGGCTCTAGTGTCTGATCCTCCTTACACTAGGTTCTACAGGAATAGGGTAGTCTTACGGACTCACCCGAAGTTTCTCCCTAAAGTTGTCTCCCCTTTTCACCTCAATCAGGAGGTGGTTCTTCCGACCTTCTTTCCCAGGCCGCATGCCAACCGGGCTGAGATGGTCCTGCATACCCTGGACTGTAGGAGGGCGTTATCCTTCTACCTTGACCGTACGTGGGAGCATCGGAGGGCTGTTCAGCTCTTCGTTTCTTTTGACCTCAATAAGTTGGGGTTACCTGTCTCCAAGCGTACTTTGTCCATCTGGGTCGCTGACTGTATCGCCTGGGCTTATGGGGCAGCCGGCCTCTCGTTGGAGGCTCGGGTCACAGCTCATCGTGTCAGGGCGAAGGCTGCGTCAGTGGCTCATCTCCGCTCTGTTTCGTTGGCAGACATCTGCCGGGCCGCTACTTGGTCTTCAAGCCAGACTTTTGCGGCCCATTACTGCCTTGAGAGGGAGTCCTGCAGGGACAGTGCTTTCGGACAGGCAGTACTCCATAATCTCTTTGGGGTTTAGGCAACTCCTACCCTCCGGCCCTGGTGTTGGGCTACCGGTCGGGGGCGTTCTCAGAGAAGATTCCTTCCTTACGTACTGCCGAGCTAGAGGGAGCTCATTTTTTCGGCTTGAGGTCTCCGGTAGCCTTAAGCTGGGGAGTCCCATATGTGAGGACTGATTTCCTGCTTGGTCCTGGAGAAAGAGTAGTTACTCACCTGTAACAGGTGTTCTCCAGGAGCAGCAGGAATCAGTCCTCACAACCCTCCCTCCTCTCCTTGGAGTTGCAGTCATATGATTTATTTTGCTAATTTTTTGCTGTCTTTTAGCTATGTCATCAGACTGAGCAAGATGGCACCCTTGGGCGGGTAGGGGACCGCGCATGCGCGCTGCAATTCCCAAAGGCTTTCTTTGAAAGCTGGAGAAATGCTCCGCACGAGGGCTCCGTCGGCGCCGACGTCACCCATATGTGAGGACTGATTCCTGCTGCTCCTGGAGAACACCTGTTACGGGTGAGTAACTACTCTGAGTGGGCGGGGGGGATGAGTGGTTTAGTTTTGTTAACTTTAGTTTGGTATTGATGTAATGTACTGATGTACTTTGAAAATGAAAATAAAGCTGTTAAAAAAAAAAGTAGTACTGTGGATTTGCTTACTATCCCTCCTCCACTAATTAAATCAAACGTGATGATGCTATGATCACTATTGCCAAGTGGCCCCAACACCCTTATCTCCTGAACCAGATCTGGTGTTCCACTAAGGACTAGGTCCAATATGGCCTCCCCTCTGGTCGGTTCATGAACCAGCTGCTCCAAGATGCTGTACTGTTAGGGTGACTACTCTGTTAGGCCTTTCCAGCTGTTTGTACAGGTGCATGAATACTACCTTATTTCTGCTGTACTTGGGAGGGGAGGGGGGAGTTTCTGGAAGAGGGAAGGCAGTTATTGCACTATTGGGGATGGCAAGGAAAGGGAGAAGGAAGATGCTGTACTTGGTGTGGCAGGTTAAGGGAAAGGGTTGATGCTTTACTGTTGAGGGGGAAATGCTGGGCTACATGGTTGGGGAGAGGGGGCTGCTACTTGAGTATGATGGAACCATATAGGAGAGGCCATGGGGGCGTTGAATACAAAGGATAGAAAAGTGATAATGGGAATGTATAGAATATAGGCATTGGAAAAGTGGAGGACACAGGGGTCCTGGCCCCACTAAAACTTTGCTGTTGCAATCAGGGCTTCCCCTACCTCAGCCCATGGGGATCCGATCTTCTGCAGAAAGAAGTAGGGAAAGGCCAGCTATCACAACCTCATGGGAGTTCGACTGACACAGGGGCAGAGCTTGGCCCTCCCCCATGGAACACTGCATTCTGATGCCTTTGATATGAAAGATAGAGATCAAGAATGGAGTGAGGCAGGGGATATCACAGATCTAGGGGAGATGGCTGGGCAAGAGATGAATGGGAAGTTGATGGGTAAAAATTAAAATGGAGATTGATGAAATTTGAATGGGCAGAGGTAGAAAAGAGAGAAATGGAGGAAAAGGCTGAAAGGGAAAGATCAGTATATCAGAGATATAGTGAGAGAATGGGAAAAGACAGGAGGGAGAGAGGAGAAACAACAAATGTACAGCAGACATCGGAAAGAGTTTTAGAAGTCAGACAAGGTAAGTCGAAAGAGACTGGGACGAATATGACTGGAAAAATTAAATGCCCAGACAGCAAAGGTAAAGAAATATTTTATATTGAATTTATTAACTGAAATATGTTTACTTTTGAAAATATGGATCATATTGGTTTTTTTGTTTTGTTTTTTTAAATTCAGTGCAAAAGGAAGCCTCTGTTTGGAGCTATTTTGGAGAAGTTGGTCAAGAACTTTGAGTGTGTCATCGCTTCTGGGAAGATAGGTCAAAGGGGCCTGGGAAGCGTATGGGGCATTGTCCTCGACATCTGCTCATTTTCCTTGTTCATGCTGTGTGGATGCCTGGGGGCCCCGGGACTCCCACAGGTACCGATCTGGAAAGCCCTCCTTTTCTTCCTTTCCTGATTTTCGGTCCTTTTGTAGGCTCATGGGCCTTGGGATTCTACCACCTCCAGAGATGCCACTTCCTGTTCAGTGCAGTGACAGATTGGGGGTCCATTTTTGGATGCCTCCAGTAGGCGGCAGGCTGTTCCTTTTCTACCAGGACTGGGCCCCGGTCACTGAGGATCGCTGGGTATTGGACATTCAGCGTGGCTGTGTTCTGGAATGCAGAGTGCCTATTACCTTAATGGTTACCCTATGTAGTTCTGTGGCCAAGAGAGACATTTTTTCAGATCACGTTGGAAAGGTTGCTTCATCTCCGAGTGAGGGTGTCAGTCCCCCCTGCTGAGCATGGCATGGCCGATACGCCATCTACTTTATGATGCCAAAGAAAGACTGTTCTTCTTTGGCCAGTCCTTGACCTCAAAGGAGTAAGTGCTCACCTGCACTCCCTACACTTCCGTATAGCAACCCTACTTTCATAATCCAAGTGGTATGCCATGGGGAGTTTCTTGGGTCTCTGGTTTTAGTTGAAGCCTATTTCCACATCCCTATCTAAGAGAATCAACAGTGTTCCTCTAGTTTGCCATTGTTGTCTCTCATTTTGAGTTAGCCACTCTTCCTTTGGTTTCTATACTGCCCCATGAACATTCTTGAAAGTCATGGCAGTGGTGGCTGCTGCGCCAAGGGATCTTCTGTGTTCACCTTTATCTGGACATTTGGCTTATCTGGGTCAAATCACTGTCTGAAGCATTTTGGGTTTCTACCTGTGTGGCACACATCCTGGAGAGTCTAGGCTGGCTGATCAATCGAACGAGCCATTTGCAGCCTTCCCAATCGCTGGAATATCTGGGAGTACATTTCAACACTCAGGCAGGGTCTTCCTGCTCAAGGAGAGTATGAAAAGGTTGCTGGCCCAGCTGGCAGCCTTCTGATCTCAGCTGACTCCCAGGGTTTGGGATTATCTATAGCTTCTCAGTCTGATGGTGGTGGCAATAGCCCATATGAGGCCCCTTCAGAGGTCCTTGCTGACTTGGTGGTCTCCAAGTTCTCAGGGGTTCGAGGTCAGTTTTCCCCTCCAGCTGGAGGTGGTGTCCTTAGCTGCTTTGAATGGTTGAACCCATCTCCTTTCCACTTATTTTATAATTCCGAGTAATCTTCCCTGTTAGATAACACATTGAAGAAATCACACTTACTGTATGACACAAGTGGTGTTTTTCCTTTTCCTCCACTGCCAGAGTTAGACATGTGCATTTTGGGGCTTAGTGGATAGGGGCATGACTGTGTGTGTTTTGGTACCACCTTACTTTTTATTTTCTCACCCCACCCCATCCTCCTTTTGCCTCTCATTTAGTGCAGAGCTTGACAAATTCCAGGTCATCAGGGTGACCAGAAATTTTCACCTGGTGCCTGGGATTTTCTTGCTACCTCAAAAAAAACAAAACAAAAACAAAACAAAACCCAAAAAACCAAATGTGATCATAGGCAGAAGACACCTTTTGTCTGCCCACAAGAGATCTTGTTCCCGGGGCTTGGAAAGCATCAGGTTACCCATGGGGATGCCATCCTCCATGGACAGAACAGAACAGTTGGATCAGGGCCCGCAAAAAAAAAAAAAGTTAGACGGTGGTGGGGGAAGTGATGCAGCAAAAACTTTTTTTTAAAATTTTATATTTAATTCAGTTTTACAATAAACCAAGAACATTGGATAAAGAATATCACAATCCATCATGCACAAGCAAAAAAAAAGCACAAAAGAACATAAAGCAATCAATAACATGACAGTATGCTAGCAGTCCACAATAGAACAATAAAGAAAAGGAAGAGTTCAAGAACAGTATACACCATAGGAGAACGGTTATAAACGAAGAAAAATATTAAAGAGAAATAGTAGGATGTAAAGCGAATACAACTTATAAAGCCCACAATACTACCATAAGGGAAATTTACAATTACTTAGCATCTAAGAAAAAAATGCAGTTGAGATGGCTCGAAAAAATGAAAATTCTTATTCTGATACCCACGTACACATTTACAAGGAAATCTCAACTGGAAACTCGCATCCAAAGCTAAAACCTCAGAGTGAAGTTCCAGAAAAATTTTCCTCCTAGATTGAGTCCACCTGGGCACATCTAGGAAGATCTGTACCCTACCTCCCAAAAAAGAAACATCAGATTTTTTTTTTTGATACATTCGTAATAACGCTTCCTTATCCTGAAGAAATACAATCGCTCTGATCCCACATGCCAGCAAGAGTCTACTGAAGGATTATTCAACAGAGAACTACAACCATACCTTGAACAAGAACTACCTGAAGTGCAAGCAGGGTTCAGGAAAAGGCAAGGAACGAGACATCATCACGGATGTGAGATGGATCCTTGAAAAGACTAAAGAATACCAAAAGGATATCTATTTGTGCTTTATTGACTACAGCAAGGCTTTTGACTACATAAACAATGAGAAACTCTAGGCCACATTAAGACGCATGGGTATAGCAGAACACTTGATAGTTCTCTTGTACAATCTGTACATTGATCAAGAAGAAACAGTTCGAACGGAACAAGAAGAAACAGAATGGTTTAAAATCAGCAAAGCTTTATGACAAGGCTGCATACTTTCCCCCTACCTGTTTAATTTATATGTAGAACAAATCATCAGAAAAGCAGGATTGTATGAAGACAATAGTGGTGTGAAGATTGGTGGAAGAATCATCAGCAACCTTCGCTATGCTGATGATGCCACATTACTGGCTGAAAGTGAAGACAATTTCAAACATCTGCTTCTCTAGATCAAGGAACATAGTCTTAAAATGGGCCTGCACCTTGATGTAAAGAAGACAAAGATCATGACAGGTGGCAAAATCAATAAGTTCGTCGTCGATGGAGAAGCAATTGAACTTGTGGACAACTTTAACCTACTTGGATCAACTATAAATAAAGAAGTAACAAGCAGTCAAGAAATCCGATGACACATTGCTCTTAGCAGAATGGCTATGAAGGACCTAGACAAGATTCTCAAGAACAGAGATGTCTCTCCATACAAAGATTTGACTTGGCCAAGCTATGGTATTTTCAATAACATCATATGGATGCGAAAGTTGGACATTGAAAAAGATAGGAAGAAAATTGATGCCTTTGAATTATTGTACTGGCGGTGACTACTGCGTATACCATGGATTGCCCAAAGAACAAGCCAGTCAGTCTTAGAGGAGCTCAAACCTAAGCTTTCTTTAGAAGCTCAGATGACAAGACTTTGACTTTCATACTTTGGACACATCATGTGAAGAGAGACATCATTAGAGAAAGACATCATGCTTAGCAAGGTAGAAGGTCAAAGCAAAAGAGGAAGGCCAGCAATGAGATGAATCGATACAATAACAGCAGCTATGGGTGCCAGTCTGTCAACACTGAGCCGCCTGACTGAAGACCGAACATAATTTAGTACAACTATCCAGAGGGTCGCCATGAGTCGAGACAGACTCGACGGCACTTAACAACAACAACATGCAAGTCCGAACTACTCCTTTGATGTTCATGACCACTTTAGTAAAGAGATGCAGTTGCATTCACACTCATCTAATGCCTATGGCAGACAGATGGACAGAAATAGCCTTGAGAACAGCTACTGCTAATTTTTGTAAAATTTGTCTGTTGTGTTTGTTTTCCTTTTTTGAAAAAAATAGAAATAGCAATCCTCAGCAAGAGAAGCTCACTTAAATAACTCGAAACTCGGTGAATCTGCTAGTCTTCAGAAAAAAATTTATTGTGTTTTGTTGTCCAGGTTTCTTTATTGGAATTTATCATTCCATTTCAGAATCAAGTAAAGATTCTATAATAACAAAAAAAAAAATTGTAACGCTTTAAATCTAAGATTGCTGAGGCATGTGACACAAACATATCTTATCAAGTTGCATCCCTTCTATATTTGCAGTGCCAATAGCTATACCTGAGCTAAATATTCTTCTACAGAAGCACAAAGATATTGTCTGCCACAGATATTTCAAATTTCGGATACCTTGAAGACTGCTAATACATAAGAGACTTTCCAGCCCTCTACCCAGTTTAAAGCAAACCTTAAGTCAGTAGTACCTTTGTCCCCTTTAAATGATCCACATAAGTTTGAGGATAAGTCATACATTAAACATTTTCAGTAGCTTCCAAAGTTCCCGATGGTACAAAAACAATGTTTGAGCAATGCTAGCAGATGAAGGAGCTCTAAAAATCCCAAACTGCTTCCATTATTCTGTTGACAGTTTATAATCTTGCTCTGCTTCATATAACTTCTTAGGTCCCCTAGTCTTTTGCACTAAAGACCTCTGTATACTAGAAGCTACATGTTTATAAGCCTGGAAATGCAGCACAAAGCTGAGGAGCAAAGGCTGCCCCTCCAGATTAAGGTCCCACAACAGCCCCTCCTTCAAGCAGTGTGTAAGTTGGATCCGCTTAAAACACTGTGATGGATGGAAGGAAAATGGCTCTGTAAGAGTTAGGAATGATATGAAAGTAATGGCCTAAATCCCTTTATTACTTCAGATTTGCCACTGGATCATATCTTTATTGACTTCAATTTGAGGATTAAACCAGATTCTACTTTCGAGTACCCAAGAAAATTGGTACGCAAAAGTAGAATCAGAATCTACAGGCATTTGTGTGTATCTCTTAACACCACATTATCCTCCAGAAATTGAGGTAAAGATATGCCAACTACCTGATCCAGTGGAATGAGACTATAGTAGCTCTTCCTCCACCTGGAGCCACACAGATTTTTGTATTTGTTTAATCTGTTAAATCCAAACAAGGCCCTGCCTCTATATTGTGGTGATGCGGGTGCAGCACAGCCCTCTGAAAGAGAGAAAAAAGAGGTTTTTTTTCCATAAGTGGGGGATGGGCTCACCTAAGCATAGGTCCCAGAGAGAAAGTGAAACTAAAACACACACTTGCAGAGCTAGCCTGAAGCCACACCCTGTCTCCAGAGCAGCTGCAGGGAGAGAGAGGGTGGGGCCAGAGAAGGAAACAGGCTACAGAGCATTTAAACTGCGTCACTCAGCAAGTGAGAGAGAGACAGGCAGAGGAAAGCAGAGAATTGAAGGAATTCCAGGAGTCCAGAGAAGCCAGGAGAGGAGACAGCACTGCAGGGCTGTGAGTCCTGGTGATTCTAAAGCAGGGGTCTCAAACTCAAATTGCTTTGAGGGCCAAATGAGGACTTGTAAAGTAACCCGGGGCCGCACAAGAGGCGGGCCTAATTTGCATAAGGGACCTCATTTGCAAAAATATTTGCATAATGTTACCATAAACTAACTTTTAGTAAACATGCCTCTTAATGAGTGTATGGATAAAGAAAGACTAAAAGATTTCTACATTACTATAATCCAGTGCCAACCGCCAGACACATTAGGAACTACTACAAACACTACCCATTTAGAACCCATAGCAAACCCACCGTATCGTAACAGCACTACCAGGACTCACAAAGCACCATACCCTATCAAAAGGCAACACTGCAAATATTAAACCAATACATTTCAGAGAATAACAATACATGACCTACTGGGGAAAGAGAACAAGTGGCAATGTCAAATAGGAATTACATAAACAGAATACCTCAGCTCAGTTACACATGCAGAACATACACCATCACCAAACAAGGAATCACAATTTAGAAACAGGAAGACAATAATTAAACTGGGACCCCAAAAGCCAAACTTGGAATGTACAACAACACTGTAGAAATAAAACTATAAATTAATTTCCTCTTGTATTAAATAAAGCACAGACGTTAATGATGCACATTTCCCAGAGCTGACATATTCCAGTTAATAAATTCAAAATAAAGAGATATTTTTCTACCTTTTGTGCATTTTTTTTCAGTTGCAATTGTGCCAGCCACTTTCTTCTGGTTTCTTGGTGTCTTCTGCTAACTCTCCATGGTCTGCTGTCCATTTGTCCTTTCTTCTCTCTTCTAGTTTTTTTTCCTTTCTCTCTCTACATCTGTTTTAACATACTAATCTTTTTCCTTTTGCTCTTTCCTCATTCCTATTTCATCCACTCAAATTTTACCCCTCCATCCTCAATCCACACTTACTCACCCAATACCTGGCCAATTGTAGATTTTTCTTCCCTCCCACACAAAATATTTTTCCCCTCTCCATTTTACTCTCCCAGCCCTATCCCATTCTAATCCTCCCCCAACATCAGCTCCCTTGTAGTTTCAGCCCCACCCAGCATCCGCTCCCTTCTAGTCCCCGCATCATCAGCCCATTCCAGTCCTATCCTAGCCCCACCATCAGCCCATTTCCTGTCCTTGCTCCCCCCAACTAAGCCCATTTCCAGTCCTAGCTCCCTCCCCTCACAGCCCATTTCCTTTCCAAGCCCCCTCCCCATCAGCCCATTTCCATTCCAAGCCCCCTCCCCATCAGCCCATTTCTATTCCAAGCCCCCTTCCACTCAGCCCATTTCCATTCCAAAACCCCGTCCCCATCAGTTATTTGAAGTTCAAGCCCCCCCTCTACTCAGCCCATTTCCAGTCCTAGCAACCCCCCCAGTCCATTACCAGTTCTAGCCCCCCCATAGCCCATTACCAGTCCTAAGCCCCCCAACAGCCCACTTCCAGTCCTAATCCTTCCATCACCCCATTTTCATTATTAGCCCCCCCCCATAACCCCATTTTCAGTCTTAGCCCCCCCCCCCCAATCAGACCACCTCCAGTCCTAACCCCCATCTGCCCATTTCCAGTCCTAGCCCCCCGCCCCCGCCCGCTCGGTGCAAGAGAAAGCATGGCATATCCGACACAGCCCCCCCAAACCGCCGTGGCAACGGCAGAATCAGCTGTCCCGCGGCCCCTTACCGTGTGCCCGGCAGAGCCCTCAGCTTCAGCAACATCAGCGGCGGGCTTTTCAAGCTGCGAAGAGAAGAGTAATTTCCCTCTCGCGGCCTGTTAAGCCCGCCGGGGCTGATGGGAATTCCCATCAGCCCCGGCAGGCTTAACAGAGCCGCGAGAGGGAAATACTACTCTCTTCGCGGCCCTGAAAGCTGCCGCTGATGTTGCTGAAGCTGAGGGCTCTGCCGGACACACGGTAAGGGGCCGCGGGACAGCTGATTCTGGCGCTGCCACGGCGGCAGCGGCAGAAGCCAGGGCTTTGGGGGGGGGTTTTGTTTCCTCTCCATCGCGGGCCGCAGAAACCTCTCTCGCGGGCCGCGTGTTTGAGACCCCTGTTCTAAAGGGACTAGCCTGAACTGCCCAGGCAAGTGGCAGGGCCAGAGGAAAGAAAGGAGCTGGGGAAAGATTCAGAACTACATTTTTTGACTCTGAAGACAGCAGCTCAAGCTCTGAGCCCATAACCAAACAATTCAGAAAGCCTTGGAGAGGAAGGGTTTCTGCAAGCCAGGTAAACCAAACATTTCCTGAAATTGATTCAGTAAGGGGAAGAAGGGCAAGAGGTTCTGACCCAGTTCCAAAGGGGAGAAGGAATCTCAAGTGGGAAAAGCTTTTTAAACTTTTAAAGAAAGTACAGCTAGACGATCCGGAACGTGGCCCAAGCCCTGAGCCTTACAGCACAGAGGAGGAGATGGAAATTGGGTCTTATCAAGATAATCCAGTGTCCTCTGATGAATCTATGGAATGTGGTTTTTGTACAAGCAATGCTTAGAAGTTTTATTGAAGGCTGTGTGAAAATATAAGAAGTGCTGGTGCTAAGTAAAGCCATTGAGAAGGGCAGATAAAAAGGTGGAAAAACCTGATGCTTTAAAACAGCCATTTTTACTAATGCTAGAGCTGTGTTAAAATGCTGTTAGTTTCTAAGCTAAGAGGCAGCACATAATCACACGCTGGTTTGTAGCAGCTGGGAGAAGCTGAGGAGATTGCTGGACTGTGCATGTAACAGAGTTTAAACTGTTTTGCTTAAGTGAAGAAGAATTTAAGTTAAAAAGCAAAGAGTGAAGAAACTGCTTTGCTAGAGCAGTTGAATGTCTCTTTTGAAAAGTTTTTGTTGGAGAAATTATCCTTCTTTCTGTTTGCTATTTGGGAACCTTTATCAAGGCCAGTTGCCAATTTGACGCTGCAAAGAAAAATAAAAAAAAATTTATAACAAATTTTCCTGTGTCAGCCTCATCCACTCGGACTGCTTTAATAATAAGCCCACAACTACACTAAAAGGGCCTCAGCTACTACGTTGAAGCATAGAATCAAGTGTGATGACCGGTCGCCCCCACTAGGCAGCCGCCTAGGAGGGACCACGGCGCCACAATATATAAGCCTTATGATACCTGTAGAAAGCAGGAAATGTGACTCCTACTAGCTGCTTGGAATTTTTTTGTATTTGGTATTTGGAGCAATTTCTGTATTATTAGATACCCATAAAATGTGTTGAGGAGGTGATCAATCTTATAGACAACCTTATTTTACAGCACTGAGAACCATACTTAAAATAAAATCAACTTCAGGCACTGATACCATCTTTATTTATTCCAGTCTCTCCCCCATCACATTAGGTGTAGATGAGACCTCGATAATAGATCCTTAACTGCAAAATTACCTGCGAGCTCTGCTTTACTGTCTACAACATCACCTAAATGTTTTATTGTTTGTTGGGCTCATACCAACCATACCTGTGCCACCTCTGAACTTGCATAAATGTTCAGTGGAAGCACCTCTGTCTTCATCTGATTGATTTTATATTCTGAATATGACGCAAATTCATCTTCAAACAAAACGAAGTGTGGATTGCAGATTGGAGATAGAATAAAGAGACATCAGCATAAACCAATCACCTTATCTCCAAGATGTTGACCTTAAACCCTTCAGTTAATACATTCTGATGCCAACAATAAAGGCTCCAGAGCCAGGTTAAAAAGTAAGGAGGAGGGAGAGCACCGCTGTTAAGTCCCTCAACACAACTTAGGCTCTGAGAGACTATTGTTAACTAGCAGCTCTGTGTGTGTACAGCGCCTGAACCCATTATATAAAAGTTTGACTACTACCGAACCATGCAAATATCTAATTCTCCCATTCAGCTCTATCAAATGCTTTCTCAGTATCTAGGGGGAGAGTGCTATTTATTCATTTTTTTTTTAAACTGGTTTTATATACTACCTTATCAAAGGCGTCAAGGCGGTATACATGGAACAGTTAGAACCTAACGTTATATAGAACAGTATGGAATTAACTTAGGGGTATGTTTACAAAGCAGTGGTTTTGGCCTCCGTGCGATATCGGAACTGCAGTCTTATTGAATTCAGTGGGGCTGCAGTTCCAATATCTCATAGAGGCCGCTACCGCTGCTTTGTCAACATATACTTTAGTTAAATTATTTCAGTTAATTACTTCAGTTAAATTTTGGGCTAGTATACATGGGCAGGCATGTTGTTAGTGGTAGAACAGTAGTTACATAATAACATAAATAGTTAACAGCTTAATGTTAGATAACAAACCCTCTGTTGGTGGGGGGAGAGGGGGTAGGTGAAGTTGGCGAGGGTAATGGGTGTGGGGTTGATGTTAGGTAGGGCCTTCGCCAAAGTGTTCCTTAAATAGATGTGTCTTCATTTTCTTTCTGAGATCTTGCAGGTCACTTGTGGAGCAGATGTCAGTTGGTAGAGCATTCCATAAATATGGAGCAGAAAGTGTGAATGCTCCGTTTGACATTATTTGGCTGCTGCTTCTGTGTGTTGCAGGGATGATCAGTGTAGACTGTGCATTGGTTCTCCTCAGTCTGTCATCTGGTGTCTTGCGGATTAGAGAACATAAATATTCTGAGGAGAGGTTATAGCATGCTTTAAAGATTGTGATAATGGCCTTGCATTTGGCTCTTGCTGTGATAGGTAGCCAGACAAATGTCAGTTATACATCTCCCTGCATAAAGTCAATTCCTCTTCGTCTCTCCGGGCCAGTCCAGGCACTTGAGGGTTGTCAACCTTCTCCAGCAGCTGAGGACTGAAAAAACTGAAGTTTTACTGAAACAGTATCTGGCTCCCCCCTGCTGGTCAAACCTCAGTCTTTCAGTCCTCAGCAGCTGAAGGAGACGTTTATGATCTGGCTCCCGGAGAGAGAGTAGAATTATTGTTTTAAAGTTTATCTTCCTTTTTAATTTTCTTTTATTTGACCTTATCCTCTAAAGTTTCCATCGGGGAAGAAGTTCTAGCAGAGCTCTTCTCGTCAGCTACGCTGATTTCTTCAAGCCATTTTACCTTCCCACGGAGCAGTATAGGCAGAGCCTACCTCAAATACAGCTCCGGTCTCGCAGGAGAAAGTGGACAGTGGTTCTGGGAGCCCCAGTAACCATCCGTCTTCCTCAACAGTCACAGACACTCCACCGCTAGCAGCGGGAGCGAAGGTCTTGGAGGAAGGTTCAGCGCTTACCGGAGTACTCCTTCACGAGGTCAGTCAGATCCCGGGGGTTTAGTTTGGTGGTGTAGTTTCGGCGCGCAGCATACCAGCCCAGCACGATTCGGCGGGATCGGGAGGCGGCGTGTTGATCCGGGAATTAGTTACTCTTGCCTTTTGTTTTTCTCTTCTTTCGTCGCTCTTCGGTTCGCCTGTATGGAAACTAGTCCAGGGTCTGGTGAGGTGTTAGGGGGACTCCATACTTTCTCAGAAACGGCGGGAACGGCGGCCATTTCTGTTTCATCGAAGATTTTACCTTCCAGTCACACAAGCTCTTCAAAGAAAAAGCAAAGGCTAAAAAGCATATTACAGTGGGGGAAGCTCCTTCACTATTACTGCCTGCAGCTCAGCAGAATTTGGAAGCTTCATTTTCTGCTGACTTTATTTTAGCTTTACATAAAGCATACTGTTTAAAATGGCAGCAGGCTCAGCTTAAAGACCAAATCCCTCCACCCTCCCAGATCCTAGAGAAAGGCTTTTCTCCTTTGGACACGGGGGAGGGTACCTCTAAAGCAGTCCATGATTCACAGGGGAGTACCGAGAGCTTCGGTATACCACTCCCGGAGATCCACAGTGTGGAGGAGGGAGAGGTCTTGCTGGACCCGGCCCTGGATCAGTGGGCCACTGATTTAGAGGAAGGGGAATTGGGAGCCAGCGAAGATCCGAGTCTGTTCAGGGTATTTAGGAAAGAAGAATTAGGAGCGCTTATTACACAGACGCTGACAACCTTGAATATTGTGCTGCCACCGGCTCAGGAGCAGCCTTTAGAGGATCCTCTGCTTCAAGGGTTTAAAACTGAGCAGAAGTGTTTTCCAGCACACAGAGTTATGAAGCAGATGGTGGAATCTGAATGGGAATGCCCGGAGGCTACCCTTCGCGGGGCTCGCTGTATCGCCCGGTTGTACCCATTTATGCAAGAGGAGCAAGATTTATTGAAAATGCCGAAGGTAGATGCCTTAGTGTCAGCGGTAACCAAGAAAACAACGATTCCTGTGGAGGGCGGAGCGGCCCTCAAGGATTTGCAGGATAGGAAACTGGAAACTCTGTTGAAACAGACATTTGAGACTTGCGCTCTTTCGTTGAGGGCGGCTATCTGTGGGGCGTATGTTTCCAGGGCATCTATTCGATGGATTCAAGGAGGTGCGCAAGCCAAAGGAGATGAAGAGGAAGGCGCGAAGCTGAAATCAGCCTCGGCTTATCTAGCGGATACTTTCTATGACCTCGTCAGGATTTCAGCGAAGTCCATGGCAGCGGTAATCGCGGCTAGAAGATTCCTTTGGTTACGAAATTGGGCAGCGGATGTTCCATCCAAGACACGTCTTAGTAAACTGCCGTACAAGGGCACTTTGCTTTTTGGAGTCGCTTTGGATAAAATTATGAAAGATTTAGGGGACTCCAAGGGAGGTTGGCTGCCGGAGGACCGTCCGAAAGGCCTAAAGCCTGGCGGTGGGCATAGGGCACCATCGCAGAAGTCTCACAGGTTCAGAGGATCTCGGTTTGCCCCATATCAGAGGAGGCATTTTGTGGCTCACGGGCAGTCCTTTCGAGGGGCGCGGGGGTTCGGCAGAGGTTATTTCGTCACCCAGCCAAACTCCAACAAAAAGCTTCAATGAAGTGAGGTTGGTCCAGATGGAAATTCTGGTGGGAGGACGCTTGCAGCAGTTCCTTTCCATCTGGGCCACCATAACTACGGATCTCTGGGTTCTCGAGGTTATACGCAACGGTTATGCATTCGAACTAGCTCGGCCGTTACGGGACGCTTTCGTGGCGTTGCCATATGGGTCTGCAGAAAAAGCAAAGGCGGTGGCCGAGACTTTGAGGTTGGTTATTTGTTCGGTGCAACCAACAGAGGTGCTTACATCCATAGATCTGACAGAGGCCTACCTTCATATTCCCATCAGGCCAGAGCATCAGAGGTTTTCGCGTTTTGCGGTACCCATGGGTCATTTCCAGTTCCAAGCGTTGCCGTTTGGGTTGGCTACGGCACCGCGAACCTTCACAAAGGTGATGGTGGTAGTAGCAGCAGCATTACGGCGAGAGGGCGTATTAGTGCATCCGTATCTCGACGATTGGTTGATTCGTGCGCCGTCTGTTTCGGAATCGGAGGTGGCAATGGCGCGAGTGGTCAGCCTCCTAGAACAGCTGGGCTGGGTAATCAACCTAGCCAAGAGTCAGTTGCGGCCGGTTCAGAGACTCCTTTATTTGGGTGCGCTGTTCGACACAAAGGTAGGAGCGGTGTTTTTGCTGGAAGGCAGGATACAGAAGATTATGGCTCAAGTAACAGCATTTTTGCGCCTGAAGGCGCCCACAGCGCATGGCATTACTTGCAGCTCCTCGGATCCATGGCGGCGACCTTAGATTTGGCACCCTGGGCTCGAGCGCACATGCGGTCTTTGCAGCACGCGTTACTGACAAGGTGGTCTCCTCAAACTCATCCACTAAGTCAGAGACTGCCTCGTTTGCAGGAGGTGAGCGACAGCCTGCTCTGGTGGTTGGATCCCACCCATCTCTGGGCCGGGATGCCTTTGCGCCAACCAGACTGGTTACTCCTGATGACGGACGCCAGCCTAGCGGGCTGGGGGGGCGCATTGTCAGTCTCAGTTCGCTCAGGGAGTGTGGACGCCGGAGGAGTCGGTTTTCTCCATCAACCTGTTGGAGCTCAGAACGGTACAGTTGGCACTTCTCAAGTTTCGCCATCTCGTCGAAGGGAAGGCGGTGAGAGTTTTCTCCGACAACTCGGTGACGGTGTCTTATATCAATCGGCAAGGAGGAACAGGCAGTGTTGTACTTTTGGAGGAGAGCCAGCAGTTGATGAACTGGGCAAGGCCCACCTGTTGGTTCTCTCAGCGGCACATGTGGCAGGCCGAGACAATGTGCAGGCCGATTATCTCAGTCGACATGCGATCGATCCAGGAGAATGGGAGTTGAACGTGGCAGTGTTTCTTGGTCTAACCCGCCGATGGGGAGAGCCAGTAATGGACCTTATGGCTACGTACGATAATGCCAAGGCGAGTCGGTTCTTCAGCAGGCGCAGAGAACATATGTCGGAAGGGCTCGACGCTCTTGCCCAGCCGTGGCCGTCAGTAGGGCTGCTTTATGTGTTTCCTCCATGACCTCTGATAGGGCGAGTTCTTCGACGCATAGAACATCACGGCGGACGCGTGCTTCTAGTGGCTCCGGATTGGCCCAGGAGACCATGGTATGCGGATCTAGTCCGTCTTCTGGCAGACAATCCGTGGAGATTGCCGGCTCGAACAAATCTCATGAGTCAGGGTCCGCTGCTTATGCCGGACGTGGATCGCTTCTCGCTTACGGCTTGGCTCTTGAGCGGCAAAGGTTGAGGCGTAGAGGTTATTCTCCGTCGGTAGTAGACACTCTCTTGAGGGCCAGAAGATTTTCCACTTCCCTAGCGTATGTTCGTGTTTGGCGGATCTTTGAATGCTGGTGTGGGAACGCGGGCTACGGCCGGACAACTCTGTCGTGCCTGTCATTTTGTCTTTTCTCCAGGACGGTTTGGATAAAGGCTTGGCGCTCGCCACTCTCAAAATTCAGTTGGCAGCGCTGGCATGTTTTCGGGGTAAGATACAAGGAAGGCTGCTTTCAGGCCATCCCGATATTCTACGGTTCTTGAGAGCGGTGAAAAACATGCGTCCTCCAGTGCGACCAGTGGTTCCTGCCTGGGATCTCAATTTGGTTCTGGAGGCGTTGGCGAAACCTCCCTTTGAGCCAGCAAGAGAGGTGCCGCTCAAAGAAAACTCCTGGAAAACCGTCGTCTTAGTAGCTTTGTGTTCGGCGAGAAGAATGTCGGACCTTCAAGTGCTGTCATGTAGAGAGCCTTTTCTGCTGTTCTCGCAAGAAAAGGTGGTGTTGCGTCCAGTTCCTTCCTTTCTGCCAAAGGTGGTGTCCAGTTTTCGTGTAAATCAAACGGTTTTTCTTCCAACTTTTAGGGATAAGGAGGGGGAACTCATCGATAGGGTTCTCTGAAAGTTGGACTTAGGTAGAGTCCTTAAAAGGTATCTACGGCGGACAAAGCCATTTCGCAAATCGGACAGGCTGTTTGTGTTATTTGGAGGTCCGCGAAAGGGGGAAGCGGCCTCCAAGGCATCCATCGCTAGATGGGTTAAATGCGCCGTAGCAGCGGCGTATCAGGCAAGCGGAAAGACTCCTCCGGAGCTTTTCCGAGCTCATTCAGCTTGTAGCCAGGCAATGTCCTGGGCTGAGCTAGCCTTGATACCGTCTGTGGATATTTGTAGAGCGGCTACTTGGTTGTCGCTGCACACTTTTTCAAAGCATTATAGATTGGATGTTCAGGCCAGACGGGATGCAAGTGTAGGAGCATCGGCCATCATTGCAAGCCTAGCGGGTCCCCCCCAGAGTTAGGTACTGCTTTGGTACTTCCCTCAAGTGCCTGGACTGGCCCGGAGAGGCGAAGAAGAAGAAATTAGACCTTACCTGCTAATTGTCTTTCCTTGAGTTCTCTCCGGGCCAGTCCAGGTCCCACCCTATTCCGTTGGCAATATATCAGTATTTTGGTTTCAAGCATCCGCTGGAGTTTGGAGAGGTTCTCTTTTTGCACTTCAAAGTATAGGGCTGTCTGGCGGGAGGTTCAGAAGGTGTAGTGCTGGATCTTCCTTTCATAGACACTAGCGGATATGGTTGACGTGGGCTTCCTAGGTTTTGAGTCGGGGATTGCTTTCCAGAATGTCAGTAAAAAAAAAACAAAAAAAACCGCACATAAGCAGACGGACTGAGCACGTGGTTTTAGGTGGGCTCAGTCGGTTACTTGTCTTTAGCTGGTGGGACAGTTTCACATAGGTTCTTTAGTTTTCATTTGGCTGCTTGTTACTTTAAGACTGAGGTTTGACCAGCAGGGGGAGCCAGATACTGTTTCAATAAAACTTCAGTTTTTTCAGTCCTCAGCTGCTGGAGAAGGTTGACAACCCTCAAGTGTCTGGACTGGCCCGGAGAGAACTCAAGGAAAGATAATTAGCAGGTAAGGTCTAATTTCTTCTTTAACTTTATGAATAACTCAATATTTACTCAGACTACTTTCAAGTAATTTTGCATAAACCTTTTTAATCCATATTCAGTAAAGAGATTGTTCATTTTTGACCAACATTGGAACGTTACGTAGCTCTTGGACATCCACAATGACTGCATCAGCAAAATATTCCTCATAAGTCCCATTCCATTCTTTATACTGGTACATCTTCAAACATCAGTGGGGAAAGAGCCTTTTTAAACACCTTATAGAACTCAGATGGAATGCCCTCTGGGCCAGGTGTCTTCCTAACTTGCGTAGAATTGATAACTTCCTTAACGTCCACTACTGTAAATGGGGATTGCAATAAGTGATTATCTACATCCGCTGTGGATGCTGCATTGTGTCCAGAAATTGCTATAAACCCTGATTATCATTTCAAGGTTTGGAAACCAATATATTTAATAAAAAAATGTGTAAATTTTTGCAACTTATCTTGCACTGAGGTGGTACCTTGCCTCACCCCTCCCCCCCCACTACCACACACACACTTCTTCCCTGAGTGTTTGAGTAATGGTCCTAACTTTTATGCACTTTAAGTAGTTCGCCAGCAGCTAGCCACTTTTTTTATTAACAGAATGGTACCTCTCACATTCAGTAAAAATTTCTACCCTGTATATTTCATAGCTTATTTTAATTGTATTTGAGCCTATACAGCGGTCCTTTTTGCCCCGATGGCCACCGGTTTTAAAAAATGTGACAGATGCTCCAAGAACATGTTGCTCACAGACACCCATGACTGCTGTCTCCGGTGGCTGGGGACCGACCATAACCCGGAGCTCTGCTCTCTTTGTAAGAAAATGTCCGCCAAGGCCCTGCTAACTCGTAAGCAGATGTCCAACGACATTTTCCGTAAGGCAGCCCTGGAATCCCTGGGGTCATCCTCTGCTGTCTTCCCCCCTGCGCTTGCGGGATCCTCTGCAGTGGCTCCGCTTCCAAGACAACACTCCGATCAGGGGTCCCCCGAAGTGGGGAGAGACAAAAAGAAGACCACCTCGAAGTCGCTGTCGGGGTCTCCGGACAAGCGTGAGTGTTTCTGTGCTCGGTCGACAGTCCTAGGAACAGATATAGATCCAAAGGCAGGTCTCCCTCTGCATCTCCTAATCCAGTAAGAAGTCACAAAAGAAGCAGACATGCATCAGGTGGACAATCCGAAGACCCTGTAGATCCTTCATGCTCTCTCTTCTCTGCAGCTCCACCCCCTCCCCGACGTCAGACACGCAGTCCCCATTGGGATTTTCACATGGATTCTCTCTGGAGAGGAGGTGGACGCGACTACTATCAATATCCACACAACTCACCACACAATGCCAGGGACCACCATCCGTACCCCTCACTGGGTCAGGGCAGAGGGCTGGGCCTCATGTCCAAGAGAAGGTTGGACTGGGACGAGCGGCATTATTAATCTGTCCAGTTATCAACTTAGTGATACAGAAATACAAGTTTTAGAAAAAGGATTATCCTTTGTGCCTACAAAAGCACACGATAAATTCACCACCCATATTGAACTGTTTAAGTTCTTTCGGAAATTGAAAATTATTAACTATTTTGGCAATGTCGAAGACGCTAATACCGGTCCTTCAGTCATTAAAAAATCATCAACTTTGATGCCACCGCCTAATACCGATCCACTAATCACAGCTTATGAGAAAGTGGTCCTATCTAGAATAAATCAATTATATCATAAGAAAACTAAAGCTAAAGTTTATTATACTTTTTCTAAGGCACAGAAGTTAGCACTACATAATCTTCGTAATAATAACTCAATAATTAAACCTGCAGACAAGGGTGGGGCTTTAGTAATTCAAGATCGCACTGCTTATATCGCTGAGGTTACGCGTCAACTCAGTAACACAGCCTTTTATGAAAAGATTTATGATGATCCGACAAAACAGTTGCAGCAACAAATAGACAAGGTATGTAGGTAGTCAAACTGGTTACTTGACATCTAAAGAAATATCATTTCTTACAGTATCACATCCAGTTACCCCAACAATTTACATGATTCCTAAAATCCATAAAACTCTTGAGAATCCCCCAGGCCGTCCCATAGTTTCGGCCATAGGATCCCTCCTTGAACCTATATCAAAATTTCTTGACATTTTTTTAAGACCTTTTGTCTCTAAAGTAGACTCCTATGTGCAAGATTCAACCCATATCATTAATATACTACAGAGTTTTTTAGGGTATCATGACAAATTAGTATTGGTTACTTTGGACATTAATTCACTTTACACTAACATACCTCAAAAAGCAGCCATAGAGATTTTAGCTAACACTTTGATTCAAAGGCCAAAGCCTGTTCGCATCCCCACTTTCTATCTCACACAGCTAGCCTCCATAGCCATGATGGAAAACTATTTTGTGTTTAAAGGAATATTTTACAAGCAAGTAAAAGGGGTGGCCATGGGCTCGTCGATGGCCCCAGATGTTGCTAATTTATATGTGGCGAATTTTGAGAAGCTATTTTTAAGCTTCCATCCTTTTAAATCCCATATACGTCTATGGAAGAGATACACTGATGAAGTTTTATTGATATGGACGGCACTGAATCAGTTCTACAGCAATTTTTCCATTGGCTTAACAATTTGGATTCCAATCTACAGTTTGAAGGTACATTTAGTTCTGAACGTATAGCGTACCTTGATATAATGATTAGAAAGGGAGATAATGGATTTGTCACAGATTTATATTGAAAACCCACTGATCGCAATACTCTTTTGCAATATGATAGTTTTCACAATACTTCTTTGAAAAACAATTTGGCCGTAAGCCAGTTTTTAAGAATTAAAAGAATTTGTACCACTGATACAGATTTTGAAAAACACGCGTGGGTATCCCAAACACTGTATCAAAAAAGCCTTTCTTAGGGCCTGCAAGACAGATCGTACGGGTCTCTTACAGAAGAAGCAACATCTAAAAACTGACAGTTGTCTGTTTGCTTACTTTTTCTCACCATTCCAAAGAGATCATTAACATATTGAAACAAGAATGGTATTTGCTAGCTACTCTACCCACTTTTGCATCTAAAAATGTCATGGTAGCTCATAAACGCAATCCTAACCTAGCAAATATTTTGGTACCATCAGCCCTTACATACCGCAAGCCATTACCTAAAATTAAGGGCCATTTTAAGTGCGGAAGTTGCTCTGTTGTTCACACACAATCACAGTCAAGGAAGTTTTTATTCATCCAGTCAACGCAACAAAAAATTTATATAAATAATTTTTCTAATTGCAAAACTGACAAAGTGATTTATTTGATAGTATGTCCTTGCAATTTAGTCTATGTTGGTAAAACCATATGACAGATTCGTACTAGGATTATAGAGCATAGAAGTTGTCTACAAAGGAAAATTTCGGATAGTCCACTTGTGGCACATTGGCTGCAAAAACAACATACCATTAATGATCTTAAATATTTAGTTATTAAGACAGTAGTTCCCCATTGGAGAGGGGGAGATGTCAATAAGATATTGCTCAAATTAGAGCAGAGATACATTTTTGAACTTAACAGTTTGGAACCGAATGGATTAAATCAAGAGGTAGATCTGTCAGTGTTCCTATGATTTGCATGTTTCTATGTCATTGTTTAAATTAAATTGGATACAATTTTACAGTTTAAAACAATCAACTTTGTTATTTTCTACGTGTAGCACAGAGCTAGTTAATACCATGGATTTAACTGTCTCACAGTTTAAATGTCATCGTTTATGTCGTTTTTTTTGCTCACCACCTTTATTACTTGACCAGGAAATAATTTATTTTTTACACTTAAATTAGTTCATTTCCTATGGTTTCTTATCTATTCTTTATCTATTTATTTATTTATTTATGTATTCATACACAACGGCATTCACATTGTTTACAATACAGATTTTATGCACACATTGTTTACAATACAGATTTTATGCTAGCGCGTTTTTAATGGTTTTATTAATTGGTTTTATACTTTCTACTCTTATTTATCAATCTTATTTTTGTGCTTTTTATTTGATTTACTTACATACTAAGGGGTCCACCCTCTATGCCACAATTAGATTGGGTGGAGATGAGCGTCTGTTCCCTTTAGGGCCAAATGATTTTTATTTATTGCCTGAAACCTGGTCCACAGTGAATACATCAGTGTCTTATATGATTACACCAAAACAACTTCTACTAATTTTTGTTTAAGCAGTTTCTTGATTACTTCCATGCCACTCTATGCACGGCATGTATCCTCAGCGGTGAGTTGGCCACGCCCCCTACTTTTGGTGCGGTTTTTGGCATCTTCATAATCCACTCTTTATCGCTCTACCGGCTTTCATTGATCGCATCTCAGCAGCGTGGCTCTATTGACAGGTACAGTTGCTTCAGTTTCCCAACGGCATAGGCATAGTACTACAAAGTTCTCTTAATATATACTTTTTAACAGATGTTTTTAGTATATAAGTATTGGTTTTTGTTTCAGAAGGCGTTTCTTGTCCGTATAGACAGATCTCTTATGTGAACAGGATCCCTTAGTTTTGGCGGTCTTTTAGTATACTTTGTGCTCACGTTTAATGTATCATGCCTCAATGCTTTTTAAAATGAAATTGACACCATGTTTTAATGTGTTGATTATTTATTACTCTTAATATCACACAAGATTAGTTTTTAACATATATATTTTATAATATATCTTCTCATCATACAAGTATCAGTTTAATCACTTCAGAAGGTGTTTTTTGTCTTTGGCGACAGTTCGTCTTAGAGAAGAGATCGCCCAGTTTTGGTAACTTTTTAATATTCCTTCTGCTCATGTTTTTAAAGATAATTTGCCCTAAAGTTTTTTTAAGCCATGTTCTTTTAAAATCAGTTTTAAGCGACGTTTTACTGTGCCGTTTATTTATTATCAATACCACATTAGGCCAGCCAGGTCTTTTTAGGCATATTCACAATTTCTCATTATTAATATTTATAATCCTCTGTTCCTGACTAGTTATACAATGGTTTGCATTAGCTATGCAATTTAGTATATTTATAATAGCATAAGATTGTGACTATACATGTCCTCTTGTTATTAACCATACAAGTATAGTTCCTTTTGCCTCCTTTTCCTGGTGTTTTAGAGGTAATTGTGCCTCTGCAGTTTTAATAATAGGTTTGGCTCTATTTCATTACTATTTTCATTTTAGTCAATATGTTAGTTTTCCTACAGATTATTTTTAATGTTATATTGCAGTTTTATTAGATACACAACAGTTTTATTTTGCTAGAGCCAATTGTTACCAGTTCATGGTGATGACTACAATATAAGAGGATTACGACTAGGGTCCTTGTACCCACAGTGCTTAAATGTGAGTAACATGTTGTATTTATGTCTGTACATTGGTTTTTACATTGATTGAGACTTCAATTTGCCCTGCGTCTACCCTATATATTTTTATACACTTTTTCTTGTATCTGTGGTTTTATTTATTTATCAGTCATATTGAATACTCATTGTGTTTTTATTGTTATATTTATGGTTATACATTTTAATTGTAACCAACATGCCCGGTTAAATTAATTTTGTTTGATTCATTATGTTTTTGATGTGTTTTGTTTTATATTTTATATTAAAGTACCCACCCCCCGAAGAAGGCATCCGCCGAAACGCGTTGGGGATTTAATAAAGCACCTGTGCTCATCCTCTACTCTTGCTTTTTGTGTATTGTTGGTTGTTTTTTGCAAGAGAGTTTCTTGCTCCCTTTGTGGGAGTTGCAGGGACTCACATCCACGTGGGCTTCCCAAATGTTGGCACTAGAGTGCAGCATTTCTGCCTTCTTAGCTGCCCAGCAGGCGCTTCTGCCCAGTACAACTGGCCCGCACCTCGAGACCAAGGTTCCCCCGAGAGGAACCTAAACCTGCCCATAAAACCCCTGAGAGCCGTGGGCCTCATGAAGGGTCCTCGGCGCCATTCTCGCTCTCTGTCCCGCTCCTCGGGGGTGAGGTCTTCCAAAGCCTCCAGCTCCAAGCAGTCCTCGGATTCTGGACAGGGCGACCAACCTGACTCTAGACTTCTTTTTGGACCTCTCGGGCTGGGAGTTAGACGGTGATACCTCCCCAGAGACCCGCCCTCATAGGGACCTTCCCTCGGACCCGTCCCCACCCACCTCCCAGAGGTGTTCACCTCCTGAGGACATGTCCTTCCTGGTGTTGGTGTGGGACATGACAAGGGCCTTCAAGCTAGTCACGCGGGCAGAGGAACTAGATATCTTACAATATGAGTCCCCACCCCGGGAGTCTTACGGTCCCAGTACCTCCCATTCTGTCCTGACTGCTCCTCCGCATGTGGGAGGCGCCTGCCTCGGTCCCCATCGTAAGCAAACGCCTCAATGCTATGTATAGGGTCCAGCAAGGCCCGGGGTTCCGAAAGACCCAGCTCCCGCACATCTCCACGGTAGTGGAATCGACGATGCCGAAGCAAAAGAGCCTGAAGTCACATTCTTTGGTCCCGCCGGGCAGGGAGTCCAGGGCCCTCGACGCCCTGGGGTGCAAGGCCTATTAAGGGTCCATGCTGATAAGCCATATTCAGGCCTATCAACTGTACATGGGCATGTTCCTGCGCGACCTCGCCAAAGAGCTCGGCGGATTTTCCTCAGATCTTGGTGGTGAACACCTTCTCAGGTTCCAGACCCTCCTGAGGTCAGTCGCAAACTGCTGGAAGTACCTCTCCTGCGCTGCGTAAGACGGGTTTATATCTTCCACCCGAGTAGCAGCGGCCTACATCTGGGCCCGGTGCCAGGCATTGCTCCATTCTCCAGAACCAAGCAGGAAGTCAGTCCTCACACATGGGTGACATCGACGTCGATGGAGCCCTTGCGGAGCATTTCCCCAGCTTTCCATGAAAGCCTTTGGGAATGCAGGCGCGCATGCTCGGTTCCCTTCCTGCCTAAAGGTGCCATCTTGCCTCAGTTTCTCTTTTTCTGTGAAGCCCACCAGACGTGTGTCCTCGTCATCCCGGAAAATAGTTCGATTTTTTGGCAATCCTTCGCTATTTTTCTTCTCCAGTTCGACGTCGGTTCCCCTTCCGCCGGGTTCGGTACACCGGTATCGAGCCCGATCTTCTTTTTTTCATTTTTTGTCCTTCGTGGATGGCGTTCGCGCCCTTTTTTTCTTTTTCCCTGGAAGGCCGGTCCTTTGACCTCGCGGGGACTCTTTTTTCCCCGATGGCTTCCAGTAGCTTTAAAAAGTGTGATCGGTGCAAGAAGCTGATGTCTCTCACCGACACACACGACTGCTGCCTTCGGTGCCTCGGTCCTGACCACGATCCTAAGACGTATGGACCATGTGGGAAAATGTCTTCCAAGGCACTGCAAAGTCGTCAGCACCAAAAGGAAAGACTTTTTTCTGACTCGGCCTTCGGCCGGGCCCGGACCTCGTCTGAGGCCTCAACATCTTGGGAATCTGATCCCGAGCACCGTCAGGGCTCCTCGGACAGGGGGTCCCCCGACCAGGAACGAAAGAGGAAGAAGAGGCTCGCGAGGGCGTCGTCGGAAGAGGTCCCTGGCTCCTCGAGGGCTAGGTCTCAGACCCCCGACCGTCGCCCCGGGCCCGTGGAACAGGAAAAGCCTTCCAAAGTTCCTCGAGTGGAGTCGGAGTCTGCTGGACACGTAAGTCCTGTAGTCCTCGTGGACTCTCCTCCCAGAGAGCTGACGTCGGGCCCAGCGCCGCCGGGGCCCGAGTCGGGGGCTGCTGAGTCTCCTGAGCTGGGTCTCAGGTTGACAGCCTCGGAGAGCAGACTGTCTGCCTTCATGGAACAGCAGCAGGCACTGATGGCCAGCCTGTCTGGCGCATCTGCCCCAACAATCGGGACATCGACATCGAAGTCGACCCCGGAGACCGAGCCGATACTAGACACCATGAAGGCTCGAGGTCGACCTCGGTCGAGGTCTCCCTCAACCTCCCGTTCGGGACCGAGGGCGTCGACACCGGTGCCTTCGGCGTCGGGGTGGGTGCTCCAGGCCCCGTGCGGTCGGACCCCGATTCCTCATCGGACGAGTCCGCCTGGGAGACGGAGGACAAGGAGTCCCCCGACACATTCAGGACTCGGTGCGTTCCTTCGGACTCACCGCAGTCTGAACCCCGGAGTAGATCCCCTCCGGAGGATACCCGGATCTCCAGGAACAAGCAGGAATGAGTCTTCACATATGGGTTTTGTCGGTACCGACGGAGCCTGCGCGGGAACGCTCCCCAGCGTCCTTAAAGAAAGCTTTTGGGAGCATCCCACAGCGCCTGCGCGCTGCCTCTCTTCAGTTCTTCTTATCTCCAGGAACAAGCAGGAATGAGTCTTCACATATGGGTACGTCGGTACTGACGGAGCCTGCGCGGGAACGCTCCCCAGCGTCCAATCAGAAAGCTTTTGGGAGCATCCCTCAGCGCCTGCGTGCTGCCTTCCCGCCTTTCCAACTGTCTCTCCTTAGTTTCCCTCTGTTTCTGTCTTGAATTTTTGGACCTGTAAGGCCTCTCCATTATGGAGCCGCCTTCTGCCTTAACTGTGGAAATGCAGTTTTCTTTTTAGACTCCAATAACTGGTGTCTAACCTGTTTGTGTCCTGACCCCTTTCATCCAGAGCCATCAGGCTACAATTTTATGAGAAGAAATTCTCCATTTCGAGTTTCCCTCGATGCCGTTTTCCCTTCCAGTGTAAGGGCACCGACCATTTCTTCTCTACAGGATCAGGTAACCCATAAACAGTCTGTTAAGACTAGCCAATCCTTGGCTTCAAAACCCCGGCGGGAGTCTTCGGTCTCCAAAGCCATTCAGGGGTTTCAGGTTGTTCCTGGGGCTCACCCCTCACAGAACATACCTGAGCCATGCTCGGGGGTGGCATCCGCTTCGAGCGCTACCGATACCCCGGCATCGGCACCGGTGTTGAGTATTCCACTCTTCGCCACAGATCGTCATCGGGCGTCCTCGGTACCTTCGGGACCAGTCGATACGTCCCAGATTGACTTTCCAGTATCGACAGCATCGCAGATTCTACCACCGACGTCGGTACCCTCCAGATATGCATCGATAGACTCGCTTCCTTCGATGCCGAGTCTAGAATCGATATCTAGTCTGGAAGACTGGGTACCGACACGTCTCGGAACTGACACGCACCGATTCCGGATGCGCGGTACCGAGGATATTCACCGAGACTTTAGAGTTTCCTCGGTACCGTTTGAGCAGCCTCCGCTGACTGTTTCGGTGTCGGTATCGCCTTCGATTCCGGCTCAGCTACCGGTATCGGTGTCGATGCTGGTACCTGCAGTAGCATCGGGACCAGCTCCATCCATGCTTTTTTCACCAGAATCGCTTCTTTCTATACCTAGTTTGGAATCGATACCTAGCATGGACGATTCAGTACTGACGGTTTCAAGTCATACCCGCCAGTCCCAGTATTCATTCATTAGAGATCTTGTTTTGCACCAGACAAGTGCATCCTCTGGTGCCCAGCCTAGTTCTTCGAGTTTAGCCTGTCCAAGGATTGTTCCCATTGGAGATCCTTCTTTTCAGAAATTTCTCCTTGACATGGCAACATTCCTGGCTATTCCTATTCCTGGCTATGATCCTACATATGGCTTTTCTGGAAAAAAGGAAAATATAATGCTTCCTTTACATCATTCTTTACAGGATCTTCTTCTGAAAATATGGGAAACACCTTTAAGGGCTTCCTCACCTTCTACAGCAACTGCTCTTCTGTATCAGGTGCCCCCCTCTCCAGGGATTCAAAAGACTCAACTTCCCCATCATTCCATTGTAGTGGAATCAGCAATGAGGAAGAAAAAAAGCAAGAAGAAGCATTCTTCTTTCCCGCCAGGTCGTGCATCTAGAACACTAGATGCTTTTGGACGTCAATCCTTCCAAACATCTATGCTGGCAACAAGGATTCTCTCATATATTTTTTATATGAGTCTATCCCTTCAGGAGGTCACAGAGAAATTATCTCTTTTGACTCCTTTTCTTTCAGAGCCCAAGGCTGCAGACTATTCCTTGCTTCTTAGTCATAGCCAGAATATCTCTAGGTTTCTTTCTCGTGCTTCCCTAGACTCCTTTGAGTCTGTTAGCAGAACCTCTGCTATAGCCATTCAAGATGAGGATAATCAGACGCCTCAAGCCACTCCTCACACCAGATCATTTCCGCACAGTCTGTCAAGCTCTAATAACTCCCGTACTCAACTTCTGCAACCCGATCTATACAGGTATGTCAAAACAGTCACTCAGACCGCTCCAAATGGCCCAAAACATGGCGGCACAAATAATATCCGGAGCATCAAAACAAGAACACATCACTCCCATACTAAAAGACCTACACTGGCTCCCAGTCACCTTACGTATCAAATACAAGACAATCCTAAACATATTCAAAATCAAACACAGGAACTCTGTCCACAGCCTTCAACGCCTCATACAACCCGATGTCAGTACAAGACCTAGAAGAAGAGCCACATCGGACACAATCATCACGCCTATAGACTACACGAAGGCATGCAAGTCCACCTGCTCTTCCTGGAGCACTACGGCCCAAACACATAATGGGAGCAACAGCCACGAACTAACGACTTACACACCCACTCATGCTACATAACACTGTACAAAGCTCATGCTGTAAATAGCGCACGCTAATCAACCTACCCACACGCATTCACATCCACTGTACAGTATAAGCATACCTGAACACAAATACCAATTCCTTGATTGTTTGCTGTGTACTCCGCCTTGATTGAAGGATAAGGCAGGCTAGAAATACCCTTTAAATAAATAAATAAATAAATAAATGTCAACTGAGTGTTGGCTGGACTGGCAAAGAGGTCCATCCGAGGGGTCCCCCAGAGCCAAAACAGCTGTTGAACTCCTCTGGGGTCTAACTGCCATTCGTGCGGCTGGAGGACCATGCTCAACCTGCCCGCAAGGGTATTTTCCTGACCCAGCAGATAAACTGCACTCAGGAGCATTCCCTAGCTGACTGCATATGAGCAGAGGGAAATGATCCTGTAACCCCCCTGCTTGTCCAGCTAGAACATGACAACCTGATTGTCCATCTGGACCATTTCCGGCTGGTGCTGTATGCAATGGCAGAGGGCTTGGAGGGCCAGAAATATGGCCCTGAGCTCCAAGAGGTTGATCTGTTGTTGGCTTTGCGCCCTGGACCAGGTGCCCTGCGTGCGGAGGCCTCCACAGTGAGCTCCACAACCCTTCGAGAGGCGTCCATGGTGAGGACCAGCTTGGGGATGGGGGTCTGGAAGGGCTTGCCTGACCATAGGTGTTCTCACTTGCCACCAGTTGAGCGATTCCACCAGCGGGCAGGTCATACGCATTTTGTCCCTAAGGTGATTGGTGGCCTGTGTCTACTGGGATTGGAGGCACTATTGGGTTGCCCTCATGTGGAGGTGGACATCCAGTGTAACATGCCCGTGGATGCCATGTGGCCGAGCAAACGGAGCATGGAGCGAGCCGGCACTAAGCGTTGGCACTGTACCTATGCGGCCAGAGCCTTGAGGCAGCTTACCCTGTCTAGGGGGAGGAAGGCCTTGGCCTGGTGGGTATCCAACTGCACTCCTAGAACTCCAAGCTTTGCATAGGAGTGAGATGAGACTTAGTGTGGTTTATTACGAAGTCCCGGTGTTCTAGGACACTGATGGTATGGCCTGTGGCCTGCTGTTCATCAGTGTCTGTTTCTCCTTTTATGAGCCAGTTGTCCAAATAGGGGAAGACGAAGGCCCATTGGAGGCGGAGATAGGCAGCCACCACCGCCAGGCATTTGGTGAAGACCCTGATTGCAGAGGGCCATCCCGAAGGGTAGCATCCTGTATTGGTAGTGGCCACCCTGGACCATGAATCTGAGATAATGTCTGTGACTGGGATGGGTGAGGATGTGGGTGTAAGCATCCTTTAAATCCAAGGAGCATAGCCAATCTTCCTGCTGGAAGAAGGGCAGCAATGTTCCAAGGGAGAGCATCCTGAACTTCTCCTGCACCAGGAACTTGATCAGGTTCCACAGGTCTAGGATGGACCTGAAGCATCCGGTTCTTTTTGGCATGAGGAAGTGCCAGGAGTAGAATCTCTTGCCCTTTTAGCAGTGGGGCACTGGTTCCATGTTCCATGAGTAGAACCTCTTGCCCTTTTAGCAGTGGGGCAATGGTTCCATGACCCTGCCTTCGAGTAAACCTGTGAGCTCCTGCTGGAGCAGGGTCTGGTGTAGGGTAGTCCTGGAGGGTTCTCCTGGAAAGAAAGAGGGGGGTGTCTGGTCCAGGTGGAGGAGGTAACTCTCCTTGACCACCTTGAGGGCCCAGGCATCGGTAGTGATGTTTGGCCACCAGTGGGTAAAGTAGACCAGACATCCCCCTGTCGGCAGCTTACCTCCTGAGGGTAGAGGGGCTATGCCAAAGGAGTCAAAACACCCCCCATATGGGGCAGGAGCTGGCATCGGGGCCTTGGAAATCCTGTGCTTGCGGGGGACCTGTGTGTGCCCCTTGGCATGCTGCCCCTGCTGTGGAGCCTGGGAAGGCTGGTACTGCTGATAGCCTCAGTAAGCCAGTCCCTTCCTCGGGTAGAGTGGCTTTTTCCCCCAAGGCCTTCCGCTTGGACAGAGTGGTGGTCTTCCTAGAAAGTCTAGTTATTATCAGGAATTCAGACTCAAGCTCTGCAGCCTTGTCTGACATTGGCTTACCAAAGAGGTTCTTCCCTTGGTATGAGACATTGACAAGTTTGTCTTTGATCCATTGCTCCAGGTCAGAAAATGATCCAGTTCTGGGGCCGGGCGCTGATACCTGCTGCGACCACCCGTGCTGTGGACTCAGAGCCATCCTAGACTGCTCAAGACAAACTTAGAGCAGTCACAGACACCTTTGACCGGGTTCTAGAACCGTTTGAGGGGTTCCTCAGAAAGGCTGGCGTAGAACCCAGTGAGCTCTCTCCCCAGGTCCCTCAGGTGCATACCCATGTATAGTTGGCATGCCTGGATCAGACAGGCCAGCATCAAGCCCTGGTAGCATTTTCTGCCGAAGGCGTTGATGGTCCTGGCTTGCCTGCTTGGGGGCACCGACGAATAATAATTCTGGCTTTTAAGCTGATGCATAGCAGACTCCACCAGCATGGAGTTGTGCGGAAGCTGAGACTTCCTGAAGCCCGAGCCCAGCGGACTCTGTACATGGCTGACTATGGGCACCGAGGCGGGTGACTCCCACATTGTGAAGAATAGCCTTTCCAGAATGGCCGGGACAGGCACCGTGAATGACTCCTTTGGCAGGGACTCATATTGGAGGATCTTGAGCTCCTTCATGAGAGGGTCCTCCTCCGGGTCAGTGGGAAATTCCAATGCCTTTGGCATGTCCCACACAAATTCGAGGAATGCTGTGTCCTCGGTTGATGACCTGCACCTGACCTCGGGTGGAGACTGATCCAATGGCACGTTGTGGTGATTGCAAGTGTCCCGGAATGTCTTGTCCTCAGACTCCAGTCAGAGTATTCTGTGGAGGACTCAATGGTGAGCCGTGCCAGCAATGGGAGTGGAACTGGTGGTCCATGGGCCTTCGAGGTTGCGTGGCCAGAGCCATGAGCACTGGTCAAAGATGATAGATGGCCTGAGGAGCAGGACCATTATCAAGACCGCTGTCGAGGATCGACTCGAGGCTGTAAGCTCACGAAGATTGGCTTGACAACCGAGGACGTCCTCAAAGTCAATGTCCCAGTGGTCTGGACAGATGAACTGGCTGATCCAGACAACTGTGCCCACTGCACCTCCAGGAAGGCAGACAGGCTGCGCTCCAGGGACTCCATCCTGGACTCCAGTCCAGATGGTATAGCAGCCTTTGGTGCAGACACCGGGGTAGCCAGGTCCGGCACCAGCGATGAGGGGGAGTCCTTGACTAGGATGGCCTCGGAGGTCAGAGGCAGATCACCAGTGGCAGATTCCTTCCTGGGGATGGTCACTCCTGCTCCAACACCTCGGGCCTTCTTCGAGGGCTGAGGGATCTGGTGCAGGGTTTGTCCACTTTCACAGAGGCCTGTGAAGATGTCCTCAAGGATTTCTTCTTTCTTTTGCGTTCCTAATCCGAGGAACCCCTGTTGGAGGACCTGCTTGCCTGGATGGTTGCCATGGGGACACTACGCTACTTCGGGGTCTTGGATAGAGCCCTGGATTGTGGAGTCACCAAGGACTCTGGGGCAGAGTCTGACCTGGAGAAAATTTAGTCATGCTTCTCATGATGGAGTCCGATTGCTTTAGTGGACATTTGCTTGCAGAGGCTACAAACCTCTGGATCATGTTCGGGACCAAGACAACAGAGATAGCAATCATGTTTGTCGGTGAGGGACATATTTTTGGAGCACCAATCACACTTCTTGAAGCTGCTGGCCATTGGGGGGAAAAAGTACTTCGGTGAGGTCCAAGACCCGAGGAACTGCAAGCCGACGGAAAAAAGGTGTGAAGCCATGCCGGGGAAAAAGAACTAGGGAAAAAAGTACGGTCCGAGACACAATGCCCGGCAAGCGAACTCTGAGGTTGGAAAGGAACCGGTCGCAGCTGGAGAAAAAGCACACACACTATAGCAGGAATGTCCAACAGGTAGATTGCGGAGGGGTCAGAGATAGATCGCCAGCCCCACTTGGCTCCTTAAGGCTGCAACGGGCCCAACTCCGCCAGGTGCACCGCCGTTGGTCTCGCCACCCCTCTCCTGATTTATATGTCCGTTTCAAACAGCTTTATGCTGCTTACCGTTTGGCCATCCAATCTGCCAAGCGGGCTTATTACGAGGCTGAAATTACTGAAGCGGCAAACTCTTCTTGTCAGCTCTTTCATATCCTGCATAAACTTTCATCCACTAGTTCTCCACGCGCCATGGCCACTCAGTCCCCAGACCCCCATTCGTTGGCTACTTTCTTTTCCCAGAAAGTTCTTGACCTTCGTGCTTCCTTTCCTACTCCCCCTCCACCCCCGCCCTTGCCACCTGCTTCCCCTTACAACCCAGTTGCCACTGATCATGCGCTGTTGTCGTCTTCCGCTATGCCCAATCGGGCTCTTGCCCATACATGGTCCTCTTTTCATCTGATCCTCCCTGCTGAAATTCTTTCGACGCTATCCACTTCCCGTAAGACCACATGCTCCCTTGACCCTATTCCTTCTCGTTGGCTGTCTGAACCCTCCCTACAGCTGGTCCCTATTATCACTACTATCATTAATACAAGTTTCTCCTCTGGTTTGTTCCCCTCTCCTTGGAAATCGGCTGTTGTCCATCCACTCTTAAAACAACCTTCCCTTGATCCTTCTGTTCTTGCCAACTGGCGCCCTGTTTCAAACCTCCCCTACCTGGCCAAACTTCTGGAACAATTTGCATTCCGTCAGTTGTCTTCCCATGTTGAGTCCACAAACACACTTCACCCACGGCAGGCCGGTTTTCGTCAGGGTCACAGCACTGAGACTGTCCTTCTTGCCGTTCTAAATGAAATACACGTTGCACATGACCGTGGTGATCTCACTCTCTTGGTTTCTCTTGATTTATCCGCGGCTTTTGATTTAATTGATCACACTCTTCTTCTCACTCGTCTTGCTGAGGTGGGGTTACGTGGTGCAATTCTTCTTTGGTTTCGTTCTTTCCTCACTACCCGCTCCTTTTCTGTTACTTTAAATGGTAAGTCTTCCAGTTCTTTTCCTCTTACTTGCGGTGTCCCCCAAGGTTCTGTTTTGTCCCCTCTGTTGTTTAATATTTTCCTGGCCCCTTTGCTTCTGGTACTACAGCAATACCCTGTGTCCTGTTATGTCTATGCAGATGACATTATTTTGCTCTTTCACACCTCTCCACTTCTCCTAGATCTTTCTCCTTTCAACGCCTGCCTTTCTCACATGGCCTCCTGGCTTTCACAACACCTCCTCCGTCTTAACCCATCTAAGTCCACTGCTATGTGGGTTTCGCTTTCTGGGTCATGTCCGTCAGTTGCACCCTTGATTGATTCTATCTGTCTTCTTTTCGGTACCTCGGGGTGATTCTTGACTCTTCTCTCTCTTTCCATGATCATATTTCTTCCCTTACAAGGCGCTCTTTCGCCATTCTTCGTCGTCTTCGGGCTGTTCGTTCAATTCTTCCCCTTGGGTCCCTGGTCACTCTCGCCCTTGCTCTCATTATCAGCCGTCTCGACTATTGTAATATCTTTCTGGCCAATCTCCCCAAGTACCAACTTCAACGTTTACAGCTCATTCAAAATACTGCCGCCCGTATTGTCACCTTCGCCCGCCGCTTTGATCACATCACTCCCATTCTCATTCGACTCCACTGGTTGCCCCTCCGTGTTAGGTTTCATTACAAACTTCTGATCCTTACTCACCGTGCACTCTATACCAATAACCCTTTATACCTGGCTGATTTAATCTCTCTTCACACGCCCTACCGTCGGCTTCGCTCCCTTCACGCTAACCGTCTGGTCTTACCGTCTCCATCTCATGCCCATCTTGAGAAGACCCGTTAGGCTGCTTTCTTATTTCTTGGACCTTGGTTATGGAATGCCTTGCCTTCATCCCTCCGCTTAGAATCCTCCTACTCACAGTTTAAATCCTCTCTCAAAACTCATCTGTTTCAAAAAGTGTTTGATCTCCCCCCCCTGATTTATCCCCCTGATTTCCCTCCCTGATACCGCCCCTGGTTATTGTCCTGTCCTAGCTTAGTTGGTCTTGCCCCCCCTCTGTTTGTCTTTGTTAGTTGTGCTGTCTGCATTCTTTGTCTTTATTTTGGTGTTAATTATTGGTTAGTGTTTGAATATTGTCAATTGGTGGCTGTTTCTATTGCCTATTATTGTTTGAATTTTTATTGTTTTTAACTTGTGTTATTTGAATACTGCTTATTGTTTTAACTCGTGCCCATGTTTAGTTGTTATTTATTATTGTTTGTACAGTTTTGTGCTATTATATTCTCTCTTTCCTATTATTTTTGGCGTTCTTTTTCCGTAGTTTGCAGTGCTGCCTTTTATTTTATTTGTACACCGCTTTAATGTTTTTTTTAACGTAAGCGGTCTATCAAGTGTGGAATAAAGTTAAAGTTATCTCTCCAGCAGCTTGCCCCGTTGCTAGGAGAGAGCTCGTGCCAGCAGGTCGTCTGCCGAGGGCTTGCCGCCGCTGCTGATCCTTCGCCTGTCTTTTTTCCCTGCCTGCGGTTGTATTAGGGGCACCCCAGGGGGCCGCCGCCTGTGCCCCGCGATGAGACGCCACAGGCCTGGCGTCATACCTGGTCTCCTGCGTCTCAGAATCACCCATTCCTGCCCCCGCCCCAACACCCCTTAGAAGTGTGTTATATACTGGGCGATATCCATTCGCCCGGGCTTTACCTGAATACACTTACTGTATTAGTTGTGTCGTGTGCTGGTCGTTGGTTGCTTTATAGTTTGCTTTCATTAAACGTTTTCGGGCAGACACAACAAAGTGTCAAGAATTTGGTGATTTTGGCGGGCTTTTCCAATTTTGTTCTAACTTGCCTATGCCTTGCCTTCGAATTGGTTCAAACCACTGTGACTTTTGCTTGCCTCTGCAATTTTATTTTGCCTAGCCTTTGCATTGATTCTACACTGTGTGCAGAATTTATTAAATCGCGTGTGGTATTTGAATTTGTTTGGCGGTATTTGATTTTATCTGGTTGCTGGACGGGTGTTTGAGTTTTTTTGATGATGGTTTGGTGGTATTTGATTATTGGTGCCAGTAGGAGTCAGGACTGACTTGAAGGCACACATTGCATTTGCATGATGAATTCTTATTTTTACTTTTAGAACTGCATGTGTGTTTTTGGCATCTCCAGTCCTTGTATTGCACATCATCCAGAGGTCTTCAGTTCCTGTTGATCTTTAATACTTTGGGACAGTGAGAGTTTTGGACCAGATTCAGCCAGTGTTTATACTAACTTAGCAGATTTGGCCTTCTTACATCCAGCCACCCCAGTATAACGAAGATGAGTGTTCCAAAGAAGAGCAAAACCTACCACTTTCATGATGAATAGGAAATGGACTACTACTTCATCAGGATGAAAGACAAGTGCTGTCTAATTTGTAACGCCCCAGTATCCTTGCCCAAAAAGGGTAATCTGAAACGTCATTATAAGGCTCTGCATAGCAATAAGGTTTGATTCTGATTTTTCACCCAAAAGTGAAGTTCGTAAACTGAAGCTCAAAGAACTTAAATCGAAATTGGCTACTCAGCAACAGTTGATGGCGAAGCCAAGGTCACATTCGGTCAGTGCAACCATAGCATCCTTCAAGGTCAACAACCTGATTGCAAAGAAATGCAAACCTTTTACTGAAGAGGAATTTGTAAAAGATTGTTTTCTTGAAGCAGCTGACAATCTTTTTTGAAGGATTTAAAAATAAGAAAATCATAGCTGCTATTCAAGATGTACAATGGTCAAGAAACACCGTCGTGCGGTGAATAGACAAGATGTGTGGAGACACAACTGAACAATTGTTGGAGGATGTTTCAAATTGTATTGCTTTCTCACTCCAACTGGATGAATCTACAGACATAACCCAGTTACTAGTGTTTATCCGGATGGTTTTTGAAGACTTCATTGTTAAAGAACTACTACTTGGAATGATTTCATTAAAAGGGAGAACTACCAGTCAGGAAATATTCAGTTCTTTCCATTCTTTTGTGACAAAGTGTAATCTTCGATTGCATAGACTTGTTTCCATCACTACTGATGGAGCAAGAGCAATGACAGGTAAGGTTAATTGTTTCATAGCCCTCTGTAGACAGCATGACGACTTCCCAGATTTCCTTTCTTACCACTGCATCATTCACCAGCAAGTTTTGGCAAGCAAAAGACTCAATGCAAAGACTGTCATGGACATCACTTTCAAAATTGTAAATTCAGTTTGTGGAAGATCACTTCAAAGACGGCTTTTCAATCTTACTCTTAATGAAGGGGCAGCGGAAATCATTTTGCGCACAGATGTAGGGTGGCTAAATAGGCACAAATTTCTGCAAGGATTTTGTGATTTGCTGAATGAAATAAGTTTTTTGAAGGAGAGGGGATATGACCAAGCATAGTTGGAAGATGAGGAGTGGTTGAGTGGTTATGTGATCTGGCATTTCTCGCTGACTTTACAGGCGAACTAAGTGATATGAACCTTGAACTACAAGGTAAAAACAAATGCATAGGCGAGATGATGAGTACAGTTTCATCCTACAAGAGCAAATTTGAGTTAATGATGACTGACCTTGCAAACAACACTTGATCATTTTCCTAATACGCAGGACCATCTGGGAGAATATCCAAATTTTGTTTTTCAGAACGAGAAGTATGTGACACAAATCTGTTCTGTTATCCCTGAATTCGAAAATAGATTCTGTGACTTCCAAAAAATTGGAACAGTTGTGGAGTACTTTTCATACCCATTCAAAGTAGATGTGGACATAAAGAAACTGTAGCTGCTATCAGTAAAAAATTACTCATTGAACAAGCCATCTCTTGAAAACGAAATATTAACCCTTAAAATGACATTTTTCTCAAGACCCGTGCTGAGCAAGAATCATTTTGGAAGCTAGTGCCTTGAGACAAATTTCCCAACTTGAGAAGATGCAGTGAAGTTGTACACTCCTGTTTCGGTTCAACTTATTTGTGTGAATCTGCATTTTCCCATCTGAAAATGACAGAGTACACAATGTTCCAACATGACAGATGAACATCTCCAGGATTCCCTGAGACTGGCCCTTATGCAATATTCACCCAACTTGAAAAAGCTGGTGGATGAAATGCAGGCTCAGACGTTTCAGTAATGAGCAAGAGCGAAATATTAAAGATTCTGCAAGATCAGCCTGGATCAATACTCGACCTAAATTTAACACAAACTACTCAATAAAAGTTAAAGAAAGTTATTACTCAATAAAACTTTTAAGAAAAAAAGTACTTTCTATTTCCCCTCGCAGTTCTTACTGGATCTTCGTCTCTCTGTTTCGTTTTTGCTTAATTTGCTTAACAGCTGATCACATCCAAGTAAATGACAGAAGGTGCATTAAAAATGGGGGGGGGGGGGGATCCTCCAACTTTGATGGGGTGAAAATTTAATTTGAAACTAGTTTGAAACTTAATTTTCATGGTGGTGAATCACGACCTGTTCGAAGTTGTACATGCCTGCACTATAGGATGAAATTTAACTGCTTTTTTCCGGGGAAATCAGACACACGTCCAGTAGGCTCAACGGAAAAAAAATACTGGGCAAGATGGCACCCTTGGGCAGAAAGGAGACCACACATGCATGGTGCATCTCCTAAAGGCTTTCTTTGAAAGCTTGGGAGATGCGTCTGTGTAAGGCTCCGTCGGCGCTGACATCACCCATATGCGAGGACTGATTTCTGCTGTCCCTGGAGAACACCTGTTACACGTGAGTAACTATGCTTTACCCATTATGCTTTTACCTTTAGGGACCTTGCAAAGTGGGAAGTGTCTCCTGCATCATAATAATAGATGGCCTTAGCTTTTTAAGATAATAACTTTCTTGCATTCAGTAGGGTGACTCAAAGTACAAAAATTCAGGGGACACTGTGAGATTGCGGTTGATTAGCCATTAGAAGTATCAGCACTGTAGAAAACTCTATGCCTGCAAAATAATGTTCCATCACTGTATGAGGAAGTACATTAGCAAATTGGCACATATATGATTTGTAAGACGGTGATTATGAGCCATCCAGCATGGAAAACACACTTCTCATATCATGTACACATGTATGCATACCCCCCCCCCCAATATAAACTCAACACCTATCTGTATATAAACATAGACGACGTTTAAAAATATAACAAGTATTCATAATATCGCACTCCACCAACAAAGGTCTCAAGCAGGATTTACCCATAGACAAATCCTCCGGTCCATTATGATCATTTTGGGGCTTGTTTACAAAGCCGTGGTAGCGGTTTCCGATCGTTATCGGAGCCGCGGCCCCATTGATTTCAATGGGGTCACAGCTCCAGTAACGATCAGAAACTGCTACCGCGGCTTTGTAAACAAGCCCCTTTGACGTCAGCAGCCTTCAGACCTGAATTTGATTAAGAAGCTGAAGATCCAAACCTAGAAAAGAAAACCAAAAAAGATCAGAGACCCCATCTCTCAGTGCTAAGCCTAGTGCCTATCAAGTGGCACTTTGACCGCTATTATAACGTAGCTATGATTCTTTCTGTGACAGGCAGTCCAGCTATCATGGTAACACCTCAGTAGCAAACTAACTAACTAAATAAATAAAAAGGCGAGCAGGATTCCTCCTTTGGATTCCAGTGTCACAGAGAAACTCAAATAATGCAGCTTCATCCTGTAATTCAAAAGTGGCCATGCTGAAGGCAGCTCCAGTCATTTCTTTCCATGACATCCGTCACTTCGCTTAGTGCTTGATGAATTACATTTTTTCCAGTGGTTCAAAAATCTTTGTGATGACTTTAGGGTAACAGTCAACTAAGCTGGTACAGTAGTCTGTACTTCACTTCTAAAGCCTTCAATTATGCCTGCATTTCCAAAACTTTATAGTCTTGCTCCTCAGCTGCTCTAGCCAGGTCTGGCACAACCAGGGTCTGTCTCCCCTCATATTGAACTGAAGCTTTTGCACAGGTAGTTGCCAATATTTGCAATGCTTGTGGGATAATGCAGTAGTTTAGTGATCATGGGCTTCAGATTGTGCAGATTTTCCTTTGTAATTGTGGCGGAGAGGGGGGGTGGAGGGTCCCCTCAAACTCCCAGTGGCTTGTCAAGCTCTAGGGAAAGCACATTCAGCTTCCTGTTCTCTAGAAATTCGCGCATATCTTTACCCTCCACTCCTATTCTTAGAGTAAACTCTCACCATTTTCAGGCTTGAAAGTTTGAAACTGCAGCAATAAGTTCAGTTACCTCTGATTTCAACTCATGTTTTTTCATAATGCACAGTCACTAGATCTCTAAGAGATTGAATCCCTTCTGCAAGGGCTTCAGATGCCACCAGGCCTGCCTTTGCCAGTGCCATCTTTATGGGGGTCTGGGGCTCTTCCATGCTCAATCATGAAACCTGCCTCCAACTTGACATGATTCAATCCAGATTTTTTTCCCAACTATCTCATATATCCCACACAAACCCTGTGATAAAATGATATTAAATGGTCTATATGCACTGAGGGGGAACTAACTCTGTCTATGTTGCTTACTGGCCCCCTAGCCAAAGTTGTTTACTTTATAACAGATGTTCTCCAGGACCAAGCAGGAAGTCAGTCCTCACTTATGGGTGACGTCGGCGCCGACGGAGCCCTCGCGGAGCAATTTTCCCCAGCTTTCAAAGAAAGCCTTTGGGAATTGCAGCGCGCATGCGCGGTCGTCTTCCCGCCCGAGGGTGCCATCTTAGCCAGTCTTCTTTTTTCCGTGGAGCCCTACAGACGTCCCCGTCTTGTCCCCGCGAAAAAGTCGATTTTTTCTTCATTATTTTATTCTTTTTCCTTCGGTTTTTCTGACTTTGTCAGCTTTCGTTTTCGATTTTTCCCTGGCAGCCCGGTCCTTTGACCTCGCAGGGGCCCACTTTCCCCCGATGGCTGCCAGTGGGTTTAAGCGGTGTGGTCAGTGTGACCGAAATATGTCACTAACTGACACACACGACTTTTGCCTCCGCTGCCTGGGCCCGGATCATGAGGAACTGATCTGTGGGCCCTGCGGCAAAATGTCCTCAAAAGCGTTGAGAAGTCGGCGGCATCAGCGTGATAGAATCTTCGCTGACCCCAGCCGTACCCGGACCTCGTCGGAGGCCTCCGCGTCCAAAGGCTCCAGCTCGGACCGTCGCCGGAGTTCCTCCGACCGGGGTTCTCCCTCCGGGGACCATCGTCGGAAGGTGAAACCCGCGAGGGCGGCGTCGGTGGACGCTCCTGGTTCCGCGAGGGCCAGGTCGCATAGCCCCGACAGCCGCCCCGGGTCCTTGGAGAAGGAACACCTCACGAAGCGACCTCGCCTGGAGTCGGAGATGCCTGCTCGGGTAAGTCCTGTGGTCCTTCTGGACTCGCCTCCGCGACAGCCGCCGTCGGGGCCCGAGTCGGGGGCTGCTGGGTCACCTGAGCTCGGACTCAGGTTGACGGCCTTGGAGAGCAGACTGCCTTCATGGACCAGTAGCGGGCACTGCTCACTGGCCTCGCTGGCGCCGCTGCCCCGACCGCCGGGACGTCGACGTCCAAGTCGACCCCGGAGACCGAGCCGATCCTCGAGTCGATGAGAACTCGAGTCGATCCTCGGTCGAGGTCACCCTCGGCCTCCCGTTCGGGACCGAGGTCGCCGACGCCGACTCCCTGTTTATTTAATTATTTACTGTTTGTCTAACTGTTGTTTGTTTAATTATTTAGTGTTTGTCTTAGTGGTGTGCAAGTTTCAGCCTTCTCAGCTGTACTTACCTTGCCTCTCTCAATTAACTGGGCCTTGTGTGGTAGCCATTTTGAATTAATCTCTCTCCCCAGAGCCTGCTGTTGTTAAGCTTTTCCTGTCCTTGCCTGCCTGAGTGACTCCTCCCCCTGTGTGTGTGGTAGCCATTTTGAATTAATCTCTCTCCCCAGAGCCTGCTGTTGTTAAGCTTTTTCCTGTCCTTGCCTGCCTGAGTGACTCCTCCCCCTGACCCCCTCCCCCTGAGGTATCCTGTAACCTTGTTCCTGTTTTCTCCACGTGTGCATAGGCTGTTTTAGTTTGCTTTTCTCTGATCAGAGAAAGGCTGAACTTTTACAGAGCTCTGCTAGTGAGTGGATTTTTGCCTCCTGGGACATCTTACTGTGAGTTCTAGCTGTTTATTTAATTATTTACTGTTTGTCTAACTGTTGTTTGTTTAATTATTTAGTGTTTGTCTTAGTGGTGTGCAAGTTTCAGCCTTCTCAGCTGTACTTACCTTGCCTCTCTCAATTAACTGGGCCTTGTGTGGTACCCCCATCCCCCTGCTGAGGGTTCAGGACAGGGTACCTTGTAACTGCCCTCTTTAATAGGACTTATCTCCCCCCCTCCCTCCCCAGCACCCACCCACCCCTGGGGAAATTGTAGTTTTATAGGTACTTGGACATCTTAGAGGAAAGGGGCTGCTCTCAGGTGCAGCTCTTAATCCAAATCAGTCATACACAGAGGACCTGTGATTAATTAGCTTCAGGTACACAGGGTGTATTAGGGGTATTAGATACACTTTTATTAGTATAAGCATCTACACCAATCCTTATTATATACCGATTTAAAAGACCTAAACACAAGCTTTAAACTAAGATGCAGTCAGAGGTCCAGCAACGAGATGGGGGTTCTCCAGTCTTTTGCATCGAGTGTCACATGTATGATTATCTCCCAGTTGGTGAGAGGTCCTACATATGCACTAAGTGCAGGGAGCTCTTTGCTCTCAGGGAACGAGTCCGTTCTCTAGAGGCTAGAGTAGCAGACCTGGAAGACATAAGAAAGACAGAGAAGTACATGGACGAGACCTACAGGGATATAGTCCTGAAGTCCCACCTCCAGTCTGGCAGCATCCCTGTTGCCATGGAGGAGAGAGGTCACGTGACAGGAGAGCATCACCCTGGTGTGGCAGGAAGTGATCCTGTAACTAGGACCTGTCCTCCAGGTGATGTAAAACCCTCTCGCACCGAGGACGTTTCTCCAGGGCCATGTCCCCATGAGGGGAGGGTCAGGACAGCTGTTATAGTTGGTGATTCAATCATTAGGAATGTAGATAGCTGGGTGGCTGGTGGACGTGAGGATCGCCTGGTAACATGCCTGCCTGGTGCGAAGGTAGCAGATCTCACGCACCGCCTAGATAGGATCATAGATAGTGCTGGGGGGGAGTCTGCTGTCTTGGTACATGTTGGTACCAATGACATAGGAAAATGTGGTAGGGAAGTTCTGGAGGCTAAATTTAAGCTTTTAGGTAGGAAGTTGAAATCCAGAACTTCCAGGATAGCGTTCTCCGAAATGCTTCCTGTTCCACGTGCAGGACCCAAAAGACAGGCAGAGCTCCGGAGTCTCAATGCGTGGATGAGACAATGGTGCAAGGATGAGGGTTTTGGATTTGTTAGGAACTGGGGAACATTCTGGGGAAAGGGGGGGCTCTTCCGAAGGGATGGGCTTCACCTTAATCAGGATGGGACCAGACTGCTGGCATTAACCTTTAAAAAAGAGATAGAGAAGCTTTTAAACTAGAAAATAGGGGAAAGCCGACAGTCACCCAGGAGCGCATGGTTCGGACAAAGGTATCCTTGAAGGATACTACCAAAAGCAGTGAGGTTCCAAAAGGGAGTATAGTAGCCCAAATGCCCTTGAGTAAGGAGCAGACAGAGCATAAAGATTCCCAATTACCCATGCCTACCAATAGCCAGATTAATATTAATAAAATGCAGTCTCTAAAATGCTTGTATGCCAATGCTAGAAGTCTAAACAATAAGATGGGAGAATTAGAATATATAGCATTAAATGAGAGGTTAGATATGATTGCACTCTCAGAGACATGGTGGAAGGAGGATAACCAGTGGGACACTGTGATACCTGGATACAAACTATATCGTAATGATAGAGCTGAACAAATTGGTGGAGGGGTTGCGCTCTATGTTAGAGAGGGCATTGAGTCAGAAATGATTAAAGTTTTGCAGGGAACAAAATATGCTGTAGAATCTCTATGGATTGAAATTCCATTTATGAAGGGGAAGGTGATGGCAGTGGGAGTATACTATCGACCACCTGGCCAGAATGAACAAATGGATGATGAAATGCTCAAAGAAATCAAGGAAGCTAACAAAAGCCACAACAGAGTAGTAATAATGGGTGATTTCAATTACCCCGGTATCGACTGGGACAGTGTCACAGCAGGACAAGCTAAAGAGATAAAGTTTCTAGATGAAATAAATGACTGCTTCTTGGAGCAGCTGGTTCATGAACCGACCAGAGGGGAAGCCATACTGGACCTAGTCCTTAGTGGAACGCCAGATCTGGTGCAAGAAATAAGGGTGTTGGGACCACTTGGCAATAGTGATCATAGTATGATCATGTTTGATTTAATCAGTGGAGGACAGATAGTAAAGGAATCCACAGTACTACCTTTTAACTTTCAAAAGGGTGACTATGATAGAATGAGGAATATAGTTCGGAAAAAACTAAAAGGAGCGGTTCCAAAGGTTAAAGACTTACAGCAAGCTTGGGTGTTATTTAAAAATACTATCCTCGAAGCCCAGACCAGCTGTATTCCACGCATTAAGAAAAGTGGAAGAAAGTCCAAAAAACTGCCAGCATGGTTTAAAGGTGAGGTCAGAGAGGCTGTTGCTGCCAAAAGAGCAACCTTCAGAAAATGGAAAAAAGAGCCAAATGATGAAAACTGGAAACAGCACAAGCACTGGCAAGTTAAATGCAAAGCATTGATAAGGCAGGCAAAGCGGGAATTTGAGAAGAAACTTGCTACGGAAGCAAAAACACGAAATAAAGACTTTTTCAAGTACATTCGTAGCAAAAGGCCTGTGAGAGAGTCAATTGGACCATTAGATGATAGAGGGGTAAAAGGGGCAGTAAGAGGAGACAAGGCTATAGCAGAGAGACTGAATGAATTCTTTGCTTCGGTCTTTACTGAGGAAGATGTAGGGGTGTTACCCAAGACTGAAGTGGTATTTAAAGGTGATACTGCAGAGGAATTGAGAGAAATATCGCTACACCGGGAAGATATATTACAACTATTTGATAAACTGAATAGTAGCAAATCACCTGGACCGGATGGTATACATCCCAGACTGTTGAAAGAACTGAAATATGAGATTGCAGACCTGTTATTGGTAATCTGTGAACTTTCATTAAAATCATCTGTAATACCTGAAGATTGGAGGGTCGCCAACGTAACACCAATTTTTAAAAAGGGTTCCAGGGGTGACCCGGGAAATTACAGACCGGTGAGCCTGACGTCAGTACCAGGGAAAATGGTAGAAGCCATCATAAAGAACAAAATTACACAGCATGTAGATAGTCATGGCCTAATGGGAGACAGCCAACATGGCTTTAGACAAGGCAGATCTTGTCTTACTAATCTGATCTGTTTTTTTGAAGGTGTGCATAAACAGGTAGACAAAGGTGAGTCGGTTGATATAGTGTATCTGGACTTTCAGAAAGCTTTTGACAAGGTCCCCCATCAGAGACTTTTGGCGAAGCTAAAAAGTCATGGGATAGGAGGCAGTGTACTATTGTGGATCGGGAACTGGTTTAAAGATAGAAAGCAGAGGGTAGGGCTAAATGGCCAATATTCCCAATGGAAAAAGGTGAATAGTGGAGTACCCCAGGGATCTGTACTGGGTCCGCTACTTTTTGACATATTCATAAATGACCTGGAAAAGGGAATAACTAGTGAGGTAATCAAATTTGCAGATGACACAAAACTGTTTAAAGTTGTTAAAACCCAAGAGGATTGTGGAAAACTGCAGGAGGATCTGGATAAATTGGAAGACTGGGCATCCAAATGGCAGATGAAATTTAATGTGGACAAGTGCAAAGTTATGCACCTAGGAAAGAACAACCCACACTATAGTTACAAGATGCAAGGCTCCACATTAGAAACCACCACCCAGGAAAAAGATTTAGGAGTCATCGTGGATAACATGTTAAAACCCTCCGCCCAGTGTGCAGCGGCGGCCAAGAAAGCAAATAGAATGCTAGGTATCCTAAGGAAAGGGATGGAGAATAAAACAAAGGATATTATAATGCCTCTGTATCGCTCCATGGTACGACCGCACCTTGAATATTGTGTGCAATTCTGGTCACCGTATCTTAAAAAGGACATAGAGTTATTAGAAAAAGTACAGAGAAGAGCCACCAAATTGGTGAAGGGGATGGAAGGCTACTCCTATGAAGAGAGGCTAAAAAGGTTAGGGCTCTTTAACCTAGAAAAGAGGCGGCTGAGGGGAGATATGATAGAGGTGTATAAATTAATGAATGGAGTGGAACGGATAAACGTGGATAAATTGTTTACGCTATCAGAATATAGAAGGACTAGGGGGCATGTAATGAAGCTACAGGGTAAACTATTTAAGACAAATAGGAGAAAATATTTCTTCTCTCAACGTGTAATCAAACTCTGGAATCTGTTACCGGAGGATGTAGTAAGGGCTGTTAGTATAGCTGGGTTTAAAAAAGGTTTGGACAAGTTCCTGGAGGAAAGGTCCATAAACCACTATTAAAAAGGGACCCAGGATATCAATGCTTGGCCTAGTACAAGCACTGCAGAACCTGTGTCTTTTGGGGAAACTGCTAGGTACGTATGACCTAGATTGGCCACTGTTGGAAACAGGATACTGGGCTTGATGGACCTCGGTCTGACCCAGTATGGCATTTCTTATGTTCTTATGTTCTTATGTCGGGGCGGCAGGCGCCGCGCCCTGCCCGGGCCGACCCCACCGAGTCCTCGTCGGAGTCGGTCTGGGAGTCTGAGGAGGAAGAGTCGCCTGATTCTTTCCGGACTCGGTGTGTCCCCTCGGACTCACCGGAGTCCGAGCCTCGGAAGCAGTCCCCCCCGGAGGATGCCCGGTTCTCGGACTTCGTTAGGGATATGGCCAAGGCTTTGGCCTTCCCTGCGGATCCCGAGGAGGAGCCTCGAGCCGAAGAGCTCGACGCCCTCCAGTATGACTCTCCCGCGAGGGAACACTTTACTGTACCGGTTCCTCCTATGCTGGAACGACTACTCTTCCGCATGTGGGAGAGTCCGGCCTCCTCGCCGGTCCTGAGCAAGCGGGTCGATTCTATCTATCGAGTCCGCAAGAGCCCTGGCTTTCAAAAGGCACAGCTGCCACACCATTCCATGGTAGTGGAATCGGCCATGCATCGTCTTAAGAGCCAGAAGATGCACTCCTCGGTGCCTCCTGGCAGGGAGGCCCGTAACCTGGATGGCCTTGGCAAGAAGTGTTTCCAGGGCTCTATGCTCGCATGTCGTGTCCAGACTTACCAGCTATACATGGGCATGTATCTCCGGGATCTGGCTAAAGAGCTAGCCGGATTCTCCGCTGGTTTGTCCGAGGAACCCTTGCGGAGGTTCCTAGCCTTGTCCACTGGCATTCGGGAATGCTCAAAGTTCATGTCCCGGGCAGCCTATGATGGCTTTGAAGCATCGGCTCGAGTGGCCGCAGCCGGCATCGGTGCCCGCCGACAGGCTTGGCTTCAGTCGTCAGACCTTGAGCCCTGGGTGCAGGACAAGTTGGTCAATGTCCCCTGCCGAGGCGAAAACCTCTTTGGCAAGCCCATGGCGGAAAAGGCTGCGCAAATTGAGACTGAGACTCTCACCAGGACCAGGCTTTCTAGGAAGACCTCCGCCCCTTCCCAGAAAAAGAAGGGCTCGGGGAAAAAGTCCTTTTACCCGAGGAAGGCGGCTGCCTACAAACAATACCCCCATTATCAGGCCCCTGCAGCTCCCCAACAGGGCCAGCAGGCCAAGGGACGGGGTAACGGGTCCCGTAGGCAGCAAGCCCCCAAGCCTGCACCACCAGCCCCTGCTCAGCAGGGTGGGGGTTTTTGACTCACAAAGCATAGCCTCTCCCCCCCCGCTGGTTCCTCCCAGCACCGGAGGCCGGCTGGTTCACTTCGCCCACAGGTGGTCCAGCATCACCGCAGATGCCTGGGTGCTTCAAGTCGTGCGGGAAGGCTATCTTCTCCACTTCCACCAGGTCCCTCCCTCCTATTTTCCGGGAGAACCTCCACGACCCCCTCTGCACAGGGAATTACTCCTTCAGGAGTTAGCAGGTCTTCTGCAGGAACAGGCGGTGGAACCGGTGCCCCACCACCTGAGAGGTCAAGGCTTTTATTCCAGGTATTTTCTAATACCAAAGAGAACAGGGGGCCTCAGACCCATCCTGGACTTGCGCAACCTCAACAAGTTCCTTGTGCGGGAGAAGTTCAAAATGCTTACCCTTGGAATCCTTCTGCCCTACCTCCAGCAGGGAGATTGGCTATGCTCCTTGGATCTAAAGGATGCCTACACGCACATCCTTATCCACCCAAGCCACCGCCAATACCTAAGGTTTGTGGTGGCAGGAAATCATTACCAGTACAGAGTACTGCCCTTTGGCCTGTCCTCCGCGCCGCGAGTCTTCACAAAATGTCTCGCGGTGGTGGCGGCCCATCTCCGGCTTCACGGCCTCTATGTCTTTCCGTACCTCGACGACTGGCTCATCAGAGCAGCGTCCGCTCGGGAGGTCACCTACGCCACGCGCCGCACGGTGACTCTTCTGCAGCACTTGGGCTTTGTTATAAACTTTGCAAAGTCCACTTTGCTCCCCTCACAGGATCTCGAGTTCATCGGCGCAAGGCTGCACACTCCTCAGGCGCGAGCATGCCTACCGCTCGACAGGGCTCAACGGCTCATGGACCTAGCCGACCGTTTTCGCAGCCAGCCCCTGGTCTCCGCCAGGCGCTTCCTGAGACTGCTCGGCCATATGGCTTCCACCGTCCATGTGACCCCCAATGCCCGCCTGAATATGCGGCCTGCTCAATGGTGTCTCCGCCAGCAGTGGCGACAAGCCACAGGCGGCCTAGCAGACCTAGTGCGCGTCTCCGAGCCGCTGATCTCGTCTCTCCGGTGGTGGCTTCGGCAGCCGAACCTGATATTCGGGATGCCTTTCCAGTCACCTCAGCCGACCCGGGTGCTGACCACGGATGCATCCCTCCTGGGCTGGGGAGCACATTGCCAAGGGGCACGTACTCAGGGCCTCTGGACCACGTGGGAGTCTGCTCAGCAGATCAACTTCCTGGAGCTCAGGGCGATCCGCCTGGCTCTCATGGCTTTCTCCCACCTGACTTCCCACCAGTCCGTCCTTGTCCAGACGGACAATCAAGTTGCCATGTTCTACGTGAACAAGCAGGGGGGCACGGGCTCCTTCCTCCTCTGCCGGGAGGCACAGAAGCTCTGCTCTTGGGCCGTCAGTCACGGCATTCTCCTCAAGGCAGTTTATCTCCCGGGCCAAGAGAATTGCCTGGCGGACAAACTCAGCAGGATCCTCCAGCCGCACGAGTGGCGTCTGGATCCCTTGGTAGTTCAGAAGCTCTTCCTAAAGTGGGGCCTCCCCACGGTGGATCTCTTTGCCAGTCCTCACAACCGGCAGCTTCCTCGCTTCTGCTCTCGTCAGCCACACCCCCTTCGGGTTGCGGCGGACGCTTTTCTAATTTCATGGTCGGGGAGCCTTCTGTACGCTTTCCCTCCCATCCCGCTAGTCTCTCGGACTCTTTTCAAGGTTCTCCGAGACAAAGCCTTCATGATCCTGGTGGCCCCTCGCTGGCCCAGACAGCCGTGGTTTCCGCTCCTACTGCAATTAGCGGTGGAGGATCCATTCCCTCTGGGGGTACAACCGGATCTCCTCACTCAGTATCAGGGGTCTCTACTACACCCCAACCTCAGGTCTCTCAACCTCATGGCCTGGCTGCTGAGAGGGTAGTCCTTGCTCCCCTTCTCCTGCAGGCAGAGGTGGAGGAGGTCGTCTTGGCTTCGCGACGGCCTTCTACCCGCAAATGCTACTCCCTTAAATGGCGTCGCTTTGCCGTCTGGTGTACCCAACAGTCTCAGGATCCCTTCTCCTGCCCGGTGTCGGTGATCTTGCAGTACTTGCTACACCTCTCTAATCTGGGACAAGTCCAACTCCGTCAAAGTTCACCTCAGTGCTCTTTCGGCACATCATGTGCCGGTGGACGGTAGACCTCTCTCCAGCGACCCTCTCGTAGCGAGGTTTCTCCGAGGTCTCCTTCTACTTAAACCACCTCTGCGCCCGCCAGCGCCTGACTGGGACCTGAATGTGGTTTTGCAGCGGATCACCTGTCCGCCTTTTGAACCTATGGCTACCTGTTCTCTCCGTTTTCTGTCTTGGAAAACACTGTTCTTGATAGCCCTCACTTCCGCTAGACGCGTAAGTGAATTGCAGGCCCTCGTGTCTGATCCCCCTTACACTCGGTTCTACAAAAATAGGGTAGTCCTACGGACTCACCCAAAATTTCTTCCAAAAGTGGTCTCCCCTTTTCACATCAATCAGGAGGTGGTACTTCCAACCTTCTTTCCCAGACCACACTCCAGCCGAGCTGAAACGGTCCTCCATACCCTGGACTGTAGAAGGGCTTTGAACTTCTACCTTGACCGTACGCGGGAGCACCGTAAAGCTGCTCAGCTTTTTGTGTCTTTTGACCCCAATAAATTGGGGCTCCCGGTCTCCAAGCGTACTCTGTCCATCTGGGTTGCGGACTGTATCTCTTGGGCTTATGGGGCAGCCGGACTCTCCTTAGAAAGTCGAGTCACGGCTCATTGCGTTCGGGCAAAGGCTACGTCAGTGGCTTACCTCCGCTCTGTTCCGCTGGCAGACATCTGCCGGGCCGCTACTTGGTCTTCGAGCCAGACTTTTGCGGTCCATTACTGTCTCGAGAGGGAGTCCCGCAGGGACAGTGCTTTCGGACAGGCAGTCCTCCGTAATCTCTTCGAGGTTTGAGCAACTCCTACCCTCCATCCCGGATGTGGGCTACCGGTGGGTGATAATTCAGCGAAGATTCTTTCCTTCTGTGCTGCTGAGCTAGAGGGAGCTCATTTTTGTGCTTAGGGTCTCCGGTATCCTTGAGCTTGGGAGTCCCATAAGTGAGGACTGACTTCCTGCTTGGTCCTGGAGAAAGCGTAGTTACTCACCTGTAACAGGTGTTCTCCAGGAGCAGCAGGAATCAGTCCTCACTACCCTCCCTCCTCCCCTTGGAGTTGCAATCGTCTGCTTATGTTTTTGCAAATATTTTTATGCTGTCTTTTTTAGCTATGTCATCTGACTGGCTAAGATGGCACCCTCGGGCGGGAAGACGACCGCGCATGCGCGCTGCAATTCCCAAAGGCTTTCTTTGAAAGCTGGGGAAAATTGCTCCGCGAGGGCTCCGTCGGCGCCGACGTCACCCATAAGTGAGGACTGATTCCTGCTGCTCCTGGAGAACACCTGTTACAGGTGAGTAACTACGCTTTCTCTCAACACAGCAATTCATCACTTACATAAATTTACCGATTTCCCCTTCAATGCCGTTCTTCCTTTCAAGGTCATGCCAAATAGCTGGAACTAGGAAGAGTTGTAGAGTTGTAGCAGTACAGGAGCCACTGCTTATTCGCAGTGAGACTTACTTTTCCAAAAACTCTGAGATGATGTCCAGCTGAAAAAGATGGTCACATGGGCATGCTTTTGTGACTCATGAACTTCGGAGTAGATAAGCTATTTTATTTTCTATTCTTTCCTTTGGTTGCTTCGGTCTTCTATAGTCTTTAAAAAAAGGTTTCTGTATTTATATACATATTCACATGTGCAAAAATGAATTATTGAATTATGTTTTTCTTTTAACACAGGTTGGAGCAAAAGCAAACCGCCAACACCAGATAATGGGACATCTGCCTGGGGTGAGCCAAGCGAAGCCCCATCAGGATGGGGTGAGGTAGATGACCCAGGAGCCTCAACTCCAGGATGGGCAAATGCATCCTCTAATGCACCAAACTCCATGAAACCTGGTGAGTATTAGCAAAGGAAAATGACTTTTGAGCTCTTAAATATTTGTAGTTGGAGGACTCATGAGAATTCCAAGTCTCTTTGGTATGATCACTGTATTTAGCGAACAAAGTGAATCTCTTATTTTCCTTTAGTGTGTTAATCCTGATGTTCTTTGTTCTAAACCTTACAACCAAAGCTTAAAAGTTGTTGGTTATTTGAGAATAGATTCAGAAAAGTCCTAGATAAGACGAGCAGAGTTGATGGACTGAATTCCTTAAAATGGCTTATTATGCAAGAACCATAGACTTAGAACATCTAATCTTTTTCACTTTTAGTGTACTTTAGCAGCATATCTACTGTTGAAAAATGCACACACTTTTGAAGAACCTGGAGTGTTCTTTTAGGAATACTGTATTTTCACGTATATAACACTCGTTATATGCTTTTTTACATTCGACCTGCCCGCACCCTCTCCCGCTTACGTTATATGTGTGAGCGCATTATATACGTAATTCCTTATCGTTCCTCCAGTTTAGTCCTCCACCTCTGGGTTGTGCACCTCCTCCTGCAGCTTGGAGACTGGGCATGTCAAAGTCGTGACATCACTGGATATAGCCTGCTGGTATCCCCCATCAGCCCCCCAGTGTGTCCAGTCTCCATGCAGCAGGAGGACGTAGTGAGCCTAGTTACTGGGCTCACTAGAGGAACAATTAAGGAGCATTATTGGTGCTTTCAGTGTAGTTAGTCTTAAAGAGTTTGTTTTTATTTCACTCGTTTGCCTATTTATTCTGTTTCTTTTGCGTGGGGAAAAAAAAAAGGTGGTTGAGGGAGAAGCAGCTGGTGCTTCTCTTTCATTTCCAGACTCGGCCCGAGTGTAGAGCTGCTCTCCCCTCCTGGACAGGACGGGAGGGGGGGAGTTGTGCAGCAGCAGCATAGACTGCTCTGAGTGCCCTGGTACTGCGGGCAGACCTCGAGGCAGTAAACCAGAGGCGGGAAAGCCCTCTCTGTGTCGGCTTAGTGCACTTAGCTGAAGGCAGCGACGCAGATAGCAGGGCCAGCGATTGGAGGTGATCGGGTCAGTTATTTGATCCCGTGGAGCGCCATTGCATCAGGAGGCTTCAGTGCAAGTGCACAGTGCAGCGAGGGAAGCAGTCCTAGCTGGGCTGTTAGTGAGGCATGCTTCCTGCGCTTATCAGGCCGCGTGGGAAAGCAGTGCATTTTTGCAGTATACGTTGGAGAACAGTGAGTACCTTATAGATGTCTGTCACTCAATTTCTTGAAGTTCAGTTCTGTTCATTTCAGTATTCATTGAGAAATAATTGACTGATGACGGTCTTATTAGTTTTACAAAAAAATAAAAATAAAAAACCAGCGAGACAAACGGAATGGTCCGGTCAGCCTCAGCGCGCTTCACCGGGACGCGCCTGCCGTCGAGAATGAGCCTGGGCAATTTTAGAGGTGCAACCTGCTACTTACAGTGCGGAGGGGGCTTCCGGGCCGTAAGGGTGCCCTTCAGCCATGTAGCGCGAGGCTCGGGCTGGCCGGCAGAAGTTCCGCTCTTCTGTACAGCTTCCCTCCGTTCAATTGGGAGGGGAGTGCAGCCCAAATCGGCGGCTAAGGTCGTTGGAGGGGAAACAGCCCGCGACCTTGATAGGCCGGAGGCCGTTGATCAACTCAGCTGAGCCGGTTTGGGTTTGTACATGATGCGGATAAGGGTTAGGCCAGGGGCCGTGCTCGTGCCTCGGGGGGGCTGCAATCAGGCGCTGCAGTTGTGGGGAGCGGGGCTTTCCCGCGTGCTTAGGTGACACGGGGAGGCCGCGTCCAGTGGCAGCTCCCTAATGGGTTTTTCGGGTCCTTAAGGCAGAATTTCATTTCGTTTCATTTCTCTGGTTATGCTTAATGCACAACGTTAAGGGGCTGTGTTCGAAGGCTTGGGTCCCACGGACTTCGGTGGGATTTCAAAGAAAAAAAAGAAACTCTCTTTAGTGAGAGATAGCCTTGTTCATTTTTTAGCTAACACTGTTGATTTATTCGATGGCCTTTTGCATCCTGAAGCCCAAGGTCGGGACACTGTTTTCTTCCAGGGGTTCTACTCTATTTCGCTCTTCAGCTCTCTGGCAGATGCAGCAGGCTGGCAGGGGGTGCGCAACGCGTCCTGCAGCGCTGAATCCCTCAGGATAAGGGGGGAAGGAAAACTGAGTGCAGTGGGGGCTGGTAGTTTCTTGCAAAGCTATAGGAGCAGTTCGGGTAATTTTAGCTGATCTGCTTTGATTTCATTGGAGTGGCGGAAACTTGGTATCCATAGAAGGTCCTATAAAGCGTTAAAGTTGGTTTATATGGTAGGGTAATATTTTGGCTTAGCTGCTGTGATATAGCGCTATGATCTGCTGTAAACATTATATTCAAGTCAAAAATAATTATGGTGATAACTCTCTTGGACAGTTGTAACAGGTGCTTGGGTAAGCGCCATGGCCAGTCCACAGATGTGGAATGCTCTGCCATAAATTTTCTATTGGTCACGTTATAGAGTGTAAAAATCAATGAATCAAAAAAACTCAATCTATTAAAACACAACTTGTTTCCTAATTGTAAACACCAAAATGATTGTTTCCATTCAAAAAAATATATAAATGTATAAATATATGCACGTGGCCAGCAAGGTCTCAGCTTCAACGGGCAATGGCAAATGCGATCAAGAAGCAAGTCAAGATCCTGCCACCGAAAATAAGCCCAATAACATCAAGGACCTGCTGCCACCAGCCTCTACTTTCACAGCAACTTCTAAAAAATGTTCAAAAGCAAACTGCATCAACACCCAAGAAAGAAACACTTAGCTTTGAAAAGGTAATGGGAGTTGATAGCAGGCTGCTTCCCCGACGTCACTGCAGAGCTCTCATACGTTTCGCGAGTGATCTCGCTGCATCAGGGGAAATTACTGCATGACAAGAAACAAAACATTCAAAATCAAACTTTAAAAAAAAAAAAAAAAAGACAGAAACAAAGGTGACTTCCTAACCCCAACTAACATTTAAAACAGGAGAATTACCACTCACAATGGACGGCAGCCAAACTTGCACGTCAACATTGCTTCTCAAAAAACGCCGCGCATGCTCAATCAGCAAGAGATCACCGCGCTCCCAAAAATACCCTACTGCTGATGTCAAGGGTTTCCCCGAAGCAAAACTCCACTCTCCTCTTAGATGCATACTGCCCAATCAATGCGAAGGTTTAAACTCTCTGGAACTACAGTATGCAACCTGAAAATCCTCTTCTGTTCACATACTAATAAAGACTGTTCCCTACTCTTCCCATCTCTCCCAGTCAATACCTGGTCCAAACAAAAGCACCGCAGATCACAAAACTGATGTTTAAACTCCACATAGTGCAGAACCAAAGGAGCCTCACGTACTAAACCCTTAAGTCTACTTCTGTGCTCAATGATGCGCTTGAGAAACGTTCTACATGTACTGCCCACATACAAAAGACCACAGGGGCACATAACCCCATAAACAACAAATGAGGAATCACAGGAAGTCTGATATCTAAGCTTATGCCGTACTCCATGGTATTCAAATTGCGAAATCTCACTAGACACCTCACAAATTGAACAACGACCACAGGGACTATGACCCTGTGCCCGATCACCCTCAACAGAGACTGAATGTAAAACAGAAGGGCTCAATATTTCTCGCAAATTACGTTGGCGTTGCCAGACGCATCGCACTTTCTTATCTGCTAATCCTGGAATTGTGTGCAACACCCCCATGTGTCTCCGCACGATCCGCTGTATGGAAAAACTAAAGGGAGAATATTTTGAAATCAAATTTACATGTTCCCCATCATCCAATACATCCTCCTTATTCTTAGGCACTAACAGAAGGGACCGGTTGTTATATAATGCCCTCCGATAGGCATCACGTACCACCCTATGTGGATACCCCCTAGCCATAAAGCCACAAGCCTGGAAACTAGATTGTTGTTTAAAATCAGCTATGTTGGAACAATTCCTGCGATAGCGGATGAATTGAGAAAAAGGTAAACTGTTACGTGAACTCACCGGGTGAGCACTGCCATAATGCAATGGGTGTACAGAAGCGCGTAGTTCGTTCTGAGCTTCACCGACTTTCCCTGATTGAGTATGTGCGGCGTCAGCACATTCCCCGAGGATTACGAGTTTACAAAGAACCCCGATTGTTTGCCTCAAATCCCTCTTTTCTGACCACATGGAACTGTATTCTTAATAAATGTTCTCTGGACCTAATGGTTTTGGTCATTGATATGGCCAAATCAAGTTTGGAAGAATTGACCAAAGAAGCTATGGCTCTGTTGGATGAGTTGAAGCTGAAGGAATCGGATACAAGTTTTAAATCCCGAAGTGAGGAAATGTCCAAACAGCTTGATCAACTCCGAGAGGAAGTTAAATCAGCCAAGGCCAAGAAACTGAAACAGGACTATGAGGACTATACTTTTGGATATGTTTACCCCTGGATGAATCCCAATCGCAAGTTGCAAAAGAAAACGTATTGAGTTTGATCAGTCCTCTGAAGATTCTTCTACTGGAGGTTCGACGAAATCAGGACAGAGTGCTTTTTTGGACAACGGTTCTGGGCAAGAGAAGAAAGGTGGAACCCGAGGATGCTCCAAGGGTCTGGGCGTGAGCCGATAGATGATTTTGGGTCAGTGAATGTCATCGCTGATCCGGCTCCGTCTTTGGTGATTAATTTGTCCACAGTTGTCTTGTCAGAAGATCAATTGAGTGTTTTAAACAAAGGCTTATCGTTTGTGCCAGCAACATTTTTTGACCCGTTCCAGTTTCGGGTAGACTTTGAGGGTCTTATTAGAAAATTACATTTAAAAGTGTATTTTTCATCCCAACAAGAAGTCAAGGTTGGGGATGTTTCTCTTCAGAAGCGGATACCATTGCCCTTGAAATCTACTTGGAGCCCGCCGGGGCAGTTACCTCCTGCATTGTCTATTTTTAAGCAGTTGGTGTTGAGAGATGTCCAGAATTTGGAGTGCACTGGTCGGCCGATGTTTTCAGCTTTGACTCATGTAGAGAAGAAAGCTGTGAATAGTTTGATTGCTCGACCAGATTTGGTGATTAGAAATGCAGACAAAGGGGGTGCAGTAGTGGTTTGGCCCCAATGCGATTATGTGCAGGAGGCCCAGCACCAATTGACTGATTTGACTACCTATGAGTGTGTTGTCTCAGGACCCCACAGTGCGATTGCAAGATGTTATTAAAGATCTCACTACGGATGTTTGGCAGCTAAATTGATTTCTAAAAAGGAGTTTCTCTTTTTAAATGTACGTAGTCCATCTTTAGCTAGATTCTATTTACTGCCTAAAATCCACAAAAATTTACAACATCCCCCTGGGCGTCCTATAATGTCCATGCGTGGGACGGTTCTTGAACCTCTCTCTATGTTTACAGATTCTTTCCTAAGACCATTGCTGTTGGAGATTCCTGCCTACATACCATGCATTTTTTTTATATTTTGGAAGACTATTCGTCTTTGGCAGGTTCCCCAGAGATATTGTTGGCCACTTTGGATGTGGCTTCGTTATATACGTCGATTCCACAGGGGGCTGCATTGGAGGTGGTTGAGGAATGTCTGCAACGTAGAGGTGATTTGATTCCTGAGATTGTCAGTTTTGTCAAACGTTTGGCTCACTTGGCCATCTCTGAGAATTATTTTGTATTTGAGGGACTTTTTTACCATCAAGTATCTGGGGGGCCATGGTTGCCACCTGTGCCCCGTCGGTTGCCAATTTGTACATGGCTAGGTTTGAAGACAAGTGGGTGTATGCTTCTCCTTTTTCTGCGCATTTGCGGTTATGGTGCAGGTTTATAGACAATGTGTTCGTTTTGTGGCATGGCACGGCCGCTGAATTTCAGGAGTTTGTGCAGTGGTTGAATGGTTGTGAGAGCAACATCCAGTTCACAAGTGTTTTCAGTCATGTTCAGATTGTGTTTTTGGATGTGGTTGTGCGCAGAAATGCGGCTGGTTGGGCAACGAGTGTTCACAGGAAGAACACTGATAGGAACACACTATTGTATTATGGCAGTGCTTACCCGGTGAGTTTACATAACAGTTTACCTTTTTCTCAAGTCATCTGCTATCGCAGGAATTGTTCCAACATAGCTGATTTGAAACGTCAATCTAGTTTCCTGGCTTGTAGCTTTATGGCTAGGGGGTATCCACGTAGGGTGGTACGTGATGCCTATCGGAGGGCATTATATAACAACCGGTCCCTTCTGTTAGTGCCTAAGAATAAGGAGGATGTATTGGATGATGGGGAACATGTAAATTTGATTTCAAAATATTCTCCCTTTAGTTTTTCCATACAGCGAATCGTGCGGAGACACATGGGGGTGTTGCACACAATTCCAGGATTAGCGGTTAAGAAAGTGCGATGTGTCTGGCAGCGCCAACGTAATTTGCGAGAAATATTGAGCCCTTCTGTTTTACGTTCAGTCTCTGTTGAGGGTGATCGGGCACAGGGTCATAGTCCCTGTGGTCGTTGTTCAATTTGTGAGGTGTCTAGTGAGATTTCGCAATTTGAATACCATGGAGTACGGCATAAACTTAGATATCGGACTTCCTGTGATTCCTCATTTGTTGTTTATGGGGTTATGTGCCCCTGTGGTCTTTTGTATGTGGGCAGTACATGTAGAACGTTTCGCAAGTGCATCATTGAGCACAGAAGTAGACTTAAGTGTTTAGTACGTGAGGCTCCTTTGGTTCCTCACTGTGTGGAGTTTAAACATCAGTTTTGTGATCTGCGGTGCTTTTGTTTGGACCAGGTATTGACCGGGAGAGATGGGAAGAGTAGGGAACAGTCTTTATTAGTATGTGAACAGAAGTGGATTTTCAGGTTGTATACTGTAGTTCCGGAGGGTTTAAACCTTCGCATTGATTGGGCAGTATGCATCTAAGAGGAGGGTGGAGTTTTGCTTCGGGGAAACCCTTGACATCAGCAGTAGGGTATTTTTGGGAGCGCGGTGATCTCTTGCTGATTGAGCATGCGCGGTGTTTTTTGAGAAGTAATGTTGAAGTGTTAGTTTGGCTGCCGTCCATTGTAAGTGGTAATTTTCCTGTTTTAAATGTTAGTTGGGGTTGGGAATTCGCTTTTGTTTCTGTCTTTTTTTTTTTTTTTAAAGTTTGATTTTGAATGTTTGTTTCTTGTCATGCAGTAATTTCCCCAGATGCAGCGAGATCACTTGCGAAACGTATGAGAGCTCTGCAGTGACGTCGGGGAAGCAGCCTGTTATCAACTCCCATTACCTTTTCAAAGCTAAGTGTTTCTTTCTTGGGTGTTGATGCAGTTTGCTTTTGAACATTTTTTAGAAGTTGCTGTGAAAGTAGAGGCCGGTGGCAGCAGGTCCTTGATGTTATTGGGCTTATGTTCGGTGGCAGGATCTTGACTTGCTTCTTGTTCGCATTTGCCATTGCCCGTCGAAGCTGAGACCTTGCTGGCCACGTGCATATATTTGTACATTTATATATTTTTTTGAATGGAAACAATCATTTTGGTGTTTACAATTAGGAAACAAGTTGTGTTTTAATAGAGTGAGTTTTTTTGATTCGTTGAATGCTCTGCCATAAGCATTATGTCATGATAAGGGTTTTATAGTTGTGTGGTTTCTTAATGGAAAATATGCCCTTTTAGTTTGGCTTTGCCCAAATTATACTATTTTACGGTAGATTTGTAATGTCTTAATTTTGGCTATATGTGGTTTAATTTTTCTTATGGAAAAGGCAGCTCAGCGGAGAGAGGTTGCAAAATAGAACTCTGACCTTTGAAGCTATCTATGCTCCCATTCCATTTATCAGAGGTTCTCCAGTATGGAGAGTATCTGCTAGTGTTCAGCGAATGCCTTAATGGGGGCCAGAAGCACGCAGCCAGGCTAGTTCTCTAGCAGCAATAGCAGCAGCTCAGATTCTAGTAGGCATACATCATATGCTGGGCTTACAAGATGGCTTCCACGCTGATCAGTATCAGCCAAGATGGCTGCCGGTTTAGACTGTGAATGTGGAGGCAGCCTGGATGAGGGACCTTGCGTTCTCTGGAAAATGCCCTGCATACACTGAATCATTTAAATTCGATCAGCTACTGGCAGGACACAATGCACTCTGGCATGCTTTTTTGCTTCAGTGGTCTAAAAGTGGAGTCTTTACCAGGTGGTATAATGGGAATTTGTCGGCAGTTTCTCGGCTTCTTCATTGCTGACTCAGTTGCCACTGCGGAATGAGAAAGCTGGATTTTCCTAACACCAGGTGCTAGTTGAACTTAAAATATAAAGTCCATCTTTGTGCAGTCAGACGGAATGGGGCGTTACTCTAGCAGGAAGGCCGTGGATTAGTATGCCTGTGATTTGGAGTTCTTTCTACTTCATATTGTTGGCACAAAAAGAGCTTCTCCTAACATATGCTGAAGGAATTTTTGGTTAAGAGATGTCCTAGTGAAAAAAAAAAAAGTTTCATTTTGCTCAAGAGAAAGTGGACTAGGGGGAAAATTCCGATAGAGTACTGTACGATCTCGAAGGAGACTTCAGGCTAAAATCATGCGGGTTTTCTGGAAAGAGGAACTGACGGCTCTTATCACGGAATCCCTTCAGATGCGTAGTCTCGTTACCGCACAGCCGTCAGAAGACGAAGTGGTGGAAGTCCCTGTACTGCAAGCGGTGAGACAGACACAGGTAGTGTTTCTTGGGCACCGGATGGTGGATATGGGAATCCTGGAGGAGTGCGATCTGCCAGAGACAGGCTTGAGAGGCGTTAGGACCAGGGACAGACTATGTCCTTGGGAGGACAAGGATGAGGAGAGGTTCTGCTAGCCGCATTTGGATGTGGCAGTGTCAGCGGTCACAAAGGAGACCACCCTTCCAGGTGTAAGGTAGCATGGCTTGGGAAGATGGACGTATACAGCTGTCCTGAATTCGCCTGTTCTTGATTGACATTTTGAGGCTAAGCAGGAGCAGGCCTGGGTACTAAGTGGGTGGGTGCACACCTTGCAATACTAGGGGGTGTGGACTCACTATATGGAAGAGAGTCCTAGCAATCTTCTTTAGCGCAAGATAGGAAAGTAGATGGTTTACTGAAGCGATCGTTGGGGGCAATGCTCTGTCCTTACAAGCTCCCATTTGTGGAGCCTGGGGGGGCGAGAGCATGCTTCAGGTGGTCGCAGTGTTTACGGCAGTCTACTCGCCTGGAACAGGAAAGGATTAGGGAGTTGAATCGACTAGAGCCTGATTTGCTTTATGTGGCAAATGTGCATTATGATTTAATTCGAGCGCTAGCTAATATTATTGGCTTCCTTGGGGTTCACCCGGAGGTCTCTCTGGTGGAGGAATGGGGCAGCCGATGGTTCGTCCAAGTCAAGGCTCAGTTAGCTCCCAGTTAAGTCTTTGTCTTGTCCTTTCCCCGTGGGCTCTCATAGGGCAACTAGATAGCGTATCGAGGCTTTTGGGGAAAAGTACTCTTGGTAGCACCCGGTTGGACGAGACGGCTGTACTAGGCTGATCTCATTCGCCTACTCAACGGGTATTTCCTAGAAGTTGCCGGTAGCGGACGATCTGCTGCGGCTAGGTCCGCAACGAATGTCTCTGGATCGGTGCCCGCCTACGGTTTGGCCTTTGAATGGGTGGGGCTGAAGAAGAAGGGTTATTCTGCGGCGGTCTTCACCACCTTGTTGAGAGCAAGGAGGCAGGCTGCGTCTGGTACATAAGTCCGTGTTTAGCGCCTTTTTTGAAGGCTGCTGTTCACGGCGGCAAATCCGGGCGACAAAGGTGTCTGTATCCTTGGTCTGAGTTCTCTGCAGGACAATGTCAGAAGGAACTAGTGGCCAGTTCCCTGGAGGGTCCAGCTGGTGACTGTTTCCAGCTGTAGAGGTTCTGTGCTCCTTGTGGTCTTGGGCAAGCCACTTAACCCTCCATAGCCCATGTTCCCTGTAAAATAGTTATCTCCAAGTTATAATGCCCTTTTCAATGTAATTTCAATTTGTTCAATGTAAACCGCACTGATGCAGTATAGCGCGGTATATAAGAGAATGCAAATAAATAAATTGCGCTAGGTGCTCGGATTGACGTGTGGCGTTTCCTTAAGTTGGGACCCGAGTTTGGGTGCCACCGTGGGATCCTGATTGGGCCTTAGAGGCGTTAACTAAAGAGCCCTTTGATTCTTTACCCCAGGCGTCGGTAAAGGATTTGCTCTTATAGACAGTGTCTTTGATAGCTCTTTGTTTGGCATGACGAGTTTTGGAGTTTCAGGCGTTGTCATGTAATGAGACGTTTTCACCCTTTCTGGAGAGAGGGTGGTGTTTGCGACCAGTCCCGTCATCCTTCCAAAAGGTGGTATCTGATTTTTCTCCTGAACCTATTGGTTTCTCTTCCAGTTCTCGGTTTTTCTGGAAGGGGAGGTGTTTATTCGTAGCTTACTCCGATAGGAAACATAAAATGCGGGGTGCGGCGTTCGTTTCTTTGTTTTTGTGTGTTGGTTGGAGGTCCCCGCGAAGGGGAAGCAGCGGCGAAGGCGGCCATTTTGCACTGGGTTAAGGCGGTGGTTGCCTCAGCATTCTGGTGGCGAGGTTGTACGATTCCGGGGGGATTACCAGGGTGCAAGCAGCTTCATGGGTGGATCACTGTCATTCCACCAGGGAGGGATTGTTAGAGGAGCTTCCAGGTTGTCTCTTCATTCCCTCAGTAACCACTACTGCCTAAATGTTCTGGCAGTAAAGGATGCCTGTTCCGGGTCGACGGTGTGGTGAGTTGGCTGGATAGGTCCCTCCCAAAGATTACTGCTCTGTTAGATCCCACAGGTGGAGGACTAAACTGGAGGAACGATAAGGAAATAGAAATTACACTTACCTGGTAATTGTCATTCCTTGAGTGACGACAGTTTAGATCTCATTCCCGCCCAGGGGTGTGATTTCTTCAGAGTTTATTTTCAGGTGGAGCGGAGCATCAATCTCAAGGAGTAGAGAGATCCTTTCAGATTCTAGATTGCAGTGAGTATCCCTCTGTTCTGTTTCTTCCTTCTCTCTTATTTAAACGAGGGGATGGTACAGGAAGCGTGTTTGCATAAGGGGGATGTGAACATAAAGTAGAAAAAAAAAAGAAAAAAAAGAAAATATAAGACTGATAAGGTTAAAAAGGTTCCTCAGGTTGAGGAATGGAGAGTTATTTAAAGTTATGGTATAGTTATTTGTTGTTCCTTTGAGTTTGCTTTGTCAATAGTACACTGGGGGCTGATGGGAGATACCAGCAGGCTATATCCAGTGATGTCACGACTTTGACATGCCCAGTCTCCAAGCTGCAGGAGGAGGTGCACAACCCAGAGGTGGAGGACTAAACTGTCGTCACTCAAGGAATGACAATTACCAGGTAAGTGTAATTTCTATTTATGAACATAACTCGAAAAGAATCTTTTTTAATTTCTTCATAACTTCTTTATTTCTGAACTGCTGAATTTCAGTGAGACTAAATGCGGATAAATGAGACTAAATTAGACTGCCATTTCTAGTTCACTTATCTGGCTCCTTGAACCCTTCAAAGTCCTTTCCCTCCTCACTGTCATCGTTGAAGTAACTAAGAACCAACTGCAGGAGCTCTTTTGTGATTTCTGAAATGATGTCGCTGCTATCGGCATCTTTACCTTCGTCTTTGGTATTCGAATGTGTCTTATTCTGCTGGTAGACAATCCCAGCCATTCTGAAGCCGTTGTGAATGGTTTGTGGCATTATTTTACCCTAAGCAGAAGACCCCCACTGGCAAACTTCTGAAAATCGTGCCTGCTTCAGTCTTCCTGAGGATGTGAATTTCTGAATCCCAGACTGCATCCATTCATCCCACTTTTCTCATGAACGTCTTGAATGGGTGGTTAACCGCTATTTCTATCGGCTGTAGCTTGCAGGTAAGACTGCTATATGGGCACCAACGGAATTGATATAATTTTGAATGTGTTTTTTCTTTGTGGGCAGCCATGGCATCAAAAATTAGTAAGGACTTCTTGGAGAAGAATCCCCTGTGCCTGGCCCTATAACATTTATTAACCCACACTTTCATAAGGTCACTGTCCACCCATCCCTTCCTATTGCAGTGGAAAACCACACCAGTGGGCAGTTTTTTTGCAGGGCATGGTAACTTTCTTGAAAGCTACGATTGGCTTTAATTTCACCCTACCTGCAGTGCATTCAAGGACTAGAGTGAAGCAGGCCCTATCATGCCCAGTGGTTGTAATGGTTATAGTTTTCATAACTGAAGCAGCTACATTCCTGGTGGCAGAGATGTCAAAAGACATTGGAACCTTGTCCATGTTTATAATTTCCATTGCAGAGATATCATGTTTCGTGAATTTGTCTCCAAAGAAATCTCTGAAATTGTTCATCTTTTGCTCCCAGTCGTCCAGAAGTCACTGACCTACAGTGGTTCTCATTATCGCTGAAAGTCCATTTCTTTTCATGAATTTAGAAATCCAGGTGAAACCCCCCTTGAAATTGAGAGTGATGTCACACTGGATTCTAGCTGGCTGGGCAATTAGCGATGACTGCAAAAAAGAGGGCAGTTGATTTGCAGGACTTTGCGTTTGACAGCACACCGGCCCAATGGAAGGAACAAAGCAAAATGGTGCCTGCAGAGACAAGGAGCCAAACGAGTGGCACTGAATCAGATGGTGATAACCAACTTACTCCTGGGTAGTTCTGACAGGGTTTTGAGAACTCAAAACAGAAATGCAGCCCCTGCCGAGGTGATATTGCTGCTTTAGCAATGGGTTTGCGTGCCAAACTGATGGACTTTGTAAAGTGTGTTTGAAAGTGAGGAGGCTCATCTTGAGGAGCAGAAGGAAGGCCTGATGGAGTTAGAGAAAAATGTGCAGAAATTGGAACAGACCCATGGGGACTTGGCTGTTAAAGTCAAGGACCTTGAGAATTGTAGCCAGTGTAGCAATCTGCGCTTCTGTGGTATCCTGAAGGAGATAGCCTATGCAGATTGCTCAGCAGTGGTGGCCAAAATTGTAGATACGCTCTAGGAAGGGGAGAGGGACTGCCTGAAGGTGGACTTAGAGAGGGTCCATCGAGCACTGAGACAGCCATCGGCCAATCTCCCCTGCGATGTGGTGGTTTGCTTCCACCGCTATCTGGTGAAAGTGCAGGTGGTGTCTAAGACCCGCAGGAAAGGCCCACTAAATATTCAAGGATCTTTCCCCTACTACACTGAGAGATGGCACCATGAACTATAGGACAACACACAGAAGCTGCAGGATTTGGGACTCTATCATTGGCAGTTTCCATTTGCGCTTGCCATCTCAAAAGAGGGGTGTGTGTACGAGCGCGGACTCGCTCAGAAGCCTTGGCATCCTTAGCAGACTTGGGTATTTCAGGGTGGAGGACTTGCCCCCGGCTCCTCCAGCTTCATGACACAAGGAGGTGAAATGGCAGTGCATGGAGGAGGGGCAAGTGGCTCCTCCAGCATTTTGAGGACCGAAGACAAGCAGCTTCACTGAACTTTAATGAGTGAGTAACTGGCTAATATTGCTTGTTTCACAGTAACTTGCCTGGGGCTAATGGTGAGCTTGATGGGGAATGAGTAGGACTATGAGTTGAGTGGGCATGCAGTATGAAAGGTATCAGGAAGGGTGGTGAGGGTGGAAAGGGGTATTAAAGGTTTGGGGTTGGTTGAGGGAATGGGAAAGAATGGAAGATGTAAGTGCGCTTGGGGAGAGTGTGTGGGTTGACTGAGTGGGAAAGGCATGGAGGGTTGTGGAGTGGCAATAGTAACTTGCATCTGGGATCTCCTGTGAAGGGGGATGGTGTGAGTTTCAGGGCTGGGGGATGATGGACTTGCAGGGCTCTGGTGAATGTCAATTGCCGCTGTGTGTTGGGCTGCCAGGTGGCACTGGGAAGCATGACGGTTGAGGGTGGGGGAGGGAGACAGGTTGTGGGGGAAGACAAGGGCTAGGGTTAGTGAAGAGACTATTTCCTTGATGTGGAGCCTGCGGATAGGAACCATTAACTCTAAGGGGCTTAATTTGCCCAGGAGGCATCAGCTGTTGTTTAAGGAACTTAATAGGTTACGGTGAGACATAGTGTGCATTTAGGAAACACATCTTCAAGCTCAGGATCAGGGCCTGCTAAAGGACAGGAATGACCAGCGGGGCTATTTTGCGTCTATTATGGGGGGAGGGAAGTCGGGAGGGTTGCCATCTTGCTCTGGAATACATTGCCTTTTGAAGAGGGGGGCATGGCTTGGGATGGAGAAGGTAAGTATGTGGCCATCAGGGTGATGGTGCAGGAGAAGCCGCATATTTTGATCAACTGAGGACAGAACTCTCGGGGTTTGTAGGGGGACAATCGTAATGGGGGAAGACTTCAACTTAGTTTTGGGGCTGCATCTGAATAGACTGGCGGAGGAGTGGGGGAGAAAGCACACAGGCAACATCTGAGGAAGCTTATGCATTTATGGCAGCTAGTAGATAGCTGGCAGAAGCAATATCCCTGGGGCTGTGTACATTCGTATTTCTCTCCATCTCACCAAACACATTCGCACATCGACTTGCTTTGTGGATCAGGATCTGTTTTCCTATAGTGGAGCAGATCAAACACAAACCTATAACTTGGTCGGACCATGGTCTGGTGTGGCTTGAGATGGATGGGTGGGGTCACCAGCCAGGGCGGAGCTATTGGAAAATGGATGACAGTTTGCTGTGTGATAAGGGAGTAATTGAGGCCATTGGAAAAGATATCACTGAGTATTTTGCACTACCGATCTCAAACCCCTGCCACCAAACAAGGTCCTGGTCTTATTCCTTGGGGCACCAGTGCTCCCTGGCAAACACCCGCGACTCAGACCGCAGATCTTCTGGAGGTCATGGACCGCCTGGAACAGTCCTCAACTGAGGTGATTGCATGTTTATGTTTATGCGGGACATGGCCAAGGCCGAGGAGGACTCACGCACCGAGAAATTGGAAATATTCCAATATGAGGCACCTCCAATGGAAACTTTTACGGTCCTGTTGCCCCCGATCTTCGACTGCCTTCTCCTCCGGATGTGGGTAACACTGGCATCTGTACCAATCATTAGTAGGTGCCTTGATGCCATCTACCGGGTAGGCTGACGCCCTGGGTTCCAAAAGACCCAGCTTCCCCACAACTTAGTGATCGTGGATTCAGCCATGTGCCGGCTTGAAAGCCAAAAGACTCATTCATCGGTTCCACCTAGCAGGGTGGCCCGAACCCTCGACACCCTTATCCGGAAGGCCTTTCAGAGCTCAATGATAGTGTGCCGGATCCAGTCCTACCAGCTCTACGAGGTGTGGCAAAAAAGAAACAAAGACTGTCCCATAAATATTTTATTACAAAATCTACAGAGAAATTAAGCATTGTTCCCTTCAAAGTAATCCCCCCCCCCAGAGTTAATGCACTTCTGCATTCGCTTTTTCTTTTATTAGTATACACTGTAATTTTATTACAAAGTGAAAAGAATTACAATCAAGTCCATGTCAAGGGGAGAGAAAAGGGGCAAAAACAGGAAAAATCATCCTTAAGAAGACAAGAGAAAACCACAAATATATACTGGTCCCATGATAACACTACTAACCCTAAAACTTAGAAAGGAAGTGAGTAACATTCTCTCTAAACATTTTCTTTACCAAGCAAAAATACATTCAGTTGATCAGATTCCATGAATATATACTTTGTCTGCTCATATATCAAGATACACACTTACATGGATATTTTAAAAAGAAAGAGGCCCCAATTGCCAAGGCGCGTGGTCTTAATGCTAAAAAATCTTTACGCCGCTTTTGGGTGAGTCTACTGTGATAAGGAAGCTTATCAGGACCCAGGAGACAGGGATAAAGAGAAGGAATTCACCCTTATCAAAGGACCTATTTTACAAGGTCAGAGACACAAAACTCCATTTACACCTAGAAAGCAGGTATTTCCTAGCTGCAATAGGTAGCAGAATGCCCTAGTGGAGAAAAGGAGAGGGAATACAGGCCCAGGGTGAGGAACCCTTACATCACTGAATTCCCCAATTGCTCAGCTGCCACGAGGCAGTTTGATCTCCAACACCTGAGAGGAGAAGGGGTGGGGCTGGAGCCTGAGAGTTTTAAGACTAGGTCAGATTATCCAGAGAGAGAGAGAGGAGTAGGAATGCATACAGGGAGAGGAGTAGGAATGCCTACTGGAAGAGGAATGAAGCTGGAACACTAAGAACAGCAGGAACCAGGAACACAAGTTGGAGGACAGGACGAGGAAGCTCAGGTGAATGGTGGCCAGAGCATGAGAGAGGAGAAGCTGATACAAGCCTTGACCCAGGTAGGAGCATTAGAAGGTTGTCTAATTTGGAGCACTACAGAGTTGCAAGAGACAGCTTTTGACCTAACTGGAGGCAGTCAGCCAAGCCCTCTGATCCAGATATGAAGGTATAGCCCATGCAACTGGGTGAACAAGACCTAGCTGTAGAAGAAGACGACTCGTTGGAGTCGGGAGTGGTGCCAAAGGACTGGAGAGAGGCTCATGTGGTGCCTTTACACAAAAGCGGAAGTAAGGATGTGGTTGAAAACTACAGGCCGGTTAGTTTAACTTCGGTGGTGAGTAAATTATTGGAAACGCTGCTGAAAGAGAAAATAGTGAGGTTTCTGGAGTCCAGTGGATTACAGGATCCGAGGCAGCATGGATTCACCAGAGGCAGATCTTGTCAGACAAATCTGATTGATTTCTTTGACTGGGTGACCAGGGAGTTGGACCGAGGGAGAGCTCTAGATATGGTGTATTTAGATTTCAGTAAAGCCTTTGACACTGTTCCTCACAGGCGACTTATAAACAAACTGAGCACCCTAGGGATGGACCCTAAAGTTACTGCTTGGGTTAGAAATTGGTTGGGTGGGAGGCGACAAAGAGTACAAGTAAATGGAGCTCACTCTGAGGAGAAGGATGTTACCAGTGGTGTGCCCCAGGGATCTGTCCTTGGTCCGATTCTTTTTAACATCTTTGTTAGTGATATAGCGGAAGGGCTGTCGGGTAGGATTTGCCTCTTTGCAGATGATACCAAAATCTGCAATAGAGTAGACACCCAGGAAGGGGTAGATAACATGAGGAGGGATCTAGCTAAGCTTGAAGAATGGTCTAAAATTTGGCAGCTGGCATTTAATGTTAAAAAATGTAAGGTCATGCATTTGGGCTGCAGCAATCCAAGGGAGCAATACAGTATAGGAGGTGAAGTACTTTTGTCCACTAAAGAAGAGCGGGACCTAGGCGTGGTTGTGTCTGATGATCTTAAAGTAGCTAAACAGGTAGAAAAGGCGACGGCAAAAGCTAGAAGGATGCTTGGGTGCATACGGAGAGGAATGGCTAGCAGAAAAAAGGAGGTGATAATGCCTCTGTATAATTCTTTGGTGCGACCTCATTTGGAGTATAGTGTGCAATTGATTAGTGGGCTTCATTATAAAGCATATGAGGACAGACTTAAGGATCTTAATATGTACACCTTAGAGGAAAGGCGGGATAGAGGTGATATGATTGAGATGTTTAAATACCTCCGTGGCATAAATGTTCAGGGAGAGAGCCTCTTTCAATTTGAAAGCAAGTTCTGCTACGAGGGGACATGGGATGAGGGTGAAGGGAGATAGATTCAGGAGTGATATGCGGAAATATTTCTTTACGGAAAGAGTAGTGGATCCATGGAATAGTCTCCCAGTGGAGGTGGTAGAGATGAGGACAGTAACTGAATTCAAAAAAGCATGGGACCAACACAGAGGATCTCTAAAGGTAAAAAGTGGACTGTTGTAGTTGTTGATATGGAAGGACAGACTAGATAGGCCATGTGGTCTTTTTCTGTCATCATGTTTCTATGTTTCTATGACTCATACATGGATTGCTCTTTATGCCAATCTTCAAATAGAGGGTTTGGAAGGGAGTCAACCGTAAGGAAAACCTCCAGAGTCCGGTAACCCTGAGAGCCTGTGGATAACTTGTGAAAGTCCTGTGTTAAAGGAGAAATACCGTTGCTGAGCAAACTGCAGCTGCCTAATTAAAACTTGTTAAACAGCTGCTAGCCAGTGCAGTGCACAGCCTGAAGCCCTGCTGACGGTGAAAGTAAGAAAAGCTTTGATTTTGTTTTCACTGTAACTGAAAGCCTTGCATAGAGAATTGTTTGCCTATGAAGAGTTTAACTTCTTGTTGAAAATTTTTACTGTGCTTAAGGAGACAAACAGCCGGGAAGTGTTTTGGACTGTGAGAAAAGAAACCTGCTTTAGGAAAAGCTGTTTTTGTTTGTTTAAAACAGCACTGCTAGCCATATCTGATAGCATTGGCTGTTGAAAGGACTTTTCTTTATGCTGAAGAACATTATAAGCTGTTTTGTTTTGAGTTCAGTTATATCCTGATGTATTTCTGAAAGAATCCTGGAGAAGCAATCCAAAGGTGTTATTTTGTGAACTTTGCGTTACCCCATAAATAAATATCTGTCAAAGCCTTACCACTCAAGCCAACTACAAATGTGGTTTTTTTTTTTTACCTGAAGCCATGTACCTCCTGACTGAACTACCTTTCCCATGAGGCATTACAAGGCAGCCAATCAGGTAAAGGCTCAATGGTGAATCTCTCCTATGACAAGCACGCCCCTCCATACTGTCTGTAAGGGGCTAAGGGAGTGACGCTACACACATCAGGAAAAACCTGAACTGTGGAACTACAAAACAATTGATCTTTTTTGGGGAAATATGAATGCAATACTACATTTTTATCTGATAAGGAGAGAAAAGTAACAATCAATGTAGCGCGTCTAGTAATCTCATCGTTCGAGGATTCCAAAAAAGCAGAAACATCTAATGAATGAGATACCGACACCACCTCTGCGCCTTTGGCAATAGGGGAAGAGGTTCCTGTTGAGGCTAATATAGGAACATAATAAACAGAGGAAAATTTTATAGAGTTCATATCATCAATTAACAGAACCTCCTTGAAGTATTTATATAGCAAAATAGATGGAGAAAGATAATGAGTTTGTGGAAAATTTAAGAATCCCAAATTTTTTGCACATACAACATTCTCAAGGGATTCTATTTGATGATGTATAGTAAGATTATCCCTAATAGAAGAAGATGCAACAGCCTGCATAACAGAAACCTGCCCCTCTAATTTATTCAAAGCAATATTATGTTTAGCAATAGCCTCTTCATGGACTCCCAACTTCTGTACCAACATCCTTTGAAAATTGGGAAACCTGGGAAAGGGAGGCACGCAGGAACATTTCCATTCGTGCCACCACCTCATCTGGAGGAACAATAGACGAAGCAGAAACGGGAAAATCCAAAACAGACAAAGGAGGAAACATTTTACCTTTATCTTCCTGCACTGATAAGGGAGAACAATCCAAGGGAACTAACGAGGGCTCCACTCCCAAGTTTTCACCATTGGGAGAGAACACCCTCTCTTTCGTAACTTCCTGACTGGGTAGGGTAAAACCCTGCGCATTAGGAGACAAGTCAGAAGAAGTACTCACAGACCCATGGGTCAAGTCCGGAGGGTCTTGCTCTGCTTGAGCTTTCTGGAGATGAATATCCATCGGGCCCACGGTCTTAAAAGCCTTTTGAGCACTCATTGTAGAAAAAGCCTTCTTCCGTCGCTTACCCATGAGCCGACAAGTTCCCCTGTACCTCCTTGTTGCTCTGAAGGGGCTCCAAAGGGGCGTGACCTGCCCCTTTGGTGACGCCCCTTTGGGCACGTGACCACGGGTACACGCCTGCGGGCCGCGTTCGCGGCAGACCGAAGGTTTTTAAAGGTCCTGGGGGGGGGGGCTACACCACTCCTCCTCCTACAATCAGGGACGCTAGCTCCCACTGTCTCCTTACACTCCCGGAGATCCGCGGCGGACCAAAGGTTTTTAAAGGTCCCGGGGGGCAGGGCTACACCACTCCTCCTCCAACAATCAGGGACGCCAGCTCCAGCTGCCTCCTCTCACTCCCGGAGATCCGCGGCGGACTGAAGGTTTTTAAAGGTCCCGGGGGGGCAGGGCTACTCCACTCCTCCACCGACAATCAGGGACATCTGCTCCAGCTGCCTCCTCTCACTCCCCTCTGTATTCGCTTCTGCCACGTATGGAAGCACTCGGTAAAGTCCTCCTTGAGATCCCTCAGCTCCCTCATCACAGTGGCCTTGATCTCTTCTACAGAGGCGAAATGAGTTCCTTTGAGCCCAGTCTTTAGCCTGGGGAAGAGCCAGAAGTCGCATGGTGCGAGATCTTGGGAATAAGGATTGTGGTCGAGAGCTGTGATTTTTTTTTTTTTCCCTTGGCCAAGAATGCCTCACACTGAGCGCGGTGTCATGGTGGAGCAGCCATGACTTTTCTCCACAGAGCCTGCCTGCTGCGCCAAACGCGGTCATGGAGGCGGTTGAGGACCTGCTGGTAGAAGTGCTGGTTGACTGTCTGACACTCGGGTACAAACTCATGATGGATCACTCCCTTCTGGTCGAAGAATGCGATCAGCATGACCTTGATCCTTGATTTGGACATGTGCGCCTTCTTGGGTCTGGGTGACAGTCGAGTCTTCCATTTCAGGCTCTGTCTCTTGCTTTCAGGGTCATACTGGAAGACCCAAGTCTCGACTCGGCCAGTGAACTCTGGATCTTCTCCGATCTTCTCTAGCAAATCTTGACAAACATTGACCCGGTGCTCCTTTTGGTCGTCCGATAGAAGCTTGGGCACCATCTTGGCGCACACTTTATGCATCAACAGCTCCTGCACCAAGTTGGTCCAAATTGACTCCCTGTTCAGGCTGAGCTCCTCAGCTATCATCTGCACCGTCAATCTGTGATCACTCCACACTAGGTGGTTCACTCTGTCAGTGTTCTCAGCCATCTTTGTCGTGGAAGGCAGTCCTGACTTGGGGTCATCCTCCACCTCCTTGCGGCCAGTCTTGAAGCATTTGTGCCACTTGAAGACTCGTGGCCTTGACATTGCATCTTCTCCATAAGCCTTTTGGAGAAGTTGGAGACACTCAGTTGGGCCCTTCTCCAATTTAACCAGAAATTTCAAGTTGATTTTTTGCTCCATATTTCTGCCACCTCAAGTTGGGTGACAAAGCTTCACCTTAACCGGGATGGAGGCAGGCTGCTGGCATTATTTTAGTTATTTATTTATTTATTACAATCTCTTATATACCGCACTATTTAGCATCATCGCGGTTTACATAAAACAAAGGACCATAACACAAGCTGTTTGGTTTTTACATAGAACAGGAAAATCAACTTTAAAAGGAGTGAGAGCAGCTTTTAAACTAGATAATAGGGGAAAGCCGACAGTCACACAAGAGCGCATGGTTCGGAAGAATGTATCCTTGAAGGATATTACCAAAAGCAGAGAGGTTCCAAAAAAAGAGTAAAGTAGCCCAAATTCCCTTGAGTATGGAGCAGACAGAGCTTAAAGATCCCAAATTACCCATGCCTACCAATAGCCAGATTAATATGAATAAAATACAGTCTCTAAAATGCTTTTATGCAAATGCTAGAAGTCTAAAAAATAAGATGGGAGAGTTAGAATATATAGCACTAAATGAGAGGTTAGATATGGTTGGAATCTCAGAGACATGGTGGAAGGACGACAACCAGTGGGACACTGTGATACCTGGGTACAAACTATATCGTAATGATAGAGCTGATCAAATTGGTGGAGGGGTTGCGCTCTGTTAGAGAGGACATTGAGTCAGAAAGGATTAAAATTTTGCAGGAAACAAAATTTGCTGTAGAATCTCTATGGATTGAAACTCCATGTAAAAAGGGGAAGGCAATGGCATTGGGGGTGTACTATCGACCGCCTGGCCAGAATGAACAAATGGATGATGAAATGCTCAAAGAAATCAAGGAAGCTAACAAAAGTTACAGCACAGTAATAATAATGGGTGATTTCCATTACCCTGGTATCGACTGGGTCAGTGTCACTGCACGACATGTTAGGGAGATAAAGTTTCTAGATGAAATAAATGACTGCTGCTTGGAGCAGCTGGTTCATGAACCGACCAGTGGGGAAGCCATATTGGACCTAGTCCTTAGTGGAACACCAGATCTGGTGCAAGAGATGAGGGTGTTGAGGCCACTTGGCAATAGTGATCATAGCAAGATCGCATTTGATTTAATTAGTGGAGGGAGGGATAGCTTGGAAATCCATATTACTACCTTTTAACTTTCAAAAAGGAGACTATGATAAAATGAGGAAAATGGTCAAGAAAAACTAAAAGGAGCAGTTGCAAAGGTTAAAGACTTTCTCCAGGACCAAGCAGGAAGTCAGTCCTCACATATGGGTGACGTCGGCGCCGACGGAGCCCTTGTGCGGAGCATTTCCCCAGCTTTCAAGAAAGCCTTTGTGAATTGCAGCGCTCATTCGCGGTCCCCTTCCCGCCCAAGGGTGCCATCTTGCTCAGTCTTCTTTTTTCCGCGTAGCCCGAAGGTAGTTGATTTCCCTGTTTTTTCTCTTTTTTTTCTTCGGTTCGACGCCGGATCCTTTTCACGCCTTGGCCCGATATACCGGTATCGAGTCCACTCTCTCTTTTTCGGTTTTTGTCCTTTGTGACTAGCGTTCGCGCCATTTTTCTTTTTTCACTGGCAGCACGGTCTTTTGACCTCGCAGGGGCCCTTTTTCCCCCGATGGCTACCAGCGGGTTTAAAAAGTGTGATCGGTGTAAAACTTATGTCTTTTACCGACACACATGACTGCTGCCTCCGCTGCCTCAGACCCGATCATGACCCAATGATCTGTGGTCCGTGTGGCAAAATGTCCTCGAAGGCGTTGAGTCGGCAGCACCAGAAGGATAAGATCTTCTCTGACCGCATCCGGACGGGCCCGGACCTCGTCAGAGGCCTCGACGTCTCGGGACTCCGGCCCCGAGCAGCGTCGGGGTTCCTCTGAGCGTGTGGGTCTCCTTCGCGGGAACATCGCAGGAAGAAGAAACCCGTGAGGGCGGTGTCGGTGGACGCTCCTGGTTCCTCGAGGGCCAGGTCGCATAGCCCCGATAGCCGTCCCGGGTCTTTGGAGTCGGAGAGGTTTGCCAAACATCCTCGTATCGAGAAGGAGTCTCCTGGACACGTAAGTGCTGTAGTCCTCATGGACTCTCCTCTAGGGGAGCAGACGTTGGGCCTGACGCCGTTGGGGCCCGAGTCGGGGGCTGCTGGGTCTCCTGAGCTCGGACTCAGGTTGACGGTCTTGGAGAGCAGCATCGCTACCTTCATGGAACAGCAGCGGGCATTGATCGCTGGTCTCACCGGTGCATCTGCCCCGACCACCGGGACCTCGAAGTCCAAGTCGACCCCGGAGGCCGAGCCGATCCTCAAGTTCATGCGGGCTCGAGTTGATCCTCGGCCACGGTCTCCCTCAGCCTCCCGTTTGGGACCGAGGTCGTCGACGCCGGTACCCTCGGCATCGGGGCGGATGGCATCGGTGCCCGCCCGACCGGAGCCGCTTGATTCCTCCTCCGAGGAGTCGGGCTGGGAGACGGAGGAAGAAGAGTCACCCGACACGTATCGGACTCTGTGTGTCCCTTCGGACTCACTGGAATCTGAACCTCGGAGACGATCGCCACCGGAGGATACCCGGTCCTCGGACTTCGTGCGGGATATGGCCAAGGCCTTGGCATTCCCCACGGATCCCGCGGAGGAGCCGAGGAGCTCGAGGCCCTCCAGTATGACTCTCCCCCAAAGGAGGCCTTTACTGTACCGGTTCCTCCGATGCTGGAGCGGCTGCTCTTCCGCATGTGGGAGACCCTGGCCTCGACGCCGGTGTTAAGCAAGCGGGTCGATTCCATCTATCGAGTCCGCAAGAGCCCCGGGTTCCAAAAGGCACAATTACCTCACCACTCCATGGTTGTGGAATCGGCCATGCATCAACTGAAAAGTCAGAAGATGCACTCCTTGGTGCCTCCCAGCCGGGAGCCCCCGGAACCTGGATGCCCTCGGTAAGAAGTGCTTCCAGGGCTCTATGCTTGCTTGCCGTGTCCAGACGTACCAGCTCTACATGGGCATGTATCTCCGAGACCTGGCAAAGGAGATTGCTGGGTTCTCTGCTGGTCTCTCTTTGCAGAGGTTCCAGGCCTTGTCCTCTGGTATTCGAGAGTGCTTGAAGATTATCTCTCGAGCAGCCTACGATGGCTTCGAGGCTTCGGCCCGAGTAGCTGGGGCCGGCATTGGTGCCCGCCGACAGGCTTGGCTACAATCATGGGTGCAGGACAAGTTGGTCGATGTCCCCTGCCGAGGTGAAAACCTTTTTGGCAAGCCCATGGCTGAAAAGGCTGCAGAACTCGAGACCGAGACTCTTACCCGGACTAGGCTGTCCAGGAAAACCTCTGCCCCTTCTCAGAAGAAGGGCTCGGGAAAAAAGACCTTTTACCCGAGGAAGTCATCTGCCTATAAACAATACCCTCATTGTCAGGCCTCTGCAGCTCCCCAACAGGGTCAGCAGGCCAAGGGGCAGGGTCATGGGCCCCGTAGGCAGAAGGCCCCCAAGCCACCAACACCGGCCCCAGCTCAGCAGGGTGGGGTTTTTTGACTCAGCCAGCATAGCCTCTTCTCCTCAGCTGCTTCTCATCAGCACGGGAGGCCGACTGGCCCACTTTGCCTATAGGTGGTCAGCCGTCACATCAGATACCTGGGTGCTCCATATAGTCCAAAAGGGCTGTCTTCTCTATTTTCACCAGGTACCTCCCTCCTATTTTCCAGGGGAGCCTCCAAGACTCCCTCTGCACAGGGACCTACTCCTTCAGGAGTTAACAAGTCTGCTAAAGGAACAGGCTGTGGAACCGGTGCCCCACCACCTGAGAGGTCACGGCTTTTATTCCAGGTACTTTCTGGTACCAAAAAGAACAGGTGGCTTCAGACCCATCCTAGACTTGCGCAACCTCAACAAGTTCCTGGAGAGGGAAAAGTTCAAGATGCTTACCCTTGGAATCCTGCTGCCCTACCTCCAGCAGGGAGATTGGCTATGCTCCTTAGATCTAAAGGATGCTTATACTCACATCCCTATTCATCCAGACCACAGACAATATCTCAGATTTGTTGTGGGAGGAAACCACTACCAGTACAGAGTACTTCCCTTTGGCCTAACCTCCGCTCCCAGGGTGTTCACCAAGTGCCTGGCGGTGGTGGCGGCCTACCTGAGGCTTCAAGGTCTTTTTGTGTTTCCATACCTGGACGACTGGCTCATAAGGGGCCAGTCTTCCCAGGAGGCCAGTCAAGCCACCCTTCGCACTGTGGCTCTGCTTCAGCACTTGGGGTTTGTCATAAACTTCGCAAAGTCCACTTTGCTCCCGTCCCAGAACTTAGAATTCATAGGAGCAAGGCTGGACACCCTTCAGCCGAAGGCATTTCTGCCAATGGACAGAGCCCACAGGTTGATGGATCTAGCCAGGCAGTTTCACAGCAATTCCCTGGTCTCCACCAGGCAATTCCTGAGACTTCTCGGCCATATGGCTTCCACGGTTCATGTAACCCCCAATGCCCACCTGCACGTGCGGCCTGCTCAGTGGAGCCTTCGAACTCAGTGGCATCAGGCCATGGGGAGCCTTGCAGACTCGGTGAGACTTTCCACCCTGCTCGTCTCCTCTCTACAGTGGTGGCTTCATCTTCCGAATCTGGTACTCGGGGTGGATTTTCAATCCACCCCCGCATTCTCAAGTGCTGACGACAGATGCTTCTCTTCTCGGTTGGGGAGCACATTGCCAAGGGGCATGTACTCAGGGTCTCTGGACTCCTTGGGAGTCTGCTCAGCAGATAAACTTCCTGGAGCTACGGGCGATACGCCTAGCTCTGAGAGCCTTCTCCCACCTCACGTCTCACCAGTCTGTACTGGTCCAGATGGACAATCAAGTTGCCATGTTCTACGTGAACAAACAAGGAGGCACAGGATCCTTCCTTCTCTGTCAGGAGGCACAACGTCTGTGCTCTTGGGCCGTCAATCACGGAATTCTCCTCAGGGCTGTCTACCTCCCCGGTCAAGAAAATTACCTGTCGGACAGACTGAGTAGGATACTGCAACCACACGCATGGAGATTGAATCCATTGGTGGTTCAGCAGATCTTTCTCAGGTCGGGACTCCCACCATGGATCTTTTCGCCAGCCCTCTGACCCGGCAACTCCCGAGATTCTGTTCCAGACAACCGCATCCTCTCCGAGTAGCAGCAGATGCCTTTCTGATTCTGTGGTTCCAAGGCCTACTGTATGCACTTCCTCCCACGCCACTAGTGTCTCGAACACTGTTCAAGGTCCTCAAGGACAGGGCCTCAATGATTCTGATAGCCCTCAGGTGGCCGAGGCAGCCGTGGTTCCCATTCCTGTTGCAGCTGGCGGTGGACACTCCCCTGCCTCTGGGAATTCAACACGATCTCCTGTCTCAGGACCAGGGGTCTCTCTTGCAACCCAACCTCCAGTCCCTTCATCTGATGGCCTGGCTGCTGAAAGTGTAGTCCTGGCTCCCCTACTCCTGCCTAGAGAGGTGGAAGACGTAGTCTTAGCCTCTAGGCGGCAATCCACCTGGAAATCCTACGCTCTTAAGTGGCGTAGATTCTCCACCTGGTGTGCTCAGCACAGCGAGAATCCCTTCTCGTGCTTGGTAGCGGTAGTATTGCAATATTTGCTTTACCTCTCCAATCTTGGCCTTAAGTCCAACTCTGTCAGGGTTCACCTCAGTGCTCTCTCAGCGCACCACTCGCCGGCGGACGGGAGGCCTCTTTCCACCCTTTGGTGGCTCGTTTTCTCAGAGGCCGCCTCCTGCTTAAGCCTCCTTTACGTCCACCAGCCCGTGAGTGGGATCTGAATGTGGTCTTACAGCGGCTTACTTGTCCGCCATTTGAGCCTATGGCTACCTGCCCTCTCCTTTTTCTCTCCTGGAAAACCTTGTTTCTGGTAGCTCTTACCTCTGCTAGGCGAGTGAGTGAACTTCAGGCACTAGTGTCTGATCCCCCTTACACTAGGTTCTACAGGAATAGGGTAGTATTACGGACTCACCCGAAGTTTCTTCCTAAGGTTGTCTCCCCTTTTCACCTCAATCAGGAGGTGGTTCTTCCGACCTTCTTTCCCAGGCCGCATGCCAGCCGGGCTGAGATGGTCCTGCATACTCTGGACAGTAGGAGGGCGTTGTCCTTCTACCTTGACCGTACGCGGGAGCATCGGAGGGCTGTTCAACTCTTCGTTTTTTTGACCCCAATAAGTTGGGGTTACCTGTCTCCAAGCGTTCTTTGTCCATATGGGTCGCTGACTGTATCGCCTGGGCTTATGGGGCAGCCGTCCTCTCATTGGAGGGTCGAGTCACGGTTCATCGTGTCAGGGCGAAGTCTTCATCAGTGGCTCATCTCCGCTTTGTTACATTGGCAGACCTCTGCCGGGCCGCTACTTGGTCTTCAGGCCAGACTTTTGTGACCCATTACTGCCTTGAGAGGGAGTCCCGCAGGGGCAGTGCTTTCGGACAGGCAGTACTCCATAATCTCTTTGGGGTTTAGGCAACTCCTTCCCTCCGGCCCTGGTGTTGGGCTACTGGTCGGGGGCATTCTCAGAGAAGATTCCTTCCTTACGTACTGACGAGCTAGAGGGAGCTCATTTTTTTCGGCTTGAGGTCTCCGGTAGCCTTAAGGTGGGGGAGTCCCATATGTGAGGACTGACTTCCTGCTTGGTCCTGGAGAAAGAGTAGTTACTCACCTGTAACAGGTGTTCTCCAGGAGCAGCAGGAATCAGTCCTCACAACCCTCCCTCCTCCCCTTAGAGTTGCGGTCATATGATTTATTTTGCTAATTTTTTGCTGTCTTTTAGGTATGTCATCAGACTGAGCAAGATGGCACCCTTGGGCGGGAAAGGGACCGTGCATGCATGCTGCAATTCCCAAAGGCTTTCTTTGAAAGCTGGGGAAATGCTCCGCACGAGGGCTCCGTCGGCGCCGACGTCACCCATTTGTGAGGACTGATTCCTGCTGCTCCTGGAGAACACCTGTTACAGGTGAGTAACTACTCTTACATCAAGGTTGGATGTTGAAAAATACTACCTTGGAAGCCCAAACCGGCTGTATTCTACGCTTTAAGAAAAGTGAAAGGAAGTCCAAAAAACTGCCAGCATGGTTTAAAGGTGAGGTCAGAAAGGCTGTTGCCAAAAAAGCATCTTTCAGGAAATGAAAAAAGAGCCAAACGACGAAACCTGGAAACAGTACAAGCACTGGCAAGTTAAATGCAAAGCATTGATAATGCAGGCAAAGGGAGAATTTGAGAAGAATCTTGCTGCGGAAACAAAAACATGTAATAAAAGACTTTTTCAAGTACATTCTTAGCAAAAACCTGTGAGAAAGTCAGTTGGTCCATTAGATGATAGATGGGTTAAAGGGGCACTAAGAGGCGAAAAGGCGATAGCGCAGAGACTGAATGAATTCTTTGCTTCGGTCTTTACTGAGGAAGATGTAGGGATGTTACCCATGACTGAAGTGGCATTTAAAGGTGCGGAAGAATTGAAGGAAATATCGATACATCGGGAAGATGTATTACAACTATTGGATAAACTGAAGAGTAGCAAATCATCTGGGCCGGATGATATACATCCAATGGTGTTGAAAGAACTGAAATTTGAGATTGCAGACCTGCTATTAGTAATCTGTGAACTATCATTAAAATCATCTGTAATACCTGAAGATTGGAGGATGGTGAATGTAATGCCAGTTTTTAAAAAGGGGGTCCAGGGGTGATCCGGGAAACTACAGTCTGATTTCAGTACCGGCAAAAATGGTAGAAAACCATCATAAAGAACAAAATTGCTGAACATATAGTCATGGCTTAATGGGAGACAGCCAGCATGGCTTTAGACAAGGAAGATCTTGTCTTACTAATCTGTTATGTTTTTTTGAAGGTGTGAATAAACAGGTAGACAAAGGTGAATCAGTTGATATAGTGTATTTCGACGTTCAGAAAGCCTTCGACAAAGTCCCTCATCAGAGACTTTTGGCAAAACTAAAGAGTCATGGGATAGGAGGCAGTGTACTATTGTGGATCAGCAACTGGTTAAAAGATAGAAGCCAATTTTCCCAATGGAGAAAGGTGAATAGTGGTGTACCCCAGGGATCTGTGCTGGGTCCGCTGCTTTTTGACATATTCATAAATGACCTGGAAAAGGGAATAACAAGTGAGGTTATCAAATTTGCAGATGATACAAAACTAAAGTTGTTAAAACCGAAGAGAATTGTGGAAAATTGCAAGCGGATCTTGATAAATTGGAAGACTGGGTATGAAAATGGCAGATGAAATTTAATGTGGACAAGTGTAAAGTTATGCACCTAGGGAAGAACAATCCAAACTGTGGTTACACGATGTAAGGTTCCACATTAAATCTTTTTCCTGGGTGGTGGTTCCTAGGCGTCATTGTTGATAACATGTTAAAACCCCCGGCCCAGTGTGCAGCGGCAGCCAAGAGAGCTAATAGAATGCTAGGTATCATAAGGAAAGGAATGGAAAATAAAACAAAGGATATTATAATTCCTCTATATCGTTCCATGGTGATTCCGCACCTTGAATGTTGTGTTCAATTCTGGTTGCTGTATCTTAAATAGGATATAGCGTTATTAGAAAAGGTTCAGAAAAGAGCCACCAAAATGGTAAAGTGGATGGAAGGATACCCCTATGAAGAAAGGCTACAAAGGTTAGGGCTCTTTAACCTGGAAAAGAGATGGCTGAGGGGAGATATGATAGAAGTTTATAAATTATTGAACGGAGTGGAACGGGTAAACATTATCAGAATATAGAAAGGCTAGGGGACATGCAATGAAGCTACAGGGTAAAATATTTTTTCACTCAACGTGTAATCAAACTTTGGAATTTCTTACTGGAGAATGTAGTAAAGGCTGTTAGTGTAGCTGGGTTTAAAAAAGGTTTGGACAAGTTCCTGGAGGAAAGGTCCATAAACCATTATTAAGAAGGGACCCAGGATATCAATGCTTGACCCAATACAAGCATTGTGGAACATGTCTTTTGGGGAAACTGCTAGGTTTGTATGACCTAGATTGGCCACTGTTGGAAACAGGATACTGGGCTTGATGGACCTTGGTCTGACCCGGTATGGGATATCTTATGTTCTTTGTAAAGCGATGGTGCAGTGTGCTACAAAAATCCTGAAAAAGAAAAACAGAGTGAGAGAGATGAAAAATATTATCGCAGAATAGTGGCGAGATGTACAACATAGTGACATAAACGGTTAACCAATTGGCATTGAGTCATGGGCGTGGCTGCTACAGTCTCGTTTCATTTTTGTATATCGGCATGTACCTGAAGGAACTGTCGAAGGAGCATGGTGGATTCGCAGCAGACCTCCATGGGAACCCTTACAGAGGTTTAAGACCCTGACCTTAGCGGTAAAAGAATGCATGAAGTTTTTGTGTTGAGCAGCCTATGATGGCTTTGAGTCATCGGCCAGGGTGGCCGCTGCAGGCATTGGGGCACAACGCCAAGCATGGCTGCAGTCGTCTGACCTGGAGCAATGGGTGCAGGACAAACTGATTGATTGTTCCCTGCATTGGAGCAAACCTATTCGGGAAGCCCATGGCAGGTAGGACAGCAGAGATAGAAACAGAGTTCATGATGAGAAGCAGGATCTCAAAGAAGACCTCTATGCAACCCTGGAAGAAAGCCCCTGGAAAAAAGCCCCCCTCCTTGAGGAAGAAAGGGGGCTTTAGCAGTACACCTTATTTCCAGGCCTTCCTGGCCCCTCAACAGGGCCAGCAGCAAATAGATCAGGGACATAGTCCCAGAAAACAGAAGGTCCCGAAGCCCCTGTCTGGGGGGATCTTTGGAATTTTTGGCATGACCTTCCCATCCCCAGGGGGTCCTCTGCTGTCCACAGGGGAGCACCTAGCCCTGTTTGTCCAGAGATGGACAGTTGTCACCACCGATACCTGGGTGCTACAAATGGTCAAGGAGGGCTACCTTCTTCACCTACAGCGGGTGCCACCCTCGTACTTTCCAGGAGAGCCCACCAGTCCTCTCCTTCTCCAAACCCTGCTCCTCACCAATCTAGCAGGCCTAATCAATGACAAAGCAGTGGAGCCAGTTCCAAAACATCTCTAGGGCACTGTCTTCTTCTCCAGGCATTTCCTCATCCCCAAGAGGGCAGGGGCCTTGAGGCAGGTTTCTGGTCAGGTAGAACTTCAAGATGCTGTCCCTTTGGACACTACTGCCATTCCTCCAGCAGGGAGATTGGCTATTCTCTTTAGAATTAAAGGATGCGTACACTCATCTTAATTCATCCCAGCCACAGACAATGCCTCCGGTTCGTGATGAGGGGACAGCACTACCAATATATGGTGTTGCCTTTGGTCTGGTCTCATCACCAAGGGTCATCACAAAAGCGCCTTGTGGTGGTTGCAGCCTACCTCGGGCTCTAAGGGGCCTTCGTCTTCCTTTACCTGGACAGCTGGCTCATGTAGGGTGACATCGTTACAGAGGCACAATGCGTCATCGGGCGCACTGTCAGCACCCTACAGCTCCCGGGCTTTATCATAAGCTACCCCAAGTTCCCCCTCACTCCGGCCGGCACCTTCAGTTCATAGGAATGCAACTAGATACCCTCTGGGCAAAAGTCTTCCTCCCTCAGTTGATGTCAGAATGCTTCAGGGAATTAGCCACAGAGGTATGCCGGCACCAGGTGCTACCAAGATCCTACTCTGCTTGTTGGGGTACATGGCCTCCACGTTTCACGTGATGCCATAAGTCTGTCTGCACATGAGTGCAGCCCAGTGGTGCCTCCGCTCTCAGTGGACACAGGCCCAAGCAGGCTCAGTGACAGAGTGAAGGTGACCCGTCAGTTGACAGACTCCTGCAGATGGTGGCAGATTCCATGCCACCTTCAGACCAGGATGCCTTTTCAGGCACCCAACCCCCAAAAGGTCCTCACCACAGATGCCTCTCAAATGGGCTGGGGAGCTTATTGTGAGAGCCTCCAGACGCAAGGCGGCTGGTCCCACAGGGAATCCCAGATGCAAATCAACCTGCTGGTGGTTCTAGCAATATATCTAGCTCTTCGAGCCTTCCGCCTCCATCTCCTGCAGCACCACTTGGTGCTGATTCATATCGACAATCAGGTTGCAATGTTCCATGTGAATAAATAGGGAGAACAGGGTCGTTCCCCCTCTACCAGGAGGCGGTAGCCCTCTCTCCTATGCTGCTCGCAGAGGGATGCTCATAAGGGTGGTGTACCTCCCTCCCGGGCCATGACAAGCTGAGCAGAATCTTCCAGCCGCACGAGTGGTTCCTGAATCCAGTAGTAGTCTTGCAGCTGTTTTGTCTCTGGGGCATCACCACGATTGACCTGTTGCCCCAATTCTGCTCATGCCAGCCACACCTGTCCTGGTTGGCAGTGGATGAGTTTTTCATCCCGTGAACAGAAGGCCTCCTGTATGCCTTCCCACCATCACCGCTGGTAGCGAAGACACTATTCAAGACACAGCATGACAGGGCATCGCTAATAATGATAGTTCCTTATCGTCCCTCCAGTTTAGTCCCGAGCTTTGACGTTTATGCTCCTCTTTCAGCAGCTTGGAGACTGAGAAACGACATTTCTGTGATGTCACGGTACATAAGTACAGATCCCTCCTTCACACTCGAGTTCTCTCAGTCTCCAAGCAGCTGCAGGATGAGTGAGCCCAATAGGGGGCTCACTGGAGGAGCAATTAAGGAAAATTAGATTTGGTTTAATTTGGTTTGTTTCACTTAGTTTCCTTTCTTTAATTTACTTTCTTGAAAAAAATGAGGATTAAGTTAACTCTTCCTTTATTTCTTTGATTTCTGTCTGGTTGATACTTAAGGTTGAGCCCCTTCCCCCCCACCCGCTTGCGGATTTCGGTGGGGTACAGAGGGCAGTGTATTTTTGGAAGTGGTCACCCCCGGGGGCAGGAGCCGGGATCGTGACGGAAGAGCCGACGGTGAGTGTGGCCCATAGCCAGCGCAGAAGTCTCTGCCTGCCAGAGCTATTGGGTCACGAATGTCAGCGGGACTGTGAGTGTCTTTACAGCGGTGCTACTCACCGGAGGATTTCGGCAGCGTTGGGGGCTCCCAGTTCGCCCGAAGCGGCAGCTCTCGCTTAGCAATTGAGCGCCGCATCAGAAGGGCTTCCCTTTGCAGGTACGATTGATTGTTTGGAGCGGGAAGCAGGGCAGGAGCCGGCAGCGCACTGAGACGCGGCCGGGGAGGACAGACTGTGCCGCGTATCAGGTGCACGGAAAACATTGAGTTCAGCAGCGGCTACAATTTGCCGTGTTATTTGAAGGGGAAAGCTCGTTTTCACTCCCTTTTACCAGGGTGTGTATGGCGGTGGGCCCCTTGTCAGTGGAGTAAAAAAAAACCCCAGGAAAATAGCGGATGCTGATTTTTGCGGCTTTTAAAGCTTGCTGAGGCGTGTGCTGTGCATGGAGCCCTCTGGAGGGTGGCTGAGCACCCGTGAGGGTAAAGATGCCTTCAAAAACTCTGCTTGCTGTGTGGGGCAAAGCAGAACTCTGTGTCCGAGGCCGGGTTGTGCAGGAGCTGCTCTAAAGAGTCTGCAGCGCTGGGCCTGAGCTCGGAGATGGTAGCGGAGGCGCAGAGAGGAGGACCGGCAGTCATGATGGAGCCGGGGTCTCCTTGTCCCCTGTCTCCAGAGCCTGTACCGGGCACTTCCTCTGCTCCGGACGTACGGGGTCCGCAGCCTCCGTTAGCTGGAGGACTGGCTGCCATTTTTTCGCCGGAGTTTGTGGCGGTAATCCAGCGAGCATTCGGCTCGTCCACAGGGATTTCTCCGTCGGGGATCATGGAGTCTCCACGAGGGGTGAAGAGGCTGGGAACACCTCTGCCCGCGGGAGGGTCAGGTTCAGCGGCAAAGAGACCCAGAGGTGAGAGAGACTCGATCATCTCGGAAGGGGACAGGTTGGAGGAATCTGACCTGGATTTGGATGAAGAGTTGGAGGAAGGTGAGATTACGGAACAGGAATATCAGGCAAGAGTGGTTCGCGTATTTCGAAGAGAGGAGTTGCCCGCGCTCATTTCAGAGACTCTCAAAGCTCTTAATATGCCCTCCGGGGTTCAGGCTGAGGAGGCAGTCCTGGGGGACCCGTTGCTGCAGGCCTTCCGAAAGACTCAGTGGGCATTCCCGGTGCACAGTGATCCAAGAGATGATTCAGGAGGAGTGGAACCTACCCGATACAGCTCTCAAAGGGTCCCAAATTATGGCGCGGCTGTACCCTCTCATGGATCAGGATCGGGAGTTGTTTAGGTCTCCCAGAGAGGATGCAGTGGTGTCGGCGGTCACAAAGAAGACTATTTATTTATTTATTTACACTCTCTTATATACCGCACTATTCTGCATCAGTTCGGTTTACATTGAACAAACTGAAATTACATTGAACAGGGCAGTATAACGTGGAGATAACTATTTTATAGGGAACATGGGCTATGGAGGGTAAAGTGGCTTGCCCAAGACCACAAGGAGCACCTGTGGGACTAGAAACCCCAGTCCTTCCGGCCCAAGGTTGCTGTCCTCTAGTGGGATTTGAACCCCCGACCTTCCGGCCTGAAGTACCTTGCCCCAACCACTAGGCCACTCCTCCACTCCTATTCTGGTTGAGGGTGGTGTGGCCCTCAAGGATGGACAAGACCGGAAACTGGAGACCTTGTTAAAGCAGGTCTTTGAGGTGAATGCGCTGTCCTTGCAAACGTCCATTTGTGGGGCGTGGGTGGCGAGAGCATGTCTTCACTGGGTGCAGCGTATTCAAGGAAATCAGGCAGAAGGAACAGCGGAAGAGGTGGTGAGTTTGGAGTCTGGGGCAGCCTATCTGGCGGATATTCATTAAGACCTGATTAGAGGCCTGTCCAAGACTATGTCCTCGGTGGTAGCAGCGAGGCGTTATCTTTGGCTGCGCAGTTGGGTGGCAGACAGCTCGTCGAAGGCTCGACTTAGTAAGCTTCCTTTCCGGGGGAAACTCCTGTTTGGATAGGATTTGGATAAGATTGTGAAGGATTTGGGAGAATCCAAAGGCGGTCGGCTGCCGGAGGACAGACAGAAGCAGGGGCGAGCGCCTTCGCTGTCTAAAGGTCAGCAGAGGGAGTTTCGACATTTTTGCTCCCCAAGGTTTGAGCAAAGTCAGAGGGCGCGTTTTCCCTTTAGAAACCAAGGATTTTGAGGCTTCCGAGGAGCAGGGAGAGGGTTTGCGGCATCCTCTTCCTCGTCCTCCTCCTCCAACAGTCTTCACAAGTCCCAATGAAGCCAGGGGGGCCCGGGAGGAGTGCATTCCCATGGGGGGTCATTTGCAGGAATTTTACCCTGCTTGGGCCCGAGTTACCTCCGATCAGTGGGTGCTGGAGGTCATTCGAGAGGGTTATGTCTTGGAGTTGCAGCGCCCAGTGACGGATTCCTTTGTGCTGTCTCCTTGCAATGCCCGGAGCAAACGCAGGGCGGTGAGGGAGAAGGTAAAAAGGTTGGTGTGTCTAAAGGCCATAGTGCCGGTGCCTCCAGACCAATTAGGCTGCGGTCGATACTCCATTTACTTCATAGTCCCAAAGAACGAAGGGGCATATCAACCAATTTTGGACCTCAAGAAGGTAAATCGCTGTCTACACGTGTCTCATTTTCGAGTGGAAACCCTGCGGTCCGTCATCATGGCAGCACGGCAGGGGGAGTTTCTTACATCCCTGGATCTGGCAGAAGCGTATCTTCACATTCCGATACGGCAGCAGCATCAGAGGTTTCTCAGGTTCGCACTTCCGATGGCGCATTTTCAGTTCCAAGCGTTGCTGTTCAGTCTGGCTATGGCGCCACAGGTGTTCACCAAGGTCATGGTCATCGTGGCGGCGGCCTTGCGGAAGGAGGTTGTATTGGTACATCCTTATCTGGATGATTGGTTAATCAGAGCAAAGTCCAGAAAGGAGAGCGAGGCGGCTACGGCCAGTGTGGTGGCATTCCTGGAAAGTCTCGGTTGGGTAGTCAACAGGATAAAGAGCAAATTGACGCCGTCTCAGAGTCTAGAGTATCTGGGAGCGCACTTCGACACCAGGAAGGGAAGAGTTCTTCTGCCGTGGAAGCGGGCGCTAGCACTGCGCAACTTGGTACGCGAGTTTCTTCACAGACGGCTCCCCACAGCGTGGCATTATTTGCAGTTGCTCGGAACAATGGCAGCGACTCTCGAGTTGGTCCCCTGGGCGTGGGCCCACATGAGACCGTTGCAGAGAGCATTTTTGAGAAGGTGGTCCCATTAGAACGATCTCTTGTCAAAATATCTATCTTGCTCACAGGAAACGCTCAAGTCGCTGCAGTGGTGGTTGCGTCCCGAATGTCTCGGGAAAGGAATGCCATTGGAGGCGCCGGAATGGCTGTCGCTGACGACGGATGCCAGTCTCTATGGCTGGGGGGCCCATTTTCAGGGAAGGTTCGCTCAAGGTCAATGGACCGAACTGGAAAAGGGTCGGTCCATCAACAGGTTAGAATTGAGGGCGGTAGCGCTGGCGCTTTGCAACTTTCAGCCTTTTCTTCACGGGAAAGCCATTCGGGTTTTTTCCGACAGCGGAACCGCGGTGGCTTATATCAACTGTCAAGGAGGAACGAGCAGTGTACAGCTTGAGGCGGAGGCCCAGAGTTTGTTCGAGTGGGCCGAAGAAAACCTGTAAGCGTTGTCGGCGCATGTAGCGGGGGTAGACAATGTGCAGGCCAACTTCTTGAGCCGGGTAAAGGTAGACCCGGGGGAGTGGGTGCTTCACCCGGAGGTGTTTGCGATTCTGGTGTGGCGCTGGGGGACGCCGGTCATGGATCTCATGGCGACATTTCGGTCGGCTCAAGTAGATCGTTTCTTCAACAGAAGAAAAGAGCGGATGTCGGAAGGCCTGGATGCGCTCATTCAGACCTTGGTGGATGGGCACCTCCTATACGTGTTCCCTCCTTGGGTGCTGATCGGCCGAGTGTTGCAGCGCGTAGAAAGGTACAGAGGTCAAGTAGTCTTAATCGCGCTGGATTGGCCAAAAAGGCCGTGGTATGCAGACCTCATGAGACTTGTGGTCGAGGACCCGTGGCGGCTTCCCCTGCGGGATGATCTGCTGACTCAGGGTCCCTTGCTCATGCCTCAGGTAGCTCGATTCTCGCTTACGGCTTTGTTCTTGAAAGGGCGAGGATGATGGCGAAGGGTTATTCGGCAGCGGTAATTTCCATCTTGCTGAAGGCTCGTCGTAGATCAACTTCGTTGGCTTATATTCGAGTTTGCCGAATTTTTGAGGATTGGTGTACGGGTAGGCAGATTGTGGCTCTAAAGGCTTCTCTCCCGCAGGTTTTGTCTTTCTTGCAGGAGGGCTTTCAATAGGGCTTGGCGGCTTTGTCCTTGCGGGTGCAGCTGGCAGCATTGTCCTGTTATAGAGGCAAAGTTCGGGGGGTAGCGCTTGGGGGGCATCCGGATATAAAGCGTTTGAGAGCAGTGTCTCTTTTGCGGCCCCCTCGTTCGCAAGTGGTACCAGCTTAGGATCTTCCTTTGGTCTTGCAGGCGCTGGTAAAAGAGCTATTTGAACCGCTGTCAAGGGCGTCTTTGAAGGATCTTACCCTTAAGGTTGTGTTCTTGGTAGCGATCTGTTATGCGAATTTCAGAGTTGCAAGCTTTATCCTGTCGGAGGCCTTTCCTATCCTTTTTGGAGTCTAAGGTAGTTTGGAGGACCGTGCCCTCCTTTTTGCCGAAGGTGGTCTCGGCGTTTCATGTAAATCAGGTGCTTTCCTTGCCGGTATTCAGTGCAGGCAGGGGTGATCAACCTTCTGAGCGGTTGCATCTCTTGGATGTTCGTCGAGCGTTGAAGAGCTATTTGCATCAGACAGCGGGTTTCCGTAAGTCAGACAGGTTATTTGTTCTCTTTGCAGGGCCTTGCAAAGGAGAAGCAGCATTGAAAGCCTCTATTGCCCATTGGGTGAAGGAGGCCATAGCGTCGGCTTATCTTCTAAATGGCAGGTTGGTACCGGATGGGCTTAGAGCCCACTCTACCAGAGCTCAGGTGACTTCTTGGGCAGAGTGTAGTTTGGTACCGACGGCGGAGATCTGTAAGGCAGCTACTTGGTCTTCGCTCAATTCCTTTGTTAAGCATGTTCAGGCGGGCTGAGATACCTGTTTTGGATTGGCAGTGCTTCAGGCTGGTCTACAGGATCCCTCCCAATAAGTGCTTTCACTGCTCTGTTACATCTCCAGAGTTTGGAACTAGACTGGAGGGACGATAAGGAAGGTGAGATTAGACTTACCTGCTAATTGTTGTTCCTTGAGGAACTCCATTCTAGTCCCGTATCCCACCCTGGTGTATCCGGTAGATGATAGCCTGAAGTGTAGGAGTCTTACAGGTAAGCTACGGGTATTGGAATGGAATGACATGGTTTTTCATGGTGGGGTGCGGTCTGGGGAGTGTGTAAGAGGGGTCCTAGATCCTTCAGTGTGGGGAGGGACGGTCCTCAGCATCTGTTAAACACTGTAAATAGGAGAAGAGTCAAGTATGCATATTGTTCTTGAGGTTTGTTTAGTATGTTTAATACATTGTGATTGGTTACTGTGACAACGCACCGCCTAGCCTGTGGCGTAAGCAGGCCAAGGGGATGTGAGCCACACAGTGGGGTGAGTTTAAAAGAGTCCTTGTTAGTGCTGAAGCCTTCCTACTGTAGTTGTGGAGAGAGTGACGACAGCCAAGGTTGGGTTTCCAAAGTAAGTAATGCTTTATTCATGCATAAGGTATTTGCACAAAGTATAGCAAAGGACACCGTACAGGACTTACTCCCCCGCCACAGAAGTATAATGGTAACCTTTTGTACCAAATAAAAGTTCAAGTGTTTATATAGCTTCTCCTGATACTTCTCAGGGACACCTAAAATTATTTACAAGCTTTCATCATTCTTCCAGCTTCATTACTACAACAGGGCTTCGATCTTCTAGTACTGCTTTCTCAGTATCTACTGGTAATAAAGAATCTTTCTCCCGTTGTACTTCTTTCTAGTGTCAAACAGCTTCCCATAGAAATGGCAATCTCCACAACTCTGGCTTATTAATGACTGCCTTCTTGTGTAGGAGCAGTTTCTCTCTATTGCCTTCCATTCACAGCTGTACCACATGAAGCTTTGATTCATTCCATTCACTAGAACGCTGCTGTCTCTCATGCAAGTTCTAGAAAATTGGCTTAAGGCTTCTCAGCACTCAATCATCAATTAGGAATACTTATAGTTCTTCACTCTATCATACAAATCCTTAGGTAGCTGCTTTGTAAGATCCCTCAGCTCTGCCTGGTCTTCAAAGGCTTCTCTTAGCTCTCTGCAAGGTTGCTGCCAATTAGCTTCTTGCTGGCAAGCAGGTGTGTGCTCTTCTGAACTAGAGCTTAGCTCACGCTGTCTATCGCAGGGAAATGTTTGCAGCTTTCTAACAGGGATTTTTCTATAGCCCCTCTTCCCTCTATTAACTTCAGGTTTATATTCAGGGCCTGATTTACCCCTGCCTCCTTTAGCAAGCAGTCTATTGTCAGTTCCTATAGACTGACTTCTTTCCAAGCTATTTACTTTACAAGGCTTAGAAGAGTTTGCTCTGACCTGGTTTTTGCAGCGTCTGCCTCTGGGGAACTCCCCTGACTCCAAGTCAGTATTCCAGGCTTCTGAATCCAGTTCTGGGTCACCTCCAAGGTTTTCTCTCTCATGGAGCTGAGGTCTGCCTGTGTCTTTTCCTGGATCACTTGCAGGAACTCTCCCTTCCCTGGTCCTCTCCTTAGTTCCTCTGGGCTCAGCCTTTCTGCTTGTACTGCTCTGTAACCATTTCCTCTTCTCCAGGCCTTGCTCCTCGAGGGCTTGCTGCTCCCGTGCTTGCTCCTCGAGCCCCTTCTCCCTACTAACTGCTGCTTCCTGGTTATGAGTGCAGAGTGGCCCAATCCGGTCTGACTCCTCCCACCTCCCTGATTGGCTATGTCTCTGGGTTAGCCTAGAGCTAGGGTGTGGTTCTTTCCCTGCTCTTCTCTGCAGAGAATGTTTGTGAGCAGGAAACTTAACCCCTTCCTGTCCTGCCTCTCCAAGCATCTGAGGTGACAGAAAGTGATTTACACCCATTTTCTCCTGTTTCTGGGGCTCTGCCTTGTCACATTACTTAATTGTTGCTCTGGGGAGCATGCTTTGCCAATAGGTTACTGGAGTGTGAAGAAGGGGTCTGTACTTATGTACCCGTGACATCACAGAAATATTGTTTCTCAGTCTCCAAGCTGCTGGAAGAGGAGCATAAACTCCAGAGTTCGGGACTAGACTGGAGTTCCTCAAGGAACAACAATTAGCAGGTAAGTGTAATTTCACCATGATAGCCCCTCGGTAGCCAAGCAGCCCTGATTCCCACTGCTCCTCTCCCTATCAGCGGCATCGCAGATTCTCTTGGGCCGAGCCCCAGGGCTACTCTCCCCTGTGGTCCTTCTCGTTCACGACTTGGCTGCTGAAAGGGTATCGTTAGCCCCCTTCAACCTCTCACGGGATGTGGAAGAGATTCTTCTGGCCTTTTGTAAGGCCTCCACAGGAAGAGCGTATGTCTTCAGGTGGCACATATTCTCGATGTGGTGCACAGAAAGACTGGCAAGACTGCTCAGTACAGGTGGTGTTCCAGTACCTGCTTCACCTGTCGCAGGTGGGACTGAAGTCCAATTTGATCAGAGTACACCTTAGTGCCATCGCAGCACATCACCATTCTGTTGAGGGAAAACCCCTCTCTGCTCAGCCTCTTGTCCCGATTCCTGCGGGGCCTCATGTTATCCAAACCCCTCCGTTCACCCTCCAGCGGTGGAGTGGGATCTCAATGTGTTGCTCTTGCAGCTTACTAAGCCTCCGTTTGAGCCTCTGGCTACATGCCACCTCCGGTATCTGTCCTGGAAGGTTGCCTTCCTGGTAGCACTCACATTAGTACTGAGTCAGTGAGCTCCAGGCTCTGATGGTGGAACCGCACTACATGAGGTTCTACAAGAACAGGGTGATGCTCCACACACACCCCAAATTTCTGCCAAAGGTACTGTCCCCATTTCACCATAACCGGGAGGTGGTGATTCCCACCACCTTCTTTCTGAGGCTTCACGTCAGAAGGGCGGAGATAGTTCTCCACAATCTGAATTGCAAGAAGGCCCTGTTTTTTCACCTGCCACAGACCCTGGGCAATAGGATATGAAAAGCACCACAGCTTTTAATATCCTATAACCTAGCCGTCTGGGGCTCCCAGTGACTAAGCAAAATCTGTCCCCTTGGGTGACGGACTGCATTACCCTTGCCTATGACCAAGTAGGGATCTCACTGGACCAGAGGGCCACAGCACACCATGTCAGGACCATGGCTACTTTCGTGGCAAATCTGCGTTCTGTCCCCATGACGGAAATCTGCTGGGCCGCTATCTGGTCTTCGGTCAATACCTTTGCAATTCACTACTGCTTGGAGAGGGAGTCCCGATGGGACAGTGCCTTTGGCCAGGCCATACTCTGTAATCACTTTGAGGTGTAGGCAGCTCCTGCCCGCTGACCCTTCTGTGTTCAGGCTACTGAAGTGCTGGTTCTCTGCTAGACACTGGGGTCTTGTGAGAGTCTCTCGGTTGGGACTTAACTGCTACTGATTATGGCTCACTCTTTGCAGGTCACTGTGGCGTTTTTACAGGTTCTCGGTAGCCTTAGCTGGGGAGTCCCATATGTGAGGGACTGCCTTGCTGCTTGTTCCTGGTGAAAACGTAGTTCCAGTTCATACTGCTAGACCAGTCCAGACAAACGGGTTATGCACCCCTGCCAGCAGATCTTGGAGACAGAGAATTCTACCAGAGCTCTGATAGGCTGGAGCCTGGTGATATAATCCTACCCCTAGGGGTCTCCCTTAGTTTTTCTCTGTCTCCAGCAGATCTGGATGCTTTTTTTTTGCTCCTTCAAAAAAATTTAAGATGCTTTATTTCTTTGTGATTTCTCTGGAAGAGATTATACCCTGTAGTTGCCAGTGTACTTATCTGGGCACCAGGATGAATTCCAGCTGAGCTCCTGTGTCCTGCGGGTCACAGTAGAGCTCGCTGATGTGCAGACTTCCCAGCACTAGTCAAGAAGACTATTTAGCTGGATGGTAAGCCTCCTGAAATCCAGTCCCTGGGGCTGATTTTAGTGGTGAGGCAGCTGGCAGTGCTCTCAGCAGCGGTCCGTGGATTCTCTGCACTTTCGGTACTGTGAGTACAAAACCTGTCTTTCTCCCACTGCTGTCTGCAACTCTGTGGTGACTGGATTTATTTTTCTTGATTTTTCAGCGATTTTAGGCATTTCTCTCATGCCTGCAACCCCCCCACCTTGTCATTTGACTTTTTAAGTTAATTCCTTAGCTTTTGGGGGTTTTAATTCACTCTCTTTGAGCTTTATTTTTGCTGGCGGCCATTTTGAATAACTAAGGAGCCCTGGTTTTTGGCGGGAAGCCAGATTCCTTCTCTCTTTGCTGGCTTCTAGCACCAAAAAAAAAAAAAATAAAATAAAATTGCTGTTTAAATTTTTCCACAACACTGGCTAGCTGTGAGTTGTGTGGGGGGTTCCTTTTTTCTCTGCCTATGTATTAACATAATGAATAAAAAGTACGGAAAGCATGATTAGAGAACCGGATGCAATTCAGAGCCACAGTACAATGCTAAGACACTGACCACTGGTGCAGGGCTCATGGGTTCCATCCCCCACGGTGCCCAACAAAGAAGGCTGGCTGAGGCATTGCATAGTATGGGGAATATTGTTAAATGCCTGTTCCTCCGGGGCAGAGTTATTTTTTTTTAGTTCTCCCTATGCCTTATTCAGGTCTACGCTGCATAAGCTGTCAGAAGACACAGGGACCTCAGAAATCAACTGTGCTCTTCCCCCAGCATCTTGCTTCCCCAGATAAACTTGGGATCTCCTGAAACTGGCTTCAGTGGAGCTCTCCATTGGCTTTACGCTGCGCTGAGTCTTTGCCACGGACATCCCCGGGAAGTTCAGGTATCAATTCCTGAAAGGAAACTGAGTAGCCTGTTTTTTTCTCACTTGCCTCAGCTACTGCTCCCGGACCGGCTGCCTCTGAGTTTTGAAGTTCCTACTTTAAAATTTTTAATCCACAAACTGCAGCCGGGTTACTTTGTACGTCTTACTGGAATATTGTACCTGTCTTTTTCAGTATACCATTTGATTGGAATTTTAAGTCAGTGTTTTGGATCCTGACTGTTTTGGGCTCTACCTAATTAAACATACTCACTGTCATCTTTATCTTTATCTTTATCTTTATTTAAAATTTAATATACCGCTTAAACCAAATTGGCATACAGCGGTTCACAATAAAAACAAAACGGAGCTACTGGGAAGGAAACAGAAAGGAACGCCATTTAAGTAGAGTAAAGGACAGTGCTAAGATAAAATATAGAAAAAGTAAAGGAGAGATAAAAAAAACAACAAAAAAAACCAGACAAACAATCATACAGTCACAGGGGGAGGGGGGAAAGGGAGGTCAAAAGCTGTGCAGAAAAGGTAGGTCTTGAGACAGGCTTTGAAAGCAGAGAAGGAGGATTCCAATCGTAGCGAAAGTGGCAGTGAATTCCAAAGACGGGGACCAAGGAAAAAGAAGGCAGAAGAACGTGTGGATTCGAGATGAGCCTGGGAAGGAGGTGGTAGAAAAAGACGGTTTAGATGGAGAGATCGAAGCACTCTGGGAGGACAAGAAAAATGGATCACCGCAACCCCCCCACCAGGCCTACCTCGACGGCTGGGTTTGAGCTTCTACATCCCTCCCCAGAAACACCTTTCAGCCCCTACCATGGAGGTCTGAGTGGCTGCGGAGGAATCATACTCTAATTTCCCTACTTTCAGTCACTGTAATGGCCTTACCCTGACTTTGAAAGTTTCTCTGTACCAGCACAGTGAATGACTGACAGTTCCCTTCTCAGCTCAGTGAATACCTGACAGTTTTTCTGTGCCAGCGGCCATTTTGTTTTTCTCTTCAGTGTTTCTTTTTGGAGGGAACAGCTCTAGAGAGCAGTTTCCACACATTTAAACATGCTGTGGAGGCACGGAGAGTTTCAAAATCCTTTTCTTTGAAGAGTCTTCGGTTTCTCTGAGCCTACCTTGATTTTTGTTTTAAATGCAAAAAAAAAAAAAAAAGGAAAAAAAGAGGAAATGTGGTTTAAGTCTCTACAATGCTTGTTTCTCTGGCTGTATTATATGTAATAAGTAATCAGCCGAATGGGGAATTAAGAGATTGCTTGTGTTCCACCTGCACGCTGCATCCCGGAGACTCTTTCCCCATTCCCACTGCGCTGCTAGATGGGTTCATCAGCACCTTATCTCCTCCCTCCTCAGAGCCCCTGCTGCAGGATCTTCCTGCAGGAAACGATTCAGTCAGCTCCCATGTCGCTTCCACAGCCGCTGGAGGCCACAGCAGCCTTGACTGACAGTGCCTTCCTCACACTCTTCCATCTGGCATGACGCCTGTGACTTTTGGAGTCTTTTGGAATATCTCCTACACCTGCCCAGTAGCAGGCAAGCATATGGCGTGGTCTCGCAAGTGGTCCCATAAGTCCTCAGACCTTAGAGCAGTACGTCCTCCTTGGAGCGTTGCATGTGCCTTGCGGGGTACTATGGATATTCAAGAAGACTTTAAATCTTCGGAGGTCAGCCCTGACTCGGAGTACGGAGATGGGGAATATTCTCCGTCTGTTTTCTTCGCTGACGGTTCTCAGCCTTTTTCGGAAAGAGGAGTTGCCGGCTCTAATCACACAGGTGATGGAGTCGCTCCCCCTGGCCGACACGCCTGATCCTCCGGATTCTCAAATCCGGTTGCAGCCGGATCCCATTTTCCAGGGCATTCGTACGGCACGTGGTATTGGTCAGTTATACCCTTGGTCTCCCTTTCACTTGGACCGTTGGCTGACATACCCGACAGTTGATGCATTCTGACCAGGGTCATCAGGCATACCACACTTCCGGTTGAGGGCGGAGTGGCGCTCCGCGACCAGCAAGACCTAAAGAGTTGGGAGGTGCTGAAGACGGGTTTTCCTTTGCCCGCTATTTCCTTCTTGCAGGGGTGTGCAGAGGTCTAGCAGCTCGGGCCTCCCTTCGCTGGAATCAGCAGCTTCCAGGTGTTCCCGAGTTGGTTCATTTTGAATCCATCGCTGCATTCCGGGCAGAGGCATTCTGTGATCTCTTGCGGCTCAGCTCGCTTCCTAGCACCGGTGTCGGTAGCTCGGAGATGGCTCAGCCTGCGGCAATGGGCAGCGGATGTTGCTTCATTTCCAGGCTCCAGCGTTTAGATGCCATTCGTCCCGGTCCACCGTTGGAAGGAGGACTGGGCCGTTACTCTGTCTATTTTGGGATGCTTCAGGTCCTGGATTTTCTAGGGGCTGGGTGCGACACTCGTCGGGGGCGGGTGTTTCTACCTCAGGAACGTTTTCAGAAGATCTCTCTTCAGCTCCGCCGCTGCTTGGATCAAGCGGCACCTCGGCCTTGGAGGCTACCTTCAACTCTTGGGGTCCTTGGCAGCAACGATAGCCCTCGTTCTGTGGGCGGAAGCTCACATGCGCTGCTTGCCGACGGCGCTTCTATCTCGTTGGTCGCCGGTGTCGGACAGTTATCTAATCCGGTTACCTTTGCTTCTGCCGGTGCACCGCAGCCTCCGCTGGTGGCTTCAGGCACACAATCTTCTATGGGGGGTCCCTCTGGAGTCTCTGCGCTGGATCTTGGTGACGCCAGTCGCCGACCTCTCCGGTTGGGGAGCGCCTTGCGGCTTGGCCTCGGCGCAGGGGAGTTGGTCACCTCGCGCAGCCCAAGGGTCTATCAATCGTCTCGAGACGCGGAAAGTGCGCTTCGCCCTTCTTCAGTTTCAGCCTCTTCTGCGGCGGCGTGCAGTTCGGTTCCTGTCTGACGCCACGACGGTTGCTTACCTAAGCCGCCTAGGCGGCACGCAATGTCCGGATGTCTCACAGGAGAGGCGTTTGCTCCTCCCGTGGGCGGAGGAACATCTTCAGGCTATCGGCGCAGCACATCGCAGGCGTGAACAATATGTAAGCCAATTTTCTCAGCCGGCACTCTCTGGAGCCCGGGGGCTGGGCTCTGCAGCCGGATGCGTTCCGGTCCATTGTTCACCTGTGGGCACTGCCGACCATGGATCTAATGGCTACGGCGCAGACTGCCAAGGCTTCGCTGTACTTCGGCCATTGGAGGGACGAGGGAGCGCACGGCATAGATGCTCTCTCTCAACCGTGGCTGACTCATCTTCTCCTCTGTGTTTTCCCTCCCTGATCCGTGATATGTATAGTTCTCCGGCGGCTCCGAGACCGTCGCGGCCCTGTACTCCTGCTGGCTCCGAATTGGGCTCGCGGACCATGGTATGCGGATCTCTTCCGTCTGTCTGGGGCGTGGCTGCTCTGCCTCGAGGCGTTTCTCGGCCTTCTGATTCACGGACCGGTGGAGATGAAAGACCCGGCTCCTTACTCGCTTTCGGCCTGGCTATTAACCGCCGCCGGTTTGCTCGCTACGGCTCTTCGCCTAGCGTGGTCGTGGCGCTTCTTGCGGCGCGGTGGTCTTCCACGACGCTGACTTACGCTCGGGTTTGGCGTCTCTTGATGGTTAGTGTTCGCGAAATAACCTCACACCCTGGCGTTGCGGTGTTCCGGACATCCTGTCCTTTTTACAGGCCGGAGTGGATAAGGGATTAGCATTCAATTCCTTGCGAGTACAAATGGTCGCTTTAACTTGTTTTCGTAGTCCTATACTGGGGCGATCGATAGCTTCGTATTCGGATGTGTCTCGGTTTCTCCGCGGAGTTGGGCCTTCCGGCCTCCTCTGCGTTCGCCTGTGCCGGCGTGGGCTCTCGTGCTTGTCCTCTGTGCCCTCGTTGCTCCTCCCTTTGAGCCTCTGAGGGCCTGTTCTCTTCTAGATTGGACTCTGAAGGCAGTCTTCTTGGTGGCCCTAACTTCGGCACGCCGTGTTTCTGAGCTCCAGGCTCTCTGTGTCGAGATCCCTATCTCTCGTTTTCCTCCGAAGGCGTTTCTCTGAGAACTGTCCCTTCCTTTGTTGCCCATAGTGCTGACGCCGTTCGCTGTTGACCAGCCTCTTTCCTTTTCGTCTTTTCCAAAGACGCAGTGTGACAGTGGTCGGTCTCCGTTGCGGGCGGTGGACCTTAAGAAGGTTCTTTTTCGGTATCTGGGGGTCGCCAGACCCTTCCATATGACTGTTCCTCTTTTGTCTTGTTCGCGGGTTCTCGTCGGGGATCCGCAGCCTCCGAATCTACCATTTCTAGATGGGTTACGGAGGCCATTAAGGCGGCGTACCTTCTTCAGGGAGAACAAGCTCCACCGGGACTCCGTGCTCACTCCTCTCGGGCGCAAGCAACTTTGTAGGCCGGGAGGTCTCATGTAGTTCCTCTCGATATTCGCCGGGCGGCGACTTGGTCGTCGCTGTCCACCTTTGTCGGTCATTATAGGTTGGACGTTCATGCCCGTCAGGAAGTCCGTTGTGGAGTTCCTGAGCTGTCGGCGGCCTTGCCCCCCCCTTGAAAGCAGGTAGCTTGGGTACTGCCCGTTTGTCTGGACTGGTCTAGCAGTATGAACTGGAAGGAGAAATTTCACTTACCGTTAATTTCCTTTCCTGGAATACTGCTAGACCAGTCCAGGACCCGCCCTGCTGTTGGTTGGAGTGCCGCTGGTGCGGTGCAGCCGTCGACCGCGGTTCTTCTCTTTGCCGGTATGCCTCGCCCTTGGGCAGTCCATGGGTTCGTAGGTGGATACTGTTTTCAGCTCTAGGGAGTTCTTCGGCTCCCTTGTATATAGTTCACTTGAGACCCTCTGGGGTGATGTTACAGTTCATGTTGCATTAGCTTGTGGACGTAACTGAGGGAGACCCCTAGGGGTAGGATTATATCACCAGGCTCCAGCCTATCAGAGCTCTGGTAGAATTATCTGTCTCCAAGATCTGCTGGCAGGGGTGCATAACCCGTTTGTCTGGACTGGTCTAGCAGTATTCCAGGAAAGGAAATTAACGGTAAGTGAAATTTCTCCTTACTCACCTGTAACAGGTGTTTTCCGGGGACAGCAGGAATCAGTTCTCACAACCCTCCCTCCTCCCCTTGGAGTTGCTTCTTTGCCGTATTTTTTGTTTGCCGTCTTAGCTATGTCATTAGACTAAGGCAAGGTAGCACCCTTCGGTGGGAAGGGGACCACCCATGCGTGGTGCATCTCTCAAAGGCTTTCTTTGAAAGCTGAGCAGATGCTTCCACGTGGGCTCCATCAGCGCCGACATCGCCCATATGTGAGGATTGATTCCTGCTGTCCATGGAGAACACCTGATTTCCAGGAACAAGCAGGAATGAGTCTTCACATATGGGTACGTCGGTACCGACGGAGCCTGCGTGGGAACGCTCCCCAGCGTCCAAAAAGAAAGCCTTTGGGAGCATCCCACATGCATGAGCGCTGCCCTCCTGCCCATTCACTTCCCTCTCATCAGTTTTCTGTTTTCCGCGGAGCCGGCAGGACGTATTCCTGTCGCCGCAGAAAATTCTTCTTTTTATTCTTAGTTTTTGTGGTCGCATCTGCCTTCCCCCGACGCCACCGGTACCGCCGGTGCTTTTCTTTCTTTTTACCAAAGAATTTCTTCTTTTCTTTAGAAATTTTTCCTGTTTAGTGCCTGACGGTTTCTAGGCCACTAGGCCTCTATCCTTCCATTATGGAAAAGCCAGCCACTATCCTTAAGAAATGCTCAAAGTGTGGCGGTACAGATATTTTTTCAGACACTCCTACTTGGTGTCTATTCTCTGAGCACTTCGGAATCCCCTACCCTCCAAGTCCAGACACACAGCGTCCACAGACACACAAACAAAAAAACCCGCAGAAACACAATTAACTGAACACACAACTCCTCTTCTAACAGCCCCCAAAGACACCCCAAACAACCCACGAAAAAAAATAAAATAAAATAAAAAAAAAATCGAAAAAATGGAAATAAATTCCATCACACACAAACCCACTCACATACACACACAAACACACGCACACTTATACACACACACACTCACACATACATACACACACACACACACCTGAATAGCGAATCATGTATTCTTGTAAATAATTTCTATAAATAGCAATGTCAGATCGCTGACATTCCCCTGTAAATTCAGCAGTATACAAAAGTATACACCCTGTAAATAGTTCTGACAATTTACTGTTCTGTTATATGTAAAAAGTTAAGAAGTTCTTGTTCTATGTAATGTTATGCAAATGTATGCAATTGTTCCATGTAAACCGCCCCTGATCTCTGGAAGGGGCGGTATAGAAGAAATAGATAAATAAATAAATAAAATAAATAAATGTTTAGGTCCTGACCATTGCCCACTGGAGTGTCTCTCCTGCAGGAGCTCAAACAGAAGAAGTCTTCAAGATCGAGCACAACTCGATACCCGGTTCACATCGCGCTCGATGTCACCAGCTAGAATATCTTCTTTTTCACAGGATCAGGTAACCAAACAAAAGTCTGTAAAGACTAGCCAGTTCTCGAGTGGTAGATCTCCTTCTCAGCATTGAGATGCCTCTGGCCTTGCCCTCGAGGACATTTTGGCAATAAAGCCCCGGCGGGAGTCTTCGGGCTCCAAAGCATTAACGGGGCTCCAGGTTGTTCCCGGGGTTCTTACCTCGGTGAACATACCTGGGCTAAGCTCGGTGGTTGTGGCTGCTTCGAGCGGTACCGACACCCCGACATTGGCTATGGTGATGGATGAAACACTCCTCACCGATGAACGTAGTCGAGCGCTCTCGGCTACTTTGGTACTGCTAGAGTTGCTGCAGACCGTTCCTCGAGTATCGGTATTGGCTTTGGTACCGGTATCGACATCAGCATCGGTGTCGGTACCGTCCATGCTTGCTTCGACAGACTCACTTCCTTCGATGCCGAGCCTGGAATCGATCTCTAGCATGGAGGATTCGGTACCGACTCCTCTTGGTACCGACCTCGGGCGGTACAGAAGACATCGCTTTAAGGAAAATCCGATGCTTCATCCTTTCAAGTCTTCCGATCCCGATGACTGGGATGAATCCATCGATACCAAGGCTGAATTTTCAAGTCTAGCCTTTACCCCTCATTTTAGAGGGTCCTCCTCAGGGGAGATTTCTTTTCAAGCTCTTCTGCTTGATATGGCAAAGTTACTTGACATTTCTATACCTGGTAAAGAATCCCTACCAGGGGATTCAGAGATCCTGCAATTCCCCTGGATTCCAAAGGAGGTGATCATGCTTCCTTTGCATCAGATCTTACAAGTTCTACTATTAAGAATGTGGGGAAACTCCTTTAACGGTATCCCCACATTCTAAGACACTTGACACTATGTACAAGGTGCCACCTTCTCCAGTTTTCAAAAGACTCAACTTTTTCATCATTCTATTGTTGTAGAATCAGCAATGAGGCGTATTAAGAGTGCAAAGAAGCACTCTTCTTATCCGCCAGGTCATGAGTCTAGAACTTTAGATGCCTTTGGACGTCGATGCTTCCAGGCATCCATGCTTTCAGCAAGAATTATCTCATATATTTTCTATATGGGATTATCTCTTGAAGAGGTCACAAAGAACTTACAGCTTTTGAACCCTTTTCTTCAAGAACATAAAAGAGCAGATTTTTTTCATATTAATCAGTCATGCTCAAAATGTCTCCAAATTCCTTAATCGTGCTTCCTTGGACTGTTTTGAGTCTATTAGCAGAACCTCTGCTATAGCCATAGGAGCACAACGCATGGCCTGGCTCCAAGCTTCAGACTTGGACAAATGGGTACAAGAAAGGCTGGGAAATACTCCTTGTACTGGTGAAAATCTCTTTAAGAAGGATGCTTTATTCCAAGCTAATCAGTTAAACACTGATATTGTTGCTTCCAGAGGATTGTCAAAACTTTCCTCTATCCCAGCTAGTAAAAAATCTCCTAACAAACTTTATCCCCCTAAGGGGAAAAGGTTTTATTCATCTTCTACCCATCATGCAGATGTTTCCAAAGAAGGACAACATCATACCAGGCTAAGAAACCCAAAGCCTCAGCAGGCTCAGCAAACCCAGCAGTCGCAGGGTTTCTGATATTTTATTCATTAAATCTCTTTTTCCTGTTGAATTTCAGAACCGCTACCTACTTCTTAACAACAGAAGCATTTACAGTTCTTCTCACTGAGATGTCAGTGATACACTGCCTCAATCCTCGACTTTAGGCATGAATCTCTTACCATGAGAAAGCCATTCTTTTAGCTCTTAGAGCTATTAAGGATAATCATGCCCTACAGGTAACAGGCTTCTCCTCTCCTTTTAAAGCAAAAAGAGGAGTAACAACTAATTACAAGGTAGGCTATGCCCTTCACCTTGACAGTTGTCCTGTACGAGGATATCTCATACCTTTGACTGCAGGGGAGTTTTACCTTTTTTTTCAGACTTCCCAAATTGTAAGTCTTTACAACTCTGTATTACTTTCTATCCCTCTTAGTCGAAGCTTTCTCTCTAAGAGTGATACTATTTGACTGGAGGGCTTACCTTTTAAGCCATAGGATTGTCTTCAATACCTACACCTGTAAGTGATTTCCATACAGAGTTTCTTCCCTTTGCAATCTTTTCAAATATTTCTTTTTAGACAGCTTATCAGACCATAATTGAGTTTTATCACTTCTAATTATGTCTGTCGGTCCTTTTCCAATCTATAGGACTTAACCTCTTCTGCTGCCTTAATAACAGATAATTCCAAGAGAGGTTCCAAAACCTACTTGGACAATTCATCGTTGCAGGCAAGGGCCTGTCTACTATTCTTAGCCATCTTTAATTCTTTTTGGCTCCAACAGAATAGATTAGGTTGCACACTGGCAGTTGAACAGCCAGATCTCACCTAAGCAACCTACAACATGCTCTCTGCAATTCTACAAAAAGCTCTGCAACTATGGGCCTTTGCCAGAGAGCGTCAGAGCCATACCTGGTGGGTAACTTCCAGATGATTAAAAGGCTTTGCCCAGTCATGCTCCCACATGACCAGTTTTTTCCTACTCTTACCATCTTCCTTAAAATTTCCTTTTAGGGAAAATGAGCCAGGGCTTAGATCACGTGAAAGCATAAAGAATTGCTTAATTCCCTGAGTAGTTCCACATCTCCAGTGGAACTCTTCCAACAGGGATGCATTTCTTTTCACTGCAGTCGTTCCTTATCTAGTGCATTCCTTCTAATTCCCAATACTTCATTGGAGCTTATGCTGAACAAAGAACGCATTATACTCATATTGCCTTCATAGACGGGCAAATATGGTATTCCCTTTTATTGCGTCTTTTTCTCCACACTGAAGTTATAGAAGGATACAGACTTGTCTTAAGTCTAAGGATTTCTCTGCACCCCTTCACGTAGATCTCCATTTCTGGTTATTCAAAATCTAGAATTTTTAAAGAAATCTAGACCTATCCTTCTGACTAGGAAGATACCACTTGTTTCCATGTAACCTCCTTCATGGTTCTTGTAACCTGTAAGGGGTTCTCTATCCATATTCTCAAGCAGGTCTTACCCCTTCTTCTTATTAAGTGAGTCACTCTTTATATATATATATATATATATATATATATATATATATATATATATATATATATATATATATATATATGTGTGTATGTATATAAATACACGTATCTCACTCTGAAAGATTTGTTTCTGTCCATATTAATGCTGTTCCAGCATGCCATAGGGTTTTAAATGGACAACCAATTTCCATGGTATTAGAAACTACCTTCTTTTACTGGAACCTCTCCGGTTATGTTACATCTGAAGCTCTACATGTAAAGTCATCATCCTAAATGACATCACTTAGGGAGGACATTACTGATCTTCAAGAAATTGGAGGCTACACCGCCTACTACAAATATTTCTTTCTTTCATTTGGATAGAGGGATCTTAAAGACCCATCCTTTTTTCTGCAAACCATTCAGATTTATCTCCTCTTTCCTAGAGCCTTATTCTGCTCCAAGGACAAAGAGCTTCAAACTTTGGCCTACAGAAGCTTTTGCTTCTCCTCCAAAGTCCAACCTCATTAAACTCCCCCAGTTTTTACTTCTGGGATTAGTTCTAGCCATTAAGGCTTCTGACTTCTGCCTGTATTGCAAAATGTATTTCCTCTACTTCACAGTGGGGTATTTTCTTTGAGGATAATGTACTGGCTTTTAGCACCAGACCCATATTAGCCTCAACAAATACTTTCACAATACTTTTGACTAAGGTCCACATTAGAAAATTGGAATCTAATATTTACTAACATTTATGATCTACACAAGGACTCCCCTCTAGACGCCTTGTTTAGTCAAGCTGTTCCACAGCACACCCTTTTTAATTCAACTCCTACTCTCCATCCCTTGGATGCCTGAGGTTCTGGGAAATAGCATGGCCCATCGAATAGATTTGCAACATGCTGGGACCTCTAGGCATCTCTAGCTTGGGAGTCCCCATATGTGAAGACTCATTCCTGCTTGTTCCTGGAGATAGCACAGTTACTTACCTGTAACAGATGATCTCTGGGAACAGCAGGAATAAGTCTTCAAAACCCACCCACCTCCCCTAGGAGTTGTTTCTCTCTCTCTCTCTCTCTCTCTGTCTACTTCCCTCCTTCGGTCTCAGCTACAAACCCAACTAATGAGAGGGAAGTGATTGGGCGGGAAGGCAGCGCGCATGCGTGTGGGATGCTCCCAAAGGCTTTCTTTTTAGACGCTGGGGAGCGTTCCCGCGCAGGCTCCGTTAGTACCGACATACCCTTATGTGAAGACGTATTCCTGCTGTTCCCAGAGATCACCTGTTACAGGTAAGTAACTGTGCTTTATAGGAGAATAATTACGCTTTCCCTGTAAACTTATATGAAAAATACTGGCGAAGGATTTGGCGAACTCCGTGGGTATTTTCTGTCCTCTCTGATTAATGCCAACTGTGATTAATGCTGACCAAACGGGGTTTATACAGGGGCGTGAAGCTGCATATTATGTGAAGAGTTTAGTTAACCTGATTTTGGTAGCACAGGCTGAAAAGCTCAAAGCTTTTGGGCTGGGAGACCATTTTTTGCAGTGGGTGCATGGTTCTACGTGAGGCCAATTGTGGCAGTGAAGGTGAATGGTGGATACTCAAGAATTTCTTGGCCTAGAATGTGGCACACTGCAGGTGTGCCCCACCCCCCCTCCGGTTCGCATTATCCCTTGAGCTTCTGGCAGAGAAGATCTGGCACAGGGCAGATAGAGGTTAGGGGGGTGGGAAACAATATACATTTTTTCTCTTCACAGTTGAGGTCTTGCTGACCCTGTAGGACCCCGAGGCTTCATTGCAGGACCTGCAGGCGGAGCTGGTCCACTGCCGCAGAGTGTCTGGTTTTAAGGTGAACTTGGATAAAATTGAGGTCTTAAACCTCACCCTTCTGGGAGATGAAGTGGAACAGTGGCTGAGGCCTTTTCCTTTCAAATGGGTCTTGGGTCACTTTGGATACCTGAGTGTAAAGATTAATTCTGACCTTACCAAGGTATATCAGCTCAACTACTCATCCTTGTATGGAGCGTTGTTTGGTGAGATGGAGTGATGGATGCATCTTCCATTGTCTTAGCTGGGGAGGATAGCGTGTGTTAAGATGGTGATCCTACCCTTGATATTAAGAACATAAGATATGCCGTACTGGGTCAGACCAAGGTCCATCAAGCCCAGTATCCTGTTTCCAACAGTGGCCAGTCTAGGTCATATGTACCTAGCAGTTTCCCCAAAAGACATAGGTTCCACAATGCTTGTATTGGGTCAAGCATTGATATCTTGGGTCCCTTCTTAATAATGGTTTATGGACCTTTCTTCCAGGAACTTGTCCAAACCTTTTTTAAACCCAGCTACACTAACAGCCTTTACTATATCCTCTGGTAAGAAATTCCAGAGTTTTATTACACGTTGAGTGAAAAAATATTTTCTTTTATTAGTCTTAAATAGTTTACCCTGTAGCTTCATTGCATGTCCCCTAGTCTTTCTATATTCTGATAACGTAAACAATCGATCTACGTTTACCCGTTCCACTCCGTTCATTAATTTATAGACTTCTATCATATCTGGTTACATTTCATACACAGCAGAGAGCTTAAATTTAATAGTCACTCAGGGCCTAGCATCAGCAAATTACTTTTAGCTTAAATTTAAAACACAGAAGAGAGCTTTCTGGTTAAATTTAGAACCCAGCCAGAGAGCTTGTAGTTTAAATTTCATAAGAAGTTAGAGCCTAGCAGCAGCTAAGAGCTATAATTTAAATGAAATCAGAATATAGCTTACCTCAGCAGCACAAGACAGGGTACTGTGTAGCAGCCCTCTTTTAATAATTGGAGGGATAGTAAGGAAATCCACAGTACTACCTTTTAACTTTCGAAAGGGAGACTATGACAAAATGAGGAAAACAGTTAAGAAAAAACTAAAAGGAGCAGTTGCAAAGGTTAAAGACGTACATCAGGCTTGGCTGTTGTTGAAAAATACTATCTTGGAAGCCCAGACCAGCTGTATTCCACGCTTTAAGAAAAGTGGAAGGAAGTCCAAAAAACTGCCAGCATGGTTTAAAGGTGAGGTCAGAGAGGCGGCTGTTGCCAAAAAAGCATCTTTCAGGAAATGGAAAAAAGAGCCAAACGACAAAACCTGGAAACAGCACAAGCACTGGCAAGTCAAATGCAAGGCCATTGATAAGGCAGGCAAAGGGAGAATTTGAGAAGAAGCTTGCTGCGGAAGCAAAAACGCAAAGTAAAGACCTTTTCAAATACATTCGTAGCAAAAAACCTGTGAGAGAGTCAGTTGGTCCATTAGATGATAAAGGGGTTAAAGGAGCACTAAGAGGCGACAAGGCGATAGCGGAGAGACTGAATGAATTCTTTGCTTCGGTCTTTACTGAGGAAGATGTAGGGATGTTACCCATGACTGAAGTGGTATTTAAAGGTGCGGAAGAATTGAAGGAAATATCGATACATCGGGAAGATGTCTTACAACTATTAGATAAACTGAAGAGTAGCAAATCACCTGGGCCGGATGGTATACATCCAAGGGTGTTGAAAGAACTGAAATATGAGATTGCAGACCTGCTATTAGTAATCTGTGAACTATCATTAAAATCATCTCTAATACCTGAAGATTGGAGGATCGCAAATGTAACACCAATTTTTAAAAAGGGTTCCAGGGGTGATCCGGGAAACTACAGACCAGTGAGCCTGACGTCAGTACCGGGAAAAATGGTAGAAACCATCATAAAGAATAAAATTACTCAGCATGTAGATAGTCATGACTTAATGGGAGATAGCCAACATGGCTTTAGACAAGGAAGATCTTGTCTTACTAATCTGTTATGTTTTTTTGAAGGAATGAATAATCAGGTGGACAAAGGTGAGTCGGCTGATATTGTGTATCTGGACTTTCAGAAAGCCTTTGACAAGGTCCCTCATGAGAGACTTTTGGCAAAACTAAAGAGTCATGGGATAGGAGGCAGTGTACTATTGTGGATCAGGAACTGGTTAAAAGATAGAAAGCAGAGGGTAGGGCTAAATGGCCAATTTTCCCAATGGAGAAAGGTGAATAGGGGTGTACCCCAGGGATCTGTGCTGTGTCCGCTGCTTTTTGACATATTCATAAATGACCTGGAAAGTGGAATAACTATGGTTACACGATGCAAGGTTCCACATTAGGAACTACCACCCAGGAAAAAGATTTAGGCATCATTGTGGATACCATGTTAAAACTCTCGGCCCAGTGTGCAGCAGCGTCCAAGAGAGCAAATAGAATGCTAGGTATGATAAGGAAAGGAATGGAAAATAAAACAAAAGATACTATAATGCCTCTATATCGTTCCATGGTGAGACCGCACCTTGAATATTGTGTTCAATTCTGGTCGCCGTATCTTAAAAAGGATATAGCGATTTTGGAAAAGGTTCAGAGAAGAGCCACCAAAGTGGTGGGGGGGGGGGGGATGGAGGGATACTCCTATGAAGAAAGGCTAAAAAGGTTAGGGCTCTTTAACCTGGAAAAGAGACGGCTGAGGGGAGATATGATAGGGGACATGCAATGAAGCTACAGGGTAAACTATTTAAGACTAATAAAAGAAAATATTTTTTCACTCAACGTGTAATCAAACTCTGGAATTTGTTACCGGAGGATGTAGTAAAGGCTGTTAGTGTAGCTGGGTTTAAAAAAGGTTTGGACAAGTTCCTGGAAGAAAGGTCCATAAACCATTATTAAGAGGGGACCCAAGATATCAATGCTTGACCCAATACAAGCATTGTGGAACCTGTGTCTTTTGGGGAAACTGCTAGGTACATATGACCTAGATTGGCCACTGTTGGAAACAGGATACTGGGCTTGATCTCCAACATCTCTCCTCGACCTTCTAGGTCAGGAGGTTGCTGCCCTTCTTACCCAAGGGGCAATAGAAGAAGTACCTCTTCTTCAACAAGGGTCAGGGTTTTACTCACCCTACTTTCTGATCCCAAAGAAAACAGGGGGCTACAGACCCATATTAGATCTCAGAGAATTGAACAAATTTCTATGCAAGGAGAAATTCAAGATGCTTTCTCTGGGCACTCTCCTTCCATACCTTCAGAGTCAGGATTGGCTTTGTTCTCTAGATCTCAAGGATGCGTACACACATGTCCTCATCCATCCATCTCACAGAAGGTTCCTCCGTTTTCTCTTCCAAGGAAAGCATTACCAATACAGGGTGCTTCCTTTCGGTCTGGTCTCTGCTCCAAGAGTGTTCACCAAATGCACGGCAGTAGTAGCACTCTGGGAATATTTGTATTCCCATACCTGAACGACTGGCTCATCCGAGCTCCATCTCAGTCAGAGGCCCAGATTTCCCTGGACTGCACAAGGCACATTCTGCAGTATCTGGGACTTGTGGTGAACCTCCCAAAGTCCCCAGCTCACCCCTACTCAGTCCCTAGAGTTCATAGCGGCCTGGCTAGATACTACCACTGCAAGGGCCTATCTTCCTCAGGCCCGTTGCCTACGCCTATTGCAGTTAGCCTCCCAGATTCAGTCAGAGAGCCATTTAACTGCCCGGGAGATGCTACAACTGCTAGGCCACATGGCATCCACAGTGCATGTGGTCCCCTATGCTCGCTTTCACATGAGAGCAGCTCAATGGACTTTGTCCACCCAGTGGACTCAAGCATCAGGGGCTCTGTCAGACAAAATAGCAACCTCCAGGCGCCTCTTTTGGTCTCTCCAGTGGTGGAAGTCCACGCAAAATCTGTTGCTGGGGTCCCCCTTCCAACAGTTGTTGCCCCAGGCAACCCTCACAACAGATGCCTCTCAAAGAGGTTGGGGAGCTCATCTGCAAGACCTCTCCACTCAGGGCACTTGGTCTCCACAGGAGACCTCTCTACATATCAACCACTTGGAGCTCCGAGCAGTTTTTCTAGCTCTCAAGGTCTTCCATACCCTTCTCAGCTACAAGACAGTCCTCATTCATACGGACAATCAGGTAGCCATGTTTTACATAAACAAGCAAGGAGGAACTGGCTCTCTGTCGCTTTGCAACGAAGCTTTACGATTGTGGGCCTTCGCCAGAGAGCATCAAATCCATCTCCTGGCCGTATACCTTCCAGGAATCCAAAACTCTTGGGCAGACAGACTCAGTCGAGTTCTGCTTCCATACGAATGGTCCCTGCACATGGACCAGGTACTTAGAATCTTTCAAGAGTGGGGAACCCCAGTCATAGACCTCTTTGCAAGTCCGTGGAATGCCAAACTTCCACGGTTCTGTTCCAGAATTCCGTGTCAGGGAGTTCAGGCCAAGGATGCCTTCCTCCTTCACTGGGGTCAAGACTTCTTGTATGCCTTTCCACCCATTCCCTTAATTCCCAAGACTCTGTTCAAGCTCCAGAGGGATGAAGGATCTATGATCCTCATAGCTCCCCGCTGGCCACGCCAAGTGTGGTACCCTCTACTTCTGCATCTCTCTCAAGCTCCCTCCCTAGACTTGGGAGCTGCTCCAGACCACCTGTCCCAGGAGGAGGGGACTTTGTGGCACCCAAACCCCAAGTCCCTTCACCTCAGAGCTTGGTTGCTGAAGGCCTAGACCTTCAAGGTTGGAATCTTTCTCAGCAGGTGAAGGATATCCTCCATGCTTCCAGAAAACCTTCTACTAGATGTTCCTATGCTTTTAAATGGAAAAGGTTTTCCATTTGGTGTACTGAGAAGGGTCTTGACCCTCTAGCACTACCTTTGAATTCTCTATTGGAATATCTCCTGCATCTCTCCAATGCAGGCCTTAAGACGAATTCAGTAAGGGTCCATTTGAGTGCTATTGCAGCATCCCTTAAGCCTATCAATGGACGGCCTATTTCCTCTCGTCCTCTTATTGCAAGATTCATGAGAGGCCTAACTTTAACTAAACCTCCCATTAGGCCTCCTCCGGTGGCATGGGACTTAAATCTGGTTCTTGGTCAGCTTATGAAGCCACCTTTAGAACCCTTAGCCACCACTTCCTTGAAATTTCTTTCCTGGAAGGTTATTTTCCTCATTGCAGTCACCTCAGCTCGCTGCATCAGTGACCTGCAGGCCTTAGTGGCTAATCCACCTTATACAAGGTTCCATCATGATAAGGTAGTCCTTCGGACCAATCCACACTTTATGCCTAAAGTGGTCTCACCTTTTCACCTTAATCAAGAGGTGTATTTACCTTTCTTTTTTCCAGGTCCTCATGCATCAAGTTCAGAGAGGAATCTTCATACCCTGGATTGTAAGAGAGCTCTTGCCTTTTACTTACAAAGGACACAGCAACATAGAAAGTCTTCTCAACTCTTCGTTGCTTTTGATCCCTCTCATTTGGGACTTCCAGTTTCTAAGAGGACACTGTCCAATTGGATTGCTCAGTGTATTTCTTTCGCCTACCAGAGTAAGAACCTTTCTCTGGAGGGCCATGTCACAGCTCATAATGTGAGGGCCATGGCCACCTCTATGGCTCATCTAAATTCTGTGTCCATCGACCAGATCTGTCGAGCGGCCACCTGGGCCTCGGTTCATACCTTCCCATTACTGTTTGGACAAGGACTCCCGCCGGGATGCCTTGTTTGGTCAGGCTGTTCTCAAACACCTGTTCCATGCTTAATCAACTCCTGCCCTCCTTCCCTGGATGGATGCCTGAGATCCATAAGGGGAGGTAGAGCCCTTCTCAGGGTCTCATAACCTTGGGCATCTCCCAGGCATCTCTAGCTAGGGATTCCCTGTATGTGAAGACTCATTCCTGCTTGTTCCTGGAGATAGCACAGTTACTTACCTGTAACAGGTGATCTCTGGGAACAGCAGGAATAAGTCTTCACAACCCACCCACCTCCCCTAGGAGTTATATCTATCTATCTTTCCTTTCCTCTCTCTCTTTGTCTCAGCTTTAAAACTCGAACTGGGGAGAGGCGGTTAGGAAAGGCGGGAAGGTAGCACGCAGGCGCTGTGGGATGCTCCCAAAAGCTTTCCTTTTTTGGGAAGCTGGGGAGCGTTCCCGCTCAGGCTCCTTCGGTACCGACGTACCCATATGTGAAGACTTATTCCTGCTGTTCCCAGAGATCACCTGTTACAGGTGAGTAACTGTGCTTTCAATAAACATAAAAAAAAATTCAGACAACTTGCTCAATAATCAACAAAAGTACCTTAACCTATCCTCATTACTATGCATAATTAATATCCCAGTTTTGCTTGTAATCTACACCAAATCATTGAACTGAAAAGGCCTTTGTTTTTTTCCTAAAAGTTCAATAGTTTTCAATCATTTAGATGGTTAGGTAAAGAATTTCATATTAACACCCCTCTTTCTACGATTTGGTCCAGGATCCTTCTGCATAGTTTGCTTTAGAATAACAAAACTAAGAGAAAATCATGAAGGCATTGTTTGAGATGCGGCATTCACTGATTGCAATTCAAGAATTCTCTGAAAACATACTTGTTGGCTAGATGCGAAAACACTTTTGTCTTTAATTATTGACAGACTGAGCACTTGTGTGCTCCAAAATTTCGGATACTGGCATTTTTGTTTACAGAGCTGATGTCACAAATCTGTCTTTCAAATCATGACCCTTAGCATATGGTACGATGATATGTTTTCTGTCAAAACAATTATGATCTTGAATAATATCTCTGTATCTTATGAATTTTCCTAATTTCATTGGCAAAATACTACAATCTTAAGGGTCGTACCCACTTTAACTGCTGTAATTGAATCCTGTTGAAGTGATTCTCTTTAAGCAGTTAACACTTGTTAAGTACGCTGTGTATATAGAAAAGGACTATCAGCCGTTTATGAATATGTCAAAAATGCAGTGTTTCCAGCACAGATCCCTGAAATACTCCAGTATTCACTTTTCTCCATTGAGAAAATTGACCTTTGAGGCTACTGTTTTCTATGTTTTAACCTGTTCCTGATCCACAGTAGTACATTGTCTCCTACCCATGTTTTATTTTTAAATTTTGCCAAGGGGAGGGACCTTGTTAAAGGTTTTCAAAAAATCCAGATACTATATCAACTGGCTCACATTTATCTATCTGTTTATTCACACTTTCAAAAATATATAACAGATTAGTGAGACAAGACTTAGGCTAAATCCATGTTGGCTTTCTCCCATTAAACTATGACTGTCTGTGAGTGATCTGCAGGAGCGAGAAGGAGGTGTGTTTGGCCCTGTCTTGTGGGTTGTTGGACTGCTGGAACTGTGCTGTCGACGCTGCTGTTCCATCAGGCAGGCAGTCCCGGAGCAGCCTGCTCCTGGAGGGGCCTTGAAGGTGATAAATCTCCCCCCAGGTAACCCTTACTTCGGAGTGATCTGCTGGAGCGAGAAGGAGGTGTGTTTGGCCCTGTCTTGTGGGCTTTTGGACTGCCGGGACTGTGCTACCGACATTGCTGTTCCATCGGGCAATCACTCCCGGGGCAGCCTGCTCCTGGAGGGGCCTCACTCTCTATAAAGTTTGCCTTTGCTTTCTCCGCGACCGCGGGTCGTGTTTGAAGGGGCGTTATCTAAAGGGGCATGTCTGCCTCTTTGATGCCCCTTCAACGTCACAGCGGTATCTGGGCATTAGTCTATCAGGGGTTCGGAGCTGAATGTTTGCTGCTTATCACTGATACTTTCCTTGGTTATTTTATTGCTTGGTACTTGATTATTTGTGTTTATTATGGGTAAAAGGAAGGCTAAAGTGCAGGGCAGATCCCAGACCGCTGATTCCGGAGTTTCTAAATCGGTCGGCCCTCTGGACAAACATTTCGCCCCTGTACCTCTAGCGCAGTCCTCTCCCGAGGGTGCGTCTCTAAGCCCCGGTGGGAGATCTCCCCCTCCATGCCCTCTTTCTGGTTTGGGTTCTACTTCTGGGGTCTCTTCTGAGTTGATGAAGAAAGATAAAATAGTAATTAATTTGCCTTCTGTCCAGTTGGTAACCCTTGAGAGCTATTTTGAGCTCCCAGTGCTACCTCCGGACGCATAAATTACCTTAAAAGATCTTTGGAGGGCTTTGAAGTGTATCGATACTAAAGTATCCTTGGCTGTTGGTTCCCTGTGTACTTTCTCTCAGGAAACTGCTGTAGCTTTGCAGCAGCTTGATCAGAAAGTATCTATGATGGATATGGCGATTGTAAAATTGGAATCTCAGGTTCTTCCACTTTAGACTGTTAATGTGGTGGATATTAAGGATTCATTAATTTTGCATTCTAAATTGGAAGCGCTTGAAAATTCCATGCGGGCTTGTAATTTGCGATTCTTGAATTTTCCTCAATCTGCTCTTTTGTCACCTAAAGTTTTTCTAGATAAGTATTTAAAAGAGATTCTTGCCATACCTGATGTTATTTATGTTTTACAAATATATTACGTTCCCTCTGGCTCTAAAAAGATAAATTTTGCAGAGGGTGAGCTGGACAAGATTATTCCTTCTATGGGTAATCTTACTGCCTTCTTGGAGGGTTCCTCAGATACTATTTCTTCATGTTCAACTTTGCTGGTTACTTTTTCATCTGTGCTGGTTAAGCAGCGTATTTTGAAGGCTTTTTTCAAGGTTAAGTCAGCAATTCCTTATCGGTCCTACAGTTCAGTCCTCCACCACTGGGTAGTGCACCTCCTCCTGCAACATGGAGACTGGACAAGTCAAACTTGTGACATCACCGGGTATATCCTGCTGGTCTTCTCCCATGATCCCCCAGTGTGTCCAGTCTCCATGCAGCATGAGGACATAGTGAGCCTAGGTGCTGGGCTCACTTGAGAAGCAGTTTAGGAGCAGTTAGTCAGGATTTGATTTACCTTGCATTTCTTTTGCCCTTCTTTAGGTATAATCCTGTAAATTGAATTCATTTTCATTTAATTTCATTTACTTTTACTTTATTTATTTTCACCTAGTCTGCCTTAGTGTAAAGGGGGGTTCTGTCCCTTTTCAAAGTTCACGCTGCCAGCTAGCCTCTCTGCTTGGGATTCTTCGGTCTCTGTGCCCGGTGATGATCTCTCCCCCAGGACTGTACGGGGGAGAGCTCTGTGGAACACCTGCATTTTGGCAGTGTCCATGTGGCAGATTCTCATCGCGGCGGGAGCCTCAGGCCGTTCGAGGTTCTTTAGCCGGTGGGCCGGGGCTCGCAGCGTCTGCTACTTCTGGTGGCACGAGGCAGCAGCGTGTCTGGACAGCTCTTCACCCCGCAGCTACAGCGGGGTAACTGCTGCATCCCGACGCCACAAGGGAGTCTCTTGAGTCCGCATGGAGGGGCTCTGAGCTCTTGCCGCCTCTGTGGTGTTTGGCGCCAAACGGGCCTGCTTCGGATTGGTGCCATTTTCTCGGCAGGGCTGAGGCCTCGTGGCGGAGAGCGGAGCAGCCCCGCATTTGAGCAGACGACGCTGTTCCACGCGGCTACACCCAGATAAGGACTTCCTTTTGCTGTTACTTTTAATTTTAATTCTAATTTTAATTTCCTTTTAATTTTAATTTCCTTTTTAATTTCATGATAGTTTATAGTTCTTTGACTGCAATGTGATTGGTTTGGGTTTTACTTCTTGGGGGGTGCCTTTACCTTTGTCTGCATTCTGGCAGTTAGCGACGTCTGTCAGCAGCAGGTTTCCGTGCTAGGATTTGGCCATTCAGGGTCATCGGCGGCACAACCACCTACAAATTGAGCCCTTTCTGAAATTGTCATTTACATAAGGATGCTATTTCCATGTTTATACGCTTGGAAATTGTGCAGACAGCCTCTAAATGTCGTTATGCCATCTGCAGATTTGATCGCCATGCTTGCTGATCTCTTTTCCAGATCATTTCAGTGCAGTAGATGTTACCAGATGCCAGTTCCAGTGCAGATCCCGAGACATTCCACTATTTACGGGTCTCCTGTGAGAAAACTGGCCATTTAGTCCTATTGTGTTCCTGTTTTTGATCCATTTCTCATTCTATAATAGCACATCATCTCCTTCCTCAGGAGAAGTTCATAAGGGGCTTTGTCAAGTACCTTCTAAAACATCCAGATACATATCATTTGGCTTACTCACATGTTTATTAACCCTTTGAAAAGACAGCTTGGTGCTGCTTTTCAGAACAAGTTCTATCATTTAACTGGCACTGAACTCAGATTCATTGGTCTGTAGTTTCCAAGATCGCCTTTGAAGCTCTTTTAAAAAACAAACAAAAAAAAAAAAAAACAATTAGTGTTACATTAGTAACTCTTCAATCTTTAGAGATCATTAATACTAATGTTATGATTGAGTCTGGCTGATATTATGAATGATCACTATTAGACAAAAATTAGCTAGGTTAAGACACTTTGATTTGGTTTTCTGCACTATGTTATCAGAGCGCAGCTTGCCCATTTGGCGGGAACACTGCCCATCTGGGCCATCTGGGGAAAGGCCCCTGCTGGAGATCATGAGAAGTGTTGCTGGATGGCACAGTCCGGGGCTTAGTGTTCCAGGGTCCTGGAAGAGTTGATAGCGGCAGTCAGGCCTCCCTGTCTTTGCTATGACGGTCACCTAGGTTCAAGCGTCCTGTGTTTTGGGTGACAGGAGTGGGACACCTGGACATGTGGTGCTGGATGTTGGATAGGCTCATACTTCTTTGGTGCACTCTCCTTGAGTGCGTCTGCATGTCCGTGTTCCGTCTGTGATCTCATGCTCAGGTGATTGTTGCAGCAATGACAGAGATCGCTTGGGATATCGTGAGCGGGGTTGTCATGGTGTTGCATGGGGTTGCCAATGCAAGACGGGGCCATCCTGAGGAGTTTGGGCCTCAGTCATCAGCTTTCCCTTCGGTGGCCCGGCTGTCCAGGAGGCGCCGGTCCAGTTCTTCTCTGCCTCTTCTCAATGTGGGCAGGGGGGCTGGCAGATCTGGAAATTCACGTCCACTGCACGTTCTACTGTTTTACCTCTGTCTTGGGGTTCTGAGGTCATATATTCCCAATCATTTGTTTGTTGGGGTGCTGCTGTCTGTTGTGCAAGACAAGGTGGTCAACAGTCGGAGGCTGTCGTCTATTCCCCTTACCCCTGAAGGTGCTCACAATTTAAGTTTTTTGTACCTGCGGAGGTGTATGTTGTTAAAGGCTAGCAGGCGCACCTGTGGGACCAGAATCCTCGGTTCTTCCGACCTTCCGTTGAGGTGCGCGTGTGGGGTTTACTCCCTTGGTCAGCTAGCAACTTGCTTCACCCATTGGGCCTTCCCTTTCCTCAAGGCATTGTTGCGTCCCACTTCTTCGTGGGGGCTCGCCGCAGGGCCTGGAGTTATGCTCAGCCGGTTCCAGCCAGGGCTGAGTCCTTGGGGGGAGGCTTCAATCCTAACGATACAGGGAGTGCTGGGATCCGTTCAACCAGGTTCCTTCGGACCCAGCGTACGCCGTCTTTTGCTGGCCGGTTTAGGTCTTCGGGTCGTGGCGGTGCTCCGAGAAGACCAGTAGGCTGCACAGTGCTTGTCTTGGAGCAAGCGCGGGATATCTGTAGGTTCATATTCAAAGCCGTCTGGTTACATGTCCCTCCATTGTGGAATGCTGTACTAGTAGGCGTACTTCATATGCTGGGCTTACAAGTTGGCTTCCGTGCTGCTCGGCATCAGCCAAGGTGACTGCCGGTTTAGGCTGTGGAGTCAGCCTGGAGGAGGGGCCTTGCGTTCTCTGGACAATGCCCTGTTCGGTTGTGTGCCTTGTGGCCCTTATGGAGTTGTAAAAAGGAAAAAAAGAAAAGAAAAGAATAATCAAACAGGAAATCCTTCCTAATTGTCCCCACTTCTTTTTTATAAGGTTCTGTCCCTTTCTTCCGGGAGCTTGGCCGGAGCGTGGTTAGACTCAGCTACATTTTGGGGATCCTTTATGTACAAGGCGTTTTAGTGTACGCAGCTCGCCCAGTGTTCCATCGTCTGACTGGAACGGTACGCGGTACGTCAGCCGTGGCAGGCGTTCACGGACACGGTAGCGGATCGAGCGCTGTAGGTGCTGTCTGAGATCTCCGGGATGGTGGCCTATTTCGATCAGCAGGGTGGAGTCGGTCGGGTGGTCAGGGTGGCCCGAGCGAAGTGACAGCGTGCGCGGTTGAAGCCTTGGCGGCCTGCGTTTCGGTGGGGACACTGTGGTGGCGAATGTCCTTAGTGGTGTCCGAGTGTTTGCCGGAGGAGTGAGATTGCATCAGGCGGTGTGCGCGCCGCGTGTGCTCAGATGCGGTCAGCCCATATTGGACCTCATGGCGACCTGTCAGTCTGCGGCGACGGGTCGATGTTTAGCAGAGGACATATGAGGCTACTGGATAGCGTCGACGCATTGGTACGGGGCCGTGGCCCGGTCCATTCTATGCCTTTCAGAGGTCATAGTGAAAATGGCCGACTGGGTCTGGTTGCTAAGATATGTGCTCTTCATTAGTCAGTGGGGACCATTACCAGTGTATTCTGCAACATTTGCGTGAGCTTGCATAATCTTTACTTGCAACCAATCGAAATACCTGTCCAAAACCAGTTGATGCAGTCACTACTTAAATTTGCCTCGCTTGACAGTAAAAAAAAAAAAAAAAAAAGACATTTATTTTATACCGATAGGTCACTCACAGCATATTTGGCGATTCCTCGTCCTGGTGTTAATCATGCAGATAATTTCTGCTCTAGTTGTAGTGATGTGACTTTTACATCACAAAAATGGCATATGACTGTGGCGGTTCAGAAAGCCTACAATTTATATTTTGGCTGCAGAATAAAAGATCAGGATAAAAGCTAGGCGCCACACATATGCTGCAATACATGTGTAGCAGATCTCAGGCTGTGGATGGATGGGAAAAGACCATCAAAGTCTTTTGCGGTTCCAATGATCTGGAGAGGGCCCATGGATCACGTCGGCGATTGCTACTTCTGCATGGTTCCTCCAATTCCGGAGGGCATATCCAGGTGATGTAAGCGGTTGGCCTACTGGCATTGCGTCGTGGGCGTGGCTACCAGAGTCTCCTTTCTTTTTTGTCACACCATGTAAGACTCCACATTTTCTGAAACAACGCTGGACTCTGGGGCACTTGACACCCTCTTATATGCCCTTGGTGGATCACGCTTGGTTTATTGCAACTCATTGCTTCGCTGCATTCCACATTCTCAATTGAAAAGACTCCAATTGGTCCAGGACATAGCTGTAGAGCTACTTTGTGTTGCAAAGAATAAAGCCCTTAAGAGGTGTGACAAATAGGGTGTTTGATGCTGGTGGTTTTTTTTCCATTTCCCTCATTTTGCTTCCCACCTCTGTCTGGATGGACCTCGGTTCCGGTCTCCCTCATGGAATCCGGCTGTGCCTGTTTAGTTGTCGGTTTGGGACTTACGCAAGAACACTTTGCTTGTAACCTGCGTTCCTTGGACCTTAGGTGAGGTTCCGTCGCTTTCTGGGAGGTCTCTTCGCTGCCTGTCCCTCCGTGGAGGCGGGTTCTGCGGGAAAGCAGCGGTTGCTAACACTTGACACCCTGGTGGGGTCGAGAGCCAAGGGGGAGCTCAAGCGGATTTTTCAGGCGGAGCTCCGGTAGCCTTCTCAGTAGGTCTGTTTCTAGGGCGTTCAGTGTGTTTGCGATGGCGAGTTTGTCTTTCTGAAGCACTAGCGCTGCTTGGGGCAGAGTTCTGTGCTGTTTTCACCAGTGAAGAGGATCCAAGTGGGCTCTCGGTCGTGTCTTCCTGGTTGGCTTACCGCCTGTTGACGTGAGGAGCGGGCTGGGGTCGGTGCCTGCTCTGTTCGTTTAGGGGCCGAGCCGACTGGATAGGTCCCTCCCAATGATTACTGCTCTGGTATATCCCAGTGGTGGAGGACTGAACTGTAGGACCGATAAGGAAATGGAAATTACACTTACCTGGTAATTGATGTTCCTTGAGGGAGTACAGTTCAGTCCTCATTCCCGCCCGGGGATGGATGTTTCAGACGCGAGGCGTCAGTTCCGAGTATGCTTTCGGATCCTAGAGTCGGCAACGGGCTCTGATTGGCAGGTAATCGCGAGAGCAACCTTTTCTGCCTATACTCTTCCTTAGTTCTCCTTCCTTCTAGCTCTCTGTCTTCCGCTGTTTGGTGCGCAGGGGACAGGGGCACGGAGGAGGGTGTTTTCGGCCTTTCTTTTTGGGGCCCTGTGATTTTAAAGTTGAAGTTTGAGCATAGCTTTGTATTTAGTACTTTAACTGGTTGTTTGTTTGCTCCTTTGAGTCTGCTTTGACAGTAGGTCACTGGGGGATCATGGGAGAAGACCAGCAGGATATACCCGGTGATGTCACAAGTTTGACTTGTCCAGTCTCCATGTTGCAGGAGGAGGTGCACTACCCAGTGGTGGAGGACTGAACTGTACTCCCTCAAGGAACATCAATTACCAGGTAAGTGTAATTTCCATTTTTTTGTGAACAGACAAAGTCAATATTTTCCCAGATGTATCTCGTAACACCCATTTACAACGTAGGCAATTTTTATCGTTTAAGCCTCGAGTTTTGGCTTTGGGTGCTACCTTTTTCTTACGATTCCCTTGCAAGTACATCATTAATTTTGATGGCGCTTCTTATGTTTTTCTTGACGCGACTCATCTTGAAAAATATTTGACTGATAGGCAGGGTATAGCTGGGATAGGTAGTGATGATGAATACCTCCTATATTGTGGCCCTTGTAGGCCTTGTTTTCTGATTGATTTAAATGTTTGCTTTATTGTTATTGCAGCTAACTCTCTTGACGTGGACTATATTCCCATTTTGTTTCCTTAATCTTGTGTATACTTTTGGTGTATGTATTCTTTTTACTTTATAGTGGGATTAAGTACCTTATAATGTTTTGGTTATTGTAATTGACTAAAATTCATAAATAAATTTAAAAAAAAAACTATGACTGTCTACATGTTTGGTAATTTTATTCTTTATAATGGTTTCTACAATTGTGCCTGATCTGTAGTTTCCCAGATCTCTCGGAACCCTTTCTTTAATTTAGCATTACATTGACCATTCTCCAGTTTTCAGGTTTTTGGGGGTTTTTTTTTTTTAAGGTCCATTAAGTCAATACTGACTCCTGGCAACCCAGCAGCCCCTGGGTTTTCGTGGCATGGTATGACTGAAAGTAGATTGCCATGCCTTTTCTTCCGCGACAATGGAGGGTAAAGTGACTTGCCATTGGGAATCAAACCCAGATCGATCTCCTTGGTAGTAGGCTGTTGCTCTAACCATTAGGCCTCTCCTCTACTTCTCTTCAGGTACTTCAGATGATTTTAATGATAGCTCACAGATTACTAATAGTAGGACTACAGTCTCATATTTCCGTTCTTTCAGCACCCTGGGATGTATACCTCCTGATCCAGGTGATTTTACTACTCTTTAGTTTATCAAATAATTGTAATACATCTTTGTGGTTTATTGAGATTTGTTCAGAAGCAAAGAATTCATTCAGTCTCTCTGCAATGGCCTTGTCCTCCCTTAGCTTCTCTTTTCCCCCTCTATCATCTAATGGTCCAACTGACTCTTATCACAGGGTTTTTGCTACAAATGTACATGAAAAATATTTTATTATGCACATTTGCTTCCAAGGCAATCTGCTTTTCAAATTCTTTGTCTGCCTTATCAATGCCTTGCATCTGACTTGTGTCAGTGTTTGTGTTTCCCATTTTTGTCATTTGGCTCCTTTTTTTTCCTTTTCCTGAAAGATGCTTTTTTTTGCTACAACAGCATCTCTGACGACATCTTTAAACCATTCTGGCAGTCGTTTGGCTTTCCTTCCACCTTTCTTAAAGTGTGTAATAAATCTGGTCTAGTCTTCGAAGATGGTATTTTTAAACATTGCCCATGCTTGATGTAAACCTTTAAACTTTTCAGTTTGCTCCTTTCAGTTTTTTCTTTCCTCATTTTATCATAGTCCCTATTTTGGAAGTTAAAAGTTAGTGTTGTGCTCCCTCCATTTATTAAATGTATTGTATTTTATTTACTTATTTAGCTAGGCTTATATACCGCTTAGTCTAAAAGTCAAAGTGGTTTACAATGAAAAAAAGGAGCCAATGTGGCTTTACATAGAACAAGGGCTTGAATAAAGGGAGAACAAATCAAAAAAGGGAGAATAAAAGATTAAACTGTATGAGAGCATGAAAAGTTCTTCTGAGTCAGGGTTTAGTATGCTTGAATAGATTCATCAGCCTCAAAGCAACTGATGAAAAGGAGTGTCTTTAGCTGCTTTCTAAAAGTCAGCAAGTCAGCAGAGGTACTAAGGATGTGAGGTATTGCGTTCCATAAGGTTGGAGCAAAAGGAGAAAGCCCTCTTTGAAGTCAAAACAGTGTTCTTGATGTTTAGTGTGATTATGCCTAATGTGTTGACAGATCTTCTGATTCTATTGTTAGGCGTCCTTTGACTAAGAGTGTGGAGGTGAACAGCTGAGAGGTTGTGAAGCACTTTGAATATTGTTAGTAGAGATTTGAATTTAACCCTTTCTCTAGGAACAAGCAAGAAGTCAGTCCTCACTTATGGGTGACGTCAGCACCGACGGAGTCCGCACGGAGCAATTCCCCAGCTTTCAAAGAAAGCCTTTAGGATTGCTGCCACGCATGCATGGTCATGCATGGTCATGCATGGTCTCACTTGGTTTGCAGCTTGTCGTGCTGTGAGGGCTTGCGTGCATCAGTGATGCTGAGAGCTAAACTATCGGTAGTTTAACTACTGGCAGGGTCTCCCAAGATGGACAGGTCTCAGCTGAGGTGCCAGACGAAGACAAACCACCCATCTGGGCAGCAGCAGAATGGGATAGTGTTGACGGCGGAGGATCACATTTCTGTGACAACGGCAACAACACCAAACTCAAACTGCGCAGAAGGAAGGCCCGGCAATCTACTTCTGTATCTTGCCATGAAAACCCAATGGATAGTTACAACAAAACAAATTGTGCTATGGTGCTGGAAGATGAGACTCCCAGGTCGGAAGGCACTCAACTAGCTACTGGGGAAGAGCTGAAGACTTTTCAGAGTAAAGCCAGCATTTATGATGTGGTTGGATCAAAGCCCTCGGGAAGTCTGACTGCTGATGTAGCTGCGCATGAAATGAGAGTCAGAAGCTGTAAAGATGTCTTAAACATTGGAACATGGAACGTACGAAGCATGAACCAAGGGAAGTTGGAGGTGGTCAAGAATGAAATGGAACGTGTACAGCTTGATCTGTTGGGTGTCAGCGAACTGAAATGGACTGGCATTGGGCACTTTGCATCAGATGATCACATGGTCTACTATGCTGGAAATGAAAGACAAAGAAGAAATGGTGTTGCATTTATAATAAAGAAGAAACTTGCAAGAACTGTAATGAAATACAATGCAGTCAGCGAACGCTTAATCTCTATTCGTCTACGAGGATTGCCTATCAGCACAACTATAATTCAAGTATATGCCCCAACAACAGCTGCAGAAGAGAATGAAATTGAAGAGTTCTATGAACAAGTACAAGCTGAAATTGACAGAACATGCAAACAGGATATCCTGATAGTCATGGGTGACTGGAACGCAAAAGTTGGCAACAAAGAAGAAGGAAAAGTAGTTGGAAAATATGGACTTGGCAACAGAAATGAAGCTGGAGAAAGATTGATAGAATTCTGCAAGACCAATGATCTATTCATCTCAAACACCTTCTTCCAGCAACACAAGCGGCGACTGTACACATGGACTTCACCCAATGGATTGTATAAAAATCAAATTGACTACATCTGTGGAAGTCAACGATGGAAAAGCTCTGTAACATCAACAAAGACAAAACCTGGAGCTGACTGTGGTACAGATCATCAACTACTAGTATGCAAACTCAAGCTAAAGTTGAAAAAGAGCAAACCACTCATGAATGCAGCAAAATATGACCTTGAGAATATACCACTGGAATTTAAAGACTGCCTGCAAAATCGATTTGCTGCTTTAGATACAAATGACAGAACTCCGGAAGAGTTATGGAATGACATCAAGAAGGTTGTGCTGGAAGAAAGCGAGAAGTCTCTACAAAAGGTGAAAAAGCAAAAACGGCCAAAATGGATGACGGAAGAAACTCTGAAAATTGCCCAGAAACGCAGAGAAGCTAAAGCCAAAGGAGAAAGAAAGACAATCGCAGAACTCAACAGAGATTTCCAACGTGCAGCAAGACAGGACAAGGAAAAGTACTACAATGACACTTGCAAGGAAATAGAAGCAGAAACTATTAGAGGAAGAACAAGATCGGCTTTCCTAAAGCTGCGAGAGTTAAAGAAAAAGTTCCAGCCTCGAATTGGAATGTTACAAGATGCTCAAGGTTCTATGTTGAATGATGCTGAGAAGATCAAGAAAAGGTGGAAGGAATATACAGAGTTTTTATATGATAAAGATCAAGTGGACCAACAGCTGTTTCAACCTATACCTTATGATCAGGAACCATTGGTGATGAAAGAAGAAGTTGAAGCAGCATTGAAAGCCTTATCAAAGAACAAAGCACCAGGCATTGATAGCATTCCCATAGAAGTATTGCAGCAATCTGATGCAGCTGTTACTGTACTTACAAGGCTCTGCCAAGAAATATGGACGACAACATCATGGCCAACTGACTGGAAAAGATCTGTGTTTATACCAATACTAAAGAAAGGTGATCCAACTGACTGTGGAAATTATCGCACAATCGCTCTGATCCCACATGCCAGCAAGATTCTACTGAAGATTATTCAAAAGAGACTACAGCCATACCTAGAACAAGAACTACCTGAAGTGCAAGCAGGGTTCAGGAAAGGGCGAGGAACGAGAGACATCATTGCGGATGTGAGATGGATCCTTGAAAAGACTAAAGAATACCAAAAGGATATCTATTTGTGCTTTATCGACTATAGCAAGGCTTTTGACTGTGTAAACCATGAGAAACTCTGGGCCACATTAAGAAGCATGGGTATACCAGAACACCTGATCGTTCTCTTGCGCAATCTGTACATTGATCAAGAAGCAATAGTTCGAACGGAACAAGGAGAAACAGAATGGTTTAAAATAAGCAAAGGTGTAAGACAAGGCTGCATACTTTCCCCCTACCTGTTTAATTTATATGCAGAACAAATCATCAGAGAAGCAGGATTGTATGAAGACAACAGAGGTGTGAAGATTGGTGGAAGACTCATCAACAACCTTCGCTATGCTGATGATACCACATTACTGGCAGAAAGTGAAGATGATCTGAAACATTTGCTTCTCACAATCAAAGAACATAGTCTCAAAATGGGCCTGCACCTTAATGTAAAGAAGACAAAGATCATGACAACTGGCATAATCAACAGGTTCATCGTTGAAGGAGAAGAAATTGAAATCATGAACAACTTTAACCTACTTGGATCAACTATCAATAAAGAAGCAACAAGCAGTCAAGAAATCAGACGACGCATTGCTCTTGGCAGAATGGCTATGAAAGACCTAGATAAGATTCTCAAGAGCAGAGATGTCTCTCTCCATACAAAGATTCGACTTGTTCAAGCCATGGTATTTTCCATAACATCATATGGATGTGAAAGCTGGACAGTGAAAAAGACAGACAGGAAGAAAATTGATGCCTTTGAATTATGGTGCTGGCGACGAATACTGTGTATACCATGGACTGCCCGAAGAACAAACCAGTCGGTACTAGAGGAGATCAAACCTAAGCTTTCTTTAGAAGCTCAGATGACAAGACTTCGACTTTCATACTTCGGACACATCATGCGAAGAGAGAGATCATTAGAGAAAGACATCATGCTTGGAAAGATAGAAGGTCAACGCAAAAGAGGAAGGCCAGCAATGAGATGGATCGCTACAATAACAGCAGCTACGGGTACCAGTCTGTCAACAATGAGCCGCCTGACTGAAGACCGAACACAATTTAGGATAGCTATCCAGAGGGTCGCCATGAGTCGACTCCGACTCGACGGCACTTAACAACAACATGCATGGTCCTCTTCCCGCCCAAAGGTGCCATCTTGCTCAGTCTCCCTTTTTCCGCGGAGCCCTTCGGACGCATGTCCTCGTACCTCGGAAAACGTTTTTTCTTTTCTGGCCTATTGGCCCTTTTTTCCGGTAGCACCGGTCCTCTGCCATCACCCCTTCTCCGGCCGTGGGCCAGGGGATCCCTTTTTTTCTCCTTAGTGTTTTTTTTCCGTTCAGGCCGTTTTCGTGCCTTTCTTTCCACTGCTGGCCTGGAGGGTCTTCAACCTCGCAGAGGTGCTTTTTGCCCCCCATGGCCACCAGCTTCAAAACAATGTGACAGATGCTCCAAGAATGTCGCTCACTGACACCCACGACTGTTTGCGGTGTCTGGGGGCCAACCACAACCCGGAGCTCTGCTCGCTCTGTAAGAAAATGTCTGCTAAGTCCTTGCTAAGCTGTAAGCAGAAGTCCGCCCACCAAGACAGAAACAGCACACTGCCACGTAGGCGTGCAGAAACAGTACAAAAACGTAGACAGGATGAAAATTCTCACAAAATCTTTATTGGTCCATACATATTAAGGGGGGGCCAGACCCGACACAGGCCGTGTTTCGAAAGAATCTTCCTCAGGGGTTAAGGCTCACCTTATGCTAAAGAAATATAATAAATGATAAAAACATCAAAAAACCTAATACATAAATAAATAAAATAAATAAGAATATCAAGGTAAAAGGATGAATAAGACCATAAATATCTTAAACAGACATAATATGCTAAAACCATTAATACTTCATATCCATTAACCACATGAAAAGGCATTGACTGTGTGTCATATTAAAACATGAAAAAGCACAAATATGTTACAAATGGTACCATCATGATAAATAATGTCTGTGAACAAGAGGGGATATGTGATGAAAACAAAAACAAAGTAAAACCATGCAAAATTATGCACCCAAACAATATGTACAAAAAAATGAATGCAAAAGAATATTATAAAAATGAATGAATAACTAACATGTCGTAAACTAATGATGACTAAACAATGACTAAAAAACAAAATTATCAAAAATGGGGAAAAACAAGAGAGAATGAAGTAATCAACCAAAATTAAAAGACATAAAAATATGCAAGAAAGCAGGAGTGAAAGGGACTTTTACCTTAGGACCGTGAGACAAACGTCAACGATGATGGATTGTCACTGGAGTTAAAAATATACTTCCTTCACTATAAAATTAATATTTTCTAATTAGGTTATTAAATGCCAAAACAAATTTTTATCAAAGGAAATGTTATAAATTGTGAATCTGTATTAGCCTATTGGTGCCCAACCTATAAAACATTTTAAAAAACCGGTAGAACAGATTGATACTATTCACGAGCGGCATTCTGTTAAGCCACTGTTAATGTTCCCCATATGGGAACATACACTGATGGACTTCAGGGCATTTGGGAATAATATCACACTCAGAGACTATCACAACGTATGACAAGATTGCAATAGTTATATATCAGATACTGTACTTCAACTAAAATTAAAAGACTAAGCTAAGTAGCCTATGCCCTAAATACAAATAAGTGTAAAAGATACTCGTATGTATTTATAAGGAAGTAAAGGCGACCACTAGCGACATCGCATAGCATTCTACTAAACATTAAAAGTAAATTAAGTCCTCGCGTCATGTTGCAGACGGGAATCCATAATATACTGCAAGTGCTCAAGTCCAATTCTTCAGCCTGGCGAGGGACGCACGGGATACGGTGAGGTGTATGATCTCCAAACTTAAAATGCTGCAGATGGCCATTCTGTCCCATTTATATGATCACTGTATACATATCACATCACTTAAATATGAAAGTATGAATGCACTTTCATGACATAAATGCCAACATCAGGTGTATTAATCGTGTACCAAACCGTATCATAAAAGAATGATGTGTCTAAAATTGATAGGCAAACAGAACATCTTTTTGAGTTTACTTACAAGTATTCAAACAGCTAATATTTTGCTGTTCAAGGATGTGAACAGAAGGCCATTGTAAGCCGCATTGGAAATGTTCCATGAAGAGCGACACCGACGCATCCGTGTAAAAATGTGCATATTTTGACACGCATGCATCGGCGTCGCTCTTCAGGGAACATTTCCAATGTGACTTACAATGGCCGCATGTTTGGAGATCATACGCCTCACCATGTCCCGTGCGTCCCTCGCCAGGCTGAAGAATTGAAGTACAGTATCTGATATATAACTATTGCAATCTTGTCATACGTTGTGATAGTCTCTGAGTGTGATATTATTCCCAAATGCCCTGAAGTCCAGTGTATGTTCTCATATGGGGAACATTAACAGTGGCTTAACAGAATGCCGCTCATGAATAGTATCAATCTGTTCTACCGGTTTTTTAAAATGTTTTATAGGTTGGGCACCAATAGGCTAATACAGATTCACAATTTATAACATTTCCTTTGATAAAAATTTGTTTTGGCATTTAATAACCTAATTAGAAAATATTAATTTTACAGTGAAGGAAGTATATTTTTAACTCCAGTGAAAATCCATCATCGTTGACGTTTGTCTCACGGTCCTAAGGTAACGGTCCCTTTCACTCCTGCTTTCTTACATGCATATTCTTATGTCTTTTAATTTTGGTTGATTACTACATTCTCTCTTGTTTTTCCCCGTTTTTGATAATTTAGTTTTTTAGTCATTGTTTAGTCATCATTAGTTTACGACATGTTAGTTATTCATTTTTGTAATATTCTTTTGCATTCATTTTTTGTACATATTGTTTGGGTGTATAACTTTGCATGGTTTTACTTTGTTTTTGTTTTCATCACATATCCCCCCTTGTTCATAGACATTATTTATCATGATGGTACCATTTGTAACATATTTGTGCTTTTTCATGTTTTAATATGACAGTCAATGCCTTTTCATGTGGTTAATGGATATGAAGTATTAATGGTTTTAGCATATTATGTCTTTTTAAGATATTTATGGTCTTATTCATCCTTTTACCTTGATATTCTTATTTGTTTTATTTATTTATTTATGTATTAAGTTTTTTGATGTTTTTATTATTTATTATATTTCTTTAGCATAAGGTGAGCCTTAACCCCTGAGTAAGATTCTTTCAAAACACGGCCTGTGTCGGGTCTGGCCCCCCCTTAATATGTATGGACCAATAAAGATTTTGTGAGAATTTTCATCCAGCAGAAGTCCGACATTTTCTGCAAGGCTACCCCGGGGTCCCTGGTGGCGCCTCACCCCACCGATCCATCACTTGCAGGGTCCCCCTTAGTGACCCCGTGCCCCAGGTGTCACTCCAATCAGGGTTCGCCCGAGGTGGAATGACGAAAGAAGAAGAAGACCTCGAAGTCTCTGTTGGGGCCTCCAGACAAGCGTGAGCGGTCTTGCGCTCGTTCCCTTAGCCGCCCTCAGCGTTCCCGAGAGTCGGACAAGGAGTGACCTCGAAAGGTACCTCGTACGGACATGGAGGCCTCCGGCGATGGTGCCCTGTCTCCTGAGGGTCGTCCTGGCGAGGACCCCCTCTCCTCCTCCATGCCAGACCCGGTAACCATGGTGTCGACGGCGTAGGGACCCAATCCTGAGTGGGAGTCCCATAGGCTGGCACTGGAGCGTAGCGTTTCTGCCTTCCTAGCTGCCCAGAAGGAGCTTTTACCCAGCATGGCTGGCTCATGCCTTGAGACCGAGGGTCCCTCAACGGGGGTCCCAAAAACTGCCTTGGAAGCCCCCAAGAGCTGCGGAACGTGCGAGGGTCCACTGCACCAGTCTTGCTCGCCATTCCGTTCCTCGGGGGCAAGGTCTTTCATTGTCAGTGCCTCTGGCTCCAAGCAGGCCTCGGCCACTGAGTGCGGGAATCAGCCCGACTCTGAGTTCTCCTCAAACCTTTCAGGCTGGGAATCGGACGGGGACATGTCCTCTGAAACCCGTGCCCATAGGGACCTTCCTTCTGACCCGTCCCCTCCCGCTTTGCAAAGGCTGTCGCCCCCGGAAGACACCTCCTTCTTGGTGTTTGTGTGGGATATGGCTCGAGCTCTCAGTCTGCCCATACAGACCAAGGAAGAGCTGAGGGCAAAGGAACTCGACATCTTGCAATATGAGTCTCCCCCTAGGGAATCTCTCACGGTCCTGGTACCATCCATCCTGACCCGGCTGCTCTTCCTCAAGTGGGAAGTACCTGCCTTGGACCCTACTGTCAGTAAAAAAAAAAAACCCCTCTGCCATGTACAGGGTCAAGCATGGCCTGGGGTTCTGGAAGACTCAGTTTCCCCATATCTCCATGGTAGCTGAATCCGCGATATGGAAGCAGAAGAGCCCGAAGTCGCACCCGTCAGTCCCGCTTGGTAGGGAATCCTGTGCCCTCGATGTCCTCATTCGCAAGGCTTGCCAGGGATCCATGCTGGCATGCCGCATCCACGCTTACCAACCATATATGGGTATGTTCCTTTGCGACCTTGCTAAAGAGCGTGGTGGTTTCTCCACGAGCCTTGGAGGCGAACACCTCCTCAGATTTCGGACTCTTCTGAGATCTGTCGCGGACTGCTTGAAATACCTTCCCTGCGCCACATATGACTGGTTCGAGTCTTCCGCCCATGTGGCAGTGGCCAGCATTGGAGCCCGGCATCAAGCGTGGCTCCAGTCTTCAGATCTGGAACAATGGGTCCAGGAGAAGCTCTTGGATGTCCCCTGCCTCGGTGAACAACTGTTCGGCAAGCCCATGGAGGACAAGGCAGCCAAGATCAAGACGGAGTTTGTGAGTTGCATCCGTCTCTCTCATAAAACCTCTTCCCTTCCGTGGAAGAAACACAGTAAGAAGCCTTTCTTCCATAGGAAGGGGCTCCCTTACCAGGGATACCCACCCTATCTGCCTGCCCCAGCGCAGATGCCCAGCAGCCAGGGCAAAGGAGGAGCTCAGGGCCACCGAAAACCGAAGGGGCTCAAAGCTCAAGCACCGGCGCCACCCCAACCAGCCCTGGGGTTTTGATGCCAAGTGCATTTCCTCTCACCTCCTGGCAGCACCTCTGCCCGTGGGAGGGCATCTTTCCCTTTTTGCCCCCGAATGGGCGGCCATTACATCGGACACCTGGGTCCTTCAGGTAATCCGGGACAGTTATCGCCTTCGTCTGGACAGATTCCTTCTTCCCTTCTCCCCGGTGGAGCCTACTCAGCTTCCCTTGCACCAGGCTTGCTTGCAGCAGGAACTGATCAATCTCCTCCGTCAACAGCCGGTCGAGAGAGTTCCACCGCATCTCCGAGGCCGGGGGTTTTACTCCCAGTACTTCCTTGTTCCGAAGAGGACGGGGGGCCTGCACCCCATCTTCGATCTCTGGAATCTGAACAAATTTCTGGTGCGGGAGAAGTTTAGGATGCTATCGCTTGGCATCCTGCTGCTCTTCCTCCAGCAGGGCGATTCTGTCTCAGAGATGCTTATGCCCACATCTCGGTCCACCCTAAGCACAGGAAGTACCTGCGTTTCAGGATGCAAGGGGAGCATTTCCAATACAGAGTGCTTCCTTTTGGGCTCACGTCTGCCCCACGTGTCTTCACGAAATGCCTGTCAGCGGCTGCAGCCCATCTCCGGCAACAGGACATATCTGTCTATCCTTACCTGGCTTGTCATGGGCACATCGGCAGAGGATGCTTGCCTCTCGGCATCGCGCATGGTGGTCCACCTCGAGCCGGTGCAGACCCTGGAGTTCATCGGCGCTCTTCTCGACACAGGACGGGCGACTGCCTTCCTCCCTCGAGCCCACGTGGAGTGGCGCAACGCTCTGGCCCCCGAGGTCCAAAGCCGGTCGAAAGCCTCGGTGCGGGTCATGTTGCGTCTTCTGGGGCATATGGCCTCAACCATCCATGTTGTCCCCCATGCTTGCATGCAGATGCAAGCGGCCCAATGGTGCCTCAGTGCGCAGTGGATCCAAGCCTCGGGCCGCCTCCGGCATCCTGTGTTGGTCTCCCTCAGCCTCTCCAGTTCTCAGGATTGGTGGCTGAACCCCCAAAGCCGCCTTCGGGACATACCCTTCCAGACTAGACAACACAAGCTCATCTTGATGACATATGCCTCACTGTTGGGCTGGGGAGCCCACTGCGGCAACCTCCATACTCAGGGGCGGTGGTCACCCGAGGCATCGTGGCAGCAGATCAACCTGCTCGAGCTGGCTCTGAAGGTCTTCGAGCATCACCTGCGTGGCAAGTCTGTGCTCGTGCAGACTGACAACAAGGTTGCGATGTCCTACATAAACAAGGAGGGGGGGTACGGGCTTCTGCCTCCTCTGTTGGGAGGCAGTCCTCCTCTGTTTCTTCGCTCTATGCTAGGGCATGACCCTGAGAGCGGTCTACCTCCTGGGTCAGGACAATGTCCTTGCAAACAGACTCGACAGGCTCCTTCACCCACACGAGTGGCGCCTGAGTCCAGAGGTGGTTTTCCACCTGTTCCGCCGCTGAGGGACTCTGTCCTTGGACCTGTTCACCAGCCATGTGAACATGCAGGTTTCCCACTTTTGCGGGCTGATACTGCAGCTGAACAGGGTAGCCCCAGATGCGTTCCTCCTGAACTGGACCTCCGGGCTTCTGTATGCGTTCCCTCCCACTCCTCTCATTGCGTGGACCCTCCACAAGATTCAGTGGGTCCGAGCCTCGGTGATCCTCATTGCTCCTTTGTGGCCTCGACAGTCCCAGTTCCCGCTTCTGCTCCGCCTCTCGTTGGAACCTCCTGTTCCCCTGTGAAGTACCCCAGGTCTGCTAATGCAGGAGGAAGGACGGGTGCTCCATCTGAACCTGGTCTCGCTATCCTTGACAGCCTGGCAGCTGAACAGGTGTTTATAGCCTCGCTGCACCTCCCAGAGGAGATCAAGGAAGTCCTCCTCGCATTGAGGACAGACTCGACGAGACAGGCTTACGCCCTGAAGTGGCTGCGCATCTTGGTCTTGTGCTCCGAGCTCCAGATCGACCCATTCTCCTGCTCTATCCGGTGGGTTCTCCAGTACCTCCTCCACCTCTCGCAGGTGGGACTGAAATCCAATTCAGTCTGAGTTCACCTGAGCGCCATCTCAGTCAACCACTTCCCCGTTGAGGGTAAACCCCTCTCGGGCCAGCCTCTGGTCTCCCGCTTCATGTGGGGCCTCTTACTTTCCAACTCCCCCCCCCCCCCCAATCTGGCCTCTGCCGGCGGAGTGGGATCTTAATGTAGTGCTCATGCAGCTGATGCAGCCGCCCTTTGAGCTGATGGCGACGTGCTCGCTTTGGCACCTCTCCTGGAATGTAGTCCTGGTGGCGCTCACCTCGGTCCGGCGAGTCAGCAAACTGCAAGCCCTCATGGCTGCGGCTCCCTATACAAGGTTCTACAGGAACAGAGTGGTTCTTTGAACTCACCCCAAGTTCCTACCGAAAGTTGTCTTGGATTTCCATCTCAACCAATATATCATCCTACCGACTTTCTTTCTGAGACCCCACGCCGACCAGGCATCGGCGGTCCTGCATCTGCTCGACTGCAAGAGGGCTCTCGCCTTCTACCTGCAGCGCACCCATGGTCATCGAAGGTCTGACTGGCTTTTCATTGCCTATGATCCTAATCGCCTGGGGCTCGCAGTCACCAAGTGCATCATCTCCGTCTATGTGGCGGACTGCATCGCTTTCCCTCAGGCAAAGGCTGGGCCCCGCTGGATCGCTGAGTCACCACGTACGGCGTCCGTGCCAAGGCGATGTCGGTGGTATTGCTGCGCTTAGTGCCTCTGACGGACATCTGCCGAGCTGTGACCTGGTCCTTCATGAATACCTTCGCTTCGCACTACTTCCTGGAGAGGGAGTCCCGCCTGGTCAGCGCCTTCGGCCAGGCTGTACTTTGTAATCTGTTCGGAGTATAGGCAACTCCTGCCCTCCGACTCTTCTTCTGCAGCTACCTAGAGCTTCTTAAAAGCCTGGGGTTTGTCATAAACTTCGCAAAGTCCACTTTTCTCCCATCACAAAACTTGGAGTTCATAGGGGCAAGGTTGGACACTCTGCTGGCAAAGGCATTCTTGCCCAAAGACAGCCCAAAGACTGATAAGCTTGGCGAGTCAGTTTCTCAGCAGGTCACTGGTCTCCGCCAGACTCTGCCTGAGGCTTCTAGGCCACATGGCTTCAACAGTTCATGTGACCCCCAATGCCCGGCTGCATATGAGGAGGCCGGCACAGTGGTGCCTTCGGTCTGAGTGGTCACAGGCCACAGGCAGCCTCAGAGACAAGATAAGGGTGTCCAGACAATATCTGACGTCCCTCAGCTGGTGGCTCCATCCACCCAATCTGCTGCAAGGGGTGCCTTTTCAGATTCCTGGATTCACAGTGGTGGTGACCACGGATGCCTCCTTGCAGAGCTGGGGAGCTCATTGTCTAGGCAAGTGCCCCCAGGGCCTGTGGTCTCCCTGGGAAGCCGCACAGCAAATCAATCTCCTGGAACTCAGGGCTATTCGGTTGGCCCTCAAGACTTTCTCTCCAGCCCTGGCTCATCAGTCTGTCCTAGTTCAAACGGACAACCAGGTAGCCATGTTTTATGTGAACAAACAGGGCGGAACTGGGTCCAGGCTCCTTTGCCAGGAAGCACAGGACCTTTGCTTGTTTGCCCTCAAGCACAACATGCTCCTCTAGGCTGTCTACCTCCCTGGCCAGGAAAACTACCTGGCCAACAGGTTGAGCAGGATTCTGCAGCCCCACGAGTGGCAGCTCCATCCTTTGGTGGTTCAGAAGATTTTCCTGAAATGGGGACTTCCATCCATAGATCTGTTTGCCAGTCCCCTGAACAAACAGCTGCCAAAGTTCTGCTCCAGGCAACCGCATCCTCTGTGGATAGCAGCAGATGCTTTTCTAATTCCATGGTCTCAGGGCCTCCTGTATGCGTTTCCTCCCACGCCCTTGGTGGCCCGAACCCTGTTCAAGATTCTTTAGGACAAGGCCTCGGTCCTGCTGGTGGCTCCCAGGTGGCCGAGACAGCCTTGGTTTCCACTTCTGCTTCAGCTGGCAGTGGATCCCCCACTGCCTCTGGGGTTGCAACCTGACCTTCTCTCTTAGGATCAGGGTTCCCTTCTGCACCCCAATCTCAAAGCTCTCAATTTGATGGCATGGAGGCTGCAAGGGTAGTTTTGGCTCCCTGGGGCCTACCTCAGGAGGGTTGTGGAGGTTGTCCTAGCCTCTAGGAAACAGTCCACTAGGAAAACCTATGCCCTTAAATGGAAAAGGTTTTCTGTGTGGTGTCAGCTACGTACAGAAGATCCCTTCTCCTGTGCTGTACCAGTGGTACTCCAGTACCTACTGCACTTATCAAATCAGGGACTTAAGTTCAATTCTGTTCAGGTCCACCTCTCAGCTCTAACAGCTCACCACTCACTGGTGGAAGGACATTCTCTCTCGGTTCACCCCTTGGTGTCCCGGTTCCTCAGAGGCTTGCTCTTGCTCAAGCCTCCAATCCGTCGTCCTGCTCCTGAGTGGGAGTTGAATGTGGTCTTGCAACAACTGACTCGCCCACCTTTTGAGCTGATGGCTACTTGCCCTCTACGCTTCCTGTCCTGGAAGACACTCTTCTTGATAGCCTTAACCTCAGCCAGGCGAGTGAGTGAGCTTCAGGCCCTGGTCTGTGACGGGCCTTACACCAGATTCTATAAGAACAGGGTAGTCTTCAGGACTCATCCAAAGTTCCTTCCAAAGGTGTCTTCTCTTTCCACCTCAACCAGGAGGTGGTTCTTCCAACATTCTTCCCTAGGCCTCATGCAAGCCAGGGTGAAGCAGTTCTGCATACCCTGGACTGTAGGAGGGCCTTATCCTTCTACCTTGACTGTACGCAGGGGCATAGAAGGGCTACTCAGCTCTTCATCTCTTTTGACCCTAATAAGTTGGGGTTAGATTTGTCCAAGCGTACCTTGTCCATCTGGGTGGCTGACTGTATCACCTGGGCTTACAGGGCGGCTGACCTTCCTTTGCAGGGTCGGGTCAAGGCCCATTGTGTCAGGGCAATGGCTGCATCAGTGGCTCATCTCCGCTCTGTACCATTGGTAGACATCTGCAGGGCTGCTACTTGGTCTTCAAGCCAGACATTTGCGGCCCATTACTATCTGGAAAGGGAGTCCCGTAGGGACAGTGCTTTTGGCCAGGCAGTACTCCGGAATCTCTTTGAGGTTTAGGCAACTCCTGCCCTCCTGCCCTCTGTTGGGCTACCAGTGGAGGTTCTGTCAGTGAAATAGCCTTTTTTTTTGATGCTGGGACTAGAGGGAGTTCTCTTGTTCAGCCTGGGTTCCTTGGTAGCCCAGAGCTAGGGAGTCACCCATATGTAAGGACTGACTTCCTGCTTGGTCCTGGAGAAAGAGTAGTTACCTGTAACGGGTGTTCTCCAGGAGCAGCAGGAATCAGTCCTCACAACCCTCCCTCCCTTCTCTGGGAGTTGCAGTTGTACATAGTTTATTTTTACATTTTTGTGTGCTGTTTTTAAGCTATGTTACTTGACTGAGCAAAATGGCACCTTTAGGCGGGAAGGGAACCGTGCATGCGTGTCTGCATTCCCAAAGTCTTTCATGGAAAGCTGGGGAAATGCTCTGCAAGGGCTCCATCAACGTCGATGTCACCCATATGTGAGGACTGATTCCTGCTGCTCCTGGAGAACACGTGTTACAGGTGAGTAACTACTCTTTCTCCAGGACCAAACAGGAAGTCAGTCCTCACTTATGGGTGTCATCGACGCTGATGAAGCCCCAGCGGAGCATTTCCCCAGCTTTCCATGAAAGCCTTTGGGAATGCTGGCACGCATGCGCGGTTCCCTTCCCGCCTAAAGGTGCCATCTTACCTCAGTCTCTTTTTTTCCGTGAAGCCCATCGGACGTGTGTCCTTTTTTCCCGGAAAAGAGAAGTTTTTTCTTGGCGTTGTTTCGCTTTTTTCCTCGGATTCGACGTCGGTTCCCCTCCTGCCGGGTTCAGTACACCGGTATCTAATCCCTTTTTTCCTTTTTCGGTTTTTGCCCTTAGTGGCTAGGCGCTCTCGCCAAATCTTTTTCTTTTTCCCTGGAAGGCCGGTCCTTTGACCTCACGGGGACCCTTTTCTCCCCGATGGCTTCCAGTGGTTTTAAAAAGTGTGATCGGTGTAAGAAGATAATGTCTTTCACCGACACACACGACTGCTGCCTTCGGTGCCTTGGCCCGGACCACGATTCTAAAACGTGCGGGCCATGTGAAAAAATGTCTTCCAAGGCCCTCCGAAGTCGTCAGCAACAATGTGAAAGGCTTTTCTCGGACTCGGCCTCTGCCCGGGCCCGGACCTCGTCTGAGGCCTCGACATCTCGGGATTCCGATCCCGAGAGGCGTCGGAGCTCCTCGAACAGGGGGTCCCCCGACCGGGAACGTAAGAGGAAGAAGCGGCTCATGAGGGCGGTGTCGGAGGAGGTCCCTGAGCCCTCGAGGGCCAGGTCTAAGATCCCCGACCGTCGTCCCGGGCCCGTGGACCAGGAGAAGCCAACTAAAGTTCCTCGCATGGAGCCGGAGTCTGCTGGACACGTAAGTCCTGTTGTCCTCGTGGACTCGCCTCCCCCAGTACCGACGTCGGGCCCTGCGCCACTGGGGCCCGAGTCGGGGGCTGCTGCGTCACTCGAGCTGAGTCTCAGGTTGACAGCCTTGGAGAGCAGAATGTCTGCCTTCATGGATCAGCAGCGGGCACTGATGGCCAGCCTGTCTGGCGCATCTGCCCCGACCACCGGGACATCGACTTCGAAGTCGACCCCGGAGACCGAGCCGATACTCGGGTCCCTTGCGGCTCGAAGTCGTCCTCGGTCGAGGTCTCCCTCGACCTCCCGTTCGGGACCGAGGGTCTCGACGCCGGTGCCACCGACGTCGGGGCGGGTGTCTAGAGGCCCCGCGGGGTCTGACCTCGACTCGACATCGGACGAGTCTGCTTGGGAGACCGAAGATGAGGAGTCTCCTGACACCTTCAAGACTCGTTGTGTCCCTTCGGACTCACCAGAGTCTGAGCCCCGGAGTAGATCCCCTCTGGAGGATACTAGGTTCTCGGAGTTTGTCCGCAATATGGCTGCTGCCCTGGCTATCTCGGCTGACCCCGAGGAGGATCCTCGAGCCGAGGAGCTCGATGCTCTGCAGTATGACTCTCCTCCGAAGGAGGCCTTTACTGTCCCGGTTCCTCCGATGCTGGAAAGGCTACTCTTCCGGATGTGGGAGGCACCGGCCTCGACGCCGGTTTTGAGCAAGCGAGTCGATTCCATCTATCGGCTCCGAAAGAGTCCTGGCTTCCAGAAAGCACAGCTACCACACCATTCCATGGTTGTGGAATCGGCCATGCATCGTCTGAAGAGTCAAAAGATGCACTCCGCGGTGCCTCCTGGAAGGGAAGCCTGAAGCCTTGATGGTGTCGGTAGAAAGTGCTTTCAGGGCTCGATGCTTGCCGTGTCCAGACTTACCCAGCTGTACATGGGCATGTATTTACGAGACCTGGCCAAGGAGTTGGCCGGATTCTCTGCTGGTCTCTCCGGGGAACCCTTGCAGAGTTTTAAGTCCTTGTCTTCGAGGATCCGGGAATGCTCTAAGTTCATGTCCCGCGCCGCCTACGATGGCTTCGAGGCTTCGGCCCGAGTAGCGGCAGCCGGCATCGCGGCCCGACGCCAGGCATGGCTGCAGTCATCGGACCTCGAGCCATGGGTTCAGGACAAGTTGGTCAATGTCCCTTGCCGAGGTGAAAACCTTTTTGGCAAGCCTGTGGTCGAGAAGGCCGCTCAGCTCGAGACAGAGCACCTCACGAGGACAAGGCTGTCGAGGAAGACCTCTGCCCCTTCTCATAAGAAGAAGGGCTCGGGTAAAAAGTCCTTTTACCCGAGGAAGGGCACTGCCTACAAACAGTACCCACAATATTCGGCTGCCCAAGCTGCCCCGCAAGGTCAGCAAGCCAAGGGCCAGGGTAATGGGCCCCGTAGGCAAGGGCCAGGGTAATGGGCCCCGTAGGCAAGCCTGCAGCCCCTGCTCCCACTCAGTAGGGTGGGGGATTTTGACTCCTTGAGCATAGCCATACCTCCCTTGCAGACCCAACCCTGCACAGGAGGCTGCCTGGCCTTGTTCGCCCACAAGTGGCCCTTGATAACCCAAGACAGTTGGGTGCTAGACATAGTCCATCGAGGCTATGCCCTGCACTTTCACCAACTGCCTCCGCCACACTTCCCAGGGGAACCTTTCCGGCCTCCCCTGCATACAGCCCTTCTCCTCCAGGAGCTAAAAGGTCTGTTGCTGGACAAGGCGGTGGAGCCTGTGCCTCCCCACTTCCAAGGTCACGGCTTTTACTCCAGGTATTTCCTGGTGCCAAAAAGAACCGGTGGTCTTCCACCCATTTTGGATCTCAGAAACCTGAACAAGTTTCTAGTGAAAGAGAAGTTCAAAATGCTTACTCTTGGAACACTTCTGCCCTACCTCCGGCAGGGAGATTGGCTTTGCTCTTTAGATCTAAAGGATGCTTACACGCACATCCTTATTCATCCAGACCACAGAAAGTACCTCAGGTTCATTGTGGGAGGAAACCATTATCAGTTCAGAGTACTGCCTTTTGGACTGACCTCCGCTCCCAGGGTGTTTACCAAGTGCCTGGCAGTGGTGGCAGCCTACCTGAGAAATCAGGGCATCTTTGTGTTTCCTTACCTAGACGACTGGCTCCTCAGAGGCCAGACTTCCCTAGAAGTTCAACAGGCCACCAACAGGACCATAGAACTGCTCCAAAAGGTGGGCTTTGTCATCAACTTCGCAAAGTCCACTTTGCTCCCCTCCCAGAACTTGGAGTTCATAGGTGCAAGGTTGGATTCTCAGCTGGCAAGAGCATTCTTACCAGTGGACCGAGCACAAAGGCTCATGGACCTCGCCAGCAAGTTTCTGCACAGGTCCCTGGTCTCCGCCAGACTCTGTCTCAGGCTTCTAGGCCACATGGCGTCGGCAGTACGAGTGACCCCCAATGCCAGGCTCAGTATGAGGCCTACCCAGTGGTGCCTTCGGACTCAGTGGTCACAAGCCTTAGGCAGTCACAGAGACAGGATCAGAGTGTCCCACCGTTTCCTGGCCTCCCTCAACTGGTGGTTACACCCCCCCAATCTGTTGGTGGGGGTGCCCTTTCAGATCCCACCTCATACAGTGGTACTGACCCCACCGATGCCTCTCTGCAGGGTTGGGGAGCACACTGCCTAGACAAGTGCACCCAGGGCCTGTGGTCTCTTTGGGAGGCGTCCCAGCAGATCAATCTACTGGAACTCAGAGCTATCCGCTTGGCCCTCAAGGCCTTTACTGCTTCCCTGGCACATCAGTCTGTCTTGATCCAGACAGACAACCAGGTGGCCATGTTCTGTGTAAACAAACAGGGCGGAACTGGTTCCCAGCCCCTTTGCCAGGAGGCCCAGGACCTCTGTTCCTTTGCCCTGAAACACAATATGCTCCTCAAAGCAGTTTATCTTCCAGGCCAGGAGAATTCCCTGGCCGACAGATTGAGCAGGATTCTGCAACCACACGAGTGGCAGCTACATCCTTTAGTGGTTCAAAAGATCTTCTTGAAATGGGAGCTTCCCTCCATAGACCTGTTTGCCAGTCCACTGAACAACCAGCTGCCAAGGTTCTGCTCCAGGCAACTGCATCCTCTGAGAGTAGCAGCTGATGCTTTTCTGATTCCCTGGACTCGGGGCCTGCTCTATGCGTTTCCTCCCACCCCTCTGGTGGCCCGAACACTGTTCAAGATTCTCCGAGACAGGGCCTCAGTCCTCCTGGTAGCTCCCAGGTGGCCAAGGCAGCCTTGGTTCCCCCTCCTGTTTCAACTGGCAGTGGATCTGCCTCTGCCTCTGGGATTGCAACCCGACCTTCTTTCTCAGAATCAGGGCTCCTTGCTGCATCCCAATCTCAAAGCTCTCAATCTGATGGCATGGAGGCTGCAAGGGTAGTGTTGGCTCCCTGGGGCCTGCCTCCCGAGGTTGAGGAAGTTCTCCTAGCCTCCAGGAAACAATCCACTAGGAAGACCTATGCTCTCAAGTGGAAAAGGTTCTCTGTGTGGTGTCAGCTACGTGCTGAGGATCCTTTCTCCTGTACTGTCAGTAGTGCTTCAGTACCTGCTGCACTTGTCCAATCAGGGTCTCAAGTCCAATTCTGTTCTGGTCCACCTCTGCTTTAGCAGCTCACCGCTCCCTAGTTGAGGGCCATTCCTTGTCTGTGCACCCTTTGGTGTCTAGTTTTCTCAGAGGCTTGCTTCTGCTCAAGCCTCCCATACATCTTCCTGCTCCTAAGTGGGAGCTTAATGTGGTCTTGCAGCAGCTGACTCGACCACCTTTTGAGCCTATGGCTACTTGCCCTCTACGCTTCCTTTCCTGGAAGACTCTCTTTCTGATAGCCCTTACTTCGGCTAGGAGAGAGAGTGAGCTTCAGGCCTTGGTCTGTGTTAGACCTTACACCAGGTTCTATAAAAGCAGGGTGGTCCTCAGTACTCACCCTAAGTTCCTTCCTAAGGTTGTCTCCTCTTTCCACCTCAACCAGGAGGTGGTTCTTCCCACTTTCTTCCCTAGGCCTCATGCAAGTCAGGCTGAAACAGTTCTCTATATCTTGGACTGTAGGAGGGCCTTATCCTTCTACCTTGAACGTACACAGGGTCACAGGAAGGCTTCTCAGCTCTTCCTTTCTTTTGACCCCAATAACTTGGGGAGGCCTGTGTCCAAGCGTACCTTGTCCATCTGGGTAGCTGACTGTATCTCCTGGGCTTACAAGGCAGTTGACCTTCCTTTGCAGGGTAGGGTCACAGCCCACTGTGTGAGGGCAATGGCTGCATCAGTGGCTCACCTCCGCTCTGTTCCATTGCAAGACATCTGCAGGGCTGCTACTTGGTCTTCAAGCCAGATGTTTGCAGCCCACTACTGTCTGGAGAGGGAGTCCCGTAGGGACACTGCTTTTGGCCAAGCAGTACTCCGGAATCTCTTTGAGGTCTAGGCAACTCCTGCCCTCCTGCCCTCTGGTTGGGCTACCTGTGGAGGGTGTGTCCTTGCAAAGCCTTCACTTTATTGCTGAGACTAGAGGGAGTTCTCTTGTTCAGCCTGGGTTCCTCGTAGCCCAGAGCTGGGGAGTCACCCATAAGTGAGGACTGACTTCCTGCTTGGTCTTGGAGAAAGAGTAGTTACTCACCTGTAACAGGTGTTCTCCAGGAGCAGCAGGAATCAGTCCTCACTACCCTCCCTCCTCCCCTTGGAGTTGCAGTTGTACATAGTTTAATTTTTACATTTTTGTGTGCTGTTCTTAGCTATGTCATTTGACTGAGTTAAGATGGCACCTTTAGGCGGGAAGGGAACCACGCATGCGTGCCAGCATTCCCAAAGGCTTTCATGGAAAGCTGGGGAAATGCTCCGCTGGGGCTTCATCGGCGTCGATGACACCCATAAGTGAGGACTGATTCCTGCTGCTCCTGGAGAACACCTGTTACAGGTGAGTAACTACTCTTTCTCCTCCTGTATCGCACCAGTACTCTTACCGCCTCCCGACCTTGTTGCCTTAGCGTCGAGTTCGAGTCTATTTTTTTTTTAGTTTTCTTTCTTTCTTTTTCTGGCGTCTTAGTGCCTTTTTTTCAACTGACATCCCGGAGAGTCTTCGACCTCGCAGGGGTACTTTTTCCCCCAATGGCTACTAGTGCCTTTAAGAATTGTGATTGGTGCTCTAAAATTATGTCTTTGACCAACACACATGACTGCTGTCTCTGCTTCTTCGGGTCCGACCTCGACCCGGCAGCCTGCGTATTCTGCAAAAGGATGTCCAGGAAGGACCTCAAGAGCTGCCAGCAGCAGCAGCATGATAAGTTTTTCCCTGAGTCCCTGGTGCCTCCGAAGGCCAGGGCCTCGTCTGAGACATCGACACTTTGGGCGGAACCTCCCGATCCAGAGTCCCATCGTGGGTCCTTAGAAAGGGGGTCTTCCTCGAGGGAACCCAGGAAGAAGAAGAAACCCTTGAAGGTGGCGTCGGACAGTTCCGACCGGCTGAGCTCCCCCGTGGGCCCGGTCCTGCAGTCAGAGACACTCGTCCGAGGATTCTGAAAAGGAGCAGCTTGCAAAGGTCCCCCGAAAGGATTAGAGTGCGAACCGTCTTCAATCCCCAGACACCATCCTTGTTGAGGATTCCCTTTAGGGGGAGCCGGCCTCTGGCCCGAATCCCTCTGTGCCCACGCCAAAGGCTGCGGAGCCTTCTGGTCTGGAGTCCAGGATGGCAGCCCTGGAGCGCAGTTTGTCTGCCTTCATGGAGCAGGAGTGGGTGCTGTTGTCCGGCACGACAGGTTCATCTGCCCCTACCACTTGGCCCTCAAGGTCCATGACGTCCTGGAGGTCGAGCTGATCCTCGAGGTCCTTTGACCTCGAGTTTTTATTTATTTATTTATTTACATTCTCTTATATACCATGCTATTCTGAATCAGTGTGGTTTATCCTCGTCTGAGGTCGTGATCAAGAGTCCTGCTCGATGGGACCACGGTCATCCCCGGCGAGTATTCCAGGCACCGGTTGCAGCGCATTGGGAGCCCTGAGGCCCACGGAGCAGCCCTCTGACGAGTCCTCGATGGACTACTCCGAGTGGGAGACGGAGGATGAGGAGTCCCCCAATACCCATCACCACTGCAACGTCCCATCCGACTTTCCCATCTCGGTGCCTTGACGGCAGTCCCCGCCGGAGGATATGGGCTTCCTTGATTTTGTCAAGGATATGTTAAAGGCCCTGGCGTTCCCTACAGAGTCATAGGAGGACCCTCGGGCAGATGAGTTGGAAATCCTCCAGTATGAGGCTACTCCACGGGAATCGCTTATGGTGCCCATTCCTCCCATCCTGGAATGGCTGATGCTCCGAATGTGGAAGACACTGGCTTCGGTACTGGTGGTGAGAAAATGGCTGGACTCGATGTATCCATTCTGCCGGAGCCTGGGCTTCTAGAAGTCACAGCTGCAGCATAACTACATGGTAATGCATCTACTGAAAAGCCAGAATATGCACTTCTTGGTGTCCTCCGGCAGGGAGGGCCTGCACCCTGGACGCCCTTGGCAGAAAGTGCTATCAGGGCTCAATGCTCATCAGCCGCATCCAGGTCCACCAGCAGTACATGGGCATGTACCTGAGAGATCTAGCAAAGGAACTCGGCGAGTTCTCAGCTGGTGTCTCCGAGGAGCCCTTGCAGCGGTTCAAGAACTTGGCCAAGGCAGTCCGCAAGTGCTCCAAATTCATGTCTTGAGCGGCCTATGACTGGTTTGAGTCAGCGGTTCAAGTAGTGGCGGCAGGCATCGGTGCACGGTGCCAAGCTTGGCTCGAGTGGGTTCAGGACAAATTGGTCGATGTCCCATGCCAAGGAGAGTACCTTATTGGCAAAACCATGACTGACAAGGCTTCCGAGCTGGAGACAGAGTTCATGACAAGAACCAGGCTCTCCAAAAAGACCGCTGCCCCTCCCTAATGGAAGGGCTCAGGTAAAAAGCACTTCTACTTGAGGAAGGAAGCTGCTTATAGAAACTACCCACCTTTTCAGGCCTCCCCAGCTCCACAGCAAGGGTCAGCAGGCCAAGGGATATGGGCATGGCCCTCGTAAGCAGAAGACTCAAAAACCCCAAACATCGGCTTCAGCCTAGCCAGGGGGGAGTTTTTGACTCCTTGAGCATAGCCTATCTACCCCAAGGAGATCAGCAGCCCACAGGGGGATGTCTGGCCCACTATGCTCAGAGATGGTTGACCACAACCACTGACTCCTGGGCACTTTGGGTGATCAGGGAGGGTTATGTCCTCCACCTAACTCAGACACCTCTCTGTTATTTCACGGTAGAGCCCCTCAGGTTTCCCTTCCACCGGGACCTTCTACTGAAGCAGTTGGCAGGTCTTCTCATGGACAAAGCATTGGAACCAGTGCCCCACCATTTCAAGGGCAAGGGGTTCTACTCTAGGTACTTCCTCGTGCCAAAAAGGACAGTGGGCCTAAGGCCCATCCCAGTCCTCCGCAACCTTAACAAATTCCTGTTGAGGGAAAAGTTCTAGCTCTCCCTTGGAATATTGCTGCCATACCTCCAGCAGGGAGATTGGCTATGCTCCTTAGACCTCAAGGATGCTTATACCCACATCCTCATTCACCCCAACCACAGGCATTACCAGCGATTCATAGTGGGGGGGCAGGCATTTTCAGTACAGGGTGCTCCCTTTCGGCTTGGCCTCTGCCCCAAGAGTCTTCACAAAAGGCCTGGCAGTCGTGGCCACCTTCCTCCATCTCCAGGGGGTCTTACATAAGAACATAAGATATGCCATACTGGGTCAGACCAAGGTCCATCAAGCCCAGTATCCTGTTTCCAACAGTGGCCAATCTAGGTCATACGTACCTAGCAGTTTTGTCTTCGTCTACCTGGACGACTGGCTCTTAAAGGGAAGCACGGCCTCAGATTGCAGCAGGCCACCGCACTCATCATTCTTGTCCTGCAACACTTGGGGCTTGTCAGAAACTATCCCAAGAATCATCTTCTCCCTGCACAGTGCCTAGAGTTCATCGGGGCAAGGCTCGGAACTCTCCAGTCGAAGGCTGCCTTGCCCAGGGACCGAGCCTACCGTCCCAGGACTCTGGCACGGGACATACAGTACCATCCCTCGGTGACCACTCGGCGGCTTCTGCCCCTTCTTGGGAACGTGGCCTCCACGGTGCACGTCACCCCAGACGCCTCCACATGAGGGTGGCGCAGTGGTGTCTCCGGGACCAGTGGTCTCAGGCCACGGGTCACCTCTAAGACAGAGTCTCTGTGACCTGCCAACTGGCCTCTTGGCAATCTCTCCAGCATCTTGAGGCGGGCATGCCTTTTCAGGCCCGAGCTCCTCGGGTCCTCACCATGGATTCCTTCCTGCTCGGCTGGGGATCCTACTGCAGGGAGGCTCTGCACCCAGTGCAACTGGTAACCAGACGAGAGCACCCAGCAGATCAACCTCTTGAAGCTGCAGGCCATATACTTATCCCTGAGATTTTTCTGCCACCACCTGCGTCGGCAGCCGGTGTTGGTCCAGACGGGGGCATGGGGTCCTGTGCCCTTTGTCTGGAGGCATTGGTCCTCTGCTTGTACACAATCCAAAGGGGATATCCTCCTGTGGGCAGTGTACCTACCAGGCCAGGACAACCTTCTGGCCCGACAGGCTGAGCAGAGTCCTCCAGCCGCATGAGTAGCAGATGGACCCCAGGGTGGGTAGCCCATCAGTTTTTCTAGATCTGGGGGAAACCCGTGATGGACCTGTTTGCCAGTCTGGACAACTTTGTTGCCCCGCTTCTGTTTTTTGGCATTCCCACCCCTCCAGGGTGGCAGATGACACATTCCTTGTCTCATGGTCGAAGGCCTCATGTATGCCTTCCCTCCCAAGCCACTGATCGCCAAGACCTTGTTCACAACCCTCCATGTCAGGGCCTCGCTCATCCTGATAGCCCCTCAGTGGCCTAGGCAACCATGGTTCCCGCTGTTCCTCCCATTGTCGGTGGAGACCCCATCCCCTTGGGGACTGCTCTGGGACTCCTGTCTCGGGAGGTGGGGCTCTCTTCTGCACACCAACCTTGGGTCCCTATCTCTGGCATTCTGGCTGCTGAGAAGGGTGACTCTGGCCCCTTTCAGCCCTTCAGTTGAGGTGGAAGAGGTTCTGCTGGCCTCACAAGGCCTCTACAAGGAAGGCTTATGCCCTCAAATGGCACAGGTTCTCGGCTTGGTGTGCCGAGCACAGGGCTGGTCTGTTCTCCTGACTGTTGGGACTGGTGTTACAGTACTTTCTTCACCTCTCTCAATCCGGTCTCGAGTCTAACTCCAGGATCACCTTAGTGCCCTGGCGGCCCAACACCACCTGGTGGATGGTAATCCCCTCTGTCTAGCCTCTGGTGGCCTGTTTTCTTCGGGACCTGCTCTTATCAAAGCCCTCAGTTCACCCTCCGGCAACCGAATGGGACCTCAACATAGTGTTGGGGCAGCTCACACGCCCACCCTTCGAGCCTTTGGCAACCTGCCACATTCGCTACCTCTCTTGGAAGGTGGTTTTCCTGGTTGTGCTCACCTCCTCTCGCAGAGTTATTAAACTTCAGGCCCTTGTGGCGGAGGCCCCTTATACCAAGTTCTACAAGAACAGAGTGGTGCTTCACACTCACCCCAAATTCCTTCTGAAGGAAGTATCGCCCTTCCATCTCAACCAGGAAGTGGTGCTCCCTACCTTCTTTCAAAGACCTCACTCCAGTTGGACGGAGACAGTCCTTCACACCTTGGACTGTAAGAGGGCTTTGTCTTTCTATATCCAGCGTATTCAGGGCCACTGCAAAGCTGCTCAGCTTTTCATCTCCTACAACCCCAATAGGCTGGGGGAGGCAGTGACCAAGCGTATGCTGTCCATCTGTGTGGCTGACTGTATTGCCTTTGCCTATGAGCAGGTGGGGCTCCTGCTGGAAGGCCGCATCACGGCACACCGTGTCAGGGCCATGGCGGCCTCGGTGGCAAACTTGTGCTGTGTCCCAATGGTGGACATCTGCCATGCCGCCACCTGGTCTTCATTGCATACCTTTCCAACCCATTACTGCCTGGAAAGAGAGTCCCAACGGGACAGTGCCTTCTGCCAGACTGTGCTCAGTGACCTTTTCGGAGTTTAGGCAATTCCTACCCTCTGACCCTTCTGTGTTCAGGCTACTGGAGTGCTGGTTTCATCGAACACAGGGTTGCTTCTGTGTCTGTGTACACAGACTAAATTGCTGCTTCTTGTGGCTTCCCATGAGGTAGCCCCTGTTTTTGCTATGGGTTATATTTCCCCGCCATCGCCTTCCCTGTTTTACATGGAATTGTTATCCATAGAGATTCTACAGTGTATTTTATTTTCTGCAACTTTTATCCTTTTTGACTCAATGCCCCCTCTAACATAGAGCGCAAGCCCTCCACTAATTTGATCTACCCTATCATTGCGATATAGCTTGTACTCTGGCATCACGGTGTTCCATTGGTTATCCTTCTCCTACCTGGTCTCTGAGATGCCAATGACATCTAACTCGCCTGTCCTTATTTTTTAGACTTCTAGCATATGCATACAGGCGTTTCAGAGGTTGTATTTTGTTCATATTAACTATCTGGTTTTCAATTGACGTGTAATTTGGAATCTTTCAGCTCAGTCTGCTCTGTACTTAAAGGCATCTGGGTTACTTTTACCTTTTTTGGAGCCTCTCTATTGAGATGCCCTAACTTCCCTCTCTTGCTAGTATCCTTCAAGGATAGATCATTTGAAACCATGTGCTCTTGGACGACTGTCTGCTTTCCCCCTATTATCTAATTTAAAAGCTGCTCTATATCCTTTTTAAAGGTTAATGCCAGCAGCCAGGTTCCACCCTGGTTAAGATAGAGCCCACCCTCCCCAAAATGTTGCCCAGTTCCTAACAAATCCAAAACTCTTCCTTGCACGTTTGTCTTATTCAGTGTTGAGACTCTGAAGTTCTGTCTGCCTTTTGTGTCCTGCGTGTCGAAGGGGAGCATTTCTGAGACTGCTACCCTGGAAGTTCTGTTTTTCAGCTTCCTATCTAAAGTCCTGCTGCAAGGGGTGCCTTTTCAAGCACCTCCACACTCTCAGGTGCTGACAACCGATGCTTCTCTTCAAGGTTAGGGTGCACATTGCCAAAGAAGCCTGTACTCAAGGCCTGTGGTCTCCTTGGGAGGCCGCACAGCAGATCAATCTCTTGGAACTGAGAGCTATCCGCTTAGCCCTGAGGGCTTTCTCTCATGTCATCTCTCACCAGGCTGTCTTAGTTCAAACCGACAACCAAGTTGCTATGTTTTATGTGAACAAACAAGGGGGCACGGGGTCCGGGCTTCTATGTCAGGAAGCGCAGAACCTCTGCTCCTGGGCAGTCAATCATGGCATACTTCTCAAAGCAGTCTATTTCCCTGGGCAGGAGAATTACCTGGCGGACAGATTGAGCAGGATCCTGCAGCCACACGAATGGCGGTTGAATCCACTGATGGTTCAACAGATCTTCCTAAGATGGGGTCTTCCAACCATAGATCTCTTTGCCAGTCCTCTGAACCGTCAGCTGCCCAGGTTCTGCTCCAGACAACCGCATCCGCTACGAGTAGCAGCGGATGCGTTTCTCATTCCGTGGTCTACAGGCTTCCTTTATGCCTTTCCTCCCACGCCTCTAGTGTCCCAGACACTGTTCAGAGTGCTCCGGGACAGAGCCTCGGTAATTCTGGTGGCTCCCAGATGGCCCAGGCAACCATGGTTCCCACTTCTTTTGCAACTAGCGGTGGACACTCCTCTTCCTCTGGGGATGCAAACAGATCTCCTGTCGCAGGAGCAGGGATCCCTCTTACACCCCAACCTCCAGTCCCTCAATCTGATGGCCTGGCTGCTGAAAGGGTAGTTCTAGCACCCTTACTGCTACCTTGGGAAGTGGAGGATGTGGTCTTGGCCTCTAGGAGGCAGTCTACCCGGAAATCTTATGCCCTCAAGTGGCGTAGATTCTCTGCCTGGTGTGCTCAACACAATGAGAACCCTTTCAAAAGGATGTGAACAGGATGGAGTCGGTGCAGAGGGTGGCTACTAAAATTAGTGGTTTTCATTATAAAACATATGAGGACAGACTGGAGGATCTTAATATGTACACCTTAGAGGAAAGGCGGGATAGAGGTGATATGATTGAGATGTTTAAATACCTCCGTGGCATAAATTTTCAGGGAGAAAGCCTCTTTCAATTGAAAGCAAGTTCTGCTACGAGGGGACATGGGATGAGGGTGAAGGGAGATAGATTCAGGAGTGATATGTGGAAATATTTCTTTACGGAAAGAGTAGTGGATCCGTGGAATAGTCTCCCAGTGGAGGTGGTAGAGATGAGGACAGTAACTGAATTCAAAAAAGCATGGGACAAACACAGAGGATCTCTAAAGGTAAAAAGTGGACTGTTGTAGTTGTTGATATGGTCTTTTTCTGTCATCATGTTTCTATGTTTCTATGTTTCATGTCTGGTACCAGTGGTACTGCAATATTTGCTTCACCTCTCCAACCTCGGCCTTATGTCCAACTCTGTTAGAGTTCATCTTAGTGCTCTTTCAGTGCACCACTCTCCGGTAGAGGGTCAATCTCTCTCAAGCCACCCTTTAGTGGCTCGCTTCCTCAGAGGCCTGCTTTTGCTTAAGCCTCCAATCTGTCCTCTTGCCCCCGAGTGGGATTTAAATGTGGTCTTGCAACAGCTTACTTGCCCACCTTTTGAACCTATGGCAACTTGTCCTTTGCGTTTTTGCTCCTTGAAAGCGTTGTTTCTGGTAGCTCTTACCTCCGCAAGGCGAGTGAGTGAACTTCAGGCCCTAGTATCAGATGCACCATATACTAGGTTCTATAGGAACAGGGTAGTCTTACGGACTCACCCTAAGTTCCTTCCAAAGGTTGTCTCCTCCTTCCACCTCAATCAGGAGGTGGTTCTTCCAACTTTCTTTCCCAGGCCGCATGCCAGCCGGGCTGAGATGGTCTTGCATACCATGGACTGTAGGAGGGCGTTGTCCTTCTACCTTGACCATACGTTGGAGCACCGGAGGGCTGTTCAGCTCTTCGTCTCTTTTGACCCCAATAAGTTGGGGTTGCCTGTCTCCAAGTGTACCCTGTCCATTTGGGTAGCAGACTGTATCGCCTGGGCTTACAGGCCAGCCGGCCTCTCCTTGTAGAGTCGAGTTACGGCTCACCGTGTCAGGGCGAAGGCTGCGTCAGTGGCTCATCTCCGCTCTGTTCCATTGGCAGACATCTGCCGGGCCCCTACTTGGTCTTCAAGCCATACTTTCCTTATCGTTCCTCCAGTTTAGTCCTCCACCGCTATGTAGTGCACCTCCTCCTGCAGCTTGGAGACTGGACCAATCAGAAACTTCACCTCACTGGATGTAGCATGCTGGAACTCCCATCAGCCCCCAGTGTGTCCAGTCTTCATGCAGCAGGAGGACGTAGTGAGCCTAGGTGCTGGGCTCACTAGAGAAACTGATAAGGAGCAGGCTAGTTAGTTTGATTTGTTTTGATTTGATTTGGTTCTTTCTTTTCAAAATTACTTTCTTGCTTTAATTTAAATTCGTTTCCAGTTTACTTTAAAAAAAAAAAAAAAAAAAGGATTAAGGGTGAAAGAGGGGGGCTCTTGGCCGAGCCCTTCCCTGCCTGGTCAAGCGATGGCTATTTATAATCCTTTGCTTCTGATCTCTGGTCCCCTTGACAGCACGGGGCAGAGCTCTTTGGCGCAACTTGCAGCCGGCTCGTTTGCTGCAGGACAGTTCGCGGCTTCGGCGGCTCACACAGACGCTGGTTCCGGTTTATTGTAACAGCTTCTTTACCTGTCAATGAAACCGCGGCTCGCCCTGGGACCATTTGCGGTCTGTTACAGCCGGTGAAAAGCGGGCCTTTCCCGATGTAATGAAGCCCTTGCTCGTTTTTGATGCCTCAGAGGAGTTTTAAACAGCGCGCCTAAACTCTGTGGGGGACCGCGGCCATTTTGTGCACGCGGTTGCCAAAGCGGAGTTCAGCTTAGCGGTGCTAGCGCCAGTACCCGGGGGGGGGGGGGCGAGGGTTCTCCCGGGCTGCGCTCAATGTCTTCTCTACCAGATATTGATAGTAGTTTTAATATTGATAGTATTTTCTTTTGCTTTCTTTGATTTCATTGATTTCTGTTACTTTGGGAGTACATGTTTAATTTAATCATATGTCCTCTTGGCGGTCATCCCGGGCCTTGGGATAATTCATGTTGCTCAAGTAACCACACATCGTTTTCTGACCAGCCCTAGTTGTCTCGCTACAGGGGAGCTTTAGATCACGTTCAGTTATTTACAAGCATTTACCCTGCTATACCAAGCATGGCGGCAGATTGTCTTTTTTCTTTAGCCTGGGAAACTGTTTTCATAGTATCAATCTTTTGCCAGCAGATTCCAGTCTGTACCTTGTTATAGTCAGCACGTGCTGTTGGAGACTGCATTCCACTTGGTGCCACACGGTGGCAAGGTCTGCAGTGGTGTTTAGTGCTTAGGCTTCATGTAGTTTTGTTTCATGCATATTTTTGGTAGATATCCCGAAAACCTGACTTGTCAGGTGTTGGAAGATCTGACCTAACCACTGGAAAATATAGGAGTACGTTTGAAAATGTAATAGTAACAAGCATTTATTCCCTCTGACCACTTCCCTCCAAGTAAATTTTTGAATGTCTCAAAAAAAAAAAAAAAAAAAGAACTACCTAATGGAATTGGAGCCCTGAATTGTAAGGCTTTGTTGAAGCATGCTGGCCGGCTTGCGGTCCGTCTTAGTTCTGCTTCTTAGGGAATGACGTGCTAAAATGCAAAGCAGTTTCCAAGCAGAGGTATAAAACAGCCCAGCAGGCACGCAAATGCTGACAATTTGGCTTTTGCGCATTTTTTATGCAGAGTCTCTCGCTTTGCAGAATCAATTTCCACTTTCCTTCTTCTCAAGTGCTAAAGTTTCAGGATAGCGTTGCTCTTCCCGTAATCCAGAATGAGCAGTGATATTGTGTTGCAGTGCTTTTGCGCTGTCTTGAGCACCTTTCAGCTGATTAATATGTTTAGATAAATAAGTATATATTATTTATGGTGAGACTACAGGAGGTAAATTCAGGGCCACACTGTGGTGTAGTACACACAGACAGTGTTTCCAGGAGCAGAAGGTCACAGGTTACAGTCCCTGCTGTGGCTCCTGCCAACTCAGTCCCCATTTTCCACAGGACTTATTCCATGCAGGTTCTGAGGATACCTGGTAGCAAACGTTGTTTATGGATGTCTATATGTCAATTTCTCTTGTTTCATTTTTTTCATGAATGAGTTGAGAAGGAATTGCATTGATCGGTAACTTTCAAATTAGGAGAATCTGAGTTTATCGTTACTTACCTATAACTTTGGTTGTTAGGTTGTTCAAGGATATAATAATTGTGGATATGTACATCTGCCAATTTGCATGCTGAGGGGGTTATCTTCATTCCAGCCCAAGTGCATAATATTTGGGGTCGTCTTCAAGACAATAGTGGGCAAAATTTATATTGCCTTCTCCTATCTATCCAGTTTCTGTATTTATTATGGCTTTTGTGTTTCCTTAGACTTCCGCTAACATCCGATCAGTGGGCCTTGGTGCGCAGAAGGCATTCCAGTTATGTCTGTCTTTGGATCGTCTCCTGAAGCTAGGGACGGTCATGGCAGTACCAATAGCGGCGTACGGCATGGGCCATTCTTCTATTTCTTTCGTGGGGCTAAGAAGGGTGGCTCGCTTCGGCCAGCTATGGCCTCAAAGAGGTAACTCATTGCCTCCGTGTGCCCTTTTTTCGTCTGGATACCCTGCGATCGTCGATGGTCGCAATTCGTCAAGGAGAATTTTTTGACGTCGCTCGGTCTTACCCACGCCTAGTTTCATGTACCGATCAGAGCGTCTCATCCACGATTTCTACATTTCGCGCTCCCTTGGGGGCATTTTCAGCTCCAGGCTCCGCCTTTGCGGTTGGCAACGGCTCCACACGTGTTCACCATGATAATAGTAGTGGTGGCGGCGGCGCCACAGAGGGTAGGAGTCTTGGTCCATCCGTATCTGGACGATTGCTTGATCCGGGCAAAGTCCCAAGTCGAGACCGGACAAGCCACGGATACGGTTGTAGCTTGCCGGCAGAGTCTAGGATGGGTGATCTTACCACTCAAGTCTCCTGATGCCGACTAAGGACCTCGAGTATTTGGGGGTCCGGTTTGGTACCCGGAAAGGCTGCATATTTCTGGCAAAGAAAAGAACCACGGCTCTATGGATCTTTAAGCCTATATTCAGGCGGGCTCTCGGCGCTGTATTGGGTAGTAGGTGCTGGGTCACCCATATCTGTAGATGTGCATTTTGTGTTTGTTCACAAGGGCTTAGGCTTGATTTTGGGTGCGCTCTTTTCAGGCTGCGACTGCATTTCTTGCTCGAACGGTATTAGAAGATTGAGGTAATTCTGCCAGTATTAGGGGGATGTCTATTTTAACAGAGTGCGTGAGGTTCGCATGGGCTTACGTGTGGTTGGAGATGCGGTCGTGGGACCTGCTGTGGAGTGAGCCATCGAGAGGAGCTACGGTACCAGTCACCAGTTTTCCTTTCTCTCTGCGCTTTCCGCCCAGATCCTGGCCCTCTTTCTCTCTGCTGCCTAGGACGCAGGGTCTTCGGCGCACTGGGTAATCTTTTCTTGGCCTTTCCTCAATGCTGGCAGAAGGACTGGGTGAGCGAGAAAGAAAGGTTAGGAACCAGCGCCAGCTCTGATGTCTCTCCACTGCCAGTGTTTGCTACGGTTCCATCTTCTCAGTCAGTTATTTGAGTATGCTGATTGCCTATGGGTTGCGGGGGCATACCGTCTATTGCGGTATTTCTAGTTCCCGGGGTCCGGTAGGGCTCACCATTTGTGTTTTGGTACCTGAGGCAGAGGGTTAGGTCACTTTACGAGGGCCGGAAGGACTCCTGGGGGGGCTAGGCACCCCAGTTTTTATGGCCCTCGGGTGTTGGTCTCGATTGGAATTCAAACCCTTGGTTCTCTGGCAACTTGCCTCAACCACTAGTCCGCACTACTCCATGGGAGCCAGTCACCGGGTCATAGGGTCAGGCGCAGCCTGTTACTTCTAAGACAGAGACTTTGTGGACGTTCCATTCATAGGGGTATGAGACATGCCATCCTGGGGCAGACCACGCGCTTTGTGGTCCGGTATCCGAATTCGTAGGGTAGCCAATCGTGGGGTTGTATTAGCGATAGAGGATATAAGACTTAGAATTATGTATAGATTATACTTGTCAGCTTCTCTCTCATAATAGGTTATGGACCTTTCCTCCGGGAGCTTGTCCAAAACTTTGTTTCACTCTGCTCCTTTCGAGGGTCATTTCGCACAAGGCTCTTGGAGGACACAAGAGACCCAGTGGTCAATCCCCGACTGGAAATGCGAGTGATTCGCAGGGCGTAGCAGGCGTTCACAACTAGGGGGTTGGGTCGAGCGGTGCAGTGAGGCACTACGTTTTCTCTAAGCAGTTCTGGTCTGCGTCTAGCGTGGTGAATTTTCGTTCCCTCGTGTCTTTTCAACTTGGTGTTACGGAACGTCGATAGAGCGCTGTTGCGCCCTCTATTCAAGTTTCGGTCACGGGTTTGGTGCGTGGCATGGAATTCTTGGTGGCTTTTCGCCCGACGAGGGGCATTTCAGAGTGACAGGCTCTTCCTTTCAGAGACCCGTTTCTTTTTGGTCTCTGGACAGGGGGTGTTTCGTCCGGTGCCTTGGTGCTGGCCACAGGTTTCTTCCCCTTTCATACTCACCAAATAGGGTAGCTTACAGTTTTGCAAGCGACAGGTGGACTGGATTCGGGTGGACGCTGAAGCCGTTGGGACATAAAAAGGGTGTTGTGTTGACCCTTCGGCTGTGTTCGATTCCTTTTGCAAAATTAATCGTCTGTGGTGAATGTGTCAGTTTCCAGCTCAATTGAGGAGGCAGTTGCTTCGGCTTACAGGTGGCAGGAGCGTCCGCTTCCTGAGAGATATTGAGAGCTTACTTTCGAGGTCGCCAGCGGCGTCCTGGGCGGTGTTCAGCCCTGTCTTCTCCACTGTAGTTTGGTAAGGCGGCGTCTTGAGCATCGCTGTATACTTTCAGTAAACACTCTTGTCTAGCGTTGTTGGAAGCAAGGGATGTCTGTGTTGGGTCGCCAGAGTTGTGTGCCGGCTGGTAAGATCCCTCCCGTTAGTACTGCTCTGATACATCCCAGCGGTGGAGGACTAAACTGGAGGAACGATAAGGAAATCGAAATTACACTTACCTGGTAATTGTAGTTCCTTGAGTGATGACAGTTTAGTCCTCCTGCCCGCCCTACATTTCAAAGCTCAGCTCGGCACGGGTTCGGAAATGCGTGGCGAAGTTGCGGAGGAGTGTTTACTCGGTAGGTTCAGGTACCTTCCCTTTTGGATTGCTCTCTTTGGCCTATGTCCGTATTTTTGGACTCGGCGGGGGAGGGCGATTTTATGGAGAGACTCTTGGTATTCGGTTTAGCGGCATGTTCCTGTCTTGATCAGGGTGCTGGGTTTTTTTCTAAAAAAAAAATAATAAATAAGTAAAACATAAAAGTCTACATTGCAGAGGTGGTTAGCTACTTAGTTGTTCTGTTGAGTCTGCTTTGTCAATAGGTCACTGGGGGCTGATGGGAGTTCCAGCATGCTACATCCAGTGAGGTGAAGTTTCTGATTGGTCCAGTCTCCAAGCTGCAGGAGGAGGTGCCACTACCCAGCGGTGGAGGACTAAACTGTCGTCACTCAAGGAACTACAATTACCAGGTAAGTGCAATTTCGATTTTGCGGCCCACTACTGCCTCGAGAGGGAGTCCCGCAGGGACAGTGCTTTCGGACAGGCAGTACTCCATAATCTCTTTGGGTTTAGGCAACTGCTACCCTCCGGCCCTGGTGTTGGGCTACCGTTCGGGGACGTTATCAGAGAAGATTCTTTTCTCACATGCTGAGGCTCTAGAGGGAGCTCATTTTTTCAGCTTTGGGTCTCTGGTAGCCTTAAGCTGGGGAGTCCCATATGTGAGGACTGACTTCCTGCTTGGTCCTGGAGAAAGAGTAGTTACTCACCTGTAACAGGTGTTCTCCAGGAGCAGCAGGAATCAGTCCTCACAACCCTCCCTCCTCCCCTTGGAGTTGCAGTCATATGATTCATTTTGTTTTTTGCTGTCTTTTTAGCTATGTCATCAGACTGAGCAAGATGGCACCCTTGGGCGGGAAGGGGACTGCGTATGCATGCTGCATTCCCAAAGGCTTTCTTTGAAAGCTGGGGAAATGCTCCGCACGGGGGCTCCGTCAGCGCCGACGTCACCCATATGTGAGGACTGATTCCTGCTGCTCCTGGAGAACACCTGTTACAGGTGAGTAACTACTCTTTCTCAGAATTGCAATTTGAATAATGTCTGATAATCACTGGTCAACAAATGTTTACAAAAGTCATGTTACTGAAATAAAAATAGTCATTTCTTATCAATTTGTATATGCTGAACACGAATATGACAGTGAAATTGCAAAGTTGGCTCTAGTTTTTTTGTAATCTACAAGAATTAATGTTTACATCACGAAATGCATATCAATAGTAAATATATAATAGGCCTTTGGTTAATACCTGTAAAAAAACAGTCATAGACTACTTAGATTTTTTCGCCCGTCTCTTGTACAGCTGTTCGGGAGCTTCTCTGGGGAGTGTCCAGCAGTAGTCAGCCAGCATTGTAGTGGACCATTTTTCCTGGTATCTTTGCTCCATCGTTGCGATATCCTGATGAAAACGTTCGCCCTGTTCATCACTAACTATACCACAGTTGTCAGGAAAGAAATCGAGATGGGAATCAAGGAAATGGATCTTTAGAGACATATTGCAGCCAAGTTTCTGATACTGCATCAGCATGTCTTCTACTAGTTCCTTGTAGTTTTCTGCCCTAACATTCCCGAGAAAGTTTGTTGACACTAGGAGAAAAGCATTCCATGCTTGTTTTGCATCACCCTGCAGCAAGTTGTTGAACCGGTCATCTTTGAAGAGCTCTCGAATCTGAGGACCCACAAAAACACCCTCTTTAATCTTTGCTTCACTGAGTCAAGGGAATTTTTCATGCAGGTATCAGAAACCGGCGAAGTGTGGTCCATGGCTTTCACAAAGTTTTTCATCAAACCTAGTTTGATGTGAAGGGGTGGTAGCAGGATTTTGTGAGCCTCAACCAGAGCTGGGTGCTGGATAATCTTCTCTCCAACTGTTACATTTTGTCTGCGATTCCATTCCTTCTGCAAGTAGTGCCAATCCCTTGCTCGGCTATCCCACTCACATAAGAAACACATGTATTTTATATATCCCTGCAGCAGTCCCATTAAAAGGGCAACTACCTTCAAGTCACCACAGAGATGCCAGCTGTACTTCATATAATTAATGGAAGTCAGTAGATGCTTTAAGATCTCCAGGAACAAGCAGGAATGAGTCTTCACATATAGGTACGTCGGTACCGACGGAGCCTGCGCGGGAACGCTCCCCAGTGTCCAGAAAGAAAGCTTTTGGGAGCATCCCACGCGCATGCGCTCTGCCTTCCTGCCCATTTACTTCCCTCTCATCAGTTTTCCGCGGAGCCGGCAGGACGTATTCCTGTCACCGCAGAAAATTCTTCTTTTTATTCTTAGTTTTTTGTGGTCGCGTCTGCCTTCCCCCGATGCCACCGGTACCGCCGGTGCTTTTTTCCTTTTTTCTGAAGAATTTCTTCTTTTCTTAGAAATTTTTTCCTGTTCAGTGCCTGACGGTTTCTAGGCCACTAGGCCTCTATCTTTCCATTATGGAAAAGCCAGCCACTATCCTTAAGAAATGCTCAAAGTGTGGCGGTACAGATATTTTTTCAGACACTCATACTTACTGTCTAAAATGTTTAGGTCCTGGCCATTGCCCTCTGGAGTGTCTCTCCTGCTGGACCTCAAACAGAAGAAGCCTTCAGAATCGAGCACAACTCGATACCCGGTTCACATCGCACTCGATGTCACCAGCTAGAATATCTTCTTCTTCACAGGATCAGGTAACCACACAAAAGTCTGTAAAGACTAGCCAGTCCTCGAGTGGTAGATCTCCTTCTCAGCATCAAGATGGCTCCGGCCTTGCCCTCGAGGACATCTTGGCATTAAAGCCCCGGCGGGAGTCTTTGGGCTCCAAAGCATTAACGGGGCTCCAGGTTGTTCCCGGGGTTCTTACCTCGACGAACATACCTGGGCCATGCTTGGTGGTTGTGGCCACTTCGAGCGATACCGACACCCCGGCATTGGCTATGGTGATGGATGAAACACTCCTCACCGATGAACGTAGTCTAGCGCTCTCGGCTACTTTGGTACCGCTAGAGTTGCTGCAGACCGTTCCTCGAGTATCGGCTTCGGCATCGGTGTTGGTACCGTCCATGCTTGCTTCGATAGACTCGCTTCCTTCGATGCCGAGCCTGGAATCGATCTCTAGCATGGGGGATTCGGTACCAACTCGTCTCAGTACTGACCTCGGCCGGTACCGAAGGCATCGCTTTAAAGAAAATCCGATGCTTCATCCTTTCCAGTCTTCCGATCCCGATGACTGGGATGAATCCATCGGTACCAGGGCTGATTTTTCAACAAGTCTAGCCTTTACCCCTCATTTTAGAGGGTCCTCCTCAGGGGAGATTTCTTTTCAAGCTTTTCTGCTTGATATGGCAAAGTTACTTGCCGTTTCTATACCTGGTAAAGAATCCCTACCGGGGGATTCAGAGACACTGCAATTCCCCTGGATTCCAAAGGAGGTGATCATGCTTCCTTTGCATCAGATCTTACAAGATCTACTATTAAGGATGTGGGAACTCCTTTAACGGTATCTCCACATTCTAAGACACTTGACACTATGTACAAGGTGCCACCTTGTCCAGGTTTTCAAAAGACTCAACTTCCTCATCATTCTATTGTTGTAGAATCAGCAATGAGGCGTATTAAGAGTGAAAAAAAGCACTCTTATCCGCCAGGTCGTGAGTCTAGGACTTTAGATGCCTTTGGACGTCGATGCTTCCAGGCATCCATGCTTTCAGCAAGAATTATCTCATATATTTTCTATATGGGATTATCTCTTGAAGAGGTCACAAAGAACTTAGTTTTTGAACCCTTTTCTTCCAGAACATAAAAGAGCAGACTATTCCTCATTAGTCAATCATGCTTAAAATATCTCTAGGTTCCTTAATCGTGCTTCCCTGGACTGTTTTGAGTCTATTAGCAGAACTTCTGCTATAGCCATAGCAGCACGTCGCATAGCCTGGCTCCAAGCTTCAGACTTGGACAGATGGGTTCAGGAAAGGCTGGGAAATACTCCCTGTACTGATGAAAATCTCTTCAACAAGAAGGTTTTATTTCAATCTAATCAGTTAAACACTGATGCTGTTGCTTTCAGAGGATTGTTAAAACTTTCCTCTATCCCAGCTAATAAAAAATCTCATAAAAAGCTTTATTCCCATAAGGGAAAAAAGTTTTATCCATCTTCTACCCATTATACAGATGTTTCCAAGAATGGGCAACATCACACCAGGCTAAGAGAATCAAAACCTCAACAGGCTCAGCAAACCCAGCAATCGCAGGGTTCCTGATATTTTATTCACTTTTTCTGTGTGAGGTTTAGAACTTTGAGCCTACTTCTTTTCAACAGAAGCATCTAAAATTCATCTCATCCATGCTGAGATATCAGTCATACATTGACTCAATCCTCGACTCTTGGCATGAATCTCTTGTTACAAGAGAAATCTATCCTTCTAGCTCTAAGACCTATTAATGGCTCTCATACCCGAGATAAGTTTCTCCTTTTAAACAAAAGGAGGACTAACAACTAACAACAAGGTGTGCTATACCCTTCACCTTGTCAGTTTTCCTGTGCAAGGATATCTCATATTTTAACTGCAAGGGGGACCCTGTCTCCTCAAAGACTTATCAAATTGTAAGTTTTCTCAGCTCTGTATTATTTTCTATCCCTCTTAGCCCAGACATTCAGTCTCTTAAGAGTACTACTACTCAACTGTAGGGCTTATTCTCTAAGCCATAGGATTTTCTTCAATACCTACTCCAGTAAGTACTTCCATACAGAGTTTTCTCCCCCTTTGCGGTTCATCATCTTCTCAGATATTCTTTAAGGCAGCTTTTCGGACAGAAATTGGGTATCACTACTCCAAATTGTCTGTCGGTCCTCTCCAATCTATAGGACCTAACTTTTTATGCTGCCTTAATAACAGATAATTCCAGAAGAGCTCCAGAACTCATTTGGACTATTTATTGTTGCAGGCATCAGGCCTGTCTACTATTCTTAGCCACCTTCAATTCTCTTTGGCTCCAACAGAATAGATTAGGTTGCGCACTGGCAATTCAACAGCCAGATCTAAGCAACCTACAACATGCTCTCTGCAGTTCTATAACAAAGCTCTGCTACTGTGGGCCTTTGCCAGAGAGCCTCAGAGCTATTCCTAATAGGTAGGGGCCAGAGAGTTAAGAAGGGTTTCAGTTGGTAGACTCTGCCAGTCATGCTCCGGAACATGACTCTTTTTTTTTTTACTCTTACCATATTCCTTAAAATTTCCTTTTAATGAAAGGTAACCAGGGTTTAGACCACGTGAAAGTGTAGAAAATTGCACAATTCCCTGGTTTGTTCCACATCTCACTGGAACTTCCACAACAGGGATGCATTTTTTTCACTGCAGTTGGTCCTTATTCCCTACTTTCCTTCTAATTTCCTATACTTCATGGTAGCTTATGTTGAACAAGAGAACGCATGATACTCATATTGCCCTCATAAAGAGGCAAGCATGGTATCCCCTTATATTGCGTCTTTTTCTCCAGCTACTATTTGAAATTATAGAAGGATCCAGACTTGCTGTCTTAAGACTAAGGATCTCCTCTGCACTCATTCACGTACGTCTCGAATCCTGGTTATTTCAGGGACTGGATCTTTTCAAGATGTCTAGTCCTATCCCTGTAAGTGAAGAACATAATACCAGTTTCCACGAAACTTTCTCTATAGTTCTTCCATATTTAACCAGACATTCTCCATCAATATTCTCAAGTAGGTCTTAATCCTTCTTGTTATTGCGTCAATCTCTATACAACATCTGACTTTGAAAGATCTGTTTACTGTCCATATTAATGCTGCCCCAGCATACCATAAAACTCAATGGACAACCAATTTCTATGGTAAATTAGGAAATACCTTCTTTTACCGTTACCTTTTAGGTTACGTCACATCTGAAGCTCTACATGTAAGGTCGTCATCATAAGTGACATCACTTATGAAAGACTTTTACTGATCTTCAAGAAATTGGAGGCTCAACGCCTAGTACAAATCTCTTTGTCTTTCATTGGAATAAAAGGGGTCTTAAAGACCTACCCCCTTTTTTCTGCAAAGGGTATTTCTGCCTTTTCATCCAAGCCAGTCAGATTATCTCCACTCTTTCCTAGGACCTTATTCTGCTCCAAGGACAAGAACTTCAATTTTTTGGACTTTACAGAAGCTTTAGCTATTTCTCAAAAGTCCAACCTCTTTGAACTCCCCCAGTACTTTCTTCTGGGTTAATTCTGGCCATGAGGGCTTCTCATCTCTTCCTGTATTGCAAAATTTATTATTTTTCCCTCTACTTCACATTGAGGAAATTTCTTTGAGGATAATGTACTGGCTCTCAACCACAGACCCATATTACCCTCAACAAGTATTTTTGCAATATTTTTGAGTGAGAGTCACATTAGAAAATTGGGACTCAATATTTTTCTAATATTTATGATTTACACAAGGACTCCCCTCTGGATACCTTGTTTAGTCCAGCTGTTCCACAGCACCTCTTTTTTCTTTTCTAGTTCAACTCCTACGCTCCATCCCTTGGATGCCTGAGGGTTTGAGGGATAAGCATGGCTCATCTTTAGATTTGCAATATGCTGGGGCCTCCTCCAGGCATCTTAGCTTGGGAGTCCCCATATGTGAAGACTCATTCCTGCTTGTTCCTGGAGATAGCACAGTTACTTACCTGTAACAGGTGATCTCTGTGAACAGCAGGAATAAGTCTTCACAACCCACCTACCTCCCCTAGGAGTTGTTGTCTCTCTCTCGCTCTCTTTTTTCTTTCTAATTTGTCTACTTCCCTCCTTCGGTCTCAGCTACAAACCCAACTGATGAGAGGGAAGTAAATGGGCGGGAAGGCAGCGCGCATGAGCGTGGGATGCTCCCAAAAGCTTGCTTTCTGGATGCTGGGGAGCGTTCCCGCGCAGGCTCCGTCGGTACCGACGTACCCATATGTGAAGACTTATTCCTGCTGTTCCCAGAGATCACCTGTTACAGGTAGGTAACTGTGCTTTATCGTATGTCTCTCATGTGGACGGCATGCGCTACTGGAATAGATGGAAGACGGTTTCCATTGTTCAAAAGCACAGCCTTCAGACTCAGTTTCGAAGAGTCTATAAATAGTCTCCAGTCTTGTGGGTCATGAGTGATTTTTAAGGCATTCATGATGCTTTCAATATCGGAACAGAATACCAGATTACTTTCCTTTCTGACTGCGTATAGTACACTGTTGACGTCAGATGGCTTCAGCAGCCGTCTGGCAGTAGTATTGCATTGCATCAGAAAATGATTCTATCAACTCTGGATGATGTGTGCATGCTGCTATTATGCAAGGTGATGCAATATTACATCATTCAAGGCTTATTTGGGATGTTGTTGATGTCCTACTGGATAAATTTACACGGTGAAACGTCAAAAATGAACTACATGCAATATCTTCAAAACGAGAGCCAATATAATTTTTTTAATGTTATATTCGTGTTCAACTCACCAAGATACTACAGATTAGGGCCTTATAAAGTCATCAACGATTTCAATGTTGACCAATGTAATATGTGTAGCCTTAGTCACAGGGTGGATGGACTTACTGATTGTGGAAAGACACTGCATTGGCGGTGTATATATACAGGGTGGCCCAAAAAAAGTGAGAACATCTCGTAAATTTAAAGCTTAAATAGTTTACTTATTTACCTTTTTTAGCTATATAACGTCTTTATTTCGACAATTTCCGGTTGTCATCTTTTGTTTTTTAATTTGTCAATCGTTTACATCTGTCTTTTTGAATTTTTAAATAACTTATATACTACGAGATGTTCTCACTATTTTTGGGCCACCTTGTATATATATATTTTTTTTTAAGTGCTGTCAAGTCGGTGCTGACTCCTGGCAACCCAGGTGCCTCTGGGTTTTCTTGGCAATGTATCACTGGAAGTAGATTGCCAGGCCCTTTTCTTCTGAGGGTAAAGTGACTTTCCCAAGGTCACAAGGAGTGCCAGTGGGAATCAGACCCTTGATCTTCTGGGTACTAGGCAGTTTTCTAACCACTAGCTTACTCCTCCACACCATATATATAGTGGCCTGTCTAATTCCTTCCATCAGAGTTTCTTGGTTTAAAACAAGATGAAACTAGTTTTCTCTGGAAACAAGCAGGAAGTCAGCCCTCACATATGGGTGACATTGGCACCGTTGGAGCCCTTGCAGAAGCATCTCCCCAGCTTTCAAAGAAAGCCTTTGGGAGATGCCACCACACATGCGTGGTCCCCTTTCTGCCCAAGGGTGCCAACTTGCTCAGTCTCCTTTTTTTCCGTGGAGCCCTTCAGCCGTTTGTCTGGCTTGTCCCTGGAAAAAGTTGATTTTTCTCTCTGAGTTTCATACTCATTTCTGCTATCACACCAGTACTCTTCCCGCTACTGACCTTATTGCCTCAGTGTCGAGGTCGGGTCTATTTTTGTAGTTTTCTTTTCTTGGCATCTTAGTGCCTTTTTTCTCCCAACTGGCATCCCGGAAAGTCTTCGACCTCGCAGGGGTACTTTTTTCCCCCCATGGTTACCAGTGGCTTTAAGAAGTGTGATCGGTGCTCTAAAATTATGTCTTTGACCGACACACACGACCGGCCTGTTGCTCCCTGGGCCTGGTCCCGCAGTCCGAGACATTCGTCCGAGGCTTTGTAGAGGAAGCGGCCTGCAAAGGTCCCCTGAAAGGACCAGCAGGTTTGGGCTGGCATGTGAATTCTGTGGTGGTATTTTAACATGTTTTTCACACTCTGTGTGTCACATTATTCAACAATTGTTTCCATGTTGTCCCTACAGTCCAGTCCAGACTCCTGGGTTGTGTCCCTCTTCCAGCAGATGGAGACTGAGCATTTTAGCTTTTGGTGATGTCAAAACATAAGGAGCAGGTGCTCCTATCACCAAGCCAGTATCCTTGATCTCCAGCAGATGGGACAGAACCCTTGGTAGCCACCTACTACTACTGCTGATCATTTATATAGCACTACAAGGTGTACACAGCTCTGCACAAACACACAAAGAAGACTGTCCCTGCTCAAAGAGCTCACTGAGCTATACTGTGGCTTCCTTGGGCTAAAGTTGAAGAAAAGGAAAAAAAATAAAAGGAAGAGGTTTTGCTACTATTCCTGTGGCAAAGAGGGGTTTTGCAGTTGTGGTATTCTGGCAACGACTGTGGTGATTGGATCTGTCCCAGGAGGCTGATGCTGCATGGTCGACGGTAGAGCCTTGGGAGGAGTGAGAGTCTTGCTCCTTCTGCTCTCTGTTCCGTTCAGACCTCCTGCCCAGAGCCTTGGTGCCCTTTAGTGGGTTAGAGGTGACTGGGCTTATTTTTCTGTATATGCATATTTGATATAATTTTTGGTACTTTATTTCCCTATATTTTTTTATCTTCTTCATGCCCATACGACAACACGATATGGTTTGTATTCATTTTAATTTCATATTTTGATATTTTATTGTTGATATAATATCTCCAGGAACAAGCAGGAATGTCGTCTTCACATATGGGTGACGTCAGCACCGACTGAGCCCGCATCCTATAGGAAAGCTTTTAGGAGCATCCCACTGCGCCTGTGTAGCTGCCTTCCTGCCTTTCCAACTCTCCCTCCTCAGTTTTTCGTTTTCCGCGGAGCCAACAGAAAATTCCTGTCACCGCAGAAAATTTACCATTTTTGTGGTTGTCTGCCTTCCTGTCGACGCTAGCACCGGTATCGTTGGTGTCTCGTTTCTTTTCTTGTCTATTTTCTTTAAAAAAAAAAAAAAAAAAAATTTTCTTTGAGATTCTCTGCCCTCCAGGTGCTTAGGCACCATTTTGGGCCTTAGGCCCCTTTGTTCCTCAAAATGGAGAAACCAATTAGTAGTTTCAAAAAATATTCTAAATGTAGCAGTACTGTTTCTGCTACCAACACCCATGACTGGTGTCTTAAATGTATGGATCCACAGTCATTGGTACCTGTGCCAGTATCAAATGTATCTGCATCGACCATTGCGCCGCTCTCCATGCTACCACCCATGCCGGCCCTGGAGTCAGTGTCCGTCATCGAGGGTTCAGTACCGTGGCATTCTGATGTCGATTTTGATCTGTACCATGGCCAGGCTGGAGCACCTGGCCCGTTGATACTTTGAGTCTTCAGATTCCGATTCTCCTGATGAATCGATCGATACCGGAGAGATTCTTCGGGAAGATCCTTCTCCTTCCCCACAACTCCATATGTCTCCTCCGGAGAACATGTCTTTTCAAGACTTTATATGGGATGTGGCTCAGGGCCTCTCCATTACGGTGACTTCCGAGAAGAAACCGAGAGCTGAAGAACTTGAAATCCTTCAGTATCCAGCAGCCCCTAAGGAGGCTGCTACCTTACCCATTCATCGGATATTGCATGACCTCATGCTTAGGATGTGGGAAACACCTTTTAATGGTGTTTCCACATTCTTGGGGACTCGATACCATGTACTGGGTACCGCAGTGTCCCGGTTTCCAGAAGATGCAGTTACCACACCATTCCATGGTTGTGGAATCAGCCATGTGTCGAATCAAAAGTGCTAAGACGCATTCATCTAGTCCTCCGGGCCGTGAGGCGAGAACTCTCGATGCCTTCGGTCATCAATGTTTTCAAGCCTCCATGTTATCGGCCAGAATAAGTTCATACATACTCCTCATGGGTATGTTTCTTCGGTAGGTGACTAAAGATTTAGAACTAATGGCTCCTCTTCTCCCTGATGACAAGAGGGCTGATTACCTGACACTTGTAAAACATGCCCAGAATGTTGGCAATTTTTTGATTGTTTGGCGTGTATTAGCAGGACTTCTGCTATTTGCATTGGTGCACGTCGGATTGCTTGGTTACAAGCATCTGATCTTGAGCAGTGGGTGCAAGATAAGCTGGGGAATATTCCTTGCACTGCGGAAAACCTCTTTGGCAAGGATTGGTAGGACAAGGCTTCTCAGCTGGAGTCCGAGAATACTACCCTAAATAGGCTTTCTAGGACCACTGCCAACCCAGCTAAGAAGAAGACTTTAAAGAAGCCCTTTTTCAACAAGAAAAATAAGTTTTATCCTTCTTATACCTATGCTGTGCACTGTCCGGTCCATGCTTCCCAGAAGGGACAGCAACAAACAAAGCAACAAAGGAAGGCTCAGGGCCCCAGAGCTCAACCAGCTCAACAGACCCAGCCTCCACAAGGTCTTTGACTCCTTTCTAGAGAACTTAGCTGTCCTACCTCTGCAAATTCCAAACCAGTCAACATGGTTGACTCCAGGCAGACTGTTACTTTGCCCAAACGTGGCACCAGATAACATCAGAACACTGGACTCTCTCCATAGTGGCAGAGGGGTACAAACTTCACTTCCAAAGTATGCCCCCTCCCTCCACTCCAAGAGAGTTAAGCTCTCGGCCCCCTCTCACAACTCTCTTGTGCCAGGAGGTTACTACCCTTCTCGCTCAGGGTGCGATAGAGTAAGTGCTACTTTCTCAATAAGGCCTGGGCTTCTACTCCCCCTACTTCCTTATACCAAAGAAAACAGAAGGATACAGGCCCATTCTGGACCTCAGAGAATTAAACAAGTATTTGCTCTGGTAGAAATTCAAGATGATCTCTCTTGGAACACTTCTCCCTTACATCCAGAGTCAGGATTGGCTTTGTTCTCTAGATCTAAAGGATGCGTATACACATATCCTTATTCACACAGAACACAGGAGGTTTCTTCGATTCTCCAGGACCAAGCAGGAAGTCAGTCCTCACATATGGGTGACGTCGGCGCGGACGGAGCCCCCGTGCGGAGCATTTCCCCAGCTTTCAAAGAAAGCCTTTGGGAATTGCAGCGCGCATGCGCGGTCCCCTTCCCGCCCAAGGGTGCCATCTTGCTCAGTCTTCTTTTTTCCGCGGAGCCCGACAGACGTAGTTCGTTTTTCGCCGAGGAAAAAGTTGATTACCCTGTTTTTTGTCTTCCTTCTTCGGTTCGACTCCGGATCCTTTTCCTGCCTGGGCCCAATACGCCGGTATCGAGCCCACTCTCTCTCTCTTTTCAGTTTTTGTCCTTCGTGACTAGCGTTCGTGCCATTTTTCTTTTTCACTGGCAGCCCTGTCTTTCGACCTCGCAGGGGCCGTTTTTCCCCCGATGGCTGCCAGCAGGTTTAAAAAGTGTGATCGATGTAAGAAACTTATGTCTCTTACCGACACACATGACTGCTGCCTCCGTTGCCTCGTACCCGATCATGACCCGATGATCTGTGGTCCGTGTGGCAAAATGTCCTCGAAGGCATTGAGGAGTCGGCAGCACCAAACGGACAGAATCTTCTCTGACTCCGTGTCCAGACAGGCCCCGGACCTCGTCTGAGGCCTCGACGTCTCGGGACTCCGGCCCCGAGCAGCGTCGGGGTTCCTCTGAGCGGGGGTCTCCTTCGCGGGAGCAGCGCAGGAAGAAAACACCTGCGAGGGCAGCGTCGGCGGACGCACCTGGTTCCTCGAGGGCCAGGTCGCATAGCCCCGACCGCCGTCCCGGGTCTTCGGAGTCGGAAAGGCCTGCCAAACAACCTCGTCTCGAGATGGAGTCTCCTGGGCACGTGAGTACTGTAGTGCTCGTGGACTCTCCTTCAGGGGAGCTGACGTCGGGCCCGAGTCGGGGGCTGCTGAGTCTCCTGAGCTCGGACTCAGGTTGATGGCCTTGGAGAACAGCTTGGCTGCCTTCATGGAGCAGCAGCGGGCACTGATCGCCGGTCTCACCGGTGCATCTGCCCCGACCACCGGGACATCGACGTCCAAGTCGACCCCGGAGGCCGAGCCGATCCTCGAGTCCATGCAAGCTCGAGTCGATCCTCGGCCACGGTCTCCCTCGGAATCCCGTTCGGGAACAAGGTCGTCGACGACGGTACCCTCGGCATCGGGGTGGAGGGCATCGGTGCCCGCCCGACCGGAACCACTCGATTCCTCCTCCGAGGAGTCGGGCTGGGAGACGGAGGATGAAGGGTCACCCGACACCTTTCGGACTCGGTGTGTCCCATCGGACTCGCCGGAGTCCGAACCTCGGAGACGATCCCCACCGGAGGATACCCGGTTCTCGGACTTCGTGCGGAATATGGCCAAGGCCTTGGCATTCCCCGCGGATCCCGAGGAGGAGCCTCGAGCCGAGGAGCTCGAGGCCCTCCAGTATGACTCTCCCCCGAAGGAGGCCTTTACTGTACCGGTTCCTCCGATGCTGGAGCGGCTGCTCTTTCGCATGTGGGAGACCCCGGCCTCGACGCCGGTGTTAAGCAAGCGGGTCAATTCCATCTATCGAGTCCGCAAGAGCCCCGGGTTCCAAAAGGCACAATTACTGCACCACTCCATGGTTGTGGAATCGGCCATGCATCGACTGAAAAGTCAGAAGATGCACTCCTCGGTACCTCCCGGCCGGGAGGCCCGGAACCTGGATGCCCTCGGTAAGAAGTGCTTCCAGGGCTCTATGCTTGCTTGCCGTGTCCGGACATACCAGCTCTACATGGGCATGTACCTTCGAGACCTGGCAAAGGAGATTGCCAGGTTCTCTGCTGGTCTCTCCGAGGAACCTTTGCAGAGGTTCCAGGCCTTGTCCACTGGTATTCAAGAGTGCTCGAAGTTTATCTCTCGAGCAGCCTACGATGGCTTTGAGGCTTCGGCCCGAGTAGCCGGGGCCGACATCGGTGCCCGCCGACAGGCTTGGCTACAGTCATCTGACCTCGAGCCATGGGTACAGGACAAGTTGGTCGATGTCCCCTGCCAAGGTGAAAACCTTTTTGGCAAACCCATGGCTGAAAAGGCTGCTGAACTTGAGACCGAGACTCTGACCAGGACTAGGCTGTCCAGAAAAATCTCTGCCCCTTCTCAGAAAAAGAAGGGCTCGGGATAAAAAGACCTTTTACCCGAGGAAGACATCTGCCTATAAACAATACCCTCATTATCAGGCCTCTGCAGCTCCCCAACAGGGTCAGCAGGCCAAGGGGCAGGGTCATGGGCCCCGTAGGCAGAAGGCCCCCAAGCCACCAACACTGGCTCCTGCACAGCAGGGCAGGGGTTTTTGAATCAGAAAGCATAGCCTCTCCTCCTCAGCTGTCTCACATCAGTACGGGAGGCCGGCTGGCCCTCTTTGCCCACCAGATTTGTTGTGGGAGGAAACCACTATCAGTACAGAGTACTACCCTTTGGCCTAACCTCCGCCCCCAGGGTGTTCACCAAGTGCCTGGCGGTGGTGGCGGCCTACCTAAGGCTTCAAGGTCTTTTTGTGTTCCCATACCTGGATGACTGGCTCATAAAGGGCCAGTCTTCACAGGAGGCCAGTCAAGCCACCCTTCGCACTGTTGCTCTGCTTCAGCACTTGGGGTTTGTCATAAACTTAGCAAAGTCCACTTTGCTCCCGTCCCAGAACATGGAGTTCATAGGAGCAAGGCTGGACACCCTTCAGGCGAAAGCTTTTCTGCCTGTGGACAGAGCCCACAGATTAATGGATCTAGCCAGGCAGTTTTGCAGCAATTTCCTGGTCTCTGCCAGGCAATTCCTGCGACTTCTCATCCATATGGCTTCCACGGTTCATGTAACCCCCAATGCCCGCCTGCATATGCGGCCTGCTCAGTGGAGTCTTCGAACTCAGTGGCATCAGGCCACAGGGAGCCTTGCAGACTCAGTAAGAATATCCACACTGCTTGCCGCCTCTCTGCAATGGTGACTTCATCTTCCGAATATGGTGCTGGGAGTGTTGTTTCAAACCCCTCCGCACTCTCAAGTGCTGACAACCGATGCTTCTCTTCAAGGTTGGGGAGCGCTTTGCCAAGGGGCATGTACTCAGGGTCTCTGGACCCCTTGGGAGGCTGCACAGCAGATAAATTTCCTGGAGCTGCGGGCGATACGCTTAGCTCTGAGGGCCTTCTCCCATCTCACGTCTCACCAGTCTGTACTGGTCCAGACGGACAATCAAGTTGCCATGTTTTACATGAACAAGCAAGGAGGCACAGGCTCCTTCTTTCTGTGTCAGGAAGCACAACGGCTGTGCTCCTGGGCTGTCAATCACGGAATCCTTCTCAAGGCAGTCTACCTCCCAGGTCAAGAGAATTACCTGGCGGATAGACTGAGCAGGATCCTGCAACCACACGAATGGAGATTGAATCCATAGGTGGTTCAGCAGATCTTTCTGAGTTGGGGCCTCCCCACGATGGATCTTTTCGCCAGTCCTCTAAACCGGTAACTCCTGAGATTCTGTTCCAGACAACCGCATCCTCTCAGAGTAGCAGCGGATGCGTTTCTGCTCCCGTGGTCCAAAGGCCTACTGTATGCGTTTCCTCCAACGCCACTGGTGTCCAGAACACTGTTCAAAGTCCTCAAGGACGGGGCCTCAATGATCCTGATAGCCCCCAGGTGGCCAAGGCAACCGTGGTTCCCTCTTCTGCTGCAACTGGCGGTGGACACTCCTATTCCTCTGGGGATTCAACATGATCTCCTGTCTCAAGAACAGGGATCTCTCTTACACCCCAAACTCCAGTCCCTTCATCTGATAGCCTGGCTGCTGAAAGGGTAGTTCTGGCTCCCCTACCTCTGCCTAGAGAGGTGGAAGACATAGTCTTAGCCTCTAGAAGGCAATCCACCCGGACGTCCTACGCTTTTAAGTGGCGTAGATTCTCCGCATGGTGTGCTCAGCACAGCGAGAATCCCTTCTCGTGCTTGGTAGCGGTAGTATTGCAATATTTGCTTTACCTCTCCAATCTAGACCTTAAGTCCAATTCTGTCAGAGTTCACCTCAGTGCTCTCTCAGCGCACCACTCGCCGGTGGACGGGAGGCCTCTTTCCAACCACCCTTTGGTGGCTCGTTTCCTCAGAGGCCGCCTCCTGCTTAAGCCTCCTCTACGTCCACCGGCCCCTGAGTGGGATTTAAATGTGGTCTTACAGCAGATTACTTGTCCGCCATTTGAACCTATGGCTACCTGTCCTCTCCGTTTTCTCTCCTGGAAAACTTTGTTTCTGGTAGCTCTTTCCTCTGCTAGGCGTGTAAGTGAACTTCAGGCTCTAGTGTCTGATCCCTCTTACACTAGGTTCTACAGGAATAGGGTAGTCTTATGGACTCACCCTAAGTTTCTCCCTGAGGTTGTCAACTCTTTCCACCTCAATCAGGAGGTGGTTCTTCCGACTTTCTTTCCCAGGCCGCATGCCAGCCAGGCTGAGATGCTCCTGCATACCCTGGACTGTAGGAGGGTGTTATCCTTCTATCTTGACCGTACGCGGGAGCACCGGAGGGCTGTTCATCTCTTCGTTTCTTTTGACCCCAATAAGTTGGGGTTACCTGTCTCCAAGCGAACTTTGTCCATATGGGTCGCTGACTGTATCGCCTGGGCTTATGGGGCAGCCGGCCTCTAGTTGGAGGGTCGAGTCACGGCTCATCGTGTCAGACTGAAGGCTGCATCAGTGGCTCATCTCCGCTCTGTTCCGTTGGGAGACATCTGCCGGGCCGCTACTTGGTCTTCAAGCCAGACTTTTGCGGCCCATTACTACCTTGAGAGGGAGTCCCGCAGGGACAGTGCTTTCGGACAGGCAGTACTCCATAATCTCTTTGGGGTTTAGGCAACTCCTTCCCTCCGGCCCTGATGTTGGGCTACCGGTCGGGGGCGTTCTCAGAGAAGATTCCTTCCGTACGTTCTGACGCTCTAGAGGGAGCTCATTTTTTCGGCTTGGGTCTCCGGTAGCCTTAAGCTTGGGAGTCCCATATGTGAGGACTGACTTCCTGCTTGGTCCTGGAGAAAGAGTAGTTACTCACCTGTAACAGGTGTTCTCCAGGAGCAGCAGGAATCAGTCCTCACGACCCTCCCTCCTCCCCTTGGAGTTGCAGTCATATAATTTATTTTTTGCTATTTTTGCTGTCTTTTAGCTATGTCATCAGACTGAGCAAGATGGCACCCTTGGGCGGGAAGGGGACCGCGCATGCGCATGCGCGCTGCAATTCCCAAAGGCTTGCTTTGAAAGCTGGGGAAATGCTCCGCACGGGGGCTCCGTCGGCACCAACGTCACCCATATGTGAGGACTGACTCCTGCTGCTCCTGGAGAACACCTGTTACTGGTGAGTAACTACTCTTTCCTCTTTCAAGGAAGACATTACCAGTACAGGGTTCTACCCTTCGGCCTGGCTTCCGCCCCAAGAATCTTCACAAAATGCATGGCAGTAGTGGCAGCATTCCTAAGGACTCTAGGGATATTTATCTTCCCCTACTTAGACGACTGGCTCATCCGAGCATCCTCAACTCCAGAGGCCATCTCTCCTCTCTCCCGCACATTGCAGGTTCTTCAACATTTGGGATTTGTAATAAATCTTCCAGAATCCCACCTCACCCCTTCTCAAATCTTAGAGTTCATAGGGGCTCTCCTAGACACGCAGTAGTCAGGGTCTTTTCTATCACAAGTTCGCTGTGCTCGAATAGTTCAGCTAGCTTCTCAAACAGGTATGAAGACTGCTCGAGAAATGTTTCAGTTGCTCAGTCATATGGCTTCCACTGTATGAGTGGTTCCCTATGCTCGCCTGCGCATGCGTGCAGCTCAATCGACACTGGCTTCGCAGTGCACTCAGGCATCAGGTCGTCTGGGGGACAAAATCATGATCTCTGCATGTCTAATTTCATCCCTCCAGTGGTGGCAATCACCAGAAAACCTTCTTGTAGGGTCACCTTTTCAGAGGCCATCATACCAGTCTACCCTGATGATGGATGCATCCAAATTGGGTTGGGGAGCTCATGTTTATGTTTATTGTTTGTTTATTTGGTTTCTTAATAGACCACCCATCACAACAGCATCTGGGTGGTTTACAAAATACATCAAAAACTGCTGGAAAAAGGAAAGGAACGCCATAGTATGATAAAGGAGAGAGCAGAATGGAGATTATAGAAAGATTATAGAACAGGTTAATAAGTATCACCATGGGGGTGGGGAAAGAGGACAGGGGGGTGGGGAAAATCCGTAGGCTAGACAGAAGAGGTGGGTTTTTAAGTTTGCTTTAAAAGTTTTAAATGAGAGCTCTAGGCGGAGGTCTGTGGGGAGCGAGTTTCAGAGACAGGGGCCAAGGAAATAAAAAGCGGAGGAACTGGTGGATTCTAAGTGGGCTTGGGATGGGGAAGGTAGGGTTAGGCGGTTCATGTGGATAGTGCGGAGGGAGCGGTGGGGAGTGTGGAGGTGGACTAGATCAGCGAGATAGAGGGGAGTACCAGTGTGAATAGACCTGTGAACAAAGATAAAGAATTTGTATTGGATATGAAAGGGGATTGGAAGCCAATGCAGGTGAATAAGAAGGGGGGTGATGTGTTCGAAGCGGGAGGAGCGGGTAAGGATATGGGCGGCTGTGTTGTGGACTCGCTGTAGACGTTGGAGCTGAGATTGGGGGAGGCCAGCTAGGGAAACATTGCAGAAGTCTAAGCATGAAACGACAAGAGAAATGAGAAGGGTGGTCATAGAAGTGAAAGAAAGGAAAGGGTGAACAGATTGGAGTTGTCTTAGAGTGAGAAAACAGCGTTGGACTACAGAAGAGATGTGGGCTTTGAAGGATAGAGAGGAGTCAGGAATCACGCCAAGATAGCGCAGAGAGGTAACGATAGGGATGAGGGAGAAAGAGAGCAAAGGAGTGAGGGAAGGAGCAGGACTACCGGCGGTGAACTAAATGGCTGAGGTTTTTGAGAGGTTAATATGTAGGAAATTGGAGGAAAGCCAGGACGCCACTGAGGAGAGACAGTTGTTAAGAGGGGTGATATCGGGGGTAGCTGAGGCGGTGTGATAGAATAGAAAGATGTCATCAGCATAATAGTGGGCAGAGACGCCGTGTTGTTGAACCAAGAGGGTGAGAGGAGCTAGGAAAATGTCGAATAGGAGGGGTGCAAGGACAGAACCCTGAGGGATGCCACAAGGGAGGGGAGTGGAGGGGGAAGAAAGAGAACCAGAGGAAACTGAGAAACACTGACCAGAAAGAAAAGAGTGAAACCAGTGAAGAACAGTGCCGGCAAGGCCGGCATCACGTAGACGTGAAAGGAGGGTATGATGGTCGACAAGTTCGAATGCAGCAGAAAGATCAAGGGAGACAGCAAGGGTGAAAGAGCCGCAATCTTGGGCAGTGTGTAGTTCGTTTAGGAGAGAAAGAATAACAGACTCCGTGCTGTGACCGGGACGGAAACCAGATTGTCGTGGATGTAACATGAGGGAGGCTTCGAGGTGGGGGGACAGTTGGGTGAAAACAAGTTTTTCTAGAAGCTTAGAGAGAAAGGGAAGATTGGAGATGGGGACGCCAGCTAGAGGTGGAGGAGTGGTCTAGGGACCTCTTTTTTTTAGAATAGGGCGGATAATAGCATGCTTCCAAGGGTTTGGGAAGACACCAGAAGAAAGACTAGTGTTAAAGATAGAGAGAATGTGAGGAGAGAGGGCTAGAGAGGGATTTAGGAACCAATGGGAAGGAATGGGATCGGAAGAGCAGAAGGTTTTTTGAACGTAGTTGAAGGTCTTAAAAAGGGCGGAAGCAGAGATAGGCTCAAAGGAAGACGAATGATGGGAAAGGGAAGGGAGTGGAAGGGGAGGGGGAGGAAGATGGAGAGGTGGATGATGGGGCTTGGGGGGGAGGAGAGAGAGGGGGAGGACAGGAAGGAAAAGAAAGACGGAGGGAAAGGACTTTAGAAGAGAAATACGTTGCCAGGGAGGCAGGATCAGGAATGGCTGAGGGGGAGGGGGGGGGAGGGAATGGAAGAAAAGTGAGGAGCGGAGAACAGAATATAGTTGGCAGGAGGAATTGGCGGAAGTGGTGGTGATAGAAGAAAAATAATCCTTTTTGGCGGCATGAAGGAAGGGACGATATTGACGATGGCAGATACGGAAGCGGTCCAGGAGGGGGGGAGAGGGGTGCTTACTCCAAAGTCTTTAAGCCTAGCGGAGATGTCTGCGATGAAGAGAAAGGCTGGGGTGAAACCAGGGGTGACGACGAAGGTGACGAGGGTTTGGACGGGGCTGGAGGGGGACTAGATTATCGAGTGCGGTTGAGAGAGCAGTATTCCAGGTGTGAACTTGGGTGTTAACAGGGAGAAGGTGAAAGTCAGAGAGGAGGATATCAGAAGAGGGTAACTGAAGGAGAGTGTTAGCGTTAATACGACGAGAGAGGCGGGCGGGCGGAGGACTGGGATGGGTGTCAGAATGGGGAGATGGGGGGGGAAGAGGAAATGAGAGAGAGGAGAAAAGGCAAAAGTGATCAGACCAGGGGAGTGGTAAGGAGGAGGGAGAAGAGAGGACAAAGGGGGAAGCCTGAGGAGAGATAAGGAGGTCAAGGGTGTGCCCAGCAGAGTGGGTAGGAAAGGAAACAAGTTGAGAAAGGGAAAGATCGGTCAGGAGGGAGAGGAAAGCATAATCACGGGACGAGGAGGGGGAGTTGACATGGACATTGAAATCTCCAAGGATCAAAAGCTGGGGGTAGAGGATAGAGACCTCAGATATAGTAGAAAGAAGGGAATCCCATACAGGGGTTGACACAGACGGTGGGGCATAGATGAGAAGAAAATGGAGTGGGGGGGGGGGAGGTGGCAAGGCGGAGAAGCAGAGATTCTGGGTAGTGAGTGCGGAAGAGGTTTGTTCCTGAAGGGGGAGGGAGGAGTGATAGAGGACAGCAGTCCCTCCACCACTCCTACCCCGACGGGAGGTGGATAGAGCAGAGTGACCCCGGAGGTAGACAACGATTGAGAAGAGGCTCTTCACCATCCTTCAGCCATGTCTCGGTTAGAAAGAAAAGGTCAAGGTTGTGTTGGGAGGTGAGATTGTGAATCAGAGTGGTCTTTGAACGTAGGGAGCAACAGTTAAGGAGAGCGAGCTGAAGAAGTAAAAGGGTTTGCGGGGAGGGTGATGTTAGGCGATGGGAAGAACAGTAAACTAAGTTAGTGAGGGTTTGAGCGTAGAGGCCGGAGAGGGCCGGAGCAGTGGAAGAGGGACGCCAACCCCAGTGGACTGGGATAGCGGACATGGTGAGGGTAGCAAGACACAGTAGGATAAAAGATAGGAACGGGGGTGGAGGAAACGTACCGTGAGGCTATGAAGAGGAGGCTGGAGGAGACCAGACACCAGGAGAGTGTGAGCAGACCTGGAGGTGTGAAGAGCAGGTGTGGGTGGAAAACCGAGGAGGCTCTGGAGACTCCTGTTCCTTGGGTGAGCCCCCGCAGTGCGCTGGGCCTCACCAACGATGTTTAAATAGGGTATGTTGCCCACAGGGAGGGAGCACGGGCGCATCACTTCCTGTTCTTCTGGGCGCGGGATCAGGCAGCCAATAGGAGGGAGGCAGGGAGATACCTGGAGAGGTGAGAGAAAGAGACACAGGGTGATTGGTGAGGCACAGCAAGGGCAAAATCACAGCAGTAAAGTCAGCAGGCAAGGTGGAAGCAGCAGCTTCATCTTGACAATTTCTCCACTCGGGGTCGTTGGACTCAGCAGGAGGCTCGACTTCACACAAACCTGTTAGAACTCAGAGCCATCCTCAATGCTTTGAGTGTTCCAGGACCACCTGCGCTCCAAAACAGTTCTAGTCCAGACGAACAATCAGGTAGCCATGTTCTATGTGAACAAGCAAGGTGGAACAGGTTCTCAGGCAACGAAGTCCTACATCTATGGTCGTTTGCCATACGCCATCAGATCCACCTACTAGGGATCTATCTCCCTGGCAAAGAAAATCTCCTGGCAGACAAACTCAGTCGAGTACTACTGTCACATGAGTGGTCTTTCCATTCGGATCAGACTGCTCGAATCTTTCAGATCTGGGGAACCCCAGATATAGATCTGTTTGCTAGTCCTCAGAATGCCAAACTTCCCCGCCTCTGTTCCAGAATACCTGCTCAGAACAGTCAGGCGATGGATGCTTTCCACCTCCACTGGGGTCAGGACTTCCTATATTCGTACCCACCCATTCCCCTCATCCCCAAGACTCTTTTCAAGCTTCAGAGAGACAGGGGCTATATGATCCTCATAGCCCCGCACTGGCCATGTCAAACGTGGTATCCACTGCTTCTACGTCTCTCTCAAGCCAAACCTCTGGAGTTGGGATGTGCTCCAGTTCTCCTATCCCAGGAGAACGGGACGCTTCTGCACCCAAACCCCCAGTTCTTGCACCTGATGGCATGGCTGCTGAGAGCTTAGAACTCCAGGATATCAACTTCTCTCAACAGGTTACAGATATCCTTTTGCCCTCAAGGAAACCTTCCACAAGGCGTGCTTACGCTTTTAAGTGGAGAAGGTTTCCATCTGGTGTTCAAAGAGGGAACTTAATCCCTTTTCCGTTCCCGTGGGGGCGTTACTTGAGTATCTCCTCCACCTTTCATCCTCTGGACTCAAAACTAATTCTGTAAAGGTTCTCCTCAGTGCCATTGCGGCTTTCCACATGCCCTTTGATGGACAACCTGTCTCTTCTCAGTCGCTTATAGCGTGCTTAATGAGGGGTCTATTCTTAATTAGCCCCCCATTGAGCCACCACCTGTGGCATGGGATCTCAATCTTGTCCTTGGACAGCTCATGAAGCTGCATTTCAAACCCCTAGCCACTACATCTCTGAAGTTTCTTTCTTGGAAAGTCATCTTTCTAATTGCCCTCACTTCTGCAAGACGCATCAGTGAGCTCCAGGCTTTAGTGGCTGACCCTCCTTATACACGGTTCCACCATGATAAAGTAGTCCTTAGGACTCATCCTCACTTTATGCCAAAGGTGGTTTCGCCTTTTCTTTAGATCCAGGTTTACCTTCCTGTTTTCTTCCCTAGACCTCATGCCTCCAGTGCAGAAAGAAGTCTACATACTCTGGATTGCAAGCGTGCTTTGGCCTTTTATCTTCAGAGAACTAGGCAGCACAGAAAGGCTTCACAGCTTTTTGTTGCGTTTGATTCCAGTCACCTGGGTCTACCAGTTTCCAAAAGAACACTCTCCAAGTGGATTGCAGACTGTATATCTTTTACCACTGAGAGTAAGGGACTTTCTCTTGAAGGTCATGTCACAGCACACAATGTGCAAGCAATGGCAGCCTCAGTGGCAATTGATGAAATTTACAAAGCAGCAACCTGGTCCTCTGTCCAAACCTTTGTGGCCCATTATTGCTTGGACAAGGACTCCCATCGGGATGCCTCGTTTGGCCAGGCTGTTCTCCAGCATCTCTTTCAGACTGAGAATAACTCCTACCCCCCGTTCCGGGTTTCAATAGCAGAGATCCTTGGGAGGATACATGACCCACTTAAGTCTGTGTTTCACTGCTCTCTCTGGGGTCATCTCCCTGGCATCTCCAAGCTAGGGGGTCCCATATGTGAAGACTACATTCCTGCTTGTTCCTGGAGATAGCGTAGTTACACACCTGTAACAGGTGATCTCCGGGATCAGCAGGAATTTAGTCTTCACAACCCACCTTCCTCTCCTAGGAGTTGTATCTCTCTCTCTCCTTCTTTCTCCTTCTCTCCTTTTATCTCGGCTACAAACCCAGCTGAGGAGGAAAGGCGGGAAGGCAGCTACGTAGGTGCAGTGGGATGCTCCCAGAAGCTTTCCTATAGGATGCTGGGGAGCGTTCCCACATGGGCTCCGTCGGTGCCAGTGTCACCCATATGTGAAGACTCAATTCCTGCTGTTCCCGGAGATCATCTGTTACAGGTGAGTAGCTACGCTTTATTTGGCTAGTTTCCGCTGACGCAAGCAGTTTGTTCCTAAACATGTCCTTTTTGGGCTTAATAAAGTTTCTCTGTGGCTTTTCTGTATACCTCTGCTCCTTTTTGTTGTCGTGGACCTTGTTGTAGGGGTCTGTCTGTTCTTTTTATTATGAATTTTTAGGTAAAACATACATCATGACCAGATGGGGCACTTCCTTGGAGGTTTAAAAAAAAAAGCAATGCCTTACCATTTCTGCTATATGAAGAAGGGACCATTACCTCTTGTAACTTTAAAGATGGAGCGCTTTCTTAAAGGTGAATAACAGGTGGTGTCTGAGTTGCCACATCATTTCTATCATGTGATCAAATCTGCTCATGATAACAATGGCATCCCTTTTATCTTCTGGCTTGATAATAATAGCCTCTTTGACAGTGCTTTTAAACTGGTAATAGCATCTGTGAAATGAAAATGAATCAATACAAGTCATTTAAACACCACACTGTCATTGGCTAGCTTAGGGTCTTCATGGGCCTCAGCCAGTCTCTGCTGCAAGACTCACCTGTACTCCTGGGTGAGTTCTACAGAAAAACGTAAAAACTCTTGAGTGGATAAGATGGTGTCAAGAGTAATATGTGTGGAGTGAGCTCTCTGCATCGGTCCCCATATAGCATTCTGCCATGACCTTTCTGTCTGATAGTTGGGAAGAGGAAGGAGAAGTCCAAACGAGGTCCCATCACCAGTGGGATCCCCATGAAGAGTCAGGCAATATTACAGGGGCCATGTTAACTTTTCCCATTTGAGGGGGGGGTGGGCAGGAGTTTTGGACAGAGCATTGGTAAATGCCAACCAGGAGCTCTGAAGGAGTTTTCTTGAGACTCAGGAAGAGAGCAACCCCCATGACCCAGAAGCACTTTTATTGCAGGAGCTACTGTGGATTTGCTGCACACTGAGACAAGTGCAACACCACATAAGAACATAAAATATGCCATACTGAATCAGACCAAGGTCCATCAAGCCCAATATCCTGTTTCCAGCAGTGGCCAATCTAGGTCACAAATACCTAGCAGTTTCCCCAAAAGACATAGGTTTCTCAATGCTTGAATAGGGTCAAGCAGTAGATATTCTGGGTCCTCTTTAATAATTTAGTGTTTTTTATCTTTCCTCCAGAAACTTGTCCAAACCTTTTTTAAACAACACTGTATGGTCTGCTAGTAGAGTGAATTTGACAATCCCCAAAAAGTATTCCTACACTCTAATATTCTTGAGTTGCGATTTAATATAAGGGATTTTGCTTATGCTTTCTCGGGTCTCAGACTTCACAATGGCATGATATTCTGGGTATTGTATAAGCCCAGTGTTATGCCTGTTTAGCATCAATGACCCTGGTGTATGCAAAAGTGTTCCCTTTATCACTTGTATCATATAGCAACCAATATTAATTTCAAAACTGTATAGTCCACTTAACTTATATTCTTTTAATTTTCAATAAAAGTTGCTGAATTCAAATTGCTTCTTGACGTCCCAACGCTGTGCTGAAAGCGCCCCCGCGTTTCACTGTTCAGGTTCTTTAGGGGACCAAAAATCCTATTATAATAAATAACAAACACACTTCACTTATCTAAACCCAACCCTAATTAAAACCTATCTCTTCTACCTCCTTAGATCTATTTTTAAAATTTAACCACTCAAAAAATGAAATACCTGACACGTTGATGCTGCCTACGTCTATCTAACCGACCTGTATTCATTAAGGAATTTCTAACGGTCCTCGGACGCCGCGCGTGCGGACTGAAGCTTGCTTCCCTTTAAATAAATCTTTTTTGACGACTCCTACCTATTAAAACCTTCCTTGCTGGCAATGTGCCTTAGTATATGAATCTTACTTTCTCATCCAAGAACCTATAATCTATATTTACAAACATACTCCCCAATCTATTGCAACATTTAACCCTTCTGGTTGGACCGACCCCAATCGATAAATCCATTGTTGTTCCTTAAATAATAGGGTCTGGTCCCGTGTCTTCCCCTTTTTTAAGCCCGGCTTCACTAACAGCTTTTACTACATCCTTTGGTAACGAATTCTGGAGTTTGATGACACGTTGAGTGAAAAGATATTTTCTCTTATTAGTCTTAAATAGGTTACCCTGTAGCTTCATTGCATGCCCCCTAGTCTTTCTATATTTTGATGGCGTAAACATTCGATCTACATTTACCGATTCCATTCCACTCCATTCATTATTTTATTGACCTCTACCATATCACCACTCAGCCGTCTCTTTTCCAGGTTGAAGAGCCCTAACCTTTTTAGCCTCTCTTAGGGTTATCCTTCCATCCCCTTTACCATTTTGGTGGCTCTTCTCTGTACCTTTTCTAATAACGCTATCCTTTTTTTAAGGTACTGCGACTAGAATTGCACACAGTATTCAAGGTGCGGTCGCACCATGGAACGATCTAGAGGCATTGTATCCTTTGTTTTATTCTCCATTCCTTTCCTTATGATAACTAGCATTCTATTTGCTCTCTTGGCCACTGCTGCTCACTGGGCAGAGGGTTTTAACGTGTTATCCACGATGATGCCTAAATCTTTTTCTTGGGTGGTGGTTCCTAATGTGGAAACTTGCATTGTGTAACCATAGCTTGGATTTTTCTTTCCTAGTTGCATAACTTTGCACTTGTTCACATTAAATTTCATCTGCCATTTGTATGCCCAGTCTTCCAGTTTATCAAGATCCTCTTGCAATTTTCTACAATCCTCATGGGTTTTAACAACTTCGAATTGTTTTGTGTCATCTGCAAATTTGATAACCTCACTTGTTCTCATTTCCAGGTCATCTATGAGTATGTTAAACAGCAGCGGACCTAGCACTGATCCCTGGACTACTCCACTATTCACCTTTCTCCAATGGGAAAATTAGCCATTTAGCTCTACCCTCTGCTTTAAACATATGAACATAAGAACATAAGATATGTTTTACTGGGTCAGACCAATGTCCATCAAGCCCAGTATCCTGTTTCCAACAGTGGCCAATCTAGGTCATACGTACCTATCAGTTTCCTCAAAAGAGACAGGTTCCACAATGCTTGTACTGGGTGAAGCATTGATATCCTGAGTCCCTTATTAATAATGGTTTATGGACCTTTCCTCCAGGAACTTGTCCAAACCTTTTTTAAACCCAGCTACACTAACAGCCTTTACTACATCCTCCAGTAACAAATTCCGGAGTTTGATTACACGTTGAGTGAAAAAATATTTTCTTTTATTTATTTATTTATTTAGCTGTATTTATATCCCGCTTTTCACCGGGTCAATTGGGGGATACAATTTAACACGAGGGGATATGAGATACACATGCTAATACTTACAGGGAACATGGGCAATGGAGGGTTAAGTGGCTTGCCCAACACAAGGAGTGCCTATAGGACTAGAATCCCAGTCCCTCCGGCCTGAGATTGCTGTCCCCAGTCCCTCCGGCCTGAAGTACCTTGTCCTAACCACTAGACCACTCCTCCCTCCCTTATTAGTCTTAAATAGTTTACCCTGTAGCTTCATTGCATGTCCCCTAGTCTTTCTGTATTCTGATAACGTAAACAATCGATCTACATTTACCCTTTCCACTCCGTTCATTAATTTATAGACTTTTATCATATCTCCCCTCAGCCGTCTCTTTTCCAGATTAGAGTCCTAACCTTTTTAGCCTTTCTTCATAGGAGTATCCTTCCATCCCCTTTACCATTTTGGTGGCTCTTCTCTGAACCTTTTCTAATATCGCTATATCCTTTTTTTAGATACGGTGACCAGAATTGCACACAATTGCACACAATTCAACCATAGCTTGGATTTTTCTTCCCTAGGTGCATAACTTTGCACTTGTCCATATTAAATTTCATCTGCCATTTTGATGCCCAGTCTTCCAATTTATCAAGATCCTCTTGCAATTTTCCACAATCCTCTTGGGTTTTAACAACTTTAAATAGTTTTGTGTCATCTGCAAATTTGATAACCTCACTCGTTATTCCACTTTCCAGGTCATTTATGAATATGTCAAAAAGGAGCGGACCCAGCACAGATCCCTGGGGTACACCACTATTCACCTTTCTCCATTGGGAAAATTGGCCTTTTAGCCCTACCCTCTGCTTTCTATCTTTTAACGAGTTCCTGATCCTCAATAGTACACTACCTCCTTTCCCATGACTTTTTAATTTTGCCGAAAGTCTCTGATGAGGGACCTTGTCAGACTTTCTGAAAGTCCAGATACACTGTATCAACTAACTCACTTTTGTTTACCTGTTTTTCACACCTTCACCCCATAGGCTAGAAGGACAGCCCACGCTGATCTCCTCGCCCATTGATGTTGGTTCTGCTCATCTTAGAGGTATTGGGGAACAAAGTCAGGTAGGAAAGTCTGATACTCCGTAAGAGCCTTGGGGATGTTGGAAAAACCTGCTATAGTAATCATAGATTCTCTCTTGGAAGCCATAAAAACCTTGGAGTCCTTGTTTGCAAGTTTGATTAAAACTTTTAAATCTGACTTGTAAGATTTTCCTTGTAATCACAGGTCCAGAATTGGTGATTGAGACAAAGAGACACTAGGATAGATGAGAGAGAAATATCTTGTAAGGAAATTAGAGAAGTGATGTTGGCACAATCTAAGGAGAAAGGGATCCTAAAGCATAGGATTGGCTTTTTGGAAAACCAGTCCAGGGAAAATAATAATTTTGAATTTCCCTAAGTGTGCTTTAATTCCTCCAGTTGGCATGGTTAAGAAATATCTAAGGGAGGTTTTGAATTTTCCATCTGATACCTCCCACCTATAGTTTGAGCCTATTGTTTACCACTCCCTGGGAAATAAGATCGACAAGTCTTAAGCTCAAGAAGAGAGCTCTCTAAACTAAAGTAGTTTCCTGGAATTATCGTTAGAGGCGGTGACAGAAAAAAACAGTATTAGTTGTCTCACTCGCTTTTGATTCTGACTGTGATTCAATAATGGGTTTGTTTTTCTGCAGTATGAATATTACTCTCTCTGTGGACAAGCAGGAATGAAGCCCTCATGTATGGGTGACGTCACAGACAGAGCCCTGTATGGGGATGCTCCCCAGCTTCTATTGGAAGCTTTTGGGAGGCTCCATTGTCTTCCCACTTGCCGCAGTGCCATCTTCTCCAGTCTTCGTTTTCAGCAGAGCCCCAGAGACATGAATCTGTCTTCCAGAGGTAAACATTTTGTTTTTTTCCCCTCCGGGGATCTCTTTTTATGATTGCATTTAACTTTTTTGCTGTTGGTAGCGTCAGGTCTGTCTGTCACGGTTCCATCTCTGTTCTTGAGCTTTTTTGGTACCTTTATTTTCTCGGGGGTTTTTTCTTGCAGCCCAGCTGGGCCTCTGGTGACAATCGAGCTGTTTGATTTTGCCACAGATATCGTCCCAGACATGTATCGGAAACCGGCCTGCGGATTTAAGAAATGCACCAGATGTGCCAGGACCATCTCAGTTACCGATAAGCATATAGTGCCTCCAGTGTCTGGGTCCTGATCCACCAGCCCTCTTCTTGCAGTTTGTGTTTACAGATGACAAGGATAGGCCTGGAAGGATCGAGAGAAGCAGAGAGTATCCCTCTTTGGCCAGAGGTCTGATTCCGCATCTTTGGCACTGGCATTAGTCTTGATGGTTCCCCTTGCTTCTGCTGAAGGTGCATTAACATAGAGAAATTCCTGGGCTCCATCAGAGCTTAGGGCCCATAGTGCTCTGAAGCATCTGCTATCAGTCTGTCTTTTACATAGAATTCAAGAAGACCTCGATTCCATCGGTGTCCAAGTGGGACCCTTCCATGCACCAGGCGAAGCCCCATGTGCATCTGCATTGGTTCCCTTCCCGACGCGATGTCAAGAGTGATGGTTGCAAAAGGCCCTCCAAGGTGTCCTAGGAAAAGGATTCGACCTCTATAGTTTTGGAGGGGCACAGATCATCTCCCAAGAATGGAGGCCATGTTGATACCCCTGTGGGTATGCCGGGGACATTAGTCAAAGCTGAACAGGCCCCAAGGCCTTCGGATTCGTCAGCCATGAGGAACACCTTCAAGCACTCGAGTCTCGCATCCCATCGATGCTGGAGAAACAGTTGTCTGGCCCTTTGGAGCCCAGGGCATATAGTCATTGACCGTTGTGCAGCCGATCATCAAAACACATGCTCTGCCTGCGGAGACATTGACATCAGGGCATCAAAGAGATCCAGTGCTATTTCTCGGCGGGGCCATCTCTCTCTGAGTATTTTGTTTCGACGTCCCGATGAAGCCCCAAAAGCACTCAATGCATCATTGATCCTGTCGATGCTCCTATTCCCCTCAAGACTGGAGGGAGCGCCAGGCACAGTCTCTGAGGTACTTTGACTTCCTCTTGGAGTCTTGGTGGTTGGATCCTCTGATGGCTGGGTTACCAATGTGAAATTGGAAAACTTGTCAATGGCCAGGTTCCCTTGAGCTTCCAGTAGATCCCTGCCCCCCTCTGCATGAATGGCTGAATTCTCTTCCAGAGGGCATGTCCTTCCAGGACTTCGTAAGGGATATGGCTAAGACCATTCCATTTTCCCTGGAGATGGAGGATGAGCCCAGGACAGAGTAGTTGGAGATCCTCCACTACTCCTTGGCTTCTAATGAAATGGTGATGGTGCAATGTATCCTTCAAAGGCTGCAAATGAGGATGTGTAAGAACCCTTTCACTGTGCTTTCAGTCAGGAGTTTGGACTCTATGTACTGGGTTCAAAAGGCCCCTGGCTTCGAGAATTCTCAGCTTCCGCACCACTTCTTAGTGGTAGAGTCCGATCTTAAAAGGATTAAGAGCACCAAGACTCATTCCTCGACGCCTCTGGATAGGGAGACTTGGACATTGGACTCCATTTGTCTGGAGGTACTTCTAGAGCTCCATGCTCATGGCTAGAGTGCTCTTCTACTAACTCTACATAAGCATATTTCTGAAGGATGACATGCATGATCTTGCCAACTTGTGCTCATTCCTCACTCTTGAAAAATTGGAGCATTACAGTATCGTATCCTGGACCATGGAAAAGACTACTTGACATTTCTGGTCAGGGTGACGAATGATGCCTTTGATACCCTTTCTAGAGAGGCGACTGTGGGTATTGGAGTCCGCCGCCTCACCTGGCTTCAGTCTTCCAACCTGGAGCAGTCTGTGCAAAATAAGCTGGCGGCCATGCCATGCAGGGGAGAGAACCTCTTCGGAAAGCAGGTGGAGGAAAAAGCTGGTGTCATAAAAAAGCAGAACATCACCCTCACCAGGCTCTCAAGGGGAGAGGCTGAAAGAAGGCCTACTATCCTCATAAGTGCAGGTACTTTCCTGGTCCTCCAACCTCCCAGCATAAGTCATAGACTCCTTGCCCATAATCCCAGGAGACGTCCCAAAAGGCTTTACTTGCCCCGCAACCCAAGACTGGGTTTTGACTGTTCCTTCATAGCATAGCCAATCTACTAGTGACCACAGAGGGGAATCCTCCGATGGGAGGACAGCTCACTCTCTTTGCCCACAGATAGGCAGTCTTCATTTTTGACAAGTGGGTGCTACAAATAGTCCAAAGCAGCTACATGTTGCACTTTGCTGAACCTCTACCTCATTGCCTTTGAGGGTGTTTCCCCTGGACCCTCTTCATCTAAACCACCTTCAGGGGGAAATCTTTGCCCTTCTGGCTGATCTCACCATCGAGCCTGTGCCTCAGGAACAGATCAGATGGGGATTTTACTCCTGGTACTTTTTGGTCCTCAAGAAGATGGGGGGGGGGGGGAGGGGTCAGTGTTTCAGCCCATCCTAGACCTCAGAGACCTCAACACTTTCCTGGTGCGAGAAAAGTTTTAAGATGGCCTCTTTAGAGACCCTGATCCCTTATCTTTAGAAAGACTTTTGGCTATGCTCCCTGGATCTAAAGAATGCGTATACCCACATACTTATCTATCCCAGCCACCAGAAATATCTCAGATTCATCCTTGGAGGACAACACTTTCATTACATAGTGTTACCCTTTGGACTGGCCTTGGCATCCCAAGTCTTCACAAAGTGCCTCGCAGGATAGCGGCTATCTCAGGACAATGGAGGTTTTGTCTTCCCTTACCTGTACGACTGGCTCATAAAAAGCACCACTCCAGTTGGAGTCTGGCACTCAACACAGTTGACCATCCATGTGCTAGAGCTGGTTTTGTTGTCAGTTATCCAAAGTCCCACCTTCAGCCCACCCAATGACTGGAGTTCATAGGGGCTCTCCTTGACATGACTCAAGCAAAGAGCTTTCTTCCGCTGGACCGACTGCAGCAATTGACAGCTTTGGTCTGTGATACCGTGTGATGCTGATTGTGCTCGGCCCCATGGCTTCCACAGTACATGCCACTTCCCTGGCTCATCTGTTGATCAGAGAAGATCAGTGGACACTGAAAACTCATTGAAAGCAGGCCACCAACACCTCCAGGACCGAGTGGTGGTCACTGTACCCCTTGTTCAGTCCCTGCATTGGTGGTTGGATCCTCAGAATGTGCTCAGGGGCCTCCCTTTTCAGAAGACACTGACTATGGATGCCTTCAAGCTGGGGTGAGAAGCGCATCTGGATGGCTTCCACATTCAAGACGTCTGGTCCGAACAGGAGAGCTTGCACAAGATCAGTTTTTTGGAATTAGAAGCTGTAGTGAATTCCCTTAAAGCTTTCTAGAATTGCCTGGCCAACCAGATTGTTCTGATTCTCCAGGACCAAGCAGGAAGTCAGTCCTCACATATGGGTGAAGTCGGCGCCGACGGAGCCCTCGTGCGGAGCATTTCCCCAGCTTTCAAAGAAAGCCTTTGGGAATTGCAGCGCACATGCGCGGTCCCCTTCCCGCCCAAGGGTGCCATCTTGCTCAGTCTTCTTTTTTCCACGGAGCCCGACAGACGTAGTTCGTTTTTCGCCGAGGAAAAAGTTGATTTCCCTGTTTTTTGTACTTCTCCTTCGGTTCGACGCCGGATCCTTTTCCCGCTTGGGCCCGATACGCCGGTATCGAGCCCACTCTCCCTTTTTCGGTTTTTGTCCTTCGTGACTAGCGTTCGTGCCATTTTTTCTTTTTTCACTGGCAGCCCTGTCTTTTGACCTTTCAGGGGCCCTTTTTCCCCCGATGGCTGCCAGTGGGTTTAAAAAGTGTGATCGGTGTAAGAAACTTATGTCTCTTACCGACACACATGACTGCTGCCTCTGCTCCGATCATGACCCGATGATATGTTGTCCGTGTGGCAAAATGTCCTCGAAGGCATTGAGGAGTCGGCAGCACCAGAAGGATAGGATCTTCTCTGACTCCGCGTCCGGACAGGCCCGGACCTCGTCAGAGGCCTCGACATCTCGGGACTCCGGCCCCGAGCAGCGTCGGGGTTCCTCTGAACGGGGGTCTCCTTCGTGGGAAGAGCGCAGGAAGAAGAAACCCGCGAGGGTGGCGTCGGTGGACGCTTCTGGTTCCTCGAGAGCCAGGTCACATATCCCGGGTCTTCGGAGTTGGAGAGGCCTGCCAAGCAACCTCGTCTCGAGATGGAGTCTCCTGGACACGTGAGTGCTGTAGTCCTCGTGGACTCTCCTCCAAGGGAGCCGACGTCGGGCCCGACGTCATCGTCGGGGCCCGAGTCGGGTGCTGCTGGGTCTCCTGAGCTCGGACTGAGGTTGACAGCCTTGGAGAGCAGCCTTGCTGCCTTCATGGAACAGCAGCGGGCATTGATCGCCGGTCTCACCGGTGCATCTGCCCCGACCACCGGGACATCGACGTCCAAGTCGACCCCGGAGGCCGATCCGATCCTCTAGTCCATGCAGGCTCGAGTCGATCCTCGGCCACGGTCTCCCTCGGCCTCCCGTTCGGGACCGAGGTCGTCGACGCCGGTACCCTTGGCGTCGGGGCAGAAGGCATCGGTGCCTGCCCGACCGGAGCCACTCGACGACACCTCCGAGGAGTTGGGCTGGGAGATGGAGGACGAAGAGTCACCCAACACCTATCGGACTCGGTTTGTCCCATCGGACTCGCCGGAGTCCGAACCTCGGAGACGATCCCCACCGGAGGATACCTGGTTCTCGGACTTCGTGCGGGATATGGCCAAGGCCTTGGCATTCCCCACAGATCCCGAGGAGGAGCCTCGAGCCGAGGAGCTCGAGGCCCTCCAGTATGACTCTCCCCCGAAGGAGGCCTTTACTGTACCGGTTTCTCCGATGCTGGAGCGGCTGCTCTTACGCATGTGGGAGACCCCGGCCTCGACGCCGGTGTTAAGCAAGCGGGTCGATTCCATCTATCGAGTCCGCAAGAGCCCCGGGTTCCAAAAGGCACAATTACCGCACCACTCCATGGTTGTGGAATCAGCCATGCATCGACTGAAAAGTCAGAAGATACACTCCTCGGTGCCTCCCAGCCGGGAGGCCCGGAACCTGGATGCCCTCGGTAAGAAGTGCTTCCAGGGCTCTATGCTTGCTTGCTGTGTCCAGACATACCCAGCTCTACATGGGCATGTATCTCCGAGACCTGGCAAAGGAGATTGCCGGGTTCTCTGCTGGTCTCTCGGAGGAACCTTTGCAGAGGTTCCAGGCCTTGTCCAGCGGTATTCGAGAGTGCTCGAAGTTTATCTCTCGAGCAGCCTACAATGGCTTCGAGGCTTCGGCCCGAGTAGCCGGGGCCGGCGTCGGTGCCCGCCGACAGGCTTGGCTACAGTCATCCGACCTCGAGCCATGGGTACAGGACAAGTTGGTTGATGTCCCCTGCCGAGGTGAAAACCTCTTTAGCAAGGCCATGGCTTGAAAGGCTGCAGAACGCGAGACCGAGACTCTGACCAGGATTAGGCTGTCCAGGAAAACCTCTGCCCCTTCTCAGAAAAAGAAGGGCTCGGGAAAAAAGACCTTTTAGTAACATAGTAACATAGTAGTTGACGGCAGATAAAGACCAGCATGGTCCATCCAGTCTGCCCAGCAAGATGGCAAGAGTAGGTGCACCTGTCGCTCCGCGCAGGCCATCCCTCCCCATATCCTTGTTCAGGGGTAAACCCACCACTCCATGTAGGACACCCCTATTTGTTGAGACGTTATATGGTTCAGAAGTTAGATGGTACCGTTTATTTTGTTTTTTCCTATTTCTGTAAAGGGATCCTCTGTGTTTGTCCCATGCCTTTTTGAATTCCGTCACCGTGTTCGCCCCTACCACTTCCATCGGGAGGGTATTCCAAGCATCCACCATCCTTTCAGTGAAAAAATATTTCCTGACATTGCCTTTCAATTTACCCCCTTGCAGTTTCATGTTATGCCCTCTAGTTTTACAGGTTCCCCGTCTTTGGAAGAGGTTTGTTTGTTCATCATTTCTCTTTAAGTATTTAAAGGTCTGAATCATATCTCCCCTGTCCCTCCTTTCCTCCAAAGTATACATATTTAGGTCTTCAAGTCTCTTCTTATAAGGCTTCTGATGCAGGCTCCAAATCATTTTGGTCGCCTTCCTCTGAACAGTCTTCAGTCTTTTTACATCCTTTGCAAGATATGGTCTCCAAAACTGAACACAGTATTCCAAGTGAGGCCTCACCAGTGACCTATACAGTGGCATAAGTACCTCTTCTTTTCTGCTGGTAATCCCTCTTTGTATGCAGCCCAACATCCTCCTGGCTTTTGCCACTGCCTTGTTGCACTGTTTTGCCACCTTGAGATCAGCAGAGATGATCACACCAAGGTCTTTTTCCTGAACTGTGCATACCAACCTTTCTCCCCCTATCGCGTACATTTCTCTTGGATTTCTGCTACCCAAGTGCATGACACTGCACTTTTTTGCATTAAATCGTAGTTGCCTAGCTTTAGACCAGTCTTCTAGCTTTTGTAGATCTTTCTTCATGTTAACCACTCCCTCGGGGGAGTCCACTCTGTTGCAAATTTTTGTGTCGTCTGCAAAAAGACAGACTTTTCCATTCAGTCCTTCAGCAATATCACTCACAAATACATTGAACAGTGCCGGGCCCAGGACCGAACCCTGGGGCACCCCGCTAATCACCTTCCTCTCATCCGAGTGAGCTCCATGTACAATCACCTTCTGTCGTCTGTCAGTCAACCAATTTCTAATCCAGTTTACCATCTTGGGACCCATCCCCAAGCTACTGAGTTTGTTGACAAGCCTCCTATGAGGAACAGTATCAAAGGCTTTGCTGAAATCCAGGTAGATGACATCCATCGCATGCCCCTGATCTAGTTCCCTGGTCACGCAGTCAAAGAACTTGATCAGATTTGTTTGGCAAGATCGTCCTTCGGTAAAACCATGTTGCCTCGGGTCTTGCAAGCTGTTGGTTTTCAGAAAGTTCACTATTCGCTCTTTCAGGAGTGCCTCCATTACTTTTCCCGCCACCGAGGTAAGGCTCACGGGCCTGTAGTTTGACACTTCTTCCCTGTCACCACTTTTGTGTAGAGGTACGACATCAGCCATTCTCCAGTCCTGAGGAACCTCTCCTGTTTCCAAGGATCTGTTGAAGACATCCTTTAACGGTCCTGCAAGAACCTCTCTGAGCTCTTTCAGTATCCTGGGATGTATCCCATCCGGTCCCATGGCCTTGTCCACTTTCAGTTTAGCAAGTTGTTCTAACACCTCTTCTTCTGTGAATGGTGTGGTATCTACTTCATTCCCATTTTTATATTTGGGAGTCACAGCTGGTCCATCCCCAGGATCTTCTTTAGTAAACACAGAGCAGAAGTAATTGTTTAGCAATTTTGCTTTTCCAGTGTCACTTTCCACGAGTCCTTTCCCAGCACTTCTGAGTCCTGCAATTCCAACTCTGATCTTTTTCCTTTCCCGAATATACCTGAAGAAATTTTTGTTGCCACCCTTAACATCTTTAGCCATCTTTTCCTCTGCCTTTGATTTTGCTATCCTTATTAGTCTTTTAGACTCTTTGAGTTGGATCCTGTATTCATTTCTGTGTTCTTCTGTCTGCAAGCTTTTGAATTTTGCAAAAGTTGTGTTTTTTGCCTTTATATGAGCAGCCACCCCTTTGGAAAACCAAATAGGTTTCCTTCTCCTCTTGCTTTTATTTACTTTTCTTACATATTTATCTGTTGCTCCTTTTATTGCCTCCTTTAGTTTAGCCCATTGCAATTCCACTTCCTTTATCTCTTCCCACCCCGTCATCTCCTCCTTTACGTACTCTGCCATTTTATTGAAGTCAGTGTATTTGAAGTTTAGGACTCTGAGCTTGCTATGATTGGCCTGTACCATGGCTTTTATTTCAAACCACACCGTGTGATGGTCGCTGTTGCTCACAGGGGCACTCACGCAGACATTTGACACACTATCACCGTTGGTAAGCACTACATCCAGCGTTGATCTTTCCCTGGTTGGTTCCATCACCATTTGTCTAAATAATGCATCTTGGAGATCATCCACAATTTTTTTGCTTCTTTCCAGATGTGCAGAAGGAGTAATCCAATCCACATCAGGTAGATTAAAGTCACCCAATATGATTGCTTCCCCCTTTGATGCTATCATGGCAATATCTATAATCAATTCATTGTCTCTCTGTTCAATTTGAGTCGGAGGTCTATAGACTACAGCAATATGGATGACAGTGCCATCTCCTCTCTCCAATGCAATCCAGAGCGCTTCTTCTTTTCCCCATGTCCCCTGCATTTCAGTAGCTTTAATATTGCTTTTGACATACAAGGCTACTCTTCCTCCTTTTCCATTTTCTCGGTCCCTTCTGAATAGATTATAGCCAGCTATGGCTATATCCCAATCATGTGATTCATTAAACCATGTTTCTGTAATGGCCACAATGTCCAAGTCCGTTTCCACCATTAGGGCTTCCAGGTCTGGAATTTTGTTGGCTAAGCTTCGAGCATTTGTGCTCATTGCTTTCCAGCACTTTCCTGGCTTGTGTGTATTTTGCATTGATTTTGTTCTGCCCACTTCCTCCCACATGTTTTTGATGTGTGGTTTAAAAGTGTGGCTGTTTCTGATGGTTCTGCTTTTGTTGGGGGTGGCATGCAGATGTTGACCTTCCACATCCGTCACCCCCTTTTCCTAGTTTAAATGCATGTCCACATACTGCCTGAATTTTTCACTTAGGATTCTTTTCCCTGCAGAAGAGAGATGTAGTCCATCAGCACAGTATAGTCTCTTGTTGTTCCATCTGTTGTCCCAGTTGCCAATAAATCCGAATCCTTCTTTTCTGCACCAGGTCTGGAGCCATGTATTAAAGCTGTTAATGCGATGCAGTCTTTTTGTCCCCTTACCAAGAACAGGTAGAACCTCTGAGAATGCAACAGTGTTAACAACGTGCTTGAGTTTCTCCCCCAGAGATTGGAAGTCCTTTTGGGCTGTAGAGGCACTGTTCCTAGCCAGGTCGTTTGTGCCTAGGTGGATAATAACATCAAGTTTGGAATGTTCACTTTTTGCACTAAGTAATTCAACAACTTGGTTTGTATTCCTGCTGGCTGAAGAGCCTGGTAGGCACATGACTATCTTCTCTCCTTTGAACTGTGTTCCCAAGTTGGTGCCTCTGATGATGGAATCTCCAAGTAGTAGTAGTTTTCTGTTTGGTGAGGTTTTCTTCATATTTAGTGCTTTAGCAGGGGATTGGGCATTGTCTGACTCATTTGAAGGCCCTTCAGTTTCTTTGAATTGGGCATCCTCATTAGCCAAGGCAGAGAAGGCATTGTGCAGGGATATCTCTTTTACCAGAGGAAGTCATCTGCCTATAAACAATACCCTCATTATCAGGCCTCTGCAGCTCCCCAACAGGGTCAGCAGGCCAAGGGGCAGGGTCATGGGCCCCGTAGGCAGAAGGCCCCCAAGCCACCAACACCGGCCCCTGCTCAGCAGGGTGGGGGTTTTTGACTCAGAAAGCATAGTCTCTTCTCAGCTGGCTTCTATCAGCACAGGAGGCCGGCTGGCCCACTTTGCCCACAGGTGGTCAGCCGTCACATCAGATACCTGGGTGCTTCATATAGTCCAAAAGGGCTATCTTCTCCATTTTCACCAGGTACCTCCCTCCTATTTTCCAGGGGAGCCTCCAAGACTCCCTTTGCACAGGGACCTACTCCTTCAGGAGTTAGCAAGTCTACTAAAGGAACAGGCTATGGAACCGGTGCCCCACCACCTGAGAGGTCACGGCTTTTATTCCAGGTACTTTCTGGTACCAAAAAGGACAGGAGGCCTCAGACCCATCCTAGACTTGCGCAACCTCAACAAGTTCCTGGAGAGGGAGAAGTTCAAGATGCTTACCCTTGGAATCCTGCTGCCCTACCTCCAGCAGGGAGATTGGCTATGCTCCTTGGATCTAAAGGATGCTTATACTCACATCCTTATTCATCCAGACCACAGACAATATCTCAGGTTTGTTGTGGGAGGAAACCACTATCAGTACAGAGTACTACCCTTTGGCCTGACCTCTGCTCCCAGGGTGTTCACCAAGTGCCTGGCAGTGGTGGCGGCCTACCTAAGGCTTCAAGGTCTTTTTGTGTTTCCATACCTCGACGACTGGCTCATAAGGGGCCAGTCTTCCCAGGAGGCCAGTCAAGCCACCCTTCGCACTGTGGCTCTGCTTCAGCACTTGGGGTTTGTCATAAACTTTGCAAAGTCCACTTTGCTCCTGTCCCAGAACTTAGAATTCATAGGAGCAAGACTGGACACTCTTCAGGTGAAGGCTTTTCTGCCCATGGACAGAGCCCACAGGCTGATGGATCTAGCCAGGCAGTTTCACAGCAATTCCCTGGTCTCTGCCAGGCAATTCCTGAGACTTCCCGGCCATATGGCTTCCACGGTTCATGTAACCCCCAATGCCCGCCTGCACATGCGGCCTGCTCAGTGGAGCCTTCGAACTCAGTGGCATCAAGCCACAGGGAGCCTAGCGGACTCAGTAAGAATATCAGACCCGCTCGTCTCCTCTCTGCAATGGTGGCTTTATCTTCCTAATCTGGTACTCGGAGTGGTTTTTCAATCCCCTCCGCATTCTCAAGTGCTGACGACAGATACTTCTCTTCTAGGTTGGGGAGCACATTGCCAAGGGACGTGTACTCAGGGCCTCTGGACCCCTTGGGAAGCTGCTCAACAGATAAACTTCCTGGAGCTACGGGCGATACGCCTAGCTCTGAGAGCCTTCTCCCACCTCACCTCTCAACAGTCTGTACTAGTCCAGACGGACAATCAAGTTGCCATGTTCTTCGTGAACAAACAAGGAGGCACAGGCTCCTTCCTTCTGTGTCAGGAGGCACAACGGCTGTGCTCTTGGGCTGTCACTCACGGAATCCTCCTCAAGGCTGTCTACCTCCCAGGTCAAGAAAATTACCTGGCGGACAGACTGAGCAGGATCCTGCAACCACACGAATGGAGATTGAACCCGTTGGTGGTTCAGCGGATCTTTCTCAGGTGGGGCCTCCCCACCATGGATCTTTTCGCCAGTCCTCTGAACTGGCAACTCCCGAGATTCTGCTCCAGACAACCGCATCCTCTCAGAGTAGCAGCGGATGCGTTTCTAATCTCGTGGTCCACAGGCCTACTGTATGCGTTTCCTCCCACGCCACTAGTGTCCAGAACACTATTCAAAGTCCTCAAGGACGGGGCCTCAGTGATCCTGATAGCCCCCAGGTGGCCGAGGCAACTGTGGTTCCCGCTTCTGCTGCATCTGGCGGTGGACACTCCTCTTCCTCTGGGGTTTCAGCACGATCTCCTGTCTCAGGAACAGGGGACTCTCTTTCACCCCAACCTCCAGTCCCTTCATCTGATGCCCTGGCTGCTGAAAGGGTAGTTCTGTCTCCCCTACTACTGCCTAGAGAGGTGGAAGACGTAGTCTTAGCCTCTAGAAGGCAATCCACCCGGAAATCCTACGCTCTTAAGTGGCGTAGATTCTCCGCTTGGTGTGCTCAGCACAGCGAGAATCCCTTCTCGTGCTTGGTAGCGGTAGTATTGCAATATTTGCTTTACCTCTCCAATCTAGGCCTTAAGTCCAATTCTGTCAGAGTTCACCTCAGTGCTCTCTCAGCGCACCACTCGCCGGTGGACGGGAGGCCTCTTTCCAACCACCCTTTGGTGGCTCGTTTCCTCAGAGGCCTCCTCCTGCTTAAGCCTCCTCTACGTCCACCGGCCCCTGAGTGGGATTTAAATGTGGTCTTACAGCAGATTACTTGTCCGCCATTTGAGCCTATGGCTACCTGTTCTCTCCGTTTTCTCTCCTGGAAAACTTTGTTTCTGGTAGCTCTTACCTCTGCTAGGCGAGTAAGTGAACTTCAGGCGCTAGTGTCTGATCCCCCTTACACTAGCTTCTACAGGAATAGGGTAGTCTTACGGACTCACCCTAAGTTTATCCCTAAGGTTGTCTCCTCTTTCCACCTCAGTCAGGAGGTATTTCTTCCGACTTTCTTTTCCAGGCCGCATGCCAGCCGGGCTGAGATGCTCCTGCATACCCTGGACTGTAGGAGGGCGTTGTCCTTCTACCTTGACTGTACGCGGGAGCACCGGAGGGCTGTGCAGCTCTTCGTTTCTTTTGACCCCAATAAGTTGGGGTTACCTGTCTCCAAGCGTACTTTGTCCATATGGGTCGCTGACTGTATCGCCTGGGCTTATGGGGCAGCCGGCCTCTCGTTGGAGGGTCGAGTCACGGCTCATCGTGTCAGTGCGAAGGCCGCGTCAGTGGCTCATCTCCACTCTGTTCCGTTGGCAGACATCTGCCGGGCCGCTACTTGGTCTTCAAGCCAGACTTTTGTGACCCATTACTGCCTTGAGAGGGAGTCCCGCAGGGACAGTGCTTTTGGACAGGCAGTACTCCATAATCTCTTTGGGGTTTAGGCAACTCCTACCCTCTGGCCCTGGTGTTGGGCTACCGGTCGGGGGCGTTCTCAGAGAAGATTCCTTCCTTACGTGCTGCCGAGCTAGAGGGAGCTCATTTTTTCGGCTTGAGGTCTCCGGTAGCCTTAAGCTGGAGATTCCCATATGTGAGGACTAACTTCCTGCTTGGTTCTGGAGAAAGAGTAGTTACTCACCTGTAACAGGTGTTCTCCAGGAGCAGCAGGAATCAGTCCTCACAACCCTCCCTTCTCCCCTTGGAGTTGCAGTCATATGATTTATTTTGCTAATTTTTTGCTGTCTTTTAGCTATGTCATCAGACTGAGCAAGATGGCACCCTTGGGCGGGAAGGGGACCGCGCATGCGCGCTGCAATTCCCAAAGGCTTTCTTTGAAAGCTGGGGAAATGCTCCGCACGAGGGCTCCGTCGGCGCCGACGTCACCCATATGTGAGGACTGATTCCTGCTGCTCCTGGAGAACACCTGTTACAGGTGATTAACTACTCTACTCTTTCAGACCGACAATCATGTCACAGTGTACTACATAAACAAGCAAGGGGGCATGGGGTCGAATCTCCTATGCTGGAAGGCAGTCTGGTTGTGGGAATTTTGCCATCGCTCGTGGTATGGATTTAAGGACCATATATCTGCCAGAGAAACAGAATGACCTGACAGACCAGCTGAGTCATGTCCTACAGCTGCATGAGTGGACTCTGGACAGTGATTTCATGGCCCAGATCTTTTGGAAGTTGGGTACCCCCTTAATAGAATTTTCACCAATCAGCACAATGCCTAAGTGGATCAGTTCTGCTCCAGGGTCACCTTGCACAGCAGGTTGGCTCCAGATGCTGCTTCTTGCACTGGGGAGAAGGCCTGCTATATGCATATCCTTCCATACCTCTCATAGCGAAGACCCTGCTGAAACTCCATACAGAGACGGCGGTCAATGATCCTCATACCGTATTGGCCCAAGTAGCCGTAGTTTCCCCTTCTTCAACTCTCATAGTGGGGGAACCTCTGTGGTTGGGCTCTGCCCTAGACCTTATATCCCAGGAGGCTGCTGCACCCAAACGTCAGATCCTTGGCCCTCACTGCATGGATATTAAGAGGCTAGTCCTGTCGAAGCTCAATCTTCCCGATGGTGTGAAAGACCACCTGTTGGCCTCGAGAAGGGCCTCAACGAGTAGGTCTTATGCTTTCAATGGAGGAGATTTGCTTCCTGGTGTACAGCACACCATTAACAGACTTCTTGAGAACTTTTTACGTCTCTCGGCGTTGTGTCTCAAGTCCAACACTGTCAGAGGCAACCTCAGCGCGATTGGGGCCTACCATCGTGGTTGGGAGGGGATGTGCATATCTTCTCAGCCATTAGTGGTTCGCTTCATGCGAGACTTGCTCCTCTTGAGATCTCCCTTCAAGGTTCTGGCTGTGGCTTGGGACCTCAATATGGTTCTGGCGCAGCTCATGTTAGCTCCTTTTGAGCCGCTCGACTCCTGCTCTTTGAATTTCTTGACCTGGAATATCTTACTCCTGCTGGTAGTTACCTCAGCATGCTGTGTTGGCGAGCTCCAGGCTCTAGTGGCTCATCCACCATACCCCAAGTTCCATCATAACAGAGTGGTCCTGCGTGCACTCATCCTCTATTCCTCCCAAAAGTGGTATCTGCTTTCCACCTCAATCAGTCAATCGTTCTGCCAACTTTCTGAGGTTATGCCCATCGAGGGGAAGCGGCGCTGCACATGCTGGACTGCAAGCGAACCTTGGCCTTCTACCTAGAGCAATTGAAGGTCTACCGAAAGTCCATCCAGCTGTTTGTCTCTTTTGACCCCAGCAAGCTAGGGGCTGCCGTTTCTAAACGCACTCCATTCGCTGGCAGACTGCATCTCTTTTGCTTATGCCCAGGCTGGCCTGAACCTGCAGTTCACAATGTCAGAGCCATGGTTGCGTTGGTAGCCAACTTTTCCTCGGTCTCCATGGAAGAGATCTGCAGGGCTGCAGCATGCTCCTCTGTCTACACATTCACATCTCACTAGCTGCTTCTCAAATTCTCTTTGCCTGCCTTATCAATGCCTTGCATCCAACTTGCCAGTGCTTATGTTACCATTTTTTTTCATTTGGCTCCTTTTTCCATTTCCTGAAAGATGGGTTTTTTTGTAGTCACCTCTCTGATCTCACCTTTAAAACATTCTGACAGTTTTTTGGACTTCTTTCCAGTTTTCTTAAAGCGTGTAATACACCTGGTCTGGGCTTCCAAGAATTTTGAAGAATACCCATGCTTGATGTAAATCTTTAACCTTTGCAATTGCTCCTTTTAGGTTTTTCTTAACTGTTTTCCTCATTTTATCATAGTCTCCCTTTCGAAAGTTAAAAGGTAGTACTGTGGATTTCCTTACTATCCCTCCTTCACTAATTAAATCAAACGCGATCATGCTATGATCACCATTGCCAAGTGGCCCCAACACCCTTATCTCCTGAACCAGATCTGGTGTTCCACTAAGGACTAGGTCCAATATGGCTTCCCTTCTGGTCGGTTCATGAACCAGCTGCTCTGAGAAGCAGTCATTTATTTCATCTAGAAACTTTATCTCCCTAGCATGTCCTGTCATGACACTAGCCCAGTCGATACCAGGGTAATTGAAATCACTCATTATTATTACTGTACTGTAACTTTTGTTAGCTTCCCTGATTTCTTTGAGCATTTCATCATCCATTTGTTCACTCTGGCCAGGCAGTTGATAGTACACCTCCCACTGCCATCGCTTTCCCCTTCCTTTTTTTCCATGGAATTTCAATCCATGGAGATTCTACAGTGAATTTTGTTTCTTGCAAAACTTTAATCCTTTCTGACTCAATGTTCTCTCTAACATAGAGTGCAACCCCACCACCAATTTGATCTGCTCTATCATTACGATACTGTGATACCTAGGTCCAAACTATATCCCACTGGTTGAACTCCTTCTACCATGTCTCTGAGATGCCAATCATATCTAACCTCTCATTTAGTGCTATATACTCTAACTCTCTCATCTAATTTTTTAGACTTCTGGAATTTGCATGCAAGCATGTTAGAGCTGTATTTTATTCATATTAATCTGGCTATTGGTAGGCGGGGTAATTTGGAATCTTTAAGCTCTGCTCTTTACTGAAGGGCATTTGGGCTACTTTAGTCTTTCTTGGAACCTCTCTGCTGATATGCCCTATCTTCAGTCTTTTGCTAGTATTCTTCAAGGATACATTGTTCTGAGCCATGCCCTCCTGGGCGACTGTCTGCTTTCCCCTATTATCTAGTTTAAAAGATGCTCTATCTTTTTTTTTAAAGGTTAATGCCGGCAGCCTGGTTCCATCCAGGTTAAGGTGGAGCCCATTCCTTCGAAAATGCCCTCCTTTCCCTAGAATGTTCCCCATTTCCTAGCAAATCCTTAACCCTCTTCCTTGCACCATCATCTCATCCAAACATTGAGACTCCGGAGCTCTGCCTGCATTTTGGGTCCTGCACGTGGAATGGGAAGCATTTCGGAGAACGCTACCCTGAAAGTTCTGGATTTCAGCTTCCTACCTAAAAGCCTAAATTTAGTCTCCACAACCTTCCTCCCACATTTTCCTATATCATTGGTATTGACATGTACCAAGACAGCAGACTCCTCAGCAGCACTATCTAAGACCTTGTCTAGGTGCCGCGTGAGGTCCGCTACTTTCGCACCAGGCAGTCATGTTACCAGACGATCCTCATGTCCACCAGCTACCCAGCTATCTACATGCCTAATGATAGAATCACTAACTATAATGGCTGTCCTAACCCTTTGCTTGTGGGCACATGGTCCTTGAGAAACCTTATCTGTGCTGGAGGACAGGTCCTAGCTACGGATCACATCCTGCCACACCAGGGTGATGCTCTCCTTTCATGTGACCTCTCTCCTCCATGGCAACAGGGATGCTGCCAAACTGGAGGTGGGACTTCAGTACTTCATTCCTGTAGGTATCGTCTGTGTACCTCTCTGTCTTCCTTATGTCCTCCAAGTCCTTTACTCCAGTCTCCAGAGATAGGACTCGTTCCCTGAGAGCAGAGAGTTCCTTGCACTTAGTGCACACGTTCATCCGCTCACCAACTGGGAGAAAATCATACATGTGATGCTCAATGCAAAAACTGAAAAACACCTGTCCTAGGCTTGTGGGAACTCAAGGGGTTCCTGATGAGGGAGAAGTTCAATATGCTCTCCTTTGGAACATTGCTGCCACACCTCCATCTGGGAAACTGGCTATGCTTATTGGACTTAAAGGCTGTGTACACTCAATCCTCATCTACCCCCTCCACAGACAGTATCTCTCCTTCGTGGTGGGAAACAATTATTATCAGTACAGGGTGCTTGCCTTCAGGCTGGCTGTTGCCCCATGGGTATTCACTAAGTGCCTGGCTGTAGTCTCTGCCCACCTCAGGCTCCAGGAGTTCTTTGTCTTCCCCTTCCTGGATGACTGGCTAGTAAAGGGAAGCAACGCCACTGAAGTACAACAGGCGACAGGCCGCACTATCCTCGTCCTAGAGCACTTGGGGTTTTTAGTCAACTACCCAATCTCCAGGCAACTCAAGAGCTGGAGTTAATAGAGGCACAGCTGGACACTGTCCTGGCCAAGGCTTTTCTTCCAAAGGATAGGGCCCTGTGCCTCCGGATGCTCATAGAGGACATCCAGTATCGTCATGCGGCGTCAGTCCACCATATGCTTCACCTACTGGGAGGCATGTGTGTCAGTGGTGCACGTCACTCCGGATGCTCGCTTGCAGACAGCACAGTTGGCCCTCCGTCTCAGTGCTCCCAGGCCACAGGGTACCTGCAAGAGAGGGTGACTTGTCACCTGTCTCCTGGCTGACACCTTTTGGCAACACCTCCCACACCTACTGGCAGGGACCCCCGCACCTCAGAGGATCCTCATGACGGATGTCTCCAAACTGGGGTGGGGCTCATTGCGACGACCTCTGCACTTAGGGCAGTTGGTCGCCGACAGAGAGCCTCCAGCAAATCAATCTGTTGGAGCTCTGTGCTGTGGCCTTAGCCTTCCAGGTTTTTTTCCACCACCTTTGAAACCAAGCGGTACTGGTCCAGGCCGACAATCAGGTGGTGATGTTTTACATCAACAAGCCACGAGGCATGTGATTGTCCATTCTTTGCCAGGAAGCTGTGAGTATCTGCTCATCTCCAGGAACAAGCAGGAATGAGTCTTCACATATGGGTATCGTCGGTATCGACGGAGCCTGCGCGAGAATGCTCCCCAGCATCCAATAAGAAAGCTTTTGGGAGCATCCCACAGCGCCTTCACGCTGCCTTCCCGCCTTTCCCAACCGCCTCTCTCCAGTTCTTCTTTTCCGCGGAGCCAGCAGGTCGTGTTCCTGTCACCGCAGAAGAAGTTCTTTATTTTTTTCTTTATTTTTCTGTGTCGCGTCTGCCTTCTTTGACGTCAGACCGGTACCGCCGGTCTTTTCTTTCTTTAAAAAACAAAACAAAAAACTTTTCTTTCTTCAACTGTGCATTTTCAGTTTGGGCCTTAGGCCTGAACATTTTTCTCCTCATGGAGAATCCTGCTTCCGGGTTCAAAAAGTGCACGAAATGTGGCGGTACTATTTCTGTCACTGACACCCATGATTGGTGTCTAAAATGTTTGGGTCCTGACCATTCCATCACGGATTGTGTGTCCTGTACCATGATGTCTAAAAGAGGTCGGCAGAACCGAGCAGCCAAGCTCAGTACCCTGTTTCCCTCTGATGCAGCCTCGGTGGCATCGACGTCTTCCAGGGCTGCTTCTTCCTCCCATGGATCTCACGTAACCAAACATAAATCTAGCCGGTCCTCGAAGGGCAAATCTCTCTCTAAGCATCGAGATGCCTCCGGCCTTGTCCTCGAGGATTCCGCACCGGCAAAATTACCCCGGCGGGAAGTTACGGCTTCCAAAGCATTATCTATGGGGTCACAGGTTGACATCGATGGCTCGGCCTCGACCGATCACCTGTTGCCGTGTTCTGGGGTACCGGTGGCCTCCACTGGTACCAACATCCAGACTCTGGTGGCGTCGATGGATCAGAAGATTCTATCCATGCAGCGCACCCTAACGGCGTTTATGCAGGCTTCGACGCCTCCAGTACCGCAACAATCTCCGTTGCCGGTACCAACTCTGGCACCAGCATCGTTCCCGGTGCCGGTACCGATTGCATCGACATCGGCCTCGGTGTCGACTGCAACGGTACCCTGTCCTATGATGCCCATCGGTACTGAACCGGTACTGCTTACTCCCGATGTCGATCCCACTCGGTACGCGTATCAGGCTTTACAGGAGCATCCGGACAGGCGATACTTCGATTCCTCCGAAGACTCTGATGAGTCGGAGGCTTCTGTCGAGGCACCGGTACTTCTTCCTCAGGAGCCTGCTTCTCCAAAACGAAGATTGTCTCCTCCAGAAGACTTGTCTTTTCAAGACTTCATTAGGGAAGTGACTAGGGGTCTCTCCATTACAGTGGCCCCTGAGTCAGAGCCTAGAGCCAAGCAATTAGATATTTTGCAATATCCTAAGGCTCCTAAAGAAGCAGCTACCTTACCTATTCATGAGATTCTTTATGATCTCATGGTGAGCATGTGCGAGACTCCTCTTACCACCTCTCCTCATTCTCGTAGGTTAGACACCATGTACCGTGTCCCTCCTTGTCCTGGCTTTCATAAGTCTCAGCTTCCTCACCACTCTATTGTGGTAGAGTCTGCCATGAGGAAAATAAAGAGTGCAAAGAGACACTCATCTAATCCTCCAGGACGTGAATGCAGGCCCCTTGATGCTTTTGGCCGAAGGGTTTTCCAAGCTAATATGCTTGCTGCCAGAATCAACTCCTATAGTCTCTATATGGGGATGTTTCTAAAAGAAGTCACAGATCATCTGCAGACTTTAGCTCCTTTTATTTCAGAAGATAAAAGGCAGGAATTTCTCACTTGGCTTAAACATGCCCAAGATGTTTCCAAATTTTCCAACCGTGCAGCCTTTGACTCTTTTGAGTGTGTAAGCAGAGCATCGGCTATTGCCATAGGTGCACGCAGAATTGCTTGGTTACAAGCTTCTGATTTGGAACTCTGGGTCCAAGATGAACTAGGAAATCTTCCTTGTACAGGTGAAAACCTTTTTGGCAGGGATTGGCAAGCAAAGGCCATTCAAATGGATGCTGAGAACTCTGCTTTGGATCGACTTTCAAAGACTACCTCTGCTCCTGTTAAGAAAAGATTGTTCAAAAAGACACCTTTTTCTAAAAAGGGAAGATATCATCCTGCTTATGGTCAGCAGGCATCTTCTGCAGGTCGTTTTGCTGCAAAGCGTCAGCAACCACCTAAACAGACAAAGTCAAAGGCTGCCAGGCCTACCACGACCCAGCAGCCTCAGCCTCCTCAGGGCCTTTGACTTGCAACTAGAGAACTTAGCCTTTCTAGCTCTGGAAGAACCAGAGCCCCTCACCATTCCAGGAAGGTTGGCTTACTTTGCTCCCAGATGGGAGCAAATCACAGCAGAGCAATGGACCCTCTCCATTATAAGGGAGGGGTACAAGCTTCATTTCTTAAACCTTCCTCCCCACACCATGGTGAAACAGTTAAATTCTCCAACATCTCTCCTCAACCTTCTGGGTCCGGAGATTGTGCTACCCTTCTTTCCCAAGGGGCAATAGAAGAAGTACCTCTTCTTCAACAGGGCTCAGGGTTCTACTCCCCTTATTTTCTTATTCCAAAGAAAACAGGGGGCTACAAACCCTTATTAGATCTCAGAGAATTGAACAAGTTTCTATTCAAAGAGAAATTCAAGATGATTTCTCTCGGTACTCTGCTGCCATACCTTCAGAGTCAGGATTGGCTTTGTTCTCTGGATCTCAAGGATGCGTACACCCATGTCCTCATCCATCCAACACACAGGAGGTTCCTTTGGTTCCTTTTTCAAGGAAAGCACTACCAATACAGGGTGCTTCCTTTCGGTCTGGCCTCTGCACCAAGGGTGTTCACGAAATGCACGGCAGTAGTAGCTGCATTTCTACGCACTCTAGGAATATTCGTTTTCCCATATCTGGACGACTGGCTCATTCGAGCTCCATCCCAGTCAGAGGCCCTGATTTGTCTAACCTGCACAATGCGTATCCTTCAGTATTTGGGACTGGTAATAAATATCCCAAAATCCCATCTCACCCCTACTCAGTCTCTGGAGTTTATAGGGGCCTTGCTGGATGCCACAACTGCAAGGGCCTATCTCCCTCAGGCCCATTGCCTACGCTTGGTGCAGTTAGCCTCCCAGATGCAGTTAAAGTCCCATTTAACTGCTCGAGAAATGGTACAACTATTAGGCCACATGGCATCCACCGTGCATGTGGTTCCATATGCTCGCCTTCACATGAGGGCAGCTCAATGGACTTTGTCCACCCAATGGACTCAGTCATCAGGTTGCCTGTCAGACAAAATAGCAAACTTCAGTCGCCTATTTTGGTCTCTCCAGTGGTGGAAGTCCCCTCCAAATCTGTTGCTAGGGTCCCCTTTTCAGCAGTCGCTACCCCAAGCAACTCTGACAACAGATGCTTCTCCAATGGGTTGGGGAGCTCATCTGCAGGATCTCTCCACCCAGGGCATCTGGTCTCCACAGGAGACTTCTCTGCATATCAATCTCTTGGAACTCAGAGCAATATTCTTAGCTCTCAGAGTGTTCCATTCCCTGCTCAGCTACAGGACAGTCCTCATCCATACGGACAACCAAGTAGCCATGTTCTATGTAAACAAGCAGGGCGGGACTGGCTCTCTGTCACTTTGCAACGAAGCTTTGCGACTGTGGGCCTTCGTCAGAGAGCATCACATCCATCTTCTGGCAGTATATCTTCCAGGCGTTCAAAACTCTTGGGCGGACAGACTCAGTCGAGTTCTGCTTCCACACGAGTGGTCCCTCCACATGGACCAGGTAGCCAGAATTTTTCGAATTTGGGGAACCCCAGATATAGACCTCTTTGCAAGTCTGTGGAATGCCAAACTTCCCCGGTTCTGTTCCAGAATTCCGTGTCAGGGAGTTCAGGCCAAGGATGTCTTCCTCTTTCACTGGGGGTCAAGACTTCCTTTATGCCTTTCCACCAATTCCCCTAATTCCCAAAACACTATTCAAGCTTCATAGAGATCGAAGGACCATGATCCTCATAGCACCACATTGGCTAAGCCAAGTGTGGTACCCTCTACTTCTGCATCTCTCTCAAGCTCCTTCCCTGGACTTGGGCTCTGCACCAGACCTTCTGTCCCAGGAAGAGGGAACATTGTGGCATCCAAACCCCCCAGTCGCTCCATCTCAGGGCTTGGTTGCTGAGGGCCTAGACCTTCAAGATTTTCATCTCTCTCAGCAAGTCAGAGATGTTATTCATGCCTCTAGAAAGCCTTCTACTAGACGTTCCTATGCTTTCAAATGGAAAAGATTTACCATTTGGTGTTCAGGGAAGGGTCTAAACCCTCTTGCAATACCTCTGAATTCTCTACTAGAGTATCTCCTGCATCTATCCCATGCAGGTCTGAAAACAAATTCAGTAAGATTCCATTTGAGTGCTATTGCAGCGTCCCTCAAGCCTCTCAATGGACAACCTATTTCCTCTCATCCTCTTATAGCAAGATTCATGAGAGGCCTTCTTTTAACTAAACCTCCCATTAGACCACTTCCAGTGGCATGGGACTTAAACCTGGTTCTTGGCCAGCTTATGAAGCCACCCTTTGAACCTTTAGCCACCACCTCCTTGAAATTTCTTTCTTGGAAAGTTGTTTTTCTCATTGCAGTCACCGCAGCACGCCGCATCAGTGAGTTGCAAGCTTTGGTGGCTAATCCACCTTATACAAGGTTCCATCATGATAAGGTAGTCCTCAGGACCAATCCACACTTTATGCCTAAAGTGGTCTCGCCTTTTCATCTGAACCAAGAGGTATATTTACCTGTCTTTTTTCCAGGACCTCATGCATCAAGTGCAGAGAGGAATCTTCATACCTTGGATTGTAAGAGAGCTCTCGCTTTTTACTTACAAAGAACACAGCAACATAGGAAGTCTGCTCAACTCTTTGTTGCTTTTGATCCTTCTCATTTAGGACTTCCAGTCTCTAAGAGAACACTGTCCAACTGGATTGCTCAGTGTATTTCTTTCTCCTACCAGAGTAGGAACATTTCTCTTGAGGGCCATGTCACAGCTCACAATGTGAGAGCCATGGCAGCCTCAATGGCTCATCTAAACTCTGTGTCCATCGACCAAATCTGTCGAGCGGCCACCAGGGACTCGGTTCATACCTTTACAGCCCATTACTGTTTGCACAAGGACTCCTGCCGGGATGCCTCGTTTGGTCAGGCTGTTCTCAAACACCTGTTCCATTCCTAATCAACTCCTACCCACCTACCCTGGTTGGATGTCAGAGATCCATGGGGGGAGGTAGAGTCCTTTTCAAGGACACACAACCTGGGGTCTTCCCCTGGCATCTGCAGCTAGGGAGTCCCCATATGTGAAGACTCATTCCTGCTTGTTCCTGGAGATAGCACAGTTTCTTACCTGTAACAGGTGATCTCTGGGAACAGCAGGAATAAGTCTATACAACCCACCCTCCTCCCCTAGGAGTTGTATCTCTCTATCTATCTTTCCTTTCCTCTCTCTCTCTTTGTCTCAGCTTTAAAACTCGAACTTGAGAGAGGCGGTTGGGAAAGGCGGGAAGGCAGCGCGCAGGCGCTGTGGGATGCTCCCAAAAGCTTTCTTATTGGACGCTGGGGAGCGTTCCCACGCAGGCTCCGTCGGTACCGACGATACCCATATGTGAAGACTTATTCCTGCTGTTCCCAGAGATCACCTGTTACAGGTAAGTAACTGTGCTTTATGCCAGCAGTAACAGATGCTCCTGAGGGCAGTATACCTCCAGGGCCAGGACAATGTACTGGCGGACCAGCTCTGCTGGGTCCTCCTGCACTAGTGGAGGCTTGACCTCAGGGTAGGCGACTGGCTATTCTGGTGCTGGGGGTTCTCACTGATGGTTCTCTTTGCCAGCCGAGCCAATGCCCAGCTTCCTCACTTCTGTTCCCGGCAGCCGCACTCCTCCAGGGTGGCAGCGGAAGCATTCTTGATCTCATGGACGGAGGGCTGCCTCTATGCCTTCCTGCCCCCACCCCTGATTTCCAAGACCCTCTTCAAGGTCTAGTGTTACAGGACCACGGCAATCCTGGTAGCTCCATGGTGGGCCTTACAGCCATGGTTTCCCCTGCTTCCCTGCCTGTCACGGTGTCCCCGGTTCCCCTGGCATGCGACCCAGGCCTTCTCACGCGGGAAGAAGCCGCTCTCCTGCACCCGAACCTAGGGTCCCTGACACTCTCGTCCTGGCTGTTGAACGGGTAGCCCTGGCTCCCTTCTGTCTCTCTACCGAGGTAGAGGAGGTGCTTCTAGCGTCCCGCAAGACTTACACCCACCAAGCGTATGCCTTCAAGTGGCATAGGTTCTCCATCTGGTGCACAGAGGAGCAGATCAACACCACCTGCTCTTTTCAGCTAGTGCTGCAGTATCTGCTTCACCTGTCTCAGGCATGCTTGAAATCTCAGGGTGCACGTTAATGCACTGGCGGCGCACCATCATCTAATCATGGGCAAATCCCTCTCTTCTCAACTACTCGAAGCCTCCCATCCGTCCTTCTGCAGCGGAGTCGGACTTCACCGTTGTTCTCTCAAAGCTTACCAAGCCACTGTTTGAGCTGCTCTCCTCCTGTAACCTTACGTATCTCACTTGGACGGTGGTGTCCCTCTTGATGCTCACTTTGGCTCATCGAGTCAACGAGTTTCAGGCGTTAGTGGTGGACTCACCGTACACTAGGTTCTATAGGAACAGGGTCTTTCTTCGTACACACCCCAAGTTCCTGCCCAAGGTGGTGTCTCTGTTCCACCTCAACCAGAAGGTGGTACGTCTGTCTTCCTGCATCCCTATGCCAGTAGGGCGGAGGCCGTTCTCCACACATTGGACTGTAACGGGCACTATCCTTCTTCCTGCAGCTCACCCAGGGCCACTGCTGAGCTTCTCAGCTCTTTGTCTCCTTTGACCCAAGTCGGTTGGGGTAGTGGTCTCTAAAAGCACCCTGTCCACTTGGGTAGTGGACTGCATCACATTTGTCTACAAGCAGGCTGGTCTCTTGCTGGAGTGCCATGTTAACGGCAAACAGCATCCGGGTTATGGTGGCAAAAGTGGTGAATCTGCGTTCCGTTCCCTTGTCAGAAATCTTCCATCTGCCTCTTTGTCATCAATCATACCTTTGCAGCTTATTACTGCCTAGAGAGGGAGTTCCATCAGGACAGTGCCTTCAGCTAGGCAGTTCGGGGTGTAGGCAACTCCTTCCCTGCAGCCCTTTCTATGTTTGGGCTACCGGTGAACTGGTTCCTCATTGGACACTTGAGTCACTCTGGGTATGTTGTCTTCTGACTCAGTTGCTGCTGCTCACAGCTCTCCCTTTTTTCGTCACCCGTGGATTCTTACAGGATTTTTTCAGTAGCCTGTAGCTGGGGAATCCCATATGTGAGGACTGACTTCCTGCTTGTTCCCTGAGAAAGCGTAGTTCTCCAGGACCAAGCAGGAAGTCAGTCCTCACATATGGGTGACGTTGGCACCGACGGAGCCCTCGCGGAGCAATTTTCCCCAGCTTTCAAAGAAAGCCTTTGGGAATTGCAGCGCGCATGCGCTGTCCCCTTCCCGCCCAAGGGTGCCATCTTAGCCAGTCTTCTTTTTTCCGCGGAGCCCTATAGACGTGGTCTTCTTGTCCCCGCAGAAAAAGTTGATTTTCGTCGTTTATTTTCTCTTTTTTCTTCGGTTCGACGCCGGTCTCTTTCCTGCCCGGACTCGCGATGCCGTTGCGAGTCCTTCTCTTATTTTTCGGTTTTTCTGATTTTTCTTGTCAGTTTCGTTTTTCGGTTTTTCGCTGGCAGCCCGGTCCTTTGACCTTGCAGGGACCCTTTTTCCCCCGATGGCTGCCAGTGGCTTCAAAAGGTGTGTTCAGTGTGACAGAAATATGTCACTCACTGACACACACGATCATTGCCTCCGCTGCCTCGGCCCAGATCACGAGGAACTGATCTGTGGGGCCTGCAGCAAAATGTCCTCCAAAGCTTTACGGAGTCGGCGGCATCAGCGGGAAAGAATCTTCGCAGATCCCACCCGTACCCGGACCTCGTCAGAGGCCTCGGCGTCCAGAGGCTCCAGCTCTGAACATCGCCGGAGTTCCTCCGACAGAGGTTCTCCCTCCGGGGATCATCATCGGAAGGCGAAACCCGCGAGGGCGGCGTCGGTGGATGCTCCTGGTTCCGCGAGGGCCAGGTCGCATAGCCCCGATAGCCGTCCCGGGTCTTTGGAGCAGGAACGTCTCACGAAGCGACCTCGTTTGGAATCGGAATTGCCTGCTCGGGTAAGTCCTGTAGTCCTCCTGGACTCGCCTCCGAGGGGTCCGACGTCGCGCCCGACGCCGTCGGGGCCCGAGTCGGGGACTGCTGGGTCACCTGAGGTCGGACTCAGGTTGACGGCCTTGGAGAGCAGCCTGGCTGCCTTCATGGACCAGCAGCGGGCACTGATCGCTAGCCTCGCTGGCGCCTCTGCCCTGGCCGCCGGGACGTCGACGTCTAAGTCGACCCCGGAGACCGAGCCGATCCTCGAGTCCATGCGGGCTCGAGTCGATCCTCGGTCGAGGTCTCCCTCGGCCTCCCGTTCGGGACCGAGGTGGTCGACGCCGACGCCTCCGCCCTCCCGAACCGACCCCACCGATTCCTCCTCGGAGTCGGCCTGGGAATCTGAAGTGGAAGAGTCACCTGATTCTTTTCGGACTCGGTGTGTCCCCTCGGACTCCCCTGAGTCCGAACCTCGGAAACAGTCCCCCCCGGAGGATGCCCGTTTCTCGGACTTCGTCAGGGATATGGCCAAGGCTTTGGCCTTCCCTGCGGATCCCGAGGAGGAGCCTCGAGCCGAAGAGCTCGACGCCCTTCAGTACGACTCTCCAGCAAAGGAGCACTTTACTGTACCGGTTCCTCCCATGCTGGAACGACTACTCTTCCGCATGTGGGAGAGTCCGGCATCGTCGCCGGTATTAAGCAAGCGGGTCGATTCCATCTATCGAGTCCGCAAGAGCCCTGGCTTCCAGAAAGCACAGCTACCGCACCATTCCATGGTGGTGGAATCGGCCATGCATAGGCTCAAGAGCCAGAAGATGCACTCCTCGGTGCCTCCCGGCAGGGAGGCCCGCAACCTGGATGGCCTCAGTAAGAAGTCTTTCCAAGGCTCTATGCTTGCTTGTCGGGTCCAGACCTACCAGCTCTACATGGGCATGTACCTTAGAGACCTGGCTAAAGTGATAGCCGGATTCTCAGCTGGGCTGTCCGAGGAACCTTTGCGGAGGTTCCTAGCCTTGTCCACTGGTATTCGAGAATGCTCCAAATTCATTTCTCGAGCAGCCTATGATGGCTTTGAAGCATCGGCTCGAGTGGCCGCAGCCGGCATCGGTGCCCGCCGACAGGCTTGGCTTCAGTCGTCTGACCTTGAACCCTGGGTGCAGGACAGGTTGGTCGATGTCCCCTGCCGAGGGGAGAACCTCTTTGGCAAGCCCATGGCTGAGAAGGCTGCGCAAATCGAGACGGAGACTCTCACCAGAACTAGGCTCTCTAGGAAGACCTCTGCCCCTTCCCAGAAGAAGAAGGGCTCGGGAAAGAAGTCCTTTTACCCGAGAAAGGCGGCTGCCTATAAACACTACCCTCAATATCAGGCCTCCGCAGCTCCCCAACAGGGTCAGCAGGCCAAGGGACGGGGTAACGGGTCCCGTAGGCAGCAAGCCCCCAAGCCTGCACCACCGGCCCCTGCTCAGCAGGGTGGGGGTTTTTGACTTCATCGGCATAGCCTCTCCCCCTCAGCTGGTTTCTCCCAGCACAGGAGGCCGGCTGGTCCACTTTGCCCACAGGTGGTCCAACATCATATCAGATGCCTGGGTGCTTCATGTTGTGAGAGAAGGCTATCTTCTCCACTTCCACCAGGTCCCTCCCTCCTATTTCCCGGGAGAACCTCCACGACTCCCTCTGCACAGGGACTTACTTCTTCAGGAGTTAGCAAGTCTTCTTCAGGAACAGGCTGTGGAACCGGTGCCCCACCACCTGAGAGGTCAAGGCTTCTATTCCAGGTATTTCCTAATACCAAAAAGAACGGGAGGCCTCAGACCCATCCTGGACTTGCGCAACCTCAACAAGTTCCTCGTGCGGGAGAAGTTCAAAATGCTTACCCTTGGAATCCTTCTGCCCTACCTCCAGCAGGGAGATTGGCTATGCTCCTTGGATCTAAAGGATGCCTACACGCACATCCTCATCCACCCAAGCCACCGCCAATACCTAAGGTTTGTGGTGGCAGGAAATCATTACCAGTACAGAGTACTGCCCTTTGGCCTATCCTCCGCACCACGAGTCTTCACAAAATGTCTCGCGGTGGTGGCGGCTTATCTCCGGCTTCAGGGCCTCTATGTCTTTCCTTACCTAGACGACTGGCTCATCAGAGCATCGTCCTCTCCAGAAGTCACAAAAGCCACACACCGCACTGTGACTCTTCTCCAGTACTTGGGCTTTGTCATAAACTTCGCAAAGTCCACTTTGCTCCCCTCGCAAGATCTCGAGTTCATCGGCGCAAGATTGCACACTCTTCAGGCACGAGCTTTCCTGCCTCTCGACAGGGCTCAACGGCTCATGGACCTAGCCGGCCGTTTTCGCAGCCAGTCCCTGGTCTCGGCCAGGCGCTTCCTGAGACTACTCGGCCATATGGCTTCCACCGTCCACGTGACCCCCAATGCCCGCCTGAATATGCGGCCTGCTCAGTGGTGCCTTCGCAAGCAGTGGCAACAGGCCACGGGCGGCCTAGCCGACTTAGTGCAGATCTGCAACCCGCTGGCCTCTTCTCTACAGTGGTGGCTTCATCAGCCGAACCTGTTACTCGGAATGCCTTTTCAATCTCCTCCGCCTGCTCAAGTACTGACGACCGATGCTTCTCTCCTGGGATGGGGAGCGCATTGCCAAGGGGCATGTACTCAAGGTCTCTGGACCACGTGGGAGTCTGCGCAGCAGATCAACTTCCTAGAGCTCAGAGCGATCTGTCTGGCTCTCAAGGCTTTCTCCCACCTGACTTCTCACCGGTCCGTCCTTGTCCAGACGGACAATCAAGTTGCCATGTTCTACGTGAACAAACAGGGGGGCACGGGCTCCTTCCTTCTCTGTCGAGAAGCACAGAGGCTCTGCTCTTGGGCCGTCAGCTACGGCATTCTTCTCAAGGCAGTTTATCTCCCAGGCCAAGAAAATTGCCTGGCGGACAAACTCAGCAGAATCCTCCAGCCGCACGAGTGGCGACTGGATCCCTTGGTAGTTCAGAAACTTTTTCTGAAGTGGGGCCTCCCCACGATGGATCTCTTTGCCAGTCCTTTCAACAAGCAACTTCCTCGCTTCTGCTCTCGGCAGCCGCATCCCCTTCGAGTAGCGGCCGATGCTTTTCTGCTCTCATGGTCGAAAAGCCTTCTGTATGCCTTTCCTCCCATACCGCTAATCTCTCGTACTCTTTTCAAGGCTCTCCGAGACAAAGCTTCCATCATCCTGATAGCTCCTCGGTGGCCCAGACAGCCGTGGTTTCCACTCCTGCTGCAACTGGCGGTGGAGGCTCCGTTCCCTCTGGGATTTCAACCAGACCTCCTAACACAGGATCAGGGGTCCCTGCTACACCCCAACCTCAGATCTTTACATCTGATGGCCTGGCTGCTGAAAGGGTAGTCCTGGCTCCCCTTCTGCTGCCGGCAGAAGTGGAAGAGGTCGTCCTAGCTTCCCGGCGACCTTCTACCCGCAAATGCTACGCCCTTAAATGGCGTTGTTTTTCCGTTTGGTGTACCCAGCAGTCTCAGGATCCCTTCTCCTGCTCGGTGTCGGTGATCTTGCAGTACTTGCTCTACCTCTCTAATCTGGGACTTAAGTCCAACTCCGTCAAAGTTCACCTCAGTGCTCTTTCAGCACATCATGTGCCGGTGGACGGCAGACCTCTTTCCAACGACCCTCTCGTGGCGAGGTTTCTCCGAGGTCTCCTTCTACTTAAACCACCTCTGCACCCGCCAGCACCTGACTGGGATCTGAATGTGGTTTTACAGCGGATCACCTGTCCGCCTTTTGAACCTATGGCTACCTGTTCTCTACGTTTTCTTTCTTGGAAAACCTTATTCTTGATAGCCCTCACTTCCGCTAGACGCGTAAGTGAATTGCAGGCCCTCGTGTCTGATCCCCCTTACACTCGGTTCTACAAAAATAGGGTAGTCCTACGGACTCACCCTAAATTTCTTCCAAAAGTGGTCTCCCCTTTTCACATCAATCAGGAGGTGGTACTTCCGACCTTCTTTCCCAGGCCACACTCCAGCCGAGCTGAAATGGTCCTGCATACCCTGGACTGTAGAAGGGCGTTGAACTTCTACCTTGACCGTACGCGGGAGCACCGTAAAGCTGCTCAGCTTTTCGTGTCTTTTGACCCCAATAAATTGGGGCTCCCTGTCTCCAAGCGTACTCTGTCCATCTGGGTTGCTGACTGTATCGCTTGGGCTTATGGGGCAGCCGGACTCTCGTTAGAAAGTCGGGTCACGGCTCATTGTGTTCGGGCGAAGGCTACGTCAGTGGCTTACCTCCGCTCTGTTCCATTGGCAGACATCTGCCGGGCCGCTACTTGGTCTTCGAGCCAGACTTTTGTGGTCCATTACTGCCTTGAGAGGGAGTCCCGCAGGGACAGTGCTTTCGGACAGGCAGTCCTCCGAAATCTCTTCGAGGTTTGAGCAACTCCTACCCTCCATCCCGGATGTGGGCTACCGGTGGGTAATAATTCAGTGAAGATTCCTTCCTTCTGTGCTGCTGAGCTAGAGGGAGCTAATTTTTGTGCTTAGGGTCTCCGGTAGCCTTAAGCTTGGGAGTCCCATATGTGAGGACTGACTTCCTGCTTGGTCCTGGAGAAAACGTAGTTACTCACCTGTAACAGGTGTTCTCCAGGAGCAGCAGGAATCAGTCCTCACAACCCTCCCTCCTCCCCTTGGAGTTGCAATCATCTGCTTAGTTTTTTTTGCAAATTTTTATGCTATGTCATCTGACTGGCTTAGATGGCACCCTTGGGCGGGAAGGGGACCGCGCATGCGCGCTGCAATTTCCAAAGGCTTTCTTTGAAAGCTGGGGAAAATTGCTCCGCGAGGGCTCCATCGGCGCCGATGTCACCCATATGTGAGGACTGATTCCTGCTGCTCCTGGAGAACACCTGTTACAGGTGAGTAACTACGCTTTACTCACCTGTAACAGGTGTTCTCCAGGGACAGTAGTTATCTGTCCTCATAACCCTCCCTCCTCCTCCACATGGAGTTGCTCTCTTTTTGCCGTCTTGTAATATATCATGCTGAGACAAGATGGCACCCTTAGGCGGGAAGGGGACCACGCATGTGTGGTGCATCTTCCCAAGGTTTTCTTTGAAAGCTGGGGAGAGGTTACCATGTGAGCTCCATTGGTGCCGACGTCACCCATATGTGAGGGCCAATTCCTGCTGTACCCAGAGAACACCTGTTACAGATGAGTAAATATGCTTTTTCGCTGTTCAACTGGTTGCACCTTTGTGTTAAGGAGCCTGCTGGCAACTGAATCAGCCTACTCTACCTTAAAGCCAGGAGAATGGAGGCACTACTGTTAAGCTTTAGAGTTGAGCATTTTGGTTCAGTCTTTAGCTGATGCTATAACACTGAAATGCAACTCTCAAGGATCATCTAACCTCAGAAACCAGCTTAAACAATAAAAAGGAATACAGGACAAGCTTTGTCCATAGGTGTTCCGTGACATTGTCTCGCTCACTTCCTCCTTCAGTTGCATGAGCTTGTGCTGCTGCTGCTGCAACCTCCTTGTTTTCCTTCCTGGGCAACTGATACTGCAACTCCTTGCGTTTTTAAATTTGAGAATCAAATGGCAAGGTACTAAGGCTGCTACTGCTTTCTTTTGGCTACATATCCATTGCTGCTGTTGCTTCCTGGTTACCTTCCTAAATTCTGCACAGATTTTATGCTACACAATTGTGTAGAATTTCCCCAGTAGTATACCCATCTTACTGCACAGTTCATTTCTTTCATATTCCTCCAGTACCAAGAAGCCGAGTGCTGGAGAAAACAGCTATTTGATTTTTAATGCTACAGTACATGTTGGTTCTGACTGTGACTTTTGTTTGACCACTGCCCTTTGAATTGACATGAGGTTTTTGTCATATTACAATTGAAAATTAATTTAAGCTTTAAAGGAACAATTACCTAGATGGGTATTACAGTTGTACCTGAAGTTTTCAAATGCCGCCTTCTCAGGCAAGAAAAATGGCATCACATGAAGTTGTACTTTTAAGTCTGTTCTTGGAACTTTTCATTGCTTTAATGAGTGTGATTGCTTTTTAGGTACAAAATCTATGCAAGATGGCTGGGGAGAGAATGAAGGACCAGTAGCAGGAGCACGGCATGCAAGCTGGGAAGAAGAGGAGGAGGGAGGAGTTTGGAACAGTGCAGGCTGTCAGGGAAGTAGTTCTTCCCACAACTCAAGTTGGGGGCAAGGAAAGAAACCACAATTAAAGGTAATGTCTTCTGTTGTAGGCGTTTATTTAACCTTTTGCTCGTTTCATATTTATTATGAAGTTATAAGATAAACAGTGGTAGCAAGAGCTGGGGATGTTGTGTTTTAGTATTAGAAAACTCTTGTATGCGACGGTCAGTATATTTTAGTCTAACCTGCAGCAATCCTTTTGTTATAGCAGTGGGACCATGACCATAGCCCTTTTGTTTTTATTTTATTTTTGGTCTGCAGTATTTACTTGTGGTACGAATTCTCTTGGACTGGGCTGAGACAGCTATATTTCCATATCGCCCTGCTAGACCAGTCCAAACAAGTGTGTTGTGTTCCCCTACCAACAGATTGGTGGAAGAATGATACAATGAAAAGCTCAGGTTTCAGTGACATCACTCTCATCTGTCTATTTTTCCCTCAGCTACCAGAGGTCCCTTAAATATTTCTTTGTCTCCAGTAGATGGTGGATGGATTTTCTCCTCTCTGTAGAAAATCTGAGGATTGAGAGGAAAAGAGATAGAGTAAACATTTGTGAATGACCACCTTGAGTACAGAAAGGCGAATCTCCAGGAACAAGCAGGAATGAGTCATCACATATGGGTACGTCGGTACCGACGGAGTCTGCGCGGGAACGCTTCCCAGCATCCAATCAAAAAGCTTTTGGAAGCATCCCACCACGCCTGCGTGCTGCCTTCCCGCTTTTCCCAACTGCCTCTCCTCAGCTTTCATTTTCCGCGGAGCCGGCAGGACGACGTCCTGTAACCGCAGAAAATTCTTCTTTTATTTCTTTAGTTTTCTTGTGGTCGCGGCTGTCTTCCCCGATGCCACCAGTACCGCCGGTGTTTTCTTTTTCTTTTCTTTTCTTGTGAAATTTTCCATCTCCAGGAACAAGCAGGAATAAGTCCTCACATATGGGTACGTCGGTACCGACGGAGCCTGCGCGGGAAAGCTCCACAGCTATCTCCAGGAACAAGCAGGAATAAGTCATCACATATGGGTACGTCGGTACCGACGGAGCCCGCGCGGGAAAGCTCCCCAGCTTTTCAGATTAAAAGCTTTTGGGGCCTCCCACTGCACATGCGCGCTGCCTTCCCGCCTTCCTGACCAGCTCTCGTCAGTTTCTTTTTTTCCGCGGAGCCAGCAGGTCGTGTTCCTGTCACCGCTGAAGAAATTGTTAATTTTATTGTTTTCTTTAGACCGCGTACCTGCCTTCCCCATTCTGAAACTGGTACTGCCGGTCTCTCTTTCTTTCTTTTGAAAAAAAAAAAAATATATATATATTTTTCTTTTCTTCAGCACAGCTTGGTACTTTGTTAGGCCTTCAGGCCTACACAAATTCTCCTCATGGAGAAGCCAGTTCCTGGTTTTAAAAAGTGTACCAAGTGCAGTGCTGTCATTCCTCTTACAGACACCCATGAATGGTGTCTTAAATGTTTAGGACCTGACCATTCCATACCGGACTGCCCATCCTGCTCCCAGATGTCGAAACGTGGATTGCAGAACCGGGCCAACAAGTTCCATGTGCTGTTTCCTTCAGAAGCATCACAGTCATCCAGGTCTTCCTCTCCGGATGGATCTCAGGTAACCAAAACTCCAGTGGGCAAATCCTCTAAAAGCAAATCTCTTTCTAAAGATCGAGAGGCTCTCAATTCTGAGTTCGAGGATTCTGCCCAGGCCAAAAATCCCCGGCGGGAGGTTCCGGCCTCCAAAGCAATCATGGGGTCATAGGTTGACATCGATGGCGCGGCCTCGACAGATCACCTGTTGTACTGCTCTGGGGTACCGGCCCATACCGGTACCGACATCCAGGCAGCAGTGGCGTCTATGGGCACTACTGTCCAAGTCATGCAGCAGGCCATTCTGGCTTTTATTAATGCTGCTACGCCCTTGGTACCGCAGTCAGCGGTACCGGGTCTGGTTCCGGTAATGGCTTCCATACCGGAACCGAGGCCATCGTCTTCCAAACGCAGATCGGTTCCGCATGCCGGATCCGGGCTTTTGCCCGGTACCGATCCCATACCCGGTAGGCCCAATGTCGATACCGAACGGTATGCGTATCGTGCGTTGGAAGCACATAGAGGATACTCTGCTTCTTCAGAGGATTTTAACTCCTCTGATGATTCTGATGAGTTCTCCCTTGATCTTCCTGAGGAGCCTTCTTCTCCTAACAGGAGAATGTCTCCACCAGAGGATTTGTCCTTTCAGGACTTCATCATAGAAATGGCTAAAGGTCTTTCTATTGCTTCATCCTCTGAAAAGGAACCCAGATCAAAGAAACTGGATATTTTAGGATACTCTAAGTCTCCTAAAGAGGCAGTCACCCTGCCTATCCATGAAATCCTTCAAGAACACTTGATGGACTTATGGGAGGCTCCTCTAACATTGTCTCCTTCTTCTCGCAGGTTGGACACCATGTACCGTGTCCCCCCTTCTCCTGGTTTCCAAAAAACCCAGTTGCCTCACCATTCTATTGTGGTGAAGTCTGCAATGAAGAAGATAAAGAGTACCAAAAGGCACTCTTCTACTCCTCCAGGGCGAGAATGTAAGACTCTAGACTCTTTTGGCAGGAAAATTTTCCAGGCTACTATGCTTATAGCCAGGATTAATTCCTATAGTCTTTACATGGGCATGTTTCTCAGTGAAATCGCTCTAAAAGTTCGGCATTTTGCCCCCTTTATCCCTGAGGATAAGAGGGAGCAGTTCATTTCCTTGGTGAAACACCTTTTGGATATTTCAAAGTTCTCCAACAGGGCAGCTTTTGATTCCTTTGAGGGTGCTGGTAGGGCTTCGGGCATTGCTATAGCAGCCCGACGTCTTGCTTGGCTCCAGGCTTCTGATCTAGAACCTTGGGTCCTAGATGGCTTACGAAATCTGCCCTGTACAGGTGAGAACTTATTTGGTGAGGAGTGGCAAATTAAGGCCACTCAAATGGATGCAGAAAATGCCACCTTAGATAGACTTTCTAAGTCTACCTCCACTCCTGCCAAGAAGAAGTCTTTTAAGAGGCCTTATTACAAGAAGTCCAGATTTTCCACAAATACTGGCCAACAATCCTCTCAGCCTTGTTTTGCTGCTAAACGTCAGCAACCTAAACAGGCAAGGTCAAAGCCTGCGGCGTCTGCTACGCCTCAGCAGGCTCCACCCCCTCAGGGGTTTTGACTTGCCCCTAGAGAACTTAACTTTTCTGGCTCTAGAACAACCAGAGCCCCTCACCATACCCGGAAGGTTAGCTCCCTTTGCTCCCAGATGGGAGCAAATTACATCAGAGCAATGGACCCTCTCTATCGAGAGGGTTACAAACTCCATTTTTCCGACCTTCCTCCTTATACTATGGTGAGGCAGTTCAATTCTCCCCCATCTCTCCTGGCCCTCTTGGGTCAGGAAGTCTCCTCCCTCCTTGCCCAGGGGGCAATAGAGGAGGTCCCTCTTCTTCAACAGGGGACGGGATTCTACTCCCCTTATTTTCTAATACCAAAGAAGACAGAGGGCTTCAGACCAATTCTGGATCTGAGAGAATTGAACTAATTTCTTTTCAAGGAGAAATTCAAAATGCTTTCTCTGGACATTCTCCTTCCATACCTTCAGAGTCAGGATTGGCTTTGTTCTCTAGATCTAAAGGATGCGTATACACACATACTCATCCACCCATCCCACAGAAAATACCTTCGATTTCTGTTTCAGGGAAAACATTTCCAGTACAGAGTACTCCCCTTCGGTCTAGCCTCTGCTCCAAGAGTGTTCACCAAATGCATGGCAGTCGTAGCTGCCTTTCTAAGAGGCCTGGGAATTTTCATATTCCCATACCTGGACGACTGGCTCATCCGAGCTCCCTCTCAGTCCCAGGCCCAAATTTCCCTGGACCGCACAAGGCGTCTTCTGCAGTATCTAGGACTGGTAGTAAACCTTCCCAAGTCTCAACTAATCCCTACTCAGTCTCTCGAGTTCATAGGGGCCCAGTTAGACACCATCACTGCAAGGGCCTACCTGCCTCAGGTCAGGGCCCAACGCCTGCTGAGTTTGGCCTCCCAAGCTCAGTCCAGCAGTCATTTGACAGCCCGGGAAATGCTGCGACTTATGGGCCACATGGCCTCCACGGTACATGTGGTGCCCTACGCTCGTCTGCATATGAGAGCAGCTCAATGGACCTTGGCCACCCAGTGGACTCAAGCATCTGGAGCGCTCTCCGACCAAATACTCACCTCAAGCCGTCTATTTTGGTCCCTCCAATGGTGGACATCCACCAAGAATCTGTTGTTGGGGGCCCCCTTCCAACCTTTGTTGCCCCAAGCAACCCTCACAACAGATGCCTCCCAGACAGGGTGGGGAGCTCATCTTCAGAACCTCTCCACTCAGGGCACTTGGTCTCCACAGGAGGCCACCCTTCATATCAACCTCCTGGAACTGCGAGCAACTTACCTTGCCCTCAAGGTCTTCTATACCCTCCTTGTCAACCTGACTGTCCTAGTTCAGACAGACAATCAGGTAGCCATGTTCTATATAAACAAACAAGGAGGGACAGGCTCTCTGTCGCTTTGCAACGAAGCTCTCAGAATATGGGCCTTCGCCAGAGAGCATCAAATTCACCTTCTTGCAGTGTATCTTCCAGGAGTTCAAAACTCTCGTGCAGACAGACTCAGTCGAGTTCTGCTTCCACACGAATGGTCCCTACATATGGACCAGATACGCAGAATCTTTCAGGAATGGGGGACCCCGGACATAGACCTCTTTGTTAGTCCGTGGAATGCCAAACTTCCCCGGTTCTGTTCCAGAACTCAGTGTCAGGGAGCTCAGGCCCACGATGCCTTCCTCCTGCATTGGGGTCAGGAATTCCTCTATGCCTTTCCACCCATTCCTCTAATATCCAAGACTCTGTTCAAGCTCCAGAGGGATCACGGGACTATGATCCTCATAGCTCCCCGCTGGCCACGCCAGGTGTGGTTCCCTCTACTTCTGCATCTCTCCCAGGGATCCTCCCTGGACCTGGGAGCTACGCCAGACCTTCTGTCTCAGGAGGAGGGGACTTTGTAGCACCCAAACCCCAAATCCCTACATCTCAGAGCTTGGTTACTGAAGGCCTAAGTCTTCAAGACTTTAATCTTTCTCAACCTGTGACAGATATCCTTCATGCCTCTAGGAAACCTTCCACGAGGCGTTCTTATGCTTTCATATGGAAACGTTTTTCCATTTGGTGTGCTCAGCAGGGTCTTGACCCTCTAGCACTTCCTTTGAATTCCCTCTTGGACTATCTCCTGCATCTTTCAAATGCAGGCCTTAAGACGAATTCAGTAAGGGTCCATTTGAGTGCTATTGCAGCATCCTTAAAACCTATAAATGGACAACCTGTCTCCTCTCATCCTCTTGTTGCACGTTTCATGAGATGCCTGACTCTAACTAAACTTCCCATCCGCCCTCCTCCAGCATGGGATTTGAACCTAGTTCTAGGTCAGCTTATGAAGCCACCTTTTGAGCCTTTGGACTCTACCTCCTTCAAATTTCTTTCCTGGAAGGTTGTTTTCCTTATTGCAGTCACTTCGGCTCGCCGCATCAGTGAACTGCAGGCTTTAGTGGCTCTTCCACCTTATACTAGGTTTCATCATGATAAGGTGGTCCTTAGGACGAATCCCCACTTTATGCCCAAAGTGGTCTCGCCTTTTCATCTTAATCAAGAGGTATATCTACCTGTCTTTTTCCCGGCTCCTCATGCATCCAGTGCAGAGAGGAACCTTCATACTCTGGATTGTAAAAGAGCTCTTGCCTTTTACCTCAACAGGACTCAACCACATCGAAAGTCTTCCCAACTTTTCGTGGCTTTTGATCCTTCTCATTTGGGACTTCCAGTCACCAAGCGTACACTTTCCAATTGGATCGCTCAGTGTATTTCTTTTGCTTACCAGAGTAAGAACATTTCTCTGGAGGGCCATGTCACAGCTCACAATGTGAGAGCCATGGCCACTTCTATGGCTCATCTTCACTCTGTGTCCATAGATCAGATCTGTCGAGCAGCCACTTGGGCCTCGATTCATACCTTCACAGCCCATTACTGCTTGGACAAGGACTCCCGCCGGGATGCCTTGTTTGGTCAGGCTGTCCTCAAACACCTGTTCCATACTTAAACAACTCCTGCCCACCTTCCCTGGATGGATGCCTGAGATCCATGCGAAGATGGTTTACCCTTGGAGGGGGATCTCCCAGGCATCTTAGCTAGGGAGTCCCCATATGTGATGACTTATTCCTGCTTGTTCCTGGAGATAGCACAGTTACTTACCTGTAACAGGTTATCTCTGGGAACAGCAGGAATTAGTCATCACAACCCACCCACCTCCCCTAGGAGTTGTATCTCTATCTATCTTCCTGTCCTCTCTCTCTATTGTCTCAGCTTTAAACTCGAACTGACGAGAGCTGGTCAGGAAGGCGGGAAGGCAGCGCGCATGTGCAGTGGGAGGCCCCAAAAGCTTTTAATCTGAAAAGCTGGGGAGCTTTCCCGCGCGGGCTCCGTCGGTACCGACGTACCCATATGTGATGACTAATTCCTGCTGTTCCCAGAGATCACCTGTTACAGGTAAGTAACTGTGCTTTCCAGAAGAAAGCTTTTGGGAGCCTCCCACAGCGCATGCGCGCTGCCTTCCCGCCTTTCTGACCAACTCTCCTCAGTTCTTCTTTTCCGCAGAGCCAGCAGGTCGTGTTCCTGTCACCGCTGAAGAAGTTTTTATTTTAATTTGTTTCTTTGGCCGCGTGTCTGCCTTCCCCGCTACCGGACCGGTACCGCCGGTCTTTTTTCTTTTCACTTTCCAAAAAAAAAAAAAATAATTATTTTCTTTTCACTACTTTGTGAAATTTTCTCTCTTTAGGCCCCAGGCCTAGAGAACAATTTTCCCTCATGGAAAAACCAGCTTCTGGTTTTAAAAAATGCACCAAGTGTAGCGGTACCATCTCAGTTACCGACATACATGAATGGTGTCTTAAATGTTTGGGGCCTGACCACTCCATTCCGGATTGCCTGTCCTGTTCCCTGATGTCTAAACGTGGCTTACAGAACCGAGCAGCCAAGTTTTCATATGCTGTTTTCCACAGATACTCCAGCATCGACATCTTCCAGGTCTTCCTCTCCTGATGGATCTCAGGTAACCAAACATTCCTCAGGCAGGTCCCCAAAGGGCAAATCTTCCTCTAAGTATCAAGATGCCTCCGGGCTTGACCCTGAGGACCCTGCCCCAGCCAAACAACCCCGGCGGGAAGCTCCGGCTTCCAAAGCTCTCCTATGGGGTTACAGGTTGACATCGATGGCACGGCCTCGACCGATCACCTGTTAGACTGCTCTGGGGTACCGGCACACTCTTCCGGTACCGACATCCAGGCAGTCGTGGCGTCCATGGATCATACAGTTCAATCCATGCAGCAGGCCATAATGGCTTTCATTAAGGCTGCGACGCCCACGGTACCGCAGCAAGCGATACCGACCTCGGTTCCGGTACCACAATCGATACCGGTACCCAGGGCATCCACGTCGACCAGGATACCAGTTCCGGGGCTTTTCCCGATACCAATCCGGTTGCGGGTACGCCCGATGTCGATACCGGTCGATACGCGTATCGATCCCTGGAAGCCAACAGACGATACTTCCAGTCTTCTGATGATTCCGATTCATCGGATGACTCTCCCGAAGTATCTCTTGCTCTTCCTGAGGAGCCCTCTTCTCCAAAGAGGAGAATGTCTCCTCCAGAGGATTTGTCCTTTCAAGACTTCATCATGGAAGTAGCTAAAGGACTCTCTATTTCAGTAACCTCTGAAAAAGAACCTAGAGCAAAAAAATTAGACATTTTGGGATACTCTAAGGTTCCCAGAGAGGCAGTCACCTTGCCAATTCATGAAATTCTCCAAGAACATTTGCTTGAATTGTGGGAGACTCCTCTCACCCTTTCTCCTCATTCTCGTAGATTGGACACTATGTACCGTGTCCCTCCTTCTCCTGGTTTTCAAAAAACTCAGCTTCCTCACCATTCTATTGTGGTGCAGTCAGCTATGAAGAGAATAAAGAGTACCAAAAGACACTCTTCTACTCCTCCAGGAAGAGAATGCAGGACCTTGGATGCTTTTGGTAGAAAGATCTTCCAAGCTAGCATGCTTACTGCCAGAATCAATTCATACAGCCTTTATATGGGTATGTTTCTGAAGGAGGTTGCAGAAAAGCTGCACAACTTTCTCCCTTTTATTCCAGAGGATAAAAGAGAGGAATTCCTTCTTTGGCTTAAGCATACGCAAGACATCTCAAAGTTTTCTAACAGAGCAGCCTTTGATTCCTTTGAGGTTGCCAGCAGAGCCTCAGGCATTGCTATAGCTGCTCGTAGAATTGCTTGGCTCCAGGCTTCTGATCTAGAACCCTGGGTTCAAGATGGTTTAGGAAATCTACCCTGTACAGGTGGAAACCTATTTGGCAGGGAGTGGCAGATTAAAGCCACTCAAATGAATGCACAAAATGATGCTCTTGATAGAATTTCTAAGTCTACCTCCACTCCAGCCAAGAAAAAGTCTTTTAAAAAGTCTTTTTACAAGAAGGGCAGATTTCCTTCCACTTCTGGTCAACAGTCTTCTGCAGGTCGCTTTGCGTCAGCAACCCAAACAGGCTAGGCCTAAACCTGCAGGGGCTGCTGCAACCCAGCAGTCCCAAGCCCCTCAGGGGTTTTGACTTACTGCTAGAGAACTTAACCTTTCTGGCTCTACAACAGCCAGAACCTCTCACCATTCCAGGAAGGTTGGCTCATTTTGCTCCCAGATGGGAGCAAATCACATCAGAGCAGTGGACCCTCTCCATCATCAGAGAGGGCTACAAACTTCATTTCTCAGACCTTCCTCCCTACACCATGGTGAGACATTTCAATTCTCCCACATCTCTCCTCGACCTTCTGGATCAGGAGGTAACCTCCCTTCTGGCTCAGAGGGCCATAGAAGAAGTTCCTCTTCTTCAACAGGGGTCAGGTTTTTACTCCCCCTACTTTCTCATCCCAAAGAAAACAGGGGGATACAGACCTATTCTAGATCTCCAAGAATTGAACAAATTTCTGTACAAGGAGAAGTTCAAGATGCTCTCTTTAGGCACTCTCCTTCCATACCTACAGAGTCAGGATTGGCTTTGTTCTCTAGATCTCAAGGATGCGTACACCCATATACTTATCCACCCATCCCACAGAAAATTCCTACGTTTTCTGTTCCAGGGAAAACATTACCAATACAGAGTCCTTCCTTTCGGTCTGGCCTCTGCTCCAAGGGTGTTCACCAAATGCATGGCAATAGTTGCTGCATTTCTGCGCACTCTGGGAGTCTTTGTCTTCCCATATCTGGACGACTGGCTCATCAGAGCTCCATCTTAGTCAGAAGCCCAGATTTCCCTGGACAACACAAGGCGCATTCTGCAATATCTGGGACTGGTGGTAAACCTCCCAAAGTCCCTGCTCATTCCTACTCAGTCCCTGGAATTCATAGGGGCCTGGTTGGATACCACCACTGCAAGGGCCTACCTTCCTCAGGCCCGTTGCCAACGTCTAGTGCAGCTAGCCTCCCAGATTCAGTCAAAGAACCACTTAACTGCCAGGGAGATGCTACAACTGCTAGGCCACATGGCTTCCACAGTGCATGTGGTCCCCTATGCTCTCCTACACATGAGAGCAGCTCAATGGACTTTGTCCACCCAGTGGACTCAAGCCTCAGGAGCTCTCTCAGACCAAATAGCAAACTCTAAACGTCTCCTTTGGTCTCTCCAATGGTGGATGTCCACTCAAAATCTGTTGCTGGGGTCCCCCTTCCAACCTTTGTTGCCCCAAGCAATCCTCACAACAGATGCCTCCCAAACAGGTTGGGGAGCTCATCTGCAGGACTTCTCCACCCAAGGTACTTGGTCTCCACAGGAGACCTCTCTTCATATCAATCACTTGGAGCTTCGAGCAGTGTTCTTAGCTCTCAAGGTCTTTCATACCCTCCTCAGCTACCAGACAGTCCTCATTCAAACGGACAATCAGGTAGCCATGTTTTACATAAACAAACAAGGAGGAACCGGCTCTCTGTCGCTTTGCAACGAAGCTCTCAGATTATGGGCCTTCGCCAGAGAGCATCAAATCCATCTCCTGGCAGTATACCTCCCAGGAATTCAAAACTCTTGGGCGGACAGACTCAGTCGAGTTCTGCTTCCACACGAATGGTCCCTGCACATGGATCAGGTACTCAGAATCTTCCAGCAATGGAGTACCCCGGACATAGACCTATTTGCAAGTCCGTGGAATGCCAAACTTCCCCGGTTCTGTTCCAGAATTCCGTGTCAGGGAGTTCAGGCCAAGGATGCCTTCCTCCTTCACTGGGGTCAGGACTTCCTGTATGCCTTTCCAACCATTCCTTTGATCCCCAAGACTCTGTTCAAACTTCAGAGGGATCAAGGATCTATGATCCTCATAGCTCCACGCTGGCCACGTCAAGTGTGGTACCCTCTACTTCTGCATCTCTCCCAAGCCCCCTCTCTGGACTTGGGAGCTGCTCCAGATCTTCTGTCTCAGGAGGAGGGGACTTTGTGGCATCCAAACCCCAAGTCCCTTCACCTCCGAGCTTGGTTACTGAAGGCCTAGACCTTCAAAACTTCAATCTTTCGCAACAAGTGCAGGATATCCTTCATGCTTCCAGGAAACCTTCCACTAGGTGTTCCTATGCTTTTAAATGGAAGAGATTTTCCATTTGGTGTGCTCAAGTGTCTTGACCCTCTAGCACTTCCTCTGAATTCTCTCTTAGAATATCTCCTGCATCTCTCCAATGCAGGCCTTAAGACGAATTCTGTAAGGGTCCATTTAAGTGCTATTGCAGCATCCCTTAAGCCTATCAATGGACAACCTGTTTCCTCTCATCCTCTTATTGCAAGATTCATGAGAGGCCTAACCTTAACTAAACCTCCCATTCGACCTCCTCCGGTGGCATGGGACTTGAACTTGGTTCTTGGTCAGCTTATGAAGCCACCTTTTGAACCCTTAGCCACTACCTCCTTGAAATTTCTTTCTTGGAAGGTTATTTTCCTTATTGCAATCACTTCTGCTCGCCGCATTAGTGAACTGCAGGCCTTAGTGGCTAATCCACCTTATACAAGGTTCCATCATGATAAGGTAGTCCTTAGGACAAATCCTCACTTTATGCCTAAAGTGGTCTCACCTTTTCATCTTAATCAAGAGGTGTATTTACCTGTCTTTTTTCCAGGTCCTCATGCATCAAGTGCAGAGAGGAATCTTCATATCCTGGATTGTAAGAGAGCTCTTGCCTTTTACTTACAAAGGACACAGCAACATAGAAAATCTTCTCAACTCTTTGTTGCTTTTGATCCCTCTCATTTGGGACTTCCAGTTTCTAAGAGGACACTGTCCAATTGGATTGCTCAGTGTATTTCTTTCGCCTACCAGAGTAAGAACCTTTCTCTGGAGAGCCATGTCACAGCTCATAATGTGAGGGCCATGGCCACCTTTATGGCTCATCTAAATTCTGTGTTCATCGACCAGATCTGTCGAGCGGCCACCTGGGCCTCGGTTCATACCTTCACAGCCCATTACTGTTTGGACAAGGACTCCCGCCGGGATGCCTTGTTTGGTCAGGCTGTTCTCAAACACCTGTTCCATGCTTAATCAACTCCTGCCCTCCTTCCCTGGATGGATGCCTGAGATCCATAAGGGGAGGTAGAGTCCTTCTCAGGGTCTCATAACCTTGGGGATCTCCCAGGCATCTCTAGCTAGGGAGTTCCTATATGTGAAGACTCATTCCTGCTTGTTCCTCGAGATAGCACAGTTACTTACCTGATACAATGTCTGGAGTTCATAGGAACAAGGCTGGACACTCTGTAGGCAAAGGCCTTCCTTCCCTTGGACCAGGCACACCCTCTCAGGGCACTGGCTTGGAGATGTGCAACACTGTCCCTCGGTATCAGCTCAGCTTCTACTGCACCTACTCTGACACATGGCCTCAATGGTCCATGTCATCCCAGTTGCTCGTCTGCACACGAGGGCCACTCAGTGGTGCCCTTCAGTACCAGTGGACCAAGGCCATGGACCATCTCCAAGACAGAGTCTTGGTAACCCGCCAGCTGGCGAAATCTGTGAGTTGGTGGTAAAATCCGACATCTGCAGGCAGGGATGTCCCTCCAAACACCAAGCCCTCTAAGGGTCCTCACTACAGATGCCTACCTGCAGGGATGGGGAATCCACTGCGAAGAACTCCGCACCCCAGGCAGCTGGTCTCAAGCAGAGGGCAACCAACAGATCAACCTTCTGGAGTTTCAGGCAATATATCTGGTCCTCCGAACATTCTGTCACTGCCTGAGACACCAGTCAGTGCTGATCCAAACAGATAATCAGATGGCAATCTTCTATGTGAACAAGCAGGGGGGTACAGGGTCTCGTGTCCTCTGCCGTGAAGTGATACCACTCTGCTTCTACACAATTCAACAGGGAATATTGCTTTAGGCAGTATACCTACCAGGGAAGGACAACGCTCTGGCAGACAGACTGAGAAGGGTCCTCCAGCTACACGAGTGGCAGCTGAACCCCAGAGTAGCAAACTGGCTCATGGATAGACCTCTTTGCCAGCCTGGATAACTACCAGTTGCCTTGCTTCTGTTCCTGGCAGCCCCACACATCTCGGGTAGCAGCAGATACGTTCCTCATCCTGTGGTCGGATGTCCTCATGTATGCCTTCCCACCCACGCTGCTGATTGCCAAAACACTCTTCAAGGCTCTTCACAACAAGGCGTCGTTGATTCTGGTGGCTACATGGTGGCCCAGGCAGCAGTGGTTCCTGCTACTCTTCCAGTTGTCAGTGGAGACTCCGATCCACCTGGGGAACTCCCTGGGACTCTTCTCAGGAAGAGTGCTCTCTCCTGCACCCAAATATGGGGTCCCTATCACTGACCACGTGGCTCCCTCGCGGGAGAAGTGGAAGAGATCCTGCTGGCCTCCCCCATAAGACCTCTACCTGGAGAGCTTACGCCTTCAAATGGCACAGGTTCTCAGTCTGGTGCACGGAGCAGTGGGTAAACCCGTTCTCCTGCTCTGGTGCAACTGATACTGCAGTACCTTCATCTCTCGCAATCTGGGCTCAAATCAAACTCCATGAGAATGCACCTCAGTGCCCTTGCAGTGCATCACCATTTTGTTGAGGGCAAGCCCTTTTCGGTCCAGCCACTGGTGACCCGCTTCTTGAGAGGACTCCTATTGTCCAAACCCCCCATCCACCATCCAGTGATGGAATGGAACCTCAGTGTAGTACTGGCGCAGCTCACTTGCCCACCATTTGAGTCTCTAGTACCTGCCACCTGAGGTACCTCTGGTGGAAGGATGTGTTCCTGATAGCGCTCACCTCTGCTTGCAGGGTCGGCAAACTCCAAGCCCTGGTGGCAGAGGCACCGCATACCAAATTCTGTAAGAAAAGGGCCATGCTACATAATCTCTCTGTTTGACAGTGTACAGTTGCAGCATATCCAGGTCTTTGCTTCTTCTCCATTTTCTTTTAAGTTTTCTTAATTCTCGCTTTGCCTCCCTGATCACGTTGGAGTACCAAGGGGCGGATGGTTTATTGTCAGTATGTGGCTGTCTCCTGCTGGGCACTGTTGATGCAGTAGTCAAGTTGGTGTTCCAATTCTCAATTATCTTGTGGAGGTCTTCTGTGTTTCAGTATAGATTGGGGATTACCTCTTTCAAAAAGGCTTCTTTATCAAAGGACTTAAATCTTATTTTAGATTCAGATTTTTCTTGTAGTTGCATTGGTTGATCAATCTGTATTGTTAAGGTTATTAAATGGTAGTCTGACCATGGTGTTGGTATGATTGGTGGGGCGGGGGGAGATTAAGCGTAGTTACTCACCTATAACAGGTGCTCTCCAAGAGCAGCAGGAATCAGTCTTTAGATATGGGTGACGTCGGCGCCGACAGAGCCCTCGCGCGGAGCATTTCCCCAGCTTTCAAAGAAAGCCTTTCGGAATGCAGTGCGCATTCGCGGTCCCCTTCCCACCCAAGGGTGCCATCTTGCTCAGTCTGATGACATAGCTAAAAGACAGCAAAAATGAAAATGAAGGATAGGACTGCAACTCCAGGGGAGGAGGGAGGGTCGTGAGGACTGATTCCTGCTGCTCCTGGAGAACACCTGTTATAGGTGAGTAACTACGCTTTCTCCAAGACCAAGCAGGAAGTCAGTCCACACATATGGGACTCCCCAGCTCTAGGCTACCGTGAATCCAGAACTGAAAAAATGGCTCTCTCTCAAGAGCCTCAGCATTCGTGATAAGAATATCCTCTGAGAACGCCCCCGTACGGTAGCCCAACACAAGGGCTGGAGGGTAGGAGTTGCCTAAACCTCAAAGATTACACGGAGTACCGCTTGGCCGAAAACACTGTCCCGTCGGGACTCTCTCCAGGCAGTAATGGGCTACAAAATTCTGGCTTGAAGACCAAGTTGCGGCCTGGCAGATGTCTGCCAACGGAACAGAGCGGAGATGAGCTACTGACGCGGCTTTCGCCCTGACACAGTGGGCCGTGACTCGACCTTACAAGGGGAGGTCGGCTGCCCTGTACACCCAGGCGATGCAATCTACTACCCAAGTGGACAACATATGCTTGGAGACAGGTAACCCCATCCTATTAGGGTCAAACGAAACGAAGAGCTGAGTAGCCCTTCGATGCTCCCGCGTACATTCTATGTAAAAGGACAACGCCCTTTTACAGTCCAGGGTATGCAAGACTGTTTCAGCCCGGCTGGTATGTGGCCTAGGAAAAAAGGTCAGAAGAACCACCTCCTGATTGAGGTGGAAAGAGGAGACCACTTTTGGGAGGAACTTCGGATGGGTCCGTAGGACCACCCTGTTCCTATAGAACTGCATGTACGGTCTATCAGAAACCAGAGCTTGTAGTTCACTCACATGTCTGGCCAACGTAACAGCCACCAGGAAGAGCGCTTTCCAAGAGAGGAAGCGCAAATGGAAAGTAGCCATTGGCTACAAAGAGATCGATGGATGGAAGTCCCCAGCGGAGTAAGATCTGCTGGACCACCAATGGATTCAACTGCCATTCATGAGGCTGGAGAATCCTGCTTAGCTTGTCTGCTAGGAAGTTCTCCTGACCAGGTAGATAAACTGCTTTTAGAAACATGCCTTGTTGGACTGCAAAGGAGCAAAGGTCCAGTGCCTCCTGACATAGGGGCCTGGACCCTTTGCCCCCTTGTTTGTTCACGTAGAACATTGCCACCTGATTGTCCGTCTGAACTAGAACAGACTGTTGAGAGAGAGCATGGCAGGTGCTTTGCAGAGCTAAGCAGATTGCTCACAGCTCTAAAAAGTTGATCTGCTGTGTGGCCTCCCGAGGAGGCCACAGGCCTTGAGTGCACGTGCCCTGGCAATGTGCACCCCAGCCCATTAAGGAAGCATCTGTCGTCAGCACCCTTGTGTCTGCTGGAGCCTCAAAAGGTACACCCCGAGAAGGTTTGGCAAATGTAGCCACCACTGTAAGGAGTTCAGAAGTCGTCTGGACACCTTTACTCTGTCTCGGAGGTCGCCGGTGGCTTGTGTCCACTGATCTCTGAGGCACCATTAAGCAGCCTGCATGGGTAGACAAGCATTCGGGGTCACATGAACTGTGGATGCCATGTGGCCCAGGAGCCGCAGGTAGTACCTGGCAGAAACATGAGAATTGCTTTGGAACTGGTTGGACAAGTCTATAAGTCTGTGGGCCTTGTCCTCGGACAAGTAAGCTCTTGCCTGATGGGTGTCAAACCTGGCCCCTATAAACTCTAGGTTCTGAGAGGGGAGCAAAGTGGACTTTGCATAGTTTATGACAAAGCCCAGATGCTGAAGAAGAGAGTGATTGTGAAGAGTGGCCTGTCGGGCCTCCTGGAGAAACTGGCCCCTGATTAGCCAGTCGTTCAGGTATGGGAAGACAAAAATCTCCCGATTCCTGAGAAAAGCCGCCACCACCGCCAGGCATTTGGCGAAAACTGGGGGCAGAGGTTAGGCCAAAGGGAAGTACCCTGTATTGAAAATGGTTTCCACCCACTACAAATCTGAGGTATTGTCTGTGGTATGGATGAATGAGGATGTGAGTATAAGCATCCTTTAGGTCTAAGGAGCATAGCCAGTTTCCCTGCTGGAGGTAGGGCATCAGTATCCCAATGGTAAGCATCTTGAACTTTTCCCTCTCTAGAAACTTCTTCAGATTTCGCAAATCTAGGATGGGCCTGAGGCCTCCTGTCCTTTTTGGTACCAGGAAATACCTGGAGTAGAAGCCTTGCCCTTTCAGGTGGTGGGGCACCGGTTCTACCGCCTGTTCCTTTAGAAGACTTGTCAACTCCTGAAGGAGGGGGTTCCTGTGTAGAGGAAGTCTTGGAGGCTCCCCTGGATAGTAGGAAGGGGGTAGATGGTGGAAATGGAGCATATAGCCCTTTTGGACTATGCTCAGTACCCAGGTATCCCCTGTGATGGCTGGGCACCGGCATGCGTTCAGGGTCAGACGACCTCCTGTGCTGAGTGGAGCCACTGGCAGAGGAGAGGCTATGCTGTGGGAGTCAGAAACCCCCTCCCTGCTGAGCAGGAGCTGGAGCTGGCGGCTTGGGGGTTTTCTGCCTATGGGGCAGAATGCCCCTGCCCTTTGGCCTGCTGGCCCTGTTGGGGAGCTGGAGAGGCCTGATATTGAGGGTAGGATTTGTAGGCAGCACCCTTCCTCGGGAAAAAGGGCTTCTTTCTTGAGCCCTTCTTTTTTTGAGAAGCGGCAGAAGTCTTTCTGGACAGTCTTGTCCTGGTGAGAGTGTCTCGATTTCTGCAGCCTTTTCAGTCATGGGCTTGCTGAATAGGTTGTCACCTCGGCACGGGACATCAACCAACTTATCCTGTACCCATAACTCCAGGTCTGACGACTGTAGCCAGGCCTGATGGTGTGCACCGATGCTGGCTGCTGCTACCCGGGCTGAAGCCTCGAAGCCGTCATAGGCTGCTCGAGTTATAAACTTCGAGCACTCTCGGATCCCTATAGACAAGGCTTTGAATCTCTGCAAGGGTTCCTCGGAGAGGCCAGCCAAGATTCCGGTAATCTCCTTGGCCAGGTTCCGTAAGTACATGCCCATATACAGCTGGTAAGTCTGGACACAGCAAGACAGCATAGAGCCCTGGAAGCACTTTCTATCGAGGGCATTCAGGTTCCGGACCTCCCAGCCGAGAGGCACCAAGGAGTGCATCTTTTGACTTTTCAGCCTGTGCATGGCCGATTCCACAACCATGGAGTTGTGCGGTAGCTGCGCCTTCTGGAATCCAGGTCTCTTATGGACTTGATAAATTGAATCGACCCGCTTGCTAAGAACCAACACCGAGGCCGGTGCCTCCCACATACGGAAGAGCAGCTGTTCCAGGATCGGAGGAATCGGTACAGTAAAGGCTTCCTTCAGAGGAAAATAATACTGGAGGGCATCGAGCTCCTCGGCTCGAGGCTCCTCCTCGGCATCCGCAGGGAATGACAAAGCCTTGGCCATGTCCCTGATGAAATCCGAGAACCGGGTATCCTCCGGGGGGGGACCGCCTCCGAGGTTTGGACTCTGGGGAGTCCAATGTGACACACCGGGTCCGGAAGTTGTCAGGAGACTCCTCATCCTCCATCTCCCATGCCGACACCTTCGAGGAGTCATCAAGCAGCTCCGGCCGGGTGGGCCTCGATGCCACCCGCCCCGACACCGAGGGCACCGGCATCGACAACCTCGGCCCCGCACGGGAGGTCGAGGGAGACCTTGGCCGAGGATTGACTCGAGACGTGATGGACTCGAGGATCGGCTCGGCCTCTGGGGTCGACATGGACGTCGAGTCCCGGTGGGTCGGGGTAGATGCACTGGTTAGACCGGCGATCAGTACCCGCTGCTGCTCCATGAAGGCAGTCAGGCTGTTCTCCAGGGCTGTCAGCCTGAGTCCAAGCTCAGGAGACTCAGTAGCCCCGACTTGGGCCCCCGACGGTGTCGGGCCCGACGTCTGTTCTCCCGGAGGCTTGTCAATGAGGACAACAGAACTTACATGACTCTGGGCCTCTGGCTCCAGGCGAGGTAGTTTGGACGGCCTCTCCGACTCCGAGAGCCCGGGATGACGGTCAGGGCTACGCGACCTGGCCCTCGAATACGCAGGTGCCTCCACTGATGCCGCCCTCACGAGCTTCTTCTTCCTTTTGTGCTCCTGGGCAGGAGACCCCCTCTCAGAGGGCTCATGATGGCGCTCTGGTTCGGACTCCCGAGATGTCGAGGCCTCTGATGAAGTCCGGCCCTGGCTGGATGCAGACTCAGAAAAAAATTGTTTCACGTTGATGCTGATAGCTCCGAAGCGCCTTCGACGACATCTTGCCGCACGGGCCACAGACCAGTGGGCCATGGTCGGGCCTGAGGCATCGGAGGCAGCAGTCACGTGCATCAGTGAGTGACATAAGTTTCTTACACCGATCACATTTTTTGAACCCTCTGGCAGCCATCGGTAGAAAAAGGGCTCCTGCAGGGTCAAAAGACTGGGCTGCCAGTGAAAAACAGAAAAAGCGCGAACGCTTGTCACAAAGGACAAAAAACAAAAAAGAAGTTCCGGACTCGATACCGGTGTACCAAGCCGAGGCGGGATGGGGAACCGGCTTCGAACCAGACAAAGAGACGCGAAAAATCGCAGAAAAAAACTCAACTTTTACCGGGTGACGCGAACTACGTCTGTTGGGCTCCGCGGAAAAAGAAAGACTGAGCAAGATGGCACCCTTGGGCGGGTAGGGGACCGCACATGCGTGCTGCCTTCCCAAAGGCTTTTTTTGAAAGCTGGGGAAATGCTCCATGCGAGGGCTCCGTCGGCGCCAACGTCACCCATATGTGAGGACTGACTTCCTGCTTGGTCCTGGAGAATATTGGGTGTTTGTAGTGATCTAGGAATGAATATAAGTCTGCGGTCGTTCCATGTCTGTGAGTGGGTCCATTGATCAGCTGATGATAAGGTAGTGAGTCCATTGCTTTGAGGAAGGCTTTGTCAGCTTTGTCGGATGCTGCTGTAAGGTTAAAGTCACCTAAGATGATGAATGGCTTGTGTGTTGTATTGTGTGTGCATACTGGTTCGAGTATCTTCATTAGATCATCAGATTTGGCATTTGGTGGCCTGTACACAAGGCAAGTAGCCATGTATTTGTTGGAGATATTGATTATACTGGATTCTTCTGTGCTGGCTGTTAAGGTGATTTTGAATTTGTAGTGGCTCCTGGCCAGTATCAGCACTCCACCACCTCTTCTGCCTGCTCTAGAACAGTTGAAGGCCATGTACATAGGTGGGGTGGTCTGGTTTAATATTACCTGATCAGTATCATTGAGCCATATTTATGTTATGCAAAGTATATCTGGCCTTTGTGTATGTAGGTGATCCGAGATAGCATTAGCCTTGTTTCTGACTGATCTTGCGTTGATAAGCATGCAGGTGATGTTTGTGCCTACCATGGGGTTGGTGTGGTTGTTTTGTGCGGTATAGGTAGAAATTATATTGATCATGGTGTCTGTTGTGTGTGTGCATGTTTTGCGTGATGTAGGTTTGGTTTGGTTGTGCCATGTGGTGCAGTACTGTATGCAGGGGATGTGAGTGGATGGGTGTGTATGTTCTGGTGTGAAACACCATTGCTTGCTCTGTGAGCAGCTGTAGCATTAGGAGGGTTAGGATGAGCATTGTGCCGTGGTGTAGCATGGTGATGTCCTAGTATATTGACCTGGTGTGGGTATCCTTTTGCTCGCCTTTCTTGATTCTTGTTTGTTTGTGTGGCTTGTGAGCTCCAACTGCTGCATGTTCTGATGGTATCTTGTGCGGTGTGGGGAGATGAATCCACCTAGATTTTGCTGGTGGAGAATACTGCTGGGGAGGTTGTCCTAGCTCCTAGTTCTGGAAGACTTCCTTGGATGTTTGTCTCCTTGGTGTGAATGGTTCCTCTTGTTGGGTTTTGCTGTATAGTGTTCTTTGTCTCTCCTCTCTCATGTCCTTTCTTGTAGGTTGTGCTGGCTGATCAGCGGGCTGTGAAATTTCCAGAACCAATAACGCTTGGAGTTAGTGTTGGTAGTGTGCGGTGGTTTATTTCTCTGTCATCTTAAGTTTTCAAAGGCTTCACAGATTAGGGTGAAGCACCGTTGTTGTGAGGGTTTCTTGTGATGGGCAATGAGGTTGTTCCAGCTGCAGATAAGTGTAAGGACGAAGGCTACTCCTGGGGTCCTCGCCTAAGGGCCCTCTGGCGAGGCCCTCAGGCATGGGTGCGCCTGCCTTTAAAGGGAGGAAGCAGGGCTTGATAGGAGTCCTCGGTGGGGAGGAGCCTCTGATCCCGCTCTCTGCTGATGATGTTCGTTGGGCCGGCAGCGTGGTAAATGGCACCTGATTGCACCTGCCTTTAAGGGAGGAAGAAGGGCTTGATGAGAGTCCTCGGTGAGGAGCGGGGAGGAGCTTCTGAACCCGCTCTCTGCTGATGGTGTTCGTCGGGGCGGCAGCATGGTTCCAAATCCCATCCTAGCCATCATCGCAAAAAGGAAGGCCCAATGCACCCTTATCAAAGGCTTTCTCAGCATCAATGGATAAAATAGGACCTCCTCATTCTCTCAGAAGCAGCCACAGTACTTCAACCACCCGTTTAATACTATCAGCTGCCTCCCTCCCTGCAATGAATCCCATCTGGTCCTGTTAAATCAGAGTCCCCATCCAAGGTATCAGCAGAGAGGCCAGGAGTTTTGCTAATATCTTTGCATCAACATTAATGAGGGATATTAGCCTATAAGACCCGCACTATAGGGGGGCTTTTCCCTCCTTATGTAGCAACGTAATACCCGCTGTGAGCATCTCATGGGAGAGTTCGTTCCCTTCCTCCTTTATATTATTAAATACAAAATACTACTACAGGAGTCAATGGAGCTCCTCCCTAAATGTTTTGGAGAAGGATCCTGGTAGCCCATCTAATCCTGGGGCCTTCCCTGCTGGCATAGCTTTAATAACTCCCTCTATCTCGCCTCTCTCTATAGTTCTATCTAGGATCCCAACCACCCCCTCCCTCCAGGCAGGGGAGAGTTATTCCTTCCAGATACTGTTGTACAAACCCTCTTACCTCCATCTATCGAGCATAGAGATCCCTGCAGAAATGTACAAATTGCTCCCTAATGAAACTTTCCTTTCTACGCTTGACCCCATCTGGCCCCTGAATCTGGTTTATAGAGGAATTAAGCATCTGCCGCTTCAACTTGCTAGCCAATAATCTGCCAGCTCAATTCCTCCACTCATAGTAAATCTGTTTGGTATGCTGCATTGCAAAGACTATCTGAACCACTTGTAAATCTTGGAGTTCCACCCTCAGCTGCTCCATTCTTTTCCAAGCTGTCTTCGCCCCCATCCTTTAGTAGTCTAGGATTTTATCCCGAATCTTCCTCGTTAACTGATCCTCCCATTGCATTCGAGCCTTCTTAAGGTGTGCTGCCCACATAATAAACCTCCCTCGCACTACTGCTTTAAGGCCCTTCCACAATGTAACTTCTTTCACCTCCCCATTATCATTCATAAGGAGGAAGACCCTAATATGAGACCATCCATCCTCCACTACCTCCACCTTCCTTAAAAGACTCTCTTGAGCCGCCAAAATTTAGTCCCACCTGGGTCCCGACATACCCATATTGGTCCATTTCCTGACCATATCATGGGCCCAATCCCCGCTTCCTTCAGCACTGCCATCTACAGCTGGTCTAACAATATCATATCGATCCTACTGAAGCTATCAAGAGCGATTGAGTAGGAGTATGCCTCACGTGATCTGTCCATGCATCCATCAAATGAAAGCTCCTCATCTCTTGACCCAGTGGCCTGCAGTTTCGTCCTCCCCTCCCTCATCACTCAACTTGGGCTGTCTATCCCATTCAGCCTGAAGGACAACCTCACCAATTATCAGTTTCCCTTAGACCTTATCATCCAGAAGATCTCGAATGATTTTCCAAAAATGTGCTTGCCCCCATTGGGGCCATATATACACACCACAGTAATCTCTTCCTCTCCTATCTGCCCCCTCACCCTCACCGCCCTCCCTTCCAGAAATAATCCCGGACCTGGAGAGGCCCACCCCACGATGTAGCAAAATGGCCACTCCCCCTCCCCTTTGTCAGGAATGAGGCAATGGCATAATCTCTACACATCCCTAGTCTGCAAATGCGGTTCCTGGAGAAGAATTATATTCCAGTTGTCCTTCTTTATCTCCCGGAACAGTCTCAGTCACTTAGTGGGTGAATTAAGCCCCTTAACATTTAGTGATCCCATATAAACCATTGCAGTTACCTACCTTCCCTCCTCTTCCCGCTACAGCCAGGCCTTCCTCTTTCCCCACTCTTTCCTATCTCACCCCTACCCCCCATGACTGCTCCCTTCCTTAGGGGGCTCCTTTTCCATAGTGGCCGGCAAGTCCTCATTTTGCCCTCCCCTTTCATCACATCCACAGCACTCATTCCATCTTAGCTCCTCCAAGCATCCTTCCATCCATTCAACCTCCTAAGCCATCCCTCCCCCTCGAGACCCCCCGTTCCCTCTCACAATCAATCTTATTTCAACTCTAAAGCAGGCAGATAACCACTTCTCCCATTTCAACCTGCATCCCTCCTCAAAAGGGAAAAAGCAGCAATACCTACCCCGTAAGTCATGCGCCCATCCTGTTGAGAGTTTCATTAACTTAACTGTACAGTTGGGCTGGCATTCAATACTCAGGTTTCAGTTCCAGAGGGCACCTCTGCCTGCTGCTGCCCTTTGGACAGGCATTTGAGGGTTGTACTCTTCGCTGCCATCTGCTGCCATTTCAGTGCTACAGTCTTCGCTGCCAAGTCTTTCTGCAGCCCTTGTGGTTGAGTGCTGGTTTGGGTAGGCCTTCACACCCCAACACCCGCAGCACTTGCCATGCTACTTACTCCTCTTTCACATTTCTGACAGCACCCTTTACTGTGAATAGCAGGCCAAATGGGAACAACCGTCTGTATCAGATCCCCAATTCCTCAAGTATGCCGTCACTTCCTGAAGCGCTCTGCGTCACATCATGTCCCTTGTGAAAGGTCGTGGAAAGCTCAATTCCGCAGTTCTTCCAGGCGATACACCCAAACTTGCATGCTATGCTCAATAGGTGCTTTTTGACTGGATAGGAGCTCAAACATACCACCATTATATAGAAGTCAATTTTCCCAGGGCATGCCAAGAATCCTGTGAGCCCGCTCAATACTCACAGGTATTGGGGGTTAGCCTCCTCTCCTTTATTCCCCAACTGAAGAATGTGTGAGAAAAACATTTGCATTACAGTCATGCAGTCTTTAAACTCCTCTCCCTCTTTTAAACCCCTCAACCTCAGATTATATCTACGGGCCCTATCCTCAATGTCTTCCATTTTCTCCTGTAATTTGTTCTTGTCCCTTCCGCAGGCTCTCCCATCCACTTGTCAGTTTCTCCAGCTCGGTCGCATGGCACTCCACGTGGTCCTCCATTTCAATCACCTGGCCTCCTAGTTTGGTCCAATCATGCTGTAATGTAGCCAGTGCTGCCTTTAAGTCCGTTCTGAGGGAGCTGATATCCTCCATCTCATGCCGAAACTCCTGCAGCCAGCTTTTAAGATCCTCTCCGGGTCGCGGATTGCTTCTCCTAGGCCTCCCTTCAGAAGAGATGTCCGACCTGCCGAAACAACCAGCGCGGTCTGAACGCTGCCCTCGGGACTGATTCCAACACACATATTTAGACTGAAAGGCCTCTAATTTCTTCCGGACAGACATGTGTTCAGCTCCCGATAGGGAAGTTTTTTCTCAGTGCTGTGGAAGCGTTCAATCTCTACAGCAGGGAGAGTGTAGACAGAGCTTTACTAAGCAGTGTCCATTCGGCTGGCTGACACAATCGGAAGTCCCTGTGAAGATGTCTTTTGATGCTATATGGGACGCCATTTCCCAGCTTGGCAAGACTAATTCAAAAAAGTGCAAGATTTACAAGTTCAAGTTAACATGGTATATCTAAGAATGTTGCAGATTTGGCTGGGATACAAAATACTGAGTCTGGTTTGGAAAAGAAAACTGAAGCCATGAGGACATGCTCGGATGGCATTCTGAGAGACCTCACATCGATTAGATATAAATTAGAGAATTTGGAAAATGCCACTAGATTATTGAATTTGAGGTTGGTAAATTTTCCCAAAGTTTCCTTAATTTCATCAACGACATGTTTAAGTATTATCTTACAAAGGTGAAATTAGACTTATCTGTTAATTTTCTTTCCTTTAGGCCCTATAGTCCCAGTCGAGACTCCTGGGTTGTTTCCCTTTTTCAGCAGATGGAAACTGAATATTCCTGGATTTGGTGATGTCATAGTATAAGGAGCCAGCGCTCCTCACAAACCAGTATTCCCATGTCAAAACAGAAAAAACAGAACATTCAAGCTCCTGACTAATGATGCTTAAAGGGCAACTATGTACAACTGCTACAAAAAAACCTCTGTGGTAACTAAGTGCAGCCTGAGAGGACCAAGGCTACAGTCTGTCTCTGCACAGCAAGGAAATCTAATCTTAGGTCTGGGACCGTCCACTACTAGCCTCACCAGGTTTGCATTCCACGGCCGTCAAGGCCAGTCCAGGGCTATCAAGATGGCCAGACCATGGTGGGCCTCTATGCGCTGAATCAAGCATCCTATGAGAGACCAGGGCGGTAACGCATATAGTAACCCCTCTGCTGGCCACTTCTGAACCAGAACGTCCAGTCCATAGGACATTCAGTCCCAAAACAAACTGAACAACTGGCCCATCTTGGCGTTCTCTGCTGATGCCATGAGGTCCATCACTGGCATGCCCCAACTCCTGGTCAGAATGCGGAAAACTACGTCTGCCAGGGTCCATTCCCTGGGATCCATCTGATGCCTGCTCAGAAAGTCGGCCTGCACGTTTTCCTTTCCTACCATATGCGAAGCCGCCAGCTGTGAGAGATGCGCTTACACCAACTGAAGCAGCACAGCAATCTTCTCTACGAGCATGGAGCTCCCTGTGCCCTACTGGCAGTTGATATAAGCCACAGCGAAGGCACTGGGCGAAAGTACTCGCACTGCCCATTGCTGGATCAGCAACTGAAACTCTTGAAGATCCAACCCAAATGCCCTCATCTACAGTCAGTTGATAGGCCGCTGCATTTGTTCTGACTACCACACAACCTGCATGATCTGGGACAGGCAATGTGCCCCCCCCCACTCCCACCTAGAAAGACTTGCATCCATCATGACGACTATCCATTCCGGTAGTTCTAGAGGCATTCCTTTGGTCAGGTTGGATGATGACAACCAAAACGCTAAGCTGCTGCAAACCTCCAACAAGCAAAGGTGCCTCGAGAGAGGATGCCGTTGCAGTGAATAATGTGAAAGAAGAGCGTGCTGCAAGGGCCTCATGTGCACCCTCGCCATGGCACTAGATACAACGTCGCAGCCATGGACCTTAGTACCTCAGAGTAAAGTCCAAAGTTGACGGAGATTGCTACCCCAAAAATCAGTAAACATGAGCTTGAAGCTTCCTGCGCCTATCCTGTGACAGAAAAACCAGCTCCCGAGCCATATCAAAATGAGCACAGAGGTACAGAAGCCCTTGCAAGGGTGTAAGGTGACTTTTGGAGGCGTTCACCACCCAGCCCAGCTCTTGCAGAGTCTTGAGAATGTGCTGCATGGCCTCCCACTCTACTGTCAAGACTCTGCCCGAATAAGCCAGTTGTCCAGGTAGGGATGGACCAGAACGCCCTGGCTCCACAGTCTGACAGCGACCACCACCATGATCTTTGTGAAGGTTTGTGGCACAGTCGTGAGCCTGCAGGATAGGAGCTTGAAACTGAAATTGACGCAAGGAGACCGCGAACCACAAGTACCGCTGATATTCCGGTCGAATGGGCACATGCAAATACGCATCTGTGAGGAACTCCCCCGAAGGACTGCCACTATTACGAATGCAAAGTTTCCATGCAAAAGTGAGACATACGTAGAGCCCAACTGACTTGCTTGAGATCGAGAAAAGGTTGGAAGGAGGAGTCCTTTTTGGTCACCATGAAATAAATGGAGCAATGCCCCAGACCGAGGTGGTTCCGAGTTACAGGTACCACTGCGCACAGCCGAATCAACCTGCAAAGAGTCTCCCCGACCGCATGAACCTGAGGGTGATCTGAATGGCAACAACAGGAAGGCATCTGCGAGGGGGGGTGTGTAAGAAGGTGAATTTCAATGCATACCACTCGCCAATGACCTCCAATACCCAATGATCGAAAGTGAGTGGGAGCCAGGCAGAGTAAAACTGCCGAAGACGACTGCCAATGGAAACTATCCCTGCCTGAGCTCACCCCCCCACCCTCATCTCATTGGGGATTCTTAGCCCTGGATCCGGATAAGGAACCTTGCAAAAGAAAAGCTCGCCCCGAAAGGAGAGTCTACTGAGCCACTGCTTTGAGGTAACGTCCACGTTCCAGCACCCTAGCAAAAGTAAACGGTACGCCATGACTACCAAAGCCATGTCTTTTGTGGAAGCCTGCAACAGGTTGTGAAAAGCATCCGCTAAGTAAGCTACTACAGACTCTATGCAAGTCGCCTCAAGGAGAGCTGTAGAAAACCCTGATTCTGGCCCCGTCAACACCTCAGCCCAGCGCATACAGAAGAAAGGAGGAGGGAGGAGTTGCTCAGTAGTTGGGACAGGTTACCTCAGGCCGGAAGGCCGGGGGTTCAATTCCTGCATGGGGACAAGCAACTTCAGGCCGGAAGGACTGGGTCTCTAGTCCCATGGCCACTCCTTGTGGCCTTGGGAAGCCACTTAACCCTCCATTGGCTCAGGTACACTTAAATTGTGAGCCTTCCGGGAACAAGGGAATAAAAAGTACCTGTTAGTATACATGTAAACTGCACTGATGCGAAAGAGGGCAGTACAGTATTAAAAAAAACGAGAAAAAAAAATACAAGCCCTTGTGACATAGGCCCTGCAAACCAAAGCCTTCAAGGCCAGGGCGTTAACCTCAAAGGCCTGTTTTAGAAGCATCTCTAACTTATTGTCCTGGGGATCCTTTAGCTTAGCACCCCCTTCCAATGGAATGGTGGTTCACTTTGTCACCACCGCTACCAGGGAGTCCATCCTGGACAGCTGGAAGTGCTCCAGCTCAATAGAAAGAATGGGATACAGGCACTACATCACTCAAGCTCCGCACAAGCCAGCCTCCGGCAAACCCCACTCCAAATCAATCATTTCCTTTAGGGCCCTATGCACTGAAAAGGCAGACTCAGAAGTGAGAATACCCTGAAGCAGTGGGTCCTCTAATGAAGGATCTATGGCCACCGTCTCAACCGAGAAACTCAGCGCCACCAGAGAACTGGTGATCAGTGACACCACTCCTTCCTGCGGAAGACTCGCAAAATAGAGGGGTCCTCTCCCGCAGACAGAGTGCTCTTTGGCAGGTTCCCAAGCCCCTCTGCCACCCCAAAAGTCCAACGGACCCTCAATAGGATCATGCGCTGCCAGAGAACACTCAGAGGCCCTGTCCTCTTCAGTGATCTCCAGACCGCTAGGCCCCAAACCTGCCAGCAAGGGCAAAGGAGTCGTAGCCTCAGCCTCCACTGAAGATGTGTACTGCACTGCTGGACTGGCCCCTGGTTGAGGTGATTCCATCAAGCCCTGTTTAATACAATTAGCCTGATGAAGCAAGAGCACGAAATCTGAGGAAAAGGGAAGGCTACCACCATGTCCTGTGTAAGCCTCTAGTCCAACTGCCGCATTGAATCGAATCTGGCTGAAGGCAGTAAGATGTCTAACAGGGGTGCTGACAAGATGGCCATGCTTCCCACCAAAAGTGCAGGACCCACAGCCAAAGATAGTGACGACCTGGAGGTTCCACAGACCTCTGAACCTCTTGGGGAAGCCCCTGCCATTGCTGGAAAAGCCCTCAACGAACTCTCTGCTGACCGATCTTCGGCCTCGCAGGCCCGACAAAACCCCACTGAGAGATGGCTCCAACTGCTACCGCAAGCCGCATAGACTACCTTCCCAGAAGACATGCTTCAGTTGTGGGAAGGGGACTCCACCAAACTCTCTTGCCTAACCACCCAAGGGAATCCAGAGGGGAAGTACTCACAGCACCGGACTCCAGCAGCAAATAGACAAGCTGCGCACTCCCGATGCTCGCGGCAGAACAGAGCGGCAGCAAGCCGACAGCCTCTAATCCACTGAAGGGTGTGACACTACAGGCACTAGGTCTGGATGTAGATAAAGCTTAAGGGGACTACAAAACCTGTACTCTTCCTGGGGCCCTACCGACAAATGAACAACGTCGGAACCCTGAGGCAGACCCTCTCACCACAGCAGCTGCCTAAGCTAACCAAGCAAGATGTAAAAACCCTTTGGTATTGGAATAGAGAAGAGAACCTGTTCCTTTCTTAATTTTTTTTTCTTTTTTTAAACACTAAGCCCTAGAATGTAGCCCAAACTACACAGGGTTCTATCCCATCTGCTGGAGACTGAGGATATTGGTTTGGTGGGAGGAGCACTGGCTCTTATACTGTGGCATCACCAAAACCTGAAATACTCAGTCTCCATCTGCTGGAAGGAGGACACAACTCAGGAGTTTGGACTGGACTGTAGAGACATTAAGTTATTATCTTAGAGTGCCAGTTGAATCTCATCTCCTATTGACACGGGTCTACTACCTTCCTAGTGGTAGAAAATAGTTGGGTACTTTTGAAGGGGCACCTGACAGCAAATGGATACTTTGAATGTTTCCGCTCTTCTGGAGGCTTCGAATCAACATTAGGTTGTTCCTGCCACATTAGCTACCTTTGCTTTGTCTACCGATCGGGAATGGACATTGAAAATGTATTTTAAAAAGCATAATGCGATCTTTAAAGATTTAAATGTACATGTGTTTACAGATCTCTCCAGGGAGTCACAGAAGTGACGCAGGGAGCTCTTAATGTTTTAATCACCCATTATTCAGTTGGCAAGCTTGTTTTTCCTGAAATTCGCAAATAAATGCTTGATTAAGCAGAGGTCTATGAGTTATGTTTTTTATAAGCCTGCCCAACTATTATCCTTTGTTAATTCTTATCAGTCTAGGCTGTACATAGTACACCTTCCTTTATATTCGCTGTATTCTGGGCTTCCTTTTCTTTGGTTGCTTGTTTATTTTATATATTTATATGTATATTTTTTTTGGATGTCCTCTCCCTTTGGTTATTGTGGGCATGTCTGTAGGGTGTATGATTAAATTCTATTTCCTTTATTTTTTATATGTAATATTTGGACCTTGTATGCACCTACTCTTTCTTTATAAGATGTTATATTTGTTTATGTTTGGAAATTAGATAAATAAAAACATGTAAAAAATAAATTTTAGTGTTCCTCAGCAAAGTTGCTAATAAAAATACTGAAAAGAAAAGGGTCCTAGTAACAGGTGCCAATCATTATTCTAGACAGTTATAATTTTACTGTGAAAGTAGTAGTACATAGTAATATAGTATATGACGGCAGAAAAAAAGACCAGTATGGTAAATCTACTCTTGCCCAGCAAAGCTGCAAGAGCAGGTGCACCTGCCACTCCATGCAGGTACCCCTCCCTATGCCGTTTTTTAGGGGTGTACCCACCGCTCTGTGTAGGTCACCACTATTTGTTGAGATTTATTTCTGTTGACAAACATTTTAAATAAGAAATTAATGCTGCTGGTGCAAGGAAACGGCAATTTCAATCAATATCTTGCTTGGTGTTACAATATGCAAATTATGGTGGAAACTTTCAACATAAAGGACAATTTCATGTTCTGATGTTTATGCATTTAAGGTGACATTTTACTCACCAGTTAATGTCCTTTCCTTGAGTCCTGCTAGACTAGTCCAGAAAAGTGGGTTGCGTTCACCTACCAGCAAATTGATGAAGACAAACAAATGAAAAGCTCAGGTTTCAATGACATCATGCTCATGCCTCTATATGCCCCATCCATCAGAGATCCCTTCAGTATTTGTCCTAAAGCATATGGGAGAAAAATGGCAGGCCTCACACAATCTCAATTGTGGGCAACAATGAGTAATCAACAGTAGAAGCAGGCAACAGTCCTCACTTATGAGTGACGTCACTGACAGAGCCTGCGTGGGAACACGTCCCAGCTCCAAAGAAGCCTTTGGAAATGCATCACGCATGCGTACCGGTCTTCCCGCATGAAGGAGCCATTTTTACCTCAATATGACGACATAGCTTAATCCTTAATCAAGTCCACAGGAAAGCGAGAGGGTAGTGAGGACTAATTCCTGCTGCTCCTGGAGAACACCTTACAGGTGAGTAACCACGCTTTCTCCAGGACCAAACAAGAAGTCAGCCCTCACTTATGGGCCTCCCATAGCTAGAGGCTACTGAAAAAAAACTCTAAAAAATCCAACAGGGCAACTAGAAAAATGAACCGAGAAAACTGTCAGCAGGGACATCAACATCACGACTCTACGGTAGACTGGATGGACAGAAGGGCAAGTGGGAAGGAGTTGCTCTAAGTCTTATAAAGGTGCCGGAGTACGGCTTCGCCAAAGATGCTGTCATGCCGAGAATCTTCAATCCAGACAGTAATGGACTGCAAAGGTGTGGACAGAAGACCATGTATCAGCCCTAAAGATCTCCACCATGGAGACAGAACAAAGATTGACTACCAAAGTAACCATAGCTCGCACGTTATGCACCACAAAATGGCATTCTAAGGAGAAGCCAGCTTGAGCATAAAAGGAGGAGATGCAGTCTAGCACCCAGATTGAGAGGCTGTGTTTTGTCACCGTCATGCCTAGTTTTTTGGAGTTGAAGGAGACTAATTGGGGAGAAAAGCAAATGTTCGATTACAATCCAAGGTATGCAGAGATGATGTGAGACTTAGGAAAAAAGGTGCTCAGCACCACAGATTGGTTGAGATGAAAGTGGAACCTACCTTAGGTAGGATTTTAGGGCAAGTATGGAGGACAACTCTGCTCTTATGAAATCTGGTACAAGGTGCATGTTCCATCAATGCTTGCAGTTCACTAACCCTGCATGCAGAAGTGAGTGTTAACAGGAAAATGGTGTTCCAAGTAAGGAATTTGAATGGGCAAGAGTTGAGTGGCTCAAACAAGGAAGAGAGAAGCTGACCCAGTACCACATTAAGGTCCCATGCCACTGTCAGTGGTTTAATAGAGGGATGGGCAAGAAGCATTCCTTTCATGAAACAACTCACCAACAGGTAAGCGGAGAGGGGTTTATCAGCTACCGAATGATGGTAAGCTGGCCACTGCACTGAGGTGCACCAAGACCAAGTTGGATTTTAGGACAGAGTGTGAAAGATGTAAGCAGTATGACAAAACTGAATCAATTGGACAAGAGAAGCGGTCCAGGCCATGCTCGTACACTATATGGAGAATCTGCGCCACATGAAAGTGTAGACTTGTCATGTGGAGTACTTGAGCAAAGCAAGGAGAATGTTCTCCATCTCTGGTGGCAGCTGGTGGCCAGTAAGTGCTACCCATTCAGCATCCATGCTGTGAGAGCCATGGATTGAAGGTTAGGGGATGTAGAAACGTCCCTCCATCCTGAGAAATGAAATCTGGGGCCAGCCCAACTAGAGAGGTGGTCACAGTGACAGCTGAATCAGGAAGGGGAACCAGGGCTTTCTGGGCCAATATGGTACAATGAGAATCAAGGAGGCACCTTCTGCCTGAACTTTGAAAAGGGTCCTGACCACCAGAGAAGTCGGTGGGTATGCAAGACCTACCAAGATTTCAGCAAAGCCTTTGATACTGTTCCTCATAGGAGGTTTATCAATAAATTGAACAGCCTGGGGATGGGTCCAAAGGTTGTGAACTGGATCAGAAATCGGTTGACTGACAGATGACAGAAGGTGATGGTAAACGGAACTCACGCGAATGAAAGGAAGGTGATTAGTGGCGTGTCCCAGGGATCAGTCCTGGGACTGGTACTGTTCAATGTATTTATGAGTAATATTGCTGAAGGACTGAATGGAAAAGTATCTCTTGCAGATGACATGAAAATTTGCAACAGAGTAGACTCCCCTGAGGGAGTGGAGAACATAAGGAAAGATCTACAAAAGCTGGAAGAATGGTCTAAGTTAAGATTAATGTGAAGAAGTGCAGAGTCATGCACTTGGGATGCAGAAATCTAAGGGAATTATATGTGATAGGGAATGAGAGTGTGCACACACCAGGAGAAGGAACTCAAGGTGGCGAAACAGTGTGACAAGGCGGTGGCCAAAGCCAAAAGGATGCTGGGCTGCATACAAAGAGGAATTACCAGTAGAAAGGAGGAGGTACTAATGCCACTGTACAAGACGCTGGTGAGGCCTCACTTGGAATATTGTGTTCAGTTTTGGAGACTGTATCTCGCAAAGAATATAAAAAGACTAGAAACGGTTCACAGGAAGGCGACCAAAATGATTTAGTGCCTGAATCAAAAGACATAAGAGAAGATACTTGAAGACCTAAATATGTATACTCTAGAGGTGAGGAGGGACAGGGGAGATAGCATAGTTACTCACCTGTACCAGGTGATCTCTGGGAACAGCAGAAATTTAGCTTTCACATATGGGTGATGTCAGTATCAATGGAGCCCGGGCAGGACCACTCCTCAGCGTTCAAATTGTAAAGATTCTGGGAGCACTCCACTGAGCCTGCATGACTGCCTTACCGCCTTCCAACTACCTTTCTTCAGTTGAGCTTGTAGCTGAGAAAAGAGTAAATAAAACCCTATAATTCCTAGGGGAGGAGGGGGGTTGTGAAGACTAAATTCCTGCTGTTCCCGGAGATCACCTGTTACAGGTGAGTAACTACGCTATCTCCAGGAACACACAGGAATGTAGTCTTAACATATGGGACTCCCTAGTTCCCAGATGCCAGATGAAGAGACCTCAGAACCGGAGGAGGTTCGCCTCAGAGTGAGGACATCGGTGGTTAAAGTGGACCAGCCGTCCTCCCACTTGCGGACAAATGGCTTCTGAAAAACTGACCATGTCCTGGAAGAAAAAGTCAAAATCCTCTACCGGGCTGGTTGAGGTTTCTGTTGCTCGGGGCGGTGCTGTTGGCCTTGACCCTTTTGTTGTGGAGCCTGCTGAGGGAACCGATACGAATGGTACATGATATATGCACCATATAATTTCTTCTTCTTTTGGAAGGCAGGCTTCTTCCTAGCAGATTTAATTTTAGAGGGATCAGAAGTCTTATGAGAGAGGTGATTCATGGTGAGCTGGTCTTGCTCCAATTCACCGGCCATCTCCCTCAAAGGTGCTCCAAAGAGACTTTCACCCTTGGAGGAAACGTCCGCCAACTTATCCTGGGCCCATTGTTCCAAGTTTTAATTCTGAAGCCAGGCTAGGCTACGTGCCCTGATGCTCACTGCAAAGACTCGAACCACGGACTCAAAGCCATCGCAGGCAGCTCTGGTGAAATGTTTCAAGCACTCTGACCTTAGAGACAAGGGAGCAATACTTCTGCTGTTCCTCAGACAGCTCCGAGGGAGAATTCAGCGAGGCCTCCAGCCAGATCTGGACAGGACATGCCCATGTAAAGTTGGTACGTCTGAATCCACGCAATCAACATAGAGCCCTGAAAGCATTTGCGGCCTGGAAACTCAGAGGAATGATTCCTCAGACTCATGATATGGTGCATAGCCGACTGAACCCCCACAGAATTAGGTGTGAGCTGTGGTTTCTCAAAACCAGGGCATTTACTAAGCTGATATTTTGAGTCCAGGTGCCGGCTCACAATGGGCACAGAGAGGAGACTCTCTAGGATGTGGTGCACCGGCATAGTTAAGGTTTCTTTCAGAGGCGAAGGGTCCTGGAGAATTTCCAGCTCCTCCGCTCGAGCCTCCTATTCAGCCTAGATAGTAAAGGGGAGAGTTTCCCCCCCATGTCCTTCACAAAGTCCAAGATAGACAAGCCCTCCAGAGGGGACTTCCAACACTTGTATGATGGTGAGAGATCTGAAGGAATGTCCCGATGCCACACTGTCTCGGGCAACTCCTATTTTGCAATTATCGGACTCATGACTTTGAGAGGAACTTGAAGCAGTAGTGCAATTCCTCTCGGTGCTGCCCGAGGGAGTCTAAGAGTGTCAATGATTCGACTCCGAGGTACTCAGGGGTAAAAGCTGATGCATTGAGAGAGATCTTGCGTGCCGATGGAGGGCAGGTGCCTCGAGGATGGGCTGCACACCTCTTCCACTGAAGCAGCCGCTGGGACAGACTAACCAGAGGTCATTAGGTCCTTTGACGCCTGCTGGGTGAAGAACACAGAGGCTTCGCTCAAGCACCTCCATGATCATTACCAGTCTGGGAGTCACCTGCTGGCCCTGCTGGACCTCGAAAGGTCTCTCCTCCCACCAGGGTAGCTTGGGAGGCCACTCCCGGATCTCACCCTGCGAGGACTCTGCTGCCGATGTGAGTGGGCCTTCGTCCAGGTCTCAGCATTCCCCTTCAATGCCAATTGGGTGTGAGGTTGGTCCTGGGGGCGCTACTTACTGAAGGAAAGCTGCCGGTCCAATGCTCCATGTCTCCTCGGCTCCAAATGAGCACGGTTCCCGCGTGAAGCTGAAGTCTTGGCAGAGGCCTTCGAGAGCATTGATGCTGGAGTCGATGCAGATGACTCCAAAGAAATGAATAGTGATTTTCACTGCTTTTCCCGGTTTCAAAGCCCTTTGCATGTCATCTGAAGGCAGAAAGTGCAGGATGAGGACTAGTGGTAAGGCTCGAAGCACTGCAAACACCAGTTGTGGGGGTTAGTCATTGATATCGTCAGACTACAATAGGGTGTATTTTTTAAATCCACTGGTCTACTTCAACATGTCGGGAAGATGGCTTCTGCCAAATCAAACTACTCCAGTGTCTGAGTTAACGAGGGGGACATGAGAGAAAATACCCCCACAATTCAAAAAGAAAAAAAGAACTGCAGAAAACAATGTGCCAAGGCACAGACGCTCCCAGGAATGGGCAGAAAGATGATAATGAAGACATGCAACCAAAAATGAGAAAAAAAAACATCATGAAAATATAGTACCGAAAGGTATTAACTCTTTCCAGAGTGTCCGACTACGTCTGAAAGGTTCCGCAGAATAAAGACAACTGAGGTAAAGATGGCTCTTTCAGGTGGGACGGTCAGCACGCATTCGTGGTGTACTTCCAAAGACTTCCTTTGGAATCTGGGAAGTGTTCCCGCGTGGGCTCAGTCATTGATATCACCCATAAATGAGGACTGACTTCCTTCTTGTTCCCTGAGAAAATATAAAACGGAAGGCTGTCAGTAGAAGATGAACCTGAAAAGCCAAATATAAAAATCATAGAGGATCCAAGGGTACGGCAAAAGAAGAACAAAACAATACAGTTTCAGGGGTGAGCCCTGGACTGGTCTAGCAGGACTCAAAGAAAAGCGTAGTTACTCACCTGTAACAGTTGTTCTCCGGGATCAGCAGGAATCGGTCATCACATATGGGCGAAGAAGTTTTTGGAAGGTGCTCCATGCATGTGTGCCAGTCTTCCTGCCTGAAGGAGCTATCTTTACCTCAGTATGACAAAGTCTAATTAAGCTAAAAAAGAAAAACTCCGTGGGGAGGAGGGAGGCTAGTGAGGACTTATTCTTGCTGATCCTGGAGAACATCTGCTACAGGTGAGTAACTATGCTTTCTCCAAGACAAAACAGAAAGTCAATCCTCGCATATGCAACTCCCTAGCTACAGGCTACTGGAAAAACCTGTAAAGGGCACAACGGAGCAACCAGAAAAAAAACAAACTGAGAACAAGAAGCATTAGCAATCGCTGAGAGCTTCTGAGTCAGCATCCAGCACGAATATCAACATCAGATCGATTCTATGGTAGCCTGGACAGACAAAAGGCTGGTGGGATGGATTTGCTTCAGTTCCCAAAGAGATGGCGGAGTATAGCTTTGCCGAAGTTGCTGTCCCGCCGGGAATCTCTATCTAGACAGTAATGGACTGTGGAATGACCATATAGCAGCCCTAAAGATTTCTGCTGTGGAGATGGAACACAAATTGGCCAGCGAAGCAGCCATAGCTCGGATATTGTGAGCTGCGATAAGATGTTCCAACGTTAGCCCAGCCTGAGCATAAGCGAAGGAGATGCAGTACGCCACCAAAATGGAAAGGTGAGTTTCAACACTGCCACCCCCAGTTTACTGGGGTCAAAGGAGACAGAGCTGGGAGGTACAGCAATGGACTTTCATCCTCTCCAGGTAGAAAACCAGTGCTCTCTTACATTCCAATGTGTATAATGAAGCCTCAGCATTGTTGGCATCAGGTCTTGGGAAGAAGGTGGGAAACATCACCGATCAACTGAGATGGAAAGCAGAAACTACCTTAGATAGGAATTTCGGTCGAGTTTGGAGAACCCTTCTATTCTAACGAAACCTGGTGAATGGCAGGTGCACCACCAGCGTTTGCAATTCACCGACTCTGCACACAGAAGTAGGCACCACCAGAAAAATGACCTTCCAGGTAAGGAATTTGAGCAGACAGGAGCTAAGCAGCTCAAATGGGGTGCGAAGAGTTGTCTGAACACTATATTAAGGTCCTACGCAACTGGGGGATGGTTTAATGGATGGGCAAGATAATAGATGGCCATGCATAAAGCAACCCACCAAGGGGTGAGCAGAGATTGGTTAATCAATTATGGGCCGATGATAAGCGACTACAGCACCGAGGTTCACTCTGAGTTGGAATTCAGACCAGAGTCTGCCAAGTGCAGAAAATAAAACAAAACTGACTCCAGAGAGCAGGAGAAGAGATCCAGAGACTTGTTCACACTATACGGAAAGTCTGCCCCACTTGAAGGCATAAGCACATCGAATCCTTATGTGAGGCAAGGAGGATGCCCTGCAGTAAAAGGAACTCTGTGAATAGTACTTGCTCAGCATCCATGCCATTAGCGTTAGGGATGACAGGCTGGGATGAAGCAAAGTCCTGTCGTCCTGAGAGCTCAGGTCCAGGACACAGCCCAGTCTGAGTGGTTGCCGTTGAGGCAATCGGAGCACGAGTGAAAACCAGGGTTGCCTGGGCCAGTGCGGCGCAATGAGGATCGTAGTAGAGCCATCTCTTTGCACCTTGAAAATCGTCTTGGTCACCAGAAGAGTCGGTGGGTAGGCAAAGAGAAGATTCTCGCATGGCACTCTGAGCAAAACAGCAAGAGCTGGGTGTTGCAGGGAGTGGCAAAGAGGTCTATTGACTGTGTGCCCCACATATGGAGAATGTGGTTGGAAACCTGCCTGTTCATTAGTTTGGCTGAAGGACCCTGCAGAGGCAATCTGCCAGCACATTGAGCTCCCCTAGCAGGTATACTGTTCTGAGGAGTATGCCGTGCAAGACTGCAAATTTGCAGAGGTGGTGTGCCTCCAGCAGAAGAGGTATGAACCCATAATGCCCTGCCTGTTGAGGTAGAAAATGACCACCAGGTTGACTGATTGTATGAGGATGACCTAGTAGGAGAGCAGTTACTGAAACACTCATTGAGCATTGGCAATGGCCCAAAGCTCCACGAAGTTGATCTGATGGGCTTTCCCCCGCAGTCCAGAGCCCTATGTGGACAGGCCATTCAGATGTGCCCCCAGCCACTCATGTGGACATCCAAGCGGAAATGCTTGACAAAAGTGGAAAGTGATGATCACATTGCTGCCCAACAAATGGCTGCAGGGGCTCTACCGAGCTCTGCTCTGCCACAAGGACGTTTTTGATAAGGTAAAATGGCTGCGCAAACCCTCTGGAACCAGCTGGTTTTGTAACAGATACACCGATGCAAGAGCCTCCTTAATCCAGCACCCCAAAGTCAACTTGAACACCGCTTCACCCTTGCGCTGGCTAGCAAACAGCACAAAAGGATGTTCAGACTTACAAAAAAGGATTTATGACCTCCAGGTACCAGAGGAGCGCCCTCCGGAACAGGCAAAAATCTATCTTTCCCCTGAAACTGCTCCTCCGAGAAGGTGGGCAGGAAAACCACCTAGGGTTCATGTGAAAGGGAGAAGGCACCTTAGAGCAAAAAGAAAGGCACAGGCTAAATTGAAGCGGCCTCCTTCAAATAAGGCAGATAAGGACCTCAACAAGACAGAGCATGCAGCACGGAAATCAGCCTTGTGGAACAAATTGTGACCAATAAGATAGTCTTGAGTGTCAAGTACTTTAAAGTAGCATACTTCAACAGCTCAAAAGAGGCTGCCATCAGAGCTCCGAGCAGCAGACAGATTCCAGGAAGGGATAACAGATCAAAGAGGAGGATGCAGATACCGAACCCCCTAGAGAAAGCCCGAGACATGTGGGTGCAAGGCTAGAGAATAACCAGCCACCAGACTTCAGAAACAGGACAAAGTTGCCAACTGAACTTTCAGGGAGCAAAGGGAAAAGCCTTTCTCTAGGCCACCTTGGCCGTCTCAGGTGTCAACTGCCATGTGTCGCACCAGCGCTCAAGAGGCACCATATCCATACATATGCTAGTTTAGTAGACCTTCTCTGGGCACCAAGCAAGGAGACAGAGGCAACTGAAGAGGAGGTGCCTGCAGGAGCCACATCAGTTCTCCAAATCAGGCTCTCCAAGACCAGTTCAGCACCACCAGAACAATCCTGTCCCGGTGCAACATACACCCCACCAGGGGCCACAGAGGAAACAAATACAGCCGTCGCTAACTTCTCCAAGGCGGGATCAGGACATCAACACCCTCTGACCCCCATCTCTGTGTGACGGCTGAAGCAGCAGCAAACTTCGGCACTGGAGCGGGTCACCATCAGATCCATTTCAGGGCAACCCCAGCGGCGCAGAATCAACTAAAACACCTCCTGACCAACTCTCCAGGATCCAGATCGTGTCGGCAGAAAAAAGCACCGATACTCACCTGCAACAGGTGGTCTCCAGGGACAGCAGGAATCAGTCCTCACACATGGGTGATGTCAGCGCCAACTGAGTCCACACGGAAGCATCTCCCCAGCTTTCAAAGAAAGCCTTTGGGAGATGTACCATGCATGAATGATCCCCTTCCCACTGAAGGGTGTCATCTTGCCTCAGTCTAATGACATAGCTAAGACAGCAAAAATAAAATACGGTAAAAAAGCAACGTCGAGGGGAAGAAGGAGAGATGTGAGGACTGATTCCTGCTGTCATCAGAGAACACCTGTTGCAGGTGAGTACGCGTTCTCCGGGAACAAGCAGCAAGTCAATCCTCACATATGGGACTCCCCAGCTACAGGCTACCGAGAACCTGCACAAAACGCCATGGGTGACCAGAGGTGATGAGCCATGAGCTGCAGCAGTTGAGTCCCAACTGAGAGACTCTCGCAAGACCCAAGTGTCCAGCAGGGAATCAGCACTCTGGTAGCCTAAACACAGAAGGATCGGAGAGCAGGCTTATAATCTGAAGAGATTATGGAGCATGGCCTGACCGAAGGTGCTGTCCCTTTGGGACTCCCTCTGCAGGCAGTAGTGAGCTACAAAGGTATGGACTGAAGACCAGGTGGCAGCCAGATCCAGAGTAAACAAAAAACTCCCCTCGGCACACTGCTTGAATCATGGAATGGAAGGTTGCTATCCGGAAGCGCAAGTGCTCATTGACCCCCTTGAGGTCCAGAATGAGGAAGGAGGAACGGTCCCCTTCTTTAGCCACTATCTTCAAGTGTAGTAACTTGTCCAAGGGTGTCCGCACAGTGGCACTTTTGATTGCAGACCCGCAGTGGAAATGACGAAGGCATTCAGAATTGGCACTTTGCATTCCAGGGCATAGCTGAACTGAATGGTGTCTAGCACCAAGCGATCCTTGGTAACCCAGGCCCACTGCACAGCCCAGGAAGTTCTTCCTCTGGAGGGGATCGAGTCACTAGGCCCACACTCCACGAAAGGACTGAGAATGAGTCCGAGACTGGTAAGCAGAGGAGAAGAAAGGTTTTCCAGGTCAGTAATGATGAGAGTCCCAAGACCCCTGGGAATCCGACCAGCATGCCTTTGGTGGACGGGCAGAGGCTGATGAGAAAGGGACACCAGCCATCTTCACAGGGCCTTTGGACCAGTCTTCTGAATGGTGGTAAGATTTTGTCTTGCCTAAGTCTTTCACCAGCATCTCCAAATGAGTTCCAAAGAAATGTCACCTTAAAGGCCAGTTGAGAACTGGGCTTTGGAAAATGTGTCTGCTGTCCAGTGCTGGTGTCAAAACCAATGCTGTGACACAGTCATCAGGGCACCAACCCTGGTCACCAAACATACCAGGTCATACATGGCATCGGAAAGGAAGACCACAGCAAACGCCAAGAGAGGGGTAGTATTATCTGGTGGAAGAGACTGAATCCACTGGAGCAGTTCTTGAGACGTCAATCTGGTCCATACCGCCAGCTGCATTATAGCTGCCACCACGGTGAACTGACTTCTCATCAAGGAATCCACCCTATGGTCCAGAAAATCCTTTAAGGCAATCCGCCTTCCACAAGAATGGTGGTCCACCTGGTAATCACCATGACCCGCGTATCCACCTTGGAAATGTCAAACCACTCCAACCAGATTGTATCCTTGATCACCTCTGGGAATGGAAAAACAGTAGTGGATTTCCACACCCCTTGAAGCAGCAGGTGTAGCTTCGGCTCCTGCTCCATGCCGGAAACATCCATTACGTTCAAGGCAGATGATACCATGGCAAGCAACAACGTCATCTCCTCCATCCGGAATAGACGGATAATGCCAGCCTCTGCACAATCCTCATCTATAACAGAGCCCAGTACCGAGCCATCTAAATCCAAGGTATAGTCAACATCTCGAATAGCTCACAGCTGTTCCCCATCTCCAGGGGGTGGAGTCTCACCGGGGATGCTTAGCCAAGGTTAATCAAACAGGGCTTCTACTTTCAAATTGTCCGGCATGAGACTGCATCCGGGGGCACCCAGAGGCCACAGGGTCTGAATTTCCAGGCATGTTGCAAAAAGGACAAGAATTCTAGGAAGAAAAATCCGTCCGGAAGCTCTCATCTCCTATATGACTTCCCAACACCAGGGGGAACAGCCACCACAAACCCCCTCGAGGAAGATGAGCGGTTCACAGCATGGTAGCCGGAGCCTTCAGTCAGCTGAATATCCTTACCCATAGTGCCATCCAACACCTCCTGCACTGAGGCAGGCAGGCAGGCAAGGTCAGACAAACTATATGCCCTGGCTGAGAAGGGGAAGGCAAGCTCTGCAGGGGAAACTCAGAAGCTGCCATGCAGGCTAGGGAAAAGGCACCTTGCTTGACACAGGTCAAACACCACTTCCTGGGAGATCAGAGTTAGGGCAAGTATCGCAACAGTGTGCACTAAGGAGACAACCCAAAGGCGCATGTTAACTGCGCTTTTATGGAATGTGCATTACAAGCACTAGGGAAGGAGAGTGCATTGGAGCCACTTGGGCAGAATGTGCATTAGGACCGAGCGACCAACAGGCACACAATAGATAAAAATCTTAACGCAAGCAGAAAACAGCAGCAAACCCCCAAACAGCGCCAACAGTCACAAGCAGTCTATCCCAAATTGCATCCCCTACAAACCGAATTGGGAACCCCCCCAAAAAGGACAATGGCAAGGTCATGTCAAAGACTCCTTGCCATTGAACATAGTCTAGTGAATCTTTTGGCTACTTCGGTACCGCTAAAGTCGCTACAGACCATTCCACAGGCGCCGGTACCCTCGGTACCTGCTTCGGCAGGCTTACTTCCCCCGATGCCGAGTTTAGAATCACTCTCAAGCATGGGGGATCAAGTACCGACCCGCTTCTGTACCGACCTCGAGCGGTACCAAAGACAACTTTTGAAGGGGACCCCGGTACTTCCTTCCTTTGAGTCTTCCGATTCCGATGACTCAGATGACTCCACCGGTACCAGAGCTGAACTTTTACAAGATTCAACTCTTTCTCCTCAACGTAGGATGTCTCCTCTTGAGGACATGTCTTTTCACAATTTTGTGCGTGATATGGCAAGGGCTCTTGCCATTACAGTGGTTCCTGAAAAGGAGCCTAGGGCAGAAGAATTAAGAATTCTACAGTACCCCTTGGCTCCAAAGGAAGCAGCTATGCTCCCTATACATCAGATCTTGCATGATCTAATGTTAAGGATGTGAGAAACGCCTTTAACAGTAACCCCACATTCCAAACGCCTTGACACTATGTATAGAGTGCCACGTTGTCCAGGTTTTCAAAAGACTCAACTGCCACACCACTCTATGGTGGTGGAGTCTGCCATGAGACAGATTAAGAGTACAAAGAGACACTCTTCTAATCCACCAGGTCGTGAATCTAGAACACTGGATGCTTTTGGGCGTAGATGTTTTCAGGCCTCCATGCTTTCAGCAAGGATTAGTTCCTATATTTTATACATGGGAATGTTTCTTGAGGAGGTTACAAAAAACTTAGAGCTTTTGAACCCCTTCCTTCAAGATGATAAAAGAACAGACCATTTATCCCTAGTCAAACATACTCAGAATGTCTCTAAGTTCATGAATCGTGCTACCTTTGACTGTTTTGAATGCATTAGCAGGACTTCTGCTATAGCTATAGGAGCACGACAAATTGCCTGGCTCCAAGCTTCTGACTTGGAGGAATGGGTGCAGGAAAAGCTGGGAAATATTCCTTGCACTGGAGAAAATCTTTTTGGCAAGGATTGGCAATCTAAGGCTAATCAGTTGGACACTGTCAAAGATTTCTGCTAACCCAGCTAAGAAAAAGACCTTTAAGAAAACTTTTTTCTCTAAGAAGAAAAAGTTCTATCCATCTTCCACCCAACAGGCATATATTCCTCAAAAAGGGCAACAACAGACAAGACAAAGAAAACCCAAACCCCAACCGGCTCAGCAGACTCAGCCTCCTCAGGGTTTTTGACTTTTGTCCAGAGAACCTACTCATTCTTCCTGTGTTAGGCCCAGAACCTCTAAACATTCCGGGCCGTATCTGCCACTTTGCCAACAGAAGGCAACAAATCACATCCGAGGCCTGGACTTTGTCCATAGTGAGTCTGGGGTACAAGCTTTGTTTCCTCAGCTTACCACCACCCACACTGGTAAAACAGTTCAACTCTCAACCTCTAGGCATATACCTCTTGCTACAAGAAGTCTCTACTCTTCTAGCTCAAGGAGCTATAGAAGAGGTTCCTTTATGCCAACAAGGTACAGGGTTTTATTCCCCCTATTTTCTCATTCCCAAAAAAACGGGGTTTAAGACCAATCCTGGATCTCAGAGAGCTGAACAAATTTCTAGTCTGAGAGAAGTTCAAAATGCTTTCCCTCGGCTCTCTTCTGCCATACCTTCACAGGCAAGATTGGCTATTGTCACAAGCACAACGCCCGAAGCCACTTGCCTCTAGTGGTTGAGGGGCGTGGTGGTTGAGGGTTCGTCCTTCTATCAGCTCTTAGCAGCCTATTTCTTCATGTTGGGTTCTGGGAAGTGTAGTACGGCTAAAATATGTTGGTGCTTTTAAGTAGAAGGTTTGTAGTTGAGGTAACCGAGGGTAAGGCTTGTAACAGAAAGTTTATTTCCATAACACAAAACATAGCAGGTTCAAGGTATCATTTACAGGATTATAACTGTAGGATTTGCTTAAGGTACAGCAAATAATGGCAAACAAAACCAAAAGAACTCAGAAATGGCTTTTTAAAGTCCTCTTACTTGCAGAAGCAATTGCCTTTAGAAACTAGGCTGCCACTTTCCTTTTTAGTCCTTGTTAATCAGAGCATAAAGAAAAATTCAAGCTTAATTCTTCTACAGCAGTTTGGTTTCTGCCAGCCTCAAAAACCTCTCTAGGCTGCATTTCTACGTGAAACCAAACTCAGAACAAAACAAACATTCGAAGCTGTTATCAAAATTCTTAGCAGGCTTTTCATATAGGAGAGGAGCAAGCAAAAACTCTTATAGCAGCTAACTTGACTTTTCTTGCCGTTGCACAGTTCAAACACAGGTGACAAACAAGCATGAATCAGAGCTTCCTGATCAGGCTTATGTTGCAGTAAATTTCCCTTTTTAAAACAGACAGGAATTTACCTCCACACTGCTTGTGCCTTATGGTTAACTTCCAAGGAGAATTACTTCTTCCAGGGCTAGCTTTTCCTCAAGACTTCCTGTCTAGAGCTTGGCATAGAGAGCAATCTATAAAGCAATCTTCTTCCCCAAACTGTGACACTGGTTCTCCCAACTGCATGGGTTCTGACTCATCGACCTGGTCAGACTGCTTAGCTGACAACCTCTCTGGTGGTCTGAAAGCTTCTCTACTTCCTGGTCCCCACCTCTGTTGCCAACCTGTTGCAGGGAATTCAGCTCTCTCAACTCTGGGTAGCTCAGCTCTTCTCTAAGAATCCACTCCTTCTCTCTGCTTCTGTCTCAGCTGCTCTCCCGGCTGCTGTCCTTCTTGTCTCTCTCCTCTCTCTGCATAATCTAACCCAGGCTTATACCTCCAGGGTTCTAACCCCACCTCTTTCTTTCCCAGGTGTTAGTAATCCCCCTGCCTTCTGATATTAGAATACTCAGTGCACTTGTTAAAGTAAGGGCTTTGGTCCTCATGCTTGCAATCCCCCTTTCTTACTTTATCAGTCATAGGCTGAAACCTGTTCCAGCTGGGTTTTTCTGTCTTTGAAACCTGGCTGTGGCTTTCTCTCCCTGCACTCCTAGAAGGGGACCCTTAACTAGGGTGAATTCGTTATGCTTCTCACCTCCCCCACTCTCAGGATAGCTGACCTTGCCACACTATGTTCTCTAGATTTAAAAGACGCCTACATGCATATCCTTATTCATGTAGATCACAGGAAATTCCTTCGGTTCCTGGTCCAGAGAAGACATTTCCAGTACAGAGTCCTTCCCTTTGGGCTGGCCTTGGCTCCAAGGGTCTTCACAAAATGCATGTCAGTAATAGCAGCCTTCATGAGGACCCTGGGGATTTTTGTCTTCCCTTACTTGGACGATTGGCTCATCTGAGCACAGTCATCTCAAGAAGCTCATCAGGCCCTGTTACGAGCAAAACAAATACTCCAGTATTTGGGATTGGTCATAAATCTTCCAAAGTCTCAGCTCGCCCCATTTGAGACCCTCGAGTTTATAGGTGCTCGCTTGGACACACAGCTTGCAAGTTCTTTCCTGCCCCAACCGCGCTGTCTGTGAATCATTGAGCTAGCATCTCAAGCAGCGCTGCAGACCTTCCTCACTGCTCAAGAGATGCTTCGCCTACTAGGTCACATGGCATCGACCGTCCATGTAATACCTTATGCTCGTCTTCACATGAGAGCGGCCCAGTGGACCTTGGCTTCCCAGTGGTCCCAGGCCTCAGGAGGCCTTTCAGACAAGATCAGAGTTACCACACGCCTGATTCTGTCTCTCCGTTGGTGGCAATCTCTGGAAAACCTTGTAATAGGCGCTCCTTTCCAGCAGCCACAACCTCAGGCTATCCCCACAACAGATGCCTCCAAGATGGGTTGGGGAGCCCACTTGGACAGTCTATCAACGCAGGGCCTTTGGTCTTCACAGGAGGCTCTTCTTCATATAAACCTCCTAGAACTCAGAGCCATCTCCAATGCTATTCGAGTCTTTTGCACCCAGCTTATAAACAAAACAGTTCTTGTGCAAACAGACAATCAAGTAGCCATGTTTTACCTCAACAGACAAGGCGGAACAGGCTCTCTGCATCTATGCAACAAAGCTCTGCAACTATGGGCCTTTGCCAGAGAGCATCGGATTCATCTGCGGGCAGTCTATCTTCCAGGCGTTCAAAACGTTTGGGCAGACAGACTCAGTCGAGTACTCCTGCCACACGAGTGGTCACTCCACTCTTATCTTGCTCGAGTTTTTCGTGTCTGGGGAACACCAGACATAGACCTCTTTGCAAGTCCACAGAATGCCAAACTTCCCCGTTTTTTTGTTCCAGACTTCCAGCACAGAATGTCAAGCCAGGGATGCATTCCTGCTTCACTGGGATTAGGATTACCTATATGCATTTCTGCCAATCCCTCTAATCCCCAAAACCCTATTCAAACTCCAGAGGGACAAGGGACGCATGATACTCATAGCGCCTTCCTGGCCAAGGCAAACATGGTATCCTCTTCTCTTGCAACTCTCTCAAGCCACCCCTCTGGAGTTAGGGCAAGCCACCCCTCTGGAGTTAGGGAGTGCTCCAGATCTTCTGTCCCAGGACAACAGATCTCTGCTGCACCCCAGTCCCCAGTCCCTACATCTCAAGGCCTGGTTACGCAAGGCCTAGACTTTCAAGATCTAGACCTGTCTCAACAAGTGAAGGACATTCTTCTGACCTCCAGGAAACCTTCCACAAGACATTCTTACGCTTTTAAGTATAAAAGGTTTTCTTCTTGGTGTAATCAGAGAGGACTTAATCCCTCTTTGGTACCAGTAGACTCTCTTCTAGAGTATCTCCTTCATTTGTCGGCTTCTGGTCTTCAGACCAATTCTGTTAGAGTCCATCTTAGTGCTATTGCTGCATCTCATAAGCTCTTAGATGGACAACCAATTTCCTCTCATCCACTTATTTCTAGATTTATGAGAGGACTTCTTCTAACAAAACCTCCCATTAAACCACCTCCGGTGGCATGGGATCTGAACCTTGTTCTAGGTGTGCTCATGGAGCCACCTTTTGAGCCTTTGGCTACTTCGGATCTAAAGTTTCTTTCATGGAAAGTTGTTTTCCTGATTGCCATCACTTCTGCTAGACGCATTAGTGAACTTCAGGCTTTAATGGCTGATCCGCCTTATACAAGGTTTCATCATGATAAGGTGGTTCTTAGGACCCATCCTCATTTTCTTCCAAAGGTGGTTTCACCTTTTCATCTAAACCAGTCAGTTTGTCTTCCCGTTTTCTTTCCTAGGCCTCATTCCTCCTCTGCGGAAAGGAAACATCATACTTTGGACTGTAAAAGAGCTCTAGCTTTTTATCTCCAAAGGACCCAGCCTCACAGAAAGTCTTCTCAGCCTTTTGTGGCTTTTGACTCCAGCCATTTAAGACTTCCTGTCACTAAAAGAACCCTCTCTAAATGGATTGCAGATTGTATTTCCTATACATATCAAAGTAAAGGAATACCTCTTTCTTGAAGGCCATGTCACAGCTCATAATGTCAGAGCCATGGCAGCCTCAACAGCTAACCTTCGTTCTGTGGCTATTGATGAAATCTGCAAAGCAGCAACTTGGGCCTCAGTACATACTTTCACTGCCCATTATTGTCTAGACAAGGACTCCCGCCGGGATGCCTTGTTTGGTCAAGCTGTTCTACAACACCTTTTCCACTCATAGTTCAACTCCTGCCCTCCATCCATTTGGATGCCTGAGGTCCCTGGGGGAAGCATGGCCCATCTACATAAATTTGCTACATGCTGGGTCTTCCCTAGGCATCTTTCAGCTCGGGAGTCCCCATATGTGAAGACTAAATTCCTGCTGTTCCCGGAGATCACCTGTTACAGGTGAGTAGCTACGCTTTTCTCTTACTAGTCTTAAATAGTTTACCCTGTAGCTTCATTGCATGTTCCCTGGTCTTTCTATATTCTGATGACGTAAACAATCGATCTACGTTTACCCATTCCTCTCCATTCATTAATTTTAGACCTCTATCATATCTCCCCTCAGTAGTCTCTTTTCCATGTTGAAGAGCTCTAACCTTTTTAGCCTCTCTTCCTAGGGGGTATCCTTCCATCCCCATTACCATTTTGGTGGCTCTTCTGTGTATCTTTTTTAATAACGCTATTTTCTTTTTTAAGATACGGCAACCAGAATTGCACACAATATTCAAGGCGCGGCTGCACCATGGAACAGTACAGAGGCATTACAATATCCTTTGTTTTATTCTCCTTTCCTTTCCTTATTTATTTATTTTTATTTAACAGAAATTTATATACCGCAATTTCTGAAGATCAATTGTGGTTTACAAGGAACAGGTTTGAGTGGTAAACAGTTACTTACTCAATTACATAAAACAAAATAACTATTAACATTAATGTGATTCAATCAGACTGAACTTGCTGATACCTAGCATTCTATTTGCTCTCTTGGCTGCCGCTGCACACTGGGCGGAGGGTTTTAACATGTTATCAACAATGACGCCTACATCTTTTTCCTGGATGGTGGTTCCTAATGTGGAACCTTGCATCATGTAACCATAGTTGGGTTGTTCTTTCCTAAGTGCATAACTTTGCACTTGTCCACATTAAATTTCATCTGCCATTTGGATGTCCAGTCTACCAATTTATCAAGATCCTCTTGCAATTTTCCACAATCCTCATGGGTTTTAACAACTTTAAATAGTTTCGTGTCATCTTCAATTTGATAACCTCACTCGTTATTCCCTTTTCCAGGTCATTTATGAATATCTTAAAAAGCAGCGGACCCAGCACAGATCCCTGGGGTACTCCACTATTCACCTTTCTCCGTTGGGAAAATTGGCCATTTAGCCCTACCCTCTTCTTTCTATTTTTTAACCAGTTCCTGATACACAATAGTGCACTCCCTCCTATCCCATGACTTTTTAGTTTTGCCAAAAGTCTCTGAGGGACCTTATCAAAGGCTTTCTGAAAGTCCAGATACACTATATCAACTGACTCACCTTTGTCTACCTGTTTGTTCACACCTTCAAAAAAACATGACAGATTAGTAAGACAAGATCTTCCTTGTCTAAAACCATGTTGGCTGTCTTCCATTAAGCCATGACTATCTACATATTTAGTAATTTTGTTCTTTATTATGGTGTCTACCATTTTTCCTGGTACACTCTTCTCATCTTTCTTTGCCCCATTCTCTCCTGGTTTCTATTCGCATCCACACATCGCTCCCCTTCCCATCTCTTTCACCCCATATGCCAACTCTGACTGCACCCACATACCCTTTTCCCAGCTCCCTTCTCTGGTGTATCCCCTTTGCCAGGAGATCTGTCCCAGAAGTCAAGACCCCTTCTGGGACTATGCATCCCATCATGCCATGCATGATTTGTGTGGGGAAAAATGGTAGAAACCATCATAAAGAACAAAAATACTGAACATGTAGATAGTCATGGCTTAATGGGAGACAGCCAACATTGCTTTATACAAGGAAGATCTTGTCTTACTAATCTCTTATGTTTTTTTGAAGGTGTGAATAAACAGGTAGACAAAGGTGAGTCGGTTGATATAGTGTATCTGGACTTTCAGAAAGCCTTTGACAAGGTCCCTCATCAGAGACTTTTGGCAAGACTTAAAAGTCATGGGATAGGAGGCAGTGTACTATTGTGAATTAGGAAATCATTAAAAGATAGAAAGCAGAGAGTAGGACTAAATGGCCAATTTTCCCAATGGAAAAAGGTGAATAATGGAGTACTGCAGGGATCTGGGCTGGGTCCACTGCTTTTGACATATTCGTAGATGACCTGGAAATGGGAATAACGAGTAAGTTTATCAAATTTGCAGATGACACAAAACTATTTAAAGTTGTTAAAACCCAAGAGGATTGTGGAAAATTGCAAGAGGATTTTGATAAATTGGAAGACTGGACATCCAAACGGCAGATTAAATTTAATGTGGACAAGTGCAAAGTTATGCACCTAGGAAAGAACAATCCAATCTATGGTTACACGATGCAAGGTTTCACATTAGGTACCCCCATCCAGGAAAAAGATTTAGGCGTCATTGTGGATAACATGTTAAAACTCTCCGCCCAGTGTGCAGCATCAGCCAAGAGAGCAAATAGAATGCTAGGTATCATAAGGGAAGGAATGGAAAATAAAACAAAGGTTATTATAATGCCTCTGTATCGTTCCATGGTGCGACTGCACCTTGAATATTGTGTGCAATTTTGGTCGCCGTATCTTAGAAAGGATATAGCGTTATTAGAAAATATACAGAGAAGAGTCACCAAAATGGTAAAGGGGGATGGAAGGATACTCCTATGAAGAGAGGCTAAAAAGGTTAGGGCTCTTCAACCTGGAAAAGAGACGTCTGAGGGGGAGATATGATAGAGGTCTATAATTTAATGAATGGAATGGAACAGGTAAACGTAGATCGATTGTTTACGTCATCAGAATTGAAAAAGATTAGGAGACATACAATGAAGCTACAGGGTAAACTATTTAAGACTAATAAGAGAAAATATTTTTTCACTCAACGTGTAATCAAACTCTGGAATTTGTTACCGGAGGATGTAGTAAAAGCTGTTAGTGTAGCTGGGTTTAAAAAAGGTTTGGACAAGTTCCTGGAGGAAAGGTCCATAAACCATTATTAAAAGGGACCTAGGATACCACTGCTTGACCCAATACAAGCACTGAGGAACCTGTGTCTTTTGGGGAGACTGCTAGGTACTTATGACCTAAATTGTCCACTGTTGGATACAGGATACTGGGCCTGATGGACCTTGGTCTGACCCAGTATGGCATATCTTATGTTGTTCCCCTCGAATGTATTCTTAATATCTGACACCTTTACATCCCCATTGTTAAACATTAAATACCTTGGATGGTGCACCACATTACCTTCAAACAAACTTGCAGTGTAAACTTTTGAACATTGTTTTACTCCATCCTACCCTCAACACGCCTTTCCATATCATCCTGCTAGACCAGTCCAGACAAATTGGTTGTGTTCCCCTACCAGCAGATTGGTGGATACAAAAACCAATGGAAAGCCCAGGTTTCAATGACATCACTCCTATGCCTCTATGTGCCTCAGCCACCAAAGGTCTCTTCAGTATTTCTTTGTCTCTAACAGATGATGGATGGATTTTCTCCTCTCTGAAGAAAATCTGAGGATTGAGAGAAAAAGACTGATTAAACTCTCGTGAACAACCACCTTAAGGGTGACTCTCTCACTTAAGCGTGATGTGGGAGGCTCCACTGTACTGTGGTCTTTTTGTTAGCTATATATAGGAGGAGGAAAAATTGGTTCAGCTCCACACTCTTATTGCGATAAGAGCCTGTTGAACAGTCACAAAATTGGGATTATTTGGAAGGATCTGGAAGAGTGCAGCAGCCTCACACAATGTCTGTGCCCTCCCTCTCTCCTCTGTTCCCCCTTGCTCTCCCCCGTAGATTGCAGAAAGCTGTCGGAGGAATCTGCCTGACAGCCACCTTAAACACAGTGCTGCAAAAATTAGTGAAACAGTATCATGGGAGTAGAGCTGAACCTGACATGGATCCTCTGCCTGGGGCTCTCAGGGGGAGAGTACCAAGGCTTGACCACCTCATTGTCCTTGTTGGGGGCTCCAGGTTCTGTCTGTGTGGGATGTAATTCTGGGTAGATTGCTGACGACAGCGCAGTGTGAGGGTTTCCTGCCTTTTTTTTCTGCACTTGTTAGTAGCATTTTCTCCTGTTGCGTGCCTGGTGGTCACAGTCTGTACATGTGTTCCACCCAAGCAGCTCCAACGTGTGTTCCTACCCTAGCATCTATGACATGCATTGCATTAAAAGCGCAGTTAAAGCATGCCTTTGGGCCGCCGCAGCCTTAGCACACACTGTTGTGATACTTGCCTTACCTGTCTTCTTCCAGGAAACATTGTTTGATCTGTGGCAAGCATGGTGCCTCATTTCCAGATTCTGAACTCTGCTCTTCTGGCATGGCAGTCTGAATTGTCTCTGGGGGGCCTGCTTCCCCTCTTTTATCTGGGGGATGCAATTAGTCCGGCCTTGCCAGCCTCAGGGCAGAAGGTAGTAGATGGAGCTATGGGTAAGGATATCCAGCCAGCCAGATCCATCAACCATGCTGTGAGCTGCTCCTCATTCTCTAGATGGTCTGTGGTGGCTATGCCTCCTGGTATTCGGGGGGGGGGGGGGGTCATTTTCGAGAGGAGAGCTTCCAGGCAGCAGATTGTCCCCCAGGAATTATTTTTTTCTCCAGGACCAAGCAGGGAGTCAGTCCTCACATACGGGTGTCATCGACGCTGATGAAGCCCTAGCGGAGCATTTCCCCAGCTTTCCATGAAAGCCTTTGGGAATGCAGGCATGCATGCGCGGTTCCCTTCCCACCTAAAGGTGCCATCTTACCTCAGTCTCTCTTTTTCCTAGAAGCCCACCGGACATGTGTCCTGTCATCCCGGATAAAAGTTTTATTTTTTTCAGGGATTCTCGCTATTTTTCTTCTCCGGTTCGACGCCGGTTCCCCTCCCGCCGGGTTCGGTTCACCGGTATCGAGCCCGTTTCTTCTTTTTCGGTTTTTGCCCTTCGTGGCTGGCGTTCGTGCCCTTTCTTGCTTTTTCCCTGGAAGCCCGGGCCTTTGACCTCACGGGGACTCTTTTTTCCCCGATGGCTTCCAGCGTTTTTAAAAAGTGTGATCGGTGTAAAAGTTGATGTCTCTCACCGACACACACCTGCTGCCTTCGGTGCCTCGGTCCTGATCATGACTCTAAGACGTGTGGACCATGTGGGAAGATGTCTTCCAAGGCACTCCGAAGTCGCCAGCAGCAGAAAGAGAGGCCTTTTTCTGACTCAGCCTCTGGCCGGGCCCGGACCTTGTCTGAGGCCTCGACATCTCGGGATTCGGATCCAGAGCGCCGTCGTGGCTCCTCGGACAGGGGGTCCCCCGACCGGGAACGGAAGAGGAGGAAGCGGCTCGTGAGAGCGTCGTCGGAAGAGGTCCCTGGCTCCTCGAGGGCCAGGTCTAAGACCCCCGACCGTTGTCCCGGGCCTGTGGAACAAGAGAAGCCTGCCAAAGTTCCTTGCGTGGAGCCGGAGTCTGCTGGACACGTAAGTCCTGTAGTCCTCGAGGACTCTCCTCCCAGAGAGCCGACGTTGGGCCCGGTGCCGCCGGGGCCCGAGTCGGTGGCTGCTGCTTCTCCCGAGCTGAGTCTCAGGATGACAGCCTTGGAGTGCAGACTGTCTGCCTTCATGGAGCAGCAGCGGGCACTGATGGCCAGCCTGTCTGGCGCATCTGCCCCGACCACGGGGACATCGAAGTCGACCCCGGAGACCGAGCCGATACTCGAGACCATGAAGGCTCGAGGTCGACCTCGGTCGCGGTCTCCCTCAAACTCCCGTTCGGGACCGAGGGGGTCAAAGCCGGTGCCTGCGGCGTCGGGGCGGGTGCTCCTGGGCCCCGCGGGGTCAGATCCTGACTCCTCGTCGGACGAGTCCGCCTGGGAGACGGAGGATGAGGATTCCCCCGACACATTCAAGACTCGGTGCGTCCCGTCGGACTCACCGCAGTCTGAGCCCCGGAGTAGATCCCCTCCGGAAGATACCCGGTTCTCGGAGTTTGTCCGGGATATGGCCGCCGCGTTGACTATCCCGGCGGACCTCGAGGAAGAGCCTTGAGCTGAGGAGCTTGAGGCCCTGCAGTACGACTCTCCTCTGAAGGAGGCCTTTACTGTCCCGGTTCCTCCGATGCTGGAACGGCTCCTCTTCCGGATGGTTCTAAGCAAGCGGGTTGATTCGATCTATCGACTCCGGAAGAGCCCTGGCTTTCAAAAGGCACAGCTACCACACCATTCCATGGTGGTGGAATCGGACATGCATTGCCTGAAAAGTCAGAAGATGCACTCCGCGGTGCCTCCTGGCAGGGAGGCCTGAAACCTTGATGGTTTTGGTAGAAAGTGCTTCCAGGGCTCGATGCTTGCTTGCCGTGTCCAGTCGTACCAGCTGTACATGGGCATGTACTTGCGGGACCTGGCCAAGGAGTTGGCCGGTTTCTCTGCTGGTCTCTCCGGGGAACCCTTGCAGAGATTCAAGTCCTTGTCCTCGGGGATTCGGGAATGTTCCAAGTTCATGTCCCGCGCCGCCTATGATGGCTTCGAGGCTTCGGCCCGAGTTGCGGCAGCCGGCATCGCGGCTAGACACCAGGCATGGCTGCAGTCATCGGACCTTGAGCCATGGGTTCAGGACAAGTTGGTCGATGTCCCTTGCCGAGGTGAGAACCTTTTTGGCAAGCCCATGGCCGAGAAGGCCGCTCAGCTCGAGACCGAGCACCTTACAAGGACAAGGCTGTCTAGAAAGACCTCTGCCCCTTCTCACAAGAAGAAGGGCTCGGGTAAAAAGCCCTTTTAACTGAGGAAGGGCACTGCCTACAAACAGTACCCTCAGGCTGCCAAAGCTGTACCCCAGGGTCAGCAAGCCAAGGGGCAGGGTAATGGGCCCCGTAGGCAGAGGACCCCCAAGCCTCCGGCCCCTGCTCCCACTCAGCAGGGTGGGGGTTTTTGACTCCTCAAGCATAGCTTCTCTCCGTCCCTGCTCTCCCAACCCTGCACAGGAGGTCGCCTCGCCCTCTTTGCCCACCAGTGGCCCCGCATCACTGGGGACAGTTGGGTGTTAAACATAGTCCACAGGGGCTATGCACTACACTTTCACCAACTGCCTCCTCCATATTTTCCAGGAGAGCCTCCAAGGCCTCCCCTGCACACAGATCTTCTCCTCCAGGAGCTCCAAGGTCTGTTGGTGGACAGTGCGGTGGAGCCTGTGCCCCTTCCAATGCACGGTCAAGGGTTCTATTCCAGATATTTCCTGGTCCCCAAAAGAACCGGTGGCCTTCGACCTATCTTGGACCTCAGGAATCTCAGCAAGTTCCTAGAGAAAGAAAAGTTCAACATGCTTACTCTTGGAACACTTCTGCCCTACCTCCAGCAGGGTGATTGGCTATGCTCCTTAGATCTAAAGGATGCGTACACTCACATCCTCATTCATCCAGACCACAGAAAGTACCTCAGGTTCATTGTGGGAGGAAACCATTATCAGTACAGAGTACTGCCTTTTGGCCTACCCTCCGCCCCCAGAGTCTTTACCAAATGTTTGGCAGTGGTGGCAGCCTACCTGAGAATTCAAGGCATCTTTGTCTTTCCCTATCTGGACGACTGGCTCATAAGAGGTCAGACGTGCCAGGAGGCCCGACAGGCCACCCTCAGAACTATTGCTCTTCTTCAAAGCTTGGGGTTTGTGATAAACTTCGCAAAGTCCACTTTGCTCCCCCCCCCCCCCCGAACTTGGAGTTCATAGGGGCAAGTTTGGACTCTCGGCTGGCAAAGGCATTCTTGCCCGAAGACAGAGCCCAAAGACTTATAAACTTGGCAAGTCAGTTTCTCAGCAGGTCCCTGGTCTCCGCCAGACTCTGCCTGAGGCTTCTAGGCCACATGGCTTCGACAGTTCATGTGACCCCCAATGCCCGGCTCCATATGAGGCCTGCACAGTGGTGCCTTTGGAGTCAGTGGTCACAGGCCACAGGCAGCCTCCGAGACAGGATAAGGGTGTCCAGACCTTTTCTGAACTCCCTCATCTGGTGGCTGCACCCACCCAATCTACTGAAAGGGGTGCCTTTTCAAATTCCTGGGTACTCAGTGGTACTGACCACAGACGCCTCCTTGCAGCGCTGGGGGGCTCATTGTCTGAACAAGTGCACCCAGGGCCTGTGGTCTCCCTGGGAAGCCGCACAGCAGATCAGTCTCCTAGAACTCAGGGCTATTCGGTTAGCACTCAAAGCTTTCTCTCCTGCCCTGGCCCATCAATCTGTCCTGTTTCAGACAGACAACCAGGTAGTCATGTTTTATGTGAACAAGCAAGGCGGGACTGGGTCCAGGCTCCTTTGTCAGGAGGCACAGGATCTTTGCTCATTTGCCCTCAAGCACAACATGCTCCTCAAGGCTGTGTACATTCCAGGCAAGGAAAACTACCTGGCCGACAGGTTGAGCAGACTTCTGCAGCCCCACGAGTGGCAGCTGCATCCTTTGATAGGTCAGAAGATCTTCCTGAAATGGGGTCTTCCTTTGATAGATCTGTTTGCCAGTCCACTGAACAAACAGCTGCCTCGGTTCTGCTCCAGACAGCCGCATTCTCTGCGAGTAGCAGCAGATGCTTTTCTGATACCATGGTCTCAGGGCCTCCTGTATGCGTTTCCTCCCATTCCTTTGGTGGCCCGAACTCTGTTCAAAATTCTTCAGGACAAGGCCTCAGTCCTGCTGGTGGCTCCCAGGTGGCCGAGACAGCCTTGGTTTCCACTGCTCCTTCACCTGGCGGTGGACCCCCCCCCCTGCCTCTGGGGTTGCAACCCGACCTTCTCTCCCAGGATCAGGGTTCCCTTCTGCACCCCAATCTCAAAGCTCTCAATTTGATGGCCTGGAGGCTGCAAGGGTAGTTTTGGCTCCCTGGGGCCTACCTCAGGAAGTTGAGGAGGTTGTCCTAGCCTCTAGGAAACAGTCCACTAGGAAAACCTATGCTCTCAAATGGAAAAGGTTTTCTGTGTGGTGTCAGCTACGTACAGAGGATCCCTTCTCCTGTACTGTACCAGTAGTGCTTCAGTACTTACTGCACTTATCAAATCAGGGACTTAAGTCTAATTCTGTTCGGGTCCACCTCTCAGCCCTAGCAGCTCACCACTCACTAGTGGAAGGACATTGTCTGTCGGTTCACCCCTTGGTGTCCCGCTTTCTCAGAGGCTTGCTTTTGCTCAAGCCTCCAATCCGTCCTCCTGCTCCTGAGTGGGAGTTGAATGTGGTCTTGCAGCAACTGACTCGCCCACCTTTTGAGCCAATGGCTACTTGCCCCCTCAGCTTCCTGTCCTGGAAGACACTCTTCTTGATAGCCCTTACCTCGGCCAGGCGAGTGAGTGAGCTTCAGGCCCTGGTCTGTGACAGGCCTTACACTCGCTTATATAGGAACAGGGTAGTCCTTAGGACTCATCCAAAGTTCCTCCCTAAAGTTGTCTCCTCTCTTCACCTCAACCAGGAGGTGGTTCTTCCAACATTCTTCCCTAGGCCTCATGCAAGCCAGGCTGAAGCATTTCTGTATACCCTGGACTGTAGGAGGGCCTTATCCTTCTACCTTGACCGTACGCAGGGGCATAGAAGGGCTACTCAGCTCTTCATGTCTTTTGACCCTAATAAGTTGGGGTTGGCTGTGTCCAAGTGTACCTTGTCCATCTGGGTAGCTCACTGTATCACCTGGGCTTACAAGGCGGCTGACCTTCCTTTGCAGGGTCGGGTCACGGCCCACCGTGTCAGGGCAATGGCTGCCTCAGTGGCTCATCTCCGCTCTGTACCGTTGGTAGACATCTGCAGGGCTGCAACTTGGTCTTCAAGCCAGACTTTTGTGGCCCATTACTGTCTGGAGAGGGAGTCCCGTAGGGGCAGTGCTTTTGGCCAGGCAGTACTCTGGAATCTCTTTGAGGTTTAGGCAACTCCTGCCCTCTGTTGGGCTACCGGTGGAGGTTGTGTCGGTGAAAAGCCTTTCTTTGATGCTGGGATTAGAGGGAGTTCTCTTGTTCAGCCTGGGTTCCTTGGTAGCCCAGAGCTAGGGAGTCACCCATATGTGAGGACTGACTTCCTTCTTGGTCCTGGAGAAAGAGTAGTTACTCACCTGTAACAGGTGTTCTCCAGGAGCAGCAGGAATCAGTCCTCACAACCCTTCCTCCTCCCCTTGAAGTTGCAGTTGTACATAGTTTATTTTTACTTTTTGTGTGCTGTTCTTAGCTATGTCATTTGACTGAGTTAAGGTGGCACCTTTAGGCGGGAAGGGAACCGCGCATGCGTGCCTGCATTCCCAGAGGCTTTCATGGAAAGCTGGGGAAATGCTCCACTAGGGCTTCATCGGCGTCGATGATACCCATATGTGAGGACTGATTCCTGCTGCTCCTGGAGAACACCTGTTACAGGTGAGTAACTACTCTTTGCAGCAAGTCTGGTCCTTCTGGCATGGAAATTCAGACCCTGCGACCTCTGGTTGCCCCTGCGACCTCTGGTTACCCCTGGGCACAGTCTCGTGTGGGCCAGGTGGAGAGTGTAAACCCTGTTTTTTTGCCTTTGGTTAAGCATTACTGGTATGGGATGCCCCCTGGACATAGTGATCAGCTGGTTGCTGTCTGAGATATTGACTATGATTTAGATTCAGATAGTTGTGGGCTCTGTCATGGATGGAGAAGTACTTTCTTCAGAAGATTGTGAGGGGGCTGGTGTGATCCGCCTATTCCAGAAGGAGGAGCTGGCGCCATTGATTACCATTGTCTTATCCACCTTCAGCTTGATGGATGCTTCCGACAGGGAGCAGGAGCTGAAGGTACCCCCGCTCCTTCAGAGGATAAGAAATCCTCTTCTGTCGTCCCGTTCCTGGATATGATCAAAGATATGATTTGTTTGGAGTGGGACTTTCCCGATGCCCTGCCCTAAAGGGTTAAGTGTGTGTAAGAAAATCTCTGCTCTCCTAAAGGAGGAGTGTGTTGCATGGGTTGACATTCTGAAGGTTGATGCACCCGTCACAGTGGTTACCAGACCATTCCTGTGTAAGGCAGATTAGCCTTAAAGGATTTTCTGGACCATAAGGTGGATTCATTGTTGAGGCAGTTTGCTGTGGTGGCAGCTATTTGCCAGCTGGCGATATGTGCCAGCCTGACATCTCGAGCCCTGCTGCAGTTGGTTCAGTTTCTTCCACCAGATGATACTTACACCTCTTTGGAGTCTGCTACGTCCTTTCTTTCTAATGCCATGCATGGCCCGGTACATTTCATGTCTAGTTACGGTGCCCTGACAACGACATCTGGGCATTGGATTTGGCTCTGGCATTGACAACGGACACATCTTCCAATTCCTAGTTGGCTCAACTGACTTTTTTAAACTAATTTGGAGAAGTTGGTGAAGGACCTGGACGAGACAAAATCTTACTGCCTTCTAGAAGACATGTCTAAGGGCCTTTGAAGCGGGCTGTTGCCCCTTCTTGTCACCCTGTGCCCGTCTACCGAGGGCCTGCTAGCCAGATTTGCCAGGGGTCTTGGGATTCTCGTTCTGTCCTTTCGTAGAGTGCATGAGCCCCAGGGACTCTGTCCCTTGCAGGGGAGGATTTTCCTGGGCTGTGCAGTGAAGGTTTGTGGACCTATTCCCTGTTTTTTCAAGTTGAAGGCAAGTTTTACCTTTTCTTTCAGGAATGGGCCTGGGTTACCAAGGATCTCTGGGTTCTAGACACCATTCAGTTTGGCTATGCCCTGGAATGGAAAGAGTAAATTCCGGATGCCTTAGTCATTTCCGTTTATGGGTTTGCTATCGAAAGTGCCACTGTGCAAACCTCCTTGAACAAGTTGCTGTGCCTAAAGGCAGTGACGCCCTTTCCCGCTGGACCAGTGGGGCGAGGGCAAATACACCATCTATTTTGTGGTTCCCAAAAAGGACTGTTCTTTCCAGCCCATTCAGTACTTCCAAGAGGGTCAACAAGCACTTGCGTGTCCTATGCTTCCAGATGGAAATTTTGCGCTTAGTGATTCAAACAGTGTCCCAAGGAGCTTTGGCTTCTCTAGGTCTGGCTGAGGCATATTTTCTTATCCCGAACCGGGCGGATTAGCAATACTATCTACATGTTGCTGTGCTTGGCTCTCATCAGTTCACCACCCTACCTTCGGGCTATCCACTGCCCCAAATATATTCGCCAAAACTGTCGTCTTGGTCGCAGTTGGTTCCAAAAGGCGGATTTCCAAGCTGCAGGCTCTAACAAGGATATTTTCTAAGGAGGCTATTTCCATTTGACCTGTGCCCTCCCTTCTTGCCTAAGATGCCTTCTCCCTTCACATGAACCCTGTGGTCTGCCTACCCCCCTCCTTGAAAGAGCAGTGTTAGAGGAAGGATAAGGGTCTCTGCCTCATGGATGTCCAGAGGGTGCTTCTCCAGACTGGGCATCAAAATGGCAGATGAAATTTAATGTGGACAAGTGCAAGGTTATGCACCTAGGGAAGAACAACCCAAACTATGGTTACACGATGCAAGGTTCCACATTAGGAACCACCACCCAGGAAAAAGATTTAGGCGTCATTGTGGATACCATGTTAAAACCCTCGGCCCAGTGTGCAGCGGCGGCCAAGAGAGCAAATAGAATGCTAGGTATGATAAGGAAAGGAATGGAAAATAAAACAAAAGATATTATAATGCCTCTATATCGTTCCATAGTGAGACCGCACCTTGAATATTGTGTGCAATTCTGGTCGCCGTATCTTAATAAGGATATAGCGATTTTAGAAAAGGTTCAGAGAAGAGCCACCAAAATGGTAAAGGGGATGGAAGGATACTCCTATGAAGAAAGGCTTAAAAGGTTAGGGCTCTTTAACCTGGAAAAGAGACGGCTGAGGGGAGATATGATAGAAGTCTATAAATTAATGAACGGAGTGGAACGGGTAAACGTAGATCGATTGTTTACCTTATCAGCATATAGAAAGAATAGGGGACATGCAATGAAGCTACAGGGTAAACTATTTAAGATTAATAAAAGAAAATATTTTTTCACTCAACGTGTAATCAAACTCTGGAATTTGTTACCGGAGGATGTATTAAAGGCTGTTAGTGTAGCTGGGTTTAAAAAAGGTTTGGACAAGTTCCTGGAGGAAAGGTCCATAAACCATTATTAAGAAGGGACCCAGGATATCAATGCTTGAACCAATACAAGCATTGTGGAACCTGTGTCCCTTGGGGAAACTGCTAGGTACATATGACCTAGATTGGCCACTGTTGGAAACAGAATACTGGGCTTGATGGACCTTGGTCTGACCCAGTATGGCATATTTTAGTACTTGGAGGTTACAAATTCCCTTCATAAGTCCATCTGTCTTTTGGTGCTGTTTGCTGGCCTGTGCAAGGGTGATGTGGCGGCTTTGTCGTTTTTGGGGTGCTGGATTAAGGAGGCCATGCCCTCGACATACCTGTTGCGAAAGCGACTGGTTCCTGAGGGCTTGAGTGCCCATTCTACCTGAGCACAAGCGTCCTCATGGGCGGAGCAGAGCTCTGTAGCCCCTGCAGACATTTGTCAGGCTGCGATATTGTCATCACTTTTCACTTTTGTCATGCATAACCTCTTGGATGTCCATGCATGGGCAGACATATCCTTCGCTGTGGGGTTTTGCGAGCTGCTATGTCTTCTTCCTGCCTGGTGGCATTGTAGCTTTGGTACATCCCATTTGTCTGGACTAGTCTAGCAGGACGATTTGGAAGTTGACATTTTACTTACCAGTTAATGTCCTTTCCTTGAGTCCTGCTAGACTGGTCCAAGGCCCGAACTGAATGTATTTCCTCCGTTCTTTTGCTGAGGTACCCTTTGTTCCACTATGATTTTTATGTTTGGCTTTCCAGGTTCATCCTCTACTGACAGCCTTCTGTTTATGCTTTCCTGTATATACTGTTTACGCATTTTAGTCCACAATTGAAGTTGCGTGAGGTTTGCCATGTTTCTCCCATATGTTTTGGGACAAATACAGAGGAGATCTCTGGTGGCTGAGGCGAATAGAGGCATAGGATTGATGACATTGAAACCTGGGCTTTTCATTGGTTCTTTGTCTCCACCAATGTCCTGGCAGAGGATCACAATCCACTTGTCTGGGCTGGTCTAGCAGGACGCAAGGAAAGGACATTAACTGGTAAGTAAAATGTCACCTTTGTCCCTTTTGCGTTTTGGGCTTTTTTTTTTGCTCAGCCATTTTCACGCTGTGGTCATGCGGGACTTTATGGCACCTCTCAACGTTCTTTGGCGGCATCATGTAGGCAGGGCCACTGTTCTCAATTATCTCGCCCAGAGAGATTCAGACCTGCTCTCCTCCCCCCCCTCATCACTGTCCAGGATCAGCCAAAAGTTGGGTTTTTAGCAGCTCTCAGGTGACCACTTCTGCAGCACATGGATCCGCCAGCACTTGTTTTAGCCTGCGTAATTTACCTATTGGTGGAAGAAGCCAATGATGAAGTCAGGACACTACACAGAAATATCTATCACTCTTTAATCATGGCCCATGTCCAGTCCACTCCTCCAGTTTGCATGTTTCATATAGTTTTTGCGTTCTTGTTTAAACTCTTTCTCTATATACACCTCTTCAGCAATAGCCTGGTTCTAAGTACTATAAACATATGAGGTGTGACAAATTACAAAATCTACAGAGACATTATGCATTGTCCCCTTCAAAGTAATCTCCCCCCTCCCCCCCCCATAGTTAATGCACTTCTGCATTCGCTTCTGCCACTGATGGAAGCACTCAGTAAAGTCCTCCTCCTTGAGGTTCCTCAGCTTCCTCTTCACAATGGCCTTGATCTCTTCTACAGAGGCGAAATGAGTTCCTTTGAGCACAGACTTCAGCCTGGCAAAGAGCCAGAAGTCGCGTGGTATGAGATCTGGGTAATAAGGAGGATGGTTGAGACCTGTGATCTGTTTGTTGGCCAAGAACTGCCTCACACTGAGCGCGGTGTGTGCGGGCGTAATATCGTGGTGGAGCAGCCACAACTTGTCTCTTCACAGAGCCCGCCTGCTGCGCCGAACATGGTCATGGAGGCGATTGAGGACCTGCTGGTAGAAGTGTTGCTTGACTATCTGACCCTCAGGCACAAACACATGATGGACCACTCCCTTCTGGTCGAAGAATGCGATCAGCATGACCTTGATCCTTGATTTGGACATGCATGCCTTCTAGGGTCTAGGTGACAGTCGAGTCTTCCACTGCATGCTCTGTCTCTTGCTTTCAGGGTCGTACTGGATGACCCAAGTCTTGTCGCCTTTGATGACTCGGCCAATGAACTCTGGATCTTCTCCGATCTTCTCTAGCAAGTCTTGACAAACATTGACCCAGTGCTCCTTCTGGTTATCCGATAAAAGCTTGGGTGCCATCTTGGCGCACAACTTCCGCATCCCTAGCTCCTGCACCAAGATGGTCCAAACTGACTCCCTGTTCAGGCTGAGTTCCTCAGCTATCATCCGCACCGTCAGTCTGCAATCACTCCGCACCAGCTGGTTCACTCTGTCAATGTTCTCAGCTGTCTTTGTCGTGGAAGGCCGTCCTGACTTGGGGTCATCCTCCACCTCCTCGCGGCCAGTCTTGAAGTGTTTGTGCCACTCGAAGACTCATGGTCTTGACATTGCATCTTCTCCATAAGCCTTTTGGAGAAATTGGAGACACTCAGTTGGGCCCTTCTCAAACTTAACCAGAAATTTCAAGTTGATTTTTTGCTCCATATTTCTGCCACTTCCAGTTGGGTGACAAAGCGATGGAGCAATGTGGTACAAAAAAAAAAGAAAAAGAGAGAGAGATGAAAAATATTATAGCAGAATAGTGGTGAGATGTTGCACAACACAGTGACATAAGCGGTTAGCCAATTGGCATTGAGTCTTGGGTGTGGCTGCCACAGTCTCGTTTCTTTTTTGTCACACCTCTTACGTAGCCAAACCTCCATTCTCTCCCACCTCTTGGTCTTCCGCTGCTTTGGTCTCTTCCTCCTGTGAAGCACTCTGCTCTCCCCTTGATTCTTGAGCCTTTGTGTTGCATCTGTCCAAAAACAACTTGCCCTCCTCCATGGTCTGTATGATTAGTGTTCAGCCTTCATAAGAGACTTGTATGGGAAGAATATTTATTTACAGTGATTTGGTATACTGCTAATAGTTCAGTACATCATAGCGATTTACAAATACTTAGTTTCTTGATTGCAGGGACTACAAAGACAAAACAGGACATAGACAGAGGACAAGCAGTGAAAAGTTAATGGAGAGGGCAGAGGAGTGGCACAAAGATTTCAAACCAAGAAGAACAACAGTTAAACAATTGCAGAAGAAACGGAAGGAAGGAGGGTCAGCGTCTCACTTCAGGAAACAAAAGAAGATAAAAGATTTTTTCAAAGGCCTGGCTAAAAAGCCATGTCTTCAGCCCGAAGTACAGTGGGCATGGTGTTCCACAGGTAAGGGGCTTGAAAGCAGAAGGCAACAGACCGATAGATGTCTAGGCGTAATGTGCGTTTCGTGGAAGTTAGTAAGTGAACGGTATTTGATGAACAAAGGGTACGGGAAGGATCATAGGGAATGAGATGTGAGCATAAGTATGTAGGCAGGCCAGTGTAGTAAGCTCGATATGTCAGTAGAAGTTTGAACTTGATTTGAAAAGTGATAGCCAGTGTTGTGCATGGAGCAAAGGAGTGATATGGTCATTTTGTTTTGCATTGTAGATAAGTCTTACTGCTGTGTTCTGTATGTATTGTAGATGTTTTTCTTGAGCTTGAGATACGCCTTAGAGACGAGAATTACAATAGTCTGTTACCAATGAGAGAATAACTGTTTGTAAAGCCTTTTTATTGAGATAAGATTTCATTTATCTTATCCATCTTAGAGCAAAGAAACAGCTTTGAATATTTTTTGAAATGGAAGTGGCAAAATGTTAGTTGGTCATCCAGAAGGGGACTCCAAGAGAACAAATAGAGTTCTTAATTAAAATCGGGATAGAATAAATTTTTGGATTGTAAGGGGGAGGATTGGAATTCTGAGAAATCCAGAGCGCCTCCCTTTTTGTTGGGATTGAGGATCATTTTACGTAATTGGAGCCTATATGCCATTGACTGCGGCTTGGAGTATAGTTCTGTCTGGAATTGAGAGTTCCAAGTGTTTTGAGCTATAATGAGCAGAATATTGTCTGCATAGAAATGTGAACTGATGTTTTGATCTTGGATGACTAGAGCTAGCAGGGATATGAAGAGTTTAAAAAGAGTGGGGATGTGGATAGATCCCTGAGATCACCATATGTTTGAGGAAATTAAGTGGATTGCTGGCCATCAATAACGACCTGTAAAGTGCGACCTGATAAATAGGAGCGGAACCAGTTCAGGTCAGGGCAACGTGTCTTATTCCTGATTCTTGTAAGCTGTCAAGCAAGAGAGTATGATCAATAATATCAAAGGCTGAACTTAGGTTCAGCTGAATTACAGAAACATTGTGAAGGTTGTCCAAATTAATTACTACTTCGTTCAGAATCCCTAGGAGGGGAGATCTCAGTACTATGCTGTGGCCTAATATCCATCTGCTGGGTTGTTTGACTCCCAGAAATGTGAGACTTGTTCAAAAACAGATTTTTTTTCCAGGAGCTTAGCTAGAAATGACAAATTGAAAATTGGACGATAATTGCTCAGAGTGCATGGGTCAAAGGTCTTCTGCTTTAGTAAAGGATGAACCATAGAATGCTTCCAGGAAGGAGGGGACTATTGTTAATGTCAGTATGGTGGGAGCAGAAGAAGCCCAGCAGGATTTTAGTAGATGAGGAGGGACAGTATCTGCCATAGAATGAGATGTGTTTAACACTTCATAAGATGTAGATAGTTAAGAGAGAAAAAGCTTGGAAAGTGCTGGGACAGACAGCTGGAGGATAATCTGGTGAGTGCCTAGAAGGGGACAGCAGAATGGTGGGGGAAGGGAGGGAATTGATGTGAAAGTTAAAAGCAGAAGCCTTTTTTGATGTAAGTAGGAGCACACTGGAGCAAATTCACAGCTTCACTGCCACATGTGCCGAAGAAAAATTCTCTCTGCCCTGATATTCTAGCAACTTTAAGTAACTTATATTCTCTTAATATTCTCTATTTCTCTGACCAGAGGAGGTATCTGGTTATGGCTGCCCTCAGCTTAGTTGTCATTTTCCCACTTGCAACGCCATGTGCTCTCCGTGGCTGGCAAACCCAGCTGGGTAGGCCCCCATTTTTCAAACATCCTATAGCTCAGAGTTATTTATACTTTTCTCCAGTCCTACCACTCACAAATTGTTTAGTTCTACTGCTCCTCAATTTGCTTGAGTAGTGTGTCTCTTGCAGTTTGGTTTCCAGCAGCCGTGCCATTTATGCAGCTTTGTCATCTTGGGCCACCACTCTGCTCTCCATCTCAGTCACCTGCTGCAGTTACTGCTCAAACTTTCAGCAGATGTAGTTGAGGGCATATTGCAATTTATTCAAACAGTCCTCCAATGTGGCTGTCACTGACTTAGATATTTCCAATGCCAGGTATCCCACTTTTGTGACTGGGAGTTAGTGCCTCCGCTGCCATTTTCCTGAAGTCTAATGGTGTGCTGTCTTGGTTGGCTTTAAGTTGCTTCTTGGGCATATCCCACCACCACCTCTTACTTCACACACTACTCAAGGATCCTTCCCACTGTGCTTCACCACCTTCCTCAAGCAGCTTTAAACTGTGCAGGCTTCTGATGGGCTGATCTATTAGCCTTTTTTGGGGATCTTACACAGGAGCTCTAGTTCTCTACATCTTTCTCCTTGCTCTTCATCATAAGACTTCCACACTTCACCTTTTGAATATCTCCCATAGCCTGCTGGGATACTTTAATTCAGACTTTCAGCGTAAAGGTTAGTTTTTGCAGATGATGTACAGTTAGTAGCTAATGCAAATCCTACTAATCCTGATTTTTCAGCATTAAATTCATGCATGGCGGCAGTAGCTTACTGGTTCTTTGATAATAGGCTGAAGTGTAATCCCCATAAATCCAAAGCAATGTGAATAACTGGTAAAGCCTCAGCACCTACTGTAGAACCTATATTTTGAGTACATTCTATTTCTCTCCATCCTTTGTTAATATTAGGTGGTTGTTGTGACACACAGCTGATGTTTGAGAAGCAGATTTCTTCAGTTACTTTATCTTGTTTTATTTCCCAAGACAAATTTATACATTTAATTCCAGTCTTAATTACTGTAACTCTCTTTATAGTGCCATTGAATAGCCCCTTTAACTGCTGTGGCACTGTCCATGGGCAGGACAAGGGCAATCCCAGCACTTAATCCGGTTAGTGATGTTTTCAGTCTGCTAACTGGATAATCTCGATAGCTGTCCTAACTTTTATGTAGGTTAGCTATTTGGAGAACAGCTGAATATAGACGCTGTCCAAAAGGTCATACTGGTCAGTGCTGAACCCGGATATTTAGTACTGGAGGATATCTGGATTCTGTTGCTGAATATCTAATTTCACTTTTGTCTGCTGTAGCTAGCTTTGAAAAGGTTGACTGCCACTGGTTGAATATCATTCTCAAAGTTTCTTCATTTAAATGACTTCAATTTTTTAAAAATGCAACTGTGAGAATACTTTATAAAACTAAAAAAAATCAGATCACATTTCTCTGTTTTCAGAACACGGGCTTCCTATTTCATATAAGATCACATTTAAAACCACCTTACTTTACATACAAGGCCTTTTCAGGCTGGTAAACCAAAATATCTGTCTGATTTTTATAGTGCCCTATACTCCATTTTGAACATGCCATGCTCAGACCAAAACAAAATCCAAAAACCTTTCTGTCACAGAAATGAAAATGGCTGATTCTAGTACTGTTTTTTGTTACGAACTTGGATATGTACTTAGAAATTCTCCATCACGTAACATTTTTGAGTGACATGTAGTTTAAATTTAGACTATGTTGCTCATATTTACATTAGATGTATATAGATGTATATTGTAACGTAATGTCTCCTAAAAGGTAGTTGTATATGATTTTCTGCTGTATTGCGCCTCAAGAACATCCCTCTTAAGGGTCCAACAATAGTCTGCAAGCATACTAGAGCTCCACTTGCCCTGGTACCTATTTTCCATTACCGAAATATCCTGATGAAACATTTCCCCATGTTCATCGCGGACTGCTCCTAGATTTGCAGGAAAAAATCCAGGTGTGAATGCAAGAAGTGCATATTCAAAGACATGTTACATCCCATTATCTCCAGGAACAAGCAGGAATGTAGTCCTCACATATGGGTATCGTCGGTACCGACGGAGCCTGCGCGGGAATGCTCCCCAGCGTCCAATAGGAACGCTTTTGGGAGCATCCCTCAGCACATGCGCACTGCCTTCCCCCTTTCCAACTGTCCCTCTTCAGTTCATTCGTTTTCCGCAGAAAATTCCATCTTTAAAATTCTTTTTTGTGGTCGCGCTTGCCTAACGCACGACGCCTACCAGTACCGCTGGTTCTTTTCTTTTCTTTCTAAAAACCCCCCCAAAAACCTAAACTTTCACTGTTTCTTTTCAGAAACCTTCCTGTTTTGGTGCTAGGCGCCATTTTGGGCATTAGGCTCCATTTGTCCAAAATCATGGAAAAGCCAACTAGTGGTTTTAAAAAATGTACTAAGTGTGGCGGTACCATTTCCGTCACTGACACCCATGATTGGTGTCTAAAATGTTTAAGACCTGATCATTCTCCAACTGAATGTCTCTCCTGCTTGGGGATGACTAAAAGAGAAAGACAGAACCGGGCCGCAAAGCTCGGCACCCTCTTCTCTTTATATACCAGATCCATCGTATCGACATCATTAAGTGCCTCTTCTTCCTCCCATGGATCTCGAGTAACTAAACACAAAAGCCGGTCCTCAAAGGGTAGCTCTCCTGCTAAGCATCGAGAGGCCATTGGCATTGCCCTTGAGGGAACCACACCGGCAAAACAGCCCTGGTGGGAGGCTTTGGCTTCCAAAGCATCGATGGGGCTTCAGGATGTTCTCGAGGCGTCAACCTCGCAAGAACTACCTGTGCCATGCTCAGGGGTTCCGGCCGTTCTTACCGGTACCAACACCCAGGCATCGGCAGCATCGATAGACCAGAGATTTCTTGCTATCAAATGCAGTATTGCAGCTCTTCTCTCAGCTGCGGTACCGGTGGTCCCAAGGGCACTGGTGCCGACATCGACACCGATGCCAGTACCGACACCGGTACAGACACCGGTACCGGCCCTGATGGTAACTCTTCCTAGTCCACCTCCGGCTGGAGTGGATAAAGTGGTACTGGGTCACCTCGGTACCGACTTCGATCGGTACCGGGATCGTGCTTTGCAGGAGCATCGGAGTCAGGAATACTTTGAGTCCTCCGATTCCGAAGACTCTGACAATTCTGCTGCTACTAGAGGGTTTCTCTTAGAAGATCCCTCTTCTCCCCAACGCAGAATGTCACCTCCAGAGGACATGTCATTTCAGGATTTCATCCGTGATATGTCTTTCAATCACAGTAGCTCCTGAGGAGGAACCCAGAGCAAAGGAATTGGAAATCATCCAATATCCTAAAGCTCCTAAGGAGGCAGCTACTCTGCCTATCCATGAAATTCTGCATAATTTGATTCTCAGAATGTGGGAGACAACTCTAACTACTTCTCCTCACTCTCGGAGAATTGATACTATGTATCGAGTCCCACCATGTCCTGGATTTCAGAAAACTCAGCTGCCACACCATTCAGTGGTAGTGGAGTCAGCCATGCGTAGGATGAAAAGTGCTAAAAGACGTGCATCCAATCCTCCAGGTCGTGAATGCAGGACTCTGGATGCTTTTGGATGCAGAACTTTTCAAGCTTCCATGCTTTCAGCTAGGATCAGCTCATATATCCTATATATGGGAATGTTCCTAAAGGAAATCACAGGAGACTTGGAACTTACCAGCCCATTTCTCCCAGATGATAAGAGACAAGACTTTCTTACTCTGGTTAAGCATGCTCAGGATGTCTCCAAGTTTGTCAATCGTTAGCCTTTGACTGCTTTGAATGCATCAGCAGAACTTCTGCTATTGCCATTGGCGCACAACGAATTGCCTGTCTACAGGCATCAGACTTGGAGACTTGGGTACAGACAAGTTAGGCAACATTCCTTGCACGGGAGAAAATCTCTTCCGCAAGAACTGGCAGGAGAAGGCTAACGAGTTAGATGCTGACAATTCTACCTTAGATTGTCAAAGTCTACAGCCACTCCAGCCAGAAGAAAGCCTTATAAAAAACCCTTTTTTAGCAAAAAGAGGAAGTTTTATCCTTCCTATACCCATCAGACTCAAGCTCCAGGTCAAGTGGCCCAAAAGGGACAAACTAGACAACAAAAGAAACAGGCCCGATAGCCCAACCAGCTCTCCAGGTTCAGCCCCCTCAAGGGCTTTGACTACTTCCTAGAGAGCTTTACCTTCCTGCTTCTGAGGGGTCCTCAACCCCCCCAATATTCCCGGCAGGTTATGCCACTTTGTCAACAGATGGCATCAGATAACAGCAGAAGATTGGACTTTGTCCATTGTAGGGGAGGGGTACTAACTTCATTTTCACAGCTTACCCACTCCTACAATTCTAAAGCAGTTCAATTCACAAACCTCCGCAGACAATCTGCTAGATCACGAGGTCTCCACTCTTCTTGCCCAGGGGGCAATAGAGGAAGTACCCATTCTTCAACAGGGTGCAGGGTTCTACTCCCCTTATTTTCTTATCCCAAAGAAAACAGGGGGACACAGACCCATTCTAGACCTCAGAGAATTGAACAAATATCTGTTTCTAGAAAAATTCAAGATTTCTCTGGGAACTCTTCTGCCATACCTTCAAAGCCCAGGACTGGCTTTGCTCTCTAGACTTAAAGGATGCATACACTCACATTCTTATCCATCCAGATCACAGGAAATTTTTACATTTCTTTTTCAGGGGAAGACATTTCCAGTACAGGATTCTTCCCTTTGGTCTGTCTTCTGCACCAAGGGTATTCACGAAATGCATGGCAGTAGTATTTATTTATTTATTTACATTCTCTTATATACCGCGCTATTCTGCATCAGTGCGGTTTACATTGAACAAACTGAAATTACATTGAACAGGGCATTATAACTTGGAGATAACTATTTTACTGGGCACATGGGCTATGGAGGGTTAAGTGGCTTGCCCAAGACCACAAGGAGCACCTGTGGGTCTAGAAACCCCAGTCCTTTCGGCCCAAGGTTGCTGTCCTCTAGTGGGATTTGAACCCCCGACCTTCCGGCCTGGAGTACCTTGCCCCAACCACTAGGCCACTCCTCCACTCCACTAGTAGCTGCATTTCTATGAACCCTGGGGATCTTTGTCTTCCCCTGCTTAGACGACTGGCTCATCCGAGCCTCCACAGTGACAGAGGCCAGCAGTGCACTGTCTTGTACAATGCAAATCCTCCAATACTTGGGATTGGTAATAAACTTCCCGAAATCTCAACTAGTTCCTTCCCAATGCCTAGAATTCATAGGAGCCTGTCTGGATACCAGACAGGCAAGGGCTTTCCTTCCACAAGCCCGGTGTCTTCGCATAATGCAGTTAGCTTCCCAAGCAGCAGGCAAGTCCTCCCTCACTGCTCGGGAGCTACTACAGTTACTGGGAAACATGGCATCCACAGTTCATGTAGTCCCATATGCTCGCCTCCACATGCGAGCAGTTCAGTGGACCCTCTCCACACAGTGGACACGGGACATTTGTCGGACAATATAACAATCTCTCAACGACTAATTGTGTCCCTCCAATTGTGGCAATCATTAGAAAATCTGACAGTAGGGTCTCCTTTCCTTCAACCCCTCTTTTAGGCCACCCTAACAGATGCATCACAGGTGGGTTGGGGAGCACACCTGAATCATCTCTCTACCCAGGGCACCTGGACTCCACAGGCGGTTGGTTTACACACAAACCACCTGGAGTTAAGAGCAATTTATTTAGCTCTTTGAGTGTTCCACGCCCAGCTCAGCTACAAGACAGTCCTAGTCCAGACGGACAATCAGGTAGCCATGTTCTATGTGAACAAGCAGGGCGGGACAGGCTCTTTGTCATTATGCAACAAAGCTTTACGACTATGGGCCCTCGCCAGAGAGCATCAAATTCACCTTCTAGTGGTATATCTTCCAGGCATTTAAAACTTTTGGGCAGACAAACTCAGTCGAGTACTGCTACCTCACGAGTGGTCACTCCACCTAGACCAGGTGGCAAAGATATTTCATCTCTGGGGCACTCCAGACATAGACCTCTTTGCAAGTCCACTGAATGCCAAACTTCCCCGGTTCTATTCCAGGATTCTGGGGCACAATTGTCAGGCAAGGGGATGCCTTCCTCCTTCACTGGGGTCAGGACTTCCTTTATGCCTTCTCACCCATTCCCCTCATCCCCAAGACACCCTTCAAACTTCAGTGAGACAGGGGTCGCATGATCCTCATAGCACCACGATGGCCACGCCAAACGTGGTATTCCCTGCTTCTGCATCTCTCCCAAGCGCCACCTCTGGAGTTAGGACCTGCTCCAGATCTCCTTTCCTAGGAGAATGGGATGCTATGGCACCCGAATCCCCAGTCCCTGCACCTCACGGCCTGGTTGTTGAAGGCTTAGACCTCCAGGATTTCAACCTGTCCCAGCAGGTAAAAGATATCCTTCAGGCTTCTAGGAAACTTTCCACAAGAAAATCTTATGTCTTCAAGTGGAAATGTTTTACTATATGGTGCTCCAAGAAGGGATTAAACCCCCTAGTCATATCCTTAGAATCGATACTAGAGTATCTCCTTCACTTATCGAATTCTGGCTTAAAGACCAATTCGGTAAGAGTCCATCTTAGTGCAATTGCAGTTTCTTATAAGCCTCTAAATGGACAACCAATTTCCTCTCATCCACTCCTATCAAGATTTATGAGAGGCCTTTTATTAACTAAACCTCCCATCAAGCCACCACCGGTAGCATGGAATCTAAATCTAGTTCTCGGGCAGCTCATGAGGCCGCCTTTTGAACCTTTAGCCACTACAGTCCTTAAGTTTTTAACTTGGAAGGTCATCTTCCTGATTGCAATCACCTCTGCCCGTCACATTAGTGAATTGCAAGCTTTAGTGGCTGATCCTCCTTATACTAGATTTCATCATAAGGTTGTACTTCGAACTCACCCACACTTTATGCCAAAGGTGGTTTCGCCTTTTCATTTAAACCAATCAATTTATCTTCCTGTATTTTTTCCGAGGCCTCACTCCTCTAATGCAGAAAGAAACCTTCATACTTTGGATTGTAAAAGGGCCTTTTACATTCAAAGAACACAGCAACATAGAAAGTCCTCGCAACTAGTTTTTGACCCTAGTCATTTGGGACTTCCAGTCTCCAAAAGAACTTTATCTAAATGGATTGCCCAATGCATATCCTTTACTTATGAGAGTAAGGGTCTTCATCTTCAGGACCATGTCACAGCTCACAATGTGAGAGCCATGGCAGTTTCCATGGCTAATCTCCACTTTGTGTCTATCGATGACATTTGTTGAGCAGCCACCTGGGCTTCGGTACACACCTTCACAGCCCACTACTGCCTAGATAAAGCCTCCCGTTGGGATGCCTTCTTTGACCAAGCTGTTCTTCAAAATCTCTTTCAAACTTAAAACAACTGTTACCCACCAACCCTGGTGGGATGCCAGAGATCCATGGGAGGAAGGATTCTCACCTTCCACGGTGGCACCTTCCTGGGGCTATCTCCCTGGGATCTTCAGCTAGGGAGTCCCCATATGTGAGGACTACATTCCTGCTTGTTCCTGGAGATAGCGTAGTTACTCACCTTTAACAGGTGATCTCCGGGAACAGCAGGAATTTAGTCCTCACAACCCACCCACCTCCCTTAGGAGTTGTCTCTCTCTCTCTCTCTCTCTCTTTGTCTCTCCCTTTCTCTCTTTGTCTCTCCCTCTATCCTTTCACTCAGCTACAAACTTAACTTAAGAGGGATAGTTGGAAAGGCAGGAAGGCAGCACACATGTGCTGAGGGATGCTCCCAAAAGTTTCTATTGGACGCTGTGGAGCGTTCCCGCGCAGGCTCTGTCGGTATCGATGATACCCATATGTGAGAACTAAATTCCTGCTGTTCCCGGAGATCACCTGTTACAGGTGAGTAACTACGCTTTCTGGTAAGATTTCAGTAGAGTATCCACTGATTCTGCGTAGTTGTCTGCCTTGTTATTTCCCAAGAAGTCGTGGCAAACAGTCTTAAAGGACTCCGATGCAGCACTTTCAGTTTCATTCAACTGACCATCAAAGTTTTCATCTTTCATCAGTTTTCTAATATCAGGTCCTACAAAGATCCCTTCTTTGACCTTCGCCTCACTGATTCGTGGAAATGTCTTTTTTAGATATGCAAATCCAAGTCCACTTCTATCCATGGCTTTTAGAGTTCTTCATAAGACCCAACTTTATATGGAGTGAAGGTAGATATACTTTATTCGGCTCCACAAGTGGGTCGTATGCAACATTTTTTTGGCGTGGGATTAGTGATGTTCTCTTTGGCCACTCTTTCCGGATGTAATGATTTTTCTTGTTCCTGCTGTCCCACTCACACAGAAAGCAACAATACTTTGTCCAACCATGCTGTTGTCCAAGCAAGAGAGCAATTACTTTTAAATCACCACAAATATTTCACTTGTGTTCTTTATACTTGATATTTGTTAGCAGGAGATGCATACTGCTTTAAGTCACTTTCATATTGGCGGCATGAGCTACTGGAACTGATGGTAAAATATTTCCTTTGTGGATAAGCACAGCTTTTAGGCTATATTTAGAAGAATCAATAAATAGTCGCCAATCCTCTGTTCTATAATCCAGACAAAGTGTTTCCATCAGGGATTTAACTTCACAACAAAAGCAATTCCATATTCAAAGGCAAAGTAATCCACAAACTCGGTATGCCTATTTCTAAAAGTGCACACTTTGGTTTCTTTCTGAAGAAGATTCCAGCCTTTCAATCGTGACCCTGACAGTTCAGCTTGTCGCTTTGAAAGATTCAAATCTCTGACGTGATCATTCAAATCGCCTTGGTCCAGTAAATGTGGTTCAGAAGAGGAACCGGATGCCTCAGAGCTTGGATCCTGCATTACAGCATCGTCATCATCGTCCACATCATCAGCATTCATTGGTTCTTCATCCTCATTCATTGTAAGATTTTCTGGAGGTTTTGACACCGGCAATTCTTGACCGTGAGGCTCAGGCCTCATGGCAGATGGTAAACTTGGCTAATTTACAGTGTGTTTTGATTTTGAAGTAATGCCTGCAATGTTTGTAAGATCACTGGAACAGCAAAATCCATGTGCCGAACACCCTTTACCCAACCTGTTAGGAGTCTGACACAGGTAATGCAGCAGACGTGAGGTGCCCAATTTTTGTCCTGGTCACCGACTTGACATCCAAAGTACAGCTTATAACATGTCTTAACAAACGGAGTAAAACGTCTTCTCTGCTTCTTAAAAGTAACCTCACTTCAAATGTAGCAAAATGAATCCAGACGATTAACACATTTTCGAGGCATTGTTAAACCAACTACAAGCGATAACCGTAATATTTATTAACCAACTGCTGTTTATGAAATAGATTAACGCAAACTCATATCCATTCAGATTTGTTTTTTTCTAAACAATACAAACCACAATCGCTGACGGCGACAAAAAGCATACCAATACATGACTCAGCGTTTTCTGCTTGTATCAGCCGGACCAGTAGGGCAAGGGGCCTGGTTAATTAATTATATTATAACTACATGACTCAGCATTTTTGGTTGTGGCTGACAACATACAATAATAATTATGATGGAATTTTTCGTATTCAACCTTTGTTTACTGAAACAAAACTGTAACGGCTAATTTACAGTAATACACACACTTTACTAGATGATATCTCCTGAAGTATGGGTGATAGAAAAATTCTGATACCATATTTGTAAACAATGGGAAAAATTACATATGAAACAGGTCAGAGCGGGTCTGTGACAAAAATTGTGTTGACCAGTGTTATTGGTTCTACTTCACCACCTCATTCTCGCTTTGCGCTCACTCAGAGAAGTGCTTTCTATTAACAGGCTCCCATTCTGTGGGGCTCTATGCCAAGAGAAGAGAGTCCCCTTGTAAAGTTTGCAAATGGTCTAAAGACATTTTTCTTTGAACAAGCATTGTTATTAACGCTTTGTTTTTCTTCTTTCTTTCTTATGTTATTTAGTACCTATAATTATGTTATTGTAAACTATTTTGTTTTTTGAACGACGGTCTAGAAAATTTTACTAAACTAAATTAAACTAATTGTCTATCTCCAGGAACAAGCAGGAATAAGTCCTCACATATGGGTACGTCGGTACCGACGGAGCCTGCGCGGGAAAGCTCCCCAGCCTTTCAGATGAAAGGCTTTTGGGGCCTCCCACTGCACATGCGCGCTGCCTTCCCGCCTTCCTGACCAGCTCTCCTCAGTTTCTCTTTTTCCGCGGAGCCAGCAGGTCGTGTTCCTGTCACCGCTGAAGAAATTGTGAAATTTGTTTGTTTTCTTTAGACCGCGTACCTGCCTTCCCCATACCGAAACCGGTACCGCCGGTCTCTCTTTCTTTCTTTATAAAAAAAAAAAAAAAAGACTTTTTTATTTTCTTCAGCACAGCTTGGTAACTGTTGTTAGGCCTTAAGGCCTACACAAATTCTCCTCATGGAGAAGCCAGTCCCTGGTTTTAAAAAATGTACCAAGTGCAGTGCTGTCATTTCTGTCACAGACACCCATGAATGGTGTCTCAAATGTTTGGGACCTGACCACTCCATACCGGACTGCCCATCCTGCACCCAGATGTCTAAACGTGGTTTGCAGAACCGGGCCAACAAGCTCCATGTGCTGTTTCCTTCAGAAGCATCACAGTCATCCAGGTCTTCCTCTCCGGATGGATCTCAGGTAACCAAAACTTCTGTGGGCAAATCCTCTAAAAGCAAATCTTTTTCTAAAGATCGAGAGGCTCTCAATTTTGAGTTCGAGGATTCTGCCCAGGCCAAAAAACCCCGGCGGGAGGTTCCGGCCTCCAAAGCACTCATGGGGTCACAGGTTGACATCGATGGCACGGCCTCGACCGATCACCTGTTGGACTGCTCTGGGGTACCGGCCCATACCGGTACCGGTACCGACATCCAGGCAGTAGTGGCGTCTATGGGCAATACTGTCCAGACCATGCAGCAGGCCGTTCTGGCATTCATTAAGGCTGCGACGCCCTCGGTACCGATTCCATCGGTACCGGCCCCGGTTCCGGTATCCACACCGGAACCGAGACCATCGACTTCCAAGCGTCGATCGGTTCCGCATGCCGGATTCAGGCTTTCGCCCGGTACCGATCCCATGCCCGATACGCCCGATATCGATACCGATCGGTATGCGTATCGTACATTGGAAGCACAGAAGGAATACTCAGATTCTTCTGATGAATTCAATTCCTCTGATGACTCTGCTGAGCTTACTCTTCCTGAGGAGCCCTCTTCTCCAAAGAGGAGGATGTCTCCTCCAGAGGATTTATCCTTTCAGGATTTCATTGTTGATGTAGCTAAAGCACTTTCTATTGCTACATCTTCTGAAAAAGAACCCAGATCAAAAAAATTGGATATTTTAGGATACTCTAAAGCTCCTAAAGAGGCAGTCACTCTGCCTATCCATGAGATCCTTCAAGAACACTTGATGGATTTGTGGGAGACTCCTTTAACACTGTCTCCCCATTCCCGTAGGTTGGACACCATGTATCGGGTCCCTCCTTCTCCTGGGTTCCAGAAAACTCAGCTGCCTCACCACTCTATTGTGGTGAAGTCTGCCATGAAGAAAATAAAGAGTCCTAAAAGGCATTCTTCTACCCCTCCAGGGCGAGAATGTAAGACCCTGGACTCTTTTGGAAGAAAGATGTTCCAGGCTAGTATGCTTATAGCCAGGATCAATTCTTATAGCCTTTATATGGGCATGTTTCCTGGACAACTTGCCCTAAAGATACAGAATTTTGCCCCCTTTATCCCTGATGATCAAAGGGCGGACTTCTTTTCTATGGTGACACAACTTTCAGAGGTCTCCAAGTTCTCCAACAGGGCAGCCTTTGATTCCTTTGAGGTTGCAGGCAGAGCTTCGGGAATTGCTATTGCAGCCCGACGTCTCGCTTGGCTCCAGGCTTCTGACCTAGAACCCTGGGTTGTAGATGGCCTCAGGAATCTGCCCTGTACCGGTGAGAACTTATTTGGGGAAGACTGGCAAATTAAAGCTGCTCAAATGGATGCAGAAAATGCCACTCTAGATAGACTTTCCAAGTCTACTTCTACCCCTGCCAAAAAGAAGTCTTTTAAAAGGCCTTACTATAAGAAGGCCAGATTTCCCACAAATACTGGCCAGCAATCTGCTCAGCCTCGCTTTGCAGCTAAGCGTCAACAATCTAAGCAGGTAAAGTCAAAGCCTGCAGTGTCTGCTACACCCCAGCAGGCTCAACCCCCTCAGGGGTTTTGACTTGCCTCTAGAGAACTTGCCGTTTCTGGCTCTAGGACAACCAGAGCCCCTCACCATTCCTGGAAGGCTAGCTCATTTTGCTCCCAGATGGGAACAAATCACATCAGAGCAATGGACCCTCTCTATTATCAGGGAGGGCTACAAACTTCATTTCTCCAGCCTTCCTCCCCATACCATGGTGAGGCAATTCAGTTCTCCCCCATCTCTTCTGACCCTGTTGGGTCAGGAAGTCTCTTCTCTCCTTGCCCAAGGGGCAATAGAGGAGGTTCCTCCTCCACAACAGGGGTTAGGTTTCTACTCCCCTTACTTTCTCATAACAAAGAAGACAGGGGGCTTCAGACCTATCCTAGATCTGAGAGAATTAAACAGGTTTCTATTCAAGGAGAAATTCAAAATGCTCTCTCTGGGTCTTCTCCTTCCATACCTTCAGAGTCAGGATTGGCTTTGTTCTCTAGATCTCAAAGATGCGTACACTCATATACTCATCCATCCATCCCACAGAAAATATCTAAGATTTCTGTTCCAGGGAAAACATTTCCAGTACAGAGTACTACCCTTCGGTCTGGCCTCTGCTCCAAGAGTCTTCACAAAATGCATGGCAGTCGTAGCCGCATTTCTCAGAGGCATGGGAATCTTTGTCTTCCCATATCTGGACGACTGGCTCATCCGAGCTCCATCTCAGTCAGAAGCCCAGATTTCTCTGGACCGCACAAGGCGTATTCTTCGATATCTGGGACTTGTGGTAAACATTCCCAAATCCCAACTCATCCCTACTCAGTCTCTGGAATTCATAGGGGCCCAATTGGACTCCACCACTGCAAGGGCCTACCTCCCTCTGGTCCGAGGCCAAAGGCTAATAAGCTTGGCCTCCCAGGCTCAGTCCAGAAGTCACTTGTCAGCCAGAGAAATGCTGCAACTTCTGGGCCACATGGCCTCCACGGTACACGTGGTGCCCTATGCTCGTCTTCATATGAGAGCAGCTCAATGGACCTTGGCCACCCAGTGGTCTCAAGCATCAGGACTGCTCTCAGACCAAATACTCACCTCAAAACGACTGTTTTGGTCTCTCCAGTGGTGGACATCCTCCGAAAATCTGTTGTTGGGGATCCCCTTCCAACCTTCGTTGCCCCAAGCAACCCTCACAACAGATGCCTCCCAGACAGGGTGGGGAACTCATCTTCAACACCTCTCCACTCAGGGCACCTGGTCTCCTCAGGAGACCACCCTTCACATCAACATTCTGGAACTGCGAGCAATCTTCCTTGCCCTCAGTCTTCCACACCCTCCTTGTCAACCTGACTGTCCTAGTACAAACAGACAATCAGGTAGCCATGTTCTATGTCAACAAACAAGGAGGAACGGGCTCTCTGTCGCTTTGCAACGAAGCTCTCAGATTATGGGCCTTCGCCAGAGAGCATCAAATTCATCTTCTGGCAGTATATCTTCCAGGAGTTCAAAACTCTCGGGCAGACAGACTCAGTCGAGTTCTGCTCCCACACGAATGGTCCCTGCATATGGACCAGATACGCAGAATCTTTCAGGAATGCGGGACCCCGGACATAGACCTCTTTGCAAGTCCGTGGAATGCCAAACTTCCCCGGTTCTGTTCCAGGACTCCGTGTCAGGGAGCTCAGGCCAACGATGCCTTTCTCCTACATTGGGGTCAGGAATTCCTGTACGCTTTTCCACCCATTCCTTTGATTCCCAAGACTCTGTTCAAATTACAGAGGGATCACGGATCCATGATCCTCATAGCTCCACGCTGGCCACGCCAAGTGTGGTTCCCTCTACTTCTGCATCTCTCCCAGGGACCCTCCCTGGACCTGGGAGCTGCGCCAGACCTTCTGTCTCAGGAGCAGGGGACTTTGTGGCATCCAAACCCCAAGTCCCTACATCTCCGAGCTTGGTTCCTGAAGGCTTAAGCCTTCATGAGTTTAATCTTTCCCAACCAGTGAAAGATATCCTTCATGCCTCTAGGAAACCCTCTACTAGGCGTTCCTATGCTTTCAAATGGAAACGTTTTTCCATTTGGTGTGCGCAACAGGGTCTTGACCCTCTAGCACTTCCTTTGAATTCTCTACTGGACTATCTCCTGCATCTTTCCAATGCAGGCCTCAAGACAAATTCAGTACGAGTCCATTTAAGTGCTATTGCAGCATCCTTAAAACCTATAAATGGACAACCTGTCTCCTCTCATCCTCTTATTGCAAGATTCATGAGAGGCTTGACCCTCACTAAGCCTCCCATCCGACCTCCTCCGGTAGCATGGGACTTGAATCTAGTTCTGGGTCAACTTATGAAGCCACCTTTTGAACCATTGGTATCTACCTCCCTGAAATTTCTTTCCTGGAAGGTTCTTTTCCTTATTGCAGTCACTTCGGCTCGCTGCATCAGTGAACTGCAGGCTTTGGTGGCTAATCCACCTTATACCAGATTTCATCATGATAAGGTGGTCCTTAGGACGAATCCCCACTTTATGCCTAAAGTGGTCTCGCCTTTTCATCTTAATCAAGAGGTATATCTACCTATTTTTTTCCCGGCTCCTCATGCATCCAGTGCAGAGAGGAACCTTCATACTTTAGATTGTAAAAGAGCTCTTGCCTTTTACCTCAACAGGACTCAGCCACATCGAAAGTCTTCCCAACTTTTCGTGGCTTTTTATCCTTCTCATTTTGGACTTCCAGTCACCAAACGTACACTTTCCAATTGGATTGCTCAGTGTATTTCTTTTGCTTACCAGAGTAAGAACATTTCTCTGGAAGGCCATGTCACAGCTCATAATGTGAGAGCCATGGCTACTTCTATGGCTCATCTTCACTCTGTGTCCATAGATCAGATCTGTCGAGCAGCCACTTGGGCCTCGGTTCATACCTTCACAGCCCATTACTGCTTGGACAAGGACTCCCGCCGGGATGCCTTGTTTGGTCAGGCTGTCCTCAAACACCTGTTCCATACTTAAACAACTCCTGCCCACCTTCCCTGGATGGATGCCTGAGATCCATACGAAGATGGTTTACCCTTGGAGGGGGATCTCCCAGGCATCTTAGCTAGGGAGTCCCCATATGTGAGGACTTATTCCTGCTTGTTCCTGGAGATAGCACAGTTACTTACCTGTAACAGGTGATCTCTGGTAACAGCAGGAATTAGTCCTCACAACCCACCCTCCTCCCCTAGGAGTTGTATCTTCTATCTATCTTCCTTTCCTCTCTCTATTGTCTCAGCTATAAACTCGAACTGAGGAGAGCTGGTCAGGAAGGCGGGAAGGCAGCGCGCATGTGCAGTGGGAGGCCCCAAAAGCCTTTCATCTGAAAGGCTGGGGAGCTTTCCCGCGCAGGCTCCGTCGGTACCGACGTACCCATATGTGAGGACTAATTCCTGCTGTTCCCAGAGATCACCTGTTACAGGTAAGTAACTGTGCTTGCTCGACCACAAAGGGCTATACTGACCTCTTTACATAACCACTAGAATAATTAATTTAAAGTGCTATGAGGCCACTTTTTCTGGGCTGTCTCTTAATGGGGGCATCTTAGGCTTGTCTCTCCATGATGGGAATAACCACACCAAGTTCTACACTCGCACGTTCACTATTAACTAGCCACAGATTCCCTTAATCCATGCAATGTATCTATAATAAAAAATGTAAAATATAATGTGGTCTCGCAAAGGGGGTGTGCTTCTTTGCTTGCACACTGGCATCAAGGCACTGTAATATAGGATCAGTGGTATCTTTGTATCGGTGGGGTTACATGAAGTCAATGTTGCTTACCTAGAAAACAATGTTTATGGTAATTACCTAAATTAAACCAGTTTATAAGAATTGCTTATGTCTTCATATAATTATTACAACTCTATTTGTCAGCCACTTGATTGTCTCTTTTAGGGCTCCTTGAAAGGAGGAAATGGTGATTCTTGGATTAATCCCATGTCCAAGCAGTTTTCAAACATGGGATTGCTGGTGAGTATTTCTTTTATATGTGCCACCAATGTCATAACATACGTGCTGCTATCACATCTATAACATAGTTCATATTCACTCAGTAAACAAATGTTAATGTGACATAACAGATTTGTGATTGTGACTAGAGAAACTGGGCAGAATAGCAAAGGTAGTCGCAGAACATTTTTTATTACACAATATTTTCAATAATCTGCGGTGTTAAAGATTGATTTATTGGACACATTTGACAAATGCATTTTTATAATAGTCCTAATTATGCAGTGGTGATTCTGTATGCAGCCAAATAAGATGACCAGGTTTCTTGTCTGTCGATCAGAAAATACACAGGTCTTTGTCAACTTGATAGTATGTGAGCCTGAAGATGGGGACCACAAGAAGTCTAGGCGAGACAAATAAGGCAACCTGACTGGCCCCAAAATAATTTTGTGTGGATATTTGTAAAATATGACAGCAGCAGCAGCAGCATTGTTGATTTGACCAATTAGAATTGTTCTTTTCTTTCTCCTTTCATTTTTCCAGTTACACTAGTTTTTTTATGATATTCTATTTTTGTCAAGTACCTATGACACAATTGAAGAAAGACTATCGTCAGCTGGTTGCAGGCATACCAATTGCAAAAGATGAAAACATAATTATACAATTAAATGAAAAATGTTTTAAAATAAGGTTTATGCAGTACTTGTTCTGTTAACATGTGTTTTTAATGTTTCATACTTCATAAAATTACTTCTCCAGGACCAAGCAGGAAGTCAGCCCTCACATATAGGTAAGGTCACCAATGGAGCCCTTGTGTGGGAACTCTCCCCAGCTTTCACAGAAAGCTTTTGGGAGATCCAGCATGCATGCGTGATCACCTTCCTGCCCGAACAGAGCCATCTTACCTGAGTCGTCTTTTTTTCCAGGGAGCCCTCCAGCGTCTGTATCCCAAAGAAAAGCTGTTTGTCCTGTTGGTAGTTTTTGCAGTCTCAGTATCCTTTTTCTCTTACTTTGTTTCCCTTTCCTGTTCTTCCTCAGCTGCCTCAGTGCCGTATTGTTTCTTCATTTTCTTTTTCTTTTTTCAGCGTGCAGGTTTTTCTTGCTCCCTCTTGGTCAGGGTATTAGTCTTATGACCTGGTGGGAGCCATCTTCCTTGACATGTCCACCCCGAAGTGCACCAGATGTGGCTGGACCATTTCCATCATGGACCACCATAATTGGTGCCTTCAATGCTTTGGGCCTGACCACAAGCCCTCTACACCTACTCTTTGCTTGTAGATGACACTCAAGGTGCTGAAGAATCATGAAAAGCAGTGGGAATTGCTGTTCAGCCCCAAGACATCGACGCCTACCCCGACATTGACATTTGAATCAAAGCCCTCGAAGGGCACCGCCGAGGACTTGACCGTGTGTGATAACCAGGCCCTTTGAGAGCCATGAGGTCACGGGGCTCTGGAATGGAGACTCTCCTTTGAAGAGGAGCGTCCCTGGAAGGAACAGATTCCATCTTAGTCATTGTCAAAGGGTGATATCTAGTCCAGGGTGAAGACCTATGGACAGAGCCATTGAAGCCCTTGATGTAACGCCAAGGGCGAAGGCCGGGAGTGGCTTTTGAAGCTGCCCTGGCGGGAGGAGGTGCCTCCTGTGGCCTTGGAGGGCCAGTGCATGACTCACAAGGCAACCATCGAGGAGTCCCCTTCGAAGGAGCCGGCATCGGTATTGAAGGATGTGACACCGGCAGCTGCTGAGCACTCCCTCCTAACAGAGCTGTTGTTGACTCTTGAGTGCAGCGGGACTGCCTTTATGGCACAGCACAAGCTTCAGGAACTAGGAACCTCTGGTTCCTTGGGGCCGGTTACTGCACCATCCACTGTGGGTGCCTCACCAGTGGAGGTTCAGCCAATTCTTAAAAAACATTCTATCTCTTCCAGTTCCCGGAATCCTTCTCAGTCCCAGTCAGTGCAGGTGATCTCCCCCTCGAGTGCATTGGGCTTGGAGCGCATGGAACTGAGGTCACCCTTGTCTCCTTCACAAGAGCATCGACATGGTTCCCATTCCCGTCGATACTTTGAATTCTTGTCTGACTCGGATTCTGAGTGGGAAACCGAGGAGGAATCCCTGGAGATGATCCTTCACCCCCATATGAGCACAGGAGGTCCCCTCCTGAGGATCTTTCCTTATTAGAGTTCATCAGGGACATGGGGAAGGCTTTACCCTTCACAGCTGAAGTTGATGAGGAACCTGGGGCAGAGGAACTGGATTTCCTCCAGCATCCAACACCCGCAAAAGGAGGCCATCACCATCTTGGTACACCATATCCTGGAAGGTTACTACTGAGGATGTGGGAGATCCCGTTTACTGCTGAGGATGTGGTGAGGGCTTGTGAGCAGGGGCCTTGATTCCATGTATAGAGTCCACAAGAGCTCAAGATTTGAGAAAACACAACTGCCTCACTACTCCATGGTTGTGGAATCGGCCAGGCGCTGTATTAAGAGTAACGATGCACTCATTTCGTGCTCCCTGGCAGGGAGGCATGCTCCATGGATGGGTTTGGCAGGAAATGTTACCAGGGTTCGATGCTCATGGCCTGTATCCAAATGTACCATGGGCATGTACTTGAGAAACCTGGCAGGGGAGCTTGCCAGGTTCTCGTCTTGCTTATCTGGAGACAGTCTTCATTGCTTCCAGAGCCTGGTGGCTATGATCAAGGAATACTCCAAATACGTGACGTGTGCAGCCTATGATGGCTTAGAGTCCGTGGCTAGAGTGTCTGCGATGGACAATGGTGCCTGCCTCCTGGCTTGGCTACAGTCGTCAGATTTGGAGCAATGGGTTCAGGACAAGTTGGTCGATGTCCCATGTAAGGGAGGGAACCTCTTTGGCAAACCCATGACGGAGAAGGCTGCAGAGTTGGAGACTGAAAGGCTTTCGAGAAAGATCGCTGATCCTTCCCAACGGAAGGCCTCAGGGTGAAAATGTCCTTCTACCTGAATAGAGAGAGAACCTACGGGACTTATGCCCATGCCATTCATACCAGCCACCCCTGCAGGGACAGCAGACCAAGGGTCAGAGCCATAAGCAATGTCAGTCTAAAGCCGCACCACAACCAAAGCCTGGGGGGGGGGGGGGCTTTTGACTCCTGAACTATGGCTCCCCTTCCCCTTTCAGCTCCCATTCTGCAGCACATTGTGGGGTGTCTCACATCATTTGCCCATTGTTGGGCCAGCATAACCACTGATGCCTGGGCTCTACAAGTAGTAATGGAGGGCTATGTCCTTCACTTCGGTCAGACCCCTCCCCCCCCCATTCTTTCCAGGAGAGTACCCTTTGGAACTTTACCATCGAGAACTTCTTCAGCAAGAGCTAAGGCTCTCTTACAGGAAAGAGCAGAGGCGGTTGTTCCATATCTCAATCGGGAGAGGGATTCTATTCCCGCTACTTCCTGGTTCCCAAGAAAACGAGCCGATTCCGTCCCATTCTGGGTCTCCGTAATCTCATTCATTTCCTAGTGTGTGAGAAGTTAAGGATGGTATCCCTCAAAACATTGCTGCCCTATCATCGGGAAGATTGGCTATGCTTCTTGGATCTAAAAGATGCTTATACCCATATTCTCATTCACCCCCTGCACTGGCAGTATCTCCACTTCGTCAACAGCAGACATCACTATCAATACAGGGTTCTCCCTTTCGGACTAGCGTCCACTCAAAGGGTTTTCACAAAATGTCTGGCAGTCATAGCCACTTTTCTTCGGTTACAGGGAATGTTCATCTTCCCCTGTCCGGTTGACTAATTGATCAGAGGCAGGACCCCGGACGAGGTCAGTCTATCCACGCAATGCACCATCTGAAGCAGCTAGCCTTTGTCATCACTTACCCAAAGTTCCACCTGCAACCTACTCAGAGCCTTGAGTTCATTGGGCATCGCCTCAATATCACTGCAGCTAGAGCCTTCCTTCTATCAAACCGGGCCCAACGTTTCGTCGCTCTGGTCCAGGATGTCCAACATTCCTCAATGGTCTCGGCTCACTAAATACTTTGCCTCCTGGCTTAACATGGCCTCCACAATCCACATAACCCCATCTTCCCAGCTTCAGATGCAATAGATGTTCTCCAGGAACAAGCAGGAAGTCAGTCCTTACTTATGGGTGACGTCGGCACTGACAGAGCCCGCGTGGAGCAATTCCCCAGCTTTCAAAGAAAGCCTTTGGGATTGCTGCCACGCATGCGTGGTCCTCTTTCCGCCCAAGGGTGCTATCTTGCTCAGGCTTCCTTTTTCCACGGAGCCCTTCAGGTGCACGTCCTCGTCCCTCGGAAAATGTTTTTTGTTTTTGGCCTACTGGCCTTCTGTTTTCCGGTTACACCAGTCCTCTACCCATCCTTCCTCTGCTCTACCTTCTTAGAGCTGTTCGGGGACAGTTTTTTTTCTTCACCTTTTTTGCCAACGGGCTTCACGCCCTTTCCCTAACTGCTGGTCGAGTTGGTCTTCGACCTCGCGGGGGCCATTTTTACCTCCATGGCCACCGGCTTCAAAAAATGTGATAGATGCTCTAAGAACATGTCACATACAGACATTCAACGACTGTTGTCTGCAGTGCCTCGGAGCTGATCATGATCCGGAGCTCTGTTCGCTCTGTAAGAAAATGTCCTCTAAGGCCCTGCTCAGTCGTAAGCAGAAGTCCGAAGACATTTTTCAAAAGGCCGCCTCAGAATCCCCGGTGGCGCCCTCAGTCGTCTCTCCCCCATTGGGGTCCCCCTCTTCAACTCCACGCTCTAGGTGGCACTCTGACCAGGGATCCCTTAAGGTGGAGCAGCGTAAGAAGAAGGCCTCGAAGTTGCTGTCGAGGGCTCCCGACAAGCGTGCTGTCACGCTCAGTTGCTTAGCCCCCTTCGGCGTTCCTGAGAGTCAGACAAGGAGCAGCCCCACAAGGTACCCTACATGGATGTGGATGCCTCCGGTGAAGGCGTCTGGTCTCCTAAGGGCCGTCCCAGTGAGGATCCCCTGCTCTGCCCGGCTCAGACTCCTCGACTAAGTAATCGGATTGGGAGTTCGATGAAGACACCTCCCCAGAAACCCGTACTCACCGGGACCTTCTGTTGGACCCCTCCCCACCTGTGTTCCAGTGGCGCTCGCCACCCGAGGACACCTCCTTCTTGTTCGTTCGGGATATGGCACGGGCTTTTAACCTAGCCACTCAGGCCGAGGAGGACCCTCATGCTGAAGAACTCGATATTCTTAAGTACGAGTCCCCGCCTAGGGAATCTCTTACTGTGCCGGTCCCTCCCATTCTGTCTTGGCTGCTGCTGCGCTTGTGGGAGGCATCCGCCTCGGTCCCCATCGTGAGCAAACGCCTTGATATTGTGTGCAAGGTACAGCGTGGCCTGGGGTTCAGGAAGACCCAGCTTCCCCACACCTCTATGATGGTGGAGTCGGCCATGAGGAAACAGAAGAGCCCGAAATCACACTCGTCGGTTCCTCCGGGCTGAGAGTCGAGAGCCCTTGATGTCCTGGGCCGCAAGGCCTACCAAGGCTCCATGCTCTCTTCTCGCATTCAAATATATCATCATGGCATGTTGTTGCGCGACTTAGCCAAGGAGCTCAGAGGGTTGTCCGTGGGCCTCGAGGGCGAGCCCCTCAATAGGTTCAGTGCTCTGTTGAAGTCCATCACAGACTGCTCAAAATACCTCTCCCAAGCCGCCTACGATGGATTTGAGTCATCGTCTTGGGTGGCAGCCGCCAAGCATGGCTCCAGTCATCAGATTTGGAGCAGTGGGTGCAGGAAAAGCTCCTGGACGTCCCCTGCCTTGGCGAGCAGCTCTTCAGCAAGCCAATGGAGGATAAGGCCTCGGAGATAGAGACGGAGCTCGTCACCAGAACCCGTCTCTCGCGCAAGACCTCCACTCTGCCCCGGAAAAAGCAACAGGCCCAAAAGCCTTTCTTTCCAAGGAAGAGCCTTCATTACTGTGGCTACTCACCGTACCTGACTATCCCCATGCCGACCATCCCGGCGCAGGGTAAGTCCGGCCAAGGACATCGCAAACCAAAAGGGCCTAAAGCCCAAACGCTCCACCACAAACCGCACAGGGGTTTTGACGCCATTGGCATAGCCCCTCACCCTCCGGCGACGCAGCAGCCAGTTGGGGGACGTCTGTCTTCTTTCGCCCCTTTGTGAGCTTCCATCACCTCAGACACCTGGGTTCTCCAAGTCGTCCGAGATGGCTATCACCTTCGCTTCGACAGGCTCCCACCTCCCTTCTCCCCAGTGGAGCCTCCTCAACTCCCCACCACCAGGTTTTACTGCAGCGGGAACTACTCTCTCTCCTCGCCCAACGGGCAGTCAAGAAGGTCCCTCCACACATTTGAGGTCGGGGCTTCTATTCCCAGTACTTCCTCATCCCGAAGAAGATGGGGTGTCTGCGGCCCATCCTTGACCTCCGAAAGTTGAACAAATTCTTGGTGCGGCAGAAATTCAAGATGTCATCCCTTGGCGTTCTGCTGCCCTTCCTATGGCTGGGCGACTGGCTATGCTCCTTGGCTCTAAAGGATGCTTACGCCCACATTTTAATCCACAGGCAGTACCTGCGCTTCAGGGTGCGGGGAGAGCATTTCCAGTACAGGGTGCTCCCTTTCGGCCTCGTTTCCGCCCCACGAGTCTTCACGAAATGCCTCGCCGTGGTCGCCGCCCATCTCAGGCGTCAGGGCATGCCAGTCTTTCCCTACCTCGACGACTGGCTCATCACGGGATCCTCGGTCGAGTAAACCCAGCGAGCAATGTCGCACACAATCTCCAGGAACAAGCAAGAATGTAGTCTTCACATATGGGCATCGTCAGTACCGATGGAGCCTGTGCGGGAATGCTCCCTATCATCCAATAGGAACGCTTTTGGGAGCATCCCTCAGCACATGCACGCTGCCTTCCCGCCTTTCCAACTGTCCCTCTTCAGTTCTTTGTTTTCTGCGAAGCCGACAGGACACATACCCTGTCATCACAGAAAATTTCTTCTTTAATCTTATTTTCTTGTGGTCGCGTTTGCCTCCGCACGACGCCTACCGGTACCGCCGGTTGTTTTCTTTTCTTCTAAAAAATAAAATAATTCTGAATTGTTTCTCTTCAGAAACTTTTCTTTTTTGGTGCTAGGTGCCATTTTGGGCACTAGGCCCCATTTTTCCTTAAAGATGGAAAAAACAGCTAGTGATTTTAAAAAATGCACTAAGTGTAGCGGTACCATTTTCGTCACCAACACCCATGACTGGTGTCTTAAATGTTTAGGCCCTGACCATTCTCCATCTGATTGTCTCTCTTGTATGGGAATGACTAAAAGAGGAAGACAGAACCGGGCTGCAAAGCTCGGTACCCTCTTTCCTTATCGTTCCTCCAGTTCAGTCCTCTACCTCTGGGTTGTCAACCACCTCCTGCAGCTTGGAGACTGGTATGTCAGAATCATGACATCACTGGATATAGCCTGCTGATCTCTCTCCTCATTCCCAGTGTGACCAGTCTCCATGCAACAGGGGGACGTGGTGAGCCTGGTAGTGGGCTCCCTGGAGGAACGGATAAGGAGCTTGTAGGTAGCATACAGCTTTAGGGTCAGAAAGAGATATTAGTGGTCTTAAAAAAAAAAAAAAAAAAAGAAGAGGTTATATCTTTAAAAGTGCAGGGAAGGCTGGCTTTCTTCTTCCCGGGCTGTTTAAAAAAAGAAAAAAAAAAAGAGGATGGTGAGTCAGAGAGCTTTCTTTATTTTAAATCTTTGATCGTGCTCTCTGAGAAAAGTTCTCTCCCCCTGGACTTCGGGGGAGAGCCCTTTGGTGCAAGGCTGCTTTACCGGGACCGCGCTGACGATTCCCGCGGTCCAGAGGAGACGCGGCTGCCATAGATTGCTAGCAGTTCCTTTGGCACAAAAGACGATGCACAGCCTTGGGGTCACCAGCGCAGACCTGGCCGGTAGACTGTAACCGGTTACAGGCTGCGTTTCAGCCGGGGAAGCTTTGCCAAGAGCGGCGGCTCGGACGGTAAGCATTTTCGTGCCTTTTTTACATTCCCTGCACTCACCGGCGGCCATTTTAGAAGGCACGCTGAGGCCGCGTGGCTGCCGGAGGACAGACTAGCTCCTAGCTGGCCAGGCGGTGGTAATCGTGGGATTTTTACACCCCGTTAGTATATTTTATTAACTTTGCTTAGCTTTGATTTTGTTGCTTTAGTGCCTGTTACTTTGCATTGGGTTTATCCCTAGGCAGCTGCGAACGGGAGCTTCTGCAAGGGGGGGGGGGCTCCCTTCCTTCATCTGCAGGGAGCTGAGAATCTGGTGTTTTTTTTAAATAAGTCCTGGTTAGGAGCTTTGAATAAATAGAGGGTTTACTTTATTTACTTTATTATTAGCCTTTCTTTCTTGTTTTAGTTGTTAGGGATTTTATTCTTAGAACTGGGTCGGCTTACTGATGGCAGCTAGACCGCAGTGTCTTGTCTGTGGGACTCGAAGGGGCACAGGAACCAAAGGGGTCTGCCATGCCTGTGCGGCCCTGTCGTCCACAGTGGAACAGCAGATGGAGGTTCAGGAGTCTCCGGAGGCGCAGGGGGTGTCGATGGGAGCACGTCCTGCGTCTCCTCAGAGCCCTGCGCAAAACTTGGCAGCAGAGGAGCTGGCTAGATCTTCAGGGACTCAAATTGCATCGCAAGTAGAGCTCGAGGAGTTTAGTCCTGATTTTGTTTTGTTGATGCATCACGCATTTTGTTTGCGGCGTCAGGGTCGGTTGCCAAGCACTTTGGCGCTTCCCGGAATTTCTCAGCCTGTTGACGCAAGGGAGGGGATCGGCGAGGATCCACCGGCTCCCAAGAAGGCGAAAATCAAAGCGTCAACATTGGGGGATGTCACTTGGAATGCAGAAGAGGACATTGATTGGGAGCAGGATGAGAGTGCTCAGGATCTCGAGGATGGGGAGATTCCGGAGCCGGAGGGTCAGGCCAAAATTATTAGTGTGTTCCGTAGGGAGGAACTTGCGGCCTTAATCACGGAGTCTCTGCAGGTGTTGAATCTGTCCTCGCAAGCTTTGGCGGAGGAGGAGGTTGAAGACCCGGTGATCCGGGCGGTTCGGCTGACACAGGTGGTGTTTCCGGTTCATAGAGTGGTGGAGAAAATGATCCAGGAGGAATGGGACCGGCCAGAAGCGGGTCTTCGAGGCATACGGACTATGAATAGGCTCTATCCCTTGGTGGATAAGGATAAAGAGCGGTTTAAAGCGCAGCGCGTTGATGCGGTGGTTTCAGCTGTTACCAAAAAGACTACCATCCCGGTGGAGGGTAGTACGGCTTTAAAGGATTCACAGGACAGGAAAGTGGATGGTTTGTTGAAGCAGACCTTTGAGGCGGACTCTCTTTCCCTACAAGCTTCTAGTTGTGGAGCTTGGGTGGCTAGGGCGTGTTTGCGTTGGGTGCAGCGTCTGAGGCAATCCGCCCACCTGGTTATTGAGGAGCTTCAACAGCTGGGTCGCCTGGAATCCAGAGCGGCATATCTGGTGGACGTGCATTATGATTTGATTAGTTCCCTTGCTAACAGTACGGCATCCGTAGTGTCTGCCCGCCGGTCGGTGTGGTTGCGTAATTAAGCGGCGGACGGTTCGTCAAAGTCTCGGCTCAGCAAACTGCCCTTTAAGTGCGGGTTACTCTTTGGAGAGGATTTGGATACGTTGGTAAAGGACCTCATGGAGTCTAAGGCGGGTAGGCTTCCAGAGGATAAGCCGAAGCAAGGGAAGTCGGGACAGGGCTTTAGAGGTCAGTTTCGGGACTTCCGCAGATTTCGTACTTCTCGGTTCAACTCCTTCCAGCGGGGGCGCTTTCCTGCTTGAGCCCAGGGATTCCGCGGGTTCCGAGGAGCTAATAGAGGTTTTGCCACAAGTTCCTCGCTCGCAAATCACAATGAGATGAGGGGGGGGGGTCCCGCCGGAGGGGCCTCCCATAGGAGGGCAGCTCCGGGAGTTCCTTCCGGCCTGGACCCTCATCACCTCCGACCGCTGGGTGTTGGAGATAATTCAACAAGGCTATGCACTCGAGCTGGACCGCCCGATACGGGATTCGTTCGTCCTGTCTCCGTGCAGGGGTGCCAAAAAGGTTGTAGCGATTCGCAGTACCTTAGATCGGCTTCTTCGGTTAGGTGCAGTGATCAAAGTACCGACTGCAGAGTGCGGCACGGGTCGGTACTCGATTTATTTCGTGGTGCCAAAGAAGGGCGGAACGTTAAGACCCATTTTGGACCTGAAGGGCGTAAATCGTTGCCTCAGAGTGCTGCACTTTCGGATGGAAACCTTGCGATCCGTCATAGTGGCGGTATGCCGAGGGGAGTACTTGACGTCTTTGGACCTTACTGAGGCGTATTTGCACATTCCTATTCGAGCAGCTCATCAGAGGTTTCTGAGGTTCGCGTTCTTTTGGGGCCATTATCAGTTCCAGGCGCTGCCCTTCGGTCTGGCTACGGCGCCACAGACTTTCACAAAAATCATGGTAGTGGTAGCGGCAGCTTTGCGCAAGGAAGGTGTTTTGGTGCATCCTTACCTTAACGATTGGTTAATTCGGGCCAAGTCCGAGTCGGAGAGCATTCGCGTGACGAACAGAGTAGTAGAATTCTTGTAGAGTCTTGGTTGGGTGGTCAATCCAATCAAGAGCCGGCTGGAGCCCTCCCAGAATTTAGAATACCTTGGGGTTCGATTCGACACTTGGAAAGGTCTTGTGTTTCTGCCGCACAACAGAGCCCAGGCACTCAGGACTCTTGTTCAGAAGTTCAGGTCTGTCCAGGCACCGACAGCATGATCCTATCTGCAAGTGTTGGGCACGATGGTGGCAACGTTGGAGGTGGTACTATGGGCCAGGTTTCACATGCGTCCATTACAAAGGGTGCTACTGCGCCGATGGTCGCATCAGACCGATCATTTGAGCAAACGACTGCCATGCCCGTGGAAGGTCAGACGGTGGCTGCTCGGGACTTCCTTGTCAGCCGGCATGCCCCTGGAACAACCGGAGTGGATTCCGTTATTGACGGACGCCAGTCTGGAGGGCTGGGGAGCCCATTGCCAGAACAGGTTTATGCAGGGGGCTTGGTCGCTACAGGAGAAGTCCTGGTCCATAAACCGGCTGGAGCTTCGAGCTGAGAGACGAGTACTGCAGGCGATCGAGGACTTGGTGTTGGGCCATCCGGTTTGAGTATTGTCCGACAATTCGGCGACTGTAGCATACATAAACCGCCAGGGCGGCACGGGAAGTGCAGCAATGGAGGAGGAAGCAGATCTGTTGTTCGCCTGGGTGGAGCAGCGGTTGATGGCGATTTTGGCGGTGCACATAGCAGGAAAAGAGAACGTCCAGGCGGATTTTCTCAGCAGAGTATAGGTAGATGCGGGGGAGTGGGAGATTCATCCCGACGTCTTCGCACAGATAGTGAATCGATGGGGAATGCCCATGATGGATTTAATGGCAACCTTTCAATCGGCGAATGTCATCCGGTTCTTCAGCAGGAGGCGAGAGTGGATGTCAGAGGGCCTCGATGCGCTGTTACAGCCATGGCCAACCACAGGGCTTCTATACATCTTTCCTCCGTGGGCATTGATAGGCCGGGTAGTTCAAAGAATCGGGGCTCACCCGGGAAGGGTACTTCTCGTGGCGCCGGACTGGCCGAGGCGTCCATGGTATGCAGACCTCGTACGTTTTCTAGACAGTTAGCCATGGCGGTTGCCGACAAGGGCGGATCTGTTGCTACAGGGCCCGCTCTTCATGCCTCAAGTGGATTGGTTCTCGCTTATGGTATGGCCATTGAAAGGGCTCGGTTAAAGAAGAAAGGATATTCGGCGGCAGTAGTGTCTACGCTGCTTAAAGCGAGAAAGCAGTCCACCACGTTAGCGTATGTGCGGATTTGATGGTGTTGTCTGGGCCTCCCTTTGAGCCTTTGCATAGGGCCTCGGTGAAAGACGTGACATTGAAGGCAGTTTTTCTGGTGGCGATCTGTTCGGCTAGGCGCGTTTCGGAGTTGCAAGCCTTATCGTGTAGGGAACCGTTCTTGGCATTTTCAAGAGAGAAAGTGGTGCTGCGTACGGTTCCTTCCTTCTTACCTAAAGTAGTGTCTCCTTTTCATTTGAAACAAGTGGTGTGCTTGCCTGTTCTCGGTTCTTTGGAAGCGGCCGATCGCGATTGCGGTTTGCGTCAAGAGGACGTCAAGAAGATGTTGCGTCGATATTTACAGTTAACAGAAGTTTTTCGCAAATCGGATCGTTTGTGCTGTTTGGAGGTGCCCGCAAAGGGGAGGCGGCAGCGAAGGCTTCTATTGCCCGATGGCTTCGGGAGGCAATAGCTTCCGCCTATCTTCTTCAAGGTCGAGTGGTGTCCAATGGGGCTGCGGGCGCATTCCACCAGGGCACAAGCCTGTTCCTGGGCAGAGCACAGTTTAGTTCCGCAACAGGAGAAGGTAGTTCAATTCCTGCACTGCACTGTCTCGCACAATGCGAATCCTCCAATACTTGGGATTGGTAATAAACTTCCCAAAATCCCAACTGTTCCTTCCCAGTCTCTGGAGTTCATAGGAGCCTGTTTAGATACCAGACAGTCAAGGGCTTTCCTTCCACAGGCCTGGTGTATTCGCATAGTGCAACTAGCTTCTCAAGCAGTGGGAAAATCCTCCCTAACTGCTCGAGAACTGAAACAATTACTGGAACACATGGCATCCACAGTTCATGTAGTTCCCTATGCTCGCCTCCACATGTGAGCAGCCCAGTGGACCCTATCCACACAGTGGACACAGGCCACAGGACGTCTGTCAGACAAGATATCAAACTCTCATCGATTGATCTTGTCCCTTCAATGGTGGCAATCACTGGAGAATCTTTTAGTGGGGTCTCCTTTCCAACAACCCCTATTCCAGGCCACCCTAACAACAGATGCATCACAGGTGGGTTGGGGAGCACACCTGCATCATCTCTCTACCCATGGCACCTGGACTCCACAGGAGGCTTGACTTCACATAAACCTCCTAGAATTAAGAGCAATCTATTTAGCTCTTCGAGTATTCCATGCCCAGCTCAGCTACAAGACAGTCCTAGTCCAAACGGACAATCAAGTAGCCATGTTCTATGTGAACAAGCAGGGCGGAACAGGCTCTCTGTCATTACACAATGAAGCTTTACGACTTTGGGCCCTCGCCAGAGAGCATCAAATCCACCTTCTCGGGGTATATCTTCTAGGCATTCAAAACCTTTGGGCAGACAAACTCAGCCGAGTACTGCTGCCTCACGAATGGTCTCTCCACCTAGACCAGGTGACAACGATATTTCACATCTGGGGGACTCCAGACATAGACCTCTTTGCAAGTCCCCTGAATGCCAAACTTCCCCGGTTCTGTTCCAGGTTTCTGGCTCACAATTGCCAGGCAAGGGATGCCTTCCCCCTTCACTGGGGTCAGGATTTCCTCTATGCCTTCCCACCTATTCCCCTCATCCCCAAAACACTCTTCAAGCTTCAGAGAGACAGAGGTCATATGATCCTCATAGCGCCACGGTGGCCATGCCAAACATGGTATCCCCTGCTTCTACATCTCTCTCAAGCTGTACCTCTGGAGTTAGGGTGTGCTCCAGATCTCCTTTCCCAAGAGAGCGGGACCCTATGGCACCCGAATCCCCAGTCCCTGTATCTCACGGCCTGGTTGCTGAAAGCTTAAACCTTCAGGATCTCAACCTTTGCCAACAGGTAAAGGATATCCTTCAGGCTTCTAGAAAACCTTCCACAAGACGATCTTACGCCTTCAAGTGGAAACGTTTCACTATATGGTATTCCCAGAAGGGGTTAAACCCCCTGGTGATACCTTTGGAAGTGATACTAGAGTATCTACTTCATTTATCAAATTCTTGTCTAAAAACCAATTCAGTAAGAGTCTATCTTAGCGCCATTACAGCTTCCTATAAGCCTCTTAATGGACAACCAATTTCCTCTCATCCTCTCATATCCAGATTTATGAGAGGTCTTCTATTAACAAAACCTCCCATCAAACCACCACCGGTGGCATGGGATTTAAATATAGTTCTCGGGCAGCTCATGAAACCGCCCTTTGAACCTTTAGCCACTACTACCCTGAGGTTTTTGTCCTGGAAGGTCATCTTCCTAATTGCAGTCACCTCTGCACGTCGCATTAGTGAATTGCAAGCTTTAGTGGCTGATCCTCCTTACACTAGGTTTCACCATGATAAGGTTGTCCTCAGAACTCCACACTTTCTGCCAAAGGTGGTTTCGCCTTTTCATTTAAATCAATCGATTTATCTTCCTGTACTCTTTCCGAGGCCTCATGCCTCTAAATCAGAGAAGAACCTTCACACTTTGGACTGTAAAAGAGCCTTAGCTTTTTACCTACAGAGAACACAGCAACATAGAAAGTCTTCTCAACTTTTTAATGCTCTTGATTCTAGTCATTTGGGACTTCCAGTCTCCAAGAGAACTTTATCCAAATGGATTGCACAATGGATATCCTTTGTTTATGAGAGTAAGAGTCTTCCTCTTCGAGGCCATGTCACAGCCCATAATGTGAGAGCCATGTCAGCCTCTATGGCTAACCTTCACTCTGTGTCTATTGATGACATTTGTCGAGCAGCCACCTGGGCTTCGGTACACACCTTTACAGCCCACTACTGCCTAGATAAAGCCTCCCGTCGGGATGCCTTCTTTGGCCAGGCTATTCTTCAAAATCTCCTTCAGACTTAATACAACTCCTACCCACCAACCCTGGTAGGATGCCAGAGATCCATGGGAGGAAGCATGGCCCACATCACTATAGGTGGCAGCTTCCTGGGATCATCTCCCTGGCATCTTCAGCTAGGGAGTCCCCATATGTGAAGACTACATTCCTGCTTGTTCTTGGAGATAGCGTAGTTATCACAACCCACCCACCTCCCCTAGGAGTTGTCTCTCTATCTCTGTGTCTCTTTCTTCTCTCCCTCTATCCTTTCACTCAGCTACAAACTTAACTGAAGAGGGACAGTTGGAAAGGCGGGAAGGCAGCGCACATGTGCTGAGGGATGCTCCCAAAAGCGTTCCTATTGGACGCTGGGGAGCGTTCCCGCGCAGGCTCCGTCTGTACCTACGATACCCATATGTGAAGACTAAATTCATGCTGTTCCCGAAGATCACCTGTTACAGGTGAGTAACTACGCTTTCCTTCTGTTGGCAGGCTTGGGGTTCTTGGTCAACTACACAGAGTCTCACTTCGAGCCACTGCTGACACTCGAGTTCATTGGGGCACGCCTCGATACTCAATGGGCGACTGCATTCTTACCAGCGGATTGCGCTGACCGCCTCCAAGCTCTGGCAGCTCGGGTCCAAAGCACTCTCTAGGTCACAGCTCGGACCATGCTACGCCTCTTGGGTCACATGGCCTCCTACCGTACACGTTGCCCCCCATGCCCGCCTGCACATGCGGACAGCTCAGTGCCTAATGGAGCCCCTCCATCCCTCAGGGACCCCGTCAAGGTCCTTCCCGACCTCTGCTTGTCCCTGAACTGGTGGCAAATCTCCCGCAACCTTCTCGGGGGGTTGCCTTCCGGGCCCCACAGCACGACGCAGTGCTGACTACAGATGCTTCTCTGTTAGGGTGGGGAGCCCACTGGGGGCCACTGTGCACACAGGGGCAGTGGTCTCCCGAAGAGTCTCAGCAGCAGATAAACTTGCTCGAACTCCGGGCGATTCGGTGGGCCCTGAGGGGGGGGTGCCCTCAAGAGGAGGTTGGTTCTCGTGCAGACTGACATCCGCATGGTGGTGATCTATGTCAACAAGGAGGGAGGCACTGGATCGCGCTCCCTCTGATGGGAAGCAGTCCTCCTCTGCTCCTTCCCTGTCTGACGGAAGATGTCCCTCAAGGCGACCTACCTTCTGGGTCAGGCGGTAAGGCTCAGCAGGATCATTTACCCCCACAAATGGTGGCTGGATCCAGGCATAGCAGGCTGGCTCTTTCTTCGCAGGGGGACACCGACGATAGACCTCTTTGCCAGTCCCCATAATGCGCAGCTCCCCTGCTTTTGTGTCCCAGTACCGCACCCAAGTAGGGAGAGTCCGGATGCATTCCTTCTGGACTAGTCATCCAGCCTGTTCTATGCATTCCTTCCCTTCCCTCTCATTGTGAGAACCCTTTTCAAGGCTAGAGCGGGATCGGGCATTGTTGATCCTCATAGCCCCCTCGTGACCTCGGCTTTGGTTCCCGCTTCTGCCCCGGCTGTCGACGGAGCCTCCTGTTCCCCTGGGCTCTGCCTTGGGTCTGCTAACACAGGAGGAGGGGCGGGTACAGCACCCGAACCTAGCCACCTTATCCCTCATGGTCTGGCGGCTGAATGGGTTTCACTAGCCTCACTGCCTCTTCCGGAGGAGGTCGAGGAAGTCCTCGCCTCGAGAAAGGACTCCACTAGACGGGACTGCGCCTTCAAGTGGTGACGCTTCTCGGTCTGGTGCTCGGGGCTCCAGATCGACCCGTTCTCATGTCCAACGTGATGGATCGTCCAGTACCACCTCCATCTCTCGAGGGAAGCTCTGAAGTCTAACTCTGTCAGGGTACACTTGAGCACCATCTCGGCGAACCACCTCCCCATTGAGTGAAAGTCCCTCTCAGTACAGCTGTTAGTCTCCCGCGTTATGCGGGGTCTTTTGCTTTCCAAGCCGCCCATCCGACCTCCACTGGCGGATTGGGACCTGAATGTGGTGCTCATGCAGCTCACCTGTCCACCCTTCGAGCCGATGGTGACATGCTCGCTCCGGCACCTGTTCTGGAAGGTGGCGCTGACTTTGACCCGCTGAGTCATTGATCTCCAGGCTCTCATGGCTGATGCCCTTTACACCAGGTTCTATCGGAATAGGGTGGTCCTCCGTACCCACCCTTAATTCCTGCCTAAAGTTGTCTCGGATTTCCATCTTAACCAGGAGATAGTTCTGCTGACTTTCTTCCCGAGGCCCCCATGCCTATCAGGCATTGGCGGCTCTCCACACCCTCGACTGCAGAAGGGCTCTCGCCTTCTACTTGCAGCACAGCCAGACTCATTGCAAATCCGGCCGACTCTTTGTGACCTACGATCCTAATCGACCGGGACAGGCCATTATCAAACGCAGCCTCTCGGTTTGGGTGGCGGACTGCATCGCTTTTGCTCATACGAAGGCGGGTGCCCCGTTAAATCATCATGTCACTGTACACGAGGTTCAGGCCAAAGTGGCCTCAGTGGCCTCGTTGCGCTTCGTACCTCTGATGTACATCTGCCGGGCAGTGATGTGGTCTTCCACGAATACCTTCTCTGCACACTACTGCCTAGAGAGGGAGTCCCGCCGAGAGAGCACCTTCGGCCAGGCTGTATTCCGTAATCTTTTCGGGGTATAAGCAATTCCTGCCCTCTGACCCTTCTTCACGACTACCGAGGGCTTTGCTCCGAGGACTCGGGCTCCTTCGAGCATTGGCTTCTGCTCTTGGCCTCACGGGGGCGTTTTTGGTTACAGGTTTGGTAGCCTGTAGCTGGGGAGTCCCATAAGTGAGGACTGACTTCTTGCTTGTTCCTAGAGAAAGCGTAGTTACTCACCTGTAACAGGTGTTCTCCAGGGACAGCAGGAATCAGTCCTCACTACCCTCCCGCCTCCCCTGATGAGTTACTGGATTTTTATCCTTCTCTTGCCATCTGCTTGGTAGGGCTCGAGCTAAGGGACCTGACTGAGCACCCTTGGGCGGGAAGAGGACCACACATGCGTGATAGCAATCCCAAAGGCTTTCTTTGAAAGCTGGGGAATTGCTCCGCGCGGGCTCTGTCGGTTTCGACGTCACCTATAAGTGAGGACTGATTCCTGCTGTCCCTGGAGAACGCCTGTTACAGTCGAGTAACTACACTTTCTGTATGCACTGGCGTAATGGCAACGAATCGTCTCACAAACCAAGTCATGGTGACTTCACCACTGAAGGACTCCCTTTCCTGGTGGCAGCAGCAGACTCATCTATTAGCAAGGCTTCTTTTCCAGGCTCCAGTGCACCAGCAGGTGCTTACGGATGCCTTCAAACTGGGCTGGAGAGCCCATCTCGCTGGCCTTCATACCCAGGATGACGGGGGGGGGGGGGGGAGAGTCTCCATCAGATAAATTTCCTCGAGTTCAAGGTGGTAGTGAATGCCCTTTGAGTCTTCCAGCAACAGCTGTCCAACCAGGTAGTCCTCAGCCAGGTTGCAATGTTTTACATCAACAAGTAGGGTGGCACAGGCTCATACCTCCTCACCTGTTAGGTCGTTCAACTGGAGGTTTGCCAACAAGCACGGCATGCTTCTCCAGGCAGTCTATCTCCTGGGACAAGACAGCACATTGGCAGACAGGCTCAGCAGAGTGCTGCAGCCGCATGAGTGGACTCTCGATGCACAAGTAGCCCACAACATCTTCCAGAAGTGGGGCACTCCATCCATACACCTTTTTTTGCTGCTCCTCTCAATGCCCAGCTGCTGCTGTACTGCTCCAGAGTTCCCTGTCACAATTGGGTAGCCTCCGATGCGTTCCTCCTGAACTGGGGCAGAGGCTTGCTTTATGCTTACCCACTGACTCCCTTGGTGGCCAAGACTCTTTTCAAGGTCCAGACAAACAGGGCCACCATGATAATCATTGCCCCTCTTTGGCCCAGGCAACCATAGTACCCCCTGTTGCTTTGCCTTTCCCGGGCACCACCTCTTCACCTCGGCCATGCCCCGAATCTGAGCTCTCAGGAGGACGGGACTCTACTCCATCCCACTCTAAAGTCCCTAGCTCTCACAGCTTGGATGCTGAGAGGGTATCTCTTGCTCAGTTTCGCCTGACTAGGGACATGGAGAATATTCTAAGACTAATAAGAGAAAAAATGTATTTTTTCACTCAACATGTAATCAAACTCTGGAATTTGTTACCGGAGGATGTAGTAAAAACTGTTAGTGTAGCCGGGTTTAAAAAATGTTCGGACAGGTTCCTGGAGAAAAATTCCATAAACCATATTAGAGAACTCGGGAAAATCCACTGCTTGCCCTGGGATGAGCATTGTGGAACCTGTGTGCCTTTTTGGGAACCTTCCAAGTGCTTGTGACCTGGATTTAGCCACTGTTGGAAACAGCATACTGGGCTTCATGGACTTTGTTCTGACCCAGTAAGGCATTTCTTATGTTCTAAGGATTCCACCAGATGTGCATATGCCTTCAAATGGTGGAGGTTCTCTTTCTGGTGTGCAGACGGAGCCCTTAACCCTTTTTCCTGCTCGGTGGAGTAGGTCCTAACGTACCTTCTACACCTTTCTCATTCTGGCTTGAAGTCTAACTCAGTCCGAGTGCATCTTAGTGCTCTGGCGGCTTACCATAATAAGATATATGGTTGGTCCCTTGCCGCTCAGCCCCTTCATTGGCCGCTTCATGAGTGGCCTCTTGCTATCGTGTCTACCGATCTGACCACTACTGGTGGTGTGAGACCTTAATATGGTCCTTGGACAGCTGCTCTCTTCACCTTTTGAGCCGCTGGCCACCTGCCCTCTCAAGTTTGTCCTGGAAGGTCATTTTCTTGATGGTGCTTATTTTGGCACGCAGAGTCAGTGAACTACAAGTGCTGGTGGCGCACACGCCCTATACCAGGTTTCACAAAAATAGGGTGGTCCTACACACTCGTCCTTAATTTCAGCCCAAGGTGATTTTGTCTTTTCATCTCAACCAATTGGTGGTACTTCCCACTTTCTTTCATAGGCCTCATGAGAACAGGGCAGAAGCCTCTCTCCTTATCTTGGATTGTAAGAGGGCTTTGGCTTTCTATCTAGAATGGACAAAAGCCCACTACTGTTCCTCCCAGCTCTTTGTCTCCTGTGATCTGAACAGACTGGGCCTGGCAGTTTCTAAGCACGTCCTTTCCATCTGGGTGGCTGACTGCATCTCTTTTGCCTATGCCCATGCTGACCTTTCCTTAGAATGCCATGTTACGGTGCACAATGACCGCACCATGGTATCCTCTGTGGCTAACCGGTGCTCTGTCTCCTTGCTGGATATCTGTTGAGCTGCAACGTGGTCTTATGTCCACACCTTTGCAGCCCATTACTCCCTGGATGTGGATTTCTGGCATGACAGCACTTTCAGTCAAGCTGTATTCCAGCACCTCTGTGGGAATTGATGCAACTCCTTCCCTCCAGCCCTTCTGTCTGTCCAGGCTATCGGAGAGTCATTCTCTTGCTTGATGCTGGAGCCATATGTTGACTCACAGAACCTTTCAGTGTCTTTTCCGCCGTTCTTTTTTTTTTTTTTTTCTGGTTGCCCCATTGGATAATTTTTACACCCTTTTTCGTTAGCCTTTAGCTGAGGACTCCCATATGTTAGGATTGATTTCCTGTTTGGTTCTGGAGAAAGCATGATTACTACCTGTAGCAGGTATTTATTTATTTATTTATTTGTATTTCTTATATACCGCACTATTTGCGATCAGCGCGGTTTTCATAAAACAAACAGTATCCGACAATAAACAAACGTCAGTCAGGTCGTTGCATTGAACAGGAACAAGTAACTTGGAAAACAGGGTAAACTATATACATATGCGGTGCATTGAATAAGGTAACTATATACATGTAGGAATGAAGTTATTAGGTATTGATCATACTTGGGGTCGCCCTAATCGAGGGTGGCTGGGGTTCAAGGTAGTTGGTGAGGTATTTGATAAAGAGAAAGTGTTTCAAGGCCTTCCTGAACTGGCTCAAGTTGGGGATTGCTCTGATGTGTGGTAGGTATTCTCCGGGAGCAGCAGAAATCAGTCCTTACTACCTTCCCTCCGCTCCATGGAGTTGTTTTTTTTTGTTTGAATGAATTATGCTTTGTCGTCATAGTGAGTTAAGATGGCTCTGTTCTGGCAGGAAAGCGAGTACACATGAGTGCTGGATCTTACAAAGGCTTTCTGTGAAAGCTGTGGAGAGTTACCACGTGAGGGTTCCATTAGTGATATCACCCATATGTGAGAACTGATTCCTTCTGCTCCTTGGAGAACACCTGTTACAGGTGAGTAACCACGCTACACAGTGCCTTGCAAAGGTCTTCATACCCTTACACTCTTTTAACATTCTGCTAAAAAATATAAATCAAAATGCATTAGTTTGTTACAACATATTCTATGTATTCAAACAGAGAGAATAATTATAGAAATATTCAAAAAGTAATTAAGAAGAAGAATCCCAAAAATGTTTGATGTATTTTTTCACTCTTGGTCATAGCAAACCCCAAGTTAGTGCTGTTTCCAAAAACTGCCATAAAGCCCATAAGTTAGAGCCCACCTATGTCCTAGTCACAGTAGCTGAACTGATTTGAATGCTTCTGGATGAGATGTGTGTTCTGTTTATATGAAGTGAATTTAAAGCACAAGTACATGCAGCTGTCGGAAAAAATTGCAGAATAAATTTACTGTACGAGCAGGATTAAATCGGCCACACAAATGGATGATGCCAGGACAGACCAGCTCTCCCAGAGCTCAGAACTGCAAAGTTCTAGATGTGTGTGTGTGGTCCTTCCCACATGCAGCAGTCCCCTTGGTTTCCTCAGTTTTGTCTCTTTTGTTCTGGTGAACATGAAAACAAAACTCTCCCTTACAAAGAATATGCTCTTAAAAAAACTTTGTGTTACTAACACTATCTGTTTTCTTTTTTTCTCTTTGTCATTAGTCATTACTTTAAAAATAAAAAAATATAACAAATTGGGATGGGTGTAGCATGGTGGAGGCTGAATGAGAGAAGAGCCAGATGGGATTGGGGAAGAGCATATGTAGAATGTTGGGTAAACATACACTAAGGGGAGAGAGTATTTGGGAAGGGCAGATGAGCTTGAGGGAATGTGTGTAAAGGGAACAGACTTACCTCAGAGAACAAGCAGGAAGTCAGTCTTCACATATGGGTGACGTCAGCATCGATGGAACCCCGTGCGGGAACATGCCCCAGCATCCAGTAGGAATGCTTTTGGGAGCATCCCTCCACGCATATTTGCCGGCTTTCCCAACAGTTCTCCTCAGTTGTCTTTTTTTCTGTGCAACCATGAGGACCTTGTCCTAACCCCACTGTGAAAGAATACTTAAAAGGTTTTTTATGATGCCTTTCAGTACTCTGTACTTGCCTTCTCATCGACCGGAATGGTACCGCATCATCCAGGATTTTTCTGTTCTTTTCTTCATTTTTCATATTTTCTTTTTCTTTTCTTTTTCTTCAGGCATTTGGGCTGTCATTGCCCAATTTGATTTTGCCTCCATCTTTTTTTCCACGATGGAAAAGCCTCACAGAGTGTTTTTAAAAAGCATACTAAATGTCGTGGTACTCTCTCAGCGACTTATGAGCCCGACTGGTACTTGAAATGTTTAAGCCTTGACAACGATGTTTCCTCTTTTACCCACTGTCAGCAAGTGACACCGAGGGGACTTAAGAACTAGGAACAGCAACGGATAAAGCTGTTTGTCAGACTCAGCTGCTTCAGCAAACTTTTCAGTGGCCTCCACACTGTTGAGGTCGTTAGATGGTTCCCATATTTTGTTCAAGTTCAAACATAGCAGCAAGCATCGATCTGCTTCACTGGGAAAGGTATCGAAAACGTCTGCATCGGCGGGCAAGATGCCTGATTCTCGGCATCTGCATCGGACTCTTATGCACAGCATCAACATTGGCACTCAGCTTCAGGTGATTCAGAGTTGGGCCGCCTGGCCAAATAGCCCCAGTGAGAGGACGCTTCCTTCAAAGCCTTGGAGGGACCCTCTGTACCTTGCTCTGGGATAGTGGCACCGGGCTCTATGCTAGATTCCTCCCAATCAACTCTAGTCTCCTTCGATGAGCATGTTCAAGCTGAGAGGGGTCTGGCCATGATTCTGGCAGCAGTAGTGCCAGGGCCTTTGTGGCCTTCGGATTCCATGGCTCCGATTCCATCCCCCAATGTTGATATATTGAGAGTGTTGCTCAAAGTTGGCACCATTGTACTCGGAGCCTTGACCTGTCCCGTGACACTTCAGCATCTGGTGCCAGACACCCCGATTCCGATACATCACACCATGAGCACCGAGCTTCGAGGTCTGCATGTGAGCATCGTCGATACTACAGTACTGACATTCATTACTTTGACTTTCTCCTGGATTCCGGTACCGCTTCTTTGGACTCCGATGCTGAGTCTCGATTCTGAGCCGCTCTGGGGTCTTCTCTCAGATTTGTCTCCATCACACAAGAGACGTCTATCACCCCCTGAAGACATGTCCTTCCAAGATTTTATCAAGGACATGGCGGCGGCTCTCTTGGTGTCTGTAACCACAGCATTTGAACAGAGGGCAGAGGATCGCTCCAAAGGAAGCTGCTATACTTCCCATCCATAACATTCTCCAGAACTTAATGCTCCAGATGTGGGAAGCACCACTAATAGTTCCTTTCATTAGCAAATGATTGGACACTCTCTATATTGAGCTCCTCGATGTGCAGGCTTTCAGAAACCACAATTGCCACACTATGCTATGGTTGTGGAATCTGCTATGAGAAGGATTAAAAGTACAGTACTATGAACCACTCATCGGTTTCCCCGGGCAGGGAATCCAGAACACTTGATGCTGTTATGTTTCGGTCAAGAATTAATGCCTGCATACTCTATATGGGCATGATATGGGCATGTTCTTGAGGGATCTATCAAAGGATCTCTCTGAATTCACCTCTTTACTACCAACAGACAAACAGGCCCCCACATGAGGCTCTGGTGTCTCATGCTCAGAACACTTCCAAGTTTGATCAGGACTGCTTTTGAGGCCATTAGTAGAACAGCAGCAGCTTGTATTGGAGCAAGATGAACAGCCTGGTTGCAGGCCTCTAATCTTGAATAATGGGTTCAAGATAAAGTGGCCAATATCCCTGTAATGGTGAGAACATTTTTGGCAAAGGATGGTGTGAGAAAGCCAGTGAGATAGACTGATCTCACCATGAAACGTTTATCCAGAAAAACAGCAGACCCTACTAAAAAAAAAAAAGGGCTTCTACCGAGAAGGCTTTTCCTTCTACCAGGCTCAACAGCCCAATCAGAAACAGCAGGGGAATTGTCGGCCTCAGAAAGCCTAAGACTGCAAAATCCCACCCAGCTCCACAGCTGCAACCTTATGCTAGTTTTTGACTGCTTCCTCGAGGGCATAGCCAGTGACCAGGGAGTTGGACCGAGGCAGAGCCCTAGATGTGGTGTATTTAGATTTCAGTAAAGCCTTTGACACCATTCCTCACAGGCGACTTGCAAACAAACTGAGCACCCTAGAGATGGACCCTTAAGTTACTGCTTGGGTTAGAAATTGGTTGAGGGGGAGGCGACAGAGTACAGGTAAATGGAGCTCACTCTGAGGAAAAGGAAGTTACCAGTGGTGTGCCCCAGGGATCTATACTTGGTTTGATTCTTTTTAACATCTTTGTTAGTGTTATAGCGGAAGGGCTGTCAAGTAAGGTTTGCCTCTTTGCGGATGATACCAAAATCTGCAATAGACACCTAGGAAGGTTTATGTTTATTTTATTTTATTTGATATACCGCCCTTTTAGGAAAAGCAGAGCGGTTTACAATATACAAAATTAAACCTTAAGGTAGGCACGAGGCCAGGAAGAAGGAAAAGTAAGTTACAATGCTGACAGGAAAGCAGGAGAAGGAAAGGAGACAGGACAACATGCAGTAGTTGGGGTCACACAAAAGGGGAGGGGAGGTCAAAGGCTAGGGAGAAGATGTGGGTTTTAAGGTCGCACTTGAAGGTAGGGTGGTGAGGCTCTAGACGGAGGGAGGCGGGGAGTGAGTTCCAAAGGGCAGGGCCTGCAAAGAAAAAGGCTGAGGAGCGAGTGGAGTGGAGATGCGCAAGGGAGGGGGGGGGAAGAGTGAGGCAGTTAAGGTGAAAGGAGCGAGGAGTATGTCTGGGAGTGTGGAAAGTGATGAGGTCTGCCAAGTATTGTGGCGTGCTGGTGTGAAGTACCTTATGGACACAAGGGTGAGAAGCTTAAAGCGATTGCGAAAGGGAATAGGAAGCCAGTGAAGATGAACAAGCAGAGGTGATATGTGATCCCTATAGGAGGAGTGAGTGACAATACGGGCGGCGGTGTTTTGGATCCTCTGAAGTCTATTGAATTGGGATTTAGAGAGACCAGTGAACACAGAGTTAGAAAAATCTACGCATGACATAACTAAGGATAGCAGCAGTGTGGTAAGAGCTGGTGGGGTCAGGAAGGGGCGAATCGCGCAGATTTGACAAAGAAAGAAGAACGATATCTTAGTGATATGTGAAACATGTGCATGAAAAGAGAGGTCAGAGTCGAAAAGCACACCTAGGTAGCAGAAAGTAGAGACTAGAGGTATAGGAGAGTCTTGAGAAGGAAGGAGTCGAGGAAGGGGATGGGCTGCCATGGGAGAACCAGATTGCGATTGTTTTAGTAAGATTGAGGTGTAGACAATTCTGGGTCAACCAGTCAGCAACGGTAGAAAGACAGGCGTTAAGTGCAGAGAGATCTGGGTGAGGGGGGAGGTATGATGAAGGAGGACTATGTCGTCTGCATAGTAAAAAGCGGAAATGCTGGATTGTTGTATTAATAGAGCGAGGGGAGCCAGAAAGAGGTTGAAGAGAAGAGGGGCAAGTACAGAACCCTGGGGGACCCCACAAGATAAGGGGAATGGATCAGAGGAGGGGAAGAGGGAGAGGAGGAAAGAACTGCGCAGGACCGAGAGGAAAGAAAGGAATGGAACCAGCGGTGAACAATGCTATGGAGGCCTGCTTCACGTAGGCGAAGAAGGAGAAGGGAGTGATCTACAAGGTCGAAAGCAGCGGACAGGTCAAGGGCAACCGCCAACGAGATATCACCGCGATCATGAGCGACATGTAGGGCATTGGTGAAAGCAAGTAGGATAGTTTCAACACTGTGACTCTGACGGAATCCTGATTGACGGGGGTGAAGGAAATTGGTGGAATCAAGTTGGTGGGAAAGCTGTGCAAAAATGACTTTTTCGAGGAGTTTAGAAAGAAAGGGGAAGTTAGAGACAGGGCGGTAGTGGGCTGGAACTAGAGGATCAAGTGAGGATTTCTTAAGGATGGGGCGAATTAGGGCGTGTTTCCAGGGGTGGGGGAAAGTCCCTGTAGAGAGGCTTGTGTTGAACATAGTGAGGATAGAGGGGAGAAGAGCCAAAGAGGGGGTGAGGAGCCAGGAAGAGAGAATGGGATCAAGGGCACAGGATGTCTTATTGGATGAAGAGATAAGTTGGTGAAGTTCGGCCGTGGTGATTGGAGAGAAGGAGGGCCATGAGTGTGAAAGGAGAGAGGAGGGAGGGGGCGAAGGGACGGGGGTGAGAATGAATGGGAGGAGGGCAAGAGGGTAGGGAAGCTCTTAGGGTAAAAATCTTACTACTGAAATAGGTGGCTAGATGTGAGGGAGAAGGGGAAGGCTGAACTGATGCAATAGAAGGGGTGGAATGGAGAGAGGTGAGGGAGTTAAGAGTGGAATAAAGATGACGAGTCTGGTTAGGGGCATTAGCGATGGCATTGGAGAAATATGTTCGTTTGGCAGAGTGTAACTTGGAACGGTAGAGAGAGTGATGTACTTTAAATGAGGACAGAGTTCCCGGGGAAGGGGCCTTCCGCCATCAACGTTCGGCTCTGCGGAGATGTGTGCGAAGCAGGCGGAGGCCGCTGTGAAACCAGGGTTGCAGGTGTAGATAACATGAGGAGAGATCTAGCTAAGCTTGAAAAATGGTCTAGAATTTGGCAGCTGGGATTTAATGTTAAAAAATGTAAGGTCATGCATTTGGACTGCAGCAATCCAAGGGAGCAATATAGTATAGGGGGTGAAGTACTTTTGTCCACTAAAGAAGAGCGGGACCTAGGCATGATTGTGTCTGATGATCTTAAAGTAGCTAAACAGGTAGAAAAGGCGACAGCAAAAGCTAGAAGGATGCTTGAGTGCATATGGAGAGGAATGGCTAGCAGAAAAAAGGAGGTGATAGTGCCTCTGTATAAGTCTTTGGTGCAACCTCATTTGGAGTATTATGTGCAATTCTGGAGACCACACCTTCAAAAGGATATAATCAGGATGGAGTCAGTACAGAGGGTGGCTACTGAAATGGTTAGTGGTCTTCATTATAAAGTATTTGAGGACAGACTTAAGGATCTTAACATGTACACCTTAGAGGAAAGGCGGGCTAGAGGTGATATGATCGAGATGTTTAAATACCCCCATGGCATAAATGCACAGGGGGAGAGCCTCTTTCGATTGAAAGCAAGTTCTGCTATGAGGGGACATGGGATGAAGGTGAAAGGGGATAAATTCAGGAGTGATATGCATAAATATTTCTTTACGGAAAGAGTGATGGATCCGTGGAATAGTCTCCCAGTGGAGGTGGTAGAGATGAGGACGGTATCTGAATTCAAAAAAGCATGGGACAAACACAGAGGATCTCTAAAGGAAGAAAGGGGACTGTTGTAGTTGTTGATATGGAAAGACAGACTAGATAGGCTATGTGGTATTTTTTCTGTCGTCATTTTTCTATGTTTCTACCGCTAAAGGATTCCCACCCCTCCCATATAGCAGGCAGGTTAAATCACTGCGCCCACAAATGGGCCCTCATAACTTCAGAACCTGGTCCTTGGCAGTGATGATGTGGGCTTTTGTCTCAATTTTAAAGATCTGCCTTCCACTTACTGTATTTCCCGGATTATAAGTCATCCCTGTGTATAAGTCTCGGTGGCTCAATTTGGCTTTCACATGTAAATTTATAGTATAAGTCGCCCCTGTGTATAGGTTGCAAGTACCGAAAATAAAGCTCAAGACATTACTGTTTCTAAAGACCGGATTTATTCTGTTTCACTTTCACTTTACAATAACACTCATTCAAGATCAGATTTGTTCTGTATCATACTCTGTGTCACTGTGAAATAATTCTGCAATTTCAGCTGCCAGTTCATGTTCATTATTGTTGTCACCTTCTTCGCTTTCATTGTCTACCTCTTCATGGTTATCAGGGCTCTTTAGGTTCTCAGCCTCCCCAAACCTGATTTGATTATTTTTTCACTCGCACCTTCCCACCATGCTGTTGCATCCCACCTGATAACTTCTGCAAAAGTGGCATGGCACATATGGTCGGTAGCCGTGAAACTTTTTTCTGTGGTACATCCAGTTTTCCCATAGGCGAAGGAACACAGCTTTGAGTCTTCTGTTGACTGAAATGTCGAGTGATTGAAGCATTTTTGTCATACCACCAGGTATAATAACCGGGACAGTGTTCAGAGATTTTATTTTCTTCTTTGACTGTGGTGAAATGGGCTCTCATGCTATCCATGAGAAGTAGTGCTTTCTGTCTCTTGAAAAATCTATCTGGCTGCTTACTAAAACAGCGCTGCAGCCATTTCAACATCAAGCTCTCATCCATCCATCCTTTCTCATTCACATCAACAACATTGGTTGGTAGTTTCACGTAGCATTGTCTTCCTTTTGAATATAATCATAGCATAGGTGGCAGCTTCTTGCACAGCAGGCCAGCACCAATGTAGTGTGTCTGTCTGTGTCTGATGGTTCAATATTTATTGTTCTAATCCCCTTTTTAAAGGGATGTCGAAGGTTAAGTGAACCTCATCCATGTTCATTATGAAGTCCAGTGCCACTGTGTATGCGATAATTTCTTAGTTTACGAATTCCCTGAAATTCCATACTTTATCCAAGAAATCAGTGGGGAGCTGCTGACACATGGTGGTTCGTTGTCTTATGCTTAATTTGTTTATCATAAATTGGTAGCACCACAAATGACTATCCTTGAATCCCTCTATATTTATTTCCTTGGCAGTATGAACTGCTTTGTATCACATCTGCACAGTGGACAGTCCACAGCCCTGGGCCCTCCACTCTACAATGAACTGAAGCAGATGTGCTTCCAATTCAGGTCACCATGCTTTGCGGCCCTGATTTGCCTTCTTGCTGCGTTTCATCAAGGTTAATTTTCCCTCTGTCTTTCTCCAGTCTCTAACTAAATGGTCATTTATCCCAAAAGTTCACTCGGCAGCTCTGTTACCATGTTCTTCTGCATAGTGAATAACTTTCAATTTGAATTCCGTGGTGTATGAGTTCCGCACCTTCGTTGTCACCATTTTCTCCAGGAGCAAGCAGGAAGTCAGTCCTCACTTATGGGTGATGTCGGCACCAATGGAGCCCACGCGGAGCAATTCCCCAGCTTTCAAAGAAAGCCCTTGGGATTACTACCATGCATGTGTGGTCTTCTTCCCCGCCCAAGGGTGCCATCTTGCTCAGTCTCCCTTTTTCCGCGGAGCCCTTGGGACACACGTCCTCGTCCTTCGGAAAAGGTTTTTGTTTTCCTTGCCTTAACAAGCTATATCTATTTTTTACGGCTGTACCGGTCCTCTACCCGTCCTTCCTTTGCTCTCTTTTGGAGCTTGTGGAAATACTTTTTCTAAATTTTTTCTTCTCGGGCTTCGCGCTCTTTTATCTCTCCAACCGCTGGCCGCATGGATCTTCGACCTCGCAGGGACCGTTTTTGTCCACATGGCCACCGTGTTTAAAAAATGTGATAGATACTCTAGGAACATGTCGCTTACGGACACTCATGACTGCTGTCTGAGGTGTCTGGGAGCTGACCATGACCCAGAGCTCTGTTTGCTCTGCAAGAAAATGTCCTTTAAGGCCCTGCTCAGCCGTAAAGAGAAGTCCGAAGACATTTTTCGAAAGGCTGCCTCAGAGTCCCTGGTGGCATCCTCGGTTGTCTCCCCTCCGGTGGGTTCTCCCCCTGCGGCACCGCGTTCCAGACGACATTCAGACCAGGGGTCCCCAAGGTAGAATGGTGCAAAAAGGAGGCCTCGAAGTCGCCGTCTGGGGCCCCCGACAAGCGCAAGCGCTCTCGCGCCCGGTCGCTTAGCCCAATTCGGCGTTCCTGAGAGTTGGACAAGGAGCGGCCCTGCAAGGTACCTCACAGAGAAACGGAGGCCTCTGGCGAATGCGCCCAGTCTCCTGAGGGCCGTCCCGGTGAGGACCCCCTCTCCTCCTCAATGCCCAATCCGGTGACCCCGGTATCGGCATCCTAGGTCCCACAGCCGTGTGGGAGTCCCGTATCTGGCGCTAGAACGCAGCATTTCTGCGTTCATTACTTCCCAGCAGGCGCTCACGGCCAGCTTTGCTGACTTGCGCCCAGAGACCGCTGGTCCCTCGCGTGGGACACCCAAGTCTGTCCAGGAAACCCCCGAGAGCCACGGGCCTCATGAGGGTCCTCGACGTCGGTCTCGCTCGCTCTGCCATTCTTCAGGGGCGAGGTCATCCAGGGCTTCCCACTCCAGGCTGCTGGCCATCGGATAGGGCGACCCGCCCGGCTCTGATCCCTCGACTAATTTCTCGGATTGGGAAGCCGATGGGAACACATTCCTGGATACCTGCATCCACCGGTATGTTCTGTTGGACCCCTCGCCTCCTGATCTCCAGCGGCATTAACCACCCGAAGACACCTCCTTTTTGGTGTTTGTTTGGGATGTGGCTCGAGCCCTCAACCTGGTCACCCAGGCTGAGGAAGACCCTCGTGCTGAACAACTCGATATTCTTCAGTATGAGGCCCTGCCCAGGGAATCCCTCACCGTGCCAGTGCCGCCGATCCTCTCCCAGCTGTTGCTCCACATGTGGGAGGCCCCGGCCTCGGTCCCCATTGTGAGCATGCGCCTTGACACAATGTACAAGGTGCAGCAAGGGCCAGGCTTCCGTAAGACTCAACTTCCACACACCTCAATGGTAGTGGAATCAGCCATGAGGAAGCAGAAAAGCCCGAAGTCCCACTCTTCAGTCCCGCCGGGCCGAGAGTCCAGAGCCCTTGAGGGCTATCAAGGCCTATCAAGGTTCCTTGCTCTCCTGTCGCATCCAGGCATACCAATTATATATTGGTATGTTCCTCCGCGACTTGGCAAAAGAACTTGGAGGCTTCTCTGCGGGTCTTGAGGGCGAGCCCCTCAACAGGTTCCGTGTCCTGTTGAAATCAGTGGTGGATTGCTCCAAGTATATTTCTCGAGCCTCCTATGACAGCTTCGAGACATCGGCTCAGGTGGCGGTTGCGGGTATCGGAGCCTGCCACCAGGCCTGGCTCAAGCTCCTAGACGTACTCTGCCTTGGCGAACAACTTTTTGATAAGCTGATGGAGGAGAAGGCTGCGGAGATTGAGACAGAGTACGTCACTAGGACTCATCTCTCCCGCAAGACCTCGACGCTGCCTCGGAAGAAGCAGCCTGCCAAAAAGCCCTTCTTTCCCAGGAAAGGCCTCCAGTACGGCAGCTACCTACCATACCCGGCTACCCCCATGCTGACCACTCCAGCGCAGGGGACGTCTGGCCAGGGTCACCGTAAACCCTTCACCCGGCTCCCCCACAACCCCCTCGGGTTTTGATGCCAGTGGCATGGCCCCTCGCCCTCTGGTGGCGCAGCAGCCAGTGTGGTAACACCTTTCCTGCTTTGCCCCGGCATTGGCATTTATCACCTTGGATACCTGGGTCCTCCAGGTCATCCGTGAGGGCTATCGCCTTCACTTCGACAGGCTCCTGTCCCCTTTCTCCCCGGCGGAGCCTTCTCGACTCCCCGCACACCAGCTCTTGCTGCAGCAGGAATTACACTCCCTCCTCGCCCAATGGGCAGTCGAGAAGCTCCCTTCCAACCTTCGAGGTCAGGGCTTTTATTCTCGGTACTTCCTTGTCCCGAAAAAGATATGGGGTCTGCGGCCCATCCTCGACCTCCGCAAGCTGTAAAAGTTTCTGGTGCGGGAGAAATTCAAGATGTTATCTTTTGGCGTGCTGCTGCCCGTCCTCCGGCAGGGCGACTGACTATGCTCCTTGGATCTAAAGGATGCTTACTCCCATATCCTTATCCACTCCTAACACAGGCAGTACCTGCGTTTCAGTGTGCAGGGAGAGCACTTCCAGTACAGGGTGCTCCCCTTCGGCCTTGCATCCGCCCCACGGGTCTTCACGAAGTGCCTCATCGTGGCCGCTGCTCACCTTCGGCGCTGGGACGTGTCAGTATTTCCCTACCTCGACGACTGGCTCGTTATGGGCTCCTCCGTCGAGGAGGCCCGGCAAGCGATGTCACGCACTGTCGTCCTCTTGGAGAGTTTGGGGTTCTTGGTCAACTACCCAAAATATCACCTCGAGCCGGCACAGGATCTCAAATTCATCGGGGCGCTCCTCGATACTCGGCAGGCCATGGCCTTCTTGCTGGTGGATTGCTCCATCTGCCTCCGGGCTCTGGCAGCGCGTTTCCAGAGCACCCACCAGGTCACCGCTCTGTCCATGCTACATCTCTTGGGCCACATGGCTTCGACCGTGTATGTGGTTCCTTACTCTCGCCTGCACATCCGGACAACCCAGTGGTGCCTCAGCTCCCAATGGAGTCAGTTCCTCGGGCACCTCAGGGACCCCGTCAGGGTTCTTCCCCACCTTCGTTTGTCCCTGAACTGGTGGCAAAACCCCTGCAACCTCCTGCAGGGATCGTCCTTCCAGGCCCCAAAGCACAATGTGGTACTGACCACGGATGCTTCCCTCTTAGGGTGGGGAGCCCATTGCGGGTCTCTCTGCACACAGGGGCAGTGGTTGCCAGTGGAGGCTCAACAATAGATAAATCTGCTTGAGCTCCAGGCCATCCGATAGGCCCTGAAGGCCTTCGTGAATGTCCTCAGCGGGCAGTCGGTTCTAGTGCAGACCGACAACTGGGTAGCAATGTTCTTTATCAACAAAGAGGGGGGCACGGGGTCGCATTCCCTTTGCAGGGAAGCAGTCCTCATCTGCTCTTTGGTTGCCCGGCGGAGGATGTCCCTCAAGGCAACGTACCTCCCGGATCAGGATAATGGCCTGGCGGACAGGCTCAGCAGAATCCTTCGCCCCCTCGAGTGGCGCCTTGATCCCAAAGTGGCAGGCTGGCTATTTCTACGCTGGGGCACTCCAGCGATTGACCTCTTCGTCAGCCCTCAGAACACACAACTCCCTCGTTTCTGCAGCCCGGTGCCACACCCGAGCAGGGAGGGCCCCGATGCATTTCTCCTGGATTAGTCCTCCAGTCTTCTCTATGCATTCCCACCTTTCCCCCTCATTGCGAGGACTCTGTTCAAGGCTCAACGGGAAGGGGCATCGCTGATTCTCATGGCCCCCTCGTGGCCTCAGCAGCCTTGGTTTCCACTCATTCTCCGGCTGTCGTCGGAGCCTCCGATCCCCCTGGACTCTGCCAGGGACCTGCTGACGCTGGAGGTGGTTTGGGTACTACACCCGAATCTACCCTCCCTATCTCTCATGGCCTGATGGCTGAACGGGTCTCTCTAGCTTCTCTGGCCCTTCCGGAGGAGGTCGAGGAAATCCTCCTTGCCTTGAGGAAGGACTCCACTAGGCAAGCTTACGCCTGTAAGTGGAAACGCTTCTCCATCTGGTGCTCAGAGCACCAAATAGACCCCTTCTCATGCCCAGTTCAGTGGGTTCTCCAGTATGATGTTCACCTCTCGAGGGAAGGGCTGAAGTCGAACTCTGTTAGAGTTCATCTGAGAGCCATATCGGCTAATCACCTCCCTATCAAAGAAAAGCCTTTTTTGGGGCAACCACTAGTCTCCTGCTTCATGCGGGGCCTTCTGTTGTCCAAGCCACCCATCCATCCCCCTCCGGCGGAATGAGACTTGAACGTGATGCTCACGCAGCTCACTCGTCTGCCTTTCGAGCCGATGGTGACATGTTCACTTTGGCATTTGTCCTGGAAGGTGGCCTTCCTGGTGGTACTGACCTCGGCTTGCTGAGTCATTGAGCTTCAGGCGCTCATGGCTGGTGCTCCTTATACCAGGTTTTATCGGAACAGGATGGTCCTCCGGATTCATCCTAAATTCTTACCCAAGATCATGTTGTCCTTTCATCTCAACCAAGAGAGAGTGTTCCTGACCACCTTCCCGAGGCCCCACGCCCGTCAGGTGTCGGCAACTCCCACACCCTCGACTGCAAGCGGGCCCTCGCCTTCTACTTGCAGCGTACCCAGACTCATTGCAAGTCTGACCGGCTGTTCATGACCTACAATCCCAATAGGCAGGAACAAGCAGTCACCAAGCGCACCTTCTCTGTTTGGGTAGTGGAGTGCATCGCATTCACTCATGCGAAGGCGAGCGTCCCTCTGGATCTTTGAGTCACTGCACATGGGGTCCGAGCCAAAGTGGCCTCGATGGCTGTGCTGTGCTCCGTGCCCATGATGGACATATGCCGGGCGGCGACTTGGTCTAATACGAATACTTTTGCTGTCCCCTACTATCTGGAGAGGGAGTCCCATGGGGACGGCGCCTTCGGCCAGGCTGTACTCCATAATCTGTTCGGGGTATAAGCAACTTCTGCCCTCCAACCCTTCTTCAGGGCTACCGAGTGCACTGCCCCGAGGACCCAAGGACTCGGGCTCCTTCGGCCTTCGACTTCTGCTTACAGCCTCGCGGGGGCGTTTTTTGGTTAAAGGTTCGGTAGCCTGTAGCTAGGGAGTCCCATAAGTGAGGACTGACTTCCTGCTTGTTCCTGAAGAAAGCGTAGTTACTCACCTGTAACGTGTTCTCCATGGACAGCAGGAATCCGGCCTCACTACCTTCCCACCTCCCCTGATGAGTTGCTGTATTTTTGTCTTTCCGTTGCCATCTGCTTGGTAGGGTTCGAGCTAAGAGACCTGACCGAGCACCCTTGGGCGGGAAGAGGACCACGCATGTATGGTACCAATCCCAAAGGCTTTCTTTGAAAGCTGGGGAATTGCTCCTTCGCAGGCTCCGGTGCCGTTGTCACCCTGATTAGGACTGATTCCTGCTGGCCCTGGAGAACACCTGTTACAGGTGAGTAACTACACTTTCTGTGAGATTAAAGATCACATCTTTTTGGTAACTGACATTCATGTGGTATGCTGTTTGGTATGCTATTTACGAGTATAGTAAAAGTATGTACCAGTCTGCTGATCGGAAGGTATGCTTGCAAGTATTGGGTGTAGACCGGAGAGCCCAGTGAGAAAGACCATCCACTGCGCAGTTGCGAGTATTTATATCCGTTTCGAGGGGGCGTGTTCCACCGTGTAAATTTCTTAGATGTCGCTCCTGTGTATAGATTACGTCATTGTTTTCTGATATGAACATATTGCCCAACATTTTTGTTCTGATATGAAAAAACACGCCTTATTATCCAGGAAATACAGTACTTTGTGAGCGAGTTTCCCTTGGATCTCCTTAACTCCACATTTCTGCAGCAGGAGATTTGCCACTCTAGCAACTCAAGGGTCCATCAAAGAAATCCTACTCCCTCAACAAGGCCTAGAGTTCTATTCCCATTACTTTCTCATTCCAAAGAAGACAAGGGGCTTCAAGCCTATCCTGGACCGGAGAAGTGCAAAATGATCTCGCTAGGGACTCTGCTCCCACCTTCAGGAAAGAGACTGTCTCTGCTCTCCGGATCTCAAGGATTCCTGCACAGACATCCTGATCCACCTCTTCCACAGAAAATACCTCCAGTTTTCTTTCAGGTGCACCACTGTCAATACTGTGTTCTCTCCTTTGGATTGGCTTCAGCTCCAAGGGTGTTCACAAAGTTCCTGGCAGTCGTAGTGGCCTATCTCCATCCATTCCCTGTGCATCTTCACCTTCCCTTACTTAGCCAACTGGCTCATCAGGGGAGATACCCTTCAGATGGTCTCCACATTACTTAATCGCACCATTTTGGTTCTACAGCATTAGGGCTTCGTCATCAACTATCCAAAGTCACACCTGACTTCTACTCAAACATTGACATTCATAGGAGATCTTCTAGATACTTCAAAGGCTCTAGCCTTCCTACCAGAAGACCGCCTTTGTCTCATTTCCTTTGCAAGCCATTGCCAATTCCAAGCCAGTATCACATGCTATGCCTCCTAGGTCATATGGCCTTCACAGTCCATGTTGTTCCATATGCCCGTCTTTACATGTGACCAGGGCAATGGACTCTCTCAGATCAGTGAACACAGTCTATGGGTCACCTCTTGTACAAGATCACCATCTATCCCCAGTTTGTGAGCTCGCTGAACTGGTAGTGCACCGCCCAAAATCATCTTGTCTGGTTACCTTTTCAAAGGTCTGCACCACAGTGTACCCTCATCACCAATACGTTCAAGCAAGGCTGGGGAGCCCATCTACCAAGGTCTCACCACACAAGGCCAGTGGACCCCACGAGAGGCCTCTTATCACATTAATCTCTTTGAGCTCTGAACGATTGTCAACGCCCCTCCATGTCTTCTGTCCCCACCTTTCGGGATAGACAGTACTCATTCAGTCCAACAACCAAGTTGCCATGTTCTACATCAACAAACGGGGCGGTACCAGCTCTCGCCTTCTTTGCAAAGAGGCAATCCGACTTTAGATTTTGCAATAGCTCATCAGATTCTTCTTCAGGCTGTTTATCTCCCATGGGAGTAGAATCAGCTAGCCGACAGGCTAAGCCGTATTCTTTGCTCACACGAGTGGATGCTTCATCAAGAAATGGCGCAATGCTTGTTATGATTATGGGGAATGCCCATCATCAATCTCTTCGCTATTTGAATGAATGCCCAACTCCCTCGCTTCTATTCAAAAATCCCATCGCCACAGAGCGAAGCCTCAGTTGCTTTTCTTCATTTTGGTCAGGGCCTGCTTTATGCATTCCTGCTACTTCCACTTGTTCCGAATACACACTTCAAATTGCTGTTGGACAGTGGAAAGATGATTCTCATCGTCCCATTCTGGCCCCATTAGCCTTGGTTTCTTTTACTCCTTCAGCTAACACAGGCACATTCTCTCGGTATTGGGCATATACCCAATCTTCTCTCGTAGAACCAGCGGACACTTCTCTCAAACTTGAGAGCATTGCAGCTGACGGTGTGGCTGCTGAACGCTTCATCTTGTCTCACCTACATCTCCCAGAAGATGTGATAGAGGTCTTGCTGGCTTCTAGGAAAGATTCTACAAGGCATATGTACGCCTTTAAATGGCATAGGTTTTCCCTCTGGTATTCCCAGAGAACTATAAACCCATTCACTTGTCCAGTGGAGTACCTGCTTCAATATCTTTCTCTCTCCACATCTGGACTAAAGACTAACTCAGTGCGTGTCCACCTTAGTGTAATCTCGGCCCCTCGCCGCCCAATTGCGGATCATCCAATTTCTTCACATCCATTTGTGACGCGCTTTATGTGCAGCGTCCTTTTAACAAGACTGCCAATCCGCCATCCTACTGTAGAGTGGGACCTCAACGTTGTCCTATCACATCTGCTCAAACCCCCTTTTGAGCCACTAGCTGTGGCTTTGCTGAAGTTCCTTACTTGGAAGTCATTTTTCTGATTGCTCTCACCTCTGCGTTGCAAGCTTTGGTGGACTATGCTCCATACACTCGCTTCCACCATAATGGGATGAGTCCGGAACACCACTCTAAGTTTCTGTCAAAGGTGGTTTCTACTTTCCACCTTAATCCATTTCTCTTCCAACCTTTTTTCCAAGGCCTCATTCTTCTAGAGTGGAAGCCTTGTTGCATACACTTGATTGCAAACACTTTCTATCTTGACAGAACTAAAGGTCATCATCAATCCTTACAGCTCTTTGTTTCCTTTGACCCTAGCCATCTAGGTCTCCCAGTCTCCAAGCGGACCCTTTCAAACTGAATGGTCAAATACATATCTTTTGCGTACGCACATGCCGGACTTTCCCTGAAAGGGCATGTCATGGCCTACAGTGTCCGAGCTGTGGCTGCCACAGTAGCCAATCTATGCTCTGTCTCCATCAGAGATATGCTGAGCAGCCACTTGGTCTTTGATGCATACCTTTGCTGCCCATTACTGTCTCGATAAGGACTCTAGTTGAGGCGTATAATTTGGCCAAGTCGTCTTACTGCATCTTTTCGGCATTTAACTACTCCTCCTCCCACCATCCTTGACAGACTATCTTATGAAGAGAGTGCCTGAGGGGCTGGGTTTGACAGATCCCTGTTTTACCCTCCTTGTAGTTCAGGTTTCCTCCCCATTGGCACGGTCTTATTTCTATCCTTCATGGTAGCCGGGAGCTGGGGAGTCCCATATGTGAAGACTGATTTCCTGCTTGTTCCTGGAGATAGTGTATTTACTCACCTGTAACACGTGATCTCCGAGAACAGCAGGAATTGGTCTTCACAGCCCGCCCACCTCCCCTCGGAGTTGTAGATGGGACTAAGTTCTTGTTCTTACTTTTGGTTTTCCTTTGAGGTTTTTTCTCTGCTATATACCTGACTGAGGAGAACTGTTGGAAAAGCAGGCACACATGCGTGGAGGGTTGCTCCCAAAAGCATTCCTATTGGATGCTGGGAAGTGTTCCTGTGCAGAGCTCCGTCGATGCTGACATCACCCATTTTTGAAGACTGATTCCTCTGTTCCCAAAGATCACCTGTTGCAGGTGAATAACTACGCTTTTCAGTTACATAAGGAGTCATGCGTGTGCCTGAGCAGTTCAGGAAGTTATGTCATTGGGATGACTTTCCTTCCCCCCTCCTCTTTCCTTCATAAATTGGAAGACGGGACGTCCAAAAGGCAGATGAAATTTAATGTGGACAAGTGCAAAGTTATGCACCTAGGAAAGAACAACCCAAACTATGGTTTCACAATTCAAGGTTCCACATTAGGAACTACCACCCAGGAAAAAGATTTAGGTGTCATCGTGGGTAATATGTTAAAACCCTTCACCCTAAGGATTTATGCTGCCCAAAACTCCCAAGCCCTAAATAGAAGCTCAGCCACAGCCTGGGGGGAGTTTCTGACTCCTTGGGCATAGCCCACCCCCCCCCCCCCCCAGGAGGTCATGGACCCAAGGTTTACGGGGGGGAAGGCTTGTCCACTTTGCACGCATTTGGCCCACGATAACCTTTGTGCCCTTATAAAATAGGCGCCATTATAAAATAACCTTTGCGCCCTTATAAAATAGGCGCCCATCAGTTCTTCACACACAGGCGACTTTTTATAAAATGACCTTGTTAGTGAACACTGAAGCACTGATTGAACTTGTAATTGAAACAGTAGTTCGCTCTAGCAATATTTTACAGGGACTCTGGTAACATTTTGCCATATAAGGTGAGAGATTATTTGTATATGTACTTAGTTTAGTGTGCCTGAATAAATGATTAATATAAGAATCCAATATTCTCTGAATTTAGACTCCAGCAGAACTTAAAATGTTAGAATCGGGGCTGGCTCAAGGAGTTGTAGCACCCTTAGCCAACTCTTGCTTTTGCACCGCCCCCCCCCCCCCTTTCCCAGTCCGATCTTGCTGTGCAAACTGCACAAAAAGGGGTAAATTTGCAGCCTACTGGCTTGTTAAATGCCACTCTCCCATTTATCTTGATCTGTGCGTTCTCTGGGAACAAGCAGGAAGTCAGTCCTCACATATTGATGACGTCGGCGCCGACTCACTCCCCATCTTTCAAAGAAAGCTTTTGGGAGCTCCACCGCATGCGTGGTCACCTTCCCACTCAAAGCTGCCATCTTGCCTCAGTCTGTTCTTGTCTGCAGATGTCCTGTCTTTCCCCACGGGTAAAAAGTAGATTTTTAGATTCGCTCTGTTTTTTCCCTCTATCGGGTGCTGGAATCGATCACCTTCCTTGCCAAGTTCTCACCTCGGCACTCTGTTGTTTGCTTGGGTATCTTTTCTTTCATTTTTCCCTTTTTTTTTTTTTGGCACACAGGATTTTTTTCTCGAGGCCTACCTAGTTGAGATGTACGAGTTTGATCTCACGGGCCTCATTTTCCCTGCTATATCCTCGACCAGCAGTTTTAAACAGTGTGCTAAGTACAGTTGCACTATCTCCCATACAGACCGCCATAGCACCTGCAATAAAGTACCTCTGTGCAAACCACGACGGGTCTTCCTGTCCGCTTTGCCTCCTCGTGTTGGCTAAAATCTGGAGGGAACATGAAAGGCGGCAGGTGGAGCTGTCTGGCAAATCTGGCTCCGATTTGGCATCAGAAGCGGAATCCCTTCCTTCGGCGCTGGGTGATGCAATGTCGCATGTTCAGGCTCGTTCAGAGCCCAGGGGTCATCGAGCATCGGCGACATCCTCGGAGGACCTCCCATGTGCATTAGTGATCCCCTTGAAGTCGACACCCAGGACCAATCCAGCGTCAGGTGGCAAGTCTTCCTCAACTCTGTTTTGGAGACCTCGATGCAATTCAGGGGATGACGGATGGGACCGTCAGTCGAAGCAACCCCGAAATGATAGGTCCCCAGCTGCCCCAAAGGAGCAGCGACCCAATTCTATAACAATCTAGAACTCCCTGGCCCGGACACAGTCTAGTTCCGGTCTAGCTGAGGAGCCCTCTGGAATAGAGGCCCACATGGCTGTCCTTGAGCGCAGCTACAGTGCTTTCCTCAAGTCTCAGCGGGGCCCTACTCCCGGTTCCTCCGGGTTGTCGGAGCCCCACACGGGGGAAATCCTCACTGAGGACTTCCCTAGAAGAGGCCCCTCCCATCCTGGAGCACCTTGCTAGATTTGCGTTGAGGCCCTTGATGACCAACATGATGCCATCAGACCAGCATTGGGAGTCGTTGGCATTGAGTTGGTCTGGTGACCAAGGGGTGCTCCTCAACGACTCTGGTTTGGAGTCGGACTGGGAGACAGACAAGGAGTCCCCCAACACTGTGCTCCACCAGGACGTCCCCTCTGATCTCTCTCTGCCTCACCATCGGCATAGGTCCCTTCCGGAGGACTTGGCCTTCCTCGAGTTCGTGAGGGAGATATCCCAGGCACTCGTCTTCATGGCGGTGCCGGAGGACGAGCCTTGTGCTGAGGACCTTGAGATCCAAGGGCCAATAGGCCGGCCCCTGTAAGCCCAAAGCTACCAAGCCCTAAATAGCAGCTCAATCACAGCCTGGGGGAAGTTTCTGACTCCTTGGTCATAGCCCCCTCCCTCAAGAGGTCATGGACCCAAGGTTTACGGAGGGAAGGCTCGTCCACTTTGCACACATTTGGCCCACGGTAACCGCAGGCGCCTGGGTGCTGTGGGTGGTCATGAAGGGCTTCCCCCTTCATTTTACCCAGCTCCCTCCCCCCCCCTCATTCACAGGGGAATTACCAATGGACCCTTTACACAGGGAGCTCCTCTTGAAAGAGCTTGAATCGTTGCTCGAGGATCGGGTGGTTGAGCCTCTCCTGCCTCATCTGCAGGGACAAGGGTTCTACTCCTGCTACTTCCTGGTTCCAAAGAAGACAGGGGTTTTCAGGCCTCTCCTGGACCTTTGGGCCTCAGTGGCTTCTTGGTTAAGGAGAAGTTCAAAATGGTAACCTTTTTTAACCTTGTTGCCCTACCCTCCTCTAGGGAGATTGATTATGCTCCTTGGATCTCAGAAATGCCTATACCCTCATTCTGATCCATCTGAGGCACCTTCAGTACCTCTGCTTTGTCGTGGGGGCTCACCACTACCAGTATGGGGTCCTTTGGCTTTGCCTTTGCTCTGTGGATATTCACAAAATGCCTAGCGGTCATGGCTGCTCAGCTCAGTGTCCTCAGAGTCTTTGTGTTCCCCTACTTGGACGACTGACTCGTGCTGGCCGGTACTCTAGGCGAAGTACGCAATGTCATTCAGTGCACGTTGGGGCTTCTGCAGCACCTAGGATTCATGGTGAACTTCCCGAAGTCCCACCTTGCTCCAACCCAGTGCATGGAGTTCATCGGAGCCCTGCTCGACTCCATATGGGCAAGGGCATTTCTTCCCCTGGGACGGGCCCAGCACCTTGCTGCGCTAGTGTGGGAGGTGCAGAGCACCATCTACGTGACTGCCCGACAGATGCTCCACCTCTTGGGGCACATGTCATCCACCATGCACATGACCCCCTTTGCCCGTCTACATATGCGGCAGGCCCAGTGGATGCTCAGCACTCAGAGGGCACAGGCAGTGTGGCACCTGGAGGACTGTACCCAGGTCACTCCCTGACTTGGCAGCCTCCCTGACTTGGTGGCAGGACCACCACAACCTGAGGGCCAGCCTGCCATTCCAGACCCCACCAGTTTGGCATGTCCTCACCGTGGATGCGTCCAAGTTGGGCTGGGGGGGGGGGCTCATTGCAACCACCTCCAGTCACAGGGGTTGTGGTTGCTGGAAAAGAGTGCTTTGCAGATAAACTTGCTTGAGCTCCGAGTGTGTACTGCGCCCTGTGGGTCTTTAAGGACCACCTGGAGGTGAAGGTTGTCCAAATCCAGACGGACAACCAGTTAGCAATGTTCTACATCAACAAGCAGGGGGGCGCACAGGGTTGTACCTCCTCTGCTGGGAGGTAGTGCGCCTTTGGAACTTTGCTGCAGTGAGGAATATGTTCCTCAAGGCGTTGTATCTGTCGGGCCAAGACAATTTACTGGCCGACCTCCTGAGTTGCATCCTCCAGCCCCATGAATGGAGATTGAACCCATCTGTCCTGGAGAATCTCCAGGAACAAGCAGGAATGAGTCTTCACATATGGGTACGTCGGTACCGACGGAGCCTGCATGGGAACGTTCCCCAGTGTCCAAAAAGAAAGCCTTTGGGAGCATCCCACATGCATGCGTGCTGCCTTCCCGCCCATTCACTTCCCTCTCATCAGTTTTCCGTTTTCCGCGGAGCCGGCAGGACGTATTCCTGTCACCACAGAAAATTCTTCTTTTATTCTTAGTTTTTTGTGGTCGTGTCTGCCTTCCCTCGACGCCACCGGTACCGCCGGTGCTTTTCTTTCTTTTTACTAAAAAATTTCTTCTTTTCTCTAGGAATTTTTTCCTGTTTAGTGCCTGACGGTTTCTAGGCCACTAGGCCTCTATCCTTCCATTATGGAAAAGCCAGCCACTATCCTTAAGAAATGCTCAAAGTGTGGCGGTACAGATATATTTTTAGACAATCATACTTGGTATCTAAAGTGTTTAGGTCCTGACCATTGCCCACTGGAGTGTCTCTCCTGCTGGAGCTCAAACAGAAGTCTTCAGGATAGAGCACAACTCGATACCCAGTTCACAACGGACTCTGTCACCAGCCAGAATATATTTTTTTTTCACAGGATCAGGTAACCAAACAAAAGTCTGTAAAGACTAGTCAGTCCTCGAGTGGTACATCTCCTTCTAAGCATCGAGATGCCTCTGGCGTTGCCATCGAGGACATTTTGGCAATAAAGCCCCGGCGGGAGTCTTCGGGCTCCAAAGCATTAACGGGGCTTCAGGTTGTTCCTGGGATTCTTACCTCGATGAACATACCTGGGCGATGCTCGGTGGTTGTGGCCGCTTTGAGCGGTACCGACACCCCGGCATCGGCTATGGTGATGGATGAAACACTCCTCACCGATGAACGTAGTCTAGCGCTCTCGGCTACTTTGGTACCGCTAGAGTTGCTGCAGACCGTTCATCGAGTATCGGTATAGGCTTCGATACCAGTACCGGTATCGACATTGGCACCGGTGTCGGTACCGTCCATGCTTGCTTCGACAGACTCGCTTCCTTCGATGCCGAGCCTGGAATCGCTCTCTAGTATGGAGGATTCGGTACTGACTTGTCTCGGTACCGACCTCGGGCGGTACCAAAGACATTGCTTTAAAGAAAATCCGATGCTTCATCCTTTCAAGTCTTCCGATCCCGATGACTGGGATGAATCCATCAGGTACCAAGGCTGAATTTTCAACAATTCTAGCCTTTTCTCCAGGACCAAGCAGGAAGTCGGTCCTCACATATGGGTGACATCGATGTCGATGGAGCCCTTGCGAAGCATTTCCCCAACTTTCCAAGAAAGCCTTTGGAAATGCAGGCACGCATGCGCGGTTCCCTTCCCGCCTAACGGAGACATCTTGCTCAGTCTCTCTTTTTCTGTAAAGCCCACCGGACGTGTGTCCTAGTCCTCCCGGAAAATAGTTAGATTTTTTGGCGATCCTTTGTTATTTTTTCTCCGGTTCGACGCCGGTTCCCCTCCCGCCGGGTTCGGTACACCGGTATCGAGCCCGATCTTCTTTTTTCGGTTTTTGCCCTTCGTGGCTGGCGTTCACGCCCTTTTTTTCTTTTTCCCTGGAAGGCTGGTCCTTTGACCTCGCGGGGACTCTTTTTTTTCCCCGATGTCTTCCAGTGGGTTTAAAAAGTGTGATCGGTGCAAGAAGCTAATGTCTCTCACCGACCACACGACTGCTGCCTTCGGTACCTCGGTCTTGACCATGATCCTAAGACGTGTGGACCATGTGGAAAAATGTCTTCCAAGGCACTTCGAAGTCGTCAGCACCAAAAGGAAAGGCTTTTTTCTGACTCGGCCTCCGGCCGGCCCGGACCTCGTCTGAGGCCTCGACATCTCGGGAATCGGATCCCGAGCACCATTGGGGCTCCTCGGACAGGGGGTCCCCTGACCGGGAACGAAAGAGGAAGAAGCGGTTCGCGAGGGCGTCGTCGGAAGAGGTCCCTGGCTCCTCGAGAGCTAGGTCTCAGACCCCCGACCGTCGCCCCAGGTCCGTGGAACAGGAGAAGCCTCCCAAAGTACCTCGAGTGGAGCTGGAGTCTGCTGGACACGTAAGTCCTGTAGTCCTCGTGGACTCTCCTCCCAGAGAGCCGACGTCAGGCCCGGCGCCCGAGTCGGGGGCTGCTGAGTCTCCTGAGCTGGGTCTCAGGCTGACAGCCTTGGAGAGCAGACTGTCTGCCTTCATGGAACAGCAGCGGGTACTGATGGCCAGCCTGTCTGGAGCATCTGCCCCGACCACCGGAACATCGACATCGAAGTTGACCCCGGAGACTGAGGCGATACTCGAGACCATAAAGGCTCAAGGTTGACCTCGGTCGCGGTCTCCCTCGACCTCCCGTTCGGGACCGAGGGCGTCGACGCCGGTGCCGTCGGGGCGGGTGTTCACAGGACCCGCGCAGTCTCGGACCCCGTTTCCTCTTCGGACGAGTCCGCCTGAGAGACGGAGGACGAGGAGTCCCCCGACACCTTCCAGACTCGTTGCATCCCGTCGGACTCACCGCAGTCTGAGCCCCAGAGTAGATCCCCCCCCGGAGGATACCCGGTTCTCGGAGTTCGTCCGGGATATGGCCACCGCGTTGGCTATCTTTGCGGACCCCGAGGAGGAGCCTTGAGCCGAGGAGCTCGAGGCCCTACAGTAAGACTCTCCTCCAAAGGAGGCCTTTACTGTTCCGGTTCCTCCGATGCTGGAACAGCTCCTCTTCCGGTTGTGGGAGGCACCGGCCTCGGCGCCGGTTCTAAGCAAGCGGGTCGATTTGATCTATCGACTCCGGAAGAGTTCTGGCTTTCAAAAGGCGCAGCTACCACACCATTCTATGGTGGTGGAATCAACCATGCATCGCCTGAAAAGTCAGAAGATGCACTCAGTGGTGCCCCCTGGCAGGGAGGCCTGGAACCTCGATGGTTTTGGTAGAAAGTGCTTCCAGGGCTCGATGCTTGCTTGCAGTGTCCAGTCTTGCTAGCTGTACACGGGCATGTACTTGCGAGACCTGGCCAAGGAGCTGGCCGGGTTCTCTGCTGGTCTCTCTGGGGAACCCTTGCAGAGGTTCAAGTCCTTGTACTCGGGGATCCGGGAAAGCTCCAAGTTTATGTCCCGTGCTGCCTACGATGGCTTCGAGGCTTCGGCCCGTGTTGCGGCAGCTGGCATCGCGGCTCGACGCCAGGCATGGCTGCAGTCATCAGACCTCGAGCCATGGATTCAGGACAAGTTGGTTGATGTCCCTTGCCGAGGTGAGAACCTTTTTGGCAAGCCCATGATCGAGAAGGCTGCACAGCTCGAAACCGAGCACCTCACGAGGACAAGGCTGTCTAGGAAGACTTCTGCCCCTTCTCACAAAAAAAAGGGCTCGGGTAAAAAGCCCTTTTACCCGAGGAAGGGCACTGCCCACAAACAGTACCCACAGTACCAGGCTGCCCCTCAGGGTCAGCAAGCCAATGGGCAGGGTAATGGGCCCCGTAGGCAGAGGACCCCCAAGCCTCCGGCCCCTGCTCCCACTCAGCAGGGTGGGGTTTTTTGACTCCTTAGGCATAGTCTCTCCGTCCCTGCTCTCCCAACCCTGCACAGGAGGTCGCCTCGCCCTGTTTGCCCACCAGTGGCCACTCATCACTGGAGACAGTTGGGTGTTAAGCATAGTCCACAAGGGCTATCTACTACACTTCCAACAACTGCCTCCTCCATACTTTCCAGGGGAGCCTCCAAGGCCTCCCCTGCACACAGACCTTCTCCTTCAGGAGCTTCAAGGTCTGTTGGTGGACAGGGCGGTGGAGCCTGTGCCTCCCCAATTGCAAGGTCAGGGGTTCTACTCCAGGTATTTCCTGGTACCCAAAAGAACCGGTGGCCTTCGACCTATTCTAGACCTCAGAAACCTCAACAAATTCCTAGAGAAGGAAAAGTTCAAGATGCTTACTCTTGGAACACTTCTGCCCTACCTCCAGCAGGGAGATTGGCTATGCTCATTGGATCTAAAGGATGCGTACACTCACATCCTCATTCATCCAGACCTCAAAGTACCTCAGGTTCATTGTGGAAGGAAACCATTATCCGTACAGAGTACTGCCTTTTGGCCTCACCTCCGCTCCCAGGGTCTTTACCAAATGCCTGGCAGTGGTGGCGGCCTACCTAAGGAATCAGGGGGTCTTTGTCTTCCCCTATCTGGACGACTGGCTCATACGGGGTCAGACGTGCCAGGAGGACCGACAGGCCACCCTCAGAACTATTGCTGCTCTTCAAAGATTGGGGTTTGTAATAAACTTCGCAAAGTCCACTTTGCTCCCCTCCCAGAACTTGGAGTTCATAGGGGCGAGGCTGGACTCTCTGCTGGCAAAGGCATTCTTGCCAGAAGACAGAGCCCAAAGACTGATCAACTTAGCAAACCAGTTTCTCAGCAGGTCACTGGTCTCCGCCAGACTCTGCCTGAGGCTTCTTGGACACATGGCTTTTGACAGTACATGTGACCCCTAATGCCAGGCTCCATATGAGGCCTGCACAGTGGTGCCTTCGGACTCAGTGGTCACAGGCCACAGGCAGCCTCAGAGACAGGATAAGGGTGCCCAGAGAATTTCTGAACTCCCTCAGCTGGTGGCTGCACCCACCCAATCTGCTGCAAGGGGGACCTTTTCAGATTCCTGGGTTCACAGTGGTGTTGACGACGGATGCCTCCCTGCAGGGCTGGGGAGCTCATTGTCTAGCCAAGTGCACCCAGGGCCTGTGGTCTCCCTGGGAAGCCGCACAGCAAATCAATCTACTGGAACTCAGGGCTATCCGGTTAGCCCTCAAGACTTTCTCTCCAACCCTGGCTCATCAGTCTGTCCTAGTTCAAACAGACAACCAGGTAGCCATGTTTTATGTGAAGAAGCAGTGTGGAACTGGGTCCAGGCTCCTTTGTCAGGAAGCACAGGACCTTTGCTTGTTTGCCCTCAAGCACAACATGTTCCTCAAGGCTGTGTACCTCCCCGGCCAGGAAAACTACCTGGCCGACAGGTTGAGCAGGATTCTGCAGCCCCACGAGTGGCAGCTTCATCCTTTGGTGGTTCAGAAGATTTTCCTGAAATGGGGACTTCCATCCATAGATCTGTTTGCCAGTCCCCTGAACAAACAGCTGCCAAAGTTCTGCTCCAGACAACCGCATCCTCTGCGGATAGCAGCAGATGCTTTTCTGATTCCATGGTCTCAGGGCCTCATTACTCATAGCGGGCGACTTCAATCTTCATATGGATTCCCCCTCTTCATCAAGAGAGCTCTTTTCTTTCGTTCCTCCGGGATCTCTCCTTAATTCAGCATGTCTCCATTCCTACTCATCAAGCTGGCCACATCCTAGATTTGTTCCTGTCCCCTGCCTCCTCTTCTTTCACTTTATCAGTTCCGACCGCCACGTCCCTCCCTTGGACAGATCACTTCTATCTTACCTTGTCTTGCTCCCTCCCAGGAGTCTCTTCCTCTATTACCCCAGCTCCCCCTATGTCATCATCTCCAGTGCCTCTATCCCGGGCTCTTACCCCTCTCACTTTACAAATATTCCCACCCGCCTCTGAGCTTTTGCCCAGTGATTTCTCACTCCTTTCACCAAACTCTCAAGCCGCTTGCTGGTTCTCTTCCCTTTCTGCTACGCTTGATCTATTAGCCCCTCTCCGTCCTCGTCCTCCCCGTCAGCGTCCTTCTCATCCCTGGTTCCATGGTGGCCTTCGACTTCTGCGCACTCACCTTCGAAGGGCCGAGCACCTTTGGTGCAAGGACCCTTCCCCTGCTAATTTATCTGCTTTCAAATCCCACCACTCCTTCTACCGCACTCAACTCCACTCCGCTAAGCGTGACTTCTTCTCTAATGCCATTTCCCAGGCACCCATTCAAACCCGGCACCTGTATTCCACCCTTCGCTCTCTCACTTCCCTACACACCTCTTCATCAACCACTACTATCCAGTCTTCCCCCTCCCCATCACAACTGGCTTCCTTCTTTACCTCGAAGGTTGTTTCCTTGAGGGATTCCCTTCCCTCATTTATTTATTTATTTATTTATTTATTTAACGTTCTTATATACCGCACTTTTATCATCAGCGCGGTTTACAGTAAACATAAAATACTCACCGATAGCAACAGGCTGTCGTGAGTTTACATATAACAGGAAATCTAATTGGATACAACATAGGGGAGAACTTTGTACATATAAGTTATATAACTATATACAATTGTATTCTTCTTGTTGTACAGGGAGTGATAGATCGTTACATTGGATTGTAATGTGGTGTTGGCTATGTTGGAGTGGGGTATTGAGAGAAGTATGCAAGGAACAGGTGGTGTTTTATGGCTTTTCTAAATTGTTTTAGCTCATGTCCTGCTTCTATCTCCTCCCCCCCTTCTCTTCCTTCGCCTCCGCCTGTTTCTCAGCTTTCTCATTTCTGGGCTACCTTCTCACCCATCACTGCACCCGAACTCCATCATCTCATCTCCTCATCCCAAAAGACCTCTTGCTCATCTTATCCTATTCCCTCTTCTTGGCTTCTCACCCCTTCCCTGGGTGTTCTCCCCTATATCCTCACCATTTTCAATTCTAGTCTCTCCACCGGGATTTTTCCTTCTCCCTGGAAGCATGCACTAGTCCGTCCCATCTTGAAGAATCCCTCTCTTGATCCCTCTCTTCCGTCCAACTATCGACCTGTTTCTAACCTCCCCTTTTTGTCTAAACTCTTGGAGAAATTTGTCTTTGCACAACTTTCCCATCACCTTGATTCTATTAATTTCCTTCACCCCCGTCAATCAGGTTTCCGTTCTGGGCATAGTGTTGACACTGTTCTTCTGGCTTTCACTAACGCGCTTCTTGTAGCTCACGATCGAGGTGATATATCGGTGGCGGTTGCTCTGGACCTCTCAGCAGCGTTTGATTTAGTTGATCACTCCCTTCTTCACCGACTTCGTGAAGCTGGACTTTGTAGCACTGTTCATCACTGGTTCCATTCTTTTCTTTCTTCTCGCTCCTGCACAGTCCTTCCTTCTTCATCTGCTCTCCCCCCTTCTGATCCACAGCACACTCTTTGTGGGGTCCCGCAGGGTTCCGTTCTTGCCCTCCTTCTTTTTAACCTTTTTCTCGCTCCCCTTGCACTCCTTATCCAGCAGTCAGGTATCTCAGCCTTTTTCTACGCGGATGATATTCTCTTACTCCACCACACCTCTTCCTCCTGCCCCGATCTCACTCCTCTGAATTCCTGCCTTTCCTCTGTTGCTGACTGGCTCACTACCAATTGTCTCCATCTTAACCTCACAAAGACTCTTGCTATCTGGTTTACTTATGGTGCTCCCTCCCCCACTCTAGCCCCTTCCTTCTCCAATTCCCCAGTCCCACTGGTTTCTACATTCCGGTATTTAGGTGTCCACTTTGACTCGGATCTTTCCTTTCACTCTCACATCTCCCATATCACTAAAACCTCTTTCTTTTTTCTCCGACAAATCCGCTCAATCCGTCCTTTCCTCTCCCCTTCTGCTCTGACCACACTAGTACTGTCCTTAGTCATGTCACAGGTGGACTTCTCTAACGCACTGTTCCTTGGCCTCCCCAAAAACCAGGTGACCCGGCTCCAAAGAATACAAAATACTGCTGCACGTCTTATCACTTCTTCCTCTCTTCGAGATCATGTCACTCCCTTACTTTTCCATCTTCATTGGTTGCCGGTCCCATTCCGTTCCCAGTTTAAATTGCTAACTTTACTTCACAAAGTCTATCACACTGGTACCCCATCCTATCTGTCTGACCTTCTATCTTTTCACTCCTCACATTACACTCCCCGTTCTTTCCATCTTAACCGTCTCGCTCTCCCCCCCCCTTCCCGTGCCCACCTTCAATTCACACGTCTATCTGCATTCTACTTTGCTGGTCCCGCACACTGGAATTCTCTCCCCCCCTTCCCTCCGCCTTGAACCACAATTCGCAATTTTCAAACAAAACCTTAAAACCCATCTCTTTTCACTGGCATTCAATATCCCCTCTCCTTTTGTATGAATCTGTTCCTGCTGTACCTACCCACCTGTTGTATCCTGTCCTGTACTTGCTGCATATTAGTCCCTATCCTTTTAAAAAATTGTACATTTCCTTTACTTTCTGGCCATGGCCAAAGTTTTTATGTATTATGTTTTTATGTTTTGTATAATTTATCTATTTTATGTATTTTATGAATTTTTATGTATTTTACTACCTGTACACCGCTTTGATTACCCCAGAAAGGCGGTTATATCAAATGAATAAACCTAAACCTAAACCTATGCATTTCCTCCCACGCCCTTGGTGGCCCAAACCCTCTTCAAGATTCTTCAGGACAAGGCCTCGGTCCTGCTGGTAGTTCCCAGGTGGCCGAGACAGCCTTGGTTTCCACTTCTGCTTCAGCTGGCAGTGGCCCCCCCACTGCCTCTGGGGTTGCAGCCCGACCTTCTCTCTCAGGATCAGGGTTCCCTTCTGCACCCCAATCTCAAAGCTCTCAATTTGATGGTCTGGAGGCTGCAAGGGTAGTTTTAGCTCCCTGGGGCCTACCTCAGGATGTTGAAGAGGTTGTCCTAGCCTCTAGGAAACAGTCCACTAGAAAAACCTATGCTCTCAAATGGAAAAGGTTGTCTGTGTGGTGTCAGCTACGTACAGCGGATCCCTTCTCCTGTACTGTACCAGTAGTGCTTCAGTACTTACTGCACTTATCAAATCAGGGACTTAAGTCTAATTCTGTTCGGGTCCACCTCTCAGCCCTAGCAGCTCACCACTCACTAGTGGAAGGACATTGTCTGTCGGTTCACCCCTTGGTGTCCCGCTTTCTCAGAGGCTTGCTTTTGCTCAAGCCTCCAATCCGTCCTCCTGCTCCTGAGTGGGAATTGAATATGGTCTTGCAGCAACTGACTCGCCCACCTTTTGAGCCGATGGCTACTTGCCCTCTACGCTTCCTATCCTGGAAGACACTCTTCTTGATAGCCCTCACCTCGGCCAGGCGAGTGAGTGAGCTGCAGGCCCTGGTCTGTGACAGGCCTTACACCCGCTCCTATAGGAACAGGGTAGTCCTTAGGACTCATCCAAAGTTCCTCCCTAAAGTTGTCTCCTCCTTCCACCTTAACCAAGAGGTGGTGCTTCCAACATTCTTCCTTAGGCCTCATGCAAGCCAGGCTGAAGCAGTTCTGCATACCCTGGACTGTAGGAGGGCCTTATCCTTCTAACTTGACCGTACGCAGGGGCATAGAAGGGCTACTCAGCTCTTCATTTCTTTTGACCCTAATAATTTGGGGTTGGCTGTGTCCAAGCGTACCTTGTCCACCTGGGTAGCTGACTGTATCACCTGGGTTTACAGGGCGGCTGACCTTCCTTTGCAGGGTTGGGTCACGGCCCATCGTGTCAGGGCAATGGCTGCCTCAGTGGCTCATCTCCGCTCTGTACCTTTGGTGGACATCTGCAGGGCTGCAACTTGGTCCTCAAGCCAGACTTTTGTGGCCTATTACTGTCTGGAAAGGGAGTCCCGTAGGGGCAGTGCTTTTGGCCAGGCAGTACTCCGGAATCTCTTTGAGGTTTAGGCAACGCCTGCCCTCCAGCCCTCCGTTGGGCTACCGGTGGAGGTCCTGTCAGTGAAAAGCCTTTCTTTGATGCTGGGACTAGAGGGAGTGCTCTTGTTCAGCCTGGGTTCCTGGTAGCCCAGAGCTAGGGAGTCACCCATATGTGATGACTGACTTCCTGCTTGGTCCTGGAGAAAGAGTAGTTGCTCACCTGTAACAGGTGTTCTCCAGGAGCAGCAGGAATCAGTCCTCACAACCCTCCCTCCTCCCCTGGGAGTTGCAGTTGTATATAGTTTATTTTTACATTTTTGTGTGCTGTTTTTTAGCTATGTTATTTGACTGAGCAAGATGGCACCTTTAGGCGGGAAGGGAACCGCGCATGTGTGCTTGCATTCCCAAAGGCTTTCTTGGAAAGCTGGGGAAATTCTCCGCAAGGGCTCCATCGACGTCGATGTCACCCATATGTGAGGACTGATTCCTGCTGCTCCTGGAGAACACCTGTTACAGGTGAGTAACTACTCTTGCCCCTCATTTTAGGGGGTTCTCCTCAGGAGAGATTTCTTTTCAAGCTTTTCTACTTGATATGGCAAAGTTACTTGCCATTTCTATACCTGGTAAAGAAATCCATACCAGGGGATTCAGAGACTCTGCAATTCCCCTGGATTCCAAAGGAGGTGATCATGCTTCCTTTGCATCAGAGCTTACAGGATCTACTATTAAGAATGTGGGAAACTCCTTTAACGGTATCCCCACATTCTAAGACACTTGACACTATGTACAAGGTGCCACCTTCTCCAGGTTTTCAAAAGACTCAACTTCCTCATCATTCTATTGTTGTAGAATCAGCAATGAGGCGTATTAAGAGTGCAAAGAAGCACTCCTCTTATCCGCCAGGTCGTGAGTCTAGGACTTTAGATGCCTTTGGACGTCGATGCTTCCAGGCGTCCATGCTTTCAGCAAGAATTATCTCATATATTTTCTATATGGGATTATCTCTTGAAGAGGTCACAAAGAACTTAAAGTTTTTGAACCCTTTTCTTCAAGAACACAAAAGAGCAGACTATTTCTTATTAGTCAGTCATGCTCAAAATGTCTCTAAGTTCCTTAATCGTGCTTCCCTGGACTGCTTTGAGTCTATTAGTAGAACATCTGCTATAGACAGAGGGGCACGACGCATGGCCTGGCTCCAAGCTTCAGACTGGGACAAATGGGTAAAAGGCTGGAAAATACTCCTTGTACTGGTGAAAATCTCTTTAACAAGGATGCTTTATTCCAAGCTAATCAGTTAAACATTGATATTGTTGCTTTCAGAGGATTGTCAAAACTTTCCTCTATCCCAGCTAGTAAAAAATCTCCTAAAAATCTTTACCCCCCTAAGGGGAAAACGTTATCTCCAGGAACAAGCAGGAATAAGTCCTCACATATGGGTATGTCGGTACCGACGGAGCCTGCGCGGGAATGCTCCCCAGCTTCCCAGAATGAAAGCTTTTGGGGCATCCCACAGCGCATGCACGCTGCCTTCCATCCTTTCCTACCAACTCTCCTCAGTTCTTCTTTTCCGCGGAGCAAGCAGGTCGTGTTCCTGTCACCGCTGAATAAGTTCTTTATTTTAATCTATTTCTTTGGTCGCGTGTCTGCCTTCCCCGACGTCAGACCGGTACCGCTGGTCTTTTCTTTTCTTCTAAAAAAAAAAATATATATATAATATTTTTCCCTCACTTGGTGTATTTTTCTTCTTAGGCCTTCGGGCCCACAAGAAACTTTCCCTCATAGAAAAACCAGCCTCTGGCGTCAAAAAATGCACTAAGTGTAGCGGTACAATTTCTGTGACAGACACCCATGAATGGTGTCTTAAATGTTTGGGGCCTGAACACTCCGTCCCGGATTGCCAGTCCTGTTCTCTAATGTCTAAACGAGGGTTACAGAACCGAGCAGCCAAGCTCCATGTGCTGTTTCCCACGGATGCAACGGCGGTGGCATCGACATCTTCCAGGTCTTCCTCTCCTGATGGATCTCAGGTAACCAAACATACTTTTAGCAGGTCCTCAAAGGGCAAATCTCCCTCTAAGTATCGAGATGCCTCTGGGCTTGCCCTTGAGGATCCTGCCCCAGCCAAACAACCCCGGCGGGAAGCTCCGGCTTCCAAAGCTCCTCCTATGGGGTTACAGGTTGACGTCGATGGCACGGCCTCGACCGATCACCTGTTAGACTGCTCTGGGGTACCGGCACAATCTCCCGGTACCGACATCCAGGCAGTCGTGGCATCCATGGATCACACTGTGCAATCCATGCAGCAGGCCATACTGGCTTTCATCAAGGCTGCGACGCCGTCGGTACCGCAACAAGCCATGTTGTCGGTACCGGCACCAACCTTGATACCGGTACCGGCTGCATCGACATCGGCCAGGATGCCGATTCCATCTCCCTGTCCTGGGCTCTTTCTCGGTACCGACCAAGTACCGGGGACACCCGATGTCGGTACCGATCGATACGCCTATCGATCTTTGGAATCGGGCAGACGATATTTCGATTCTTCTGATGATTCTGAGTCATCGGATGAGTCTCCTGCAGTATCTGTCACCCTTCCTGAGGAGCCTTCTTCTCCAAAAAGGAGAATGTCTCCTCCAGAGGATTTGTCCTTTCAAGACTTCATAATAGAAGTAGCTAAAGGACTCTCTATTTCAGTAACCTCTGAAAAAGAACCTAGAGCAAAAAAATTAGATATTTTGGGATACTCTAAGATTCCCAGAGAGGCAGTCACCTTGCCAATTCATGAAATTCTTCAAGAACATTTGATTGACTTGTGGGAGACTCCTCTCACCCTTCCTCCTCATTCTCGTAGATTGGACACTATGTACTGTGTCCCTCCCTCCTCCTTGATTTCAAAAAACTCAGCTTCCTCACCACTCCATTGTGGTGCAGTCAGCTATGAAGAGGATAAAGAGTTCCAAAAGACACTCTTCTACTCCTCCAGGAAGAGAATGCAGGACCCTGGATGCTTTTGGTAGGAAGATCTTCCAAGCTAGCATGCTTATTGCCAGAATCAATTCATACAGCCTTTATATGGGTATGTTTCTGAAGGAGGTTGCAGAAAAACTGCACAACTTTCTCCCTTTTATTCCAGAAGATAAAAGGAATGAATTCCTTCTTTGGCTTAAGCATACTCAAGACATTTCAAAGTTTTCCAACAGGGCAGCCTTTGATTCTTTTGAAGGTGCCAGCAGAGCCTCAGGCATTGCTATTGCTGCTTGTAGAATTGCTTGGCTCCAGGCTTCTGATCTAGAACCCTGGGTTCAAGATGGTTTAGGAAATCTGCCCTGTACAGGTGAAAACCTATTTGGCAAGGAGTGGCAAATTAAAGCCACTCAAATGGATGCAGAAAATGTTGCTCTGGATAGACTTTCTGAGTCTACCTCCACTCCGGCCAAGAAAAAAATCTTTTAAAAAGTCTTTTTACAAGAAGGGCAGATTTCCTTCCACTTCTGCTCAACAGTCTTCTACAGGTTGCTTTGCTACTAAGCGTCAGCAACCTAAACAGGCCAGGCCTAAACCTGCAGGGGCTGCTGCAACCCAGCAGTTCCAAGCCCCTCGGGTTTTGACTTGGTACTAAAGAACTTAACCTTTCTGGCTCTACAACAGCCAGAACCTCTCGCCATTCCAGGAAGGTTAGCTCATTTTGCTCCCAGATGGGAGCAAATCACATCAGAGCAGTGGACCCTCTCCATCATCAGAGAGGGCTACAAACTTCATTTCTCAGACCTTCCTCCCTACACCATGGTGAGACATTTCAATTCTCCCACATCTCTCCTCGACCTTCTGGATCAGGAGGTAACCTCCCTTCTGGCCCAGAGGGCCATAGAAGACGTTCCTCTTCTTCAACAGGGGTCAGGGTTTTACTCCCCCTATTTTCTCATTCCAAAGAAAGCAGGGGGATACAGACCCATTCTAGATCTCCGAGAATTGAACAAATTTCTATACAAGGAGAAGTTCACTATGCTCTCTTTAGGCACTCTCCTTCCATACCTACAGAGTCAGGATTGGCTTTGTTCTCTAGATCTCAAGGATGCGTACACTCATATACTCATCCATCCATCCCACAGAAAATTCCTATGTTTTCTGTTCCAGGGCAAACATTATCAATACAGAGTCCTTCCTTTCGGTCTGGCCTCTGCTCCAAGAGTGTTCACCAAATGCATGGCAATAGTTGCTGCATTTCTGCGCACTCTGGGAATCTTTGTCTTCCCATATCTGGACGACTGGCTCATCCGAGCTCCATCCCAGTCAGAAGCCCAAATTTCCCTGGACAGCACCAGGAGCATTCTGCAGTATCTGGGACTTGTGGTAAACCTTCCAAAGTCTCAGCTCACCCCTACTCAGTCCCTAGAATTCATAGGGGCCTGGTTAGACACCACTACTGCAAGAGCCTATCTTCCCCAGGCTCGTTGCCAACGTCTAGTGCAATTAGCCTCCCAGATTCAGTCAAAGGACCACTTAACTGCCCGGGAGATGCTACAACTACTAGTCCACATGGCTTCCACAGTACATGTGGTGCCCTATGCTCGCCTACACATGAGAGCAGCTCAGTGGCCTTGGTCCACCCAATGGACTCAAGTTTCAGGAGCTCTCTCAGACCAAATAGGAAACTCCAAACGTCTCTTTTGGTCTCTCCAATGGTGGATGTCCACTCAAAATCTGTTGCTGGGGTCCCCCTTCCAACCTTTGTTGCCCCAAGCAATCCTCACAACAGATGCCTCCCTAACAGGTTGGGGAGCTCATCTACAGGACCTATCCACCCAAGGCACTTGGTCCCCACAGGAGACCTCCCTTCATATCAACCTCTTGGAACTTTGAGCAGTGTACCTAGCTCTCAAGGTCTTTCATACTCTCCTCAGCTACCAGACAGTCCTCATTCAAAGAAACAATCAGGTAGCTATGTTTTACTTAAACAAGCAAGGAGGAACTGGCTCTCTGTCGCTTTGCAACGAAGCTCTAAGATTATGGGCCTTCGCCAGAGAGCATCAAATCCATCTCCTGACAGTATACCTCCCAGGAATTCAAAACTCTTGGGCAGACAGACTCAGTCGAGTTCTGCTTCCGCACGAATGGTCCCTGCACATGGATCAGGTACTCAGAATCTTCCAGGAATGGGGTACCCCAGACATAGACCTATTTGCAAGTCCGTGGAATGCCAAACTTCCCCGGTTCTGGTCCAGAATTCCGTGTCAGGTTGTTCAGGCCAAGGATGCCTTCCTCCTTCATTGGGGTCAGGACTTCCTGTATGCCTTTCCACCCATTCTTTTGATTCCCAAGACTGTTCAAACTTCAGAGGGATCAAGGATCTATGATCCTCATAGCTCCACGCTGGCCACGCCAAGTGTGGTACCCTCTGCTTCTGCATCTCTCCCAAGCCCCCTCCCTGGACTTAGGAGCTGCTCCAGACCTTCTGTCTCAGGAGGAGGGGACTTTGTGGCATCCAAATCCCAAGTCCCTTCACCTCAGAGCTTGGTTACTGAAGGCCTAGACCTTCAAGACTTCAATCTTTCGCAGCAAGTGAAGGATATCCTTCATGCTTCTAGGAAACCTTCCACTAGGCGTTCCTATGCCTTTAAATGGAAAAGATTTTCCATTTGGTGTGCTCAAAAGGGTCTTGACCCTCTGGCACTTCCTCTGAATTCTCTATTAGAATATCTCCTGCATCTTTCCAATGCAGGCCTCAAGACGAATTCAGTAAGGGTCCATTTAAGTGCTATTGCAGCATCCGTTAAGCCTATCAATGGACAACCTGTTTCCTCTCATCCTCTTATTGCAAGATTTATGAGAGGCCTAACTTTAACTAAACCTCCCATTCGACCTCCTCCGGTGGCATGGGATTTAAATTTGCTTCTTGGTCAGCTTATGAAGCCACCTTTTGAACCATTAGCCACTACCTCCTTGAAATTTCTTTCCTGGAAGATTATTTTCCTTATTGCAATCACTTCTGCTCGCCGCATCAGTGAACTGAAGGCCTTAGTGGCTAATCCACCTTATACAAGGTTCCATCATGATAAGGTAGTCCTTAGGACAAATCCTCACTTTATGCCTAAAGTGGTCTCACCTTTTCATCTTAATCAAGCGGTATATTTACCTGTCTTTTTTCCAGCTCCTCATGCATCAGCTGCAGAGAGGAACCTTCATACTCTAGATTGTAAAAGAGCTCTAGCTTTTTACTTACACAGGACACAGCAACATAGAAAGTCTTCCCAGCTTTTTGTTGCTTTTGATCCTTCTCATTTAGGACTTCCAGTCTCCAAAAGAACACTGTCCAATTGGATTGCTCAGTGTATTTCTTTTGCTTACCAGAGTAAGAACTTTTCTCTGGAGGGCCATGTCACAGCTCAGAATGTGAGGGCCATGGCCACCTCTATGGCTCATCTTCATTCTGTGTCCATCAGATCTGTCGAGCAGCCACCTGGGCCTCGGTTCATACCTTCACAGCCCATTACTGTTTGGACAAGGACTCCCGCCGGGATGCCTTGTTTGGTCAGGCTGTCCTCAGACACCTGTTCCATTCTTGAACAACTCCTGCCCTCCTTCCCTGAATGGATGCCTGAGATACATAGGAAGACGAGGAACCCTTCTGGGTCTCATACCCTTGGGGATCTCCCAGGCATCTTAGCTAGGGAGTCCCCATATGTGAGGACTTATTCCTGCTTGTTCCTGGAGATAGCACAGTTACTTACCTGTAACAGGTGATCTCTGGGAACAGCAGGAATTAGTCCTCACAACCCACCCACCTCCCCTAGGAGTTGTATCTCTCTCTTTGTCTTTCCTTTACTCTCTCTCTCTCTATTGTCTCAGCTTTAAACTTGAACTGAGGAGAGTTGGTAGGAAAGGCGGGAAGGCAGCGCGCATGCGCTGTGGGATGCCCCAAAAGCTTTCATTCTGGGAAGATGGGGAGCATTCCCGCGCAGGCTCTGTCGGTACTGACGTACCCATATGTGAGGACTAATTCCTGCTGTTCCCGGAGATCACCTGTTACAGGTAAGTAACTGTGCTTTATTCATCTTCTACCCATCATGCAGATGTTTCCAAAGAAGGGCAACATCAAACCAGGCTAAGAAAATCAAAACCTCAACAGGCTCAGAAAACCCAGCAGTCGCAGGGTTTCTGATATTTTATTCATTAAATCTCTTTTTCCTGTTTGAGGTTTAGAACCGCTTACCTACTTCTTATCAACAGAAGCATCTTCAGTTCATCTCATCCTTACTGAGATATCAGTGATACACTGACTCAATCCTCGACTCTAGGCATGAATCTCTTGCCACAAAAGAAATCCATTCTTTTAGCTCCTAGAGCTATTGAGGATAATCATGCCCTACAGGTAATAGGTTTCTCCTCTCCTTTTGAAGGAAAAAGAGGCGTAACAGCTAATTACAAGGTAGGCTACGCCCTTCACCTTGACAGTTTTCCTGTACGAGGATATCTCATAGTTTTGACTGCTGGGGGGCTTTACCTTTTTCAGAGACTTACCAAATTGTAAATCTTCTCAACTCTGTATTACTTTCTATCCCGCTTAGTCGAGACATTCAGTCTAAGAGTGATACTATTCAACTGGAGGTCTTACCTTTTAAGCCCATAGGATTTTCTTCAATACCTACTCCAGTAAGTGGTTTCCATACAGAGCTTTCCTCCCCTTTGCAATCTTCTCAAATATTTCTTTTAAGACAGCTTATCTGACCATAATTGAGTTTTACCACTCCTAATTATGTCTGTCGGTCCTTTTCCAATCTATAGGACCTAACATTTTCTGCTGCCTTAACAGATAATTCGAAGAGAGATTCCAAAACCTACTTGGACAATTTATCATTGCAGGCAACCGGCCTGTCTACTATTCTTAGCCATCTTCAATTCTTTTTGTCTCCAACAGAATAGATTAGTTTGCACACTGGCAATTAAACAGCCAGATCTCACCTAAGCAACCTACAACATGCTCTCTGCAATTATACAAAAAAGCTCTGCGACTATGGTTAAAAAGGCTTTCCCCAGTCATGTTCCTACATGACTGGTTTCTCCTACTCTTACCATCTTCCTTAAAATTTCCTTACAAGGAAAAGGAACCAGGGCTTAGACAACGTGAAAGCATAAAGATTTGCTCAATTCCCTGGGTTGTTCCACATCTCCAGTGGAACTCTTGCAACAGGGATGCATTCCTTTTCACTGCAGTCGGTCCTTGTCTAGTACATTCCTTCTAATTCCCAATACTTCATTGAAGCTTATGCTGAACAAAGAACGCATGATACTCATATTGCCCTCATAGAGGGGCAAACATGGTATCCCCTTGTATTGTGTCGTCTTCTCCACACTGAAGTTCTAGAAGGATCCAGACTTGTTGCCTTAAGACTAAGGATCTCCTCTGCACCCCTTCACGTAGGTCTCCATTTCTGGTTATTCAAAGGCTAGAATTTTTAAAGAAATCTAGACCTCTCCTAAGTAAGAACATTCCACTGGTTTCCATGTAACCTTCTCCATGGTTCTTCCACTTGAAACCAGAAAGAGATTCTCTATCTATATTCTCAAGCAGGTCTTACCAATTCTTGTTATTAAGTGAATCTCTCCCTCTCTCTCTCTCTCCATACATATATATCTGACTTTGAAAGATTTGTTACTGTCCATATTAATGCTGTTCCAGCATACCATACCGTTTTAAATGGACAGCCAATTTCTATGGTAATTAGAAACTACCTTCTTTTACCGTAACCTTTCCGGTTACGTTGCATCTGAAGCTCTCCATGTAAAGTCATCCTAAGTGACATCACTTAGGGAAGACATTACTGATCTTCAAGAAATTGGAGGCTACACCACCTACCACAAATGTTTCTTTCTTTCATTTGGATAGAGGGGTCTTAAAGACCCATCCTTTTTCTGCAAAGCAGTCAGATTTATCTCCTTTCTTTCCTAGAGCCTTATTCTGCTCCAAGGACAAAGAGCTTCAAACTTTGGCCTACAGAAGCTTTTGCTTCTCCTCCAAAGTCCAACCTCCTTAAAGTCCCCCAGTTTTTTCTTCTGGGATTAGTTCTAGCCATTAAGGCTTCTGACCTCTGCCTGTATTGCAAAATTTATTTTCCTCTACTTCACAGCGAGGTAATTTCTTTGAGGATAATGTACTGGCTCTTAGCACCAGACCATATACCCTCAACAAATACTTTCGCAATACTTTGAGTGAGGTCCACATTAGAAAATTGGGAATTCAATTTTTTACTAACATTTATGATCTACACAAGGACTCCCCTCTAGACGCCTTGTTTAGTCAAGCTGTTCCACAGCACACCCCTTTTAATTCAATTCCTACCCTCCATCCCTTGGATGCCTGAGGTTCTGGTAAATAGCATGTCCCATCTATTAGATTTGCAACGTGCTGGGACCTCCTCTAGGCATCTCTAGCTTGGGAGTCCCCATATGTGAAGACTCATTCCTGCTTGTTCCTGGAGATAGCACAGTTACTTACCTGTAACAGGTGATCTCTGGGAACAGCAGGAATAAGTCTTCACAACCCACCCTCCTCCCCTAGGAGTTGTTCTCTCTCTCTCTCTCTCTCTCTCTCTCTCTCTCTCTAATTTGTCTACTTCCCTCCTTCGGTCTCAGCTACAAATCCAACTGAGAGGGAAGTGAATGGGCAGGAAGGCAGCGCACATGTGTGTGGGATGCTCCCAAAGGCTTTCTTTTTGGACGCTGGGGAGCGTTCCCACGCAGGCTCCGTCGGTACTGACATACCCATATGTGACGACTTATTCCTGCTGTTCCCAGAGATCACCTGTTACAGGTAAGTAACTGTACTATATCTTCTGGCAGTGGGGCCACCCCAGAGATCAACCTCTTTGCCAGCCCAGAGAACGCGCAACTCCCAAGGTTGTGCTCCAGGATACCAGGCCGGGGTTAGGAAGCGGAGAACGCCTTCCTCCTCCCGTAGTTTGAGGGCTTTCTGTATGCCTTCCCGTGACACCCCTAGTGCCGCGGGTCCTACTGAATATCCAGGCAGAAGCAGCCTTCGTCCTCTTCATTGTGCCCCGATGTCAGAGACAACCCTGGTTCCCCCTTCTACTACAGTTATCACAGGGGAACTCATGGCTGTTGGGGTGTGCCCCAGACCTCTTGCAGGAGGATGGTACACTGTGCCACTCCAACCTCCAGTCCTGGTCTTTGACGGCCTGGTTGCTGAAAGGGTAGGTATCGCCCACTACGGCTTGGCCCGGCCAGTGGAGGATGTCCCACTGGCCTCACTAAAGTCTCCACACACCTACGCCTTTAAGTGGTGCAGGTTCTCCCTCTGGTGCGTGTAACAGTGATTCAACTCTTCTCTTGTGCCATAGTTGAGGAATTGCAATACCTCTTACACCTTTCTGGCCCAGAGCTGAAATCCAAGTTGGTCAGGGTACACCTCTGTGCCATATTGGCACATCACCACGAAGTAGAGGGTCAGGCAGTGTCTGTCCATCCCTTGGTGTGCCGCTTCATGCATGGACGACTCCTCTTGCAGCCCACGGTCCGCCTGCCACCGGTGGCATGGGACCTCAACGTAGTCCTAGGGAAGCTCATAGAGGCCCTCTTTTAGCCCATGGCGACTTGCCCTCTCAAGTACCTCTCCTGGAAGGTCGTCTTCCTGATGGCACTCACCTCCGCCAGGTGAGTGAGCAAGTTGCAGGCAGGAATAGGGTAGTCCTTCAGATGCATCCAAAGTTCTTGCCTAAGGTGGTCTCGGCATTTCATCTGAACCAAGAGATGATGCTTTCCACCTTCTTTCCCAGGCCTCACGCCTCCAGAGTGGAGACCTCCCTACATATGCTGGACTATAAGCGCTCCCTGCTACATCTAGAGGATTCAGTCTCATCGCCAATTGATGCAGCTCTGTGTCGTTCGATCCCAGTCACCTGAGGGTCGCTGTCTCCAAGTGTACCCTTTCTCGGAGGGTGGCCGACTGCATCTTGTTCCCCTACCAGCAGGCGGGGCTCTCTCTGAAGCATCATGTGACAGCTCACAACGTGCAGGCCATTGCGGCCTCTGTGACTAGCCTACAGTCTGTGCCCTTGTTGGACATCCTCTGAGCAGCCACTTGTTCCTCCGTGCACACCTTCGCAATGCACTGCTGTCTGGAGGAGACCTCCCGGAGTGATAGTGCCTTCAGCCAGGCGGTACTTTGTCACCTCTGTGGGGAATAATGCAGCTTCTTCCCTCCAGCCTTCTGTGTCCAGGCTACTGGAGTGGGGATTGCATCCTCGATGCTGCTGCCACAGTGTCAGACATCCAGCCAATCAATGCCCCCTGCTGCCCTTTGCGGTCCACTTTTTGGGTCACCCGTGGCTTTTACAGGTTTTTTCGGTAGCCTGTAGCTAGGGAGTCCCATATGTGATGACTGACTTCCTGCTTGTTTCCAGAGAAAGCATAGTTACCTGTAACAGGTGTTCTCCGAGGACAGCAGGAATCAGTCCTCACAACCCTCCCTCCTTTCCTTTGGAGTTGTTTTTTCATTTCCGTTTTTGCCATCTTGTACTGTGTTGTTCTGAGGCAAAATGGCAGCTTTGAGTGGGAAGGAGGCCGCGCATGCACGGTTTAGCTTCCAAAAACTTTCTTTGAAAGCTGGGGAGTGGATCTGCGCGGGCTCTGTCAGTGCCAGTGTCACCCATATGTGAGGACTGATTCCTGCTGCCCCCGGAGAACACCTGTTACAGGTGAGTAGCATATATAGATAGCATGCTGAATATACAGAGTGTGATGGTGTGGTCATTGTATTATCTGTTTAGGCTAGGCCTGATATTCCGCAGACCTCAACTAAAGATGTAACTTAACTGAATAGTGACTTAATATTGCCACTATCTGGATAATTTTCTGACCTATCCTTGCTTCTCCCTAACATGCACTCCAAGTATACAGATGATATCTGGCCATTCTGCAATTTAAAAGCCTGATATCTGTATATTTTTTGAAAATACATGTTTAAGCTAACTATACATTTGCCTTTGAATATCAGTCTCATAGGGCATAATTACACAGGTACACTAAAAAATTTTTTTTTTAAACTGCCTCTAATGTTTCGATTGATTTTTACGTTTTTTGGTGCGCTGAATCCAAATCTGGTAACCAATTTGCTCCATCACGTACAGATTTTTTGCTACATTGGGTTAGCAGTTTGAGGTGAACGTTTCAGATTGAGTGCGATCGAGATAAACGTTTCTTGGATGAATTCTTTATACTAATTTTTTAGTAGTTATTCAAATAAGAATAAAGAAAATTGTAACAAGGCAGCACATAAGAATAGAGTAATGTCAACAAAACACACTGTGATGGTAGCAAAATTGTCTGCACTTAAAACAGCCACATACATGTGCACAAACATTGAGCATATAAGAGCGAGGTTAGACACAAAGCAAAGCAAAGAAATGTGCAAAAAATGTTGTACAGGTATGTATGTAAGAATAGAAAACGCAAACCGCACCATTGCAATACATGAAGACAAACACCCGATGGTGTGAAAATAAAATTCTAATAAATGAGATCCGACACTGTGGTAATAACTAGCAAATTTTTATTTCAAAGTTTAGTAAAAACACGATATTTGTCAACACAGTTTAGATTTTAAAGTCATTCTTGGGTCAATCAATCTCCTGGTGGGCCCGTTTCTTCTTCCCCCGAATGCTTCTCTTGGTGCGCTGCTTGGCGTATTTTTCATCTGGGGTTTCCCGCAGCAGCAACCAGCAGAAATCAGCCATCATAGTGGTGTTCCATCTTCCTTGGTACCTTCTCTCTGCGTCCTTGATGTCCTGGTGAAACCTTTCACCTTGTTCTTCACTGTACGCCCCCAAGTTTTCGGGAAAGTAGTTCACATGGGAGTGCAAGAAATGGACTTTCAGGCTCATGTTACAGCCTTGTTCTTTGAAGGCATTGAGCATCCTGGCAACAATATCCTTATAGTTCTCATCCCGCCTGTTCCCCAAGAATTTGAGAACAACATCCTTGAAGGAATCCCAGGCTTCTTTTTCCTTCTCAGACATCGTTTCAGCGAATGCTCCATCTGAAATGAGTTTCCTTATATCAGGGCCAACAAACACTCCTTCCTTTAGCTTTGCTTCAGAAAGTCGGGGGAACTTTGAGCAAAGGTACCGAAAGCACTCACCATCTTTTGGAAGGGACTTGATGAATTGCTTAAAGAGACCCAACTTAATGTGGAGAGGTGGTAATTGAATTTTATCACGAGGTACCAAGCTCTCATGAAGAACATTTTTCTCACCGGGTCTCAAATACTCCCGAATTGGCCAGTCTTTTTTCCCCCAGTGTAGGTCGCGGGCCCGGCTATCCCACAAGCAAAGGAAGCAGGGATATTTGGTGAAACCGGATTGCTGCCCTAATAGCATGGATAGAATTTTAAAGTCTCCACAAATCATCCACTTATGCTCATCATAGCGAATCTTCTGAAGAATCAGGGCCAAATTCTCGTATTTTTCTTGGAGAATAACAGAGTGAGCAATAGGAACTGAAGCGAATGTGTTGCCATTATGAAGAAGAACACCTTTTATGCTGTCTTTTGACGAATCAATGAACAGCCGCCATTCAGCAGGATCATACTTGAGTTTAAACTTTTCCATCACTCCGTATATATCGTTGCAAAATACCAAATCTTCCTCTTTGCTGAAATACTTCAAAAATTGTGTCTCGCGGTTGTGGTACCAATAAAAAGTTGTTCCTGGTGACAATAGATTTTTCTGTTTAAGCCGAGAACCTAGCAGTTGGGCAGCATCTTTTGGGAGTCCTAAATCCCGGACTAAATCATTCAATTCAGCTTGAGAGAAAAGTTCAGGTTTCGGATCTGGTTCAGTTTCAAACTCGGAAGTACTGGACTCATCGGGAAAAGCCATCTGATGAGTCTCATCATGATCAGAACCGTCCACACAAATATGATCCAAAGATTTTGGTGGTTCAGGCACAGGTACTTCGTTGCTATGAGGCATAGGCCTAATTGCTGAGGGAAGGTTGGGGTAACTTATTACGTTCTTATTTTTTAAGTTGTATCCCTTCACAATGCAAGAGCAAAAATAGCAGTTCCTGCTGTGGTCTCTTTGTTCACGCCACATCATAGGTATTCCGAAACAAAATGCTTGTTTTTTACCTTTCATCCATAAGCGTAGATCTTCCTCACATGTCTTGCACACTTTGTGAGGAGCCCACGGTTTGTCTTGATCGCCTAACTTCAAACCGAAATAGGCGAAATATACTTTTTTAATAAATGCAGAAATGTTCCTCTGCCGCTTTTTCACGGTATATTCCCCACAAATAAAACAAAAACTGTCCGGAGAGTTGACGCAACCTCTGGCTCTGTGAGCCATCACAAATACACAGCACTGCAAACTACAACTGTAGTGAACCACTTCGGAATAAAGCTGGATTACGACTGAGCAAACAAAAGGTAATAATGAACTTGCAAGAAACTGAAATTTGACAGGAACGTTCATGTCGCAACCACCGTGTTTGAGCGAGCGAGCGAACGAGGCGAGGCGAACAGGAAAGAACATGCGCCAGCGCGAGTACTGGATTTAGCCCCCCGCCTCCCAATTGTCCTGTTAATGTATAAAATGAATACAAAACACTCTAAAATATCATGAGGGAGTGTTTCTAGTTAGTTAACCATTACAACCTCTATTTTGGGCCAAGAAAATAAACTGCAGTCGGCTAAAAAAAAATTATGTGAACATTCCTTATATGGGTAAGAAATCTAATTTTGCAAGAAAACGTGACATGATGGAACATTTTGGCTATTTTTCCTGGATTCAGCACCCCAAAATCTATAGGAATCAGTTGCAAAACTGGAGGCAGTTTTTTGGTAGTGTACCTGTGTTATTCATTCATATTGAACGTTCCCAAACTCACCAATACAACTTTCCCAACAACAGATGCAGAGCCAGAAGTAAAGTGTTTTACTTTGTATCTCAGCATACAAAAATACTTTGTGCAAATTCTAGTCTCACATCAGTGACAATGCCACTAACTCCCTCCACAGCTAGACATTGTGCGTCATGAGACAAAACCCTGCAAATAGACACGAAACACCAGCATCAAGAACTCAAAATACACCAACCCTACCTATGGAAAATCAGCAGTGCAAATAATCTAGAACACCAGTAACCCTCAGTTGGAAAAGGGAACAAGCTGTACTACAGTTTCCTAGAGAGAACCTACACGTTAACAGAATCCCTTATCTCATCTGCACATGGATAAAACAGACCATCATCAATTAAAGAATAAGATCCCATTTCCATTTTCTGTTTTTTTCATGTTCCGTGTCGTCTTCATCCATACCTTCACTACATCTTTCTAACATTGATCCTTCTATTTCTTTCATTTGTTTTTATCAAACTATAGCTTCAAGCCATTCCTTTCTCCTTCCTACAGTCTTTCTCTTTTCACTGTTCACCTACTTTCCAGCTGTCCATTTCCTAATCTTTCTTCCCTAGTCCTTCCATTCCACATCTGTCTCCTTTGCCAGCATCCTACTCCTCCCCATCTTTCATTCACTTTCTAGTCTGCCATTTCCTCCCTCTGTACTTAACCCCCCTTCCCGTCTCATTTAGCACCTTCTGCTTCTCATCCCTTTACCAGCCCCAGCTCATTTCCTAACACTTATCTCTCCACCTCCAGACCCTTATGTCTTAAACACCCATCCAGGCTTCCATTTCCCCCTTCATTTGTCCCATTTCTACCCTCTTTCCCCTGCTGCAATGATTACCTATCCCTTCCTATGTCCTTTTCAACTGCCCCTGCACCCCTTCCATCCCCAAGCCATCCAGCTCCTTCAAACCACCTCCCCTCCCCATATTTCTGCACTTGATCTCACAGCCCTACTCATACCCCTCATTCAATCATCTTGTCCCCACTGCCCTATTAATCTCTAGTCAATTTCTTAGTTCTCACTATCCTCCTAAGCAACTCCCAAGTTCCACTTACAAACGCTCCTGAGTCCCTACTTAAACTCCCATTACCCAACTTATAGAAACATACATAGAAACATGATGGCAGAAAAAGACCACATGACCTTTCTAGTCTGCTCTTCCATATCAACTATAATAGCCCCCCTCTTTCATTTAGAGATCTTCTGTTTTTGTTCCATGCTTTCTTGAATCCAGATACTGTTCTCATCTCTACTGCCTCCACTGGGAGACTATTCCATGCATTTACCATTTTTTCTATATAAAAAAAATATTTCCGCATATTACTCCTGTGTCTATCTCCTTTCACCCTCACCTTATGTCCCCTTGTAGCAGAGCTTGCTTGCAATCAAAAAAGGCTCTCCTCTTGTGCATTTATGCCATGGAGGTATTTAAATGTCTCTATCATATCTCCTCTATCCCATTTTTCGTCTAATGTATACATATTAAGATCTTTCTGTCTCCATATGTTTTATAATGAAGACCACTAATCATTTTAGTAGCCATCCTGTGCACCGACTCCAACTTGTTTATATTTTTTTGGAGGTGTGGTCTTCAGAATTACACACAATACTCCAAATGAGGTCGCACTAATGCAAGGGTGCTATCATTTCCTTTTTTTTGCTGGCCATTTCTCTCCATAGGTGCACCCAAGTATCCTTCTGGCTTTCACTGTCTCTTTCTACCTGTTCAGCTATTTTAAGATCATCAGACACAATCATGCCCAGGTCCTGCTCTTCTTTCGTGGACAGAAGTACTTCGCTCCCTACACTGTACCGCTCCCTTGGATTTTTACAGCCCAAATTCATAACCCTGCATTTTTTAGCATTAAATCTCAGCTGTAAAATACTTGACCATTCTTTCAAGCTTAAACAGATCCCTTCTTGTGTTATCTACTCCTTCCTGGGTGTCTACTTTATTGCAGATTTTGTTGCCATTTGCGCAAGGAGGCAAACATTACCTGACAGCCCTTCTGCAGTATCACTAACAAAAATGTTAAAAAAAAAAAAATCGAACCAAGGACAGATCACTGTGGCACACAGCAGGTAGCATCCTTTTCCTCAAAGTTCGCTCCATTTACCTGTACCCTTTGTCGCCTCCCACTCAACCAATTTCTAACGCATCAGTCACTTTAGGGTCCATCCCTTGGATGCTCAATATGTTCATAAGTCACCTGTTCTGAATTGTGTCAAAGGCTTTACTGAAATCTAAGTACACCACATCTAGAGCCTTCTCTGGTTCCAACTCCCTGGTCATCCAGAAAATGAAATCAATCAGATATGTCTGACAAGACCTGCCTCTGGTAAAGCCCTGCTGCCTCGGATTCTGCAATTCATTGGACTCCAGAAACCTCACTATTTTAGCAGTGTTTCCAATAATTTTCTCACCACAGAGTTTAGATTAACTGGCCTGTAGTTCTCAACCTCAAACTTACTTCCATTTTTCTAGTCTTCTGGCAGCACTCCTGATTCTAAAGAAGCATTGAAAGGTCAATCAGTGGAGCCACTAGAATGTCCCAAGTTCCTTCAGTATTCTTGGATGTATCCCATCCTGTCCCATTGCTTTGTCTAGTTTTAGTTTAGATAGTTCCTCTCCAACACAGTCTTCTGAAAATCGTTCAAGATCCCCTTCACTTCTGTTCTATTTGTGGCTGTTTTCTGAGGTTCTGCTCCTGGCCCTTTATCTGTGAACACAGAACAGAAATACTTGTTAAGCAATTCCGCTTTATCCTCATCAGCTTCTACATATTCCTCCCTTTCACTCTTGAGTCTGACAAGACCACTTTTGCACATCCTCCTTTCACAGACATATCTGAAAAATGTCTTATCCTCCCCATTGTATTGCATTGGCTATTTCTTCTTCTTTTTGTATCTCTGCTTTCCTGATTACTTTCCTAGCTTCTCTAAGGTTTTTTTCAAATACCTAGACACACACTGCAAACATGTGAAACAATGTTTTGTGATCTGATGACACAGGAGTGGAACTTCTTGTTTCTTTTGACCCTAAGCGATACGTGTAGTATAAAACAGCCCATCAACCTGCTAACACTACATATTGTCATGCATGGTAGTAACAGCATTATTTTATGGGCATTCATAGCAGGGGCAGGGACACGTGTAAAGAACGAGGGAGAGATGGATAATTAAAAATACAGACAGAATGTGAAAGAAGCATTTTTAGTTTCATTGAACTGGAATTGTGAGAAGATTCAGCAGTACAATGATCTTAAACACAAAGCAAAAGAAACTATTTAGCAGTTCAACAAGAAGAAAGGTAATTCTTCCTAGTGGCTCAATCAAAGCCCAGGCCTGAATCCAATAGGAAATCTGTGGCTAGGCTTGAAGACTGGGAGAGGGCATATTAAGTGGCGACAGCCAGCACTGTCAAAGCGGCTATGGCCAGCTGCTATAAATTATGATCAGATATTCAGTACCAGTGCATCTCCAGGAACAAGCAGGAAGTCAGTCTTCACATATAGGTGATGTCGGCACTGACGGAGCCCGACGCAGGAACACTCCCCAGCATCCAGTAGAAATGCTTTTGGGAGTTTTCCTCCACGTATGCATGGCTGCCTTCCATCCTGGTCTCCTCAGTCGTCTTTCTTCCACTGAGCCATCGGGACCTTGTCCCTGTCAGCCAAATCAAGAGAATTCAATATATTTTTCGCTAGTACCATCAAAGTACTTAGGTTGCTTTCCTGTCGACCGACTCCCCATCTATTCCGGTTCCCTTTTTTAAAATTTTATTTTACATTATTTTTACTTTATTTTCAGTTTTTCTCACAAACTTTATTTGAGGCCTATGGCCTCATCGGGCACCATTGCCCAGTTCTAGTTTGCCTCTGTATTATTCCGTATATGGAGAAGCCCAGGAGTGGTTTCAAAAAATGCTCCAAGTGTTCCAGCATGATTTCCGTCACTGATAAGCATTCCTTGTTCCTAAAATGTTTAGGCCGAGACCACCATGTCTATTCTTCTCCATCCTGTACTGATAGAAAGAAATAACCAGGACAAACAGAAGGCTAAGCTGTTTCCTACAGACTCTGCTCCTTCAGTGCACTCCTCGGGGGAGTCGACTCCTTCAGTCTTCCTATGCGTCCAAGTCCTCATCAGCAAAGGAGAAGCATCGCTCGGAGTCACCAATGCTTAAGAAAAAGAAGACATCGGCCTCGGCATCGAGGTCCTCGACTTCCAGGTCGGCGTCTGCTTCAGACACCCAACATCGTCATCGGCACAGTCATTCATTGCATTCCATCTATCGAAGCAACCCTAGCGGGAGGTGTTACCCTCCAAAGCCACATGGATTCAGGGATGCCCCCAATGTCCAATCCTCAGTGGAGTCCCCGATGCCGGCATCAGGAGTTGTGGCCCACACAGCTGTGTCTGTAACCTCTCCTCCCCCGTACAGTCATTGGATGACCATGTCATTGCCATCGAGCGCAGCATTGCTAAGCTCGTAGCTGCAGTAGCGCAGATGACATAGAGTGCTTCGTAGCTGGCACTGGTTCCATCTATGCTGACAAAAGCCGCAGAGCTCAGCACGCTTACGCATGCATCCCCTACCGTGCATAGCTCCACGGAGCAGCCGATACCCTTGGCATCACCGTGTCCAATACCATCTACATTGAAACAGTGAACCTCTGAGCAGCGAGGGAATCTAACATTTCATAAGGATTATTTTAACTTCCTTCTGGACTCCGATTCCGAAGAGGCCTCTGAGGTGGAATTCATCGATTCAGATAATAGGGAGGTACCGTCTGATCCATCGCTACCTTATGAATGTCGACATTCGCTGCCTGAGGACGTGTCCTTTCAAGATTTTATTAAGGACATGGCGACAGCTCTTGATGTTTCAGTGGCTAAGGAAATTGAACCTAGAGCTGAGGAGCGTGATATTCTCCAATACCCATCGGCGCCGAAGAAGGCTGCTACTGTCCCAGTAGATAACAATTTAAAGAATCCTATGACTCTGATGTGGCAGGCCCCCATGTCAACCCCTGCGGTGAGTAAGAGGCTCGATATCCATTATAGGGTCCCTCCCTCCCCAGGTTTCCAGAAGCCACAACTCCTTTACCACTCCATCGTTGTGGAGTCTGCCATGAGGAGGATAAAAAGCCAAAAAAATCACTCCCCTGTGCTCCCTAGGAAAGAGGCCAGGACCCTGGATGCATTTGGAAGGAAGGCATTACAAGTTGCTATGCTAGCCTCTGGAATACATTCCTATATGCTATATATGGTCATGTTTCTCAAAGATGTCTCGAATTTTGTCAGAGGTTACCATCCTGCTGCCCCCTGACAAGCAGGCGGCTCATCAGGTCTTGTTAGCACATGCCCAGAATACATCAAAGTTTTTAACGAGCAGCATTCAATGCATTTGAGGCCAATAGCAGATCTGCTGTAACCTGCATTGGGGGGTAGGAGAACAGCATGGCTCCGAGCATCTGACCTGGAACAGTGGGTCCAGGACAAGTTAATCAACATACCCTGTAATGATGAAAACCTCTTTGGTCAGAGGTGGAGGGAGAAGACTGGTGAGATAGAAACTGACGACCTCACCATGAAGATGCTTTCAAGGAAGACAGCAGACTCTTCTAAGAAGACGACTACCACTAAGAAATCTTTCTTTCCTTCAAAGAAAATGTTTTATCCTCCATATCATTCCTATTCAGGCTACTCTGCTTCACAACAGCAACAGAGACAGCAGGGCCAGAAACAGGTCAGGAAACCCAAGGTTTCCAAACCACAGCCTGCAATTACTACTCAACCTCTTCAGAATTTTTGACTGCTTCAAAAAAGCACGGCCAATTCTCTCATAATCTTTCCTCTTCCTCCTATGATCCCAGGAAGACTGGTGCATTTTGCATACCGTTGGATCAACATCACTTCTAAGCCCTGGACTTTTGCATTTAGTCAGTCAGGGCCTACAGCTGAAATTCCAGGATCTTCCTCCTAGTCACTTTGTGGGACAACCCTCCTTGGATCTCCTTCACTCCTCTTTGCTTCAGCAGGAAATTCCCGCACTGCTGAGACAAGGGGCTATAGAGGAGGTTCCCCTATCTTAGCAGGACCTGGATTCTACTCCCAATACTTCCTAATTCCAAAAAGAACGGTAGGTCACAGGCCTATATTCGATCTCCGAAATCTCAACTAATTTCTAGTCAAGGAGAAATTCAAGATGATTTCTCTAGGCACTCTTCTGCCATTTCTCCAGCAAAACGATTGTCTGTGCTGTCTTGATCTAAAAGATGCTTATACACACATCCTGATCCACCCAGACTACAGAACGTTTCTCAGGTTCATTTTTCAGAACAACTACTACCAGTACTGAGTACTCCCATTTGGACTGGCCTTAGCACCCAGGGTCTTCACAAAGTGTTTGGCTGTTGTCGCAGCCTACCTTCGAACTTTGGGGATCTTTCTGTTACCCTACTTAGACGACTGGCTGCTAAGGGAAAATACTACTTCAGCAGTCACCTCCACTCTAAATCGAACCACTCATGTCCTCCAGGAGTTAGGTTCCATTATAAATTATCCAAAATCACATCTCATGCCATCCCAGAACCTCGAGTTCATGAGCTTGATTAGACACTGTAAGAAGCAGGTCGTTCCTGTCAGAGGACAGACACCTCAATCTCATTGCCTTAGCCACACAGCTCCAGCAACAATCATCAGCTACAGCCAGAACATTTCTATGCCTCTTAGGCCACATGACTTCCACAGTCCATGTCGTGCCCCATGCCTGTCTCAATATGAGAATCAGGCAGTGGACTCTCACAACAATGGAAGCAGTCCACAGGTCGCCTATCTGACCTCATCAACATCACTCCACAAATGAGATCGTCCCTTCAGTGGTGGTACACACCACAGAACCTGGTTGTAGGTTCACCTTTTCAGAAGTCTGCACCACAGTATACCATAACAACCAATGCATCAGAATTAGGCTGGGGAGTCCATCTCAATAGCCTTACAGTATAAGGCCTTTGATCTACTCAAGAAGCGCTTCTCCAGATCAGTCTCCTAAAGCTCAGGATGGTCTTCAGTGTCATCAGAGTCTTCTCTCCCCAACTCAAGGGACAGTCTTTTCTCATATAGGCGGACAACCAGGTGGCTATGTTTTATATAAACAAGCAAGGGGGAACAGGCTCTCGGGCCCTATGTATGGAAGCCATTCGCCTTTGGAACTGGGCAATTCCTCAAGGAATTCACCTTCATGCAGTATACCTTCCAGGAGTAGAGAATCACTTAACCAACAGACCAAGCCGGATCCTCCATCCACGCGAGCGGATACTGGAACCTCAAGTATCACAATACTTGTTCCACCTCTGGGGTATGCCACTACTCGACCTCTTTGCTTCTCCCCTCAATGCCCAACTACCTCATTTCTGCTCGAGGATTCCTACCCCTCACAGGGAGATGTTGGATACGTTCTTCATCCATTATGGACTGAATCTCCTTATTCTTTCCCTCTCCTTCCACTCATAGCAAAAACACTCTTCAAACTCCAGGCCAACTGGGGACAAATGATTCTCATTGCCCCTTACTGGCCCAGACAACCATGGTTTCCTCTGCTTCAACTTGCTCAAGCACCTCCACTCAGGCTCTGTTATTCACCAACCCTACTCTCTCAGGAACAAGGGACACTTCTACATCCCAGCCTTAAGACACTCCACTTGGGGCTGGAGGTGCAGAGCATGGAGGCTGAGCACTTTGTCTTCTCGCACTTAGGATCACCTGTGATATGTCAAAAGATTCAATGGTACAGGTTTTCCATCTGGTGTTCTCATAAAACACTAGATGCTTTCACATGTCCCATTCCAGACTTACTCTAGTACCTAATCCATTTGTCCTTCTCTGGCCTTAAGATCAACTCAGTGTGAGTACATTTATCCGCCATTGTGGCCTCACACCATATTTTAGAGCATCGCCTCATATCGGCGCACCCCTTAGTAGCCAGATTTATGCATGGTCTTCTCCTGATCAAGCCGCCTTTCCATCCACCTACCACATCATGGGATCTAAATGTTGTTCTTGCATAGCTCATGTGCAGTCCTTTTGAACCAGTGCTTTCAGTTCCTTTAAAGTTTGTAACATGGAAGCTTCTTTTTCTCATAGCAGTCACTTCAGCTCGAAGAGTCAGTGAACTACAAGCTTTAGTGAGCTATGCTCCCTATACCACTTTTCACCATGACAAGGTGGTCCTTCGCACACATCCTAAGTTCTTGCCAAAGGTAGTCACCACCTTTCTCCTGAACCAATCTTTTTCTCTGTCAACATTCTTTCCAAGACCTCACACCTCCCCGGCTGAGGCCAGACTTCATATTCTAGATTGCAAGGGGGCATTTGCTTTTTATCTAGACCATAGTAAGGACTATCGCCAATCCGCTCAGTTTGTCTCTTTTGAACAAAGTTATCTAGGGACACCAGTATCCAAAAGAACACTTTCAAACTGGATAGCAGATTGCATTTCCTTCGCTTATTCGCAGGCTAGGCTGTATCTTCCACACTGTGTGACAGCTCATAATGTCAGAGCCATGGCTGCTTCTGTAGCTAAACTACAGTCTGTTTCTATCTCAGAGATCTGCCAAGCAGCAACATGGTCTTCCCTGCATTCCTTCACAGCGCACTATTGCCTGGACAAAGAGTCCAGAGCTGATGCTCAATTCGGACAAGCTGTTCTGCATAACCTTTTTCAAATTTAGACAATTTGCCCCGTGCCCATCTGACTACCTCGCGAGGAGTACTCTGATCGCTGCTGCAACCTCCGGCTGCACTGGGATTCTTCTCTGGCTCAGTTGTCTTAGGCTAGGGAGTCCCATATGTGAAGACTGACTTCCTGCTTTTTCCTGGAGATAGCGTAGTTACTCATCTGTAACAGGTGATCTCCAGGAACAGCAGGAATCAGTCTTCACAATCCACCCACCTCCCCGTCAAGTTGTCCCCTCTTTTCTCATTCCTGGTATAAAAAGATTTTTATTTCTCCGCTGTTCACCTGACTGAGGAGACCAGCGGGGAACATGGGAAAGCAGCCACGCATGCATGGAGGAACGCTCCCAAAAGCATTCCTATTGGGTGCTGGGGAATGTTCCCGCGCCGGGCTCAGTCTGTGCCGATGTCACGCATATGTGAAGACTGAATCTCCAGGAACAAGCAGGAATGAGTCTTCACATATGGGTATCGTCGGTACCGACGGAGCTGCGCGGGAACGCTCCCCAGCGTCCAATAAGAAAGCTTTTGGGAGCATCCCACAGCGCCTGCGTGCTACCTTCCCGCCTTTCCCAACCGCCTCTCTCCAGTTCTTCTTTTCCGCAGAGCCAGCAGGTCGTGTTCCTGTCACTGCAGAAGAAGTTCTTTATTTTTTCTTAATTCTTTTGTGTTGCGTCTGCCTTCTTCGACGTTGGACCGGTACCGCTGGTCTTTTCTTTTCTTTAAAAAAATAAAAAATTATCTTTTCTTCACTGTGCATTTTCAGTTTTTGGGCCTTAGACCTAAAAATATTTTCCTCATGGAGAAGCCCGCCTCCGGGTTTAAAAAGTGCACAAAATGTGGCGGTACTATTTCTGTCACCGACACCCATGACTGGTGTCTAAAATGTTTGGGGCCTGACCATTCCATTACGGATTGTATGTCCTGTACCATGATGTCTAAAAGAGGTCGGCAGAACTGAGCAGCCAAGCTCAGTACCCTGTTTCCCTCTGATGCAGCTTCGGTGGCATCGACATCTTCCAGGGCTGCTTCTTCCTCCCATGGATCTCAGGTAACCAAGCATAAATCTAGCCGGTCCTCGAAGGGTAGATCTCCCTCTAAGCATCAAGATGCCTCTGGGCTTGCCCTCGAGGATTCCGCACCAGCAAAATTACCCCGGCGGGAAGATCCGGCTTCCAAAGCATTGTCTATGGGGTCACAGGTTGACATCGATGGCTCGGCCTCGACAGATCACCTGTTGCCGTGTTCTGGGGTACCGACATCCAGACATTGGTGGCGTCGATGGATCAGAATATTCTGACCATGCAACGCACCCTAACGGCATTCATACAGGCTGCGACGCCTCCGGTACCGCAACAATCCCTGTTGTCGGTACCGGCACCGGCATCACTCCCGGTGCCTGTACCGATTGCATCGGCTTTGGTGTCGACTGCAATGGTACCCTGTCCTATGATGCCCATCGGTACCAAACTGGTACCGGTTACTCCCGATACCGATCCTACTCGGTACGGCTATCGGGCTTTACTGGAGCATCCAGACAGGCGATACTTCGATTCCTCTGAAGACTCTGATGAGTCTGAGGGTTCTGTCGAGGCATCGATACTTCTTCCTCAGGAGTCGTCTTCTCCTAAACGGAGAATGTCTCCTCCAGAAGACTTGTCTTTTCAAGACTTCATTAGGGAAGTGGCTAGGGGCCTCTCCATCACAGTGGCCCCTGAGTCAGAACCCAGAGCCAAGGAGTTAGATATTTTACAATATCCTAAAACTCCTAAAGAGGCAGCTACTTTACCTATCCATGAGATTCTGTATGATCTCATGTTGAGAATGTGGGAAACACCTCTTACCACCTCTCCTCATTCTCGCAGGCTAGACACCATGTATCGTGTCTCTCCTTGTCCTGGCTTCCACAAGACTCGGCTTCCTCACCATTCTATTGTGGTAGAGTCTGCCATGAGAAAGATAAATAGTGCAAAGAGACACTCATCTAATCCTCCAGGACGTGAATGCAGGACCCTAGATGCTTTTGGCCGAAGGGGTTTTCAAGCTTCTATGCTAGCTTCCAGGATCAACTCCTATAGTCACTATATAGGAATGTTTCTAAAAGAAGTCACAGATCATCTGCAGACTTTAACCCCTTTCATTTCGGAGGATAAAAGGCAGGAGTTTCTCACTTGGCTCAAACATGCCCAAGATGCCTCCAAATTTTCCAACCGTGCAGCCTTTGACTCTTTTGAGTGTGTAAGCAGAGCCTCGGCTCTTGCCATAGGGGCACGCAGAATTGCTTGGCTACAAGCTTCTGATTTGGAGCTCTGGGTCCAAGATGAATTAGGGAATATCCCTTGTACAGGTGAAAACCTTTTTGGTAAGGGAAGATACTATCCTGCTTATGGTCAGCAGGCATCTTCTGCAGGTCGCTTTGCTGCAAAGTGTCAGCAACCACCTAAACAGGCCAAATCAAAGGCTGCTAGGCCTTCCATGACCCAGCAGCCTCAGCCTCCTCAGGGCCTTTGACTTGCAGGTAGAGAACTTAGCCTTACCCATCTTAGATCTCAGAGAATTGAACAAATTTCTATTCAAGGAGAAATTCAAGATGATTTCTCTCGGTGCTCTGCTGCCATACCTTCAGAGTCAGGACTGGCTTTGTTCTCTAGATCTCAAGGATGCGTACACCCATGTCCTCATCCATTCAACACACAGAAGGTTCCTTCGGTTCCTTTTTGGAGAAAAGCACTACCAATACAGGGTGCTTCCTTTCGGTCTGGCCTCCGCACCAAGGGTGTTCACAAAATGCATGGCAGTAGTAGCTGCATTTCTACGCACTCTAGGAATATTCGTTTTCCCATATCTGGACGACTGGCTCATTCGAGCTCCCTCTCAGTCAGAGGCCAAGACTTTTCTAACCTGCACAATGCGTGTCCTTCAGTATTTGGGACTGGTAATAAACATCCCAAAATCCAATCTCACCCCTACTCAATCTCTGGAGTTTATAGGGGCTTTGCTGGATACCACAACTGCAAGGGCCTATCTTCCTCAGGCTCGTTGCCTACGCTTGGTGCAGTTAGCCTCCCAAATACAGTTAAAGTCCCTTTTAACTGCTCGGGAAATGTTACAACTCTTAGGCCACATGGCATCCACCGTGCATGTGGTTCCATATGCTCGCCTTCACATGAGGGCAGCTTAATGGACTTTGTCCACCCAATGGACTCAGGCATCAGGTTGCCTGTCAGACAAAATAGCAAACTCCAGTCGCCTTTTTTTGGTCTCTCCAGTGGTGGAAGTCCTCTCAAAACCTGTTGCTGGGGTCCCCTTTTCAGCAGTCACTACCCCAAGCAACCCTTACAACAGATGCCTCTCCAATGGGTTGGGGTGCTCATCTGCAAGATCTCTCCACCCAGGGCATCTGGTCTCCACAGGAGACTTCTCTACACATCAGTCTCTTGGAACTCAGAGCAGTATTCTTAGCTCTCAGAGTGTTCCACTCCCTGCTCAGCTACAGGACAGTCCTCATCCACACGGACAACCAAGTAGCCATGTTCTATGTGAACAAGCAGGGAGGGACTGGCTCTCTGTCGCTTTGCAATGAAGCTTTGCGACTGTGGGCCTTCGCCAGAGAGCATCAGATTCATCTTATGGCAGTATATCTTCCAGGCGTTCAAAACTCTTGGGTAGACAGACTCAGTCGAGTTCTGCTTCCACACGAGTGGTCCCTCCACATGGACCAGGTAGCCAGGATTTTTCGAATTTTGGGAAACCCCGGACATAGACCTCTTTGCAAGTCCGTGGAATGCCAAACTTCCCCGGTTCTGTTCCAAAATTCCGTGTCAGGGAGTTCAGGCCAAGGATGCCTTCCTACTTCACTGGGGTCAAGACTTCCTTTATGCCTTTCCACCCATTCCCCTAATTCCCAAAACACTTTTCAAGCTTCAGAGAGACCGAGGTTCCATGATCCTCATAGCACCACATTGGCCACGCCAAGTGTGGTACCCTCTACTTCTGCATCTCTCTCAAGCTCCCTCCCTGGAGTTGGGCTCTGCACCAGATCTTCTATCCCAGGAAGACGGAACGTTGTGGCACCCAAACTCCCAGTCTGTCTATCTCAGGGCCTGGTTGCTGAAGGCCTAGACCTTCAAGTTTTTCATCTCTCTCAGCAAGTCAGAGATATTCTTCATGCTTCTAGAAAGCCTTCCACTAGACGTTCTTATGCTTTCAAATGGAAAAGATTTACCATTTGGTGTTCAGAGAAGGGTCTTAACCCTCTTGCAATACCATTGAATTCTTTACTAGAGTATCTTCTGCATCTATCCCATGCAGGCCTTAAAACAAATTCAGTAAGAGTCCATTTGAGTGTTATTGCAGCGTCCCTCAAGCCTCTCAATGGACAGCCTATTTCCTCTCATCCTCTTATAGCAAGGTTCATGAGAGGCCTTCTTTTAACTAAACCCCCCATTAGACCACCTCCAGTGGCATGGGACTTAAATCTGGTTCTTGGCCAGCTTATGAAGCCACCCTTTGAACCTTTAGCCACCACCTCCTTGAAATTTCTTTCTTGGAAGGTTATCTTTCTCATTGCAGTCACCTCAGCACGCCGCATCAGTGAATTGCAAGCCTTGGTGGCTAATCCTCCTTATTCAAGGTTCCATCATGATAAGGTAGTCCTCAGGACCAATCCACACTTTATGCCCAAAGTCGTCTCGCCTTTTCATCTGAACCAAGAGGTATACTTACCTGTCTTTTTTCCAGGACCTCATGCATCAAGTGCAGAGAGGAATCTTCATACTTTGGATTGTAAAAGAGCTCTCGCCTTTTACTTACAAAGAACACAGCAACATAGAAAGCCTTCTCAACTCTTTGTTGCTTTTGATCCTTCCCATTTAGGACTTCCAGTTTCTAAGAGAACACTGTCCAACTGGATTGCTCAGTGTATTTCTTTCGCCTACCAGAGTAGGAACCTTTCTCTGGAGGGCCATGTCACAGCTCACAATGTGAGGGCCATGGCAGCCTCAATGGCTCATCTAAACTCTGTGTCCATCGACCAAATCTGTCGAGCGTCCACCTGGGCCTCGGTTCATACTTTCACAGCCCATTACTCTTTGGACAAGGACTCCCGCCGAGATGCCTCGTTTGGTCAGGCTGTTGTCAAACACCTGTTCCATTCCTAATCAACTCCTACCCACCTACCCTGGTTGGATGCCAGAGATCCATGCGGGGAGGTAGAGCCCTTTTTAAGGACACACAACTCTGGGGTCTCTCCCTGGCATCTGCAGCTAGGGTGTCCCCATATGTGAAGACTCATTCGTGCTTGTTCCTGGAGATAGCACAGTTACTTACCTGTAACAGGTGATCTCTGGGAACAGCAGGAATAAGTCTTCACAACCCACCCACCTCCCCCTAGGAGTTGTATCTCTCTATCTATCTTTCCTTCCCTCTCTCTCTCTCTCAGCTTTAAAACTCGAACTGGAGTGAGGCGGTTGGGAAAGGCGGGAAGGCAGCACGCGGGCGCTGTGGGATGCTCCCAAAAGCTTTCTTATTGGACGCTGGGGAGCGTTCCCGCGCAGGCTCAGTCGGTACCGACGATACCCATATGTGAAGACTTATTCGTGCTGTTCCCAGAGATCACCTGTTACAGGTAAGTAACTGTGCTTTCCTGCTGTTCCCGGAGATCACCTGTTTCTCCAGGACCAAGCAGGAAGTCAGTCCTCACATATGGGTGACATTGACGTCGATGGAGCCCCCATGCGGAGCATTTCCCCAGCTTTCTAAGAAAGCCTTTGGGAATACACCCACGCATACGCAGTCCCCTTCCCGCCCAAAGGTGCCATCTTGCTCAGTCTTTCTTTTTCTGTGGAGCCTTTTGGGATATTTTGGCTTAGGGATAGTTCTGCTCAGATCTGATTCATATGCCTTCTGTGTCTACACTCCTGCTAGCCTGCAACGCACACAAGCATCCTGAAGGCACGGAGATACAGCATGTGGGCTATAAGTGAAAGTATATGTTGTGAGGCCATGGCCTGTGCAATAAGTGTGCAGACTGTGAGCCCAGAGAAATACAGGTCAAGCTAAAACTAATTAGAAGAAAAAAATACTTTCAGCCTTTAAGATAATGTTTGGTGCCAGGAACTAAAAAGAACACAGGCCCCACACAGGAAGGCAAAGGAAGGTACTGCTTCACAGCACACCAATCCCCCTCTCCAAGTAAGAAACATTTGCATACTTTGCAGAAAGCTGCACGTATTCCATAGAAGAAACCCCTGCATATGACATCAGAAGCTATTCAGTACTTTCTAGAGCTTTGTGACAGAGAAAGATGTATATAAGGAAACAGCTCTCTAGCTCTGCGGGCAATCTGCTGTCTAACTCCGGTACTGAGAGTTGGTTGCCTGCCACCTTTTTCAGACAAAGTCTTTTGCTATCTGCATTTGCAAATTGTTTGTTTTTGTACCCAAATAAAAGCTTTTGCAGCTAAGCAACAGTTGTCTGAGCTGTTCATTGGTAATTGGTAAGATTGGGAAACTTTTGTAGGTGGACCCTGCCAACAAGCCCAACGGACGTGAGTCCTTGTCACCCGGAACAGTTTGATTTTTTTTCTGCGATTTTCGCTCTCTTTTGTCCGGTTCGACGCCGGTTCGGTACGCCGGTATCGACCCGATCTCGATTTTTCATTTTTTTGCCCTTCGTGGCACACGTTCGCGCTTTTTTTCTTTTTCCCTGGAAGACCGGTCTTTTGACCTCACGGGGGCCCTTTTTTCCCCGATGGCCTCCAGTGGTTTTAAAAAGTGTGATCGTTGTAAGAAGCTCATGTCTCTTACCGACACACACGACTGCTGCCTGCGTTGCCTCGGGCCAGACAATGATCCCAAGGTCTGTGTCCCGTGTGGAAAGATGCCCACCAAGGCACTCAGAAGCCAGCAGCATCAGAAGGCGAGAATTTTTTCTGACTCGGCCTGCGGCCGAGCCCGGACCACGTCAGAGGCCTCGACGTTTCGGGAGTCTGACCCCAAGCTTCGTCGGGATTCCTCTGAAAGGGGGTCCCCCAGTCGGGAGCATAAGAGGAAGAGGAAGCTCGTGAGGGTGGCATCGGAGGATACCCCTGGTTCCTCGAGGGCCAGGTCCCGGACCGCCGCCCCGGTCCTTTGGAGCTGGAGAAGCCGCCTAAGGTGCCTCATATAGAGCAGGAGTCCGTCAAGCACGTAAGTCCTGTTGTCCTCGAAGACTCTCCTCCCAGAGAGCTGCCGTCGGGCCCGAGTCGGTGGCTGCTGAGTCACCTGAGCTTGGACTCAGGCTGACAGCCTTGGAGTGCAGACTGTCTGCCTTCATGGCTCAACAGCGGGTGCTGATGGCCAGCTTGACTGGTGCATCTGCCCCGACCACCGGGACGTCGACGTCTAAGTCGACCCCGGAGACCGAGCCGGTTCTCGAAGCCATGAAGGCCTGAGTCCGGACTCGGTCACGGTCTCCCTCGACCTCCCGTTCGGGAACGAGAGCGTTGACGCTGATGCCCCCGGTGTCGGGGCAGGAGCTACCGGAGCCCGCAGGGTCAGAGCCCCTCAACTCTTCCTCGGACGAGCCTGCGTGGGAGATGGAGGACGAGGAGTCCCCCAATACCTTTCGGACTCACAGCAGACTGAGCCCCAGAGTAGGTCCCCACCGGAGGACACCCGGTTCTCGTAGTTTGTAAGGGACATGGCCAAGGCTTTGGCTGTTCCTGCGGATCCCGAGGAGGAGCCTCGAGCCGAAGAGCTCGATGCCCTGCAGTATGACTTTCCCCCGAGGGCGGCCTTTACTGTGCCGGTTCCTCCGATGCTGGAACGGCTCCTCTTCCAAATGTGGGAGGCACCGGCCTCGGCGCCGGTTTTGTGCAAGCGGATCGATTCCATGTATCGAGTCCGAAAGAGCCCTGGGTTCCAGAAGGCGCGGCTGCCGCACCATTATTTGGTTGTGGAATCAGCCATGCATTGTCTGAAGAGCCAGAAGATGCACTCTGCGGTGCCCCCCGGTAGGGAGGCCCGAAGCCTGGATGCCATCGCAGAAAGTGCTTCCAGGGCTCGATGCTTGCTTGCCGTGTCCAGTCCCACCAGCTGTACATGGGCATGTACTTGAGGGACCTGGCTAAGGAAATAGCCGGGTTCTCAGCTCGCCTCTCCGGGGAGCCTTTGCAGAGGTTCAAGACCTTGTCTTCTGGGATCCGGGAGTGCTCCAAATTCATCTCCCGGGCGGCCTATGATGGCTTCGAGGCTTCGGCCCGAGTAGCGGTGGCCGGCATCGGTGCTCGACGCCAGGCATGGCTACAGTCATCGGACCTCGAGCCATGGGTACAGGACAAGTTGGTCGATGTCCCATGCCGGGGTGAAAACCTCTTCGGCAAGCCCATGGCCGAAAAGGCCGTTGAGCTCGAGACCAAGACTCTGACAAGGACAAGGTTGTCCAGGAAAACTTCTGCCCCTTCTCATATGAAGAAGGGCTCGGGGAAAAAGACCTTTTACCCGAGGAAGTCATCTGCCTACAAACCTTTCCCTCACTATCAGGCCTCCCCAGCACGGTCAGCGGGCCAAGGGGCAGGGACAGGGACATGGGCCCTGTAGGCAGAAAGCCCCCAAGCCTCCAGCTCCTGCTCCTACTCAGCAGGGAGGGTTTTTTTTTTACTCCCACTGCATAGCCTCTCCACCTCTGCTGGCCCATCTCAGCATGGGAGGTTGGTTGGCCCTGTTTGCCCACCAGTGGCCGCTTATCACAAGAGATGCTTGGGTACTGAGCATAGTCCAGAAGGTCTATCTGCTCTATTTCAATCAGGTACCCCCCTCCTACTTTCCAGGGGAGCCTCCAAGGCCTACTCTGCATCAGGAACGCCTTCTCCAGGAACTGCAAGTTGTTCTTCAAGACAGGGCGGTGGAGCCTGTACCTCCCCACCTGCTGGGGCAGTGCTTCTACTCCAGGTAGTTTCTTGTGCCAAAGAGAACTGGAGGTCTCCGGCCCATTCTGGACTTGAGAAATCTGAACAAGTTCTTGGAAAAGGAAAAGTTCAAGATGCTTACTCTTGGAACACTGCTGCCCTACCTCCAGCAGGGAGATTGGCTATGCTCCTTAGATCTGAAGGATGCGTACGCTCACATCGTCATTCATCCAGACCACAGAAAATACCTAAGGTTCGTGGTAGGAGGAAACCATTTTCAGTACAGAGTACTGCCTTTTGGCCTAACCTCCGCCCCACGGGTCTTCACAAAGTGCCTGGCAGTGGTGGCGGCCTACTTGAGAAACCAGGGTATTTTTGTCTTCCCCTACCTGGACGACTGGCTCATCAGGGGTCAGACTCTCCAGGAGGCCAGGCAAGCCACCCTCCGTACTGTCTCGCTCATTCAGCAACTAGGCTTTGTCATAAACTACGCAAAGTCTACTTTGCTCCCCTCCCAGAACCTGGAGTTCATAGGAGCACGGTTAGACTCCCTGCACGCAAAAGCTTACTTGCCAGAAGACAGAGCGGGAAGGCTGATGTCCTCGGCCAACCAGTTTCTAGACAACCCACTGGTTTCCGCCAGAATTAGTTTAAGGCTCCTGGGCCACATGGCTTCAACAGTGCATGTGACCCCCAATGCCCGCCTGAATATGAGGCCTGCACAGTGGTGTCTCAGGACTCAGTGGAGGCAGGCTACAGGATGCCTGAGAGACAAAGTAAGGGTGTCCAAACCCTTCCTGAACTCCCTGCAGTGGTGGCTACACCCCCCCCCCCCAACCTCCTACAGGGAATTCCTTTTCAGGTACCTGTTTCCACTGTGGTACTCACAACCGATGCCTCCTTGCAGGGCTGGGGTGCACATTGTCTGGACAAGTGCACACAGGGCCTGTGGTCTCCGTGGGAGGCCATGCAACAAATCAATCTCCTGGAACTCTGGGCGATACGCTTAGCTCTCAAAGCCTTCTCTCACACCCTGGCCCACCAATCTGTCTTGGTGCAGACAGACAACCAGTGGCGATGTTCTATGTGAACAAAGAAGGGGGCACGGGGTCCAGGCTCCTGTGTCAGGAGGCACAGGCTCTATGCTCTTTTGTACTTTGACACAATATGCTGCTCATGGCAATCTATCTTCCTGGCCATGAAAATTTCCTGGCAGACAGATTGAGCAGGGTTCTACAGCCTCACGAATGGCAACTGCACCCTTTGGTGGTTCAGAACATTTTCCTGAAATGTGGACTTCCATCCATAGACCTCTTTGCCAGTCCTCTGAACCGGCAGCTGCCTCAGTTCTGCTCCAGGCAACCACATCCCACGAGATTCGCAGCGGATGCCTTCCTGATCTCATTTTCCAAGGGCCTCCTGTATGCATTTCCTCCCACGCCCCTGGTGGCCCGAACCTTGTTCAAGATTCTAAGGGACAGGCCCTCGGTCATATTGGTAGCCCCCAGATGGCCGAGGCAGCCCTGGTTCCCGCTTCTGTTACAGATGGCGGTGGACACCCCACTCCCTTTGGGGTTGCAGCCCGATCTTCTTTCTCAGGATCAGGGTTCCCTTCTGCACCCCAATCTCAAAACTCTCAATTTGATGGCCTGGAGGCTGCAAGGGTAGTGCTGGCTCCCTGGGGCCTGCCTCAGGAAGTTGAAGAGGTGGTCTTGGCCTTTAGGAAGCAATCCACCAGAAAGATCTATGCCCTGAAGTGGAAACGGTTTTCCTTGTGGTGTGACAAAAGCCAGGAGAACCCCTTCTCCTGCAGTGTGCCAGTGGGGCTTCAGTACCTGCTGCACTTGTCTAATCAGGGTCTTACGTCCAATTCTGTTCGGTTACACCTTTCTGCTCTGGCAGCCCACCACTCACAGGTGGAAGGGCACTCTTTATCGGTTCACCCCTTGGTGTCCCGGTTCCTCTGAGGCTTGGTTTTGGTAAAGCCTCCTCTCTGTCCACTAGCCCCTGAGTGGGAGTTAAATGTGGTCTTGCAGCAGCTTACTCACCCTCCCTTTGATCCGATGGCTACGTGTCCTCTCCACTTCCTTTCTTGGAAGGCTCTTTTCCTAGTGGCACTGACCTCAGCCAGACGAGTGAGTGAACGTCAAGCCCTGGTCTGTGACAGGCCATACACTTGTTTCTATAGGAACAGGATAGTCCTTAGGACTCATCCTAAGTTCCTCCCGAAGGTAGTCTCCTCTTTCCACCTCAATCAGGAGGTGGTTCTTCCAACATTCTTCCCTAGGCCCCATTCCAGCCGGGCTGAGGAAGTCCTGCATACCCTGGACTGTAGAAGGGCCTTGTCTTTCTACATTGAGCGTACTAAGGGTCATAGAAGGGCTACTCAGCTCTTTGTCTCCTTTTTTGACCCAAACAACTTGGGGTTGCCTGTCTCCAAGCGTACCTTGTCCATATGGGTGGCGGACTGTATTACCTGGACTTACAGGGCATCAGACCTTCTCTTGCAGGGTCGAGTCACAGCCCACCATATCCAGGCAATGGCTGCATCAGTAGCTCATCTCCGTTCTGTACCATTGGCAGACATCTGTAGGGCTGCAACTTGGTCCTCAAGCCAGACTTTTGCAGCCCATTACTGCCTGGAGAGGGAGTCCCGTAGGGACAGTGCTTTTGGTCAGGCAGTACTCCCGAATCTCTTTGAGGTTTAGGCAACTCCTGCCCTCCAGCCCTCTTGTTGGTCTACCGGTGGGATCTATTCTCAGTAAAATTCTTTCCCTGATGCTGAGGCTTCACAGAGGGAGCTCTATTTTTCAGCCTGGTTTCCTGGTAGCCCAGAGCTAGGGAGTCACCCATATGTGAGGACTGACTTCCTGCTTGGTCCTGGAGAAAGAGTAGTTACTCACCTGTAACAGGTGTTCTCCAGGAGCTGCAGGAATCAGTCCTCACAACCCTCCCTCCTCCCCTGGGAGTTGCAGTTGTACATAGTTCATTTTGTTTTTTGTGCTGTCTTTTAGCTATGTCATCTGACTGAGCAAGATGGCACCTTTAGGCAGGAAGGGGACCGTGCATGCGTGGGTGTATTCCCAAAGGCTTGCTTAGAAAGCCGGGGAAATGCTCTGCATGGGAGCTCCATCGACGTCGATGTCACCCATATGTGAGGACTGATTCCTGCTGCTCCTGGAGAACACCTGTTACAGGTGAGTAACTACTCTTACAGGTAGTAACTGCAGTTTATCTAGTGACTGGCAGTGAATATCTGGTTTGCCTGAATTGAATTTTGCAGTCTGATTAGTGGCAATATTTAGCTGCTAACTGGATTGCAACGCCGCATAACGTTAGAACAGGTTGAAAGGCTGTCTTAACTTTGTGGTTAGCTTTGTGTTTAGCGACTGAAAATTGATTCATAACAGTACTTCTGCTGGTGTTGCCTCCTCTCTGCCCACAGAGCACTGAACAGAGAGGAGGGTATTTAACTCAGTTAGTGGGGATTATTCAGTGGCACTAATCATGTTAGTGTCGCTGAATATCCCCATGAGGTCTGCAAGCTACATTCAGTTGTGGTCAACATTATTGGCACTTTGCGTTTTAGGTATTTTGTGTACAAGATCTTGAAAAATAATTGGAAATATTCCAACTGTATGTCATCATCATATTTTAAAAATATATTCAAAGGTATACAAGAAACAAAAAGATTTATTTATTTTATTTAGACATTTTTTTATACCACCTTATCCTTCATTCAAAGTGGTCACAACACAATTGGGGGGATACATTTTACACGAGGGGATATGAGACACATACACTAATATTTACAGGGAACATGGGCAATGGAGGGTTAAGTATCTTGCCCAAGAGCACAAGGAGCACCCATGGGACTAGAAACCTCAGTCCTTCTGGCCCAAGGTTGCTGTCCTCTAGTAGAATTTGAACCCCTGACCTTCCGGCCTGAGGTAACTTGCCCCAACCACTAGACCACTCCTCCCAAGAAGATGTCTGTGCAACTTAGACATAGTAATTTCTGAGAAGAAACAAGCTAAGACCTGGACAGGATTACTGGCACCCTTCACTAATGTTTCATTGCACAACTCTTGGCAGGTATGACAGCCTCCAAATGCTACTTGTAGCCAGCTATACATTTTGTACATCTGTCTGCTGGTATTTTCTCCCATTCTTCAAAATCAATTTGTTCCAGTTCTTGATTGTTTCAGGATTCCTTTTACCAATAGTAGATTTCAGTTCTTTCCAAAGATTCTCGATTGGATAGAGATCAGGAATCATTGCTGGCCAGTTTAAAACAGTTAATTTGTTCCTTTTTAACCGTTCTTTTGTACTTTTAGATATGTTCTGGTTCATTGTCTTGCTGGAGGACCCATGAACTTCGATGCAGACCTAGCTTTCTGACTCTAGGTAGCACATTTCACTCTAAAATATCTTGGTAGTCCTCTGACTTCATGATTCCTTTAATACGTTCCTGAGGCAGCAAAACATCTCCAGAACATTATGGAACCTCCACCATGTTTAACTGTAGGAAGGGTATTTTTTCCTTATAAGCTTCATTTCTTTGCCTGTAAATGTATCGCTGGTCTGTATTGCCAGAAAGCTCAAGTTTGGTTTCATCTGTCCAAAGAACATTATCCCAGAAGGAATGTGGTTTCTCAAGGTGAATTTGGACCAAGATCAGGCATGCCTTTATATTGTAGCAGCTGATAAGCATGCAATAAATAATACCAGGAGTCGGTTCAAGGATCCAAACCAATTTATTGTGCACAAGGCCCAAGCTTCAAAAGGACTGAGCAATGGCGAACAGGAACAACTTCCTTATATACAAGCTTCACAGTTTGATACAGGCAGACTTTCTATTGGTCCCAACGCCCCCTGCATCTATCCAATCGGGCCTAACACCCTGCTCCCCCTTCTCAGGCTATGCTAACAAAGGCTCAGTTTCTAGACATAAATACATTCCTGCTACAAGGTCATAGCTAGGCTCAGAGAATGTGAAAATGCAAAACACTGGAACATATCTTTCATCAGCATAAAAGCATTGAATAAAGGATTAACACAAACTTATCAAAAGCAGTTTAGAGCGGTTTAAGGCAGATCCTCAGACATTCACTGACTTTGGTCTTTCTTGGTGCTACTATTCCTAAGTGAAGGTGGGGACTCAGGCCTAGCTTGCAGGCTCATACATGTACAGGCTATTATATAGGCCATAGCCTACCACATTCCCCCCTTTGATTATTCTCACCCGCAAGTTAGAAAGGTTGGGAATTAAATCACATCTTGGGGTATATAGGGTAATATTGCCACATAGCTAAAACTTTTGTAGCTGCCTTCCTTTCTACAGTGCTATCAATGGCTGCTGACTTTGCTCGACTGTGATGAATCCAGGGTTCAGATTCTGCAGCTTTGACTGCTGTTGGGATTATTAAGATTACTAAATAAAGAAAGGGGTCTATCTCTGTGGATGACTACTATGACGTAACCCAAATGGACTTCATCCAACAATTCCTACAAGTTCAGTTTTCCTACAACGTCAGCCTCAGAAAACAACCATTAGCACTAAAAAGTACTGGGATTCAGAATCCTCCCAGACATGTGCTGGTTTAACATCAACCAAAAACAAAAATAGAGTGAAAAATGTGTGAGCAAATAAATAATGTGTGATATTTTTGTCGGAAGGCAGCCGAGAGAATTAAATTATCCTCTTGAGGCTGTAACTTCCATTTTATTCGATTTATAATAAACCCTATGAAAAAAATACTAAAGGGTTAAAATGGAGGTAAAATCACCACAAGGTGTCACCTCATACAAAAGCCACATATAATTTAAAATGCGGTCCAAAACTGAATGAAAAAACGTGGTACTTATCAAAAACCGCCGCTCCCGTCAATGCTTGTATGCTTTCCAAAGGGGAACTGACAGCGCCCACAGAAGTTTCAAATCACTCCCTGAAGGATCTTCTATGACAAAAGTCAAAGCAGCAGTAAATATCAAAGGACAAAGTACTGCGTTTCGGGCGAATGCAAAAGTTCTTGCGCCCTGTATCAACGCTTTAAAGAACTGCCACGTGATAAGTACCACGTTTTTTCATTCAGTTTTGGACCGCATTTTAAATTATATGTGGTTTTTGTATGAGGTGACACCTTGTGGTGGTTTTACCTCCATTTTAACCCTTTAGTATTTTTTTCATAGGGTTTATTATAAATCGAATAAAATGGAAGTTACAGCTTCAAGAGGATAATTTTATTCTCTCGGCTGCCTTCCGACAAAAATATCACACATTATTTATTTGCTCACACATTTTTCACTCTATTTTTGTTTTTGGTATTTGAGTAGAGTGGGGGTTTTTTGGTTTTTGGTTTAACATCAACGGCCGAAGTTGATTGAAACTGTGTTGTATCCACTACCATACGTGCTACCCAAATTTTGGGATTGATGTAACTTGTTCTGTAATAAAATACTTCTCAATCTGTTCATTCACTACTAGTAGCACAGAGAATACTTAGCTTGTTCATCTGTGGGATACTTCACAGCACGCGGAATTTTTTCTGTTTTCAAATTTTCTGTTTAAATTTTCTTTCAATTTCCTTCTCTTCTTCTCAAACGCAGCTCTTAAAGCACGTCCCGACGCCAGCCTTACAAGGCGCCCATGCGTTTCTCCGCTCAGGGTTTATCAAGGGACTTGTACATACGCCAGTTTTTCTGATGGTAATATAACTCTCATCTCGAAGCAAGGTTCCCCTCTGGCACACTGCGGCGTCTTTTTAGGGATTCCCCAGTGTGCCAGAGGGGAACCTTGCTTCGAGACTAGAGTTATATTACCATCAGAAAAACTGGTGTATGTACAAGTCCCTTGATAAACCCTGAGCGGAGAAATGCATGGGCGCCTTGTAAGGCTGGCGTCGGGACGTTCTTTAAGTGCTGCGTTTGAGAAGAAGAGAAGGAAATTGAAAGAAAATTTAAACAGAAAATTTGAAAAAAACAGAAAAAATTCCGTGTGCTGTGAAATATCCCACAGATGAACAAGCTAAGTATTCTCTGTGCTACTAGTAGTGAATGAACAGATTGAGAAGTATTTTATTACAGAACAAGTTACATCAATCCCAAAATTTGGGTAGCACGTATGGTAGTGGATACAACAGTTTCAATCAACGTCGGCCGTTGATGTTAAACCAGCACATGTCTGGGAGGATATTGAATCCCAGTACTTTTTAGTGCTAATGGTTGTTTTCTGAGGCTGACGTTGTAGGAAAACTGAACTTGTAGGGGTTATTAAGATGACAACATAAGGTCCCTTCCAATGTCTTTCTCCACTCTTTGATCCACACCGAGACTCCAGGCTTGAGAGGATGCAGAGGTTGATGGGCAGCTGATGACTCTGCAAAACAGAACCTAAAACCAATAGTTCTTGTCCAGTAATTTCAGATCCAATCTGTTTCATATCTCCTTTTATTCCTTGTACCATAGGCGGGGGTCGCCTATACAGAATCTCAAAAGGGGAAACTCCTAAAGACTTAGTAGGGATTAAGCATATCCTAAGAAGGGCTATAGCAAGACCTTGAGACCACGTCAGGGGAGCTTCTTGGCAAAGTTTGGACAACTGAGATTTCAGGGTTCTACTCATACAGTCTACTTTTCCTAAGTTCTGAGGTCTGTAGGCAGTATGCATCTGATAATGTTAATATCTTGGGATCATACTTACAGGGCCCCATGTGCATGCAAGGTTGTAAGGGCATATTTGGAATCTGTGTACACATTTAGACAGAGCCCTTTTCCTATTGTCGGTGCTCTAGTGAGAGCTATCAATTCAGCTTTCTGTGCTGAAGTTCCTGGGGACAAAGCTGAGGCCTCAACTACCAGATCAAGGGTCACTACTGCATGTCCAGCTCCCATCCACAAAGAAAGTCCGTTCAGGGTCCTCCAAAGGGACATCAGTCAGATCCGGGCGACTTGAAAATATAGTGTCCGTAATTTTCAGACAGTCATGATCAGGGGGGGCTAGGACCAATTGGTAACAACGTAGTAGGATTTAAAGCTTGACTGACCTTCAATTGCAATCGTGGATTCTCACACAGCATACTCTGATACTTCAACATTTGCGAATTAGTGAGCCAGAAGTTCCCTTTGTGCTCCATAAGGGTCAAGACAGAGTATGGTACGATGACTTAAAGATTCCGTCCCAAAGTGAGCTTGTCAGCCTCGCTCACTAAGAGGGCTGTGGCTGCAACGGCTCTTCAACAAGGGGGCCAGCCTTTTGCAACTGTATCCAACTGGTCGCTGCCAAGATCTAAGAGATTGAGTCAACACTCCCAAAGCATTTCCTTGTGACTCATGAACATAGAGGCGAGAAGGTTTCTGGACATCTGGCAGACCCAGAGCTGGTGATGACATCAAGGCAGCCTTCAAAGATCGAAATGCTGCATCCTCTTCAGGCCCCCACTCCAATGGAGACCTCTCCCTTCCTTTGGTAGCTTGATACAATGGCGAAATTGGGGATCCATATACCCTGCAGTCCCCAAGAAGGCTCTCACTTGCCTCCTGGTGGGATTACTGCACACAGCTTCCTTGCGTCGTATTCTGCTGGTCAACTGGAATCCTAGATATTTAACTTCAGTTTAACATAATTGCGCCTTGGCTATTGAGACGTTGTATCCAGCCTCATTTAGAAGGTGCAAGAGTTCACTGGTGGCTTGTAGATATTCACTTTCTGCATTTGTGGCTATGAGCAGATCATCCACATACTGAAGAAGAACCCTTTCTCCTGGGTTCACATAGTAGCTTGAAAGATCCTGATTTAAAGCAACACTGAAAAGAGTGGGTGAATTCTTGAATTCTTGGGGTAATCAAGTCCAGGTTAGTTGGCTCCGCCTTCCTGTTGTGGGGTCTTGCCATTCAAAAGCAAACAAAAGTTCGGGGGGCTAGGCGTATGCAGAAGAAGCCATTTTGTCCAGGACAGTGAAATAAGTAGCCTCAGCGGGGGTCAGTCCCAAGAGAGTATAAGGATTTGATATCACTGGGTGTATAGTTTCAGCTGCGTCATTTACCCACCTCAGATCTTGTACTGGGCGGAAATTCCCTGTCCCAGGTTTCTTGACTGGGAGAAGGGGGGTGTTCCAAGGTGACTGGCACCCCTTGAGAAGTTCATACTTCAACAGTTTCATTAAATGGCAGTGGATTCCTTCAATGGCTGGTTGGGGAAGAGGATACTGCTTCACATGCACTGGTTCTGCTCCTGGCTTGAGGGTGACAATGACAGGGGCTATGTTCTTCGCAAGGCCAGGTGGATTATTTTCTGCCCATACTTCAAGTGGGGCTATAAGGTTGGTAGGGATACAGGAACTGGTTGACTTAATTTGGGGTACACTATAGAACCGCCATTCTTCTCGGGGAACAGTCAGCACCATCAATCCAGCAGGCTTTGGGTTCACAGTCATTTGCATTTCTCCTCCTTCAGCGAAAGATATTTACGCCTGAAGCTTGGCAAGCATATCTCGGCCCGAAAGTGGAATAGGGCACTCAGGCATATACAAGAGCTGGTGCGTTATTTTCTGTCCCCCTAGTTCACACATGCGGTTCTGCAGGAATGGCTTGGTGGCCCTGTTCCCAGTGGCTCTGACAATGGTGATGCATCGAGAAGACAAAGGGGCTACTGGCTTTGCCACCACTGAGTGTTCTGTTCCTGTATTCACCATATACTGGTCCCCTATTTACAAACAGACCATAGGCTCCTGGGGACTCAGGGTGAACTTGGAGTCCGGTTTGGCCTAGTCTTCATCCATGTCATAGCCTGTTGCAACTGCCACTCCCTCAATAGCTTCTTCCCTCTCTTGCTGGAACACTGTGCTCGGTTTATTCTTCCATGACTCTGAAATCAACCCATCAAGGCTGATGGGTCTACATAACACTGTTCATTAGTTTAATCAAATCCTAAGGTTTCTCAGTGTAGGAGGCATAATGCATGTTTCAGTTCAGTAAATCAGTGGCGGAAAAAGACGCATAAACAAGGCTGGTCGGCTGGCTTTCGGTAACGTGACCATCCCTTTTACTGGTAGTTGTACCTCTGAAGGTATACAGCAATCGGGACTGTCTGGGTTCCACTTCATGTTCTTGGGCGCTGGCTGTGAGTGACCCTGAACTGGCAAATGAACCCCTGCTTGTAGTGTAAACGGGCTGTTTTTCTTTTTTTCTTCACAAACACTTAACCAGGAATCTATATAGGGGAATTGATCAGGGTCCACGAAGTAGCTAACACTGACCATTCCCTTTCACAGAGCATTTCTAATAGGAACAGAGACAGTTTAATTCCTAGTCATACATCTCAAAAGAATCTGCGTGGACTCCTTCCCCCACATGACATACTTGTCAACAGACAGAGGGGGCGGGCTGCATTTTCCTGTGGACTAAGCATAATGGATGTGTGTGCTCATTCTAAATAACAACTGTCTAAGACTGTACTTCTGGAACTGAGATTTTAAAAGACCTTTCAAAACACAGTACTTTGTTTCTCTGGACACCAACACATCTTACAGTTCGGGAAAGACAGGCATTATCTTAACAAAATGAACAGTAGGTCTCTTTCCTGACTTTCAAAGCAGCAGTAAATTACTAGACACTGTAAACACTAACACTAACACTTCATTGTCCTGTCAGGGCTCTTAACCTCTACTTCGTTGGTCAAAGGGAAAACAAAAACAGAACCATTACAGTGCTTGCTGAAGATTTGAACATAAAAAGACACAAGACAAGGCTAAGCCCACAAATACATTATACCTATAGTTCTACAGAAATCCTCACTTGGTCCGTACAAGAACAGTTGAGGGACTCGAACTGAGTTAATAAGAACTGAACCCTTTTCAGGCTGAGCCCAAAATTGTCGGGATCCAAAATTTCTGACTAAACATTCCTATCAAATGATATATAATATGATATATAATACGTGACCATAGCAGAAGGAACATCACTATTCGAACGTATTGAATAAAACAGGTACAATTTTCCTGAAATAAGCACAAATTAACCCAGCTGCAGAACGTAGAATAAATTGAAACCTTCAAAGCGTTAAAGGATACATTCCTTTCTCCAGGCATTCCTTTCTTTGTCTCCGGGCTGTGTGAAAGACACCCCCCCCCCCTTCCCTCTCTGCTTGCAAGAGAGAGACTCACGCTAATATCAGTGAGACAGCTGTCTTTGTGAAAGTGACTCCTGAGTTGTTTCTTTAATACTATTCCCTAAGCGGTAAGAACAACAGACAATAAGGGAGACAAACACCAAACACTTTCTTCTTTCTCGCGACCTGGCAATGCACTAGTCAGGAGCCAGCACCTCGCTTGGGCTGTATTCAAGACCTCTCATTCACACACGCAGACATTCAAAACAGAATAAAATCCCGGAATTCCCAAAAAACCTGACTGGCTGAGGGGTTAGTGGGGTCAGTCTCTGCTTATACCTTTAAGACTTCTGAAACTTACTAGGACCGCCCCGAGAGGTGATCAGACTCTCAAGCGCTTATTCCAGAATCCCGACTGACTGATTAGCACAAACGTTCTACTCACCGGATCATGGGTTGGATCCTGGACTCCCCTCGGGTTTGAGGTGTTGGCCAGCCGGAACCAGCAACCTGCGGAGGTAAGGAGGAGCCCTCCCCGATACAAGAGGATGGGTGGCGCCGAAGGCTCCCCTGCAATCAGTCAGGGGCGGCTCCAGCCGGACAAAACCTTTTGAGGCGAGAAGTTGTGGTATATTCACCTGCATACCATCCCCTGCTCGCACATTCCCGGCCATAAGAACATAAGAACATAAGACATGCCATACTGGGTCAGACCGAGGTCCATCAAGCCCAGTATCCTGTTTCCAACAGTGGCCAATCTAGGTCATACGTACCTAGCAATATCCCCAAAAGAGACAGGTTCCACAATGCTTGTACTGGGTCAAGCATTGATATCCTGGGTCCCTTTTTAATAGTGGTTTATGGACCTTTCCTCCAGGAACTTGTCCAAACCTTTTTTAAACCCAGCTATACTAACAGCTCTTACTACATCCTCCGGTAACAGATTCCAGAGTTTGATTACACGTTGAGTGAAAAAATATTTTCTCTTATTTGTCTTAAATAGTTTACCCTGTAGCTTCATTACATGTCCACTAGTCTTTCTATACTCTGATAGCGTAAACAATTGATCCACGTTTATCCGTTCCACTCCATTCATTAATTTATAGACCTCTATCATATCTCCCCTCAGCCGTCTCTTCTCCAGGCTAAAGAGCCCTAACCTTCTTAGCCTCTCTTCATAGGAGTAGCCTTCCATCCCCTTCACCAATTTGGTGGCTCTTCTCTGTACTTTTTCTAATAACGCTATGTCCTTTTTAAGATACGGTGCCCAGAATTGCACACAATATTCAAGGTGCGGTCGTACCATGGAGCGATACAGAGGCCAACGCACCAAGAATATGTAGCAGCTGATAAGCATGCAATAGATAATACCAGGAGTCGGTTCAAGGATCCAAACCAATTTATTGTGCACAAGGCCCAAGCTTCAAAAGGACTGAGCAATGGCGAACAGGAACAACTTCCTTATATACAAGCTTCACAGTTTGATACAGGCAGACTTTCTATTGGTCCCAACGCCCCCTGCATCTATCCATTCGGGCCTAACACCCTGTTCCCCCTTCTCAGGCTATGCTAGCAAAGGCTCAGTTTCTAGACATAAATACATTCCTGCTACAAGGTCAGAGCTAGGCTCAGAGAATGTGAAAATGCAAAACACTGGAACATATCTTTCATCAGCATAAAAGCATTGAATAAAGGATTAACACAAACTTATCAAAAGCAGTTTAGAGCGGTTTAAGGCAGATCCTCAGACATTAACTGACTTTGGTCTTTCTTGGCACTACTATTTCTAAGTGGGGGTGGGGACTCAGGCCTAGCTTGCAGGCTCATACATGTACAGGCTATTATATAGGCCATAGCCTACCACAATATGTCTGTCTTTGAGCTGTGGGGTCCTCCTTGGCCTTCATCCATGAAGTCCTTCTTTGTTTAGTGTGCGGCGCATAGTGCAGGTTGAAGCCACCAGCTTTAAGCTCTTTGGATATTGTATGTGGTGTTTTTCCAACAGTTCTAGTTCCAACCTTCAACGACTTCTTTGATTAATTTTCCTCTTCCCACCATGTTCTGGGAGGTTCTTGGCAGTTCCATGAGCAGAAAACCTTTTAATATTGTGAATTGTAGATGCAGGAATCCCAAGATCTTTAGAGATGGCCTACTACCCCTTTGAAGCTTGATGTTTAATGATGATGGCTTTTCTGATGGTCTCAGGCAACTCTCTTGTCGTCACCATTGTGAAAATGACACAGAAAGATGTCAGTTTTGGTCAGTTATTCTTCTGTAGGTCCTGGGTTCATTTCACTTCACAGACGTAGAAGGGCTTATAATAAGACAACCCAACAGGTGTGGCTTGGAGAAAGGTTTTTATGTAAAAATAGGCTTAATACATAGGTATTGAACAGAGGTATATAGTGATTGTTACAGAGCTGTTTCAGTGTGCATCAATGAATCTGTGTGTGCATGTGTGAAGTGTGAGCGAGATAGGCCCGAACATGTGGCTCAGAGCCTCATGGAGAGAGAGAGAGGGGGAGGGGTGAAGGGAATTGATTATCCGAGCCTCCTGTCCTTCATGTCCACTGGATGGTGGGAGAGAGAGAGAAGCAGGAAGTGTGTCTGTCCTTTATAGTGGACTGCATTCTTTCCAGCACTTCCCCTTGAGGTCTGCTATTGTCTTTGGCCACTCCCTTTGAGGTCTGCCCTTCTTGATTTAGCAAGGAGGGGCTGCAGACAAGTCCTAGAGACTGACATCACCAGGGGGTCAGAGTTTAAGTTTTGGAGACTGAATTCACCAGAGTCCACAGCTGCATGAAATGTATGCTGACAGGAGTGAATGTGGCCATGTTTAACATTAGAGCTGCCATTCTTTGGTTTATTCATCCTGTGAGTACTGACAATTTATCACAGGTGTGTCTGATTTTACGGCAGTGAGAATGTGATTCTTCTGTTCAAACTGATTTGAATTGTTTGAGGGTGCCAGTAATTATGCCCTATCGTAATCACTAACCCCCAATAGTGTTCCCCACAGATTTACTACAACCCCTATTAAGAGCAACACTCGTCTATCATACTTTTGTTGGAACGCACACTATGAGAATCAATTTAACATTATATCCTCTCGTAGGAATAACACACTACGAGAGGATATAATGTTAAATTGATCTTCATAGTGTGCGTTCCAACAAAAGTATGATAGATGAGTGTTGCTCTTAATAGGTGTTGTAGTAATTATGCCGTGGTATTGTCCCAGTTTTTATACTATTGTCTACTATTTCCTTTTTTATTGTTTTATTTTATTCTTTTATTATCAAATATATGTGCATATTGTATATAGTCCAAAACCATTTCACTGGTCACTTTTTTTTAAAGAGATATTGGACATTAAAAGGTTGAACTGCAAAGGTGTCAATAATGTTTACCACAACTGTAAAATGCCTTTGAATATATCCCTCTGTAGTTCACAAATGATCTCCAGCCAACCTCAAAGAGCTTGATTATTCTGGAAAGGAGAATAGGCAATCTCCAGGAACAAGCAGGAATGAGTCTTCACATATGGCTTTTGGGAGCATCCCACCGCACCTGCGCGCTGCCTTCCCGCCTTTCCCAACTGTCTCTCCTCAGTTTTCGTTTTTCCGCGGAGCCGGCAGGACGTCTTCCTGTCACCGCAGAAAATTTTCCTTTTAATTCTTTATTTTTATTGTGGTCGCGGCTGTCTCCTCGACTCCACCGGTACCGCCGGTGTTCCTTTTTTCTTTTTCTTCAGAAAATGTTTTCTCTGAGTGTCTTAACTTTTTTAGGCCTTCCAGGCCTCTCCATGTTTCCCATGGAACCGCCAGCCACTTTCTCTAAGAAATGTTTAAACTGTGGCGGTACAACTTTATTTTTAGACTCCAAAAACTGGTGTCTAACCTGTTTGGGTCCTGACCCTTTTCCTCCGGAGCCTTTCGGCTGGGATATCGTGAAGAGAGAGTTTCGACATTAAGTCTCCCTTGATACTAGGTTCCCTTCTAGTGTCAGGGCACCGGCCGTTTCTTCTTCACAGGATCAGGTAACCCACAAACAGTCTGTTAAGACTAGCCAGCCCTCGAGTGGTAGGTCTCATGCACAGCATGAAGACGGCTCCGGCCTTGCCCTCGAGGATACTCTGGCTTTAAAACCCCGGCGGGAGTCTTCGGCCTCCAAAGCATATGAGGGGTTTCAGGTTGTTCCTGGGGCTCACCCCTCACAGAACATACCTGAGCCATGCTTGGTGGTGGCATCCGCTTCGAGCAGTACCGATACCCCGGCATCGGCACTGGTGTTGGATTGAACACTCCTCACCAGGGATCGTCATCTGGCCTCCTCGGTACCTACGGGACCATTGGACAGGTTCCAGATTGACTTTCCCGTATCGGCATCGACGCCGATACTACCACCGACGTCGGTACCCTCCAGACGGGCATCGATAGACTCCCTTCCTTCGATGCCGAGTCTAGAATCGATCTCGAGTCTGGAAGACTGGGTACCGACACGTCTCGGTACCGATGCCTATCAGTATCGGGTGGTCGGTACCGAGGGTGATTACCGAAAGCCTTCGGTTACCTCTGTACCGGTTGAACTGCCACCGGTGGCTGCTCCGATGTCGATATCCCCTTCGATTCCGACAGCGCTACCGGTATCGGTACCGGTATCCGCAGTACCATCGGTGCCAGCTCCTTCCATGCTTCTTTCACCAGAATCGCTCCTTTCTCTACCAAGTCTGGAGTCGATACCTGGCATGGACGATGTCGTACGGACTGTCACAACTATTGACCTCCGGTACCAACATCCATCCCTTAAGGATTTTTCTGTGCACCGTGCAGGTCAATCCTTCGGTGCCCAGACTAGGTCTTCAAATCTGACCTGTCCAGGGGAAGTTCTCGTTGCAGACCCTTCTTTTCAGAGTTTCCTCCTGGATATGGCAAGATCACTTGCCATTCCTATCCCTGGCCATGATCCTATACAAGGCTCTGTTTCTACTGAAGCAAAGGCAAGCATTATGCTTCCTTTGCATTATTCCTTGCAGGATCTTCTTCTAAGAATGTGGGAAGCACCTTTAAGGGTACCCCCACCTTCTAGAGCAATTGATCTTCTTTATCAGGTGCCCCCCTCTCCAGGGTTTCAAAAGGCTCAACTCCCTCATCATTCCCTTGTAGTGGAGTCAGCAATGAGGAAGGTGAAAAGTAAGAAAAAGCACTCTTCTTACCCACCAGGTCGTGAGTCTAGGACACTAGATGCCTTTGGACGTCAAACCTTCCAGACATCCATGCTGTCCGCAAGAATTCTCTCATATATTTTTTATATGAGTCTATCTCTTCAGGAGGTCACAAAGAAATTACATATTTTGACTCCTTTTCTTTCAGAGTCCAAGACTGCAGACTATTCTTTACTACTTAGTGTCACCAGCTCTCCTTAAACCCCCGAGTAGAGGTTAAGGGAGTGGGGTTTTCCCTATTGAAATAGCTGTTTTACAGATCCTGGAGCAATGCCCCTTGGGAAATGTAGTCTTTTCACCCAATCAATAAGGAGCAGTTGTGGAAAAAGTGGTTAAGCAACCAAAGGATTTTATTTCCCCTCCCGGGGTGGATTTTACCATGAACAGAAAACACAATCCAGGTATTTACTGGTATTTGGACAAACAAAAGTTCCTTAACAAGTTCCTTAAAAGGCTTTCTTCAGCATTAACCAAGGTGAAAACAAACATTCAAACAAAACCACGCTGTTTCCTCACAGCTCTCTGTTTCCTCGTGCTATCTGTGCTGTACTCTTTTTTTTTCAAGCAGGCTTTCACCGTAATGAAACTATTCCATTGGCCAGAGATAATGTACAGTCCATTATATCTATATCTTCTCTAGTATCAATACACTCTGGTTCACAGTCCATCAATTCCTCCTGGTCATAAGGAAATGTTTGAACCGGCACTGCTGGTGCCACGCCCTTTCTTACTGCTCCAGGCTTTACACGATATGCTTGGGTCAAATACTGGCTTTCACACAGACTATCAGGCCCAGTATTCTTTTCCCAGCACCACCCTTCTGGGTACAAACAGTCACTGTAATTAAGTATATTCAAGCCTCTTGGCTTACCTTTCAGCCTTACTGGTGGAGGTTTTCTCTGGTGCTTTTGAACAGCTGTAGGTTCCCAACCTAAGCCCTGCTCATAGCATTTCACTTGCCTCCTAGGCTTTCTGTCTCTCCCGTGCTCCCCAGGATATTTCAGACAATCTCCTTTGCCCTTGTTATATCCTGTCCTCGGGGTTTCTTTCTTTCTCCTCAAGAAGGAATCTGTCTCTCCTTTCCATAGAGACTCTGGCTTACTCTGGGCATAGCTGTCTTCAGTGTAGCTCTCAATAGCTTCTCTCTCCAGCTCATATGCCTCACTTCCTGCTTCTTCAGCCAACTCTTCATTACCTCCTTCTCTGCCTAACTCCATAAGCTCCACTGCAGTTTCTTTAATAGGGTGAATTCTGGGGCCGTGCTCAACTCCACCCCCTAACAGGTGTCCTGCATTACCTTGTGATTCACCCCTTGAGTGATAGCACCGGCGTTTCTCTTGCCTCTGTGCCTGGTTCCCACGGTAACCAGGAGCCATGTGTTTCTGTTTACAGCTCAGCTCTACTTTTGTTCCTGGCTTTTTAGCTTCATTAAACGGGCTAGAAGGACCCACTATGTCACATTAGTCATATTCCGAATATTTCTTGGTTTCTGACTCATGCTTCCCTGGACTCATTTGAGTCTGTTAGCAGAACTTCTGCTATAGCCATAGGGGCACGACGTAAGGCCTGGCTCCAAGCTTCAGACTTAGACAAATGGGCACAACAAACACTGGGTAATACTCCTTGCACTGGAGAAAATCTCTTCAATAAGGAGTCTTTACATCAGGTTGCTCAGTGTTCCACTGACTTCCCTGTTTCTCAAGGCTCTTCTAAGCCTTTTCTTTCCCCAGTAGGTAGGAAACACCCTACCAAACCTTCCTCCCCTAGGGGACGAAGGTTTTATTCTTCTCCTGCCCATCATACAGATGTTCCCAAGCAGGGGAGGCATCGCTCTGGTCTGAAGACTCCAAATCCTCACCAGGCTAAGCAAACCCAGCAACCCTAAGGTTCTGGTTCATCAATTTCTGCCCCTTGGGGTTTAGAACCTACAGTTAACTTCTCAGCAGAGGTTTTTCCACTGTTTTCAGTCTAAACTTTACACATGGATTTCTTTTTCAAGACATCCACTTTCTTATCTGAGCTGTCAGGATATCCTTGCTATAAGTCACAGGTTTCTCCTCTTCTTGCTAAGAAAAGAGGGGTCACAACTATCATATGATAGTTTTCTGTGCCAGCTTGGATTTTTTCCTTCTGCAGACTTACCACATGGTAAGTCTCCTTCCAGATTTTTTGTCTCTACCCTCTTATCAGGATTTCCCCTATAAGAGTGGTACCATTATACTGGAGGGCTTCTTTTCAGCCTATCTAGTCTTTCTTCTTTGCCAGTGTGGAGTTTTCGTCCTTGAGTAAACTCCCTTCTTTTTTGCTTGGGCAGCTTATCAGACAGAAACAGGTTTTTTCTTCACTTGTTCTGTCTGTTCTTTCTGTTTTACACAGAAAGATTCTTTCTGCTCTTTTATTAGCAGCTGCCCATGCAGGAGCCTAGTGTTGGACCTCTGGTTCTCCCCCACAAGTTTCCAGAGTTGTCCTCCACTACTTTCTGTCTGGCCTTAGTGATTCCAAGACAGTCTATACATCTTCTTGGATAATCCTTATCACTACAGGCTTGGATTTGGCAGCATAGTTCATATGACTGCTAGCTTCTCCAACAGTCAGCTCCATCTCCTGCATGATGCTCTCTGCAGTTCTTCAGAGAAGCTTTTCACTATTGGCCCTTGCTAGGGAGCATGGGTTTTTTTCTCTAATGCCTATCTTACATGGTTGAAAAAGGCTCCTCAGTCATGCCCCTATGACTGTAAGGGTTCTTATACCCTACTATCTCCTTTTAAACAAAGGACATAAGCCTTCTTCACGTGAAAGCATAAAGAGTTGTTCAATTCCTATAGGGAATATGCTCTTTTTCCCTGCAGCTAATCCTTCATGGACAGCACATAGTCAACTAAGGAACGCATGATCCCCCTTGTCCCTTCAGAGGGTCAACCTGGTATCTCATTCTATGCGTTCTCTGTCCATTTACCATGCTAGAGTTCTGCAAGACTCAAGGCTTGCTGCTACGGATTCATATTATCCTCTGTTTTTTCACGTAACCATCCTAGTTATTTTACTGGATAGCATCCTGCTTTATCATAACCAGGAGGGATAGATTCTATATATTTCTTTCAAGTGGGTTCCACCTCTTGTCAGATGAATCTTTCCCATTCACATCCCTCATGTGAATCTAATCATAGACATATCTCTGTCTGCTTACAGACATTTATTTTAGATGTATAACTCTGTCAGCTGTTTGTGCATATGTTATGCCCTTCTACATCTCGCCATAGGTATATATATCCTGTATGTTCATCTATATTTCTATATGTACATACATATCTATATATATGTACATACATATCTATATATCTATATCTATATATATATATATATATATATATATCCATATATATCTCTATCTGTCGAGATTCCTTTTATAGGTAGATATGTATTCACATACTATCTCTCTAACTGTCTATGCTCATATAGGTTTTACCTTCCTATGTGTTCCAGACAGTGGGCTTACCCATCTTCATGTTGCTCCACAGCATGTTTAGGGTATTACGCACACAACCACTTCTGTGGTACTAACAGCTTCTACAATATCCCTAAGGGTTAGGTGTCACTGAAGCTCCATGCTCCAATATCTTTCCTACCTCTCACCAGTTAGGAATGACATGGCGGATCTTCAGTAGATCTGAGGTTCCAACTCCTCAGACACCTGTCCTTTCTTTGGGAATACAGGGTTTTCCTATACCCCTTCTTCCCTCAAGGACTTCACCAGTTTATCCAAATCGGTCAGTCTTCCTCTTTTGCTCCTAACTGTAAATAACTCTGTAGCCAAAAGAGTTTTCAGCTTTTCCATAAAGCTTCCCACTGAAGGCCTGCCGTTTTTTGTACTACCCCAGTTCAATCCTGGGGTCACCCCTCACTCCAGTGTTGACCCTCACTGTTGTCCTATAGGTTATCACCTTCACTTCAGTGAGGTCACCTGGCAGTTTCCTCTACTGGATCCCCAGTAGAGTTCATGAGCCTATCTACTTCCTGCAGTCCAGTAGGTAAGCTCCATATTGCAATTTTTTAATTTCAATATATATTCATGATAGTTATCATACCTCTAAGGACTCCTTACTTGTAGTTCTTTCTTAGGTTAGATGTTTCCTACAGCTCCTTTCTATTCAACTCCTACCCTCCTTCCCTGGTTGGATGCCTGGGATCCATAGGAGGAGGTGAAGCCCTTCTCAGGGTCTCACAACCTTGAGGATCCCCCAGGCATCTTAGCTGGGGAGTCCCCATATTTGAAGACTCATTCCTGCTTGTTCCTGGAGATAGCACAGTTACTTACCTGTAACAGCTGATCTCTGGGAACAGCAGGAATAAGTCTTCACAACCCACCCACCTCCCCTGGGAGTTGTATCTCTCTATCTCTCTTTACTTTCCTTTATCTCTCTCTTTGTCTCAGCTTTAAAACTAACTGAGGAGAGACAGTTGGGAAAGGCGGGAAGGCAGCGCGTAGGCGCGGTGGGATGCTCCCAAAAGCTTTTCTTTTTTGGGAAGCTGGGGAGCCTTCCTGCGCAGGTTCCGTCGGTACCGACGTACCCATATGTGAAGACTTATTCCTGCTGTTCCCAGAGATCACCTGTTACAGGTAAGTAACTGTGCTAAATTGTATCATCCCGCTTTGCAAAGTTGGTAGACACTTATCCTATATGACTCATGGCCATTGCTGCTCAAGGGGTGTGAAGACTAGAATAAGAAACTAGAAGATTTTCATTTTAATTACTTTGTGAATATTTCTGTAATTTTATTTTTCATATTTAAGGTGTAGAGTATGTTGTCTAAATCAGTGAAGCAAACTCCTTTTTTGATGCATTTTGAGTTGTATTTTTTAGTAAGCAGATTGTGAAAAATCTACAAATATTTGAAGACTTTTACAAGGCAATGTAAATACAGCATTCAAGAAATGTTTTCACGGTATGGTACACTGCACTGGTATGTAATTTATAATAGCTGTTTTTTAATTTAAGAAATGACTGTCTCTTCCCCTGATACCTAAAATGCTTTTCCATTTATGACTTGTATGCAAGTTGTGCTGAGAAATGAGATTTCCTTTTCTTTGTATTCTTCAAATTTTACACACTGTTTCTTTATGCTTTGCAGTACTATTGTACTTATTTAACTTTTTATCTTCTGGCAGACCCAAGCAGACGATTCTTCTGGCAGTAAAATGGATTTACCTGTAGGTGTGTATCACTGATAACTGATGGACATTGTAGTAGGTTCATCCTTTGACTGCAGTGGCAAGGTGAAAGAGAAATGCATAATGGTATCAATCCTGAAACATCTTTTTTTCTATATTCTTCATCAACAAGCAGGATTGAATCATGCATGCATGTGGGCAATATCTTCTGACAGTGCTGAGACAAACAGCTTTTTCCTGGAGCTCAGAGCTAGTGTAAAGGTCAGAGTATGTGGGTTCTGTGCGTGGCAGCCCTCTGTCTCATCCGTTTTCATTTTCCACTCTGCAAAGTAGACCTGGAAATTGAACTCTCCCAGAACACTGTTTTGAAGGTTCTTTTCTTGTGAGATCAGTGTTTTCTTATTTTTCTATTTGATTTTTTTTAAAGTTGTTAGCATTTTCTTTTGTTTCTAGTATCATGGTGCAGGCCAAAACCAGTCTTCGAGGCATGTCTAACTTGGGACAGGAATATGGCCAGACATGATATGCATAAAGGAGTTAATTTTATAAGAAGATATGGAAAGTTGCACTCTATCAAAACGCGTAAATCACATACTTTGAGTGATTTACATGCATGGCTGGGCCTTTACATGTGTACTTGAGCCGGTCACTATTTTATAAGTACATATGTGAGGCCGATGGCACTTTCATTGTGGACATGCATAGGGATGAAAGCATAGGTGGAGTGCAACTCTATTAGTGTAAGTTATAAAATACTAAGTATGGTCATTTATACCATCTGTAAGGTTTGTATACCTGATCACGCCTAGATTTGTTGCATTCATCCCACCGCTTATGTCCCTATTTATAAAATCAAGGACACACATGCTTGACTTATTATAAAATAGACATGATAGACAAGCATTAAAATATATATCAACGAGGCTTGAAGTTATAAAATTGTCCTCAAAAGGTATGTTATCTGCCTTGAGCCTTCTCATCAACAGGAAGACTTCTGTGACTATGGAAAAAATATTCCCAAAGAGCCCAGAAACAATATTTCCTTTTTATATCTCCAGGTTCATCCAGCTATGCATGGGTTGTCTCCATCCACCAGCAGTTAAGGGCTGAACTTGACAGAATTCTGCAGTCTCTAGTACAAGAGCTCCCCCTTCAGCTCCAGGATTCGGTCTTTCAGTCCTCAGCAGCTGAGTGAAGAGTCCATTCGCGGTTGTCTCCCTGAGGTACCTTCAGGAACGGTGATAGGAAAACAGGATGGATTGGAGAGGTTCATGATGGCCTTGGGGTAACAGAAATTTTAAGTTCCTGGATTGTTTTTCTTTTTAGACAGCTAAGCAGTGAGTGGGGGCTTACAAAGCAGCTGGTCAGCCATTGAAGAAGCAGCGAGGTAAATTGGCTTGGGAACACCAGGTCCCCTTCCCCTTTCACCAGCCTGAGGTACAGGATTGCGGGCAGCAGACAGCCCGTAGGACCCTTCCATACTTGTGAGCAACAGGAATGTGGATTGCTTCCCCCTCCTCACTTGCCGCTCTCTCTCTCTCGCTCGCTCTTTTAATGCTGCAATGGTGTTGCAATAGAAAGTGGCTGGAATGAGTAGCAGCTAGCTGCCCTTCCCTCTTCCTTTTCTCCCCTCGGGGGCGGGGGGTCCGGTTGCAGGGATTGCTGACCAACGTTGAGCTTCTCTTTGGCAGCCTGTGCATTGGGGCGGTGTCATCTTGTTCGCTCTGCACAGGAAGCAGAGGGCTGTCAGTCGGGTGTGTGCCACTTCTGCTCGCGACTAGGCAGGTCGCTGGAGTATGTCACTGGGCTGACGTTGGAAGCTGCAGGGGCTACAGTGGTAAGAGAGCAGGCTGAAGCTGGGGTTCCGGCAGGAAACGCAGCCATTTTGGGAGAGCTGATTTCTTCTTCTCAGGCAATAAAGCACAGGAAAAACAAGGCCAAGTCAATGGGGGGGGGGGGGGGGAATCTGCCTCTTCCCAGGCAGGAAAGACAGTGGAGAGTGAGTTTTTGCAACCTTTGGAGCAGAATTTTCCACTGGATTTTATCTTGCCATTACACAAGGCGTTCTGCCTTAAAAGACAAGCTGCGTCTTTAGGGGCAGTACTGGCCTCCCAACCTGATAGAGAGTCTTTCCTTGGGGCATCACAGGGGGCTAAATCCCTAGATCTAACACCCCAGTTGAAGCAGCACCATGTGGAGTTGGGGGCCTGGCAGGCACCGGAACTCTCTGCAATCACAAGGCTCCAAGGAACTGTGGGAAGGGCCCTCATCTCTGGGAAGCTCCAGGGGGTAGTCTGGGATAGAAGAAGGGGAACTGCCCTGGGGGACGATCCCATTATCATCAGAGTATTCCATCATGAGGAATTAGCGGCCTTCATTAGTCAGTCATTAGCGGCCCTGAATATGGTGCTGCCCTCGGAGGGAGCAGAGGATACCCTGGAGGATCTCCTGCTGCAAGTGTTTAAGGGCAAACTGCTCTGTTTTCCTGTTCATTGGGTGATTAAGAAAATGATTGAGTAGGAATGGAATTTTCCAGAGGCTACCCTGAGAGACGGCAGGGTGATGGCTCGCCTTTATCCTATCCTGCAGGAGGAGTTGAAGCTATTCCGAATGCTGAAGGTAGATGCTCTAGTTTCGGTGGTCACTAAGAAGACCACCATTCCAGTAGAAGGGGGCGCCACCCTAAAGGACCTCCAGGATCATTAGCTGGATTCTCTGTTTAGGCTGGCTTTGACACTGGCGTGCTGTCTTTGCAGCCTCTATTTGTGGAGCGTATGTCTCCAGAGCATTGATGCGCTGGGTGCAAGGCATGTCCCCCACAGGCCTGGAGGGCTCTGAGGAGCAAGAACAGCAAAGTTGGAGTCTGCGTTAGTGTTCATGGCAGGTGCCTTTTATGATTTGATCCGGGCCTCATCGAAGTCCACGGCATACATTATTGGAGTGCATTTTCTGTGGCTCTGCAATTGGTCGGCCGACGCAGCCTCCAAGTCCAGGTTCAGTAAACTTCCATTTAAGGGGAAGTTGTTGTTTGGGGAGGCTCTAGATAAGCTGGTTAAGGACCTGGGATACTCCAAAGGTGGGATGCTACCCGAGAATTGGCTGAAGGGTCCCAAACAGGGAAGTCCTCAGAGGACAGTCCAGAGAATCCGCACCACTCGTTTCGCTCCCTATCAGAGTGGGAGATATAGGTCGTGGACGCAGTCTTTTTGGGGTTTCAGAGGAGCAGGTTGAGGCTCCTCCAGCTCACAGCTCCCGGCAAAGAAACCACAATGATGTCAGGCAGGTCCAGGTGGAGGTAGCCATCGGAGGTTGGCTACAGCAGTTTTATTCTGCCTGGACCAGGGTTATCTCTGACCAGTAGGTCTTGGAGGTAATTTGAGGAAGCTACGTGCTGGAATTTGCCTGGCCTCTTGCAAATGCCTTTGTTCCCTCTCCTTGCAAGACCCCAAGCAAGGTGGAGGTAGTACAGGCCACCCTGCAGCAGCTCTTGCAGTTGAAGGTGGTAGAGCCAGTTCCACAAGACCAGTGCGGGTCTGGTCGTTACTCCATTTATTTTGTCGTCCCCAAGAAAGAGGGGGGTTCTGCCCTATCCTCAATCTAAAGCATGTCAATTGTGCACTACAGGTACCACACTTCAGGATGGAAACCCTCAAATCAGTCATCCTGGCGGTAAGACAGGGTGAGTTCTTGACTACCCTGGATCTTTCAGAGGCCTATCACCACATTTCCATTCAGCTGGACCATCACAAGTACCTGCGGTTTGCTGTCCCTGGTGGACATTTTCAGTTCAGGGCATTGCCCTTTGGGCTGGTGATCGTTCCATGCACTTTTACCAAGGTCATGGTGGTGGCGGCGGCGGCCCTGAGGCAAGAAGGAATTCTGGTGCACCCCTATTTGGACGATTGGTTAATCCAGCTTCATACGCAGATAAGAAACTTGCTGACGTGCAGGGCACCAGCGGCATGGTATCTACAACTGTTCGGTTCAATGGTGGCAGCACTAGACCTTGTGCCTTGGGCTGGGGTGCACACGTGGCCACTACAGCAGGTCCTGTTGTCCAATTGGTCCCCTCAACATCAGTTGCTGTTTCAGAAAGTGCTGTGCCCGGTCCAGGCTCATCACAGTCTGAGCTGGTGGCTCAGGACCAACAAGATTACAGTGGGAGTCCTGCTAGAGCAGCCACAGTGGATCTTAGTCACGACGGATACCAGCCTCACGGGGTGGGGAGCACATTGTCTGTCACAGGTGACCCAAGGATGGTGTACACCAGAGGTAGCCACCTGGTCGATCAACAGGCTAGAGATGAGAGTGGTTTTTCTGGCCCTGCAGGTCTTCCGACCACTGATAGCCCAGAAAGCAGTTTGAGTGTGCTCGGACAACACAACTACAGTGGTGTACATCACTCCTACAGTGGCGTACATCACTCAACAAGGGGGCACAGGCAGTGTGACCCTGTTTGCTGAGAGTCAATTCTTCTATGGTGGAAGGAAACCTGAGGGCCATATCAGCAGCGCACATGGCCAGCAAGGACAACATTCAGGCAAACTTTCTCAGTCGGCACAGTCTGGATGCTGGTGAGTGGGAATTGAATGCAGCAATATTTCACAAAGACAGCATGCTTTGAGGAATGCCAGTGATGGATCTAATGGCTACTCTGGCGAATACCAAAGCGAGTCGCTTCTTCAGCAGGTGCAAGGAGCATATATCCGAAGGATTAGATGCATTGGCTCAGAAGTGGCCAGTGGATGGTCTCCTGTTTGTGTTCCCACCTTGGGCGCTCGTGGACCAGCTCTTGCAGTGCATAGAAGCGTACCCGGGGCTCATGATCCTCATTGCACCGGATTGGCCATGGAGGCTGTGGTATGCGGACCTTTGTTGCTTTTTGATAGACAAACCCTGGTGGCTCCTAGACATGGTGAACATTCTGTCATATAGGCTGGTGTTGATGCCTCAAGTGGATCGATTCTTGCTTATGGCTTGGCTCTTGAGAGTGCATGGTTGAAATGGAAAGGTTTCTCCGCATCCGTGATCATGACCATGTTGAAGTCTCATAAGAGGTCCACGAATTTAGCCTATGTCTGGGTCTGGAGAGTGTTTGAAGACTGGTGTGTTTCCAGGGATCTCTCTGCTCTGTCGTGCTTTCTCCTGCACGTTCTACAGTTCCTGAAGGACAGTCTTGAAAAGGGCCTGTTGCTTAGTTCTCTGAAAGTACAGGTGGTTGCGCTTTCCTGTTTTCAGGGACCAATTTGGGGGCTCTCTGTGGAGGTCCATCAGGGTGCGACATGATTCCTGACAGCGGTAAGACAGGTCCGGCCTCCACTGCGGGCTGTAGTTCCACCGTGGAATCTGAAACTGGTGTTAGAAGCCTTAACGAGTGCTCCGTTCCAGCCACTGGCCTCGGTGTTATTAAAAGATCTCACCCTGAAGACAGTGTTTTTGGTGGCGATTTGTTCCGCACAGCAAGTTTCCAAGCTCCAGGCGCTCTCCTGTAGGGAGCCATTTTTGCTTCTTTCCAAGGAGAGGGTGGTCTTGCAGCCGGTACCCTCCTTCCTCCCGAAGGTGGTCTCATGTTTCCATTTGAATCAGACTGTTTTATTGCTGGCTTTTTTGGCGTTGGAGGATACGGAAGAGAATCAGAAATTGCATCTGTTGGACCTGCATCAAGTTCTGCGCAGTTACCTTAAGTGGACAGAGTCCTTCTGGGCTTCCGATTGGTTGTTTGTGGTGTTTGGGGGTCCCAGAAAGGGAGCATTGGCCTCCAAGGCCTATATTGCCCTTTGAGTAAAGCTAACGATTTGCGCGGCCTATGCAGTGCAAGGGAAAGTGCCGCCTGTGGGCCTAAGGACTCATACTACCCAGGCGCAGTCAACTTCGTGGGTGGAACTTAGCTTGGTGCTGCCATGGAACATCTGCAAAGCAGTGACTTGGTTGTCCCTGTAGACCTTTGCAAAGCATTATCATCTGCACATCCAGGCTTCGAGCGATGTGTGGTTTGGAATATTGGTGCTTCAAGTGGGACTCGCCGGGCCCTCCTTGGGTTAGGTACTGCTTTGGTACATCCCATGTGTTGATGGACAGGCCTGGAGATATGAAAAGGAAGGTGAAATTAGATTTTACCTGCTAATTGTCTTTTCCTTGAGTGTCTCTAGGCCTGTCCAGCAACCCTCCCGATTTCGATGGTAAGAAGCGGCGAGTCAGCGTAGATTGAGGCTGGTGTTTTTTACTCAGTGTAAGTGTTTTGAGTGAGGTTGTGCATGAAGAGATGCATAGAGAGAGGGTGGCACACTCCCTAGCAGGGGAGGGTGGGCTGCTTGACTAGTAGCCCAGCCATCATTTCTGGTCCTTACTCTGTACATAGTTATGGCAGGCAGTTGAATTTAAAAAAAAAAGGAGTTTCTTCTCTCTTGCCCTTGGGTTTAGCGGTTGGAAGAGGTTGATGAAGCTTGGGGGTAAGAGGGATTTTTGGTAGGGTTGCTTTTGTCAGAAGGAGACTGAATCCTGGAGCTGAAGGGGGAGCTCTTGTACAAGGACAGCAGAATTCTGTCAAGTTCAGTCCTCAGCTGCTGGTGGATGGAGACAACCCATGCGTAGCTGAACGGGCCTTGAGATACTTAAGGAAAGGCAATTAGCAGGTAAGGTCTAATTTTGCTGCCTTCTGACTCTGACAGCATTGAAATAGAGGAACTGCTCTTAAAATGTCTTGTTTGCTTGAGGAGACTGTCGACTCTACACAGTACAGCAGGTCTTCCTCACTGAATGTTGCTTTCATCCCTTCATGCCGTGATTGAGAGAGTTCCATCGTGAAGACAAATGAGCCCCCATACCTCTTTGGAGCAGATGCGTGTCTGCTGATACTGCTTAGCTATCTAAACAGTATATCTGTGTTGGTCTACCAATCTAAGCAAGCATACCATCTGAAAGTGCACGTTTTCAAAGTTGCCTCTAAGCACCGCCTAAGCATGAAGTACCACAAGCATAGTACTCTGCCAGAAAGATGCAGCCTTTTCCATGCCGAAGAAAGCCCATCATTTTTCTGGGACGGAGAAAGGTGCGATGCCACCTTGGACACAAAAATCTTAAAGAATCAACACAGATGATCTGTAGCACATATACCTTAATATTGAGATTTGTGTGCTGAAGTCCAAGTGCTGATGTCCTTTCCACTGCATGTGGCACAAGGATACTGCTCAGAATAATTCACAAGTTGGAGTAGGTTAATGATTAGAGAAGCAGGTTGTGAACCAGAGAAGCCAGGATTCAACTCCTGCTTCTCTGCCAGACATTCTTTTTGACCTTGGGCAAGTCACATCACCCTCAATTGCATCAGTTACAGCTTAGATTGTGAGTCCATTTGGGTAACGGAAATAACTTGAGAATTTGCATGTAGCATGTTTTGAGCTCAGATTTTGGAAAAATGTGAGTAATATGTATAAAATCCAAGTTCATTCTTCCACTGAATTGCTACTGATCTTGACTCGTTTTGATTATGGTTGTGGCTGACCCTTCCCTTTCAGTATCCTTGCTTCTACCAGAACAGTCACACACTCTTTTACAAAAAAAATGTTTAATAATGTTGTGAGGTTACTGCAAGGATAGTTCAAGAATTGATTTTCCAAATGAATTGCATTCCATAGCCGCCTCATTCTGCTGTGATTAGTCCAGCACAAGGAGGAACATGGTATTATCAGGATCCAGTAATTTCCCTCTTCCACCTTGTCCTGCTAGACTAGTCCAGACAAGTGGGTTGTGTTCCCCTACCAACATTCTGATGGAGACAGAAGGCAATGAAATGCCCAGGTTTCAGTGACATCACTCCCATGCCTCTATTAGCTTGAGCCACTAGATTACACCTCAGTATTCTTCTGTTTCCAATAGATGGTGGATGGATTTTCTCATCTCTGAAGAAAATCTGAATAATTGAGAAGAAAAAGATTGATTTCGCTCATGAACGACCACCTTGAAAGTGACTCTCAATTGAGCGCAATGTGGGAGGCTCCACTAGACTAAGGTCTTTTTGGCAGCCAAAGAAGGAGGGAAAATTGGTTCAACACCATGTAATGAGCCGCCTGACTCAAGACTGAACACAATTTAGGATAGCTATCCAGAGGGTCGCCATGAGTTGACTCCGACTCGACGACACTTAACAACCACCACCATGCTCTTAGCCTGTTAAGGGCCTTTGAGCATCCAGGAAATTGGAAGGATTTGGAAGTTTGCATAACCCCGACGCAGTTCTCCCTCCTCTGCTGTCCCTCCTTGCTCTCCTTGAAGACTGAAGACACTTCAGAGGTAGGTGACCATTAGCCTGTTATGCAAGCACTTAAAAGAAAAAGACTGAGGCTGGGGAGTAGCATTGAGCTTGGCACGGTTTGCCCTGCCTGAGGCTCCCAGGGACTGAATACCAAGGCTTGACATAGTTATTGTCGCGGTCTCCCGTTCTCGTCAGTTGGTTTGGCAGTCGGGTTGAACAGCGGGCGACTTGACTCTTCGTCAGTGCGTCCTACTATTTTCCAGCGCGCACCACTGTTTTCTAGTAACATTTTCTGTGTTTGGGCAACTTGTGCCTAAACAGTCTCAGCATGTGTTCCACCTGATCAGCTATAATGCACGTTCCTGCCCAAGTATGCACTCTATTAGCACGTGCCTGTATGCCTATGTGACCTTAGCCCACACAAATGTTTGCCTTCCCTTAACTGTTCTGTCTTTTTCCAGGAAGCGTTGTTTGACCTATGGCAAGCAAACCGCCTTCATACTTGATTCATCCTGAATGGCAGCCTCTCACTGTTCACTGAGAGGGCCATCTTTCTTCTTTCAGCGAAGGGATTCGGTTGGCCTGGCATTTTATGCCTCAAGGTAGGAGGCGATTGATGGGGTTGTGGGGTAAGAATCCTAGACTGGCCTTGAGTTCCAGGGTCTGCACTGTTGGCTGCTTCCCTTCTTTGGAGGGCTCAGCTCCAGCTGTTGTCCCCTGGGGGTGGGGATCCTTCTCATGATGGAGAGCTCCTGGAGTTTGGGTTGTCCTCCCCAGAATTATTTTCCTCCTTTGGCAAGCCTGGTCTTCAGCGTAGAAACTCAGACCCTACGGCCTTTTCATTCCCTCGTGCTCAGTAACATGGAAGATGGGCAGAGTGTAGAAGCCTGGCTTGAGTGCCGCCTCCAAAGCGACCCAAACTGAAGTGCCTCCGGGAGATCTGTGTCTGCTAGGGTCTGTCTGAGACCTGCACTTGTGCTGGTCCTGACATCTCGGCTGAGGAGCCTGATTCAAAAAAAAAAAAAAGGAAGAGAGTTTTCTCTGTTGGAGATTCATGTAGCAGCTGACTTTATCCGCCTGTCACGGAAGGGAGATCTGGTGGTGTTAATTGCTCAAGTTTTTCTGCACCTGGTATGTGGCTGACGCTCCAGCGCTGGACTAGGGGCTCAGGTTCCACTCTTCTATAGGTGGTGTGGGTATTTATACTAGTCTTCCAGACTCAATCCAGAAGATGTTCTGGTTGGAATGGATCCTGACTGATTTCCAACCTGGCGGATACAGACATGTTAAGGGATGTGAGCCCTCCCTCAGGGGAGTGCGTCGCTTGGTCTGTCCTTCCCAAAGTGAAGGCAGAAGTCATGGTGGTTAAGCAGTGGGCCTCCACTCCGGTGGGAGTCTGCTTAGCCTTGAAGGGCTCAATGGATAGACAGATGGCACCCTCTGCTGAGGAGCCAGTTCACAGTGGTAGCTTTCTCCCGTTGGCTGTGTGTGCAGGCCCGGCGCTATAAGTTCTAATCCTGTGGATTCAGTCTCTCCCGCTGGATGATGCTCTGATGCCATGTATATTCTAGCCTGCTGGCGGCTAGGGATATCATCCTGTTGGTGGTGATGTGGAGTTGATCATTGCTTTCCTGCTGGGCAGCGGATACGTCATCCAGATCCCAGATAACTCAACTGGCCTTAAAGGAAGTCTCCCTTGTGGAACCGATCGGAGAAGTTAGTGAAGGACTTGGCTGAGGCCGAGACTAATTGCCTTCCAAAGGATAGAATGAAAGAGCCTGGGAAACAAGCTGGATCCTTCCCTCCTTGGCCTCCACATGTCCAGTTCAGACACGCTGGAGTGATTTCTATGGGTCTGGGGATTCCTGGTATTTCATTCTGGAAAGTCCCCCCTTCTCCGCTTCTGGTTTTCAGTTGCATAATTAGTCCTTTCTGTAGGGCTTGTGGGCCTGGAAGCTCTGTCTCCTCCAGAGGAAGGGTTGCTCCTGTTCTTCACTATGTAGGTTTTAGGGGCCCATTCCTGCTTGTCATCAAGAATAGAAGGGTACTAGACAGCATTCAGAGCGGCTTATATCCTGGACTGCAAGCAGCCGATCCCAGAGGCATCTGTCATCTCTCCGTGTGGGTTGGCGAATAGGAGAGCCATCGAATGAGCCATATTGGATAAGTTATTGTGCCTATAGGGGATGGTTCCAGGGCCCTGGCCAAGCAGGGAAAGAACAACTGTTATGCCAAAGATGATAGGCTCCTTCCTGTCCATGACCTTTAGGTGGTCAATGCTCTTTTGCACGTGTTGTGCTTCCGAATGACAAATCTGAGATCTGTGATTTTGGCAATGCTCCAATGGGAGTTTCTAGCTACTGCAACATGATGACTTTTCTGTAAGTTGCATGCTTTCTAACCCAAAGATTACTGGTTCAAGACTTGCCTCTGACAATTAAAGTACATGGCTTCTTTAGTTTTGGCCTAATCTTATGTTATATCCTGATCTGGGAGAACCAGCAAAGATGTCTGCATTTTGCCATATTTGACTCATGCCTTCAGTTCACCACCCTACCTTTGGCCTGTCCCCTGCCCCAAGGATGCTTTCCAGGGTCATGGTGGTGGTGGCTGATGCGCTATGGTGCTAAGGACTATCTGGACCCCCATTCCTGGATGACTGGCTCATCTATTCTCTGTTGGAGGCCTCTCTGGTTTCAGCCTGAGTGGTGCCCTTCTGGAAGTCCTTAGCTGGGTAGTTAATTAGAGAAACTGTCCATTGGCACCATACCATTCCCTAGACATATTTATTTATTTAACAGGTTTTATAAACCGCTTTATCATTTCAATCAAAGTGGTTTACATTGAAACTTAAACTTGGTGTAATGTACATTAAACAGGGACATTGATAACTTGGATTTTTCTGAGGCAATGGAGGGTTAAGTGACTTGTCCAAGGCCATAAGGCGTGCTAGTGGGAATCAAACCCTGGTTCTCAACCATTAGGCTACTCCTCCACTTACTAGGATCACGGTTCGATGCTCAAGCAGGCAGTGTCATCCTGCCAAAGGAGAGAGTGCAAAGATGGTTGAAACAACTTGCACTGTGTGGTTCTCAACAGGCTGACAGGGTTGGGATTATCCACCAACTTCTCAGCTTGATAGCGGCAGCAATCAACTGGTGCTATGGCCATGCTCATTTGAGACCACTCCGGCGGCCCTTCCTGACAAAAGCACAAGCTCAGGCTCCCACTCCAGCTGGGAGTGAAAGCCAGCTTGAGGTGGCAGCTAAGCCTATGTTATCTGACAGAGGGCATACCACTGGATAACACTTTTATATATTTATTCAGTATTTATCCTGACCTTTCTAATTGTTCAGGGCAGGTTACAAATTACATTTTTTTAAAAGTGCCGTCAAGTTAGTGCTAAGTCAGTGCTAACTCATGGCGACCCAGCAGCCTCTGGGTTTTCTTGGCAATGTATAACCGGAAGTAGATTGCCAGGCTTTTTCTTCTGAGGTAATGGAGGGTTAAGTGACTTGTCCAAGTTCACCAGTGGGAATAGAACCCTTGATCTTTTGAGTACTAGGCTAACCACTAGGCTACTCCTTCACTGATTTAATTACAAATTACGTACATAATAAAAAGTAACATAACACAGACTGACAATACCGCATCATAACACACAATATCTGTTCTTCATAAAAATGATAGTACAGGACATTACTTAATTTACAAGATCTTACAATGTCCATCATATCTCAGGAAAAGGGTATGTTTTTATTGCCTTCTGAAAACATAAGATTGTTCATAGAGCAGTAAATTTTTCGTATTCCATTCCATAGTAGTGGCAGAGAACACGAATAAGCATTACAACGTGCACATTCAAGATGAAAATATTTGCAAGAGAGAACCACTAACAATCAATCTGATTGAGATCTCAGAGTACGAGCTGGAACTATGCCTGCAATTTATTTACAGCATAGGCGGGAAGCTGACCATAAAAATATTTAAAAGGCAAGCATTTTAAAAATACACTTTTCAGTCAGTAGTCAGTGAAGTGAGTTTACCTAAGGAGAGACATGATCTATAAATCTCAAATCAAAAATCATTCTGTATCCGTCGTAGTTTTTTTGATTTCGCAGTCAATTCATAAAACAGAGTTACAATAATCGAGCCTTGATGTTATAAATGCATATACAAGTTGTAAAATCTCAGATTGCAAAAAAAGCTGATGGCTCTTATAATTGTCGCAAGTAATAGAAACAGGTCTTAACGGTTTGGGAGACATGTCCATCAAGAGAATGATCATTATCAATAATAACTCCCAGACTGCGAACCTGACCCTTGATTTGAAGCTCTATTCCCTGCGAAAAAGTTTCGTGGGGTAGGGGAGGAGCTGTTACGATGAATCCACAATACTTCAGTTTTTGAACGATTATCCTTTCTCCAGGACCAAGCAGGAAGTCAGTCCTCACATATGGGTGACGTTGGCGCCGACGGAGCCCTCGCGGAGCAATTTTCCCCAGCTTTCAAAGAAAGCCTTTGGGAATTGCAGCGCGCATGCGCGGTCGCCTTCCCGCCCAAGGGTGCCATCTTAGCCAGTCTTCTTTTTTCCGCGGAGCCCTACAGACGTACCCGTCTTGTCCCCGCGAAAAAGTTGATTTTATTCGTAATATTCTCTTTTTTCCTTCGGTTCGACGCCGGTTTTCTTCCCGCCCGGACTTGCGACGCCGGTCACGAGTCCTCTTCTTCTTTTTCTGATTTAGTCAGTTTCGTTTTCGGTTTTTCACTGGCAGCCCGGTCTTTTGACCTCGCAGGGGCCCTTTTTCCCCCGATGGCTGCCAGTGGTTTCAAGCGGTGTGGTCAGTGTGACCGAAATATGTCACTAACTGACACACACGATAATTGCCTCCGCTGCCTGGGCCCGGATCATGAAGAAATGATCTGTGGGGCCTGTGGCAAAATGTCCTCCAAAGCGTTGAGAAGTCGGCGGCATCAGCGGGATAGGATCTTCGCTGACCCCAGCCATACCCGGACCTCGTTGGAGGCCTCGGCGTCCAGAGGTTCCAGCTCTGACCGTCGCCGGAGTTCCTCCGACAGGGGTTCTCCCTCCGGGGACCATCGACGGAAGGTGAAACCCGCGAGGGCGGCGTCGGTGGACGCTCCTGGCTCCGCGAGGGCCAGGTCGCATAGCCCCGATAGCCGTCCCAGGTCCTTGGAGAAGGAGCACTTCTTGAAGCGACCTCGCATGGAGTCGGAGCTGCCTGCTCGGGTAAGTCCTCCTGGACTCGCCTCCGAGACCGCCGACGTCGGGCCCGACGCCTTCGGGGCCCGAGTCGGGGGCTGCTGGGTCACCTGAGGTCGGACTCAGGTTGACGGCCTTGGAGAGCAGACTGTCTGCCTTCATGGACCAGCAGCGGGCAGTGCTCGCCAGCCTCGCTGGCGCCGCTGCCCCAACCGCCGGGACGTCGACGTCTAAGTCGACCCCGGAGACCGAGCCGATCCTCGAGTCCATGCAAACTCGAGTCGATCCTCGGTCGAGGTCACCATCGGCCTCCCGTTCGGGACCGAGGTCGTTGACGCCGACTCCCTCGGCGTCGGGGCGGCCGGCGCCGCTGCCTGCCCGGGCCGACCCCACCGATTCCTCCTCGGAGTCGGTCTGGGAGTCTGAAGAGTCACCTGATTCTTTTCGGACTCGGTGTGTCCCCTCGGACTCGCCTGAGTCCGAACCTCGGAAGCAGTCCCCTCCGGAGGATGCCCGGTTCTCGGACTTCGTCAGGGATATGGCCAAGGCTTTGGCCTTCCCTGCGGATCCCGAGGAGGAGCCTCGAGCCGAAGAGCTCGACGCCCTCCAGTATGACTCTCCCGCCAGGGAACACTTTACTGTACCGGTTCCTCCCATGCTGGAACGACTACTCTTCCGCATGTGGGAGAGTCCGGCCTCCTCGCCGGTCCTAAGCAAGCGGGTCGATTCTATCTATCGAGTCCGCAAGAGCCCTGGCTTCCAAAAAGCACAGCTACCACACCATTCCATGGTAGTGGAATCGGCCATGCATCGTCTTAAGAGCCAGAAGATGCACTCCTCGGTGCCTCCTGGCAGGGAGGCCCGTAACCTGGATGGCCTTGGTAAGAAGTGTTTCCAGGGCTCTATGCTTGCGTGTCTTGTCCAGACCTACCAGCTATACATGGGCATGCATCTCCGAGACCTGGCTAAAGAGCTAGCCGGATTCTCCGCTGGGTTGTCCGAGGAACCTTTGCGGAGGTTCCTAGCCTTGTCCACTGGCATTCGGGAATGCTCAAAGTTCATATCCCGAGCAGCCTATGATGGCTTTGAAGCATCGGCTCGAGTGGCCGCAGCCGGCATCGGTGCCCGCCGACAGGCTTGGCTTCAGTCGTCTGACCTTAAGCCCTGGGTGCAGGACAAGTTGGTCGATGTCCCCTGCCGAGGTGAAAACCTCTTTGGCAAACCTATGGACGAGAAGGCTGCACAACTAGAGACAGAGACTCTCACCAGGACTAGGCTTTCTAGGAAGACCTCCGCCCCTTCCCAGAAAAAGAAGGGCTCGGGAAAGAAGTCCTTTTACCCGAGAAAGGCAGCTGCCTATAAACACTACCCCCAATATCAGGCCCCCGCAGCTCCCCAACAGGGCCAGCAGGCCAAGGGACGGGGTAACGGGTCCCGTAGGCAGCAAGCCCCCAAGCCTGCACCACCAGCCCCTGCTCAGCAGGGTGGGGGTTTTTGACTCCTTCAGCATAGCCTCTCCCCCTCCGCTGGCTCCTCCCAGCACCGGAGGCCGGCTGGTTCACTTCGCCCACAGGTGGTCCACCATCACTTCAGATGCCTGGGTGCTTCAAGTCGTAAGAGAAGGCTATCTTCTCCACTTCCACCAGGTCCCTCCCTCCTATTTCCCGGGAGAACCTCCACGACTCCCTCTGCACAGGGACTTACTCCTTCAGGAGTTAGCAGGTCTTCTACAGGAACAGGCGGTGGAACCGGTGCCCCACCACCTGAGAGGTCAAGGCTTTTATTCCAGGTATTTTCTAGTACCAAAAAGGACAGGAGACCTCAGACCCATCCTGGACTTGCGCAACCTCAACAGGTTCCTCGTGCGGGAAAGGTTCAAAATGCTTACCCTTGGAATCCTTCTGCCCTACCTCCAGCAGGGAGATTGGCTATGCTCCTTGGATCTAAAGGATGCCTACACGCACCTCCTCATCCACCCAAGCCACCGCCAATACCTAAGGTTTGTGGTGGCAGGAAATCATTACCAGTACAGAGTACTGCCTTTTGGCCTGTCCTCCGCACCGCGAGTCTTCACAAAATGTCTCGCGGTGGTGGCGGCCCATCTCCGGCTTCACGGCCTCTATGTCTTTCCGTACCTCGACGACTGGCTCATCAGAGCAGCGTCCGCTCCGGAGGTCACCAACGCCACACACCGCACGGTGACTCTTCTGCAGTACTTGGGCTTTGTCATAAACTTCGCAAAGTCCACTTTGCTCCCCTCACAGGATCTCGAGTTCATCGGCGCAAGACTGCACACTCCTCAGGCACGAGCTTTCCTGCCTCTCGACAGGGCTCAACGGCTCATGGACCTAGCCGGCCGTTTTCGCAGCCAGCCCCTGGTCTCCGCCAGGCGCTTCCTGAGACTGCTCGGCCATATGGCTTCCACCGTCCATGTGACCCCCAATGCCCGCCTGAATATGCGGCCTGCTCAATGGTGTCTTCGCAAGCAGTGGCAACAAGCCACAGGCGGCCTAGCAGACCTAGTGCGCGTCTCCAAGCCGCTGGCCTCGTCTCTCCAGTTGTGGCTTCACCGGCCGAACCTGGTACTCGGCATGCCTTTTCAGTCACCTCAGCCGGCCCAGGTGCTGACGACAGATGCGTCCCTCCTGGGTTGGGGAGCACATTGCCAAGGGGCACGTACTCAGGGCCTCTGGACCACGTGGGAGTCTGCTCAGCAGATCAACTTCCTGGAGCTCAGAGCGATCCGCCTGGCTCTCAAGGCTTTCTCCCATCTGACCTCCCACCAGTCCATCCTTGTCCAGACGGACAATCAAGTTGCCATGTTCTACGTGAACAAGCAGGGGGGCACGGGCTCCTTACTTCTCTGTCGGGAAGCACAGAAGCTCTGCTCTTGGGCCGTCAGTCACGGCGTTCTTCTCAAGGCAGTTTATCTCCCAGGCCAAGAAAATTGCCTGGCGGACAAACTCAGCAGGATCCTCCAGCCGCACGAGTGGCGCCTGGATCCCTTGGTAGTTCAGAAGCTTTTTCTAAAGTGGGGCCTCCCCACGATGGATCTCTTTGCCAGTCCTCTCAACCGGCAACTACCTCGCTTCTGCTCTCGTCAGCCACATCCCCTTCGAGTTGCGGCAGACGCTTTTCTACTCTCATGGTCGGAGAGCCTCCTGTATGCTTTTCCTCCCATCCCGCTAGTCTCTCGAACTCTTTTCAAGGTTCTCCGAGACAAAGCTTCCATGATCCTGGTGGCCCCTCGCTGGCCCAGACAGCCGTGGTTTCCACTCCTGCTGCAATTAGCGGTAGAGGATCCATTCCCTCTGGGGTTTCAACCGGATCTCCTCACTCAGGATCAGGGGTCTCTGCTCCACCCCAACCTCAGATCTCTCAATCTAATGGCCTGGCTGCTGAGAGGGTAGTCCTTGCTCCCCTTCTCCTGCCGGCAGAGGTGGAAGAGGTCATCCTAGCTTCTCGGCGACCTTCTACCCGCAAATGCTACGCCCTTAAATGGCGTCGCTTTTCCGTTTGGTGTACCCAACAGTCTCAGGATCCCTTCTCCTGCTCGGTGTCGGTGATCTTGCAGTACTTGCTATACCTCTCTAATCTGGGACTTAAGTCCAACTCCGTCAAAGTTCACCTCAGTGCTCTTTCAGCACATCATGTGCCGGTGGACGGCAGACCTCTTTCCAGCGACCCTCTCGTAGCGAGGTTTCTCCGAGGTCTCCTTCTACTTAAACCACCTCTGCGCCCGCCAGCTCCTGACTGGGATCTGAATGTGGTTTTACAGCGGATCACCTGTCCGCCTTTTGAACCTATGGCTACCTGTTCTCTCCGTTTTCTTTCTTGGAAAACATTGTTCTTGATAGCCCTCACTTCCGCCAGACGCGTAAGTGAATTGCAGGCCCTCGTGTCTGATCCCCCTTACACTCGGTTCTACAAAAATAGGGTAGTCCTACGGACTCACCCTAAATTTCTTCCAAAAGTGGTCTCCCCTTTTCACATCAATCAGGAGGTGGTACTTCCGACCTTCTTTCCCAGGCCACACTCCAGCCGAGCTGAAATGGTCCTACATACCCTGGACTGTAGAAGGGCATTGAACTTCTACCTTGACCGTACGCGGGAGCACCGTAAAGCTGCTCAGCTTTTTGTGTCTTTTGATCCCAATAGATTGGGACTCCCGGTCTCCAAGCGTACTCTGTCCATCTGGGTTGCGGACTGTATCACTTGGGCTTATGGGGCAGCCGGACTCTCCTTGGATGGTCGAGTCACGGCTCATTGTGTTCGGTCAAAGGCTACGTCAGTGGCTTACCTCCGCTCTGTTCCGCTGGCAGACATCTGCCGGGCCGCTACTTGGTCTTCGAGCCAGACTTTTGCGGTCCATTACTGTCTCGAGAGGGAGTCCCGCAGGGACAGTGCTTTCGGACAGGCAGTCCTCCGTAATCTCTTTGAGGTTTGAGCAACTCCTACCCTCCATCCCGGATGTGGGCTACCGGTGGGTAATAATTCAGCTTAGATTCCTTCCTTCTGTGCTGCTGAGCTAGAGGGAGCTCATTTTTGTGCTTAGGGTCTCCGGTAGCCTTAAGCTTGGGAGTCCCATATGTGAGGACTGACTTCCTGCTTGGTCCTGGAGAAAGCGTAGTTACTCACCTGTAACAGGTGTTCTCCAGGAGCAGCAGGAATCAGTCCTCACAACCCTCCCTCCTCCCCTTGGAGTTGCAATCATCTGCTTAAGTGTTTTTGCAAATTTTTATGCTGTCTGTTTAGCTATGTCATCTGACTGGCTAAGATGGCACCCTTGGGCGGGAAGGCGACCGTGCATGCGCGCTGCAATTCCCAAAGGCTTTCTTTGAAAGCTGGGGAAAATTGCTCCGCGAGGGCTCCGTCGGCGCCGACGTCACCCATATGTGAGGACTGATTCCTGCTGCTCCTGGAGAACACCTGTTACAGGTGAGTAACTACGCTGTACCATCCACTGTTTAACCAAATCCAAACAGGACACCACTCTGGTAAGTCCAAGAGTTTGATCTATGTCCAAGGAGGAACATACAGCTGAATATAATGAGCTTAAGAGTGTACCCGAATCCCTTGGGCGGAAATCACATCAATTATAGGCTTGATATAGATGTTAAAAAGAAGCAGTGATAACAGGGCCCCTTTTTGGAACACCATATTTCAATGGCCTGGGATTAGAGATCATTTCCCACTGCTACATATTGGCACCTATCAGTCAGGAGCGACTTAAACCAAATAAGTACCAGATCCATAACTGCTATATCAGATAGTCTCTGCGAACGAATATGAAGGTCACTAGTATCAGATGCTGCACTTAGGTCCAAAAGGACCAAAAGAACTTCCCAACCATGGTCTATATAGTACCAACAGTCATCCAAAATATCCAGTATGAGTAATTCAATGCTATGATTTCCGCTAAAACCTGACTGATAAGGTGACAACAAATTATTGCTGGAAACAAAATCAGATAACTAATTCAGGACCATCTTTTCTAGCACTTTGGAAAAATAGGGCAAATTTGACATAGGCCTAAAAGTTTCTGTCTTGTTCTATATTTAACTAGTTTTTTTAATACTGCTTTATCCTTCAATCAAAGCGGTTTATATTAAACCTCACTGTGTACAAAGAACGCTGAACAGTTGTGGTGGTGGGGATGGGTATGTGGGACAGGATAACATTGACATGAAGAATGCAACATATGAGGCATAACATACGTATAACATATGTCTGTGGTGATGGGGAATAGTTGTTAGTTCTTGGCTGGAATTGTCGGGGGGGGGGGGGGTCGGAACCTTATTCTAGATGGGAGATGTGACATTTCTCAGATGGTTTGTGTAAAGGAAAGTTTTCAGTTTCTGATCTAAATTAGATTTTTTTCAACAAAGATTTAAAAACAGCCTTCTTCCAACTATCTGAAACTATACCCTGATTCAAAGATTCATTAATCTGGGATGTCAATGTAGTAAGAGTAGATATAGTCCTTCTGCAAAGATTTTTGAAGGACAGGGATCAAATCGCATATACGTAGGACGAAGAGAAGTCAAAACTTCCTTAACATTCTCAATAGAGACACAAGTAAAAGGAAAAAGTCCTCTCTTGAGAATTAAAAGAATCATCCTTCAATGATAAAATCATACCCAACTTCTCATCAGACTGAGCAAAGGGGGGATTCTGAGAATCCAAAACCTTCTAAATTTTATCTATCTTATCTGAAATAAATTGCAAAAACATTTCATAAGTCAATGTAGTCACAAAATTAAACTCTTTTAGCCACATTAAAAAGTTTTACCCACTTCTCTGAATGTTTTAGAGTTAGTAGCATACATAGTAACATAGTAAATGACGGCAGATAAAGACCAGTATGGTCCATGTAGTCTGCCCAGCAATATGGCAGGAGTAGGTGCACCCCTTCCCATGTCTTTGCTTATTGGTGCACCCACCGGGAGCAGGTGCACCCCTCCCCATGTCTTCACCCCTCCCCATATCTTTGTTTCTTTGTTTGTTTAGGGGTGAACCCACCGCTCTTCCCCGCATCGCTCCATGTAGGACACCCCTATTTGTTGAGAAATTAGGTGGTTCCGTTTATTTTGATTTAATCTTGTTGCTGTAAAGTGATCCACTGTGTCTGTCCCAGGCCACTTAGAATTCCGTCACTGTGTTTGCCCCCACCATCTCCATCGGGAGGGCATTTCAAGCATCCACCACCCTTTCAGTAAAAATGTATTTCCTGACATAGCCTTTCAATTTACCACTTTGCAGCTTCATGTCATGCCCTCTAGTTTTACAGCTTCCCCGTCTCTGGAAGAAGTTTGTTTGTTCATTATTTCTCTTTAAGTATTTAAAGGTCTGAATCATATCTCCCCTATCCCTCCTCTCCTCCAAAGTGTACATATTCAGGTCTTCAAGTCTCTCCTCATAAGGCTTCTGATGCAGGCTGCAAATCATTTTGGTCGCCTTCCTCTAAACAGCTTCCATTCTTTTTACATCCTTTGCAAGATATGGTCTCCAAAACTGAACACAGTATTCCAAGTGAGGTCTCACCAGAGACTTATATAGTGGCACTAGTACCCCTTCCTTTCTGCTGGTATTTCCTCTTCGAATGCAGCCCAACATCCTCCTGGCTTTTGCCACCGCCTTGTCGCACTGTTTTGCCACCTTGAGATCTACAGAAATAATCACACTGAAGTCTTTCTCCTGCTCCGTGCACACCAACCTCTCGCCCCATATCGTGTACATTTTCCTTGGATTTCTGCTACCTAAGTGCATGACACTGCACTTCTTCGCATTAAATCTTAATTGCCAAGCATCAGACCATTCCTCCAGCTTTTGCAGATCCCTCCTCATGTTAAGCACTCCCTCGGGGGAGTCCACTCCATTGCAAATTTTTGTGTCATCTGCAAAAAGAGACTTTTCCATTCAGTCCTTCAGCAATATCACTCACAAATACATTGAACAGTGCCGGGCCTAGCACCGAACCCTGAGGCACCCCGCTAATCACCTTCCTTTCATCCGAGTGAGCTCCATTGATCATCACCTTCTGTCGTCTGTCAGTCAACCAATTTCTGATCCAGTTTACCACCTTGGTACCCATCCCCAAACTACTGAGTAGAATTCCTTAGTAAATCAGAATAAAATTTCATCTCCAGGAACAAGCAGGAATGTAGTCTTCACATATGGGTATCGTTGGTACCGATGGAGCCTGCGTGGGAACGCTCCCCATCATCCAATAGGAACACTTTTGGGAGCATCCCTCAGCCACATGTGCGCTGCCTTCCCGCCTTTCCCAACTGTCCCTCTTCAGTTCTTCGTTTTCTGCGGAGCCGACAGGTCGCATACCCTGTCACGGCAGAAAATTTCTTCTTTAAACTTGTTTTCCTGTGGTCGTGCCTGCCTCCGCTCGACGCGTACCGGTACCGCCAGTTCTATTTTATTCTTCTTTTAAAAAAAAAAAGAACTTATTATATTTCTGAAGTGTTTCTCTTCAGAAACTTTTTCTTTTTGGTGCTAGGCACCATTTTGGGCATTAGGCCCCATTTTCCTGAAAAATGGAAAAACCAGCTATTGGTTTTAAAAAAATGTACTAAGTGTGGCAGTACCATTTCCGTCACAGACACCCATGACTGGTGTCTCAAATGTTTAGGCCCTGATCATTCTCCATCGGAGTGTTCCTCTTGTATGGGGATGACTAAAAGAGGAAGACAGAACTGGGTTGCAAAGATTGGTACCCTCTTTTCTTCAGATGTGATGTCCATTGCATCAACGTCTTCCAGAGACTCGTCTTCCTCCCATGGATCTCTGGTAACTAAGCATAAGAGCCGGTCCTCAAAGGGTAGATCTCCTTCCAAGCATCGAGAAGCCATTGGCATTGCCCTTGAGGAAACTATACCAGCAAAACGGCCCCGGCGGAAGGCTTCGTCCTCCAAAGCACTAAAGGGGCTTCAGGATGTTCTCGAGGCCTCGACCTTGGCAGAACTATTGGTGCCATGCTCAGGGGTTCTGGCTGCTTCTACCGGTACCGACACCCAGGCATCGGCAGCGTCGATAGACCAGAGAATCCTCGCTATTGAACACAGTCTTGCAGCTCTCCTTACAGCTGTGGTACCATTGACACCACTACCGACGGTTCAACGGGCACCGGTACCGATACCAGTACCAGTACTAGCACGGACGGTACCAGCCCCGGTGGGAATTCTGCCCATGCCGACTTTTTCGGACATCGACAGATCGGTACCGGACCAACTCGGTGCCGACTTCGATCGATACCGTGCTTTGCATGAACATTGGGATCAGAGATGCTTCGAATCTTCCGATTCCGATGACTCGGATAACTCGGTCGGTAGCAGAGTACTTCTTCCAGAAGACTCCTCTTCTCCTCAACGCAGCATGTCTCCTCCGGAGGACATGTCTTTTCAGGATTTTATTCTTGATGTATCCCGAGGCCTATCAATCACGGTAGCTTCTGAAAAAGAACCTAGAGCAAAGGAATTAGAAATACTCCAATACCCTAAGGCTCCCAAAGTGGCAGCTACCCTGCCCATTCATGAAATTCTTCATGATTTGATGCTCATTATGTAGGAAACACCCCTGACCACATCTCCTCCTCCTAGGAGACTCAATACTATGTATCGAGTTCCACCATGTCCTGGTTTTCAAAAGACTCAGCTGCCACACCATTCAATGGTAGTGGAATCGTGAATGCAGGACTCTTGACGCCTTTGGGCGTCAAACATTTCAGGCTTCCAAGCTTTCAGCTAGGATCAACTCATATATTTTATATATGGGAATGTTCCTCAAAGAAGTCACAGGAGACTTGGAGCTTAAGAGACCCCTTCTCCCTGATGACAAACGACAAGACTTCCTTACTCTTGTCAAGCATGCTCAAGACGTTTCCAAGTTTGTAAATCGTGCAGCCTTTGACTGCTTTGAATGCATCAGCAGAACTTCTGCTATTGCCATTGGTGCACGTCGGATTGCCTGGCTTCAGGCATCAGACTTTGGAGACTTGGGTACAGGAGAAATTAGGAAACATCCCTTGCACAGAGAAAACCTCTTTGGCAAGAATTGGCAGGAAAAGGCTAATGAGATATATACTGACAATCTCACTTTAGACAGATTGTCAAAATCTACAGCCACTCCAACCAAAAAGAACCCCTATAAAAACCCTTTTGAGCAAAAAGAGGAAGTTTTATCCGTCCTGTACCCAGCAAGGGCAAGCTCAGGGTCAAGTTGCTCAAAAGGGACAACAGCAACAATCCAGACAACAAAAGAAGCCAAAAGGCCCGAGAGCTCAACCAGCTCCACAAGCTCAGCCCCCTCAAGGACTTTGACTCCTTCCTAGAGAGCTTAGCTTTCCTGCCTCTGAAGGGTCCAGAACCCCTAAACATTCCAGGCAGGTTTTGTCATTTTGTCAACAGATGGCACCAAATAACAGCAGAAAATTGGACTCTCATGCCCCCTCCTACAATCGTAAGACAGTTCAATTCCCAAACCTCTCCAGACAATCTACTGGATCAAGAGGTCTCAACACTCCTTGCTCAGGAAGCAATAGAGGAAGTGCCCATTCCCCAACAGGGTACAGGGTTCTACTCCCCCTATTTTCTTATTCCAAAGAAAACAGGAGGACACAGACCCATTCTACACCTCAGAGAATTGAACAAATATCTGTTCCGCGAAAAGTTCAAAATGATTTCTCTGGGAACTCTTCTGCCATACCTTCAAAGTCAGGATTGTCTTTGCTCTCTAGATCTAAAGGATGCATATACTCATATTCTGATCCATCCAGATCACAGGAAATTCTTACGATTCCTTTTCAAGGGAAAGCACCTCCAATACAGGGTTCTTCCTTTTGGTCTGGCTTTGGCACCAAGAGTATTTACGAAATGCATGGCAGTAGTAGCTGCATTCCTGCGAACCCTAGGGATATTTGTCTTCCCTTACTTGGCTGACTGGCTCATTCGAGCCCCCACGATTCCAGAAGCCAGCTCTGCACTGTCTCGCACAATGTGAATTCTCCAGTACTTGGGATTGGTCATAAACTTCCCAAAATCCCAACTTGTTCCTTCTCAGACCCTGGAGTTCACAGGAGCTTGTTTAGATACCAGACAGTCAAGGGCTTTCCTCCCACAGCCCCGCTGTCTTCGCATAATGCAACTAACTTCTCAAGCAGCGGGAAGGTCCTCCCTAACTGCTCGAGAACTGCTGCAGTTACTGGAATATATGGCATCCACAGTTCATATAGTTCCCTATACTCACCTCCACATGCGAGCAGTCCAGTGGACACAGGCCACAGGACGTCTGTTGGACAAGATATCAACCTCACAATGACTGATCTTGCCCCTACAATGGTAGCAATCACTGGCGAATCTTTTAGTGGGGTCTCCTTTCCAATAACCCCCATTCCAGGCCACCCTAAGAACAGATGCATCACAGGTGGGATGGGGAGAACACCTGCACCATCTCTCCACCCAGGGTACCTGGACTCCACAGGAGGCTTGTCTTCACATAAACCACCTAGAACTCAGAGCAATCTATCTAGCTTTTTGAGTATTCCATGCCCAGCTCAGCTATAAGACATGTACCATCCAGGTTCTGCAATGCTTGGGCTTTGTCATAAACTACCCCAAGTCTCACTTCCTCCCAACAGAGTGCCTGGAGTTCATTGGGGCAAAGATGGACACTCTCCAGTCGCAGGCTTTCTTGCCCAGGGACCGAGCCGATCGCCTCCGGTCTCTATCTCGGGACGTACAGTACCTTTCCTTGGTGCCCGCCCGGCTTCTCCTGTGACTACTCGGGCACATGGCCTCTATGGCCCATGTCACCCTAGATGCTCACCTCCATGTGAAGACAGCGCAGTGCTGTCTCCAGGACCAGTGGTCTCAGGCCACAGGCCGCCTCCGAGACAGAGTTTCAGTGACCTGCCAATTGGCAGACTCCCTGGTCTGGTGGCATTTGCCCCAGCATCTCAAGGCAGGCATGCCCTTTCAGGCCTTAAGCCACTCACATTTCCTCATCACGGACGCCTCAGGGCAACTGGTTGCCAGATGAGAGCACCCAACAGATCAACCTCCTGGAGCTCCGAGCCATACAGCTAGCCTTGGGTCTTCTGTCACCACCTGCGTTACCAGCTGGTGCTGGTCCAGACTGACAACGAGGTGATGATGATGTATGTGAACAAAGGGGAGCACAGGGTCTCGTGCCCTTTGTCAGGAGGCACTGGTCCTCTGCTCGTACGCAATCCAACAGGGTATCCTCCTGCGGGCAGTGTACCTGCCAGGCCAAGACAACCTGCCGGCTGACAGACTCAGCAGGGTTATGCAGTTGTACGAGTGGCAGCTGGACTCCAGGGTGGCCAGTTGGTTTTTCCGACTCTGGGGGGAGCCCATGATGGACCTGTTTGCCATCCTGGACAACTTTCAGTTGCCCCGCTTCTGCTTCCGGCAGGCCCACCCCTCCAGGGTGGCAGCAGACGTGTTCCTAGTCTCATGGTCGGAAGGCCTCATGTACACCTTCCCTCCAACGCCGCTGATCGCCAAGGCATTGTTCAGGACCCTCCGCAACAGAGTCTCGCTCATTCAGATAGCTGCTCGGTGGCCCAGGCAGCCATGGTTCTTGCTACTTCTATAGTTGACGATGGAGGCCCCCATCCCCTTGGGAACCGCCCCGGGATTCCTATCACAGGAGGGGGGCTCTCTCCTTTTCCCCTACCTGTGGTCCTTGTCGCTGACTGCGTGGCTGCTGAGAGGGGTTACTCTGGCCTCTTTCAACCTTCCGGTTGAGGTGGAGGACATTTTGCTGGCCTCTCGCAAGGCCTCCACTAGGAAGGCTTACGCCCTCAAGGCGCAGGTTCTCTGTTTGGTGCACCGAACACGGGGCTGATCCTTTTTCCTGTCCAGTGGCTCTGGTGTTACAGTACCTTCTCCACCTCTCTCAGTCCAGGCTCAAGTCTAACTCCGTCCGAGTGCACCTGAATGCCCTGGCGGCGCACCACTATCCGATGGATGGTAAGCCCCTCTCGGTCCAGCCATTGGTTACCCATTTCCTTCGGGGCCTACTCTAATCGAAGCCCCAGGTTCGCCTTCTGGTAACATAATGGGACCTCAGTGTTGTGCTGGAGCAGCTCACGCGCCCACCCTTCGAGCCTCTGCCTATCTGCCATCTTCACTACCTCTCTTGGAAAGTGGTTTTCCTGGTTGCGCTCACCTTCGCTCGCAGAGTTAGCAAACCCCAGGCCCTTGTGGCAGAGGTGCCTTATACCACTTTCTACAACAACAGAGTGATGCTTCGTACACACCCCAAATTCCTGCCGAAGGTAGTGTTGCCCTTCCATCTCAACCTGGAAGTGCTGCACCTTATCATCTTTCCAAGACCTCACTCCAGTCGGGCGAAGACGGTCCTTCACACCTTGGACTGTAAGAGGGCCTAGGCTATATTCAACACACTCAGGGCCACCGTAGAGCTTCCCAGCTTTTCATCTCCTACGACCCCAGTAGGCTGGGGGAGGCTGTGACTAAGCATACGTTGTCCACCTGGGTGGCGGACTGTATTTCCCTCGCTTATGAGCTGCTGAGACTCCCCCTGGAAGGCCACATCACGGCGCGCCATGTCAGGGCTATGGAGGCTTCGGTGGCGAACTTGCGCTCAGTCCCAATGGTGGACATCTGCCGGGCCGCCACCTGGTCTTCAGTGCATACCTTTCCAGACCATTACTGCCTGGAAAGAGAGTCTCAACGGGACAGTACCTTCTGCCAGACTGTGCTCCATGACCTTTTCGTGGTTTAGGCATCTCCTACTCTCTGACCCTTCTGTGTTCAGTCTACTGGAGTGCTGGTTTCATCAGACACAGGGGGTCCTACTGTGGTCTGTGGACACACTCATTTGCTGCTGCTTGCGGCTCCCCATGAGGGAACCCCTATTTTTGCTACGGGTTTTCTGCAGCCTGTAGCTGGGGAGTCCTATATGTGAGGACTGACTTCCTGCTTGTTCCTGGATAAAGCGTAATTTCTCACCTGTAACAGTTTTTCTTCGGGGACAGCAGGAATCAGTCCTCACAACCCTCCCTCCTCCCCTTGGAGGTTGCTCCTTTACAATCTTTTATTTTTACCGTCTTTTAGCTGTCATCTGACTGAGCAAGATGGCACCCTTGGGCAGGAAGGGGGGACCAAACATGCATAGTGGCATCTCCCAAAGGCTTTCTTTGAAAGCTTGGGGGATGCTTCCGCGATGGCTCCGCTGGTGCTGACATCACCCATATGTGAGAACTGATTCCTGCTGTCCCCGGAGAACATCTGTTACAGGTGAGTAACTACGCAATTTCTTGAGTTGATTACCCACCCCACGTCGTGTGAGACGCTCTGCACCTCAGCCCTGGCTTTTATCCACCACTCGCTATCTACATTCCTGTGCCCGTTCTGTTGAATATTCTTGGCTCAAATCCTGCTCCCCTGAAGACTTTCTACACTTCAAATTCATGCTTGTCTCTTTCCAGTCAGCCATAGCTCTTGCCAAACAAGACTACTATGTCCATCTGACTAACTCTCTTACCTCTGACCCTCGCTGTCTCTTTACTACTCTCAGCTCTCTCCTCAAAGTGCCTCCGCCTCTGATCCCTTCCTCCCTTTCTGCACAAAACCTGGCTATTTCCATGACAAAATCCACAAGATCACCCTCCAATTCCCCACAAAGTCAGCTACTTCCCTTGCTCCCCCTCTCAACTCCCCCTCCCTTCCCTTCCCTTGCTCCCCCTCTCAACTCCCCCCCCCCTCCCTTGCTACCCTCTCTTCCTGTGATCTCTGAAGAGGAAACTGCACACCTTCTTTCTTCCTCCCTCCAAACTCACCACCTGCTCCTCTGATCCTATCCCCACCCGTCTCCTACGCCCCATCTCCTCCACCATTGTCCCTTCCATCTCTCATATTCTCAACCTTTTGCTCTCCACTGCAACTGTCCCTGCAGATTTCAAGCATTCTGTGGTCACACCTCTCCTGAAACCATCACTTGATCCCACCTGTCCTTCTAATTACCGACCCATCTCTCTCCTTCCCTTCATTTCTAAACTACTTGAATGTGCAGTTCACCGCCGCTGCCTCGACTTCCTCTCCTCTCATGCTCTCCTCGATCCCATACAGTCTGGCTTTCGTTCTTTACACTCTACTGAAACGTCTCTTGTCAAAGTCTCCAGTGACTTGTTCCTGGCAAAATCCAAGGGCCTGTACTCTCTTCATCCTTCTTGACCTCTGCTGCTTTCAACACCGTTGACCACAACCTTCTCCTCGATGCCCTGTCCTTGCTTGGCTTTATGGGCTCTGTACTATCCTGGTTCTCCTCCTATCTCTCCCATCGCTCCTTCATTGTGGGTTCTGGTGGCTCCCACCTCCTCCGCTACCCCGCTCCCAGTTGGTGTACCCCAAGGATCTGTCTTGGGTCTGCTACTTTTCTCCAGGACCAAGCAGAAAGTCAGTCCTCACATATGGGTGACGTCGATGGAGCCCCCACGCGGAGCATTTCCCCAGCTTTCTAAGAAGGCCTTTGGGAATACACCCACGCATGCGCGGTCCCCTTCCCGCCCAAAGGTGCCATCTTGTCCAGTCCTTCTTTTTCCATGGAGCCCAACGGACATGAGTCCGTGTCACCCGGAAAAGTTTGATTTTTTTTCTGCGATTTTTGCTCTCTTTTGTCCGGTTCGACGCTGGTTCCCCGTCCCGCCTGGGTTTGGTACGCCGATATCGACCCGATCCCTATTTTTCGTTTTTTTGCCCTTCATGACACGCGTTCGCGCTCTTTTTTTTCTTTTTCCCTGGAGGGCCGGTCTTTTGACCTCGCAGGGGCCCTTTTTTCCCCGATGGCCTCCAGTGGTTTCAAAAAGTGTGATCGTTGTAAGAAGCTCATGTCTCTTACCGACACAAATGATTGCTGCCTGCGTTGCCTCGGGCCGGACCATGATCCCAAGGTCTGTGTCACATGTGGAAAGGTGTCCACCAAGGCACTCAGAAGCCGGCAGCATCAGAAGGAGAGAATTTTTTCTGACTCTGCCTCTGGACGAGCCTGGACCTCGTCAGAGGCCTCGACGTCTCGGAAGTCTGACCACGAGCTTCGGGGTTCCTCTGAAAGGGGGTCCCCCAGTCGGGAGCATAAGAGGAAGAGGAAGCTCGTGAGTGCGGCGTCGGAGGATACCTCTGGTTCCTCGAGGGCCAGGTCCCGGACACCTGACCACCGCCCCGGGCCTTTGGAGCTGGAGAAGCCGCCTAAGGTGCCTCGTATAGAGCCAGAGTCCGTCGAGCACGTAAGTCCTGTTGTCCTCGAGGACTCTCCTCCCAGGGAGCCGACGTTGGACCCGGCGGCTGCTGAGTCTCCTGAGCTTGGACTCAGGCTGACAGCTTTGGAGTGCAGACTGTCTGCCTTCATGGCTCAGCAGCGGGTGCTGATGGCCAGCTTGACTGGTGCATCTGCCCCGACCACTGGGACATTGACGTCTAAGTCGACCCCGGAGACCGAGCCGGTTCTCGAAGCCATGAAGGCCCGAGTCCGGTTCAGGACCGAGGGCATCGATGCCGGTGCTACCGGAGCCCCCGCAGTCGGAGCCCCTCGACTCTTTCTCAGATGAGTCTGCGTGGGAGATGGAGGACGAGGAGTCCCCCGATACTTTTCGGACTCGGTGTGTCCCTTCGGACTCACAGCAGTCCGAGCCCCGGAGTAGGTCCCCACCGGAGGACACCCGGTTCTTGGAGTTTGTAAGGGACATGGCCAAGGCTTTGAATGTTCCTGCAGATCCCGAGGAGGAGCCTCGAGCCGAAGAGCTCGATGCCTTGCAGTATGACTCTCCCCCGAGGGAGGCCTTTACTGTGCCGGTTCCTCCGATGCTGGAACGTCTCCTCTTCCGAATTTGGGAGGCACCGGCCTCGGTGCTGGTTTTGAGCAAGCAGCTCGATTCCATGTATCGAGTCCGAAAGAGCCCTGGCTTCCAGAAGGCGCAGCTGCCGCACCATTCTATGGTTGTGGAATCGGCCATGCATCGTCTGAAGAGCCAGAAGATGCACTCCGCGGTGCCCGCCGGTAGGGAGGCCCGAAGCCTGGATGCCATCGGCAGAAAGTGCTTCCAGGGCTCGATGCTTGCTTGTCGTGTCCAGTCCTACCAGCTGTACATGGGCATGTACTTGCGGGACCTGGCTAAGGAAATAGCCGTGTTCTCGGCTGGCCTCTCCGGGGAACCTTTGCAGAGGTTCAGGACCTTGTCCTCGGGGATCCGGGAATGCTCCAAATTCATCTCCCAGGCGGCCTACGATGGCTTCGAGGCTTCAGCCCGAATAGCAGCGGCCGGCATCAGTGCTCGACGCCAGGCATGGCTACAGTCATTGGACCTCAAGCCATGGGTACAGGACAAGTTGGTCGATGTCCCATGCCGGGGTGAAAACCTCTAAGGCAAGCCCATGGCCGAAAAGGCCGCTGAGCTCGAGACCGAGACTCTGACAAGGACAAGGTTGTCCAGAAGTACCTCTGCCCCTTCTCATAAGAAGAAGGGCTCGGGGAAAAAGACCATTTACCCGAGGAAGTCATCTGCCTACAAACCTTTCCCTCACTATCAGGCCTCCCTAGCTCCCCAGCAGGGTCAGCAGGCCAAGGGGCAGGGACATGGGCCCCGTAGGCAGAAAGCCCCCAAGCCTCCAGCTCCTGCTCCTACTCAGCAGGGAAGGGGTTCGTGACTCCCACTGCATAGCCTCTCCACCTCTGCTGGCCCATCTCAGCACGGGAGGTCGGTTGGCCCTGTTTGCCCACCAGTGGCCGCCCATCACAAGAGATGCTTGGGTACTGAGCATAGTCCAGAAAGGCTATCTGCTCCATTTCAATCAGGTACCCCCCTCCTACTTTCCAGGGGAGCCTCCAAGGCCTACTCTGCATCAGGAACGCCTTCTCCAGGAACTGCAAGGTGTTCTTCAAGACAGGGCGGTGGAGCCTGTGCCTCCCCACCTGCTGGGGCAGGGCTTCTACTCCAGGTACTTTCTTGTGCCAAAGAGAACTGGAGGTCTCCGGCCCATTCTGGACTTGAGAAATCTCAACAAATTCTTGGAAAAGGAAAAGTTCAAGATGCTTACTCTTGGAACACTGCTGCCCTACCTCCAGCAGGGAGATTGGCTATGCTCCTTAGATCTGAAGGATGCGTACACTCACATCCTCATTCATCCAGACCACACAAAATACCTAAGGTTCGTGGTAGGAGGAAATCATTTTCAGTTCCGAGTACTGCCCTTTGGCCTAACCTCTGCCCCACGGGTCTTCACAAAGTGCCTCGCGATGGTGGCGGCCTACTTGAGAAACTAGGGTATTTTTGTCTTCCCCTACCTGGACGACTGGCTCATCAGGGGTCAGACTCTCCAGGAGGCCAGGAAAGCCACCCTCCGTACTGTCTCCCTCCTTCAACAACTAGGCTTTGTCATAAACTTTGCAAAGTCCACTTTGCTCCCCTCCCAGAACCTGGAGTTCATAGGGGCACGGTTAGACTCCCTGCACGCAAAAGCTTACTTTGCCAGAGGACAGAGCAGGAAGGCTGATGGACTTGGCCAGCCAGTTTTTAGACAACCCATTGGTTTCCGCCAGACTCTGTTTAAGGCTCCTGGGCCACATGGCTTCAACAGTGCATGTGACCCCCAATGCCTGCCTGAATATGAGGCCTGCACAGTGGTGTCTCAGGACTCAGTGGAGGCAGGCTACAGGAAGCCTAAGAGACAAAGTAAGGGTGTCCAAACCCTTCCTGAACTCCCTGCAGTGGTGGCTACACCCCCCCCCCCCCCCAACCTTCTATAGGGAATTCCTTTTCAGGTACCTTTTTCCACTGTGGTACTCACAACCGATGCCTCCTTGCAAGGCTGGGGTGCACATTGTCTGGACAAGTGCACACAGGGCCTGTGGTCTCCATGGGAGGCCACGCAACAAATCAATCTCCTGGAACTCAGGGCAATACGCTTAGCCCTCAAGTCCTTCTTTCACACCCTAGCCCACCAATCTGTCTTGGTGCGGACAGACAACCAGGTGGCGATGTCCTATGTGAACAGACAAGGGGGCACGGGGTCCAGGCTCCTGTGTCAGGAGGCACAGACCCTATGCTCTTTTGCACTTTGACACAATATGCTGCTCAGGGCAATCTATCTTCCTGGCCACGAGAATTTCCTGGCAGACAGATTGAGCAGGGTTCTACAGGCTCATGAATGACAACTGCATCCTTTGGTGGTTCAGAACATTTTCCTGAAATGTGGACTTCCATCCATAGACCTTTTTGCCAGTCCCCTGAACCGGCAGCTGCCTCAGTTCTGCTCCAGGCAACCGCATCCTGCGAGATTTGCAGCGGATGCCTTCCTGATCTCATGGTCCAAGGGCCTCCTGTATGTTTTCCTTCCATGCCCCTGTTGGCCCGAACCTTGTTCAAGATTCTAAGGGACAGGGCCTCGGTCATATTGGTAGCCCCCAGATGGCCGAGGCAGCCCTGGTTCCCGCTTCTGTTACAGCTGGCGGTGGACACCCCACTCCCTCTGGGGTTGCAACCCAATCTTCTTTCTGAGGATCAGGGTTCCCTTCTGCATCCCAATCTCAAAACTCTCAATTTGATGGCCTGGAGGCTGCAAGGGTAGTGCTGGCTCCCTGGGGCCTGCCTCAGGAAGTTGAAGAGGTGGTCTTGGCCTCTAGGAAGCAATCCACCAGAAAGACCTATGCCTTGAAGTGGAAACGGTTCTCCTTGTGGTGTGACAAACGCCAGGAGACCCCTTTCTCCTGCCGTGTGCTAGTGGGGCTTCAGTACCTGCTGCACTTGTCTAATCAGGGTCTTAAGTCCAATTCTGTTCGGGTACACCTTTCAGCTCTGGCAGCCCACCACTCACAGGTGGAAGGGCACTCTTTATCGGTTCACCCCTTGGTGTCCCGGTTCCTCAGAGGCTTGCTCTTGCTAAAGCCTCATTTCCGTCCACCAGCCCCTGAGTGGGAGTTGAATGTGGTCTTGCAGCAGCTTACTCGCCCTCCCTTTGAGCCGATGGCTACGTGTCCTCTCCACTTCCTTTCTTGGAAGGCTCTTTTCTTAGTGGCACTGATCTCGGCCAGACGAGTGAGTGAATTTCAAGCCCTGGTCTCTGACAGGCCATACACTTGTTTCTATAGGAACAGGGTAGTCCTTAGGACTCATCCTAAGTTCCTCCCGAAGGTAGTCTCCTCTTTCCACCTCAATCAGGAGGTGGTTCTTCCAACATTCTTCCCTAGGGCCCCATTCCAGCCGGGCTGAGGAAGTCCTGCATACCCTGGACTGTAGAAGGGCCTTGTCTTTCTACATTGAGCGTACTAAGGGTCATAGAAGAGCTACTCAGCTCTTCGTCTCCTTTGACCCAAACAACTTGGGGTTGCCTGTCTCCAAGTGTACCTTGTCCATATGGGTGGCAGACTGTATCACCTTTGCTTACAGGGCAGCATACCTTCCCTTGCAGGGTCGAGTCACAGCTCAACGTGTCCAGGCAATGGCTGCATCAGTAGCTTATCTCCGTTCTGTACCGTTGGCAGACATCTGTAGGGCTGCAACTTGGTCCTCAAGCCAGACTTTTGCAGCCCATTACTGCCTGCAGAGGGAGTCCCGTAGGGACAGTGCTTTTGGTCAGGCAGTACTCCGGAATCTCTTTGAGGTTTAGGCAACTCCTGCCCTCCAGCCCTCTTGTTGGGCTACCGGTAGGATCTCTTCTCAGTAAAATTCTTTCCCTGATGTTGAGGCTTCACAGAGGGAGCTCTATTTTTCAGCCTGGTTTCCTGGTAGCCCAGTGCTAGGGAGTCACCCATATGTGAGGACTGACTTCCTGTTTGGTCCTGGAGAAAGAGTAGTTACTCACCTGTAACAGGTGTTCTCCAGGAGCAGCAGGAATCAGTCCTCACAACCCTCCCTCCTCCCCTGGGAGTTGCAGTTGTACATAGTTCATTTTGGTTTTTGTGCTGTCTTTTAGCTATGTCATCTGACTGAGCAAGATGGCACCTTTGGGCGGGAAGGGGACCGCGCATGCGTGGGTGTATTCCCAAAGGCTTTCTTAGAAAGCTGGGGAAATGCTCCGCATGGGGGCTCCATCGACATCGATGTCACGCATATGTGAGGACTGATTCCTGCTGCTCCTGGAGAACACCTGTTACAGGTCAGTAACTACTCTTTCTCTATACCCAGTCCCTTGGTGCGCTTATCTTTTCGCATGGCTTTCAGTACCATCTGTATGCTGATGACTCCCAGATCTGCCTCTACACCTGAACTCTCTCCGGCAGTCCAGACCCAGCTTTCTGCCTGCCTTTCTGACGTTGCTGCATGGATGTCTCACTGCCACTTGAAATTGAACATGGCCAAGAATGAACTTCTTATCTTTCCCCCTAAAACCTCCCCTCCTCCTCCTCCTTCCTCAGTCTCTGTGGATAGCTCTGTACTCCTTCCTGTTTCCTTGACCCGCAATCTGGGGGTTGTTTTTGACTCCTCTCTCTCTTTTTCCACACACATCCATCTCGTAGCTAAGACCTGCCATTTCTTTCTCTATAACATTAGCAAAATCCGCCCTTTCATTTCTGAGCACACTACTAAAACGCTTATCCACTCCTTATTCACCTCCCGTCTTGACTACTGTAACCTACTGCTTGCTGGTCTCCCTTTGAATCATCTCTCTCCCCTTCAATCTGTTCAGCACTCCGCGGCATGGCTAATCTTTCGCCAGCCTCGTGATGCCCATATTACTCTTCGTTTCCGCATCCAGTTCAAACTTCTCCTGCTGACCTATAAATGCATTCACTCTGCAGCTCCTCACTACCTTTCTTCTCTCATCTCTCCTTACAACTCCCCTCGGGAACTCCGCTCTTCTAGCCAACTGCTTCTATCTGTGCCCTTCTCTTCTACTGCTAACTCCAGACTTCGCTCCTTTCACCTTGCTGCACCTTACGCCTGGAACAAACTACCTGTGTCTGTACGCCAGGCACCTTCTCTAACCCTCTTCAAGTCCAGGATGACATCCCACCTCTTTGCTGCTGCTTTTGGATCCTGACTCACGTGATCTCCTTTTTCTTTCCCCTTGTTTTTACCCTTGCTTACACCTTCTGTGTTTTAACTAGATTGTAAGCTCTGATGAGCAGGGATTGTCTCTTACATGTCTGTGCAGCGCTGCATGCGACTGGTAACGCTATACAAATGCTTCGTAGTAGTAGTAGTAGTGCTTAGGTGCTTGGGGAGATTGTGAATCTTTTCTCTGCAAGATGTAAAGTGTATTTGTAATTCAATTTAGGTAGATTGCATTTTTTGTGTCTTCTAATCTTTTTACTGAGTGCACAGTTCTTTCTCCTGGACCAAGCAGGAAGTTAGTCCTCACATATGGGTGATGTCGGCGCCGAAGGAGCCCCCGTGCGGAGCATTTCACCAGCTTTCATAGAAAGCCTTTGGGAATGCAGCGGGCATGTGCGGTCCCCTTCCCGCCCAAGGGTGCCATCTTGCTCAGTCGTCTTTTTTCCGCAGAGCCCGACGGATGAATATTCGTTTCACCCGAGGAAGAAGTTGATTTTCTCTGCGTTAACCTGTTTTTCTTCGGTTCGACGCCGGTTTCCCTTTCCCGCCTGGGCCCGATACGTCGGTATCGAGCCCAGATCTCTTTTTCGGTTTTTGTCCTTAGTGACTAGCGTTCATGCCATTTTTTCTTTTTTTCAATGGCAGCCCTGTCTTTTGACCTTGTAGGGGCCCTTTTTCCCCCGATGGCTGCCAGCGGGTTTAAAAAGTGTGATCAGTGTAAGAAACTTATGTCTCTCACCGACACACATGACTGCTGCCTCCGGTGCCTCGGACCCGATCATGACCCGGTGATCTGTGGTCTGTGTGGGAAAATGTCCTCTAAGGCGTTATGGAGTCGGCAAAACCAAAAGGAAAGAATCTTCTCTGACTCTGCATCCGGTAGGGCCCGGACCTCGTTAGAGGCCTCGACATCTCGGGACTCCGGCCCCGAGCAGCGTCGAGGCTCCTCTGAAAGGGGGTCTCCCTCGCGGGAGCATCGTAAGAAGAAAAAACCCGCGAGGGCGGCGTCGGTGGACGCACTTGGCTCCTTGAGGGCCAAGTCGCATAGCCCCGAGCGCCGTCCCGTGTCTTCGGAGTCGGAGAGGCCTGCAAAACAACCTCGTGTGGAGATGGGGTCCCCAGGTCACGTGAGTACTGTAGTCCTCGTGGACTCACCTCCAGGGGAGCCGACGTCGGGCCTGGCGCTGCCAGGGCCTGAGTCAGGGGCTGCTGAGTCTCCTGAGCTCGGACTCAGGTTGACGGCCTTGGAGAGCAGCTTGGCTACCTTCATGGAACAGCAGCAGGCACTGATCGCTGGTCTCACCGGTGCATCTGCCCTGACCACAGGGACATCGACGTCCAAGTCGACCCCGGAGGCCGAGCTGATCCTCGAGTCCATGCGAGCTCGAGTCAATCCTCGGCCAAGGTCCCCCTCGGCCTCCCGTTTGGGACCAAGGTCGTCAATGCCGGTACCCTCGGCGTCGGGGCGGATGGCATCGATGCCTGCCCAACCGGAGCTGCTAGATTCCTCCTCCGAGGAGTCCAGCTGGGAGACGGAGGATGAGGAGTCGCCCGACACCTTTCGGACTCGGTGTGTTCCTTCGGACTCGCCCGAGTCCGAGCCTCGGAGAAGGTCCCCCCCGGAGGATACCCGGTTCTCGGATTTCGTGTGGGACATGGCCAAGGCTTTGGCATTCCCCGCAGATCCCGAGGAGGAGCCTCAAGCAGAGGAGCTCGAGGCCCTACAGTATGACTCTCCTCCAAAGGAGGCCTTTACTGTTCCGGTTCCTCCGATTCTGGAACGGTTGTTCTTCCGCATGTGTGAGGCGCCAGCCTCGACGCAGGTTTTGAGCAAGCGGGTCAATTCCATCTATCGAGTCCGCAAGAGCCCCGGGTTCCAAAAGGCACAATTACCACACCACTCCATGGTTGTAGAATCGGCCATGCATTGTCTGAAGAGTCAGAAGATGCAGTCCTCGATACCTTCGAGACCTGGCGAAGGAGATTGCCAGGTTCTCTGCTGGTCTCTCCGAGGAACCTTTGCAGAGATTCAATGCTCTGTCCTCGGGTATTCGTGAGTGCTCGAAATTTATATCTCGAGCAGCCTATGATGGCTTCGAGGCTTCGGCCCGAGTAGCCGCGGCCATCATCGGTGCACGCCGTCAGGCTTGGCTACAGTCATCGGACCTCGAGCCATGGGTGCAGGACAAGTTGGTCGATGTCCCCTGCCCAGGTGAAAACCTCTTTGGCAAACCCTTGGCTGATAAGGCTGCAGAACTCGAGACCGATACTCTTACCCAGACAAGGCTGTCCAGAAAAACCTCTGCCCCTTCTCAGAAGAAGAAGGGCTCGGGAAAAAAGACCTTTTACCCGAGGAAGTCATCTGCCTATAAACAGTACCCTCATTATCAGTCCTCTGTAGCTCCCCAACAGGGTCAGCAGGCCAAGGGGCAGGGTCATGGGCCCCGAAGGCAGAAGGCCCCCAAGCCGCCTACTCCAGCTCCTGCTCAGCAGGTAGGGGGATTTTGACTGCGTTGGCATAGCCTCTCCTCCTCAGCTGGCCCCCATCAGCACTGGAGGCAGGCTGGCCCTGTTCGCCCACAGGTGGTCAGCCGTCACAAGGGATACCTAGGTTCTAAGTATAGTCCCGAAGGGGCTATCTCCTCATCTTCTACCAGGTACCCCCCTCCTATTTTCCAGGGGAGCCTCCCAGACTCCCTCTGCACAGGTACTTACTCCTTCAGGAGTTGGCAGGTCTTCTGAAGGAACAGGCAGTGGAACCGGTGCCCCACCACCTGAGAGGTCACGGCTTCTATTCCAGGTACTTCCTGGTACCAAAGAGAACTGGAGTCCTCAGACCCATCCTAGACTTGCGAAACCTGAACAAGTTCCTGGAGAGGGAAAAGTTCAAGATGCTTAACCTTGGAATCTTGCTGCCCTACCTCCAGCAGGGAGATTGGCTATGCTCCTTAGATCTAAAGGATGCTTATACTCACATCCTTATTCATCCAGACCACAGACAATATCTCAGATTTGTAGTGGGAGGAAACCATTATCAGTACAGAGTACTGCTTTTTGGCCTTACATTCGCCCCCAGGGTCTTCACCAAGTGCCTGGCGGTGGTGGCGGCGGCCTACCTCAGGGTTCAAGGCCTCTTTGTCTTTCCATATCTGAACAATTGGCTCATCAGGGGTCAGTCCCAGCAAGAGGCCAATCAAGCCACCCTTCGCACTGTCGCTCTGCCTCAGCACTGGGGTTTGTCATAAACTTCGCAAAGTCCAGTTTGCATCCCTCCCAGAACATGGAGTTCATAGGAGCTCGACTGGACATCTTTCAGGCAAAGGCCTTTCTACCAGTGGACAGGGCCCACAGATTGATGGCTCTAGTCAGGCTATTCCACAGCAATTCTCTGGTCTCCGCCAGACAATTCCTGAGGCTCTTAGGCCACATGACATCCATGGTCCATGTGACTCCAAATGCCCGTCTACACATGAGGCCAGCTCAATGGGGCCTCAGGACTCAGTGGCACCAGGCCACAGGAAGCCTCACGGACACAGTGAGGGTGTCCAGCCTACTACAGTCTTCTCTGCAATGGTGGCTTCATTTTCCGAATCTAGTACAAGGGGTGCCTTTTCAGGCACCTCCACACTCTTAGGTACTGACAACCGATGCTTCTCTTCAAGGTTGGGGTGCACATTGCCAAGGGGCATGTACTCAAGGCCTGTGGACTCCTTGGGAGGCCGCACAGCAGATCAGTCTCTTAGAACTGAGAGCTATCCGCTTAGCCGTGAGAACTTTCTCTCATCTCATCTCTCACCAGTCCATCTTGGTTCAGACGGACAATCAAGTGGCTATGTTCTATGTCAAGAAACTGTGCTCCTGGGCAGTCGATCATGGCCAAGAGTGTTCACAAAATGCATGGCAGTAATAGCTGCATTTCTACGCACTCAAGGAATATTTGTATTCCCATATCTGGACGACTGGCTCATCCGAGCTCCATCCCAGTCAGAGGCCCAGACTTCCCTAGCCTGCACAATGCGTGTCCTGCAGTATCTGGGACTGGTTATAAACATTCCAAAGTCTCAACTCACCCCTACTCAGTCTCTAGAGTTCATGGGGCCTTGCTGGATACCACAACTGCAAGGGCCTATCTTCCCCAGGCCCGTTGCCTACGCTTAGTGCAGTTAGCCTCTCAGATTCAGTTAAAAACCCACCTAACTGCTCTAGAGATGCTACAACTGCTAGGCCACATGGCATCCACTGTGCATGTGGTCCCTTATGCTCGCCTTCACATGAGGGCAGCTCAATGGACTTTGTCCACCCTGTGGACCCAGGCATCTGGAAGTCTTTCAGACAAAATAGCAACCTCCAGGCGCCTCTTTTGGTCTCTCCAGTGGTGGAAGTCCACTCAAAATCTGTTGCTGGGGTTCCCCTTTCCAACAGTTGTTACCCCAAGCAAGCCTTACAACGGATGCTTCTCCAAAGGGTTGAGGAGCTCATCTTCAAGACCTCTCCACCCAAGGCATTTGGTCCCCACAGGAGACCTCCCTACATATCAACCTCTTAGAGCTCAGAGCAATCTTCTTTTCTCTCAGAGTCTTCCATACCCTGCTCAGCTACAAGACAGTTCTCATTCACACGGACAACCAAGTAGCCATGTTCTATGTGAACAAGCAGGGAGGGACTGGCTCTCTGTCGCTTTGCAACGAAGCTCTGAGATTGTGTGCCTTCGCCAGAGAGCATCAAATTCATCTTCTGGCAGTAAACCTTCCAGGAGTTCAAAACCCTTGGGCAGACAGACTCAGTCGAGTTCTGCTTCCACAAGAATGGTCCCTTCATATGGACCAGATAGTCAGAATCTTTCGAATTTGGGGAACCCCGGACATAGACCTCTTCGCAAGTCCGTGGAATGCCAAACTTCCCCGATTCTGTTCCAGAATTCCGTGTCAGGGAGTTCAGGCCAAGGATGCCTTCCTCCTTCATTGGGGTCAAGACTTCCTGTACGCCTTTCCACCCATTCCCCTAATTCCCAAGACCCTGTTCAAGCTTCAGAGAGATCATGGGACTATGATTCTCATAGCTCCACGTTGGCCACGCCAAGTGTGGTACCCGCTACTTCTGCATCTCTCTCAAGCTCCCTCCCTGGACTTGGGGTCTGTTCCAGATCTCCTGTCTCAGGAGGGGGGAACGTTGTGGCACCCAAACCCCCCAATCTCTCCATCTCAGGGCTTGGTTGCTGAAGGCTTAGACCTTCAAGATTGGCATCTTTCTCAGCAAGTAAGGGATATCCTTCATGCTTCCAGAAAGCCTTCTACTAGACGTTCCTATGCTTTTAAATGGAAAAGGTTTACCATTTGGTGCGCTGAGAAGGGTATTAACCCTCTAGCAATACCTTTGAATTCTTTACTAGAGTATCTCCTGCATCTTTCCCATGCAGGCCTTAAAACGAATTCAGTAAGGGTCCATTTGAGTGCTATTGCAGCATCCCTCAAGCCTCTCAATGGACAACCTGTCTCCTCTCATCCTCTTATTGCAAGATTCATGAGAGGCCTTCTTTTAACTAAACCTCCCATTAGACCACCTCCAGTGGCATGGGACTTGAATCTGGTTCTTGGTCAGCTCATGCAGCCACCCTTTGAACCCTTAGCCACTACCTCCTTGAAATTTCTTTCCTGGAAGGTTATCTTTCTTATTGCAGTCACCTCAGCTAGCCGCATCAGTGAACTGCAGGCCTTAGTGGCTAATCCTCCTTATACAAGGTTCCATCATGATAAGGTAGTCCTTAGGACCAATCCACACTTTATGCCTAAAGTGGTCTCACCTTTTCATCTTAATCAAGAGGTGTATTTACCTGTCTTTTTTACAGGTCCTCATGCATCAAGTGCAGAGAGGAATCTTCATACCCTGGATTGTAAGAGAGCTCTTGCTTTTTACTTACAAAGGACACAGCAACATAGAAAGTCTTCTCAACTCTTTGTTGCTTTGTTCCCTCTCATTTGGGAATTCCAGTCTCTAAGACAGCGATGGCGAACCTATGGCACGCGTGCCAGCTGTGGCACGCGAAGGCCTTGCAGCTGGCACGCGGGAAGGTCCGCATTTAAAAGGTCCCAAATTTAAAAAAAAAAAAAACCAAACAAACCGGCTGCTTCTGCCGCGGCAGCCTCAAGAGCTCTGCCGCGGCAGCCTCAAGAGCTCTGCCGCGGGGCCCCCCCCCCCTGCCCGGCAGAGCCTCCCTGCATCATCTACCTTCAAGTCGCAAAACCCGGGCTACTTACCGCGCCGCGAGATTTTCCTTTCTCGCGGCTCTGTACGCGAGAATGGAAACACCCGCGGCTCTGAAAGAAGCCCGCGTTTTGCGACTTGAAGGTCGATGATGCAGGGAGGCTCTGCCGGGCAGGGGGGGGGGCCCCCCGGCAGAGCTCTTGAGGCTGCCGCGGCAGAGCTCTTGAGGCTGCCGCGGCAGAAGCAGCCGCTTTGTTTGGGTTTTTTTTTTTAATTTTTGATGATAGGGGGGAAGGTGGTTTTGTAATGGTAATGGGCTATGGTTGGGAGGCTAAGACTGGAAATGGGCTGATGGGGGGGGGTTAGGACTGGTAATTGGCCATGGGGGGGGCTAAGACTGGAAAGGGGCTGATGGGGGGGGTTAGGACTGGTAATTGGCCATGGGGGGGGGGCTAATACTGGAAAGGGGCTGATGGGGGGGTTAGGACTGTTAATTGGCCCGGGGGGGGGGGTACGCCTTGAAATTGGCCGGGGGGGGGGGTAGGACTGGTAATTGGCCAGGGGGGGGGGTTAGGACTGGTAATTGGCCATGGCGGGGGCTAAGAAAGGAAAGGGGCTGATGGGGGGGGAAAGGACTGGTTATTGGCCAGGGGGGGGGTAGGACTGGTAATTGGCCAGGGGGGGGGGGGGGTAGGACTGGTAATTGGCCAGGGGGCGGGGGGTTAGGACTGGTAATTGGCCGGGGTTAGGACTGGTAATTGGCCATGGGGGGGGCTAAGACTGGAAATGGGCTGATGGGGGGGGGGGTTAGGACTAGTAATGGGCCATGGGGGGTGCTAAGGCTGGAAGTTGGCTGGTGATGGTGATGGTGATGGTGATTTGGGGGGGGTAGGACTCGTAATGGGCTATGGGGGGGGGCTAAGACTGGAAATGGGCTGATGGGGGGGTTAGGACTGGTAATGGGCTGATGGGGGGGTTAGGACTGGTAATGGGCTATGGGGGGGCTAAGACTGGAAATGGGCTGAGTGGAAGGAGGGCTTGAACTGCAAATAGCTGATGGGATTGGGGCTTGGAATGGAAATGGGTTGTGAGGGGGAGGGAGCTAGGACTGGAAATGGGTGAGGGGGGGCTAGGACAGGAAATGGGCTGATGGAGGGGCTAGAATAGGACTGGAAATTGGCTGTTGGGGGGGTGCTAAGATTGGAAATGGGCTGTGGTGGGGGTTTGGATTGAAATGGACTCATGAAGGGGCTAGAACTGGAAGTAGGCTCATGGGGGGCTTGGATTGGAAATGGGCTGAGTGGAGGGGAGCTAGGATTTGACATGGGCTGATGGTGGGGCTAGGAAAGGACTAGAAATGGGCTCATGGGGGGCTGGGTTTGGAAATGAGCTGATGGAGGGACTCGGATGGGACTGCAAATAGATGGGGGAGCTAGGACTGGAAATGGGCTTATGGGGGGTTAGGACTGGAAGTGGGTTGATGAGGGGGGGCTAGGACTGGTATTGGGTTGGGAGGTTGCTAGGACTGGAAATGGGTTGGGGGGCTGCTAGGACTGGAAATGGGCTGATGCAGGGACTAGAAGGGAATGGATGCTGGGTGAGGCTGGAACTAGAAGGGAGCTGGTGTTGGGGGAGGATTAGAATGGGATGGGGCTGGGAGAGTAAAATGGAGAGGGGAAAAATATTTTGTGTGGGAGGGATAAAAAATCTACAATTGGCCGGGTATTGGGAGAATAAGTGGGGATTGAGGATGGAGGGGTAAATTTTGAGTAGATGAAATAGGAATGAGGAAAGAGCAAAAGGAGAAAGATTAGTATGTTAAAGCAGATGTAGAGAGAGAATGGAAAAAAAAAACCAAGAAGACAGAAGAAAGGACAAATGGACAGCAGATGGAGAGTTAGGAGAAGACACGAAGAAACCAGAAGAAAGTGGCTGGAGCAATTGCAACTGAAAAAAAATGCACAAAAGGTAGAAAAATATCTCTTTATTTTGAATTTATTAACTGGAATATGTCAGCTCTGGGAAATGTGCATCATTAATTTTTGCGCTTTGTTTAGTACAAGAGGAAATTAATTTATAGTTTTATTTCTACAGTGTTGTTGTATATTCCAAGTTTGGCTTTTGGGGTTCCCAGTTTAATTATTGTCTTCCTGTTTTTAAATTGTGATTCCTTGTTTGGTGATGGTCTGTTCTGCATGTGTAACTGAGCTGAGGTATTCTGTTTATATAATTCCTATTTGACATTGCCACTTGTTCTTTCCCCAGTAGGTCATGTATTGTTGTTCTCTGAAATGTATTGGTTTAATATTTGCAGTGTTGCCTTTTGATAGTTAGGGTATGGTGCTTTGTGAGTCCTGGTAGTACTGTTAGGATACGGCGGGTTTGCTATGGGTTCTAAATGGGCAGCGTTTGTAGTAGTTCCTAATGTGCCTGGCGGTTGGTACTGGATTATAGTAATGTAGAAACCTTTTAGTCTTTCTTTATCCATATACTCATTAAGAGGCATGTTTACTAAAAGTTAGTGTATGGTAACATTATGCAAATATTTATGCAAATGAGGCACCTTATGCAAATGAGGCTTTAATGGACGTGCTGGCACTTTGAGGAAATTCTTTGGTTTTGTGCGGCAGTTTGGGCACTCGGGCTCAAAAAGGTTAGCCATCACTGCTCTAAGAGGACACTGTCCAATTGGATTGCTCAGTGTATTTCTTTCGCCTACCAGAGTAAGAACCTTTCTCTGGAGGGCCATGTCACAGCTCATAATGTGAGGGCCATGGCCACCTCTATGGCTCATCTAAATTCTGTGTCCATCGACCAGATCTGTCGAGCGGCCACCTGGGCCTCGGTTCATACCTTCACAGCCCATTACTGTTTGGACAAGGACTCCCGCTGGGATGCCTTGTTTGGTCAGGCTGTTCTCAAACACCTGTTCCATGCTTAATCAACTCCTACCCTCCATCCCTGGTTGGATGCCTGAGATCCATGGGAGGAGGTAGAGCCCTTCTCAGGGTCTCACAACGTTGGGAATCTCCCAGGCATCTCTAGCTGGGGAGTCCCCATATGTGAAGACTCATTCCTGCTTGTTCCTGGAGATTGCACAGTTACTTACCTGTAACAGGTGATCTCTGGGAACAGCAGGAATAAGTCTTCACAACCCACCCACCTTCCCTAGGAGTTGTATCTCTCTATCTATCTTAACTTTCCTCTCAGCTTTAAAACTCGAACTGGAGAGAGGCGGTTAGGAAAGGCGGGAAGGCAGCGCGCAGACGCTGTGGGATGCTCCCAAAAGCTTTCGTTTTTGGGAAGCTGGGGAGCGTTCCCGTGCAGGCTCCGTCGGTACCGACGTACCCATATGTGAAGATTTATTCCTGTTGTTCCCAGAGATCACCTGTTATAGGTAAGTAACTGTGCTTTCTGGTAGCCCTTACCTCAGCTAGGCGAGTGAGTGAACTTCAGGCCCTAGTCTCAGAAGCACCTTATACTAGGTTCTATAGTCTTATGGACTCACCCTAAGTTCCTTCCTAAGGTTGTCTCCTCCTTCCACCTCAATCAGGAGGTGGTTCTTCTGACTTTCTTTCCCAGGCCTCATGCTAGCTGGGCTGAGATGGTCTTGCATACCCTGGAATGTAGGAGGGCATTGTCCTTCTACCTTGACCGTACGCGGGAGCACCGGAAGTCGGTTCAGCTCTTCGTCTCTTGTGACCCCAACAAGTTGGGATTGGCTGTCTCCAAGCGTACTTTGTCCATATGGGTAGCTGACTGCGTTGCCTGGGCTTACAGGGTGGCCGGACTCTCGTTGCAGGGTCGAGTTATGGCTCACCGTGTCAGGGCAAAGTCTGCGTCAGTGGCTCATCTCCGCTCTGTTCCGTTGGCAGACATCTGCCGGGCCGCTTCTTGGTCTTCAAGCCAGACGTTTGCAGCCCACTACTGCCTTGAGAGGGAGTCTCGCAGGGATAGTGCTTTCGGGCAAGCGGTACTCCATAATCTCTTTGGGGTCTAGGCAACTCCTACCCTCCGGCCCTGGTGTTGGGTACCTGTCAAGGGCATTATCAGAGAAGATTCTGTTCTTGCATGCTGAGGCTCTAGAGGAAGCTCATTTTTCAGTTTGGGGCCTCTGGTAGCCCTAAGCTAGGGAGTCCCATATGTGAGGACTGACTTCCTGCTTGGTCCTGGAGAAAGAGTAGTTACTCACCTGTAACAGGTGTTCTCCAGGATCAGCAGGAATCTGTTGGCGCCGACGTCACCCATATGTGAGGACTGATTCCTGCTGCTCCTGGAGAACACCTGTTAAGGGTGAGTAACTACTCTTTTCCTTCATTACCTTTTTAAGCTGTGACTGATACCGCACTTTGCACTCTGGAGCTTGCCTTTAGCTTTGATATTCATCTGTGTGAATCCATTAAATGCTGTTAGAGAAGGTGAAATTGCTTAGCTGTAGTTAAGGGTTCTCTAGTAGTTCAGTGAATTCAGACAACTTACCCACCTCCATTTGTAGTTTGACGTATTTGATTTTGTCTTTAATCTGGGCCGGGAAAAAAGGAAATCTGGGAGGGGGATAGAACAGGCTGCTGGCACTGTTGCTGCCTGGTTGCTGAGCAGTCTGTTTAAAAATGCCAACATTCCAAACTGTCAGCTTAGAAACTATTTCATTGCAGCTCAAACTGGTCACATGACCTACGTGAATCCCTTGTGCCTACTCTTAAAGAATCCTAATTATTTGTAAGCTATTTCATGTTTTTTCTTGATGGTATTGGATGTGGTGTTTTGTATAAATGCTGAAGCTTTTTTAAAATCTCCTTTGCATCTTTTTTTTAGGCAATCTCCCAGATAAGAAGTTTGACACTGAGAAGAGAGGCATGAATCTTGGTGATTTTAATGAAATGATAAGGAAGGATCGATCTGGTTTTCGTCCCTCCAATTCCAAAGATATGGGATCCACGGATTGCGGGCCTTATTTTGAAAAGGTGAGTTGCACCGAGCCACTATAGGATTAGTAGTAAGATCTTGATTTTGCAATAGCGCGTTTCATTCAGAGTACAGCATTTAAGAAATGGAGACAGTCCTTGGCTGTAGCCCCAGCTTCAAGTTTAGTTGTCTGAGTTGAATGACATGTGAAGAGGATAGGAGGACCCGAGAGAATAATGAATATGTTCCAGTAAATACAAAAAAATATTTTTGTGAGGGAGTTCTGTTGACAACAACTACTGTTAAAATGAAGGTCATGGTACCAGACTCAATGAAGCATAAATATTTCCTTTGTATTCCACTTTATCCAGCTCTTAAATTTCTGTTATGAATAGAGTTCAGATTTTATACATTTCATCATTTTCTGTAACAAATATCAACAGACTAATAGTGGGGTTTGTTGGTGACCAGTGGGGTATGCGTGCCTGTCTCACAGAGAAGTCCCTACCTGTCCTCGAGCTTGCTCACTATCACTGAGCCCACACCATTCACATGATGGGCTGTTGACTCGTAGTCATATGGGCTGCAAGGAAACCTAAGGCTGACCAAATATAACAGGCTTCAAGTCCATGAAGGAATGTTGCACTATATGAGAGCCTTCATTAATTGAATGTCTTTAGTTTTATCATCTTACGGATCAACATTAGTTGAAAATGAAACTTCTAGCTTGCATTGCAAAACAGAAAATTTCCATGCTCTTCAGTTTGTTTTTAATTTCTGGAGTTATCTAAGGAATGCAAAGTCAAATGATAGATTTATTCAAAATATTTTTTACAAGGAATATAGTGATTTTCATTCATGAGACAGATTGTGACTGTGCTAGAAGTCGTCTCTTCCATATTAATGCCATTAAATATATCACAGTTATTGATGAATCTTTATTTTCTACGTACTTTTAAGTTGATGGACATGGAAATAATGCTGACTTGTTATCTGATCAATGCATACTTTGAGTACTTCCTGAAGCTTTAAAGTGTGCCTCTATTCATCCTTTGTGTGTTAAAAAAAAAAAAAAAAGAATTGCTTAGCCCACTCAAAATTTTCCGTTATTGTCCAATTTCAACTGTCACTTTTAGTCAAAATTGAGTGTCATTTTAACTCTCTGATTTTATCGATAATGCTGACCTTATTAGATCTATCTCCAAGAACAAGCAAGAATGTAGTCTTCACATATGGGTGACAACGGTACCGACGGAGCCTGCGCAGGAACGCTCCCCAGTGTCCAGTAGGAAAGCTTTTGGGAGCATCCCACTGCGCCTGCTTTGCTGCCTTCCCAGCTCTCCCTCCTCAGTTTTTCGTTTTCCAGGGAGCCAGCAGGAAACAAATCCTTTCACTGCAGAAAATTCCTTTATTTTAATTCTTTTGTTTTTTGTGGTCGCATTTGCCTTCCCGTCGATGCCGGAACTGGCTATTTTCTGTTCTTTTCTTTCTTCTTAAAAAAAAAAAAAAAAAGTAGAACTTTCTTGGGCGCATCAATGCTATTTTAGGATTTAAGCCTACCATTTGTCTATTGACATAATGGAAAATTCTCCAGGACCAAGCAGGAAGTCAGTCCTCACATATGGGTGTCATCGGCGCCGATGAAGCCCCAGCGGAGCATTTCCCCAGCTTTCCATGAAAGCCTTTGGGAATGCTGGCACGCATGCGCGGTTCCCTTCCCGCCTAAAGGTGCCATCTTACCTCAGTCTCTTTTTTTCCGAGAAGTCCATCCGACGTGTGTCCTGTTCTCCCGGATAAAAGTGATTTTTTTCTTCGACGATTTTCGCTATTTTTCTCCGGTTCTACGCCGGTTCCCTTCCCGCCGGGTTTGGTATACCGGTATCGAGCCCGTTTTCTTCATTTTTCGGTTTTTGCCCTTCGTGGCTGGCGTTCGCGCCCTTTTTTCATTTTTCACTGGAAGGCCGGTCTTTTGACCTCGCAGGGGCTATTTTTTCCCCGATGGCTTCCAGTAGTTTCAAAAAGTGTGATCGGTGTAAGAAAATTATGTCTCTCACCGACACACACGATTGCTGCCTTCGGTGCCTCAGCCCTGACCACGACCCAAAGTCGTGTGGGCCATGTGGGAAGATGTCTTCCAAGGCACTGAAGAGTCGACAGCATCAAAAGGAAAGGGTTTTCTCGGACACTGCCTCCGGCCGGGCCCGGACCTCGTCTAAGGCCTCGACATCTCGGGATTCCGATCCCGAGCGCCGTCGAAGCTCCTCGGACAGGGGGTCACCGACCAGGAACGTAAGAGGAGGAAGCGGCTCGCGAGGGCGGCGTCGGAGGAGGTCCCTGGTCCCTCGAGGGCCAGGTCTAAGACCCCCGACCGCCGTCCCGGGCCCGTGGACCAAGAGAAGTCTGCCACAGTTCCTCGTGTGGAGCCGGAGTCTGCTGGATACGTAAGCCCCGTAGTCCTCGTGGACTCTCCTCCCAGAGAGCCGACGTCGGGCCCGGCACCGCCGGGGCCCGAGTCGGTGGCTGCTGCGTCTCCCGAGCTGAGTATCAGGATGACAGCCTTGGAGTGCAGACTGTCTGCCTTCATGGAGCAGCAACGGGCACTGATGGCCAGCCTGTCTGGTGCATCTGCCCCGACTACCGGGACGTCGACTTCGAAGTCAACCCTGGAGACTGAGCCGATACTCGAGACCCTCGTGGCTCGAAGTCTTCCTCAGTCGAGGTCTCCCTCGACTTCCCGTTCGGGACCGAGGGTGTCGACGCCGGTGCCCCCGGCGTCGGGGCGGGTGCCACAGGGCCCCGCTGGGTCGGACCCTGACTCCTCCTCGGACGAGTCCGCCTGGGAGACGGAGGACGAGGAGTCTTCCGATACTTTTAAGACTCGGTGCGTCCCGTCGGACTCACCGCAGTCTGATCCCCGGAGTAGATCCCCTCCGGAGGACACTAGGTTCTCGGAGTTCGTCCGGGATATGGCCGCTGCCTTGGCTATCCCTGCCGATCCCAAGGAAGAGCCTCAAGCCGAGGAGCTCGATGCTCTACAGTACGACTCTCCTCCGAAGGAGGCCTTTACTGTCCCGGTTCCTCCGATGCTGGAACTGCTCCTCTTCCGAATGTGGGAAGCCCCGGCCTCGGCGCCGGTTCTAAGTAAGCGAGTCGATTCCATTTATCGACTCCACAAAAGCCCTGGTTTCCAGAAAGCACAGCTACCATACCATTCCATGGTTGTGGAATCGGCCATGCGTCGTCTGAGGAGCCAGAAGATGCACTCCGCGGTGCCCCCCGGCAGGGAGGCCCGCAACCTCGATGGCGTCGGTAGGAAGTGCTTCCAGGGGTCGATGCTTGCTTGCCATGTCCAGTCTTACCAGCTGTACATGGGCATGTACTTGCGGGACCTGGCCAAAGAACTGGCCGGCTTCTCTGCTGGTCTCTCCGGGGAACCCTTGCAGAGATTTCAGACCTTGTCCTCGGGGATTTGGGAATGCTCGAAATTCATTTCCCGTGCCGCCTACGATGGCTTCGAGGCTTCGGCCCGAGTAGCGGCTGCCGGCATCACGGCTCGACGCCAGGCGTGGCTGCAATCATCGGACCTCGAGCCTTGGGTTCAGGACAAGTTGGTCGATGTCCCCTGCCGAGGTGAGAAACGTTTTGGCAAACCCGTGACCGAGAAGGCCGCTCAGCTTGAGACAGAGCACCTTACCCGGACAAGGCTGTCGAGGAAGACCTCTGCCCCTTCACATAAGAAGAAGAGCTCGGGTAAAAAGTCCTTTTACCCGAGGAAGGGCACTGCCTACAAACAGTACCCTCAGTATCAGGCTGCCCAAGCTGCCCCCAGGGTCAGCAAGCCAAGGGCCAGGGTAATGGGCCCTGTAGGCAGAAGACCCCCAAGCCTTCTGCCCCTGCTTCCACTCAGCAGGGTGGGGGATTTTGACTCCTTGAGCGTAGCCACTCCGTAACTGCTTTCCCAGCCCTGCACAGGCGGTCGCCTTGTACTCTTTGCCCACCAGTGGCCTCTCATTACCACCGACAGTTGTGTGCTGGACATAGTCCAAAAGGGCTATGCCCTGCATTTTCATCAACTGCCTCCTCCTTACTTCCCAGGGGAGCACTTGAGGCCTCCCCTGCACACAGACCTTCTCCTTCGAGAGCTCCAAGGTCTGTTGGTGGACAGGGCAGTGGAGCCTGTGCCTCCCCACTTGCAAGGTCACGGATTCTACTTCAGGTATTTCCTGGTACCCAAGAGGACCGGTGGCCTTCGACCCATTCTGGACCTCAGGAACCTCAACAAGTTCCTAGAGAAAGAAAAGTTCAAGATGCTTACTCTTGGAACACTTCTGCCCTACCTCCAGCAGGGAGATTGGCTATGCTCCTTAGATCTAAAGGATGCGTACACTCACAACCTCATTCATCCAGACCACAGAAAGTACCTCAGGTTCATTGTGGGAGGAAACCATTATCAGTACAGAGTACTACCTTTTGGCCTGACCTCCGCTCCCAGGGTCTTTACCAAGTGTCTGGCAGTGGTTGCGGCCTTCCTGAGAAATCAAGGCATCTTTGTCTTTCCCTATCTGGACGACTGGCTCATCAGGGGTCAGACGTCCCTGGAGGCCAGACAAGCCACCCTCAGAACTATTGCTCTGCTTCAAAACGTGGGCTTTGTCATAAACTTCGCAAAGTCCACTTTGCTCCCCTCCCAGAACTTGGAGTTCATAGCGGCAAGGTTGGATTCTCAACTGGCAAAGGCATTCTTGCCAGAAGACAGGGCTAAAAGACTGATGGACGTGGCCAAACAGTTTCTAAACAGGTCCCTGGTCTCCGCCAGACTCTTCCTCAGGCTTCTGGGCCACATGGCTTCGACAGTGCATGTGACTCCCAATGCCAGGCTCCATATGAGGCCTGCACAATGGTGCCTTCGGACTCGGTGGTCTCAGGCCAGAGGCCGCCTACAAGACAGAATAAGGGTGTCCAAACCCCTTTTGGCCTCCCTCAGCTGGTGGCTGCATCACCCAATCTGCTGAAGGGGATGCCCTTCCAAATGCCAGAATACTCGGTGGTCCTCACCACCGACGCCTCTCTGCAGGGCTGGGGTGCTCATTGTCTGTCTTGAAGGACTAGATAAAGGGACTGTTACTTCTGGAGAGAGATCTGCAACTGTGAGTATATACTTCTGGTAATTTTCTAAAAGGAATTCTTTGTATTAAAGCTAATTAATCTGTGAACCCACTATTTTTGTTAAATCAGTCAGGGCCTAGTAGCAGCAGTTTAAGTTTAAATTTAATACACAGAGGAGAACTTTCTGGTTACATTTGGAACCCAGCAGAGAGCTTGTAGTCTAAATTTAATAGTCACTCAGGGCCTAGCATCAGCAAAGTACTTTTAGCTTAAATTTAAAACACAGAAGAGAGCTTTCTTGTTAAATTTAGAACCCAGCAGAGCTTGTAGTTTAAATTTCATAAGAAGTTAGAGCCTAGCAGCAGCTAAGAGCTATAATTTAAATCAAATCAGAATATAGCTTACCTCAGCAGCACAAGACAGGATACTTTGTAGCAGCCTTCTTTTAATAAGTGTTATTTCCCTCGCTCCCTCCCTCCCCACACCCACCCACCCCTGGGATAATCGTAGCTTTATAGGTACTTACACATCTTAAAAGACAGGAGGTGCTCTCAGGTGAAGCTCATTACCAAAATCAGTCATACACTAAGGACCTGAGATTAGTTATGCTTCAGCTGAACAAGGTATATTACACGTATTAGGTACAGTTTTATTAGTATAAATATCCATAGCAACCCTTAGTAAGTAAAGAACTTAGATCTAAACACAAACTTAAAACTAAGATGCAGACAGCAGTCCAGCAGCGGGAAGGGGGCTTTCCAGTCTTTTGCATTGAGTGTCACATGTATGATTTTCTCCCAGTTGGTGAGAGGTCTTACGTGTGCACTAGGTGCAAGGAGCTCTTTGCTCTCAGGGAACGAGTCCGTTCTCTAGAGGCTAAAGTAGCAGACTTGGAAAGCATAAGACAGACAGAGAGGTACATAGACGAGACCTACAGGGATATAGTCCTGAAGTCCATCTCCAGCCTGGCAGCATCCCTGTTGCCATGGAGGAGAGAGGTCACGTCACAGGAGAGCATCACCCTGGTGTGGCAGGAAGTGATCCTGTAACTAGGACCTGTCCTCCAGGTGATGTAAAACCCTCTCGCACCGAGGAAGTTTCTCCAGGGCCATGTGCCCATGAGAGAAGGGTTAGGACAGCCGTTATAGTTGGTGATTCGATCATTAGGCATGTAGATAGCTGGGTGGCTGGTGGACGTGAGGATCGCCTGGTAACATGCCTGCCTGGTGCGAAGTTAGCGGACCTCACGCGCCACCTAGATAAGGTCTTAGATAGTGCTGGGGAGGAGTCTGCTGTCTTGGTACATGTCGGTACCAATGACATAGGAAAATGTGGTAGGGAGGTTCTGGAGGCTAAATTTAGGCTTTTAGGTAGGAAGTTGAAATCCAGAACTTCCAGGGTAGCATTCTCCGAAATGCTTCCTGTTCCACTCGCAGGACCCAAAAGGCAGGCAGAGCTCCGGAGTCTCAATGCGTGGATGAGACAATGGTGCAGAGATGAGGGTTTTCGATTTGTTAGGAACTGGGGAACATTCTGGAGAAAGGAGGGGCTCTTCCGAAGGGATGGGCTTCACCTTAACCGGGATGGAACCAGGCTGCTGGCATTAACCTTTAAAAAGGAGATAGAGCAGCTTTTAAACTAGATATTAGGAGAAAGCCGACAGTCGCCCAAGAGCGGATGGTTCGGAAGAATGTATCTTTGAAGGATACTACCAAAAGCAGAGAGGTTCCACAAAAGAGTAAAGTAGCCCAAATGCCCTCAAGTATGGAGCAGACAGAGCTTAAAGATCCCAAATTACCCATGTCTAACAATAGCCAAATTAATATGAATAAAATACATTCTCTAAAATGCTTGTATGCAAATGCTAGAAGTCTAAAAAATAAGATGGGAGAGTTAGAATATATAGCACTAAATGAAAGGTTAGATATGATTGGAATATCAGAGACATGGTGGAAGGAGGACAACCAGTGGGACACTGTGATACCTGGGTACAAACTATATCGTAATGATAGAGCTGATCAAATTGGTGGAGGGGTTGCTCTCTGTGTTAAAGAGGGCATTGAGTCAGAAAGGATTAAAGTTTTGCAGGAAACAAAATCTGCTGTAGAATCTATATGGATTGAAATTCCATGTAAAAGGGGGAAGGCAATGGCAGTGGGGGTGTACTATCGAGCGCCTGGCCAGAATGACCAAATGGATGATGAAATGCTCAAAGAAATCAAGGAAGCTAACAAAAGTTACAGCACAGTAATAATAATGGGTGATTTCAACTACCCCGGTATCGACTGGGTCAGTGTCACGTCAGGACATGCTAGGGAGATAAAGTTCCTAGATGAAATAAATGACTGCTTCTTGGAGCAGCTGGTTCATGAACCGACCAGAGGGGAAGCCATATTAGACCTAATCCTTAGTGGAACACCAGATCTAGTGCAAGAGATAAGGTTGTTGGGGCCACTTGGCAATAGTGATCATAGCATGATCGCCTTTGATTTAATTAGTGGAGGAGGGATGGTAAGGAAAACCACAGTACTACCTTTTAACTTTCGAAAGGGAGACTATGATAAAATGAGGAAAACAGTTACGAAAAAACTAAAAGGAGCAGTTGCAAAGTTAAAGACGTACATCAGGCTTGGCTGTTGTTGAAAAATACTATCTTGGAAGCCCAGACCAGCTGTATTCCATGCTTTAAGAAAAGTGGAAGGAAGTCCAAAAAACTGCCAGCATGGTTTAAAGGGGAGGTCAGAGAGGCTGCTGTTGCCAAAAAAGCATCTTTAAGGAAATGGAAAAAAGAGCCAAACGACAAAACCTGGAAACAGCACAAGCACTGGCAAGTCAAATGCAAGGCATTGATAAGGAAGGCAAAGGGAGAATTTGAGAAGAAGCTTGCTGTGGAAGCAAAAACGCGAAGTAAAGACCTTTTCAAGTACATTTGTAGCAAAAAACCTGTGAGAGAGTCAGTTGGTCCATTAGATGATAAAGGGGTTAAAGGAGCACTAAGAGGCGACAAGGCAATAGCGGAGAGACTGAATGAATTCTTTGCTTCAGTCTTTACTGAGGAAGATGTAGGGATGTTACCCATGACTGAAGTGGTATTTAAAGGTGCGGAAGAATTGAAGGAAATATCTATACATCGGGAAGATGTATTACAACTATTAGATAAACTGAAGAGTAACAAATCACCTGGGCCGGATGGTATACATCCAAGGGTGTTGAAAGAACTGAAATACGAGATTGTAGACCTGCTATTAGTAATCTGTGAACTATCATTAAAATCATCTCTAATACCTGAAGATTGGAGGATCGCCAATGTAACACAAATTTTTAAAAAGGGTTCCAGGGGTGATCCGGGAAACTACAGACCGGTGAGCCTGACATCAGTACCGGGAAAAATGGTAGAAACCATCATAAAGAATAAAATTACTCAGCATGTAGATAGTCATGACCTAATGGGAGACAGCCAACATGGCTTTAGACAAGGAAGATCTTGTCTTACTAATCTGTTATGTTTTTTTGAAGGAGTGAATAATCAGGTGGACAAAGGTGAGTCGGTTGATATTGTGTATCTGGACTTTCAGAAAGCCTTTGACAAGGTCCCTCATGAGAGACCTTTGGCAAAACTAAAGAGTCATGGGATAGGAGGCAGTGTACTATTGTGGATCAGGAACTGGTTAAAAGATAGAAAGCAGAGGGTAGGGCTAAATGGCCAATTTTCCCAATGGAGAAAGGTGAATAGTGGTGTACCCCAAGGATCTGTGCTGGGTCCGCTGCTTTTTGACATATTCGTAAATGACCTGGAAAGTGGAATAACGAGTGAAGTTATCAAATTTGCAGATGACACAACTATTTAAGGTTGTTAAAACCCAAGAGGATTGTGGAAAATTGCAAGAGGATCTTGATAAATTGGAAGACTGGGCATCAAAATGGCAGATGAAATTTAATGTGGACAAGTGCAAGGTTATGCACCTAGAGAAGAACAGCCCAAACTATGGTTACACGATGCAAGGTTCCACATTAGGAACCACCACCCAGGAAAAAGATTTAGGCGTCATTGTGGATACCATGTTAAAACCCTCGGCCCAGTGTGCAGCGGCGGCCAAGAGAGCAAATAGAATGCTAGGTATGATAAGGAAAGGAATGGAAAATAAAACAAAAGATATTATAATACCTCTATATCGTTCCATGGTGAGACCGCACCTTGAATATTGTGTGCAATTCTGTTCGCCGTATCTTAAAAAGGATATAGCGATTTTAGAAAAGGTTCAGAGAAGAGCCACCAAAATGGTAAAGGGGATGGAAGGATACTCCTATGAAGAAAGGCTAAAAAGGTTAAGTCTCTTTAACCTGGAAAAGACGGCTGAGGGGAGATATGATAGAAGTCTATAAATTAATGAACGGAGTGGAACGGGTAAACGTAGATCGATTGTTTACCTTATCAGAATATAGAAAGACTAGGGGACATGCAATGAAGCTACAGGGGAAACTATTTAAGACTAATAAAAAGAAAATATTTTTTCACTCAACGTGTTATCAAGCTCTGGAATTTGTTACCGGAGGATGTAGTAAAGGCTGTTAGTGTAGCTGGGTTTAAAAAAGGTTTGGACAAGTTCCTGGAGGAAAGGTCCATAAACCATTATTAAGAAGGGACCCAGGATATCAATGCTTCACCCAGTACAAGCACTGTGGAACCTGTGTCTTTTGGGGAAACTGCTAGTGTCATGAAGTGCACGGTTCAGAACCGATGGAGACAGAGGATTCACTACAAAGTGAAACCAGAACTGTCAGTGCTGAAACAAGCATGGAGGATTGGCATGGAAACCCTAAACAAAGAACGTCACAGAGTGTTAGGGAACGCCCATCCCCTGAGCTAGCTCCTGCCTCATCAGGGAAGTGGGAACACCTGGTGGGAGGTGTGGCTCAGCACAACGGAGAAAGAAACTTAGATAAAAAGCCTTTAGTTAAAGATAGGACAGGAAAAGAGAAGGAGAAGGAGAAAGTCACAGACATAGTCTCAGATACGGAGACAGAAGGAAAAGGCAGCACAGCAACCGTGGAGAAAGCTGAAAGAAGGAGAAAACCAGAGAAAGATAGATACTCCGAGGGCTGCCAAGGTCTGTGGCTGAGAGAAGGGAAAAGGGAAAGAAATCCCAAATCCACTCGGAGGAACTTCTCAGACGAAGAGAGCTGGGGAAGATATTCAAGTCCAGTTCCTAGGGAGCAGTGCTCAACTACAGAAAGCACTGGGGATTTTTACTATCCAAAAAGCAGAGACGTTTACTCTGGGAACCAGAAAAGACAACCACGCTGTGCTCACAACAGACAGCCTGCAGGTAAAGCTTATTTCCCTGATACCAAGCTTTTATCAAAGGGGAGAGAGAAGTTTTACCAACCTTTTTGTAGCCAAGGGAGATTCCTGGGAGAAAGCAATTCTAAAGGCAGACACAGAATTCCCTGTAGCCAAACAAAAGAGGGAAACGTATATCCTTTTAATTACAGAGGGCTGTGTGCACAGGAAGCCAAACACCCATACTCACAGAGCAGGTTAGGGGAAGGGAACCCTGTAATTGGAACGGAGAGGTTTGCATGGCAGGCAGAAGAACCCTCTCTAAGAGACCTTAAGGAAGAAGGTGATCTTATGCAGTGGGACCCTTATCAACCCCCTGAGTCTGAAGTGTTTATGGACTGCTCTTATATGGTGGCAGACAATGTGCAGTCCCTTTGTTAATAATACTGGATTTTGCTGAAGGAAGAAAAACAGCCAAAAGAAGTATTTTGGAGGGAAACTGTTTTATTCTTTTTGATTCCGTAACAGCTGAAGATAAGCATTATTTAAGTTGCCTATTTTTGTTCACATCAGCAGTATGGTTTCTTTGTAAATATATTCTTTGTTCATGGTCATCAACATCCAACCCCGGGAGGGGCAATAAATCCTAATTTAACCTGAACCACTCGTGCACAACTTGGACTCATTCTTACTACTGTAGGACTACATTACCCAGGAGGCCTTTCCAAACCTCCATTTAAAGTTCACAGTATAAGAAACACAACTACCCACTTGCCTTGCCCACGCTAAATGCCTCTGGGAGGGTGAGTGGTGACACTAGGTACGTATGACCTAGATTGGCCACTGTTGGAAACAGGATACTGGGCTTGATGGACCTTGGTCTGACCCAGTATGGCATATCTTATGTTCTTATGTTGAACTGAATTGGACAATTCCAGAAAGAAACTATGGTATCAAAAGTCATTGTCTAAGTTTTAGGGATGATATTGATAATTGAAATGTCTCCTTGGGCCAGGCTTCATGTGAAGCAAGCACAGTATTTCTTTCTTCAGAACTTGACTATGCTATGTCTCTTTCTCTCAAAAGTAAGCAAATTATTGATATAGTGGTTTCAAAGTTGTTGAAGGATGCTTCTGATTTCAATGTATTCACATGTGGCAATAGATGCAAATTAGACTAGGGAGCACTTTGAAGGAGCTGAAATTTGAGGGAACTTAACATTGGAAGAAAGCTTTGTACGTACAATCCTGTTGAGAATTCTGTATAATCTTTGGCTCTTTCTTGAAGCTACATAAGTTTGATTATAAAAATGAAACTGTTATTTTAATGATGATTTGTGCGTGAACTAATAGCTAGAGCAGTAGTCTGAGAATCAGAAGTCTAGTTGAAATTCCACAATTCCTATTTGTGTAATATTGTCTCAGCAAATTGCTTCACCTTCCATTGGTCAGCCACAAATGGGGCTAGGTTTGCTAAAGTGCACTACCATATTTAGCTTGCACTGATGCCATTACTGTGCATTATTAGTAAATAGGTTCCATTGCATAAAATGGGACTAGCAGTAAATAATGTGCGCTGACATGGTTGCTCACTTCTGTAAGATCTGTCCTTTGATTATAAAATCTCTTTGGCAAGGAAATAATTACAGTACCTGAATTGTAATGCACTTTGAGTTCAAATTTGGAAAAGTTCATAATTAAATCTAAACTGCAAATCCATAAATGTAGGAGGGACATCAAGAAATGCTGCCATAGATATTGGCACCCAGAGACTTGCCTGGCTCCAGTCCTCTGACTTAGAACAATCTGTGCAAAACAAGCTGGCAGATGTCCCATGTCGGGGAGAGAATCTCTTCAGCTAACAGGTTGAAGAAAGAGCTGGCTATATTGAAAAGAAGCATCTCACGCTGACTATACTCTCCAGGCGCACATCTGAGCCAGCCTCCAACCATAGCAGATACCAGGGTGGGAATCGGGGGGGAAAAAAACTATTATCCTTGCAGGCGTAGGTACCTACCTGGGCCCTAGACTTCCGAATCCAAATAGACTCCTTGGCAGCGTAGCGAGAAGCCTCAGAAGTCCCAACTGGCTCCTCAGCCAAACCTGGGGCAGGGTTTGATTGGTTCCTTCGAAGCATAACCACTCTTCCAATGACCCATTAGGAAAGGTAGACCATTGCGCAAAGGTAGTCTCCCATAACCTCATCCAAAACAGTTACAAATGCCATTTATTGGCACTACCGCCAAGTTGCCCCTCCCCCCCCCCCCCCGAGGGTACGTCATCTCGACCCTCTGCATCAGGAACTGCTTCAGAGAGAAATCACTGCCCTCTTGTCAGATCTTGCGATCGAGCTTGTGCCACCAGAGCAAAGGGATCAGGGGGTTCATCCCAGGTACTTCCTGATCCCCAAGAAAACTGGAGGATACCATCCCATTCTAGACCTAAGAGGTCTGAACATGTACTTCATAAGAGAAAAGTTTAGAATGATTTCTCTAGGCACCTTGTTTCCCTTACCTTCAAAAAAGAGATTGGCTGTGCTCCCTGAATATGAAGGATACATATACCCACATACGGATACAACCCGCTCACAGGAAGTATTTCCAATTTGTCCTGGGAGAGCAACACTTTCAGTACAGAATGTTGTCATTTGACATGATCGCAGCACCTCGCATCTTCACGAAATGCCTCATGGTAGTAGCTGCTTACCTCCGGACCCTGGAAGTGTTTGTCTTCCCTATCTGGATGATTGGCTAATCAAGGATACCTCTCCAGAAGGTGTTCAAGCATCAACACAATTGACCATTTGGGTGTTGGAACTACTAGGCTTCATTATAAATTACCCAGTCCCATTTTCAACTCACCCAGCAGTTGGAATTCATTGGAACCCTACTCGACAACACTCATTCGAGAACCTTTCTTCCACTCGATTGTCTGCACAGGCTGACGGCACTGGTGCCGAAGACTCAACTGAGTTAGGAGGTAATGGCTCACAAGATATTGGCCGTACTGGGCCACATGGCCTCCACAATACATGCCACACCCTTGGCATGCCTCCAGATAAGGCAAGTTCAGTGGACTCAGGCCACGGGTTGACTCAGGGATCGTCTGTATGTCACCCACCCCCTCTCGTTCAGTCATTGCACTGGTGAGCAGTCCACTACAATCTGCTCAGAGGTATCCCTTTCCAAATTGCTCCACCCCAAAGAGTTCTAACAACAGATGCATCCAAGCTGGATTGCACACCCAGGGCAATTGGTCCATCCAAGAAAGTCTCCATCAGATCAACGTCTTGGAACTCAGAGCAGTGGAAAATATCCTGAAGGCTTTTGAAGATCGGCTGGCCAACCAAATTGTTCTGGTTCAGGCCAAAAGTCAGGTTGCCATGTTCTGCATAAACAAGCAGGGAAGAACAGGTTCGTACTTCCTGTGTTGGGAAGTGGTAAGGTTGTGGAAGTTCACCATCACACATGAGATAGAATTGAGAGCCACATACCTGCCAGATGCGCAAAACACTCTGGCAGACAGGCTGAGTCAAGTCCTCCAGCTGCAAAAATGAATGCTGGACAGGGAAGTGGCAACTCGCATCTTCCAAGAGTGGGGCATCCCCTTGATAGATCTGTTCGCTACCCCGCAGATGCTCTAGTGGATTAGTTCTGCTCCAGAGTAAAATCACACAGACTAGCGTCAGATTCCTGGGGGAAGGGAGGGTCTTCTGCACACTTATCCTCCAATACCTCTCATTGCAAAGACCCCCCTGAAGCTCAGAACAGCCTTGGTTTTCCCTTCTGCTGCAACTCTCCAGTCTGGAGCTACTACGGCTTGGCCATGCACCAGATCTGATATCGCAGGAGGGCAGGATGATCTTGCACCCCAACATCCAGTCCTTGGCCCTCACAGCGTGGATGTTGAGAGAGGCTAATGTCTCAGCTTCTGGCCCTAGTGGTTCATCCACCTTAGACCAAATTCCACCATAATAGAGTGATCCTTCATACTCATCCTAAATTCCTTCCGAAAGTGATATCGGATTTCTACCTTAATCAGTCAGTTGTTCTTCAAAGCAGTTTTCCTGAGACCTCATGCCCACAAAGGGGAAGCTGCGCTAGACTACAAGGGAGCCTTAGTCTTGTACTTGGAGCAAACAGAAGCCCATAGAAAGTCCAGCTTTTTGTTTCTTTTGACCCCAATAAGCTAGGAGTTGCCATTTTCAAATGCTGTCTTTCAGTTTGGCTATAAGAACATAAGAACATAAGATATGCCATACTGGGTCAGACCAAGGTCCATCAAGCCCAGTATCCTGTTTCCAACAGTGGCCAATCTAGGTCATACGTACCTAGCAGTTTCCCCAAATGACACAGGTTCCACAATGCTTGTACTGGGTCAAGTATTGATATTCTGGGTCCCTTCTTAATAATGATTTATGGACCTTTCCTCCAGGAACTTGTTCAAACCTTTTTTAACCCAGCTGCACTAACAGCCTTTACTACATCCTCCGGTAACAAATTCCAGAGTTTGATTACACGTTGAGTGAAAAAATATTTTCTGTCAGACTGCATCTCTTTCGCTTATGCCCATGCAGGCCCGAGCCTTGATGGTCATGACCTAGCTCACAGTGTCAAGGCTGTGGCTGCATTGGTGGCCAACTTACGCTCTGTTTCCAGAAATCTGCAGGGTTGTAACATGGTCTTCAGTCCACACATTCACACCTTACTATATGTCTGTATGGGGATTCCCGACATGACAGCAACTTCAGCCAGTCTGTTTGGGGATTAGAATCCAACTCAATCCCTCCGGGCCCATTCTATTCTATCCAGGCTACCAAAAATTTAAAAAAGGAAGAGAGAATCACTGCCATTGTATATAGTTGGTCCCTTGACCGTTACGGCATGTTGCCATGCCGCAGTTGTTTTGCCTCTGTTGGGCTCTCGATGGCCTCCTCTGGTTTCGGTAGCCTGTAGTTTGCGAGTCCCATACATGAGGACTTATTCCTGCTTGTCCACGGAGAAAAAAAGTAGCTACTCACCTGTAGCAGGTGTTCTTTGTGGACAGCAGGAATTAGTCCTCATAACCCTCTCACCTCCCCAAGAGTTGTCTTGCTTACAGCTATGTTATCAGACAGATGCACCACGATAGCAGGCAGGAAGGAGGTGCGCAGGCATGGTGGAGCCTCCCAGAATTTTCTAATAGAAGCTGGAGAGCGTTCCCACGCAGGGCTCCATTGGGGACGTCTCCCATATATGAGGACTAATACCTGCTGTCCACAGAGAACACCTTCTATAGGTGAGTAACAACCTTTTCTAATGCCAGCACAAAATTGTCTTAATTTTATTGAAAAAAACTTTCAAACTGTGAAAATACAGTCAAGAAATCAAGAAATACAAAATCAAAAATACTAAGCCATGTAGAAAAGAAATACAAATTGCTTAGCCAATGTCAAGGGGCGTCTTAGTTTTTAATCAAGATTCCAGACTATCATGTAACAGGATCAAATGTTCTAGGTCAGAGCTAGAAAGGGAGTCTGTTATGCCCCCTCTTTTCATAGATTGAGATATCAAGCACTTTGTATAAATTTCAAAGATACAGCTCAGAAATCATCATTGTAATTAAATCTTGGCTGAGAGAGCATGGGACCAAGGCTAGTAGAATTTAGTCACATACTTTCTACATTTTCCTATCTATAAGTCCATGCTTCAACACACAATATTTGTTTTGGATCAAAATACTTTAAATTAATGAGTTGAAAATTGGAAGGATATTGTTATTGAAGGGTTAATAAAAACAGCTTATGTAATGTTTTGTGAAATCTAGAAAGAGTTCTGAAATGAAGGGGGGCTGTCCCCTCTGATTTAAGATTCATTTGAAGGTACAAAGCAAAAGAAAAGGGTTCAGTGGCAGTTTCTGCTGCAAGAGTTGTTTTGATTAGTATCTTCATTCCCTGATGTTATGAGTTTGAACAGCTAGACTTGTATTATGTCGAATTTTAGCAAGCCTGTTTTCAACTGGAATTTGAATGTGGTATTTATATGCTTTAATGTACTCTGTATATTGTCTGCAGAGGTTTTTTGTGTGTGGCAACAGTTTTAGTAGTCGCTTTTCCATATGTGTTAGTAAGTTAGCATTTATTTCTTAACATTTCTTTAGTTTTGTTCAAAGTATGTTTTTTTTTTTGAAAAGTATTCCATCTTTTATTCCCTAGGTAAATGTTCTCCATGTTGTTAAGTGCCGTCGAGTCGGAGTCGACTCATGGCGACCCTCTGGATAGCTATCCTAAATTGTGTTCGGTCTTCAGTCAGGCGGCTCATTGTTGACAGACTGGTACCCGTAGCTGCTGTTATTGTATCGATCCATCTCATTGCTGGCCTTCCTCTTTTGCGTTGACCTTCTACCTTGCCAAGCATGATGTCTTTCTCTAATGATCTCTCTCTTCGCATGAATATACTTCGCATGTTTTTTTCAGAATTCTGTCCAAATCCAGTGAACAAAAAGAAAAGATGATTGCTTTCTCTACTAGAGATTTAGCGCTCTTTAACTTAATTAATCTGCACACACTAACTTAAATTCCTGCTTCTGCAGAGACAAAGGAGGACTTTATCTGTGCTTGCTGCTAGATCTACAGCAGGGTTTGACAAACCTCGGGCACCAGGAAAATGTGAAAAGGGTTTATATGATGAAAGAAAAAGGTAAAATGGACTGTTAAAAGTCAACTAGCTGTAACTGGGCTATGTTTAGCATAGTGAGTACACAGAAAAGTGTATTTAGTAGGAAATTTGTGGGTCTAGGCTAGATCTACAGTAGCAAAAGTTTAAAAAAAAAAAAGAGAAACAGGGTATGAGTAAAGTTAGCAAGGTATATAAGTCTAACAGAGAAAGTAGGATAGGGAGGTTAAGGAATATAAGGAATTTTTGCCTTGTACGGCAGACCCAATCCTGCCAGGTACATCCCAGGATGCTCTGCGCTGGGCCAGGTGCTACAGTCTTTTAAGATGGCATGGGGCAGGAAGTGTGCAGGCATCACTGCTTCTGAGAAGGGGATTCGAGGGGCTATATTTTGGGTGTGGGGGGGTGCAATTAAGGGGGGTCTAGTCAGATGTGCTTTTTGCTCTCCACTGCATTTTTGTGCCTGCTTGATGCTGGCATAAAGATCCACCATTAAAAGAAGAATAAACAAACTGCACTAAGTTTCAGTGAAGCTTTTTACATTTGGAGCAATTAAAAATGTATTGCATGTGATTAGCATGCCTACTGTGCTAGTCCTTAGCGCAGTGGTTTGTCTGGTGATTTTAGAAACATGGCAGCAGAAAAAGACCACATGGGCCTATCTAGTCTGCCCTTCTATATCACCCACTACAGAGTCCGGTACCGCCGGTCTTTTCTTCTTTCTAATTAAAAAAAAAAACAACAAAAAACCCTACCGTTTCCCACTTCTGTGCATTTTTTCCTTTTGGGCCTTAGGCCTAGAAAAAGTTTCCTCATGGAAAAGCCCGCTTCCGGGTTTAAAAAGTGCACGAAGTGCAGCGGTACTCCTTTCTATCACTGACACCCATGACTGGTGTCTAAAATGTTTGGGTCCTGACATTCCATCACCGATTGTGAGTCCTGTTCCATGATGTCTAAAAGAGGTCTACAGAATCGAACGGCCAAGCTCAGTACCCTGTTTCCCTCTGATGCAGCTTCGGTGGCATTGACATCTTCCAGGGCTGCTTCTTCCTCCCATGGATCTCAGGTAACCAAACATAAGTCCAGCCGGTCCTCGAAGGGTAGATCTCACTCTAAGTATCGAGATGCCTACGGGCTTGCTCTCGAGGATCCTGCACTGGCAAAATTACCCCGGTGGGAAGCTCCGGCTTCCAAAGCTTCATCTATGGAGTCACAGGTTGACATCGATGGCGTGGCCTCGACTGATCACCTGTTGCCATGTTCTGGGGTACTGGTGGTTTCCACTGGTACCGACATCCAGACATTGGTTGCGTCAATGGATCAGAATATTCTGACCATGCAGCGTGCCATTACGGCATTCATACAAGCTGCGACGCCTCCGGTACCGCAACAAACTCCGTTGTCGGTACCGGTTCCGGTGCCGGTACCGATTGCATCGACATCGGCTTCGGTGTCGACTGCAGCGGTACCCTGTTCTGTGATGCCTATCGGTACCGATCACTCCCGATGTCGATACCACTCGGTACGCGTATCGGGCTCTGCAAGTGCATCCAGACAGGCGATACTTCGATTCCTCCGAAGACTCTGATGAATCAGAGGCTTCTGTCAAAGCATCGGTACTCCTTCCTCAGGAGCCCTCTTCTCCAAAAAGAAGAATGTCTCCTCCAGAAGACTTGTCTTTTCAAGACTTCATTAGGGAAGTGGCCAGGGGCCTCTCTATTTCAGTGGCCCCTGAACCAGAGCCTAGAGCCAAGAAATTGGATATTTTACAATATCCTAAGGCTCCTAAAGAAGCAGCTACTTTACCAGTTCATGAGATCCTTTGTGATCACATGTTGGGCATATGGGAGACACCTCTTACTACCTCCCCGCATTCTCGCAGGTTGGACACCATGTACCGTGTTCCTCCTTGTCCTGGCTTTCATAAGACTCAGCTTCCTCACCACTCTATTGTGGTGGAGTCTGCTATGAAGAAGATAAAGAGTGCAAAAAGACACTCATCTAATCCTCCAGGAAGAGAATGCAGAACCTTGGATGCTTTTGGCCGGAGAATCTTCCAGGCCAATATGCTTACTGCCAGAATCAACTCCTATAGTCTCTATATGGGGATGTTTCTAAAGGAAGTTACAGATCTGCAAACTTTATCTCCTTTTATCTCAGAAGATAAAAGAGAGGAGTTTCTCACCTGGCTTAAACATACCCAGGATGTTTCCAAATTTTCCAACCGTGCAGCCTTTGACTCTTTTGAGTGTGCCAGCAGAGCCTCGGCTATTGCCATAGGTGCACGCAGACTTGCTTGGTTACAAGCTTCTGATTTGGAACCCTGGGTCCAGGATGGATTAGGAAATCTTCCTTGTACAGGTGAAAACCTTTTTGGCAAGGATTGGCAAGCAAATGCCACTCAGATGGATGCTGAGAATTCTGCCTTAGATAGACTTTCAAAGTCTACTTCTGCTCCTGTTAGAAAAAGGTTATTCAAAAAGGCTTTCTTTCCCAAAAAAGGGAAATATTATCCTGGTTATGGTCACCAGGCATTTTCTGCAGGTCGTTTTGCTGAAAAGCGTCAGCAACAACCTAAACAAGCCAAGCCTAAGGCTGCAAGGACTGCTACGGCCCAACAGCCTCAGCCTCCTCAGGGCCTTTGACTTATAACTAGAGAACTTAGCCTTTCTGGCTCTAGAAGAACCAGAGGCTCTCACCATTCCAGGAAGGTTAGCTCACCTTGCTCTCAGATGGGAACAAATCACAGCAGAGCAATGGACCCTCTCCATCATAAGGGAGGGGTACAAGCTTAATTTCTTAAACCTTCCTCCTCACACCATGGTGAGACAGTTCAATTCTCCAACATCTCGACCTTCTGGGTCAGGAGATTGCTACCCTTCTTGCCCAAAGGGCAATAGAAGGAGTACCCCTTCTTCAACAGGGTTCAGGGTTCTACTCCCCCTATTTTCTTATCCCAAAGAAAACAGGGGGCTATAGACCCATATTAGATCTCAGAGAATTGAACAAGTTTCTATGCAAGGAGAAATTCAAGATGATTTCTCTCGGTGCTCTCCTTCCATACCTTCAAAGTCAGGATTGGCTTTGTTCTCTAGATCTCAAGGATGCGTACACCCATGTCCTCATCCATCCAACACACAGAAGGTTCCTTCGGTTCCTTTATCAAGGAAAGCACTACCAATACAGAGTGCTTCCTTTCGGTCTGGCCTCTGCTCCAAGAGTGTTCACAAAATGCATGGCAGTAGTAGCTGCATTTCTACGCACTCTAGGAATATTTGTATTCCCATATCTGGACGACTGGCTCATCTGAGCTCCATCCCAGACAGAGGCCTAGGCTTCCCTAGCCTGCACAAGGCGTGTTCTTCAGTATCAGGGACTGGTAATAAACATCCCAAAATCACATCTCACCCCTACTCAGTCACTAGAGTTCATAGGGGCCTTGCTGGATACCACAACCGCAAGGGCCTGTCTTCCACAAGCCCGTTGCCTACGATTGGTGCAGTTAGCCTCACAAGTTCAGTTAAAGTCCCATTTAACTGCTCGAGAGATGTTACAACTGTTAGGCCACATGGCATCCACCGTGCATGTGGTTCCTTACGCTCGCCTTCACATGCGGGCAGCTCAGTGGACTCTGTCCACCCAATGGACCCAGGCATCAGGGTGCCTGTCAGACAAAATAGCAACCTCCAGTCGCCTCTTTTGGTCTCTCCAGTGGTGGAAGTCCACTCAGAATCTGTTGCTGGGGTCTCCCTTTCAACAGTTGCTACCCCAAGCAACCCTTACAACAGATGCCTCTCCAAAGGGTTGGGGAGCTCATCTACAAGATCTCTCCACCCAGGGCATCTGGTCTCCACAGGAGACATCGCTACATATCAACTTCTTGGAGCTCAGAGCAATTTTTCTAGCTCTCAGAGTCTTCCACACCCTGCTCAGCTACAAAGACAGTCCTCATCCACACAGACAACCAAGTAGCCATGTTCTACGTGAACAAGCAGGGCGGGACTGGCTCTCTGTCGCTTTGCAACGAAGCTTTGAGATTGTGGGCCTTCGCCAGAGAGCATCAAATTCATCTCATGGCAGTGTATCTTCCAGGGGTTCAAAACTCTTGGGCAGACAGACTCAGTCAAGTTCTGCTTCCACACGAATGGTCCCTCCATGGGGACCAGATAGCCAGGATCTTTCAAATTTGGGGAACCCTGCACATAGAACTGTTTGCAAGTCCGTGGAATGCCAAACTTCCCCAGTTCTGTTCCAGGTTTCCGTGTCAGGGAGTTCAGGCCAGGGATGCCTTCCTCCTCCATTGGGGGCAAGACTTTCTCTGTGCCTTTCCACCCATTCCCCTAATTTCCAAGACACTGTTCAAGCTTCAGAGAGACAAGGGGTCTATGATCCTCATACCACCACGTTGGCCACGCCAAGTGTGGTACCCTTTACTTCTTCATCTCTCTCAAGCTCCCTCCCTGGACTTGGGATCTGCTCCAGACCTCCTGTCCCAGTAGGAGGGAACGTTGTGGCACCCAAATCCCCAGTCTCTTCATCTCAGGGCCTGGTTGCTGAAGGCCTAGACCTTCAAGATTTGCATCTTTCTCAGCAGGTGAAGGATATCCTTCATGCTTCCAGAATGCCTTCCACTAGACGTTCCTATGCTTTTAAATTGAAAAGGTTTACCATTTGGTGTGCAGAGAAGGGTCTTAACCCTCTTGCAATACCTCTGAATTCTTTACTAGAGTATTTGCTGCATTTATCCCATGCAGGCCTTAAAACGAATTCAGTAAGAGTCCATTTGAGTGCTATTGCAGCATCCCTTAAGCCTCTCAATGGACAGCCTATTTCCTCTCATCCTTGTATTGCAAGATTCATGAGAGGCCTTCTTTTAACTAAACCTCCCATTAGACCACCTCCAGTGGCATGGGATTTGAATTTGGTTCTTGGCCAGCTTATGAAGCCACCCTTTGAACCCTTAGCCACTACCTCCTTGAAATTCCTTTCCTGGAAGGTTATTTTTCTCATTGCAGTCACCTCAGCTCGCCGTATCAGTGAGCTGCAAGCCTTGGTGGCTAATCCTCCTTATACAAGGTTCCATCATGACAAGGTAGTCCTCAGGACTAATCCACACTTTATGCCTAAAGTGGTCTCACCTTTTCATCTGAACCAGGAGGTGTATTTACCTGTTTTTTTTTCCAGGACCTCATGCATCAAGTGCAGAGAGGAATCTTCATACTCTGGATTGTAAGAGAGCTCTTGCTTTTTACTTACAAAGGACACAGCAACATAGAAAGTCCTCTCAACTCTTTGTTGCTTTTGATCCCTCTCATTTAGGACTTCCAGTCTCTAAGAGAACTCTGTCCAATTGGATTGCTCAGTGTATTTCTTTTGCCTACCAGATTAAGAACCTTTCTCTGGAGGGCCATGTCACAGCTGACAATGTGAGGGCCATGGCAGCCTCTTTGGCTCATCTAAACTCTGTGTCCATCGACCAAATCTGTCGAGCGGCCACCTGGGCCTCGGTTCATACCTTTACAGCCCATTACTTCTTGGACAAGGACTCCTGCCGGGATGCCTTGTTTGGTCAGGCTGTTCTCAAACACCTGTTTCATACCTAATCAACTCCTACCCCCCATCCCTGGTTGGATGCCCGAGATCCATGGGGGGAGGTAGAGCCCTTCTCAGGGACTCACAACCTTGGAGATCTCCCTGACATCTCTAGCTGGGGAGTCCCCATATGTGAAGACTCATTCCTGCTTGTTCCTGGAGATAGCACAGTTACTTACCTGTAACAGGTGATCTCAGGGAACAGCAGTAATAAGTCTTCACAACCCACCCACCTCCCCTAGGAGTTGTATCTCTCTATCTATCTTTCCTTTCCTCTCTCTTTCTCTTTGTCTCAGCTTAAAACTCGAACTGGAGAGAGGCGGTTAGGGAAGGCAGCGCGCAGGCGCTGTGGGATGCTCCCAAAAGCTTTCTTTCTGGACGCTGGGGAGTGTTCCCGTGCAGGCTCCGTTGGTACCGACGATACCCATATGTGAAGACTTATTCCTGCTGTTCCCAGAGATCACAGGTAAGTAACTGTGCTATCTCTACTACCTCCACTGGGAGACTATTCTACGCATCTACTACTCTTTCCGTAAAGAAATATCTCCAGGAACAAGCAGGAATGAGTCTTCACATATGGGTACGTCGGTACCGACGGAGCCTGCACGGGAACGCTCCCCAGCGTCCAATCAGAAAGCTTTTGTGAGCATCCCTCAGCGCCTGTGTGCTGCCTTCCCGCCTTTCCAACTGTCTCTCCTCAGTTTTCGTTTTTCCGCGGAGCCGGCAGGACGTCGTCCTGTCACCGCAGAAACTTTTTTCTTTAATTTTTTTAAATTCTTGTTTCTTGTGTTCGCGGCTGTTTTCCCGCCGCCACCGGTACCGCCGGTGGGGTTTTTTCTTTTCTTTTTCTCAAACTGATGGACAGTTTCCCTCAGTTTTTGTCTTAAAATTCTTTTGGGCCTATAAGGCCTCTCCATCATGGAGCCTTCTTCTCCTAAGAAGTGCCTTCACTGTGGAAATACAGTTTTCTTTTTAGACTCCAATAACTGGTGTCTAAGCTGTTTGGGCCCTGACCCCTTTTCCCCTGAACCGTCAGTTTCCCTCGATACTGTTTTCCCTCCCTGTGTCAGGGCTCCGGCCATTTCTTCTCTACAGGATCAGGTAACCCACAAACAGTCTGTTAAGACTAGCCAATCCTTAAGTGGTATGTCTCATGCTAAGCATGCTGACGGCCCCGGCCTTGCCCTCAAGAACCCATTGGCATTAAAACCCCGGCGGGAGTCTTCGGGCTCCAAAGCATTTCAGGGGTTTCGGGTTGTTCCTGGGGCTCACCCCTCACAGAACATACCTGAGCCATGCTCGCTGGTGGCATCCGCTTCGAGCGGTACCGATAACCCGGCATTGGCACTGGTGTTGAGCGATTCACTCCTCACCAGGGATCGTCATCTGGTGTACTCGGTGCCTTCGGGACCGATCGATACCCAGATTGACTTTCCAGTATCGGCACTGTCGATACGACCCCTGACGCCGGTACCATCTCGACATGCATCGATCGATTCGCTTCCTTCGATGCCAAGTCTAGAATCGATATCTAGTCTGGAAGACTGGGTACCGACGCGTCTCGGAACCGACACGCACAGATTCCGGATGCGTGGTACCGAGGATAGTCACCGAGACTTTTGAGTTTCCTCTGTACCGTTTGAGCAGCCTCCGCTGACTGCTTCGGCAATTCCGGCACAGCTACCGGTATCGGTATCAATCTCGGTACCGGCAGTATCATCGGGACCAGCTGCTTCCATGCTTTTTTCACCTGGATCGCTCCTTTCTATACCTAGTTTGGAGTCGATACCTGGCATGGATGATGCACTACTGACTGTCTCAACTCATAACTGCCAGTTCCAGTGTCCATCCTATTACAAATCCTGTTCTGCACCGGACAGGTACATCTTCCGGTGCCCAGGCTGCCTTTTCAGGTTTAACCTGTCCAGGGATGGTTCCCATCGGAGATCCTTCTTTTCAGAAATTTCTCCTTGACATGGCAACCTTCCTTAATATTCTATCCCTGGCTATCTCAGGATTTTTCTGCAGAAAAGGAAAATATAATGCTTCCTTTACATCACTCTTTGCAGAATCTTCTTCTGAGGGTATGGGAAAAACCTTTAAGGGTTTCTTCACCTCCTACAGCAACTGATCTTCTGTATCAGGTGCCCCCCTCTCCAGGATTTCAAAAGCCTCAACTTCCCCACCATTCCATTGTAGTGGAATCAGCAATGAGGAAGGTAAAAAGCAAGAAAAAACATTCTTCTTTCCCGCCAGGGCATGCATCTAGAACACTGGATGCCTTTGGACGTCAAACCTTCCAAACATCTATGCTGGCAAAAAGGATTCTCTCATATATTTTCTATATGAGTCTATCCCTTCAGGAGATCACAAAGAAATTATCTCTTTTGACTCCTTTTCTGTCAGAGCCCAAGGCTGCAGACTATTCCTTACTTCTTAGTCATAGCCAAAATATCTCTTGGTTTCTTTCTCGTACTTCCCTAGACTCTTTTGAGTCTGTTAGCAGAACTTCTGCTATAGCCATAGGAGCACGTCGTCAAGCCTGGCTCCAAGCCTCAGACTTGAGTAGATGGGCACAACAAAGACTGAGTAATACTCCTTGTACTGGAGAAAATCTCTTCAATAAGGAGTCCTTACGTCAGGTTGCTCATTGCTCCACTGACTTTCCTGTTTCTGAGGGCCATCCTAAGCCCTCTCCTTCCTCAGCAGGTAGGAAATGCCCTACCAAACCTTCTTTCCCTAAAAGAAAGAGGTTTTCCTCTTCTCCTGCCCATCATTCGGATGTTCCCAAGCAGGGGAAGTCTTGCCCTGGTCTGAAGAATCCAAACTCTAGCCAGGCTGAATAAACACAGTAACCATAGGTTTCTGATTAGTCTTTTTATAACTAGTTAATTTCTTTTCAGCAGAAGTTTTTCACTGTTTTTCCATTCAAAACTCTGCTCAGGGATTCCTATTCTCAGGAAATCCATTTACTCTTCACTATGCTGAACTGTCAGGCTATTCATGTCTATAAGTTACAGAGTTTTCCACCTCTTCCTGACTAGAAGAGAGGTTTAGCAACTATCACATGATAGTTTTTCTGTACCAGCATGAATTTTTTCCTTCCAGGGACTTACCATGTGGTAAGTCCTTCTTCAGCTTCTATCTCTACCCTCTTCGCCAGGGTTTCCCCTGTAAGAGTGGTACCATACCATTGAAAGACTTTTCTTGTCTTTCTTTTCACTGTAGAGTTTCTTCTTCTGAGTAAACTCCCTTCTTTATCTAGGCAGCTCTGCAGACAGAGACAGCTTGCTCTCTTTGTTCAGTCTGTTCTCTCTGTTTGACACAGACCGACTCTCTCTGTTGTCCTATTCAGTAGCTGCCCATGCAGGAGTCCAGTGCTTGACTACTGCTACTTTTCCACAAGTCCCAGTCTTGTCTTCCACCACTCCTGTCTGGCCTTAGTAGTGATTCCAAGAAAGTTTCTACATCTTTCTTTCATAATCTTTTCACTACAGGCTTCTTACACTATCTTCTACCCTTGCCATCTCCAATCTCTGGATTTGGCAACGTAGTGGACGTGGCTGTCAGTATCAGCCAGTTCTACATCCCAGTTCTCCTGCATAATGCTCTCTGCAATCCTACCGAGAAGCTTTCCACTATGGGCCCTTGCTAGAGAGCATAGAGGTTCTCTAATGGCTATCCATCATGGTTGAAAAATGCTTCCTCAGTCATCCCCTATGACTGTGAGGGTTCTTCATACCCTGCTATCTTCTTTTTTAAAAAAAAGAGGGAAAAGGACATAAGCCTTCTCCACGTGAAAGTCTAAGAGTTATCCCATTCCTTAGGGAATATACTCTTTTTTTTCTTGCAGCTTGTCCTCATGGTATCCTAACACTTCAAGGACAGCACAGATTAATCTGAAAAACACCTTATACCTCCTTTGTCCCTCACGTAGGTCAACCTGGTATCTCATTCTATGCGTTTCTGTCCTTTTACCATGCTGGAGTTCCACAGGACTCCGGACTTGCTGTTTACAGACTGATATTATCCTCTGTTTTTTCACGTAACCATCCTGGTAATTCACTGGATACCATTCCTTTACCATCATCTCTGGGGGAATAGATTCTCTATATATCTTCTCAAGTAGGTTTCACCTCCTTGTTCTTAGATGAATCTTTTCCCTTCACATCTCCATGTGAATGTCCTGATATGCATAGCTCTGTCTGCTTATTGCAGTCATCTATCTTTAGACCTATATATTCAGGTATATATATCTATATATATATATCTATATATATATACCTCTATACATCTCTGTAGATGTATCTGTCAGCTAAGTGTGCATATGCTATGCCCTTTAGATCTTATTATAGATATATATCTATCTATATACCCGTATATATATATATATATATATATATATATATATATATATATACACATATATGTGTGTATCTGTCCAGATACTTATTATAGGTAGATATGTATTTCCATACTTATCTCCTGACTGTCTATGCTCATAAAGGTTTATACCTTCCTGTATGTTTCTGACAGTGGGCTTACACAGCTTCATACTGTTCCACAGTATGTTTCGGATATTTTGCACACAACCACTGCTGTGGAACTGACAGCCCTACCGTATCCTAGGTTTACGTATCCCTGAAGCTCCATGCCCCAATGTCTTCCTACCTCTCACCAGTTAGGAAAGACATGGTGGATCTTCAGTGGATTTCAGATTCAATTCCTCAAACATCTGTCCTTTCTTGGGAGTATGGGGTTCTTCTCATACCCTTTCCTCCCTCAAGGACTAGGTCTGTTTGTCCAGATCGGTCAGTCTTCCTCTTTTGCTCTTACCTCTGAATACTTCTGTAGCCAAAAGAGTTTTCAGCTTTCCATGAAGCTTCCCACTGAAGACCTGCCGTGTTTGTGTTACCCCAATTGAATCCTGGGGTCACCTCTCACTTCCAGATGTTGACCTCCACCTTCACTCCAGTGAGGTCACCTTGAACATTATTCTACTGGATCCCCAGTAGACTCCATCAGCCTCTCTACTTCCTGCAATCCAGTAGGTGAGCGTCATATGGTGATTGTTCATTTCAATATTATGTTGATCATTTCAATATATCTTTTGATAATGATCATACATACATGGACTCCTTGAGGGTAGTCCTTTCTTAGGTTAGCTGGTTTTTCTGCAGCTCCTCTCTATGCAACTCCTGCCCTCCATCCTCAGGATGCCTGGCCATATGAGATGTAGCATGTTTTCAATCTTCAACATGTTATGGCTCCAGGCTTCTTAGCTTGGGAGTCCCCATATGTGAAGACTCATTCCTGCTTGTTCCTGGAGATAGCACAGTTACTTACCTGTAACAGGTGATCTCTGGGAACAGCAGGAATAAGTCTTCACAACCCGCCCACCTCCCCTAGGAGTTGTATTTTTATATCTATCTTTCCTTTTCTCTTTCTCTCTCTTTGTCTCAGCTATGAAACTCAACTGAGGAGAGACAGTTGGAAAGGCGGGAAGGCAGCACGCAGGCGCTGAGGGATGCTCCCAAAAGCTTTCTGATTGGACGCTGGGGAGCGTTCCCACGCAGGCTCCGTCGGTACCGACGTACCCATATGTGAAGACTTATTCCTGCTGTTCCCAGAGATCACCTGTTACAGGTAAGTAACTGTGCTATTTCCGCATATTACTCTTGAGTCTATCCCCTTTCACCCTCATCCTGAAAGAGGCTCTCCTCCTGTGCATTTATACCACGGAGGTATTTAAACATCTTAATCATTTCCTTTTCGTCTCTCCGGGCCAGTCCAGGTACATTAGGGTAGTCAACCTCCTCCAGCAGCTGAGGACTGAAAACTGAAAGTCTTGCTGACAGCCTATCCAGCTCCCTCTGGTGTCAGAGACACTCAGTCTTTCAGTTCTCAACAGCTGAATAGGACGTGTGGCTGACAGGCTCCCAGGAGACAGGAATAAGAAATAAGCAGTGAGAGTTTTGGAAGTAAAAAAAAATATATATATATTGCTCAGGTGCCCTAGCAGGGCAGGGAGGCAAAATGAGTATCCTTAAAATTAAAAAAAAAAGAAATTGAAAGAAAAAGTAACAAGAAGGAAGGGACGGTCCTCTGCTGCCAGAAGTGTCAGCAGCACGGGGGCAGAGCCTGCCTCATGTTTGAGGATCCGTCGCTTTGGGGGAGTTAGGGAAGTAGCTGGGATCCCCAGAATCCTCTTCCTGGCCTCTGATCGCTGCAATCTCTGTGCTCCGCTAGCAGCGGAGAGTAGGAGAGCAGTGCCTCCACGGCGTGCTGTCAGGTAGGAGACTATTAGTGTGGAAGTTGCTTGCTAGGAAAGTGGGGGCGCTTCGATCGCCGCCGCGGGTGCTTAGGCCTTACAGAGGGCTGTTTGTTCTTCTGGATTCCCGGCGTTGGCAGCGTGTTCTCCGTGCAGGGTTCGTCTGGAGCGGGTCTCTGCCGGTTGGAGCCAATTGGTGGAGGCATTTGGTGTGCAGTACAGTGGAATGGAGCACAAATTAACATCGGGGGATGTTGAGAGAAATCAAGGCTCTACGGAAAAGGCGGGAACGGCAGCCATTTTGGCTGAGCCTACCGTTTCTCCTGCGCTGCTTACCAAAGCGGGAAAGAGAAAAGCAAAGTCAAATAAAGTGCCTCTGGCTGAGGTTCCGCTTCATCAGCAGTTGTCTGCAGTGCAGGGAAGCTTAGACTCTTTGTTTTCTACTGATTTTATTTTAGCAATGCATAAGGCATATATGTTAAAGATGGCTCAGGCCACTCTGTCTGCTCCCAGGCAGGTAGATCTACAGAAAGGGGATTCTAAGGAAGCAGACCCTGGGGAGGGGGTCTCTGTGGCAGGCAAAGGAGTAGAAACAGGCTTGGATGGCTTCAGGCTGCAGTTCTCTGTTCCTCAAGGGGCAGAAGAAGGAGAAATTTTTTCTGTGGCAGGTTTGGAATCCTGGCCGTTGGAGGAAGGTGAGATTGGACCGGGCGAGGTTCTAAATATATTCAGAGTGTTTCGCAAAGAAGAGCTGGGGGCTCTGATTGCTCAGTCGCTGGCAGCATTGAATATAGTGCTCCCGGCGGTGCAGCAGGAGCCACTTGAGGATCCCTTGTTGCAGGGCTTTAAAATGGAACAAAACTGCTTCCCGGTACACAGGGTAATTAAGCAGATGATAGAATCAGAGTGGGAATGCCCTGAAGCTACCCTCAGAGGAGGTTGCGCCCTTGGATGGCTTTATCCGGTTCCCCAGGAAGAGAAGGAGTTGTTGCGGATGCCTAAGGTGGATGCGCTGGTTTTAGCGGTCACCAAGAAGACGACAATCCCGGTGGAAGGTAGCGCAGCCCTTAAGGATCTTCAGGATTGTAGGTTAGAGGCGCTTCTTAAGCAGGCATTTGATTCCAGTGCTCTGGCTCTGCAGGCCTCTGTTTGTGGGGCATATGTGTCAAGGGCATCTATCCATTGGATGCAGGGAGATCCAACCTTGGATAAGGAGGAGAAAGCTGCCTCGGAGGGAGCAAAGCTGGAGTTGGCGGCGGCTTATCTGGCGGACAACTTCTGTGATTTGGTAAGGATTTCTGCGAAGTCCATGGTGTCTGTGATTGCTGCTAGACTGTTTTTCTGGCTGCGAAATTGGACGGCAGATGCATCTTCTAAGTCTCGCCTCAGTAAGCTTCCCTACAAGGGCAAGCTGCTCTTTGGGGAGGCATTGGAGAAAATTGTGAAGGATTTGGGGGATTCCAAGGGAGGTCGGCTTCCAGAGGACCAACCGAGAGCAGCGAAGCTGGGACCTATGCAGAGAGGTCAGGGTAGAGATTTTCGCAGGTTCCGAGGGCCGCGATTTGCGCCTTATCAGAGAGGCCGGTTTGTGGCCAGGGTGCAGTCCTTTTGAGGAGTCAGGGGGTTCGGCAGGGGCTATTTTAACGCCCAGCACAACTCTTCTAAGAAGCCACAATGAAGGTCGGCTGGTCCAGGTGGAGATTCCTGTAGGGGGACGTTTGCAGGGGTTTCTCTCCACCTGGGCCTCCATAACTACCGATCAATGAGTACTGGAGATTATCCGTGAGGGGTATGCGTTGGAGTTTGCGCATCTGCTGGCGGAGGCTTTTGTGTTATCCCCGTGTGGGCCTCAGGCGAAGAGAACTGCGGTCGGCGACACGCTGCAGCGGTTGTTGCGGCTTCAAACGGTGGTGCCAGTACCACCAGACCAGTATGGTTTAGGTTGATGCTCGATTTATTTTGTAGTCCCCAAGAAAGAAGGTTCGTTTCGTCCAATTCTGGATCTCAAACAAGTGAACCGCTGCTTGAGGGTGCCTCATTTTCTGATGGAAACCCTAAGATCGGTTATTCGGGCGGTAAAGCCGGGAGAAGTGCTTTCGTCCATAGTTCTGACAAAGGCTTATCTGCACATTCCGATCCGAAAGGATCATCAAAGGTTCTTGCGCTTTGCGGTGCCCATGGGTCATTTCAGTTTCGGGCCTTGCCGTTCGGTCTGGCGACGGCGCCTCGGACTTTCACCAAGATGATGGTGGTGGCTGCGGCAGCGCTGCGGAAGGAAGGAATTCAGGTGCATCCCTACCTAGACGATTGACTAATCCGGGCATGGTCTATGGCGGAGTCTGTCGCAGCGACCTCTCGAGTAGTGGAGTTCCTGGAACAGCTCGGTTGGGACATCAACCGGGTGAAGAGTTATTTGCAACCAGAGAAGCGACTGATGTATCTTGGAGCCTTGTTCGACATGGAGATCGGATCAGTATTCCTACCTTCAGACAGGGTGCAAAAGATTTTGTCTGAGGTAGGAGCGTTCTTGCGAATGAAGGCTCCCTCGGCTTTGGAGGTACCTGCAGTTGTTGGGTTCGATGGCGGTGGCCTTGGACCTCGTTCCGTGGGCCAGAGCGCATATGCATCCGCTTCAGCACGCATTACTTTCCAGATGGTCTCCGCAAAATCATCCTCTGTCGCGGAGGCTGGTTTGCCCGGAGGACGTGCGCAGCAGTCTGCAGTGGTGGTTGATCCCAGAGCATCTTCAAGCAGGAGTGCCTCTGGAACACCCGGAGTGGGTGTTGGTCATAACAGACGCCAGCCTGTCTGGTTGGGGGGCTCATTGTCGCAGATCACGCAGGGGGCATGGTCTGCGGAAAAGAGCAGTTGGTCGATCAATCGTTTAGAGCTGAGAGTGGTCCGTTTCGCCCTACTAATTTTTGTCGGTCATCTCGAACGACGAGCGGTGCGAGTGTTCTCCGACAATGTGGTGACCATTTCCTACATCAACAGGCAAGGAGGCACGGGCAGTGCAGTATTGCTGGAGGAGAGTCAGGAATTGTTGCGGTGGGCGGAGGTCCATCTAGTAGCGCTCTCGGCAGCGCATGTAGCGGGGAAGGACAACATTCAAGCTGACAATCTCAGTCAAAATGTCCTGGATCCCAGAGAATGGGAACTGAACTTGGTGGTATTTCACGACATCACGTTACAGTGGGGGCAGCCAGTCATGGATCTTATGGCTACCCTGGCAATTACCAAGGCGGCTCTGTTTTACAGCAGGCACAGAGAGGACATGTTGGAGGGACTCGACGGCCTGGTGCAGCCCTGGTTGTCGGGAGTCCTACTGTACGTGTTCCCTCCATGGCCTCTGATAGGAAGGGTCATTCGGAGGATAGCGGGGTATGATGGAAAGGTTATTCTCATTGCTCCGGATTGGCCCAGACGGCCCTGGTATGCGGATCTGGTATGGCTCTCAGTGGAGCCTCCATGGAGGCTGCCCGCACGGATCAACCTGCTGAGTCAAGGGCCCGTGTTGATGCCACAGGTGGATCGGTTCTTGCTTACGGCTTGGCTCTTGAAAGGGAACGCTTATGACGTCGAGGGTATTTGGCGTCGGTGATAGCTACTGTGTTAAGGTCCCAGAGACGGTCAACTTCCTTGGTGTATGTTCGAGTGTGGCGCATTTTTGAGGCATGGTGTGTACATCGTAGCATTAAGCCTTTTTCCGCGAGTTTACCAGTTATCCTGTCATTCCTTCAAGGGGGACTAGAAAAAGGGCTAGCCCTCAGCACTCTCAAGGTGCATCTGGCAGCGCTAGCTTGTTATAGGGGTAGAGTGCAGGGGGGTCACTCTCTCGGCACATCCAGACGTCCAACGTTTCCTCAGGGCAGCGAGGAATATTCGACCGCCGATTAGGCAGGTAGTACCGCCGTGGGACTTGAACATGGTGCTATAGGCTTTGACGGGGCCTCCTTTTGAGTTGATGACAGCGGTGAGACTGAAGGAGCTATTGTGGAAAACAGCCTTCCTGGTGGCGGTGTGTTCCGTAAGGAGAGTTTTGGATCTGCAAGCACTCTTGTGTAGAGAGCCGTACATTCAGTTTTCAAAGGAAAAAGTGGTCTTACCGCTGGTGCCGTCCTTTCTTTCTTTCTTTCTTTCTAAGGTGGTGTCCGATTTTCACATGAATCAATCAGTTTCTCTTCCCACGTTTGAGGGTCGGGAAGGAAGTAAGATGGATCGGTCGCTTAGAAGATTGGACTTGGGACGCGTTCTGCGTAGTTACTTCAGGGTAACGGAGCCGTTTCGGAGATCGGATAGGTTGTTCGTGCTTTTTAGTGGTCCTTGTAGAGGAAAAGCGGCTTCCAAGGCTTCTATTGCCCATTGGGTGAAACAGGCTATAGGAACGGCTTATCAAGCAAAAGGGAAGTCGCCTCCGGAGGGGCTCAGAGCACATTCTACTAAAGGCCTGGCAGCATCTTGGGCTGAGTTTGCGTTAGTTCCGCCGGTGGATATCTGTCGAGCGGCGACGTGGGCGTCCCTTCATACTTTTGCGAAGCACTATAGATTGGATGTTCAGGCTAGGGGGGATGCAAAGATTGGAGCCGCGCCTATTTTGGCGGGACTCGCAGGACCCTCCCAAGTTTAGGTACTGCTTTGGTACTGCCCTAATGTACCAGGACTGGCCCGGAGAGACGAATAGGAAGGAGAAATTAGACCTTACCTGCTAATTGTCTTTCCTTGAGTTCTCTCCGGGCCAGTCCAGGTCCCACCCAGTTCATCTGCGAGTGAGGGGTAAGCCTAGGAGCTTGGCCGGTACTTCAGAGATAGGTTTCAGGTCTCACTAGGGGCCGGAGTTGCAGACGTTTGGTTGGTATGAGTGAGGGGGATTTTGGGGGTTCCTCTAGAATTGGGAGTGACTCCTCCTGAGTCTTCACAGAAAAATAATAAAAAAAGAAAAGAAAAAAAGAATTCAAAGTTGCTTCTTAGATATATAAGAAATATAGCAGATGTTCTTAGATGTATACAGTTATAAGCGGTTCTCTGAATACTTTTATTGTTTTTTCATGGTTCATAGTTTGTAATTGAGGTTTGGCTGCTTTGACAATAGAAGACTGAGGGGCTTGTTTACAAAGCCGCGGTAGTGGTTCACGATCGCGATCGCAGCCGCGGCCCCATTGAAATCAATGGGGCCGCGGCTCCGATTACGATCGCAAACCGCTACCGCGGCTTTGTAAACAAGCCCCTGAGTCTCTGACACCAGAGGGAGCTGGATAGGCTGTCAGCAAGACTTTCAGTTTTCAGTCCTCAGCTGCTGGAGGAGGTTGACTACCCTAATGTACCTGGACTGTCCCAGAGAGAACTCAAGGAAAGACAATTAGCAGGTAAGGTCTAATTTCTCCATCACCTCTGTTCCGTCTTTCCTCTAAAGTATACATATTAAGGTCCTAAGTCTGTCCTCATATGCTTTATAATGAAGACCATTAACCATTTTAGTAGCTACCCTCTGCACCGACTCCAACCTGTTTATATCCTTTTGAAGGTGCGGTCTCCAGAATTGCACACAATACTCCAAATGAAGTCGCACCAAAGACTTATACAGAGGCACAATAGCCTCCTTTCTTCTGCTGTCCATTCCTCTCACTATGCACCCAAGCATCCATCTAGCTTTCGCAGTCGCCTTTTCTACCTGTTTAGCTTCTTTGAGATCGTCAGACACAGTCACGCCTAGGTCCTGTCGTTCTTTCATGGACAGAAGTACGCACCCCCTATACTATACCACTCCCTTGGATTGTTGCAGCCCAAATGCATGACCCTACATTTTTTAGCATTAAATCTCAGTTGCCAAATTCTAGACCATTCTTCAAGCTTAACTAAAGCCCTTACTAGCTTGCTTTCTGCATCAGGAGAGCAAGACCAGTGTGGAAGATCTCTACCAAAAAGCTGCACAAGAGCGTAGCGCAATTTGTTGCATTGAACTGAGAGTGCTTGCCCATATTTGCAATTACCTTGGAGTAATGTATTCATTTGTCTGCTATTGGAGATTAATGTAGGAGCCTGTTTTATAAAGGCACATGCGAGATGTGCTTTTTGTTGCCTTTATAAAATGTATGTCACAAATAAAGAGCATTACTAACCCAGTGCTGTTCGAAAATGGTGTTAACACAAAATATGTAAAATAATAGACATTATACTCAAATATCAAATGATTGAAACTCACCAAAAAGGTTAAATATTTATAGAGGAGACATCAAAAGCTAGTGTGAATTCAGCCAGTTATTTGATCACTGGCTTAAATTTCTGTTCATCATATGCATTCATATTAATTTTTAACTTATTTTTAAATCGAGCACAGAAATATCTGTTTTTTGTTGAAAATGAGAGTAAATAATCCAGAAAGTGGCTAAATAGCCTAAAATGATGATCACTTCAAAAAGATTTCTTTTTCATATTTATCTTTAAAAGTGTGATATTTTTATCCCAAAACTTGTAGAGGATTCTTGATGCCTAACATCAGTGTTTCTCTGAGTGCTTGCTTTTGGGGACAAAAGAGAGGGACCTTTTGTCTTGTGAGAGTTCTGTCTTTTCAGATGCATTTTTCAAGTTCTTAAGAACATAAGAAATGCCCTACTGGGTCAGACCAAGGTCAATCAAGCCCAGTATCCTGTTTCCAACAATGGCCAATCAGGTCACAAGTACCTGGTAGGTTTCCAAAAAGGTACATAGATTCCACAGTGCTTGCCCTGGGGTAAGCAGTGGATTTCCTTTTTAATAATATTTATGGCCCCTTTTTTAAACCCAGCTACACTAATAGCTTTTACTACATCCTCCGGTAACAAATTCCAGAGTTTGATTACATGTAGAGTGAAAAAATATTTTCTTATTAGTCTTAAATGGGTTACATTGTAGCTTCATTGCATGTCCCCTAGTCTTTCTGTTTTTTTGATGGAGTAAACAACCTATCTGTTTACCTGTTCTATTCCATTCATTAATTTATAGACCGTCTCTTTTCCAAGTTGAAGAGCCCTAACATTTTAAGCCTTAACTTATAGGCGTATCCTTCCATCCCCTTTACCATTTTAGTGGCTCTTCTCTGTACCTTTTCTAATTTTGCTATATCCTTTTTGAGATATCGCGACCAGAATTGCCAACAGTATTCAAGGTGCAGTCACACCATGGAACGATACAGAGGCATTATAACATCCTTTGTTTTAGTCTCCATCCCTTTCCTTATGATTCCTAGCATTCTATTTGCTTTCTTGACTGCTGCTGCTGCACACTCTCCCAAGAAAAAGGTGCCGAAGCCTGCCAAGGTGCCTCGATGAAGCCTGCCAAGGTCTCGCGGTGGGACTTGGGCAACTCAAGCAGCGCCCTCAAAGTCTCGAGACAGGAATCCTTGTCCGGCAGAGACTGAGCCAGGACCCATGAGCCCATAGTCCTCCTTGAGGATGCCCTCTCCAGAATGCTGGCATCGGACCTGAGGCCCTCTGTGTCCACGCCGAGAGCTGCACAGCCATTGGGCCTCAAGTCTCAAATCACAGTCATGGAGCAGAGCATCTCCTCCATCCTGGCCTTGCAGCAGGCATTGATGTCTGGGTTTCCAGCATCATTGGCCCCATGACCTCGGGGGAGTCCCTGGGCACCAAGCGCCATCAGCCTCAGGTAAGTCCTCGGCGTCGATCGAGGCTCGGTCACACTCACGCTTCCTGGGGATCCGGTCCTCGGTGAGTTTTTGGGTGTCCGATCCCAGATCCTCCACGGGGGCCCCCGATTTCTCAGGGCTGCCCCTGACGCTGATTTCTCGACGCCCTCAGGTCCAAATGGGAAACCGAGGACGAGGCCTCCGGAGACTTCCCGGCATAGGGATGTCCCCTCCAAGCCATCTCCCCAGGAGCCTCAACGCCACTCCCTGCCTGATTGATGTAGCCTTTCACAACTTCATCTGCGACATGGCCCGGGTTCTTTCGGTCCAGAATGAGTCGGAGGAGGATCCACACATCAAGGAACTTGAGATCCTGCTATATGAGTCTCCTCCCAAAGAGACTCTCACGGCGTCAGTTCCACCCATCCTCAAAAGGCGGCTACTCAGGATGTGGGAGGCCCCAGCCTCAGTGCCGGTGGTCATTCAGTGCCTGGACACCATCTGCCGGGTCTGGAAGGGCCACGGGTTCCATAAGCCGCAGCTCCCTCACAACTCCATGGTGGTTGAGTCCTCAATGCAGAAATTGAAGAGCCAAAAACCCTAGACTTTGGTTCCCCCGGCAGGGAGGCCCGGGCTCTCGACACCATGGGCCACAAGTGTTATCAGGGCGCCATGCTTGGGTGCCGGATACAGGCATACAAAACTGTACATGGGAATGTACCTAAAAGCCCTGATCCAGGAGCTTTCGGGGTTCTCGGCAGACCTTGCCAGGGAACCCCTGCAGAGGTTCCCGTCCCTGGCAGCGGGCATCCGGGACTGTTCTAAATTCCTCTCTATGGCCGCCTACGACAGATCTGAGTCTGCGGCCAGGGTGACAGCTGCCGATATCAGCACCCAGTGCCAGACATGGTTACAAACCTCGGACCTCAAGCAGTGGGTGCAAGAAAAACTGCTGGATGTCCCCTGCAATAGTGAGAACTTGTTCGGGAAGCCGATGTCCAACAAGGCAGCTGAAATAGAGGCCAAGGTAGTGACCTGGCAAAGGCTGTCCAGGAAGACCTCAACCCTCCCCAAGAAAAAAAATCCTAGGGAATAAAGGGCTATCACCAGGCCGGGTCCTACCAGTCTTTCTCGTGGCAGCAGCCCCAGGCCTCATAGCCTAAAAGCCAAGGGCATGGGCCTTGGAAGCCCAAGGCCCCCAAGCCTCAGACACCAGCTCCCACCCAACAGGGGGAAGCTTTTGACTCCCTGTGCAGGGCCTCCCCTCCCCCAGGAGTCCCGCCTTAGCCCACAGGGGGTCGGCTGGCCTCATTTGCCCACAACTGATCCAGCATCACCACAGACATGTGGTTCCTGCAGGTGGTGAGGGAGGGTTACCACCTCCATCTACAACAGAACCCTCCAGACTTCTTTCCAGGAGAGCCATCATGGCCTCTCCTCCACCAGGCCTTGCTCATCTCAGAACTCACAGGCTTACTCAGAGACAGGGCAGTGGAGCCTGTATCCCAACACCTCTGGTGAGAGGGGTTCTACTCAAGGTATTTCCTTGTCCCAAAAAGAACAGTGGGCCTCTGGCCCATCCTGGACCTAGCAACTTGAACAAGTTCCTGGTGAGGGAGAAGTTCAAGATGCTCTCCCTTGAAACACTGCTGCCCTACCTCCGCCAGGGAGACTGGCTCTGCTCCTTGGACCTCAAGGATGCGTACACTCACATCCTGGTCCATCCCTCCCAGAGACAGTACATGAGATTCTTGGTGGGAGGGCAGCACTACCAGTACAGGGTACTTCCATTTGGCCTTACCTCCTCTCCAAGGGTCTTCACAAAGTGCCTGGTAGTTGTGGCCACCCATGTGCACCTCCAGGGGACCTACGTCTTCTCCTACCTGGATGACTGGCTCATCAGAGGCAGCACGGCCCTGGAGGCCAGCCAAGCCACAAGGCTTACAATCCACACCCTGCAGGAACTGATTCATAAACTACCCCAAGTCCAGCCTCTTCCCAGTTCAAGACCTGGAGTTCACAGGAGCCCAGCTGGACACTGCAGGTCAAGGTCTTCCTCCCGATAGAAAGGGCCCGCCACCTGATGCAATCAGTGAAGAAGGTTCAAAGTTTCAGGTTGGTGCCAGCCCACCTGCTCCTCCGCTTGTTAGGCCACATGGCCTCAACGGTTCACATCACGCCCTTGGCTCGCCTGCACATGCGAGCTGCCCAGTGGTGCCTCTGATCCAAATGGACACAGGCCACAGGCGAGCTGAGGGACAAGGTAAGGGTCACCCACCGACTGGCGGCCTTCCTCAACTGGTAGCAGTCCCTGCAACATCTCAGGGCGGTGGTGCCTTTCCAAACACCAGCACCACAAAAGGTCCTGACAACAGATGTCTCCCTGGCGGGCTGGGGCGCACATTGCGAAGGCCATTGCACTCAGGGCAACTGGTTCCCAGACGAATCTCTGTTACAAATCAACCTCCTCGAGCTCAGGGCCATCTTCCTGGCCCTACAGGCCTTCTTCTATCTCCTGAGCAACCACTTGGTCCTCATACAGACAGACAAACAGGTTGCCATGTTCTGTGTGAACAAGCAGGGAGGCATGGGCTCCTACTCCCTCTGTCAGGAGGCGGTAGCCCTTCACAGTGCGCAACAGTATGCTTCTGAGAACGGTGTACATGCCAGGCCAGGACAACCTCCTGGTTGACAAGCTCAGCAGGATCCTTCGCTCACAGGAGTGTTGTATGGATCCCAGGGTGGCACAGAGGCTCTTCCGCCTTTGGGGCAGACCTTGGCTGTTCGCTTCTCCAGACAGTGCACAGCTGCCCAAATTCTGCTCACCTCAGCCATACCACAGAAGGGTGGCAGCGGATGCCCTCCTCGTCTCGTGGTTGAGGGCCTGCTTTATGCAGTCCCACTGATCCCTCTAATAGCCAGGTGCCTTTTCAAGATCCAGAGTGACCATGCTGAAGTAAACCTGGTTCCTCCCAGGTGACCCAGACAGCCCTGGTTCCCCCTGTTACTCTCCCTGTTAGTGGCACCCCCGGTAGCACTGGGCCGTCAGCCAGATCTTCTTTCGCAGGAGTAGGGCTCCCTTCTCCATCCCAACCTGGCATCCTTGATGCTAACTGCATGGATGCTGAAAGGGTAGCACTGGCCTTCTTCAGTCTCACAGACGAAGTGCAAGAGATCCTCCTGGCCTCCCGGAAACCCTCCACCAGAAGGGCATATGCCTTCAAGCAGAGGAGATTCACTCTATGGTGTGCAGAGTGGAATGAGAAGTCCTTCTCCTGCCATCTGCAGCTCATACTGCAAGTACCTACAGCATCTCTCCTGCTCAGGGTTTAAATCTAATTCAGTCAGGGTGCATCTCAGTGCCATAGCAACTAACAATCGCCCTGTGGAGGGGTCACCCTCTCAAGCCAGCCCCTGGTTTCCAGCTTCCTCAGGGGCCTTTTGCTATCGAAGCCCTCCCTCAGCCCCCCTTCACCAGAGTGGGATCTCATTGTGGTGCTCTCACAGCTCACCAAGCTGCCATTTGAGCCCTTGGCGACTTACCACCTGAGGTATCTCTCCTGGAAGGTGGCCTTCCTGGTGGCCTTGACAACGGCCAGGAGAGTGAGCATGTTACAGGCCCTGATGGCAGATTCACCTTATACCAGGCTCTACACGAACAGGGTTGTGTTTCGCACACACCCAAAGTTCCTCCCGAAGGTGGTGTCGGCTTTCCACCTCAATTGGGAGGTGGTCCTCTCCACCACCTTCCCCCGGCCTCATGCTGGTAAGGCAGAGTCTGTTCTGCATACGTTGGATTGTAAGAGGGCCCTGTCCTATCTACAGAGGACCCAGACCCACCGCAAGGCTCCTCAACTCTGTCTCTTATGACCCCAGCAGGCTGGGGCTACCTGTGACCAAGCGAACCCTGTCCACTTGAGTTGCGGACTGTATTAGCTTCGCTTATGAGCGAGCTGGCCTCTCCCTAGAGCACCGGATCACTGCTCATCATTTGAGGGCTATACAACCTATGCCCGGTGCCAGTGACAGAAATTTGTAAAGCCACCACATGGTTTTCAGTGCATACATTCGCAGCTCACTACTGCCTAGAGAGTGAGTCCCGCAGGGACAATGCCTTCGGCCAGGCAGTAATCTGAAGCATTCTCTGTGTATAGGCAACTCCTGCCCTCTGGCCCTTTTGTGTTTGAGCTTCCGGAGTGATGGGGATGCTGGGATCTGCAGAGTCTCTTGGTAGGGACTCACCCTTTGCAACTCACGGCCTCCTTGTTGGTATCCGTTGGTGCTGTCGGGGTTCGGTCTCCGGCAGCCTGGAGCTTGGGAGTCCCATATGTGAGGACTGACTTCCTGCTTGTTTTCCAGGGACAGCAGAAATCAGTCCTCACAACCCTCCCTCCTCCCCCAGGAGTTGTCTCCTTTACCTTATTTCACCTTTTGCTTAAGCTATGTCATCTGACTGAGCAAGATGGCACCCTTGGGTGAGAAGGGGACCACGCATGCGTGGTAGCATTCCCAAAGACTTTCTTTGAAATCTGGGGAAATGCTCCGTGTGGGGCTCCGTCAACAACGACGTCACCCATATGTGAGGATCGATTTCTGCTGTCCCTGGAGAACACCTGTTACAGGTGAGTAACTACGCTTTTGGGTTGTTCTTTCCTAGATGCATAAATTTGCACTTGGCCACATTAAATTTCATTTGCCATTTGGACGTCTAGTCTTCCAGTTTATCAGAGTCCTCTTACAGTTTTTCACAATTCTCTTTTGTTTTAACAACTTTGAATAATTTTATCATCTGCAACTTTGATAACCTCACTTACATAGAAATATGACGACAGAAAAAGACCACATGGCCTATCTAGTCTGTCCTTCCATATCAACTATAACAGTCCCCTTTTTACCTTTAGAGATCCTCTGTGTTTCTCCCATGCTTTTTTGAATTCAGGTACTGTCCTCATCTCTACCACCTCCACTGGGAGACTATTCCACGGATCCACTACTCTTTCCGTAAAGAAATATTTCCGCATATCACTCCTGAATCTATCTCCCTTCACCCTCATCCCATGTCCCCTCGTAGCAGAACTTGCTTTTAATTGAAAGAGGCTCTCTCCCTGAACATTTATGCCATGGAGGTATTTAAACATCTCTGGAACATGACCTGGAAATGGGAATATGTTAAAAAGCAGCGGGCCCAACAGAGATCCCTGGGGGTATTCACCTTTCTCCATTGAGAAAATTAGCCATTTAGCCTTGCTCTCTGCTTTCTACCTTTTAATCAGTTCCTGATCCACAATAATAGACTGCCTCCTATCCCATGACTTTTTAATTTCGCCAAGAGTCTCTCATGGGGAACCTTGTCAAAGGCTTTCCAAAAATCCAGATACACTATATCAACTGGCTCACCTTCATCTACTTGTTTATTCACACCTTCAAATAAATATAACAAATTAGTAAAACACAATCTTCCTTGGCTAAATACATTTTTGGGGGTTCCCAAACCTGTCCTGGGGCCTCCCCAGCCAGTCAGATTTTCCGGATATCCACGATGAATATGCATGAGAGAGATTTGCATAAATAGAGGCAGTGCATGCAAATCTCTCACATGTATATTCGTTGCAGATGTCCTGAAAACCTGACTGGCTGGGAGGCAGTTTTGGTAACCCTTGGTCTGAGAGCTAGGTCTAAAATAGCTTCCCCTCTTGTCGGTTCATGAACCGGCTGTAATAAAAAGCATTTGTTTCATCTAGAAACTTTATCTGAATGGCATCTCCTGCTGTGACATTGACTCAGTCGACACCGGAGTAATCAAAATTGGCCATTATTACTGAGTTGTAACGTTTATTAGCTTCCGTGATTGCTTTTAGTATTTCATCATCCATCTGTTCATTCTGGCCAGGCAGATGGTAGTACACCCTCACTGCCATTGCCTTCCCCTTTGTACATAGAATTTCTATCTATAGAGATTGCTCAGTGTGTTTGTTTTCTGCAAAACGTTTATTCTGTGTGACTCAACGCCCTCTCTAACATAGAGCACAATTCCTCTACCAATTTGATGTATCCTATCATTGCGATATAGTTTATACCCAAGGCAGCACAGTTCTCTGGCAACTGTGCTGTGAAATGCTACACACAAGTATCTTTTACGAAGGAACTAATACCACTCATGAAATTCTAAACATCTGAATTTCCCAGTTTATTAAATTGTTAGTATATACTGGATTAGAGCACTTATCCTGATTACAGTCAAATGCATCTTAATGCCATTTAAAACTAAGACCATTCTTTTAAAAAATATAGGCACAATTACTTGCCAGAGCCTTTTAAAAATGTATGTCCATTGAAATGATCAGAAAGTGTCATCTTAAAAAAAATTTCCACATGGGATTTAAACTTCTTTTGGCAGCCAGAAAAAGTCAGTATATTCACTGAAGAGCATGTTTACAAAGCCCTACATTAGTTACGCATGTGTGCCACGTTACCAGCACAGGGCTTTGGACTAACAGGGGGAGAGCAGATACATCTATCCCTCTGCAGTTACTGTGTGTCAACGCAGCAAATCAGCCACAGGAGCAACTAACGCCATCCATTGAGGTGACATTAGTTGCACCTGCACAACTTGTGACAAGCACAGGTAGCGTGGTCTACAAGCTCCCCATCCATTTGCCACCTCAATGTGTTCTATAAGAGTAGCATGGGATTTTTGGTGCAGAGGGCCACGCTGAAACCATGCACTAACCCCGCTCTATGCTATATTAAATATGCCCCTGAGCCTTCTACACCACCTCTCATTTTATGGTGGATTAACAGGGACTCTGAAGTATTGATCTCCCACTTGCTATTCAAATCTGGTGTGCATTCAGCTAATTTCAATTTCTCTATAAAATAGAAAAATCTATAGATCACTGTACACTTTTATTACAGTGCACACCCTAAACATTTAAAGCAGTGTCTTCCCATAAATCAATTTTTGCGACTTCGTTGGATTTGTTCAACTTACGATGATTTTTTACCATTGTGCGAAGATTTTTTTTAAATAAGCTAAATATTTATTTATTTGACATGTTTTGTATACCGCCGTTTCCTTCAATCAAAGCGGTTCACAACATACTACAAAGGTCATACAAAGGCAGGGAGGACATGCACCACCTTATCATTACGGTAGTCTAATAAATGTTAACCAGTGTTACAGACTCGGCTATCTGTTGTCTTTTTCCAGCCGGATGTATGAAATACAGCAAATCATCTGTTTTGGCATATTTTGCAATATCATGAAGTGTTTCATTTTAGGCCCATGTTTTCATACAAATGTCCTAATTTTGCTTGACGTTCTTGTACATTCTGCTTATTTTGATCTAGTACAATCCACAGAAGACATTGGTTTTCACTGTTTTATATGATACAGGTTGTGTCCTCTAGTTATGTCTGAGAACCTCATAATACTTTCTGGGAGGACCCTATTTTTTATTAAATTTTATTACAATTGTTGAACAACTTGTGTAATTTACATCATTGTATGTCTTTGCTCCTTGTTATGTTGGCCCACTATTTTGCCTACGTACCAGCTGTGATGGCTTTTTGTGTTGAGCACCATCACCAGCTCCATCTAACCCATGTGGAGAAGATTTAAGTTTGAAACTCTGACAGTGCAGAGATGGATTTTTATGCTCAGCACCATTGAACTACGTGGTCTAAAATACTGATTTATAATGGACTCTGATTTTATTAGTTTTTCAATAATTTATTTCCTGTATGTACATCAAGAACGCTTATAGGATTATGATGCTTTGTGAATCATTATGGCCAAGTTGTATAGAGAGTAGAAAATAGATAACTATCAACTAATCCTTTCTGTAGGAGGCTCAGTGCAGATAGGGGCATTTTTACCAAAGCCTGAGCCAGTAATGTGGGGGGCCCACACGAACCTCAGGGTGTGTGTCCATCTGTCTCCCTGCAGTTAACATAGTGCAAAGACACAGCACTGCGCAAGGTGGCACGTGGGCACAACATGCCACCCATTGAGTTGGTGTTAAGCGCACCCTTGCTAATGGCAGTAAGCATGGTTAGCATGAGTTACTAATGAATATACTAGCCATGGCTGGCTGTCAACACCTCCATTCCACCCCAGACCTGTTCAGTCCCTGCCTCATCATGCGCATCCTGGTTAGCATGATGTTTTTTAGTGCAGGGGCATGTGCTGTTTTTTTAGCATGGTGTTCATACCCTGTGCTGAGTCAGACGCTATCGGGTCATGCACTTTAGTAAGCATACTTCATAATGATAGTATTTTATAGCTGCCAAAGAGAGGTTCAAATCCATGTGGAAATTAAAAAAAAATAATTTCTGATAATTTCTGCACAAATATATTTTTGTTATGAAAGGCTTTGGCAGTTAATCTTGTCTATAAATTTCTAAGTTCTTGTCAATTAACGCACTTCAACATATTCCGTGACACATGATTCCTATTATTCTATTTGCTTTCTTGGCCGCTGCTGCACATTGGGTGGAGGGTTTAAACATATCCAGGATGCCTAAATCCTTTTTCTGGGTGGTGGTTCCTAATGATTTAAGCAGCATCATGGATAATACATTGAAATCCTCCGCCCAGTGTGCAGCAGTGACCAAGAAAGCATATAGAATGCTAAGAATCATAAGGAAAAGAATGGAGAATAAAACCCAGGATATTATAATGCCTCTGTATTGTTCCATGGTGCGACTACACGTTGAATACTGTGTGCAATTCTGGTTGGAATATCTTAAAAAGCATATAGCAGAATTAGAAAAGGTACAGAGAACAGCTACCAAAATGGTAAAAGAGATGGAAGGATACACCCCTATGAGGAAAGGCTTAAAAAGTTAGGGCTCTTCAACGTGGAAAAGAGATGGCTGAGGGGAGATATGATAGAGGTCTATAAATTATTAGTGAATGGAGTAGAATGGGTAAATGTAGATCGGTTGTTTATGCTATCAAAAAATAGAAAGACTAGGGGGACACGAAATGAAGCTACAACGTAACCCATTTAAGAGCATGTAGATTGCCAAGCCTGTCCCTGCTCAGCTTCCAAGATTAGATTGATTTAACAGGTTTTTTTTATACTGCTTTATCATTTAGTCAAAGCCGTTTACATTGTAACTTAAACTTGGTAATGACATTGATAACTTGGATTTTTCTGAGGCAATGGAGGGTTAAGTGACTTAACCAAGGCCACAAAGAGTGCTAGTGGGAATCAAACCCTGGTCTCTTGTATCCCAGGCCAGTTTTCTAACCATTAGGCTACTCCTCCACGCCACTCAGAATTGCGTGGCCATAGTCATTCCAGCATTTACTAACAATTTAATTGTGGAAGTGGGAAATTCAGGTGTTCATAGAGTTTTCAAAGGGGTGGGACTACTTCCTTTTTATAATGCAGCTATTTGCAGCATTTTACAGGGCAGTTGTCAGAACTTTAGTAAGAGTTCTGTCTTTTCAGATGTGTTCTTCAAGATAAGATGCCCCGTCTTTTGTCCCCTGAAGCAGGCACCTGCCGAAACAACATCGATGTCGGGCATCAGGGATCCTCGACAAGTTTTGAGATGAAAAGTATACCATTTTAAAAAGAAGTAACAAAAAAAATGTGTGTTTGAAGTGAACATCAAAAAGTGACTAGCCAAAAATGGATATTTGCTCTTTGATTTTTAACTAATGGAATGGAAGAGTAGCGTAAAGGTTAGAGCAGTAGCTTGGTAACCAAGAGACCAGGGTTTTATTCCCACTAGCACTCTTTGTGGCCTTGGGTAAGTCACTTAACCCTCTATTCCTTATTGTTCCTCCAGTCCAGTATGTGCAGATTATCTTCCTCCACCAGCAGCTGCTAGGGACTGACGTCAGAGAGGAAGAGCTCCCCCTTCCCTTCCAGGAGCCACTATCTTAGTCCCCAGCAGCTGGAGTGGGTACTTTCTTGGTGCACTCCACTGAAAGGACAGGACTTAAGCCTATACTACAAAAGAAGAAAAAAAGAAAAAATATTGGTAGGTGACAATGAAGGTGCAAGGCTCCTAGACGCCACAAGCAGTGGTCTGACAGGTAGCCAGAGTGCTTACAGCTTCAGGATGGTTTGCTATAGGACTATGTATCACTTCATTGGGGAGGCTATGTGAAAAGGAACTGGCAAGTTTAGAGATTATACTGCCTGCACATCGGTATCTTTTGAGTGGGTGAAGTGTCTTTTGAGGTAAACTACCTGGTGGTCCAGGTCCCTCCCTCCCCCCTCCCCACCGGACAGCCCATACTCCAAGGTAGGACAGTGAAGACTTCCTTTTCAACTGTTTGTTATATGGCAGCAGGGCACCGCCCCTTTAAGATTACTGAGTTTTAAAGTAAAAAAAACAAAGAAAAGTAACAGGGCTCTTTGCACTTTGCCAGCAGCGGCTGCAGTGCAGCAATGGTGATTTAACAACCTCAGGTTCATGTGCTGTTCGCCACGCTTTGAACATAGACAGTGGGTTACTGCCTCTTCCCCCTCTGCTCTCTTCGACACGGTTCGTGTTTTTTGTTTTACAGACTCTCCTTCGGGCTGTGCAGAGTGTGGAGGGAACCATGGTTTGTATAGCAGTTGTTTTTGCCAATTGTGTAGTCGTGGGGAAAGTCAGTGGAATGTATTTTATCATCAGTAGCAAAGTAGGGGATTTCAGAGATGACAGAAACTGAGGAAATGGGATTGGCAGTTCCCGTAGTTTTGGCGGGAACCGTGACCATTTCCTCACACACATTTCATCTCAGAAAGGGAAGCATGGTAAAAAGCATACAACGAGGCTGGCTGAGCAGGCTTCAGCACCAAGGATAGAGTCCAGTGAGACTTTAGAAGCACTGGAGACAGCGTTTTTCCTTGATTTCATTCTCTCTCTCCATCTCTAATCTCCCTTTTCTTTCCAAACTCCTGAAAAAACTGGTCGTCTCACAACTCTCCCCTCACCCTTCACCCCTGTCAATCAGGTTTCCACCCCGGTCACAGCACAGAAACCATTCTCCTCTCCTTTCTGAACGAACTCCATGCTTCGCATGACTGTGGTCTCATCTCAATAGCTGTCTCACTGGATTTATCTTTCACTTTCGATTTAGTCAATCACACTGCACTCCTCACTCTCCTTCGTGACACCGGGATCACTGGTTCTGTCCTTCACTGGTTCTGCTCCTTTCTCATCTCTAGGTCCTGGTCCTCCTCTTCCTCTGGTTCTGTCACCTCACCAGCTGTTCCCTTACCCTATGGTGTTTCCCAGGGTTCTCCAGGAAGTCAGTCCTCACATATGGGTGACATCGACGCCGATGGAGCCCTTGCGGAGCATTTCCCCAGCTTTCTATGAAAGCCTTTGGGTATACTGCACGCATGCGCGGTCCCCTTCCCGCCTAAAGGTGCCATCTTGCTCAGTCTCGCTGGGTTCGGTACACCGGTATCGAGCCCGATCTTATTTTTTTGGTTTTTGCCCTTCGTGGCTGGTGTTCGCGCCCTTTTTTCTTTTTCCCTGGAAGGCCGGTCCTTTGACCTCACGGGGGCTCTTTTTTCCCCGATGGCCTCCAATGGTTTTAAGAAGTGTGATCGGTGCAAGAAACTAATGTCTCTCACCGACACACACGACTGCTGCCTTCGGTGCCTCGGTCCTGATCACAATCCCAAGATCCGTGGACCGTGTGGAAAAATGTCCACTAAGGCACTGCGAAGTCATGAGCACCAAAAGGAAAGGCTTTTCTCTGATTCGGCCTCCAGCCAGGCCCAGACCTCGTCTGAGGCCTCGACGTCTCGGGAGTCTGACCCCGAGCATCGTCGGGGTTCTTCGGACAGGGGGGTCCCCCGAGCGGGAGCGAAAGAGGAAGAAGCGGCTTGCGAGGGCAGCGGCGGAGGAGGTCCCTGGCTCCTCGAGGGCTAGGTCTCGGACCCCCGACCGCCGTCCCGAGCCCGTGGAACAGGAGAAGCCGTCAAAAGTACCTCGTGTGGAGCCGGAGTCTGCTGGACACGTAAGTCCTGTTGTCCTCAAGGACTCTCCTCCCAGGGAGCCGATGTCGGGCCCGGCGTCGCCGGGGCCCAAGTTGGTGGCTGCTGAGTCTCCTGAGCTGGGTCTCAGGCTGACAGCCTTGGAGTGCAGACTGTCTGCCTTCATGGATCAGCAGCGGGTGCTGATGGCCAGCCTTGCTGGCGCATCTGCCCCGACCACTGGGACATCGACGTCGAAGTCGACCCCAGAGACCGAGCCGATACTCGAGACTATGAAGGCTCGAGGTCGTCCTCGGTCGCGATCACCCACGACCTCCCGGTCGGGACCGAGGGCGTCAACGCCGGTGCGGGTGCTGCCTGGCCCCGCGCAGTCAGAGCCCGACTCTTCTTCGGATGAGTCCGCCTGGGAGACGGAGGACGAGGAGTCCCCCGATACCTTCAAGACTCGGTACGTCCTGTTGGACTCACCGCAGTCTGAGCCCTGGAGTAGATCCCCTCCGGAGGATACCCGGTTCCCGGAGTTTGTTTGGGATATGGCCACTGCTTTGGCGATCCTGGCGGACCCCGAGGAGGAGCCTCGAGCCGAAGAGCTCGAGGCCCTCCAGTATGACTCTCCTCCGAAGGAGGCCTTTACTGTGCCGGTTCCTCCGATGCTGGAACGGCTCCTCTTCCGGATGTGGGAGGCACCGGCCTCGGCGCCGGTTCTAAGCAAGCGGGTCGATTCCATTTATCGACTCCGTAAGCCCTGGTTTTCAGAAGGCGCAACTACCGCACCATTCCATGGTGGTGGAATTGGCCATGCATCATCTGAAAAGCCAGAAGATGCACTCCGTGGTGCCTCCCGGCCGGGAGGCCCGGAACCTGCTGGTCTCTCCGGGGAACCTTTGTAGAGGTTCAAGTCCTTGTCTTCGGGGATCCGGGAATGCTCTAAGTTCATGTCCCGAGCAGCCTACGATGGCTTCGAGGCTTCGTCCCGTGTTGCGGCAGCCGGCATCGCAGCTCGAAGCCAGGCATGGCTGCAGTCATCGGACCTCGAGCCATGGGTACAAGACAAGTTGGTCAATGTCCCTTGCCGAGGTGAGAATCTTTTTGGCAAGCCCATGGCCGAGAAGGCTGCTGAGCTCGAGACCGAGCACCTTACGAGGACAAGGCTGTCTAGAAAGACTTCTGCCCCTTCACACAAGAAGAAGGGCTCGGGTAAAAAGCCCTTTTACCCGAGGAAGGCGACTGCCTACAAACAGTTCCCAACTTACCAGGCCTCCCCCGCTCCCCCACAGGGTCAGCAGGCCAAGGGACAGGGACATGGGCTCCATAAGCAGAAGGCCCCCAATCCTCCGGCTCCTGCTCCCACTCAGGGTGGTGTTTTTGACTCTCAAGGCATAGCCTCTCCGTGCCTGCTGCCCCATCCCTGTACAGGAGGTCGACTAGCCCTCTTTGCCCATCGGTGGCCACCCATTACAGGAGACACTTGGGTCCTAAGCAATGTTCCCTCTAATTTTCTGTAGGCTGTGTGCGCACATAAAATATCAGCTGTGCGGCTTTTGAAGGAAGGTTAAATTTTTGTGCGCCACATAACGACACTTGGAGTTATATACTTTAAAATTTGACTACACATCAGAATATAGTATGTACACCACATTAATTTTAATCAAATTACATGAAAATAGATGATTACTAAATGAAGCGGAAAATTTCTCGTAATTACAATCACAACTTATACATTTTAAGATATCTGTGGTGTTTTCTATCAGAATCAGAACTGTAATTTTTGTGCGCTCTGTTCTAAAGTATGTGCGCTCGCTCGGCGAGGTGTGTGCGCGCACACACGCGCACAGCTTAGAGGGAACAGTGGTCCTAAGCATAGTCCACAAGGGCTACATGCTTCATTTTCATCAGTTGCCTCCTCCCTACTTTCCAGGAGAGCCTCCAAGCCTCCTCTCCATATAGCCCTCCTCCTGCAGGAGCTTCAGGGTCTGTTGCGAGACAAGGCGGTGGAGCCTGTGCCTCCCCACCTTCAAGGTCACGGTTTCTACTCCAGGTACTTCCTGGTACCAAAGAGAACTGGAGGCCTCAGGCCTATTCTCGACCTCAGAAATCTAAACAAGTTCTTGGAGAAAGAAAAGTTCAAGATGCTTACTCTTGGAACATTACTGCCCTACCTCCAGCAGGGAGATTGGCTATGCTCCTTGGATCTAAAGGATGCGTACACTCACATCCTCATCCATCCAGACCACAGAAAGTACCTCAGGTTCATTGTGGGAGGAAACCATTATCAGTACAGGGTACTGCCCTTTGGCCTCACCTCCGCCCCCAGAGTCTTTACAAAGTGTCTGGCAGTGGTGGCGGCCTACTTAAGAAATCAAGGTATCTTTGTCTTCCCATACCTGGACGACTGGCTCATCAGGGGTCAGACGTGTCAGGAGGCCAGACAAGCCACCCTCCGAACTATCTCTCTACTTCAACACCTAGGGTTTGTCATAAACTTCGCAAAGTCCACATTGCTCCCTTCCCAGAACCTAGAGTTCATAGGAATGAGGCTAGACACTCTGCAAGCAAAGGCTTACTTGCCAGAGGACAGAGCCCAAAGACTGATGGACTTGGCAAACCAGTTTCTCAGCATGCCACTGGTTTCCACCAGACTCTGTCTGAGACTCCTGGGTCACATGGCGTCGACAGTGCATGTGACTCCAAATGCCCGACTCCACATGAGGCCTGCCCAGTGGTACCTCAGAACTCAGTGGACACAAGCCACTGGAAGCCTCAGAGACAGAGTACGGGTGTCCAAACCATTCCTGAACTCCCTATGGTGGTGGCTGCACCCCCCCCCCAACTTACTACAAGGGGTGCCTTTTCAGATACCTGTGTTCACAGTGGTGTTAACCACCGATGCTTCCTTGCAGGGCTGGGGGACACATTGTATGGACAAGTGCACCCAGGGCCTGTGGTCTCCATGGGAAGCCACACAACAGATCAACCTCCTGGAACTCAGGGCTGTTCGCTTAGCCCTCAAGGCCTTCTCTCCAGCCCTGGCTCACCAGTCTGTCTTAGTGCAGACCGTCAACCAAGTCGCCATGTTCTATGTATTTATTTATTTATTTATTTAACATCTTTTATATACCGCACTATTTATAATCAGCGCGGTTTACATAGAACAATAAAACATCAGATAAGATACATATTATCTGTTTTTTACATGGAACAGGGACAAAAACTTGGGTAACCGGGGTAATGTAATGTAAACAAACAGGGCAGCACTGGGTCCAGGCTCCTGTGTCAGGAGGCACAGGCTCTCTGTATGTTTGCACTCAAGCACAACATGTTTCTCAAGGCTGTTTATCTCCCTGGCCAGGAGAACTTCCTGGCAGACAGATTAAGCAGGGTTCTGCAGCCCCACGAGTGGCAGCTACACCCATTAGTGGTTTCAGAAAATTTTCCTGAAGTGGGGAATTCCATCAGTAGACCTCTTTGCCAGTCCCCTGAACTGGCAGCTGCCCAGGTTCTGTTCCAGGCAACCGCATCCCATGAGGTTGGCAGCGGATGCCTTCCTGATTTCCTGGTCCCAGGGCCTCCTGTATGCGTTTCCTCCCATGCCTCTGATGGCCCGAACCTTGTTCAAACTTCTGAGGGACAAGGCCTCTGTTCTTCTAGTAGCTCCCAGGTGGCCGAGTCAGCCTTGGTTTCCGCTTCTGCTTCAACTGGCAGTGGACGCCCCTCTACCTCTGGGGGTGCAACCAGCTCTTCTCTCTCAAAATCAGGGTTCCCTTCTGCACCCCAACCTCAAATCTCTCAATTTGATGGCCTGGAGGCTGCAAGGGTAGTCTTAGCTCCCTGTGGCCTGCCTCAGGAGGTGGAGGACGTGGTCTTGTCCTCTAGAAAGCAATCCACCAGGAAAACCTATGCCCTGAAATGGAGAAGGTTCTATTTGTGGTGTCAGCAGCGCACAGCAGATCCTTTCTCCTGCTCTGTGCCAGTAGTACTTCAGTACCTGCTGCATTTATCCAATCAGGGCCTCAAGTCCAATTCTGTTCGGGTCCACCTCTCAGCTATGGCGGACACTCTTTGTCGGTGCACCCTTTGGTGTCCCGGTTCCTCAGAGGTTTGCTCTTGCTCAAGCCTCCTATCCGTCCACCGGCGCCAGAGTGGGAGTTGAATGTGGTCTTGCAGCAGCTGACTCGCCCACCCTTTGAGCCGATGGCTACTTGTCCTCTCTGCTTCCTTTCCTGGAAGACTCTCTTCCTGGTAGCCTTAACCTCAGCCAGGCGAGTGAGTGAGCTGCAGTCCTTGGTCTGTGACAGGCCCTACACTTGCTTCTATAGGAACAGGGTAGTCCTTAGGACTCATCCTAAGTTCCTTCCTAAAGTTGTCTCCTCTTTCCACCTCAACCAGGAGGTGGTTCTTTCGACATTCTTCCCTAGGCCTCATGCAAGCCAGGCTGAAGCAGTCCTGCATACCCTGGACTGTAGGAGGGCCTTATCCTTCTACCTTGACCGTACGCAGGGACATAGAAGGGCTACTCAGCTCTTCATATCTTTTGACCCTATTAATTTGGGGTTGGCTGTGTCCAAGCGTACCTTGTCCATCTGGGTGGCTGACTGTATCACCTGGGCTTACAGGGCAGCTGACCTTCCTTTGCAGGGTCGGGTCACAGCCCATCGTGTCAGGGCAATGGCTGCCTCAGTAGCTCATCTCCGCTCTGTACCGTTGGTGGACATCTGCAGGGCTGCAACTTGGTCCTCAAGCCAGACTTTTGCGGCCCATTACTGCCTGGAGAGGGAGTCCCGTAGGGACAGTGCTTTTGGCCAGGCAGTACTCCGGAATCTCTTTGAGGTTTAGGCAGCTCCTGCCCTCCAGCCCTCCGTTGGGCTACCGGTGGAGGTTCTTTCAGTGAAAAGCCTTTCTTTGATGCTGGGACTAGAGGGAGTTCTCTTGTTCAGCCTGGGTTCCTGGTAGCCCTGAGCTAGGGAGTCACCCATATGTGAGGACTGACTTCCTGCTTGGTCCTGGAGAAAGAGTAGTTACTCAACTGTAACAGGTGTTCTCCAGGAGCAGCAGGAATCAGCCCTCACAACCCTCCCTCCTCCCCTGGGAGTTGCAGTTGTACATAGTTTATTTTACTTTTTGTGTGCTATTTTTTAGCTATGTCATTTGACTGAGCAAGATGGCACCTTTAGGCAGGAAGGGGACCGCGCATGCGTGCAGTATTCCCAAAGGCTTTCATAGAAAGCTGGGGAAATGCTCCGCAGGGGCTCCATTGGCGTCGATGTCACCCATATGTGAGGACTGATTCCTGCTGCTCCTGGAGAACACCTGTTACAGGTGAATAACTACTCTTTCTGTCCTTGCCACCCTCCTTTTTAATGTCTTCCTGGCTCCACTCACTCTCTTGATCCAGCAGCACAGTGTCTCTGCATATTAGTATGCGGATGACGACATACTTTTACACAATATTAGCCCTACCACACTTGAAATTACCCCTCAATTCCTGTTTCTACTGCATCAACTCCTTGATATCTTCAAATTTCCTCCATCTCAACTCTGCTAAGGCCCTGGCCATTTGGTTTACTTTCGGTGGTCCTGTCCCTTCCCTAGCTCCCTCACTCCCCTCCTTTCGCTCCCTCACTCCCCTGCTTTCGCTCCCTCACTCCCCTGCTTTCGCTCCCTCACTCCCCTGCTTTCGCTCCCTCACTCCCCTGCTTTCGCTCCCTCACTCCCCTGCTTTCCACATCCCCCTGGTCCCCTCATTACATTACCTCGGTGTCACCTTAGACTCTGTCCTATCCTTTCATGACCACCTTTCCTCCATCATATGCTGTTCCTTCTGATCCCTGCATCAGATTTGTGCCATTCATCCCTAACAACTCCATCCTTGGTCACACCACTGCGCTGTCTTGTGATCACCCTCGTTGGCCTTCCACAATACCAGTTATGTAGGCTGCAACTTCTACAAAACACCGCAGCCCGTATTGCCACCCATGCCTCCCATGCGGATCACATCGCCCCATTACTCATCCACCTCCACTGGCTCCCCATTGCCTTCCAAATCCAGTTTAAGGTCTTAGTCCTAGTCCATTAAGTCATTTATACCGGTACTCCACAATACCTTTCAGACCTGGGTTCATCTCCACATCCCTTAGCGTTCACTTCAACTAATTCACTCAAACTGTATGTCCCTCCCCTGCTCTTCACAAGCGCACCTTTAGTCCACCTGCAATTCTGCTGCCGCCTTTCTCAGCCCCAGGCTTTGGCACTTCCCCTGGATTTGTGACTGGAACTCTCCTTCCCCAAATTCAACTCTGTTAAAAACTCATCTTTTCTGCTCTGCATTCAATCTCCCTCCCCCTTCCCCTCCACGCTGAAGCTGTCCCGTTCCCTCCTCCCCTGCTTTCGCCCTTCATCTCTTTTCTACTTTCTCTTTCCTGTCCGTTATGGCATTCTTTTCCTTTTCTAGCAGTGTTTTATGTATTGTAAACTGCTCAGATGCTCGAGTGTTGAGCGGTATATTAAAAGGCATAATAAAGATAAAGCCTATCTTTTGAAGAGGAAGCAATCTACTCTGTCCTGAACTCATTCTCAGCTTAAATCTATTACCCTCATCTCCTGAAGTGCATAGAGCATCACAAGGGGCTGGTGATCCTCATTTTCCCAGACTGGCCTCGCCAACTGTGGTACACAGACATCGTCAGGCTTTTGATCGCCAAGCCATTGTGTCTGCTGAGCAGGATCAATCTGCTCTTGTAGGGCCAATTCTCATACCCCAAGTCGATTGATTCTTGCTTACGGCATGGCTCTTGAGCAGGTGTATTTGAAACATACGGGGTATACCATGCCAGTCGTGGCTACACTCTTAAAGGCCAGAAAGCACTCTACCTCTTTAACTTACGTGCGGATTTGGTGCGTGTTTGATGGTTGGTGCAGTGACCGAGGGTGTAATCCCTACCGGATATTTTGGCTTTCCTGCAGGTGGGTCTGGACTAGGGGTCAGTGCAAGGTTACTCAACCTCCTGCCCTGATGTACGCTGTTTCCTTAGGGTGGCAAAACAGGTGAGGTTGTCTTTACGGGCTGTCATTCAACCTTGGAATCTCTGGTGCTGTCGGTGCGAATGGACACGCCATTTGAGCCTCTGGCCAGGGCCTCACTTAAAAACCTTACCTTGATTACGGTTCTCCTGGTGGCGATATGTTTGGCTCGGCGCATATTGGAACTGCAAGCTTTTTCTTGCAGGGAGTCTTTCCTGATTATGTCTAGGGAGAAAGTGGTTGTAAAGACCGGTTCCTTCCTTTCTACCTAAGGTCATTTCTCTTTACCATCTGAATCAGTCAGTCTCTCTACCAGTTTTCACTAGTTGCGAGATTCCGAGGAGAAATGGCAGCTACATTTTCTGCCACAGGGTGTTGCGTCAGTATTTGAAACAAATTGAAGCTTTTTGGAGATCGGAAAGGCTTTTCATGTTGTTTACAGGTCCCCGTAAAGGGGAGGCAGCTTCTAAGTCCTTCGGTGGTGCAGTGGGTTAAGGAGGCAATTGCCTCAGCTTTCTTACTAAAAGATAAGCAGGTTCCGGTGAGCTTGTGAGCACACTCGACAAGAACCCAAGCCGCATCCTGGGTGGAGCATAGCCTAGTCCCTCTTTTATAAATCTGTAGGATGGCAGTGTTGCATACTTTCACACGGCACTATCATCTGGATGTTCAATCATCTAGCAATGCACATTTTGGAAAAGCGGTGCTTCAAGCCAGACTCGCAGGTCCCTCCCAGGTTTATTACTGCTCTGGTACATCCTACACGTACTGGACTGGACTGGAGGGACGATAAGGAAGGTGAAATTAGTACTTATCTGCTAATTGTCTTTCCTTGAGTCCCTCCTGTCCAGTCCAGGACCCTCCCTACTGGTCCTATTGCTTTTTTTCCTTACTCTCAGATCTTGTATGGAGGGGATGTGTTTGGCTCCTTTCAAGAAAAGGGTTTTAAGAAGACCCATCCTGGAATATTTATTACTGTTTCCGAATTCCAGTGGGCACTTTTGGCAAGTATAACAAGGACCATCTTTTTTTGTACATTGTTCTATGGTAAGTTTTTGTCTTGATATGCATTGCAGTCTGCTTTGTCAATAGGATATGGATTCCTGGAAGGGAAGGGGGAGCTGTTCCTTTGTGGCATCAGAATTCTAGCATTCTCAGTCCACAACTGCTGGTAGAGGGAGATAACCCACATGGACTGGACTGGGTATCTCAAGGAAAGAATTAACAGGTAAGAACTGATTGCACCTTGCCTCGGAAGAAAAGCCTAGCAATCTAATTCCAGTCACACTGCCAAGAAAACCCAGGAGCTGCTGGGTTGCCAGGAGTCAACCTTGACTCAGAGGCGCACATTGCATTTTTGATTTTTAACAAGGACACATTTGTTTCTGTGCTTGATTTAAAAAAAAAATTAATATAAAGGCTTAGGATATAAGAAGTCATTGAACATGTGAGTCAATAACCAATTGACTAAATTCACCAGTTTCTGATGCCTTCTCTAGATATATTCAACCTTTTTGGTGAGTTCAATTATTTGATAAGAGTGGAGTTTTTAAAAATGTTTATAGGCACCCTATGCTAAAAATACCCCACATACATTTATAGTAATGTTATGCCTAGATGAAGTCTCATTTTATTTCACTTGTGTCCCACTTTTCTCTGGGAACAAGCAGGAAGTCAGTCCTCACATATGGGTGATGCCGGCGCCGACAGAACCCTCGCGGAAGCATCTCCCCAGCTTTCAAAAAAATCCTTTGGGAGATGCATCACGCAAGCATGGTCCCCTTCCCAGCAAGGGTGCCATCTTGCTTCAGTCTCCTTTCTTCTGCGGAGCCTTCCGGACTACTGTCCAATTTTCCCCTGAAAATGTGTGATTTTTTGATACGTTTTTGTCCGGTGTGCATAGTGGTTTCTTCCCGCCCCCAAGCCAGCTCGCCTCTGGACAGTGCTTTCGGACAGGCGGTACTCCGTAATCTCTTTGAGGTTTAGGCAACTCCGGCCCTTGTGTTGGGCTACCGTACGGGGGCATTCTCAGAGGATATTCTTATCATGGATGCTGAGGCTCTTCAGAAGGAGCCATTTTTTCAGCTTTGGGTTCCCGGTAGCCTAGAGCTGGGGATTCCCATATGTGAGGACTGACTTCCTGCTTAGTCCTGGAGAAAGAGTAGTTACTCACCTGTAACAGGTGTTCTCCAGGAGCAGCAGGAATCAGTCCTCACGACCCTCCCTCCTCCCCTGGAGTTGCAGTCATATACTTCATTTTGTTTTTGCTGTCTTTTAGCTATGTCATCAGACTGAGCAAGATGGCACCCTTGGGCGGGAAGGGGACCGCGCATGCGCGCTGCATTCCCAAATGCTTTCTTTGAAAGCTGGGGAAATGCTCCGCATGGGGGCTCCGTCGGCGCCGACATCACCCATATGTGAGGACTGATTCCTGCTGCTCCTGGAAAACACCTGTTATAGGTGAGTAACTACTCTTTATAGTTTATTAAATTGGATATACCGCCTTTCTGTTTACAAACACAGCGGTGTACAAAAATGCAATGTGTGCCTTCGAGTCAGTCCTGGCTCCTGGGAACCCAGAAGCTCCTGGGGCCAATGGCCTGGAAAAGGAAAAGAAGTTACAATATTGATAGGACAGTAAAGAAAAGAACAGGCATACTAGACAAAAGGAGCATACAAGCAGAAAAGGGGTCAGGCAGAGGGGGAGGGGAGGTTGAACGCAATGGAAAACAGATGGGTTTTCAGGAGGGATTTGAAGGTGGTGAAGTTTTGTTCTAGTCTGAGAGGGGTGGGTAGTGAGTTCCAGAGGGCTGGTCCATTGAAGAAGGCAGAGGTACGTGTGGACTGAAGGTGAGCTTGGGAGGGAGATGGAAGGTGAAGGCGATTGACATGGAGTGACCGTAAAGTGCGGCTGGGGGTATGGGAGCGGATGAGGTCGGCAAGATATTGAGGAGTGTGAGTGTAAATGACGTGGTGTACAAGGGTAAGAATCTTAAAGCGGGTGCGAAATTCAATAGGGAGCCAGTGTAAATGAATGAGACGTGGAGTGATATGATTTATTTATTTATTTATTTGTATTTCTTCTATACCGCACTCTTTTTCATCAGCGTGGTTTACATTAAACAGGAATACTCATTTCAATCAACAGACTGTGGTGAGTTTACATATAACAGGAAATATACAACTGGGATTATAACTTAGGGAAACTATGTACATATTTGTAGCATGTATAGGACCTATATACACGGGATAGAGTTTCTTTTCATCATCTTAAATAGGGCGGTTACACTTTATCTGAAAGTGTTAGAGGGTTGATGATGTGCTTTGGAAATGTAGAATGAAGAGGTGATGCTTTATGGGTTTTCTAAATTGTTTGAGGTCAGTAATCGGGAAGAGTTTGTAAGGATGCGTGCTGCCGTGTTTTGAATGCGTTGGAGTCTATTAGATTGCGAATGGGAAATGCCAATAAGTACCGAGTTACAGAAATCGAGATGGGAGGTGATCAGTGAAAGAACCAGAACAGTGAGAGCTTGGGAAGTGAGGAAAGGACAAATGGCCAGAATCCGACGGAGATGAAAAAAGAGGATTTTGTGACAGTAGAAATATGATCATGAAAGAATATGCAAGGAATGTAGGCAATCTAAATATTCCTAAACTTACAGCTGAAAAGTTAAAATTTATATTTTCAAAAACAGGCAATTGTAAAGTCTGAAAACGTAGCTTTGTGTAGAGTCTCTTGGAGTTTTTATTTATTTATTTATTTAACGTCTCTTCTATACCGTGCTATTCATTATCAGTGCAGTGTACATTTAACTGAACCTTATACAATGCAGGCGGGGCTGCATTGTATTTACAATAAACAGGAACTATAACTTGGACATAACTGGGGTAACTTTCTACAAATTATTTACACTAATAACTGTACTGTGATGACCAGAGAAGGAAATAATCCCGTTTCACCTTTCGGCATTTAGCATGCTGGTGAGCTCAACTTTAACAGAGCTGCGGGAAAGAAGGAAAGCGCCATTCTTTCTTGCGTCTCTACAGATGTGAACCAGGGTGCCCGGCTTCGATCTTCCCAGCTCCCTCTGAAGCTGGACAGGCAGGTGCAGAGCCTCCCGAGTTGCAGGGCCATGTGCGGGCAGCATTCCCACACAGTGGACAGGCCAGCCCTGTTCCCCTAGGGGAACAAGCATATGTGCCAGTGATGATGTCACTGAAGCTTCTGATTGGTTCTTTCTCTGTCTCCATCATCTGCTGGCAGGGGGACATAACCCACTAGTCTGGACTGGTCTAGCAGGATTTCAAGAATGGAAAGTAACTAAGTAAAATTTCATCATATCCACTGGGCTTCATTTGCATAAATTTATTTTATTTTAAAATGTATATGCTGCCCATCTAGAATTTCAAGCGGCTTTCAAAGGAGCCCTTTACAAGCCACCTTTTTTGTCCTAACGATAATTTAAGGGCATGTTAAGTACTACTGTGCACACGTTCGCATTTGTGAATGCATATTGCAAAAATAAAAAAAATGCAACATGTGCCTTCGAGTCAATGCTGACTCCTAGTGACCCAGCAGCTCCTCTTTCATATTAACATCTTTCTTGGCAGTGTGACCAGAAGTAGATTGCCAGGCCTTTCTTCCGAGGCAAGGGAGGGTTAAGTGACTTGCCCAAGGCCACAAGGAGTGCCAGTGGGAACTAAATCCTAGTCACTTGGTTAACAAGCCAGTGCTCTAACCACTAGGCTCCTCCTCCACTCCGAATGCATGTTAACCTTTAGTAAACAGGCCTCTTATTGAGTGTCTGAATACCATTTGCATGTACAGTGAGGATAAAGAGAGGCTAACATATTTCTACATTACTAGCCTCCAGTGCCAACTACCAGGTGCATTGCTACAAAACTGCTCATTTAGAGCCGATAGCAAACCTGCCATATTATAACAGCACTACCAGGAGTCACACAAATCCAAACCCTACTTATCAGAAGGTAGCACTGCAAATATTAAACCAATGCTGGGAAAAGAGAACAAGTGGAACTGCTACACAGAAACTGCACAAACAGAATATCACAGTTCTGTCATATATGCAAAACAGACAGTAACTACATACAGAACAAGGGATCACAGTTTAGAAATATGAAGACAGTAATTGAACTGTGAGCCACAAAAGCCAAAATTGGAATGCACCATTGCATTTGAAAAATAACATTTATACATATATTTCCTCTTGTCTTGAACAAAACACAGACATCAGCAATGCACATTTCCCAGTGCTGACAAATTCCAGGTAATAAATACAAGATACTTTTTTCCTACCTTTTATTGTTTTTGCATTTTATTTTTCGGTTACAATTGACCCAGTCTCTCTTCTGTGTTCTTCATGTCTTCTGCTAACTCTCCATTGTCTGCTGTCCATTTGTCATTTCTTCTCTTCTCCTCTTTTTTTTCCTTTCTTTCTACATCTGCCTCTAACATATACTGATCTTTTGCGCTTTTTTTTCCTCCATTTCTTTCTTTACTCATTCATCCACTCAAATTTCACTCCTCTGTCCTCAATCCCCTTTTTGACATTTCACCTAGCAACTTTCCATCTACTCCTTTAACCGCCAGCCCAGCTCCCCCATTTCCCATCTCACTCCTTCACTAGCCTCTTGTTAGAAACATAGTAACATGAAAATGACCACATGGCCTATCTAGTCTGCCCTTTCATATCAAATACTAACGTCCCTTCTTTTCCTTTAGAGGAGATCTGTGTTTGTCCCATGCTTTTTTTAATTCAGATACTGTTCTCATCTCTATTACCTCTACTGTGAGACTATTCCAGCCATCTACCACTCTTTCCGTAAATAAATATTTCTACATATTACTCCTGAGTCTATCCCCTTTCACCCTCGTCCTTTGTCCCCTTGTAGCAGAGCATCTCCAGGAACAAGCAGGAATGTAGTCTTCACATATGGGTATCGTCGGTACTGACGGAGCCTGCGCGGGAACGCTCCCCAGCGTCCAATTAGAAAGCTTTTGGGAGCATCCCACAGCGCCTGCGTGCTGCCTTCCCACCTTTCCCAACTGCCTCTCTCCAGTTCTTCGTTTTCCGCGGAGCCAGCAGGTCGTCGTTCCTGTCACCGCAGAAAATATTTTCCTTATTCCTTCTTTTTTGTGGTCGCGTCTGCCTTCCTCGACGCTATACCGGTACCGCCGGTTTTCTTTTCTTTTCTTTTCTTCTTTTGTTTTAAAAAATATATTCTATTTTTTTCAAAACTTTTCTTCCCAGGTGCACGCGCCATTTTGGGCCTTAGGCCCAAAATTTCTTCCAATATGGAAAAACCCGCTTCGGGTTTCAAAAAGTGCACCAAGTATGGCGGTACCATCTCCGTCACCGACACCCATGAGTGGTGTCTCAAATGTTTAGGTCCTGACCACTCCATTTCCGAGTGTATGGCTTCTGTCATGATGTCCAAGAGGGGTCGACAAAACCGAGCTGCTAAGCTCAGCGCCCTTTTTCCCTCTGATGCAGCTTCTGTGGCATCGATGTCTTCCAGGGCTTCGTCTTCCTCCCATGGATCTCAGGTAACCAAACATAAGTCCAGCCGGTCCTCAAAGGGTAGATCTCCTTCCAAGTATCAAGATGCCTCTGGCGTTGCCCTTGAGGATTCTGTACCGGCAGAATTGCCCCGGCGGGAGGCTTCGGCTTCCAAAGCATTATCGGGGCTCCAGGATGTTCTCGAAGCCTCGACATCGGCAGAACTACTGGTGCCATGCTCTGCGGTACCGGCTGCATCCGGTACCGATACCCAGGCATCGGCAGCATCGATAGACTAGGTTCCTGGCTATTGAATGCAGTCTAGCGGCTCTCCTTGCGGCATTGACACCCTCAGAACCATGTCAGACAGTTCAACCGGTACCGATGCCAGTACCGGTAGCGATGCCAGTACCGATAGCATCGACATCGGTGTCTGTTTTGCCGGCACCCAGTCATGCGATGCCTTCCTGTGTGGATACACCGGTACCGATTCCCCCTGGTACTGACTTCGTTCGGTACGGGTATCGGGCTCTTCAAGAGCATCCGGACAGGAGGTACTTCGAATCCTCGGAGGACTCAGAGGATTCTGACAGCTCTGCCGGTACCGGGATACTTCTCCCGGAGGAACCTTCCTCCCTTAAACGTAGGATGTCTCCTCCAGAAGATATCTCCTTTCAGGATTTTATCAGGAAGGTGGCTCGAGGTCTGTCCATTAATGTGGCTCCTGAAACAGAGCCCAGAGCTAAGGAGTTGGAGATTTTGCAATATCCCAAAGCTCCTAAGGAGGCAGCTACTCTGCCTGTCCATGAGATCTTACATGATCTCATGTTGAGAATGTGGGAGATGCCTCTTACCACCTCTCCTCACTCTCACAGACTGGATACCATGTATCGAGTCCCTTCTTGTCCTAGTTTCCAGAAAACCTATCCTTGCTGTGTAAATAGCTTATGTATATAGTTTACCCTGTTATCCAAGTTTGTATCCCTGTTCGATGTAAAACCTGACAACTTGTCGTTATGGTAGTTATGTTATGATGTAAACCTCGCTGATACCGAATAGCGCGGTATATAAGAAACTGTAATAAATAAATAAAAATAAACTCAACTTCCTCACCACTCTATTGTAGTGGAATCAGCTATGAGAAGGATCAGGAGTGCAAAGAGGCATACCTCTAATCCTCCAGGACATGAGTTTAGAACCTTGGATGCCTTTGGACGTCGTACTTTCCAGGCTTCCATGCTTTCTGCCAGGATCAGTTCCTATATTTTATATATGTGAATGTTCCTTAAAGAAGTCACAGGAGACGTTAATTTAAGAATTTAAGCCCTCTCCTTCCTGATGACAAGAGGCAGGATTTTCTCACACTGGTCAAACATGCCCAGGATGTTTCTAAGTTTGTCAATCGTGCAGCTTTTGACTGTTTTGAGTGCATAAGCAGAACCTCTGCCATTGCCATAGGTGCACGTAGAATTGCCTGGCTCCAGCCATCCGATTTGGAGCTCTGGGTGCAGGACAAACTGGGCAATATCCCTTGTACAGGTGAGAATCTATTTGGCAAAAATTGGCAAGAGAAAGCCAATGAGTTGGATGCTGACAACTCCACTTTGGATAGGTTATCCAAAGCTACAGCTGATCCTGCAAGAAAGAAATCTTTCAAGAAGCCTCTTATTTCCAGCAGGGACGTTCTGCAGGTCAGCCTGCCCGAAAGAGTCAGCAACCACCTAAACAAAGGAAAACAAAGACTGCTAAGCCTCAGCAGTCTCAGCACAAGGCCTTTGACTTTCATCTAGAGAACTTAGCCTTCCTGGCCCTCAATGGACTAGAGCCTTCCACCATTCCAGGAAGGATGTCTCACTTTGCCCCCAGATGGGGGCAGATAACAGCAGAACATTGGATACTCTCCATTATAAAAGAGGGGTACAAGCTTCACTTTTTGTGCATGCCCCCTCCCACAATGGTAAGACAGTTCAATTCTCAGGCCTCTCTCATCAACCTGTTAGGTCAAGAGGTCACTATGCTTCTTGCCCAAGGGGCAATAGAGGAAGTACCCATTCGTCAATAGGGTACAGGGTTTTACTCCCCCTATTTCCTTATCCCAAAGAAAACAGGGGGACACAGACCTATTTTAGACCTCAGAGAATTGAACAAATTCCTGTTCAAAGAGAAATTCAGAATGGTTTCTCTGGGAATTCTGCTGCCATACCTTCAGTGTCAGGATTGGCTTTGTTCTTTAGATCTCAAGGATGCATACACTCATGTTCTCATCCAGCCAACTCACAGAAAGTTCCTTCGGTTCCTTTTTCAAGGAAAGCACTACCAATTCAGGGTACTTCCTTTCGGCTTGGCCTCAGCACCAAGAGTGTTTACGAAGTGCATGGCTGTGGTAGCAGCACTTCTCCGCACTCTAGGAATATTCGTCTTAGACGACTGGCTCATTCGAGCCCCATCAGAGTCAGAGGCCAGGATTTCTCTATCTTGCACAATGCGTATCCTCCAGTATTTGGGTCTGGTCATAAACATCCCACTCAGTCTCTGGAGTTCATAGGAGCTTTGCTGGATACCAGAAAAGCAAGGGCTATCTTCCTCAGGCCCATTGCCTTCGCATGGTGCAATTAGCTTCTCAAGCAGTGCTAAAATCTCATCTCACTGCCTGAGAAATGTTACAGCTACTAGGCCATATGGCATCTACAGTGCATGTGGTTCCTTATGCTCGCCTCCATATGAGAGCAGCCCAGTGGACTTTATCCGCTCAATGGACCCAAGCATCAGGGTGCCTGTCAGACAAAATAGCAAACACAAATTGCCTTATTTTGTCTCTCCAATGGTGGCAGTCCACTCAGAACCTGTTGCTGGGGTCCCCATTTCAACAGCCTTTACCCCAGGCAACTCTCACCACAGATGCTTCACCAATGGGTTGGGGAGCTCATCTGCAGGACCTCTCCACCCAAGGCACTTGGACTCCACAGGAGACTCATCTACATATCAGTCTCTTAGAGCTCAGAGCAATCTTCCTTGCTCTTCGAGTGTTCCACACCCTGCTCAGCTACAAGACAGTCCTCATTCAGACGGACAATCAAGTAGCCATGTTCTACGTGAACAAGCAGAGGGGAACAGGCTTTCTGTCACTTTGCAACGAAGCTTTACGACTATGGGCCCTCGCCAGAGAGCATCAGATTCATCTCCTGGCAGTGTATCTTCCAGGCATACAGAACTCTTGGGCAGACAGACTCAGTCGAGTTCTGCTTCCACATGAATGGTCTCTACATGCAGACCAGGTGGCCAAGATTTTTCAAATTTGGGGAACTCCGGACATAGACCTCTTTGCAATGCTGTTGAATGCCAGACTTCCCTGGTTCTGTTCCAGAATTCTGGCTCAGGGCTCTCAGACCAGGAATGCTTTCCTCCTTTACTGGGGTCAAGACTTCCTTTATGCCTTTCCACCCATTCCCCTAATTCCTAAAACCCTGTTCAAGCTTCAGAGAGACAGAGGGCATATGATTCTCATAGCTCCACATTGGCCAAGGTAAGTGTGGTACCCTCTGCTTCTACAACTCTCTCAAGCTCCCTCCCTGGAGTTAGGATCTGCTCCAGATCTCCTGTCATAGGAGGACGGAATGTTATGGCATCCCAATCCCCAGTCTCTGCATCTCAGAGCTTGGTTGCTGAAGGCCTAGATCTTCATGATCTTAACCTCCCTCAGCAAATAAAGGATGTTCTTTATGCTTCCAGAAAGCCTTCCACAAGACGCTCTTATGCTTTTAAGTGGAAGAGGTTTACCATATGGTGTTCGCAGAAGGGTCTTAACTCTCCTGCCAGCCACCATCAGCGGCTCTCCCCATCGGGGGATCGAGCCGGACAGCAGAGGGAGCAGCGGCCATCTTCTGTCGACTTGCCCAACCAGGGCAGTCGCCTCACCATTTAAAAGGAAGCGCCATCGGGCGCTGAGAGACTCTCCCGCCAGCCACCTTCAGCGGTTCTCCCTATCGGGGGATCGAGCCGGACAGCAGAGGGAGCAGCGGCCATCTTTGGGCGACTTGCCCAATCGGGGCAGTCGCCTCACCATTTAAAAGGAAGCACCATCGGGCGCGCCCGTGCCTGGTGGGCCCGCGCCTTTAGGTGAAGGCCCCCACACCACCAGAAACGATCGAGGAGAAACCTGAACCCGAAGTTTCTTACCACTACACTGAACGCAAGTACTGACAGCTCACACTAATGGGACCTTTAAAGGTTGCTAACTTGCAAGTCACTAGTAATACTATAAAGCCAGTTTACTATCTAAACGTACTGTTTCTAGTCTGCTCGATCTACCTGATAAGTTATCTGCTCAGAATCAGTAATTATACAAAGGCTAGATAATCCGCCGTTCCAGGCAAGCATCTTTCCCACAGCCTAGGAAATAAATACCTTTTCAAGTTGTTATTTGTTTTAAATATGTGTGGTAAAAAGTTTTGTCGTCTGAGAACTTGTCCTATACATTCAATATCTTAGTTGGCTGAATATCCCTTCCCTTTCCCACAAGCATAATCCATTCCTGTTCCAACAAGCAAAAATCACTCCGTTACAAACAAAGATCCTCAAAGCAACTAAAAATGCACCTATTTCTAACCTTAGTTAGTATCTCTTTTCTTATCGGATTCCCCACGGGGTCGAATGCATATAAATCAGGCTGCAATGCCATTCCCATACTTCGGAGCAATGGAAAGAGATGGTCAGATAACCCATACCAATCCTCAACGGACACTATTCGCACGCCTCACTCACACCTGCTCCACATCTTACAACAACGCAAAAACCATCAACCAGCCAAACAACAACCAACACTTAAATGCGCTCTCATCAATGCTAGATCGATACGCTCAAAATGGCCGGCACTCATCGATCTAATATCCATCCATGACCTGGATATATTGATGATTACAGAAACCTGGCTATCTGAATATGATAATGTCCTGCTCAATCAAATGCTACCCCCCGGTTTTTTTATCTACAACTGCCACAGAACCAATAAGAAAGGAGGTGGAGCCCTCATCATCGCAAGGTCTGAATTACAATTCCGTCTGAATAACGCCACCAGCACAACCACCTTGACTCAATCACAATAGAGAATGACCGATACACAATCAATTTATTTTAAAGAGCACCAATACCCTCAGAAGATGATCTTTCGGCAATAATTAACATAGCTTGCTGTGCAAACAAATCAAGATCCCAAAACTGGCTCTTGGGTGATTTCAATCTACCTACCCTACAGGAATCTCATGCGACCGCCTTCCTCGAAGCACTAGAAAAGTTGGGATACAAACAATTAGTAAATGAACCTACACACATAAAAGGAAACAAACTAGACCTGATATTCGCCCCACATATCACATCAGATTCAACTCCTGACATAGCTTTATCCATAACTCCAGTACCCTGGTCCGATCATAGTCTACTCATATTCCAGATACCCAGCAAGCCACACAGTCAGAATGCTAACAGAGCCTTAACCTCCCAAAAATGCCTCTAAGGAGATTTAGAACATTTGTCAAAGAAGAAATACTCGATCAAGTACTTCCACTGCTTGACAGCACCGCCAATGACCTAGATGAAATGGTCGACAACTGGAATAACAGCCTCACTGCCACTTCTAGTCGCCCGACCACATGTGAAAAACCAAGGAAACGGGAACAGACAGTCTGGTACTCCAAAGAACTCCGATCCTCTCTAATCCACCTACGTAAACTGGAAAGACGCTGGCGAAAATCACGATACCCCAAAACTCTCAATGAATATAAAGCTCACCTAACAAAACACCGATCTACAATAGATGAGAGAAGGAAACAATTCCATACTAACCTACTGAAACGATCAATGAATAAACCACATGACTTATTCAACATCATAAGGACACTAGTGAAAGAACCAACTCTTGACTTCACCCACAGGCATACTTGGATTACCTTCAATCAAAGATGATTCTAACTGACAAAAGCACACACTGCACAGCCAGCATCCCTCAGCACCAATCAACCCCCACAGCCACCCTATCCGAATTCAGAATCATATCAAACAAGGAGATAGAAGACATCATTGCCTCCATCAACACATCCACAGCACCTAGTGACCCGTGCCTGGCACCCTGGATAAGAGAGATGTGCCATGAGCTAAGCCAGTTCATAGCAAAATTCTCAACCAGTCACTCTCATCTGGTGAATTTCCACAAAAATTAAAAAACACATCCATCAGACCATTACTGAAGAATAACAAGATGGACCCCTCAAAAGTAGAATCCTATAGGCCAATATCAAGCATCCCTATGCTTGCCAAAATAATTGAAAAGGTAGCACAACAACAAATACAGCAACACATTGACACGGAAGCACCCCTAGACCAAGCCCAACATGGATTTAGGGAAGCTCATGGTGTGGAAACCCTCCTTATCACCCTTTTCAACACACTAATATCAGGAATCGATAATGTTCGACAAGGCTTTATCCTCATATTTATGGATATTGCAGCTGCATTCGATTCCTTAAGCCATCAAATACTTGTTGAGCGTCTTAAGGAGAAAGGAATTGAAGCATCTGCTCTAAAATGGTGCACATCTTTCCTATCTAACAGATGGCAATATGTAAGAACCTGCACCACAACCTCTGAACCATTCATGCAGAAACAAGGGGTACCCCAAGGATCATCCCTCTCTGCACTGATGTTTAACATCTACATGCAACCCATCTGCTCCCTAATACGCTCGTTCAATGTCCAGTGCTTAGTATATGCAGACGATATCCTGCTATTTATGCCATTTACAATTCAGCATCCAGACTTCTCCCCAATAACAAAGTGCTTTGATGCAATAGCAGACTGGTTATACACGCAAAATCTCAGGATCAATCGCACCAAGACAGACATCCTCTTCGTTACAAAAAATCAAGCTTTCATCCCCCCAACAACATTAAAAGTCAAGAATGCAGAACTGACAACCAAATCTTCAATACGCTACCTCGGGATCACCTTAGACCAGAGACTGAAAGCTCATATAAAAAACACGGTAAAAACAATATATCACAAAATACGAACTCTCCGCCATCTTCGACCACTTTTAGACCCTAGTGACTTCCGAACAATTTACCAAGCATTGGTTCTCCCACATTTCGACTACGCTAACAGTATCCTATACGGGCTCCCAAAGGCAATTCTTCACCCACTCCAAATGGCAATGAACTCCGCAGCAAGAGTACTGACCGGGACACCTCGAATGAACCATATCACCCCAATTCTGATGAATCTGCACTGGCTGCCCATTCACGCAAGACTCCTATACAAGATTCTAATCACTACCTTCAAAGCCCTGAACAATCAAAGAATTGATACATTATTCACATCCATATAGAACCAAACGATCTGTAATGGCCAGCACATTGCTGATTCCCAAACAAATGACCACTTGCTCAAAGACGGCCTCTAACAGAGCTTTCTCAATCTGTGCCCCCTTGGCCTGGAATGCTCTCCCAGCCGACACGCGTACCATTTCCAGCCAATCCCAATTCCGGAAGGCACTCAAGCATTATCTATTCGTGAAACACTACCCAGAATCTAACATACTGAATAATATGGGGCCTCAACCCAGTACATAAGTGGTACTGTATATATTGCTGTAAATAACTTGTAGATATGTTTATTCCCTGTTGAATCCAAGTTTCTAACCCCTGTTCAATGTAAATTCTGTGTGGCCCTACCACATAGTAATATGTTGTTTTACTGTAAACCGAAATGATATTGTAATAGCGCGGTATATAAGAAAGGTTAAATAAATAAAAATAAATAAACACCCTTGCGATACCTCTGGAATCATTATTGGAGTATCTCCTTCATTTATCCAATGCAGGACTTAAGACTAACTCAGTAAGAGTCCATTTGAGTGCTATTGCAGCTTCTTTCAAGCCTCTAAATGGACAACCTATTTCCTCCCATCCTCTTATAGCATGGTTTATGAGAGGCCTTCTTCTAACTAACCCTCCCATTAGGCCACCACCGGTGGCATGGGACTTAAACCTGGTTCTTGGTCAGCTCATGAAGCCACCTTTCGAACCCTTAGCTACTACCTCATTGAAATTCCTTTCTTGGAAGGTTATCCTTCTAATTGCAATCAAATCTATCAAAAAAAAAAAAAAATCAGCACGTCACATCAGTGAGTTGCAAGCACTAGTGGCTGATCCACCTTATACAAGGTTCCATCATGACAAGGTAGTCCTTAGGACTCATCCACACTTTATGCCAAAGGTGGTCTCGCCTTTTCATCTAAACCAAGCGGTCTACCTGCCTGTGTTTTTTCCAAGGCCTCATGCATCAAATGCAGAAAGGAATCTTCATACTTTGGACTGTAAAAGAGCTTTAGCCTTTTACTTACAAAGAACACAGCAACATAGAAAGTCCTCTCAACTCTTTGTTGCTTTTGATCCTTCTCATTTGGGACTTCCAGTCTCCAAGAGAACACTATCCAATTGGATTGCTCAATGCATTTCCTTTGCCTATCAGAGTAAGAATCTTCCTCTGGAGGGCCATATCACAGCTCACAGTGTGAGGGCCATGGCAGCTTCAATGGCTCATCTGCACTCTGTGTCTATCGATGAGATCTGTCGAGCAGCTACTTGGGTCGGTTCATACCTTCACAGTCCATTACTGCTTGGACAAGGATTCCCGCCGGGATGCCTTGTTTGGTCAGGCTATTCTCCAACACCTGTTCCATACCTAATCAACTCCTACCCACCATCCCTGGTTGGATGCCAGAGATCCATGGGGGGAAGTGGAGCCCTTTCACAGGGACACACAACTTCTGGGGTCTCTCCCTGGCATCTAAAGCTAGGGAGTCCCCATATGTGAAGACTATATTCCTGCTTGTTCTTGGAGATAGCATAGTTACTCACCTGTAACAGGTGATCTCCGGGAACAGCAGGAATTTAGTCTTCACAACCCACCCATCTCCCCTAGGAGTTGTATCTCTCTATCTCTTTCTCTTTCCCTCTCTCTCTTTGTCTCAGCTTTAAACTCAACTGGAGAGAGGCAGTTGGGAAAGGCGGGAAGGCAGCATGCAGGCGCTGTGGGATGCTCCCAAAAGCTTTCTAATTGGACGCTGGGGAGCGTTCCCGCGCAGGCTCCGTCGGTACCGACGATACCCATATGTGAAGACTAAATTCCTGCTGTTCCTGGAAATCACCTGTTACAGGTGAGTAACTATGCTTTACTTTCAATCTAAAGAGCCTGCCTTGTGCATTTATGCCACGGAGCTATTTAAACATCTATATCATATCTCCTCTATCCTGCCTTTCCATTAACGTATACATATTAAGATCTTTGTCTGTTCTCATATACTTTATAACTAAGAACACTAACCATTTTAGTAACCATCCTCTGCACCAACCTCATCCTGTTTGTCTTTTTGAATGTGTGGTCTCCAGAATTACTCACAATACTCCAAATGAAGTTGCACCAGAGACTTATACAAAGCCACTGACACCTCCTTTTTTCTGATGGCCATTCCTCTCCCTATGTACCCAAGCATCTTTCTGGCTTTCGCCGTTGCCTTTTCTACCTTTCTAACTACCTTAAGATCATCAGAAACAATCATGCCGAGTTCATGGACAGAAGCACTTTGCCCCCTATACTGTGTACCACTCCTTTGGATTTTTGCAGCCCAAGTGCTTGACCCTGTATTTTTTAGCATTAAATCTCAGCTGCCAAATTCTTGACCATTCCTTCAAGCTTAGCTAGATTCCTCCCCATGTTATCTACTCATTCCTGGGTGTCTACTCTATTTCAGATTTTGGTATCATCCTAAAAGAGGCAAACCTTACCTGACAGCCCTTCCGCAATATCATTAAGAAAGATGTTAAAAAGAATCGGACCAAGGACAGATTCCTGCGGCATACCACTGGTAACCACCTCCTCAGAGTGAGCTCCATTTACCTATACCCTTTATCACCTCCCACTCAGCCAAATTCTAACCCAGTCAGTCACTTTATGGTCCATCCCTAGGATGCTCAGTGTGTTTATATGTTGCCTGTGCGGAATGGTGTCAAAGGCTTTACTGATATCTAAGTCCAACTCCCACCCAGTCAAAGAAATAATCAGATTTGTCTGACAAGACCTGCCTCTGGTAAACACATGCTGCCTTGGATTGTGCAATCCAGTGGACCTCCGAAACCTCACTATCCTCCCTTTTAGCAGCATTTCAATAATGTACTCACCAGAGAGGTTAGACTAACTGGCCTGTGGTTTTCAACTACATCCTTACTTCCGCTTTTGTGTAAAGGGACCACATGTGCCTTTCTCCAGTCCTCTGGGACCACTCCTGACTATAAAGAAGCATTGAAAAGGTCAGTCAGTGGAGCCACTAGAACGTCTCAAGTTCCTTCAGTGTGCTTGGGGCTGCCTTCTCTAAATGCGCAGACTGCAGCTCTTTTGCTTATGCCCAGGAAGGATTGAGGGTGATGTCACAGCTGAAAATGTTAGAGCTGTGACTGCAACGGTGTCCCGTCTGCACTCAGTCTCCATGGAAAAGATTTGCAAAGGTGCAACGTGGACTTTGGACCACGCATGCATTTACTTCTCATTATTGTCTATATAGGAACTCCAGATGCAACAATAGATTCAGCCAGTCAGGACTACAGAATCTACTCAAGTAGTAGAATCCAACTCCACCCCCCCCCCCTTTCCCCAATGCATAAGAACATAAGATATGCCATACTGGGTCAGACCAAGGTCCATCAAGCCCAGTATCCTGTTTCCAACAGTGGGCAATCTAGGTCATACATACCTAGCAGTTTCCCCAAAAGACACAGGTTCCACAATGCTTGTATTGGGTCAAGCATTGATATCCTGGGTCCCTTTTTAATATTGGTTTATAGACCTTTCCTCCAGGAACTTGTCCAAACCTTTTTTAAACCCAGCTATAGTAACAGCCTTTACTACATCCTCAGGTAACAAATTCCAGAGTTTGATTACACGTTGAGTGAAAAAGTATTTTCTCTTATTTGTCTTAAATAGTTTACCCTGTAGCTTCATTGCATGTCCCCTAGTCTTTATATATTCTCCAAGACCAAGCAGGAAGTCAGTCCTCACATATGGGTGACGTCGGCGCCGACGGAGCCCTTGTGCGGAGCATTTCCCCAGCTTTCAAAGAAAGCCTTTGGGAATTGCAGCGCGCATGCGTGGTCCCCTTCCCGCCCAAGGGTGCCATCTTGCTCAGTCTTCTTTTTTCCGCGGAGCCCGACGGAAGTAGTTCGTTTTTCACCGAGGAAAAAGTTGATTTCCCTGTTTTTTGTACTTCTCCTTCGGTTTTTGTCCTTCGTGACTAGCGTTCGCACCATTTTTTCATTTTTCACTGGCAACCCTGTCTTTTGACCTCGCAGGGGCCCTTTTTCCCCCGATGGCTGCCAGCGGGTTTAAAAAGTGTGATCGGTGTAAGAAACTTATGTCTCTTACCGACACACATGACTGCTGCCTCCACTGCCTCGGACCCGATCATGACCCGATGATATGGGGTCCGTGTGGCAAAATGTCCTCGAAGGCGTTGAGGAGTCGGCAGCACCAGAAGGATAGGATCTTCTCTGACTCCGCGTCCGGACGGGCCCGGACCTCGTCAGAGGCCTCGACGTCTTGGGACTCCGGCCCCGAGCAGCATCGGGGTTCCTCTGAGCGGGGGTCTCCTTCGCGGGAACAGCGCAGGAAGAAGAAACCCGCAAGGGCGGCGTCGGTGGACGCTCCTGGTTCCTCGAGAGCCAGGTCGCATAGCCCCGATAGCCGTCCCGGGTCTTCGGAGTCGGAGAGGCCTGCCAAGCAAACTCGTCTCGAGATGGAGTCTCCTGGACACGTGAATGCTGTAGTCCTCGTGGACTCTCCTCCAAGGGAGCCGACATTGGGCCCGACGCCGTCGGGGCCCGAGTCGGGGGCTGCTGGGTCTCCTGAGCTCGGACTCAGGTTGACGGCCTTGGAGAGCAGCCTCGCTGCCTTCATGGAACAGCAGCGGGCATTGATCGCCGGTCTCACCGGCGCATCTGTGCCGACCACCGGGACATCAACATCCAAGTCGACCCCGGAGGCCGAGCCGATCCTCGAGTCCATGCGGACTCGAGTCGATCCTCGGCCACGGTTTCCCTCGGCCTCCCGTTTGGGACCGAGGTCGTCGACGCCGGTACCCTCAGCGTCGGGGCGGAGGGCATCGGTGCCCGCCCGACCGGAGCCGCTCGACACCTCCTCCGAGGAGTCAGGCTGGGAGACGGAGGACGAAGAGTCACCCGACACCTATCGGACTCTGTGTGCCCCATCGGACTCACCGGAGTCCGAACCTCGGAGACGATCCCCACCAGAGGATACCCGGTTCTCGGACTTCGTGCGGGATATGGCCAAGGCCTTGGCCTTCCCCGCGGATCCCGAGGAGGAGCCTCGAGCCGAGGAGCTCGAGGCCCTCCAGTATGACTCTCCCCCGAAGGAGGCCTTTACTGTACTGGTTCCTCCAATGCTGGAGCGGCTGCTCTTCCGTATGTGTGAGACCCAGGCCTCGACGCCGGTGTTAAGCAAGCGGGTCGATTCCATCTATCGAGTCCGCAAGAGCCCCGGGTTCCAAAAGGCACAATTACCGCACCACTCCATGGTTGTGGAATCGGCCATGCATCGACTGAAAAGTCAGAAGATGCACTCCTTGGTGCCTCCCGGCCGGGATGCCCGGAACCTGGATGCCCTCGGTAAGAAGTGCTTCCAGGGCTCTATGCTTGCTTGCTGTGTCCAGAAATACCAGCTCTACATGGGCATGTATCTCCGAGACCTGGCAAAGGAGATTGCCGGGATCTCCAGGAACAAGCAGGAATAAGTCCTCACATATGGGTACGTCGGTACCGACGGAGCCTGCGCGGGAAAGCTCCCCAGCCTTTCAGATGAAAGGCTTTTGGGGCCTCCCACTGCACATGCACGCTGCCTTCCCGCCTTCCTGACCAGCTCTCCTCAGTTTCTCTTTTTCCGCGGAGCCAGCAGGTCGTGTTCCTGTCACCGCTGAAGAAATTGTGAAATTTGTTTGTTTCTTTAGACCGCGTACCTGCCTTCCCCATACCGAAACCGGTACCGCCGGTCTCTCTTTCTTTCTTTATAAAAAAAAAAAAAAAGACTTTTTTATTTTCTTCAGCACAGCTTGGTAACTTTTGTTAGGCCTTAAGGCCTACACAAATTCTCCTCATGGAGAAGCCAGTCCCTGGTTTTAAAAAGTGTACCAAGTGCAGTGCTGTCATTTCTGTCACAGACACCCATGAATGGTGTCTTAAATGTTTGGGACCTGACCACTCCATACCGGACTACCCATCCTGCACCCAGATGTCTAAACGTGGTTTGCAGAACCGGGCCAACAAGCTCCATGTGCTGTTTCCTTCAGAAGCATCACAGTCATCCAGGTCTTCCTCTCCGGATGGATCTCAGGTAACCAAAACTTCTGTGGGCAAATCCTCTAAAAGCAAATCTCTTTCTAAAGATCGAGAGGCTCTCAATCTTGAGTTCGAGGATTCTGCCCAAGCCAAAAAACCCCGGCGGGAGGCTCTGGCCTCCAAAGCAATCATGGGGTCACAGGTTGACATCGATGGCACGGCCTCGACTGATCACCTGTTGGACTGCTCTGGGGTACCGGCCCATACTGGTACCGACATCCAGGCAGCAGTGGCGTCTATGGGCAATATTGTCCAGACCATGCAGCAGGCCGTTCTGGCATTCATTAAGTGTCGATCGGTTCCGCATACCGGATTCCGGCTTTCGCCCGGTACCGATCCCATGCCCGATACGCCCGATGTCGATACCGATCGGTATGCGTATCGTGCATTGAAAGCACAGAGAGAATACTCAGATTCTTCTGATGAATTCAATTCCTCTGATGACTCTGCTGAGCTTGCTCTTCCTGAGGAGCCCTCTTCTCCAAAGAGGAGGATGTCTCCTCCAGAAGATTTATCCTTTCAGGATTTCATTGTTGATGTAGCTAAAGCACTTTCTATTGCTACATCTTCTGAAAAAGAACCCAGATCAAAAAAATTGGATATTTTAGGATACTATAAAGCTCCTAAAGAGGCAGTCACTCTGCCTATCCATGAAATCCTTCAAGAACACTTGATGGATTTGTGGGAGACTCCTTTAACACTGTCTCCCCATTCCCGTAGGTTGGACACCGTGTATCGGGTCCCTCCTTCTCCTGGGTTCCAGAAAACTCAGCTGCCTCACCACTCTATTGTGGTGAAGTCTGCCATGAAGAAAATAAAGAGTCCTAAAAGGCATTCTTCCACCCCTCCAGGGCGAGAATGTAAGACCCTGGACTCTTTTGGTAGAAAGATGTTCCAGGCTAGTATGCTTATAGCCAGGATCAATTCTTATAGCCTTTATATGGGCATGTTTCTTGGACAACTTGCCCTAAAGATACAGCATTTTGCCCCCTTTATCCCTGATGATCAAAGGGCGGACTTCTTTTCTATGGTGAGACAACTTTCAGAGGTCTCCAAGTTCTCCAACAGGGCAGCCTTTGATTCCTTTGAGGTTGCAGGCAGAGCTTTGGGAATTGCTATTGCAGCCCGACGTCTTGCTTGGCTCCAGGCTTCTGACCTAGAACCCTGGGTTGTAGATGGCCTCAGGAATCTGCCCTGTACAGGTGAGAACTTATTTGGTGAAGACTGGCAAATTAAAGCTGCTCAAATGGATGCAGAAAATGCCACTCTAGATAGACTTTCTAAGTCTACTTCTACCCCTGCCAAAAAGAAGTCTTTTAAAAGGCCTTACTATAAGAAGACCAGATTTTCCACAAATACTGGCCAGCAATCTGCTCAGCCTCGCTTTGCTGCTAAGCGTCAGCAGTCTAAGCAAGTAAAGTCAAAGCCTGCAGTGTCTGCTACACCCCAACAGGCTCAACCCCCTCAGGGGTTTTGACTTGCCCCTAGAGAACTTGCCGTTTCTGGCTCTAGAACAACCAGAGCCCCTCACCATTCCTGGAAGGCTAGCTCATTTTGCTCCCAGATGGGAACAAATCACATCAGAGCAATGGACCCTCTCTATTATCAGCGAGGGCTACAAACTTCATTTCTCCAGCCTTCCTCCCCATACCATGGTGAGGCAATTCAGTTCTCCCCCATCTCTTCTGACCCTGTTGGGTCAGGAAGTCTCTTCTCTCCTTGCCCAAGGGGCAATAGAGGAGGTTCCTCCTCCACAACAGGGGTTAGGTTTCTACTCCCCTTATTTTCTCATAACAAAGAAGACAGGGGGCTTCAGACCTATCCTAGATCTGAGAGAATTGAACAGGTTTCTATTCAAGGAGAAATTCAAAATGCTCTCTCTGGGCATTCTCCTTCCATACCTTCAGAGTCAGGATTGGCTTTGTTCTCTAGATCTCAAGGATGCGTACACTCATATACTCATCCATCCATCCCACAGAAAATATCTTCGCTTTCTGTTCCAGGGAAAACATTTCCAGTACAGAGTACTACCCTTCGGTCTGGCCTCTGCTCCAAGAGTCTTCACAAAATGCATGGCAGTCATAGCCGCATTTCTCAGAGGCATGGGAATCTTTGTCTTCCCATATCTGGACGACTGGCTCATCCGAGCTCCATCTCAGTCAGAAGCCCAGATTTCTCTGGACCGCACAAGGCGTATTCTTCAATATCTGGGACTGGTGATAAACGTTCCCAAGTCCCAACTCATCCCTACTCAGTCCCTGGAATTCATGGGGGCCCAATTGGAGTCCACCACTGCAAGGGCCTACCTCCCTCTGGTCCGAGGCCAAAGGCTAATAAGCTTGGCCTCCCAGGCTCAGTTCAGAAGTCACTTGTCAGCCAGAGAAATGCTGCAACTTCTGGGCCACATGGCCTCCACGGTCCATGTGGTGCCCTACGCTCGTCTTCATATGAGGGCAGCTCAATGGCTTTTGGCCACCCAGTGGTCTCAAGCATCAGGACTGCTCTCAGACCAAATACTCACCTCAAAACGACTGTTTTGGTCTCTCCAGTGGTGGATATCCTCCAAATATCTGTTGTTGGGGATTCCCTTCCAACCTTCGTTGCCCCAAGCAACCCTCACAACTGATGCCTCCCAAACAGGGTGGGGAGCTCATCTCCAACACCTCTCCACTCAGGGCACCTGGTCTCCTCAGGAGACCACCCTTCACATCAACCTTCTGGAACTGCGAGCAATCTTCCTTGCCCTCAAAGTCTTCCACACCCTCCTTGTCAACCTGACTGTCCTAGTCCAGACAGACAATCAGGTAGCCATGTTCTATGTCAACAAACAAGGAGGGACGGGCTCTCTGTCGCTTTGCAATGAAGCTCTCAGATTATGGGCCTTCGCCAGAGAGCATCAAATTCATCTTCTGGCAGTATATCTTCCAGGAGTTCAAAACTCTCGGGCAGACAGACTCAGTCGAGTTCTGCTCCCACACGAATGGTCCCTGCATATGGACCAGATACGCAGAATCTTTCAGGAATGGGGGACCCCGGACATAGACCTCTTTGCAAGTCCGTGGAATGCCAAACTTCCCCGGTTCTGTTCCAGGACTCCGTGTCAGGGAGCTCAGGCCAACGATGCCTTTCTCCTACATTGGGGTCAGGAATTCCTGTACGCTTTTCCACCCATTCCTTTGATTCCCAAGACTCTGTTCAAATTACAGAGGGATCACGGATCCATGATCCTCATAGCTCCACGCTGGCCACGCCAAGTGTGGTTCCCTCTACTTCTGCATCTCTCCCAGGGACCCTCCCTGGACCTGGGAGCTGCGCCAGACCTTCTGTCTCAGGAGCAGGGGACTTTGTGGCATCCAAACCCCAAGTCCCTACATCTCCGAGCTTGGTTACTGAAGGCTTAAGCCTTCATGAGTTTAATCTTTCCCAACCAGTGAAAGATATCCTTCATGCCTCTAGGAAACCCTCTACTAGGCGTTCCTATGCTTTCAAATGGAAACGTTTTTCCATTTGGTGTGCGCAACAGGGTCTTGACCCTCTAGCACTTCCTTTGAATTCTCTACTGGACTATCTCCTGCATCTTTCCAATGCAGGCCTCAAGACGAATTCAGTACGAGTCCATTTAAGTGCTATTGCAGCATCCTTAAAACCTATAAATGGACAACCTGTCTCCTCTCATCCTCTTATTGCAAGATTCATGAGAGGCCTGACCCTCACTAAGCCTCCCATCCGACCTCCTCCGGTAGCATGGGACTTGAATTTAGTTCTGGGTCAACTTATGAAGCCACCTTTTGAACCGTTGGTATCTACTTCCCTGAAATTTCTTTCCTGGAAGGTTCTTTTCCTTATTGCAGTCACTTCGGCTCGCCGCATCAGTGAACTGCAGGCTTTGGTGGCTACTCCACCTTATAGCAGATTTCATCATGATAAGGTGGTTCTTAGGACGAATCCCCACTTTATGCCTAAAGTGGTCTCGCCTTTTCATCTTAATCAAGAGGTATATCTACCTGTTTTTTTCCCGGCTCCTCATGCATCCAGTGCAGAGAGGAACCTTCATACTCTTGACTGTAAAAGAGCTCTCGCCTTTTACCTCAACAGGACTCAGCCACATCGAAAGTCTTCCCAACTTTTCATGGCTTTTGATCCTTCTCATTTGGGACTTCCAGTTACCAAACGTACACTTTCCAATTGGATTGCTCAGTGTATTTCTTTTGCTTACCAGAGTAAGAACATTTCTCTGGAAGGCCATGTCACAGCTCACAATGTGAGAGCCATGGCTACTTCTATGGCTCATCTTCACTCTGTGTCCATAGATCAGATCTGTCGAGCAGCCACTTGGGCCTCGGTTCATACCTTCACAGCCCATTACTGCTTGGACAAGGACTCCCGCCGGGATGCCTTGTTTGGTCAGGCTGTCCTCAAACACCTGTTCCATACTTAAACAACTCCTGCCCACCTTCCCTGGATGGATGCCTGAGATCCATACGAAGATGGTTTACCCTTGGAGGGGGATCTCCCAGTCATCTTAGCTAGGGAGTCCCCATATGTGAGGACTTATTCCTGCTTGTTCCTGGAGATAGCACAGTTACTTACCTGTAACAGGTGATCTCTGGGAACAGCAGGAATTAGTCCTCACAACCCACCCTCCTCCCCTAGGAGTTGTATCTTCTATCTATCTTCCTTTCCTCTCTCTATTGTCTCAGCTATAAACTCGAACTGAGGAGAGCTGGTCAGGAAGGCGGGAAGGCAGCGCGCATGTGCAGTGGGAGGCCCCAAAAGCCTTTCATCTGAAAGGCTGGGGAGCTTTCCCGCGCAGGCTCCGTCGGTACCGACGTACCCATATGTGAGGACTAATTCCTGCTGTTCCCAGAGATCACCTGTTACAGGTAAGTAACTGTGCTTTCTCTGCTGGTCTCTCCGAGGAACCTTTGCAGAGGTTCCAGGCCTTGTCCACCGGTATTCGAGAGTGCTCGAAGTTTATCTCTCGAGCAGCCTACGATGGCTTCGAGGCTTCGGCCCGAGTAGCCGGAGCTGGCATCGGTGCCCGCCGACAGTCTTGGCTACAGTCATCCGACCTCGAGCCATGGGTACAAGACAAGTTGGTCGATGTCCCCTGCCGAGGTGAAAACCTCTTTGGCAAGCCCATGGCTGAAAAGGCTGCAGAACCCGAGACCGAGACTCTGACCAGGACTAGGCTGTCCAGAAAAACCTCTGCCCCTTCTCAGAAAAAGAAGGGCTCGGGAAAAAAGACCTTTTACCCGAGGAAGTCCTCTGCCTATAAACAATACCCTCATTATCAGGCCTCTGCAGCTCCCCAACAGGGTCAGCAGGCCAAGGGGCAGGGTCATGGGCCCCGTAGGCAGAAGGCCCCCAAGCCACCAACACTGGCCCCTGCTCAGTATGGTGGGGGTTTTTGACTCAAGCAGCATAGCCTCTTCTCCTCAGCTGGCTTCTCTCAGCACAGGAGGCCGGCTGGCCCACTTTGCCCACAGGTGGTCAGCCGTCAAATCAGATACCTGGGTTCTTCATATAGTCCAAAAGGGCTGTCTTCTCCATTTTCACCAGGTACCTCCCTCCTATTTTCCAGGGGAACCTCCAAGACCCCCTCTGCACAGGGACCTACTCCTTCAGGAGTTAGCAAGTCTGCTAAAGGATCAGGCTGTCAAACTGGTGCCCCACCACCTGAGAGGTCACGGCTTTTATTCCAGGTACTTTCTGGTACCAAAAAGAATAGGAGGCCTCAGACCCATCCTAGACTTGCGAAACCTCAAGTTCCTGGAGAGGGAAAAGTTCAAGATGCTTACCCTTGGAATCCTGCTGCCCTACCTCCAGCAGGGAGACTGGCTATGCTCCTTAGATCTAAAGGATGCGTATACTCACATCCTTATCCATCCAGACCACAGACAATATCTCAGGTTTGTTGTGGGAGGAAACCACTATCAGTACAGAGTACTTCCCTTTGGCCTGTCCTCCGCTCCCATGGTGTTCACCAAGTGCCTGGCAGTGGTGGTGGCCTACCTGAGGCTTGACGTTCTCTTTGTGTTTCCGTACCTGGACGACTGGCTCATAAGGGGCCAATCTTTCCAAGAGGCCAACCAGGCCTCCCTTCGCACTGTGGCTCTGCTTCAGCACTTGGGGTTTGTCATAAACTTCGCAAAGTCCACTTTCCTGCCGTCCCAGAACTTAGAGTTCATAGGGGCCAGACTAGACACTTCAAGCAAAGGCTTTTCTGCCTCTGGACAGGGCCCACAGGCTGATGAATCTGGCCAGCCAGTTTCGCAGCAATTCCCTGGTCTCTGCCAGGCAATTCCTGAGACTACTCGGCCATATGGCTTCCACGGTTCATGTCACCCCCAATGCCTGCCTGCACATGCGACCTGCTCAGTGGACCCTTCGTACTCAGTGGCATCAAGCCACAAGGGACCTAGCGGACTCAGTGAAGATCTCCGACCTCCTGGTCTCCTCTCTGCAATGGTGGCTTCATCTTCCGAATCTGGTGCTCGGAGTGGTTTTTCAATCCCCTCCACATACTCAGGTACTGACAACCGATGCCTCTCTTCTCGGTTGGGGAGCACATTGCCAAGGGACATGTAGTCAGGGTCTCTGGACCCCTTGGGAGGCTACTCAACAGATAAACTTCCTGGAGCTACGAGCGATACGCCTAGCTCTGAGAGCCTTCTCCCACCTCGCCTCTCACCAGTCTGTACTGGTCCAGACAGACAATCAAGTTGCCATGTTCTACGTGAACAAACAAGGAGGCACAGGCTCCTTCCTTCTATGTCAGGAGGCACAACGGCTGTGCTCTTGGGCCGTCAATCACGGAATCCTCATCAAGGCTGTCTACCTCCCAGGTCAAGAAAATTGCCTGGCAGACAGACTGAGCCTGATCCTGCAACCACACGAATGGAGATTGAACCCATTGGTGGTTCAGCAGGTCTTTCTCAAATGGGGGCTCCCCACCATGGATCTTTTCGCCAGTCCTGTGAACCGGCAACTCCCGAGATTTTGCTCCAGACAACCGCATCCTCTCAGAGTAGCAGCGGATGCGTTTCTGATCTCGTGGTCCACAGGCCTACTGTATGCGTTTCCTCCCACACCACTAGTGTCCAGAATGCTATTCAAAGTCCTCAGGGATGGGGCTTCCTTGATTCTCATAGCCCCCAGGTGGCCGAGGCAACCGTGGTTCCCGCTTCTGCTACAGCTGGCGGTGGACACACCTCTTCCTCTGGGGTTTCAACACGATCTCCTGTCTCAGGATCAGGGGACTCTCTTGCACCCCAACCTCCAGTCCCTTCATCTGATGGCCTGGCTGCTGAAAGGGTAGTCCTGGCTCCCCTACTACTACCTCGAGAGGTGGAAGATGTAGTCTTGGCCTCTAGACGGCAATCCACCAGGAAATCCTATGCTCTTAAGTGGCGTAGATTCTCCGCATGGTGTGCTCAGAACAGCGAGAATCCCTTCTCGTGCTTGGTAGCGGTAGTATTGCAATATTTTCTTTATCTCTCCAATCTAGGCCTTAAGTCCAACTCTGTCAGGGTTCACCTCAGTGCTCTCTCAGCGCACCACTCGCTGGTGGACGGAAGGCCTCTTTCCAACCACCCTTTGGTGGCTCGTTTTCTCAGAGGCCTCTTTCTGCTTAAGCCTCCTTTGCGTCCACCGGCTCCTGAGTGGGATCTGAATGTGGTCTTACAGCGGATTACTTGTCCGCCATTTGAACCTATGGCTACCTGCTCTCTCCGTTTTCTCTCCTGGAAAACCTTGTTTTTGGTAGCTCTTACCTCTGCTAGGCGAGTAAGTGAACTTCAGGCGCTAGTGTCTGATCCCCCTTACACTAGGTTCTACAGGAATAGGGTAGTCTTACGGACTCACCCTAAGTTTCTTCCTAAGGTTGTCTCCCCTTTTCACCTCAATCAGGAGGTGGTTCTTCCGACCTTCTTTCCCAGGCCGCATGCCAACCGGGCTGAGATGGTCCTGCATACCCTGGACTGTAGGAGGGCGTTGTCCTTCTACCTTGACCGTACGCGGGAGCATCGGAGAGCTCTTCAGCTCTTCATTTCTTTTGACCCCAGTAAGTTGGGGCTCCCTGTCTCCAAGCGTACTTTGTCCATATGGGTCGCTGACTGTATCGCCTGGGCTTATGGGGCAGCCGGCCTCTCGTTGGAGGGTCGAGTCATGGCTCATCGTGTGAGGGCGAAGGCTGCGTCAGTGGCTCATCTCCGCTCTGTTCTGCTGGCAGACATCTGCCGGGCCACTACTTGGTCTTCAAGCCAGCCTTTTGCGGCCCATTACTGCCTTGAGAGGGAGTCCCGCAGGGACAGTGCTTTCGAACAGGCAGTACTCCATAATCTCTTTGGGGTTTAGGTAACTCCTACCCTCCGGCCCTGGTGTAGGGCTACTGGTCGGGGGCATTCTCAGAGAAGATTCCTTCCTTACGTACTGACGAGCTAGAGGGAGCTTATTTTTTTCGGCTTGAGGTCTCCGGTAGCCTTAAGCTGGGGAGTCCCATATGTGAGGACTGACTTCCTGCTTGGTCCTGGAGAAAGAGTAGTTACTCACTTGTAACAGGTGTTCTCCAGGAGCAGCAGGAATCAGTCCTCACAACCCTCCCTCCTCCCCTTGGAGTTGCAGTCATATGATTTATTTTGCTAAGTTTTTGCTGTCTTTTAGCTATGTCATCAGACTGAGCAAGATGGCACCCTTGGGTGCGAAGGGGACCGCGCATGTGCGCTGCAATTCCCAAAGGCTTTCTTTGAAAGCTGGGGAAATGCTCCTCATGAGGGCTCCGTCGGCGCCGATGTCGCCCATATGTGAGGACTGATTCCTGCTGCTCCTGGAGAACACCTGTTACAGGTGAGTAACTACTCTTTCTGAATAACGTAAACAATCGATCTACGTTTACCCGTTTCACTCCATTCATTAATTTATAGACCTCTATCATATCTCCCATCAGTCATCTCTTTTCCAGGTTGAAGAGCTCTAATCTTTTTAGCCTCAATTCATAGGAGTAGCCTTCCATCCCCTTTACCATTTTGGTGGCTCTTCTCTGTACCTTTTCTAATAATGCTATATCCTTTTTAAGATACGGCGACCAGAATTGCACACAGTATTCAAGGTGCGGTCGCACCATTGAGCAATACAGAGGCATTATAATATCCTTTGTTTTATTTTCCATTCCTTTCCTTATGATACCTAGCAATCTATTTGCTCTCTTGGCCGCCGCTGCACACTGGGCGGAATGTTTTAACATGTTATCCACGATGACGCCTAAATCATTTTCCTGGGTGGTGGTTCCCAATGTGGAACCTTGCATCGTGTAACCATAGTTTAGGTTGTTCTTTCCTAGGTACAAAACTTTGCACTTGTCCACATTAAATTTCATCTGCCATTTTGATGCCCAGTCTTCCAATTTATCAAGATCCTCTTGCAATTTTCCACAATCCTCTTCGGTTTTAACAACTTTAAATAGTTTTGTGTCATCTGCAGATTTGATAACCTCTCTCGTTATTCCCTTTTCCAGGTCATTTATGAATATGTCAAAAAGCAGCGGACCCAGCACAGATCCCTGGGGTACTCCACTATTCACCTTTTTCCATTGGGAGAATTGGCCATTTAGCCCTACCCTCTGCTTTCTGTCTTTTAACCAGTTCCTGATCCACAATAGTACATTGTCTCCTATCCCATGACTTTTTAGTTTTGCCAAAAGTCTCTGATGAGGGACCTTATCAAAGGCTTTCTGAAAGTCCAGATATATTCTATCAACTGACTCAGCTTTGTCTACCTGTTTATTCACACCTTCAAAAAAACATAAGAGATTAGTAAGACAAGATCTTCCTTATCTAAAGCCATGTTGGCTGTCTCCCATTAGGCCATGACTATCTACGTGCTGAGTAATTTTGTTCTTTATGATGGTTTCTACCATTTTTCCCGGTACTGACGTCAGATTCACCGGTCTGTAGTTTCCCGGATCACCCCAGGAACCCTTGTTAAAAATTTGTGTTACATTGGTGATCCTCCAATCTTCAGGTATTACAGATTATTTTAATGATAGTTCACAGTTAACTAATAGCAGGTCTGCAATCTCATATTTCAGTTCTTTCAAATACCCTTAGACGTATACCATCCGGTCCAGGAGATTTGCTACTCTTCAGTTTATCAAATCGTTGTAATACATCTTCCTGGTGTAGCGATATTTCTTTCAGTTCTTCTGCAGTATCACCTTTAAATGTCACTTCAGTCATGGGTAACATCCCTACATCTTCCTCAGTAAAGACCGAAGTAAAGAATTCATTCAGTCTCTCCGCTATAGCCTTGTCCCCTCTTACTGCCCCTTTTACCCCTCTATCATCTATTGGTCCAACTGACTCTCTCACAGGTATTTTGCTATGAATGTACTTGGAAAAAGTCTTTATTATGCGTTTTTGCTTTCGTAGCAAGTTTCTTCTCAAATTCTCTCTTTGCCTGCCCTTATCAATGCCTTGCATTTAACTTGCCAGTGCTTGTGCTGTTTCCAGTTTTCGTCATTTGTCTTTTTTCCATTTCCTGAAAAATGCTTTATTGGCAGCAAGAGCCTTTCTGACCTCACCTTTATACCATGCTGGCAGTTTTTTTTGATTTCCTTCCACCTTTCTTAAAGTGTGGAATACAGCTGGTCTGGGCTTCCAAGATAGTATTTTTCAACAACACCCAAGCTTGGTGTAATTCTTTAACCTTTGCAACTGCTCCTTTTAGTTTTTTCTTAACTATTTTTCTCATTTTATCATAGTTTCCCTTTCGAAAGTTAAAAGGTATTACTGTGGATTTCCTTACCATCCTTCCTCCACTAATTAAATCAAAGGCGATCATGCTATGATCGCAATTGCCAAGTGGCCCCTACAGCCTTCTCTTGCACCAGATCTGGTGTTCCACTAAGGACTAGGTCCAATATGGCTTCACCTCTGGTCGTTTCATGAACTAGCTGCTCCTAGAAGCAGTCATTTATTTTATCTAGAAACTTTATCTCCCTAGCATGTCCTGCCGTGACACTGACCCAGTCGATACCGGGGTAACTGAAATCACCCATTATTATTACTGCGCTGTGTGATGCTCCTTTTGGTGGACTAGGCGGTCGATAGTACACCCCCACTGCCATTGCCTTCCCCTTCTTACATGGAATTTCAATCCATAGAGATTCTACAGCAAATTTTGTTTCCTGCAAAACTTTAATCCTTTCTGACTCAGTGCCCTCTCTAACATAGAGTGCAACCCCGCCACCAATTTGATCTGCTCTATCTTTACGATATAGTTTGTACCCAGGTATTAGAGTGTCCCAATGGTTGTCCTCCTTCCACCATGTCTCTGAGATTCCAATCATATCTAACCTCTCATTTAGTGCTATATAGTCTAACTCTCTCATCTTATTTTTTAGACTTCTAGCATTTGCATTCAAGCATTTCTTTCTGTTCAGGCTGCCTCCAAATGATCTTCCAGTAAGGTCTGTTAAGTAAAATGTGTTGCTTATGTGTCTGCTGTTCCGGCACACTGTTTTCTTTTTTTTGTTAGACGCAGCCTGTAGTTAGGGTTTCCCATACATGAGGACTTCATTCTGTTTGTTCATAGAGAAAGTACAGTTACTTATCTGTAGCAGATGTTCTCTATGGACAGCAGGATAATTTATAACAACCGACCCACCTTCCCTACTTAGCTTTTGACTGACTGAAGCAAATTAGCATGGCGATGGCAGGTGGAAGATGTGCATATGCACGTGGAAGTTTTGCAAAAGCTGTAAGAAGGAGCTGGAAAATGCTTCCTGTTTAGGGTCCTTTTAGTGATATCACCCATATGTGAAGACTTATCCTGCTGTCCACAAAGAGCACCTGCTACAGATGAGTAATTTTGCTTTCCTTTTAGCAGGGCAACTTATAGATTGGGATCACATCTGAAAATAGAAGTAACATCCCCTTTTTACTTTCATATGTTATCTTTCCAGTGGTTGGTGGTATGTTTTAATGAAATAGAGGGTCAGCTTTAAATTTTGGACAAAAATCAGCAAAAATAAAAAAGTTACTGAAAGCTTGCAATTTACAATCATTGCATAATTTTGCCCAGTGATTTGATTTCCTGCAACTTGAGGAGGAAAAAAACCAGGAGAAATTTTGCAAGGAAGAGCTAGTGCAAAATGCATTGTAGGATTCTTACTTGAAAATGCTAAATTCAATAATTTTTCCCTGGTTCATAAGTCCAAAATGTACATCTAAACAAAAAATAATGAAGGCCACATATACCAGCCAAATTTGTGAAATTCAGGTATGTACTTGGAAGTAAGTAGATGTTATGAACAATGTCAATGGAATAAATGTTCCTTTCCCAGACCTCTTCAGATGGCATCTCCTCATACTGTACTATAGATATCACACAATATCAAATTACAATACAATTACAGATTACCGATCACTCACAGCAGTCTTTTGTTTCTCCTTCCTTCCCACTTGCACTGTTGCTTCACTAACCACCACCTACTGACTGACTTTACTACTTCAGCTGACTTTGCCTTTCTCCAATCAAGATGGGTACCTTGGGGATGAGGCTCCCTGCTCTCCCTTCTCCCCTTCTCCTAGCTACAAGCTTTCTCCTTCTGGTTCCACACTACCCTCCATAGGCCTTGGGGCAATCGGCTCAGGGCTCAATCCCCAAACCTTCGCTGCTAGACAAGTAAGAAGTCTATTTCTACTTGACTTCATCTCTTCATTCTTGTTTCTTTAAAGTGAAAAACTGAAGGCATAGAGTCTTTTAATCTTTGAAAAGTCCATGAAAAATTCTTCTTCATGCACAGCATATCAAGTAATGGCATTGCTTCCTGTCTGCTTGTATGTGTTTTTTTTCTTTAGAAATTGAATTTTTTTCAAGAACAAACAAGCTAGCCTGTCACAAGTGGGTGATGTCATCTGACAGCACCAATACAGTTAATTTCCCAGAGCTTTGGGGAAAAGCTTGGTAATCTTTTAGAGCATGCACGTGATTTCCTATGCAGTTGTTGATGCCTTATAGAGCCTCTTAAATCTATTCTTGCCTGCAGTATCATTTAAATGTGTCTTCCCATTACATTTCCTCTGTTTTTCATGGTTTAGGTCCTTATCATTTTGTGGGGGGTTTTTGTGTTCAACTCATGTATTGCAAGCAATATGTCCAATTGTTTTCTGAGCTTTGGGGACAAGGCTAGCCAGCTAAGTTGGGCAGCACAATTAGCAGGCCTAAAGATATCTGGATAAAATGATATTGCTATACTCTGTGGAAAATATATCTTGGTAATCTCCAGGAACAAGCAGGAATAAGTCCTCACATATGGGTACGTCGGTACCGACGGAGCCCGCGCGGGAAAGCTCCCCAGCTTCTTAGAATAGAAGCTTTTGGGACCTCCCACTGCACATGCGCACTGCCTTCCCGCCTTCCTGAACAGCTCTCCTCAGTTTCTCTTTTTCCGCGGAGCCAGCAGGTCGTGTTCCTGTCACCGCTGAAGAAATTGTTATTTTATTTGTTTCTTTAGACCGCGTACCTGCCTTCCCCATACCGATACCGGTATCGCCGGTCTTTTCTTTCTTTCTTTAAAAAATTATAATTCTTTTTTCTTATTTTTTAGCTTTTTGGTCACTTCAGAGAGGCCTCTCGGCCTACTCAATTTCTCCTCATGGAGAAGCCAGCCCCTGGATTTAAGAAGTGTACCAAATGTAATGCTGTTATTTCAGTCACAGACACCCATGACTGGTGTCTGAAATGTTTGGGGCCTGACCATTCCATACCGGACTGCCCATCTTGCTCCCACATGTCTAAACGTGGGCTGCAGAACCGGGCCAACAAATTCCATGTGCTGTTTGCTTCAGAGAATACAGCATCACAGTCATCCAGGTCTTCTTCTCCGGATGGATCTCAGGTAACCAAACCTTCTGTGGGCAAGTCCTCAAAGAGCAAATCTCCTTCAAAGCATCGAGAGGCTCTTAGCTTAGAACTTGAGGACCCTGCCCCAGCCAAACAACCCCGGCGGGAAGTCCAACTTCCAAAAACGCCAATTCAGGGGTCTCAGGTTGATATCGATGCTACGGCCTCGACAGATCACCTGTTAGCCTGCTCTGGGGTACCGGGTCACTCCGGTACCGACATCCAGGCAGCTATGGCGTCCATGGGCGATACTGTACAGTCCATGCAGCATGCCGTCATGGCTTTCATTAAAGCTGCAACGCCATCGGTTCCGCTTTCAGCGGTTCCGGGCCCGATACCGGTATCGTCCGCCATGCCGGTATCAAGGCCGTCCACCTCTAAACGCAAGTCGGTACCGTATGGGCTTTCGCTCCATACCGGTTCCATACCCGATACGCCCGATATCGATACCGATCGGTACGCGTATCGTGCGTTAGAGGAAAGCACCGATTCCTCTGAGGATTTTCACTCCTCTGATGATTCTGCTTACCTGAGGAGCCCTCTTCTCCTAAAAGGAGAATGTCCCCTCCAGAGGATTTGTCCTTCCAGGACTTTGTTTTAGATATGGCTACAGCCCTTTCTATTACCACATCCTCTGAAAAGGAACCCAGATCCAAAAACTGGATATTTTGGGATACTCAAAGGCCCCTAAGGAGGCAGTTACCCTGCCTATCCATGAAATCCTTCAAGAACAACTGATGGATTTCTGGGAAAATCCTTTGACTTTGTCTCCTTATTCCCGTAGGTTGGACACCATGTATAGGGTCCCTCCTTCTCCTGGTTTCCAAAAGACTCAATTGCCCCACCACTCTATTGTGGTGAAGTCTGCAATGAAGAAGATTAGGAGTACCAAAAGGCACTCTTCCACCCCTCCAGGACGGGAATGTAAGACTTTGGACTCTTTTGGTAGGAAAATTTTCCAGGCTAGTATGCTTATAGCCAGGATTAATTCCTACAGTCTCTATATGGGCATGTTCCTGGAGGAACTTGCCAAAAAGGTGCGGCATTTTGCCCCCTTTATCCCTGAGGATAAAAAGCAGGGTTTCCTTTCCCTAGTGAAACAACTCTTAGAGGTTTCTAAGTTCTCTAATAGGGCAGCATATGATTCCTTTGAGGGAGCCAGTAGGGCTTCGGGCATTGCTATTGCAGCCCGACGTCTTGCTTGGCTCCAGGCCTCTGATCTGGAACCTTGGGTTCTAGATGGCTTACGTAATCTGCCCTGTACAGGTGAGAACTTATTTGGGGAAGAGTGGCAAATCAAAGCCACCCAGATGGATGCTGAAAATGCCACCTTGGAAAGACTTTCAAAGTCCACTTCAATTCCTACTAAGAAAAAGTCTTTTAAAAGGCCTTACTATAAGAAGGCCAGAGTTGCTTCAAATACTGGCCAGCAGTCTTCTCAACCTCGCTATACTGCTAAGCGTCAGCAATCCAAACAAGCACGAGCTAAGCCTGCAGCAGCTACTGTAGCTCAGCAGGCTCCAACCCCTCAGGGGTTTTGACTTGCTCCTAGGGAACTTGCCACTTCTGGTTCTAACACAACCAGAACCTCTCACCATACCCGGAAGGTTGGTTCACTTTGCTCCCAGATGGGAACAAATCACAACAGAACAATGGACCCTCTCTATCATTCGAGAGGGTTACAAACTTCATTTCTCCAGCCTTCCTCCCCATCATATGGTGAGACCATTCAATTCTCCCCCATCTCTCCTAACCCTGTTGGGTCAAGAGGTTTCCTCTCTTCTTGCCCAAGGGGCCATAGAAGAGGTTCCTCTTCCTCAACAAGGGTCCGGTTTCTACTCCCCTTATTTTCTCATTCCAAAGAAGACAGGGGGATTCAGACCAATCCTAGATCTGAGAGAATTGAACAAATTTCTCTTCAAGGAGAAATTCAAAATGCTGTCTCTCGGCATTCTCCTTCCTTACCTCCAGGGTCAGGACTGGCTTTGTTCTCTAGACCTACAGGATGCGTATACACATATACTCATCCATCCATCCCACAGAAAGTATCTTCGCTTTCTGTTTCAGGGAAAACATTTCCAATACAGAGTACTCCCCTTCGGTCTAGCCTCTGCTCCAAGAGTATTCACAAAATGCATGGCAGTCGTAGCCGCATTTCTAAGAGGCATGGGAATCTTTGTCTTCCCATATCTGGACGACTGGCTCATCCGAGCTCCAACTCAGTCACAGGCCCAGATTTCCCTGGACCACACAAGGAGCCTTTTGCAGTATCTGGGACTGGTAGTAAACCTTCCCAAGTCCCAACTCATCCCTACTCAATCTCTAGAATTCATAGGGGCCCAGTTGGACACCATCACTGCAAGGGCCTACCTTCCACAGGTTCGAGGCCAGCGCCTCCTGAGTTTGGCCTCCCAAGCTCAGTCCAGCACTCACTTGACAGCCAGGGAAATGCTACGCCTACTGGGTCATATGGCCTCCACAATGCATGTGGTGCCCTATGCTCGTCTTCATATGAGAGCAGCTCAATGGACCCTGGCCACTCAGTGGACTCAGGCGTCAGGAGCGCTCTCAGACCAAATACAAACCTCCGATCGTCTGTTTTGGTCCCTCCACTGGTGGACTTCCACCAAGAATCTGTTGTTGGGGGCTCCATTTCAACCATTGCTACCCCAAGCAACCCTCACAACAGATGCCTCCCAAACAGGGTGGGGAGCCCATCTGCAAACTCTCTCCACTCAGGGCACTTGGTCTCTACAGGAGACCACCCTTCATATCAATCTTCTGGAACTGCGAGCAATTTACCTTGCCCTCAAGGTCTTCCACTCCCTCCTAGCCAACCTCACTGTCCTAGTTCAGACGGACAATCAGGTGGCCATGTTTTACATAAACAAACAAGGAGGGACGGGCTCTCTGTCGCTTTGCAACGAAGCTCTAAGACTATGGGCCTTCGCCAGAGAGCATCAGATTCACCTGCTAGCAGTGTATCTCCCAGGAGTTCAAAACTCTCGGGCAGACAGGCTCAGTCGAGTTCTGCTGCCACACGAATGGTCCCTACATTTGGACCAAATAAACCGAATCTTTCAGGAATGGGGGACCCTGGACATAGACCTCTTTGCAAGTCCGTGGAATGCCAAACTTCCCCGGTTCTGTTCCAGAACTCCGTGTCAGGGAGCTCAGGCTACGGACGCCTTTCTCCTGAATTGGAATCAGGCATTCCTATATGCCTTTCCACCCATTCCTTTGATTCCCAAGACTCTGTTCAAACTCCAGAGGGATCATGGAACTATGATCCTCATAGCTCCACGCTGGCCACGCCAAGTGTGGTTCCCTCTACTTCTACAGCTCTCCCAGGGATCCTACTTGGATCTGGGAGCTGCGCCAGACCTCCTGTCTCAGGAGGAGGGGACTTTGTGGCACCCAAACCCCAAATCCCTTCACCTCAGTGCTTGGTTACTGAAGGCTTAAGCCTTCAAGACTTTCATCTTTCCCAACCAGTGAAAGATATCCTTTCTGCCTCTAGGAAACCCTCTACCAGGCGTTCCTATGCTTTCAAATGGAAACGTTTTTCCATTTGGTGTGCTCAGCAGGGTCTTGACCCTCTGGCACTTCCTTTGAATTCTCTTCTTGATTATCTCCTGCATCTATCCAATGCAGGCCTCAAGACGAATTCGGTAAGAGTCCATTTAAGCGCTATTGCAGCATCCTTGAAACATATAAATGGACAACCTATCTCCTCTCATCCTCTTGTTGCAAGATTCATGAGAGGCCTGACTCTCACTAAACCTCCCATCAGACCACCCCCGGTCGCATGGGATTTGAATCTAGTGCTCGGTCAACTTATGAAGCCACCTTTTGAGCCAATGTTTTCCACCTCCTTGAAATTTCTTTCCTGGAAGGTCATCTTCCTCATTGCAGTCACTTCGGCTCGCCGCATCAGTGAGCTGCAGGCTTTAGTGGCTAATCCACCTTACACAAGATTTCATCATGATAAGGTGGTCCTTAGGACGAATCCCCACTTTATGCCTAAAGTGGTCTCGCCTTTTCATCTTAATCAAGAGGTATATCTACCTGTCTTTTTTCCAGCTCCTCATGCATCCAATGCAGAGAGGAACCTTCATACTCTGGATTGTAAAAGAGCTCTCGCTTTTTACCTTAATAGGACTCAGCCACATCGAAAGTCTTCTCAACTTTTTGTGGCCTTTGATCCTTCCCATTTGGGACTTCCAGTCTCCAAGCGTACACTTTCCAATTGGATTGCTCAGTGTATTTCTTTTGCTTACCAGAGCAAAAACATTTCTCTGGAAGGCCATGTCACTGCTCACAATGTGAGGGCCATGGCAACTTCTATGGCTCATCTGCACTCTGTTTCCATAGATCAGATCTGTCGAGCCGCTACCTGGGCCTCGGTTCATACCTTCACAGCCCATTACTGTTTGGACAAGGACTCCCGCCGGGATGCCTTGTTTGGCCAGGCTGTCCTCAAGCACCTGTTCCATTCCTAAACAACTCCTGCCCACCTTCCCAGAATGGATGCCTGAGATCCATACGAAGATGGCGAACCTTTACAGGGGATCCCATGCATCTAAGCTAGGGAGTCCCCATATGTGAGGACTTATTCCTGCTTGTTCCTGGAGATAGCACAGTTACTTACCTGTAACAGGTGATCTCTGGGAACAGCAGGAATTAGTCCTCACAACCCACCCACCTCCCCTAGGAGTTGTATCTTTTATCTATCTATCTTCCTGTCCTCTCTCTGTTGACTCAGCTATAAACTCGAAACTGAGGAGAGCTGTTCAGGAAGGCGGGAAGGCAGTGCGCATGTGCAGTGGGAGGTCCCAAAAGCTTCTATTCTAAGAAGCTGGGGAGCTTTCCCGCGCGGGCTCCGTCGGTACCGACGTACCCATATGTGAGGACTAATTCCTGCTGTTCCCAGAGATCACCTGTTACAGGTAAGTAACTGTGCTAGTTCCACTGAATATCGAAGCTTTCGATTTGCTGACTTACTGATTGACCTCTTAGGTTGCTCAATGACGACATCACAAAATTAGAAGACTGGTTCCGCCTCACTGGCGCTGAAGGCATCACTTCAAAAAAATTGGGCATTGGTTATCATTTAGCACTAAGGGAGGCGCACATTATCCTTGAAACCACAATCAAAATGAAGCTCCAGGAACAGGGAACCACCTGCTCTTCCTGTTCAGCCCATGAGAAGGCTTTCACAGAGCCAGTCAGACCCAAAGAAAAGTGACATTAAGCAGAGGCACTAGAGGTTGGGTACAGATCTTTATTAGTGCCGGAGTCTGAAAGCAGGAAGACTGAACACTTGCTGTGTGCCCATCTTAAGTGGTTTTGTCAAGAGGTGACCTCACAGAGGTCCAAATTGCAACCACTGATACATCTCTCTCTCTCTGCAACTTCCCCCGTTTTGACCACTTTAAACTTTGAGAGGGAACTGGTCATAAGTATCCTTGAAGCTCTCAGCTGGTAACTTAAATTTCTCTAGGACCAAGCAGGAAGTCAGTCCTCACATATGGGTGACGTCGGCGCCGACGGAACCCTCGTTCGGAGCATTTCCCCAGCTTTCAAAGAAAGCCTTTGGGAATTGCAGCGTGCATGCGCGGTCCCCTTCCCGCCCAAGGGTGCCATCTTGCTCAGTCTTCTTTTTTCCATGGAGCCCAACGGACGTAGTTCGTTTTTCCCTGAGGAAAAAGTTGATTTTCCCTATTTTTCTCTTTTTCGGTTTTTGTCCTTTGTGACTGGCGTTCGCGCTTTTTTTCTTTTTTCCCTGGCAGCCCGGTCTTTTGACCTAGCATGGGCCCTTTTTCCCCCGATGGCTACCAGCGGGTTTAAGAAGTGTGATCGGTGTAAGAAACTTATGTCTCTTACCGACACACACGACTGCTGCATCCGTTGCCTCGGACACGATCATGACCCGATGATCTGTGGTCCGTGTGGCAAAATGTCCTCGAAAGCGTTGAGGAGTCGGCAGCACCAGAAGGATCGAATTTTTTCTGACTCCGCGTCCGGCCGGGCCCGGACCTCGTCAGAGGCCTCGACGTCTCGGGACTCCGGCCCCGAGCAGCGTCGGGGTTCCTCTGAGCGGGGGTCTCCTTCGCGGGAACATTGCAGGAAGAAGAAACCCGCGAGGGCGTCGTCGGTGGACGCTCCTGGTTTCTCGAGGGCCAGGTCGCATAGCCCCGATAGCCGTCCTGGGTCTTCGGAGTCGGAGAGGCCTGCCAAGCATCCTCGTGTCGAGATGGAGTCTCCTGGACACTTAAGTGCTGTTGTCCTCGTGGACTCTCCTCCGAGGGAGCCGACGTCGGGCCCGATGCCGTCGGGGCCCGAGTCGGGGGCTGCTGGTTCTCCTGAGCTCGGACTCAGGTTGACGGCCTTGGAGAGCAGCTTTGCTGCCTTCATGGAACAGCAGCGGGCATTGATCGCCGGTCTCACCGGTGCATCTGCCCCGACCACTGGGACCTCGACGTCCAAGTCGACCCCGGAGGCCGAGTCGATCCTCACCTGTAACAGGTGTTCTCCAGGAGCAGCAGGAATCAGTCCTCACAACCCTCCCTCCTCCCCTTGGAGTTGCAGTCATATGATTTATTTTGCTAATTTTTTGCTGTCTTTTAGCTATGTCATCAGACTGAGTAAGATGGCACCCTTGGGCGGGAAGGGGACCGCGCATGCGCGCTGCAATTCCCAAAGGCTTTCTTTGAAAGCTGGGGAAATGCTCCGCACGAGGGCTCCGTTGGCGCCGACGTCACCCATATGTGAGGACTGATTCCTGCTGCTCCTGGAGAACACCTGTTACAGGCGAGTAACTGCTCTATACTCTGAGCCAGCAGCTCTACCTATCAACACTGTTCATGGCACTGGTTCAACCAGTTCATCAGACCTTTGCTGTGACACTGAGTGATTTAGTGCCAAAATTAATGTCTATGTACATGCACAAATGATGAATCTTTGCACTGATTCAGGACCAGTTCAGTTTGGAGAACAGTATCTGGCTTTTCAGCAGCATTCAGGTCCCAGTACTCAGTGTAGCATCTTCTAAGTCTATTGAGGCTGTGGTGTGACAATATCACTGCAAATTACAGCTCATTGTCTGAAGAGTTATGAAGTCCAACTAATATCAGAAGAATCTTATGCTGAAGAGGAATATTCTTCTGAATACTACTTTCCCTCATGAACAGAATGGCTGAGGCCATTCTCTTCAGCTTCAAAGGTGAGCTCAGACTGCAACTTCCAGGCCACCTAAAATACTCTACCTTGGTGCCTCTAGGGAGTTGGCATCTCCAGAACATGATTCTGATTTTGGAAATGTACCAGGAAAACCTTTTTTCAGAATGCTGTACTTAAGTCTCATATAGTATTGTTAGATTGTAAACCCTTTTAGGGCTGAGAAATGCCTGTTATACTTGAATTTATGCATTGTGTTCTGGAGGGGGCACAACAATTCTTATTTCTCTCAGAAACACAAGAAAGATTTGTTCAGTGATAGATGTGGAAACATCTGGTTTGCTCAATGAGGCTTTCTGCTAAGGTTGTTGGAGCTCTCCAGCTGTCTTGATGGTGAGATTCACTCCTAAGTTTAAGGCTTGGAGTAAAAGGAACCTCTTTGGGGGCAAGAGTAAAGAAGTGATAGCTTTTGTTAAAGGCCACTGTTCTGCATTTCAGACACTCCCTGCTACCATCATAGAACCGCTCTCCGAATAAAGGGAGGGATAAGGTTGGACCACTGAAAACTGCCCGGCTGCTACTCAGAATGTGGGAGACGCCTGCCTCGGTGCTGGTGGTGAGCCAGTGGCTCGACTCCATCTACCGTGTCCGGAAGGGCCCGGGTTCCACAAGTCCCAACTCCCACATAACTCTATGGTTGTCGAGTCGACCATGCAGAAACTTAAGAGCCAAAAGACCCACTCTTCAGTCCCTCCTGAGAGGGACACTAGAGCCCTCGACGCCCTCGGGTGTAAGTGTTACCAGGGCTCCATGTTGAGTTGCAAGATTCAAGCCTATGAACCGTGTTTAGGCATGTACCTCACCCAAGGAAATAGCTATTATACCTTAATTGTAATCTACCTTGAACTTAGGTTTGTAAAGGCGAGTAATTTAAAATTTAAAAAAAGTTCAACTCATCTCATTTGGAATTCACTGGGACTCTGCTATATATAACTTGAATAAAAGCCCCCACCCATTTGATCGTAAAATGTGTCAATAGTTAAGAGTGCCAATTGGAATCAGCCTGGGACATGTGAGGACGTTGGGCTTTATCACAACGGTTTCACTCCCTTGGGACATTTCCATATAAGATGAGTCCAAAGGACCTTAAATCTCAATGTAAACAAATCTACACAATAGCCGAAAGCACTCATAAGTATTGCGGTACAGCTTGGAGATTCCTTATTTTGATGGCTTTCCAGTATAAAACTGACCTTTATTACCCTTTGAAATTCTGCTCCATCAGATGATGAGATGCCCCCAAGCTGGACTGGGGAGCTCATACACAAGAGTCTTGGATCTATTCAAAAATAGATATAATACGTCCATTTTTTGAAACTACGAACAATACTGAATGCTTTTAAAGACCTTTGCTGATCAGGTGACCAACAAAATTGTCCTAATAGAGTCAAGAAATAGGCAAGAATAGGGTTATCCCTGTTTTAGTTGTAGAACTAAGATGCTTATTAGTTGATCTTAGAAGCAGGGCCTGGTACAAGATTATTAGATGCCCTAGGCAAATCTTACGCTTTGTATCCTTTCCAAATTGTGCACCTGCAGGTAAAAAATAACTTTCAAAGAATGTTCTGTGCTTTAGTATAGAACGGCCACACTGTTTTTATGTTCGTCACATAGCAAATAGTGCTTCTCCAGGAACAAGCAGGAAGTCAGTCCTCACTTATGGGTGACGTCAACACCGACGGAGCCCGCACGGAGCAATTCCCCAGCTTTAAAAGAAAGCCTTTGGGATTGCTGCCACGCATGCGTGGTCCTCTTCCCGCCCAAGGGTGCCATCTTGCTTATTTTCCCTTTTTCTGCAGAGCCCTTCAGACAGACATCCTCGTCCCCCAGAAAACGTTTTTCTCCTTTTGGCCTGTGTTCAGGTTGCACTGGTCCTCTCTCGTCTTCTCCAATGCCCCCGCTTTGGCTGTGGGCCAGGGGATCCCTATTTTTCCCTTTCTTCCTTTTTTTCTTACTTCAGGCCCTTTTTGCGCCCTTTTCTAACTGCTGGCCACCTTGAGGGCATTAGACCTCGCAGGGGCTTTTTTTGCCCCATGACCACCTGCTCCAGAAAATGCGACAAGTGCTCCAAAAACGTGGCTCACAGACACCCACGATTGTTGTCTGCAGTGCCTCGGGGCAGACCACAAGCCAGAGCTCTGCTCACTTTGCAAGAAAATGTCCACTAAGGCCCTACAAAGCCATAAGCAGAAGTCAGATGACATTTTCCGTAAGTCAGCCCCGGAGTCCCTGGTGGCATCATGATCCACCACTTGCGGGGGTCCCCCGTAGTGACTCCGCATCCCAGGCGTCACTCTGACCAGGGTTCGCCCTAGGTGGAATGGCGAAAAAAGAAGGCCTCAGACACTGTCGGGGGCTCTGGAAAAGCGTGAGCGGTTTCCTTAGTCGTCCTCAGTGTTCCCGAGAGTCTGACAAGGAGTGGCCTCGAAATGTACCTCGTACAGACACGGAGGCCCCGAGCGATGGCGCCTGGTCTCCTGAGCGTCGTCTCGGTGAGGACCCCCTCTCCTCCTCCACGCCAGACCCGGTTACCCTGACGTCGGCATCCCAGTGACCCACTCCTGAGTGGGAGTCCCGTATTCTGGCACTAGAGCACAGCATGTCTGCCTTTCTAGCTGCCCAGCAGGCGCTCTTGCCAAGCACAGCTGGTTCACGCCTCGAGACCAAGAGTCCCTCGATTGTAGTCCCAAAAACTGTCTTGGAAACCCTCGAGAGCCACGGGCCTCGTGAGAGTCCTCGGCACCGGTCTCGCAATCCCGTTCCTTGGGGGCGAGGTCTTCCAGAGTCAGTGCCTCCAGCTCCAGACGTGTCTCGGCCACTGGACAATGGGGATCAGCCCGACTCAGAGTCCTTCTCAGGCTGGGACACGTCCCCTGAAACCCGCATCCATTGGGACCGACCTTCTGTCCCATCCCCACTGCCTCGTGAAGGCGGTCACTCCCCATAGATATCTCCTTCTTGGTATTCGTGTGGGATATGGCTCGGGCCCTCAATCTGCCCATGCAGACCGAGTAAGAGCCAAGAGCAGAGGAACTTGACATTTTGCAATATGAGTCCCCCCCAAGGGAGTCTCTCATGGTCCCTGTGCCGCCTATCCTGACCCAGCTGCTCTTCTGCATATGGGAAGCACCCGCCTCGGTCCCTAATATCAGTAAAAGACTTGATGCCAAGTACAGAGTCCAGCGTGATCCTGGGTTTCGAAAGGCCCAGCTTCCTCATACCTCCAAGGTAGTGGAATCCATGATGTGGAAACAAGAGCCCGAAGTTGCATTCTTCGGTTCCGCACAGAAGAGAATCCCGTGCCCTCGGGCATAAGGTTTACCAGGGATCCATGCCGCATCCAGGCATACCAACTATATATGGGTATGTTCCTTCGCGACCTCGCTAAAGAGCTCGGCGGTTTCTTCATGGGCCTCAAAGGTGACCACCTTCTCAGATTACAGACTCTCCTGAGATCAGTCGCAGACTGCTCAAAATACCTTTCTCGTGCCGCATATGACTGGTTCGAGTCTTCCACCCGTGTGGCAGCGGCTGGCATCAGAGCCTGGCATCAAGCATGGCTCCAGTCCTCAGACCTGGAACAGTGGAGAGAAACATTTGGATGTTCCCTGCCTCGGCAACCAACTGTTCAGCAAGCCCATGGAGGACAAGCCAGTCGAGATTGAGACTGAGTTCGTAACCCGCACCTGTCTCTCTTGGAATATCTCTTCCCTTCCCCGTAAGAAACAGCACAGTAAGAAATCCTTCTTTCAGAGGAAGGGGCTTCCTTACCGACGATATTCACCCTGTCTGCCGGCCCTAGTGCCGGTGCCCAGCATCAGCAAGGCAAGGGCGGAGCTCAGGGCAACCGGAAACCTAAGGAGCCCAATACCCAACCACCGGCGTCACCCCAGCCAGCTCCAGGGTTTTGATGCCAATTGCATAGCCTCTCGTCTTCCGGTGGCACTCCTGCCGGTAGGAGGACATCTGTCCCTTTTCACCCCCGAGTGGGAGGCTATCACATCGGACACCTGGGTTCTCCAGGTCATCCGGGACAGTTACTGTCTCCATCTGGACAGACTCCCCCCCTCCCTTCTCCCCAGCGGAGCCTACTCTGCTTCCCTCACACCAGGCTTGCTTAAAGCAAGAATTGGACAACCTCGTCGGGTCAATGGGCAGTCGAAAGAGTCCCGCCGCATTTCCGAGGTCAGGTGTTCTACTCGTATTACTTACTCATTCCGAAGAAGACAGGGAGCCTGTGCCCCATCCTCGATCTCAGGAACCTGAACAAATTTCTGGTGAAAGAGAAGTTCAGATTGTATCGCTTGGCGTCCTGCTGCCTTCCTCCGGCAGGGCGATTGGCTATGCTCCTTGGATCTCAGAGACGCTTATGCCCACATCCCTGTTCACCCCAACCACAGGAAGTACCTGTATTTTAGGGTGCAGGGGAATCACTATCAGTACAGAGTGCTTCCCTTCGGGCTTGTGTCTGCACTGCGTGTCTTCGCCAAATGCCTGTCGGCAGCCGGAGCCTACTTCCGGCTGCAGGGCATATCCGTCTACCCCTACCTAGAGGATTGGCTCATCACGGGCGCATCGGCCGAGGAGGCATGTCTCTCAGCATCGCACACAGTCCTCCTCCTCAAGTACCTCAATTTCCTGATCAACTACTCCAAGTCCCACCTCGAACTGGTGCAGTCCACTGGAGTTCATCGGCGCACTGCTCGACACAGAACGGGCGACCGCCTTTCTCCCTCGAGTATGCGTGGACCGCCTCCGCACTCTCGCTGTTGAGATCCAAAGCCGAACCAGGGTCTCGACGCAAGCCATGCTGCCGCTTCTTGGGCACATGGCCTCGACTGTACATGTCATTCCCGACACTCGCATGCATATGCGAGCAGTTCAATGGTGCCTCAGAGCACAATGGTCCCAAGCCTCGGGCCGGCTCCAGGATCCCATCTTGGTCACGCACAACCTATCCAGTTCCCTGGATTGGTGGCAGAATCTCCAAAGCTTACTAAGGGGTATGCCCTTTCAGGCTCTGCAACACGAGCTCATCCTCATGACGGATGCCTCGCTGTCAGGCTGGGGAGCCCACTGTGGTAACCTCTGTACCTAGGGACTGTGGTCACCTGAGGAATCCCGGCAGCAGATCAACCTGCTCAAACCTCTAGCAGTCCGGTTGGCCTTGAATGTCTTCAAGCATCACTTGCGAGGCAAGTCTGTGCTCGTGCAGACCAACAACAAGGTAGCGATGTTCTACATAAACAAGGAAGGGGGTACGGGCTCCCGCCGCCTCTGTCGGAAGGCAGTCCTCCTCTGTTCCTGCGCAGTGTGTCAGGGTATGACCCTAAGAGCTGTCTGCCTCCCGGGTCAAGACAGTATCCTCGCAGACAGGCTCAGCAGGCTTCTCCGCCTGCACGAGTGGCGCCTGAGTCCAGAGGTGGTTTTCCACCTGTTACGCTGCTGGTGGACAGCCCGGCGAACACACAACTTCCCCGCTTTTGTGGGCCGATACCGCACCCGAGCAGGGAAGCCCCAGACGCATTCCTCCTGAACTGGACCTCTGGGCTTCTATATGTGTTTCCTCCCACTCCCCTTGTAGCGAGGACCCTCCACAAGATTCAGTGGGACCGAGCATTAGTGATTCTTGTGGCACATAAGATATGCCATACTGGGTCAGACCAAGGTCCATCAAGCCCAGTATCCTGTTTCCAACAGTGGCCAATCTAGGCCATACGTACCTAGCAGTTTCCCCAAAAGAGACAGGTTCCACAATGCCTGTAATGGGTGAAGCATTGATATCCTGGGTCCCTTCTTAATAATGGTTTATGGACCTTTCCTCCAGGAGCTTGTCCAAACCTTTTTTAAACCCAGCTACACTAACAGCCTTTACTACATCCTCCGGTAACAAATTCCAGTTTGATTACACGTTGAGTGAAAAAATATTTTCTTTTATTAGTCTTAAATAGTTTACCCTGTAGCTTCATTGCACGTCCCCTAGTCTTTCTATATTCTGATAACGTAAACAATCGATCTACGTTTACCTGTTCCACTCCGTTCATTAATTTATAGACTTCTATCATATCTCCCCTCGGCTATCTCTTTTCCAGGTTAAAGAGCCCTAACCTTTGTAGCCTTTCTTCATAGGAGTATCCTTCCATCCCCTTTACCGTTTTGGTGGCTCTTCTCTGAACCTTTTCTAATAACACTATATCCTTTTTAAGATACGGCGACCAGAATTGCACACAATATTCAAGGTGCAGTCTCACCATGGAACGATATAGAGGCATTATAATATCCTTTGTTTAATTTTCCCTTCCTTTCCTTATGATACCTAGCATTCTATTTGCTCTCTTGGCCGCCGCTGCACACTGGGCCGAGGGTTTTAACATGGTATCCACAATGACGCCTAAATCTTTTTCCTGGGTGGTGGTTCCTAATGTGGAACCTTGCATCGTGTAACCATAGTTTGGGTTGTTCTTTCCTAGGTGCATACCATTGCACTTCTCAACATTAAATTTCATCTGCCATTTGGATGCCAACTCTTCCAATTTATCAAGATCCTCTTGCAATTTTCCACAATCCTCTTGGGTTTTAACAACTTTAAATAGTTTTGTGTCATCTGCAGATTTGATAACCTCACTCGTTATTCCACTTTCCAGGTCATTTATGAATATGTCAAAAAGCAGCGGACTCGGCACAGATACCTGGGGTACACCACTATTCACCTTTCTCCATTGGGAAAATTGGCCATTTAGCCCTAACCTCTGCTTTCTGTCTTTTAACCAGTTCCTGATCCACAGTAGTACACTGCCTCCTATCCCATGACTCTTTAGTTTTGCCAAATGTTTCTGAAAGTCCAGAATACACTATATCAACTGACTCACCTTTGTCCACCTGTTTATTTACACCTTCAAAAAACAGATTAGTAAGACAAGATCTTCCTTGTCTAAAGCCATTTTGGCTGCCTCCCATTAGGCCATGACTATCTACATGCTGAGTAATTTTATTCTTTATGATGGTTTCTATCATTTTTCCCGGTACTGACGTCAGGCTCACCGGTCTGTAGTTTCCCAGATCACCCCTGGAACCCTTTTTAAAAATTGGTGTTACATTCGCCATCTTCCAATCTTCAGGTATTAGAGATGATTTTAATGATAGTTCACAGATTACTAATAGCAGTCTGCAATCTCATATTTCAGTTCTTTCAACACCCTTGGATGTATACCATCCAGCCCAGGTGATTTGCTACTCTTCAGTTTATCTGATAGTTGTAATACATCTTCCCGATGTATCGATATTTCCTTCAATTCTTCCGCACCTTTAAATAACCACTTCAGTCATGGGTAACATCCCTACATCTTCCTCAGTAAAGACCGAAGCAAAGAATTCATTCAGTCTCTCCGCCATCGCCTTGTCACCTCTTAGTGCACCTTTAACCCCTCTATCATCTAATGGACCAACTGACTCTCTCACAGGTTTTTTGCTACGAATGTACTTGAAAAAGTCCTTATTTCGCCTTTTTGCTTCCGCAGCAAGCTTTTTCTCAAATTCTCCCTTTGCCTGCCTTATCAATGCCTTGCATTTGACTTTCCAGTGCTTGTGCTGTTTCCTGGTTTCATCGTTTGGCTCTTTTTTCCATTTCCTGAAAGATGCTTTTTTGGCATCAACAGCCTCTCTTACCTCACCTTTAAACCATGCTGGCAGCTTTTTGGACTTCCTTCCACTATTCTTAAAGCATGGAATACAACTGGTCTGGGCTTCCAAGATAGTATTTTTCAAGAACACCCAAGCTTGATGTAAGTCTTTAACCTTTGCAACTGCTCCCTTTAGTTTTTTCTTAACTATTTTCCTCATTTTATCATAGTCTCCCTTTCGAAAGTTAAAAGGTAGTACTGTTTATTTCCTTACTATCCCTCCTCCACTAATTAAATCAAAGGCGATCATGCTATGATCACTATTGCCAAGGGGCCCCAACACCCTTATCTCTTGCACTAGATCTGGTGTTCCACTAAGGACTAGGTCTAATATGGCTTCCCCTCTGGTCGGTTCATGAACCAGCTGCTCCAAGAAGCAGTCATTTATTTCATCTAGGAACTTTATCTCCCTAGCATGTCCTGCCGTGACACTGACCCAGTCGATAACAGGGTAATGGAAATCACCCATTATTATTACTGCGCTGTAGCTTTTGTTAGCTTCCTTGATTTCTTTGAGCATTTCATCATCCATTTGTTCATTCTGGCCAGGCGGTCGATAGTACACCCCTACTGCCATTGCCTTCCCCTTTTTACATGGAATTTCAATCCTTAGAGATTCTACATCAAATTTTGTTTCCTGCAAAACTTTAATCCTTTCTGACTCAATGCCCTCTCTAACATAGAGCGCAACCCCTCCACCAATTTGATCAGCTCTATCATTACGATATAGTTTGTCCCCAGGTATCACAGTGTCCCACTGGTTGTTGTCCTTCCACCATGTCTCTGATATTCCAATCATATCTAACCTCTTATTTAGTGCTATATATTCTAACTCTCCCATCTTATTTTTTTAGACACCTATTAAGAGAGGGCTGCTACACAGTGCCCTGTCCTGTGCTGCTGAGGTAAACTATATTCTGATTTGATTTAAATTATAGCTCTTTGCTGCTGCTAGGCTCTAACTTATTATGAAATTTAAACTACAAACTCTCTGCTGGGTTCTAAATTTAACCAGAAAGCTCTCTTCTGTGTTTTAAATTTAAACTAAAAGTACTTTGCTGATGCTAGGCCCTGAGTGACTATTAAATTTAAACTACAAGCTGTCTGCTGGGTTCCAAATTCTCGTGACCTTGACAGCCTTGGTTCCCACTTCTACTCCTGTTCTCATCAGAGCCCCTGGTTCCCCTGGGAAGTGCTCCAGGTCTGCTGACACAGGAGGCGGGATGAGTGCTTCACCCGAACCTGGACTCGCTATCCCTAGCAGCCTGGCGGCTAAAGGGGTCTCTTTAGTCTCACTGCACCTCCCAGGAGAGATTGAGGAAGTCCTGCTTGCATCGAGAAAAGACTCGACGAGATGGGCCTGCGCCCTCAAGTGGCCGCACTTCTAGATCTGGTGCTCCGTGCTCCAGATCAATCCGTTCTCCTGTTCTACCCCGGTGGGTTCTCCAGTATCTCCACCTCTCGCAGGTGGGGCTGAAATCCAATTCGGTCAGGGTTCACCTGAGCGCCATTTCAGCCAACCACTTGGTAAACTCCTCTCGGGCCATCCACTGGTCTCCCGCTTCATACAGTGGCTTCTACTTTCTAAGCCTCCTGTCTGGCCTCCACCGATGTAGTGGGACCTGAACATCATGCTCATACAGCTGATGCAGCCACCCTTCGAGCCTATGACGATGTGCTCGCTTCGGCACCTCTCCTAGAAGGTAGTCTTCCTGGTTGCGCTGACCTCGGCTTGGTGAGTCAGCGAATTTCAAGCCCTAATGGCGCAGGGAAGCCCCAGACACATTCCTCCTGAACTGGACCTCCAGGCTTCTATATGCATTTCCTCCCACTCCCCTCATAGCGATGACCCACCACAATATTCAGCGGGCCGAGCATCGGTGATTCTTGTGGCTTCCTCGTGACCTCGACAGCCTTGGTTCCCACTTCTACTCCGACTCGAGCCCCTGGTTCCCCTGGGCAGTGCTCCGGGTTTTACGAGAACAGGGTGGTCCTTCGCACTCACCCCATGATCCTCCCAAAATTTGTCTCGGATTTCCATCTCAACCAAGAAATAGTCTTGCTGACTTAATTTCCAAGACCTCACACCAACTGGACATCGGCGGTCCTGCATACCCTCGACTGCAAGAGGGCTCTTGCCTTCTATCTGCTCTGCACCCAGGGTCATCGCAAATCTGACTGGCTCTTTATCGCCTACGATCCCAACCATCTCTGGCTTGCAGTCACCAAGCGCACTCTCTCCATCTGGGTGGCAGACTGCATCGCCTTTGCTCAGGCAAAGGCTGAGGCCCTGCTGGATTGACGAGTCACTGCGCACAGTGTCTGTGCCAAGGCGGCGGCGGTGGCTTTGCTGCACTCAGTGCCTCTGAAAGACATCTGCCAGGCTTCGACCTTGTCTTTAGTGAATACCTTCGCTTCGCACTACTGCCTGGAGAGGGAGTCCCGCCAGGACAGCGCCTTCAGCCAGGCTGTACTCAGTAATCTGGGGTATAAGCAACTCCTGCCCTCCGGCCCTCCTCCTGCGGCTACCGGGATCTTGTCCCTCCCCCCGAGGACTCGGGCTCCCTTCAGATCATCAGCATCTGCTCACGGCTTCACAGAGGCGCTTTTCTTATAGGTTTTGGTAGCCTGTAGCTGGGGAGTCCCATAAGTGAGAACTGACTTCCTGCTTGTTCATGGAGAAAGCGTAGTTACTCACCTTTAATAGGTGTTCTCCAGGGACAGCAGGAATCAGTCCTCACTACCCTCCCCACCTCCCCTTAAGAGTTGATATTCTTATCCTTCCCTTGCCATCTGCTTAGTAGGGCCCTAGCTATGGGACTTGACTAAGCAAGATGGCACCCTTGGGTGGGAAGAGGACCACGCATGTGTGGCAGCAATCCCAAAGGCTTTCTTTGAAAGCTGGAGAATTGCTCCGCGCGGACTCAGTCTGTGTCTACATCACCCATACGTGAGGACTGATTCCTGCTGTCCCTGGGGAACACCTGTAACAGGTGAGTAACTAGGCTTTCTTCAGATTTCATGTTAAAATGTAGATGATTTTAAGAGGGCAAGTAAAAATGATATTGTGAGATTGAAGATAATGGAATTAACTGGTTATATGTATCAACAGAAATTCTTGCAGTGTTAATGGTTTGCAAGCTGCATAATCAATTTCGTGTTTTCTCACGGAATGCTGTCAGAATACCTGATTTGCTTCTTTGAGTCTGATAATTAAAGGTAACTTTTCTAAAAGATGGTTTCAATCTTCCATAGTCTATGTAATTTTTAAGTATCCTATATCAGTGGGCTTACTACAGCTATGCCACCCTGAGTGTACCCAATGTTGTCTGATCTTGGAAGCTAAACAGGGTTGGACTTGGTTAGTACTTGGATGGGAGACCACGTTGGAATACCAGGTGCTATAGGCTTACTGCGCAGAAACAAGGCCTAGCAATCTACTTATCCACAGGGTTGACATCAGATCAATGGAACTTAACAACATGATTCAAAATTCTGCATTTATCCTAACATTTATTTTAAATGAAAACAGCACGCACATAAAAATACATCTAAAGCCCCATTTTCTAAGGTAGAACTATCACTGACTGTGACATGTATATTGGAATAAAACAGTGTGAACTACTTTTCAAACATGCCAAACCTTTACTAATGGTTTACCTCAGTAGTCACTCCTTTGTTATTTTGAAGGCAACATTCTGTACACCAGGTGATGGTAGTTTTTGAGAAGAAAAAGACTTTTTGGGGCCACTGTAATAAAGTGCAGTAAAGTTTGCACTTATCACGCAGTAAGTGTTCAGATTACCACATAATAATTGAGGGCGTGCCCAGCATTTTTCCATACCGTTATTGTACAGAGAAAGCCTTGACCACACAGTAAGTGCAGTGGCAGATGGGGTGTGGTACGTGCATCCATACATAGTATATGTCTGCAGATAAAGACCAGTATGCTCCATCTAGTCTGCCCAGTAAGGTGGCTAGAGTTGTTGTACCTGTTGCTCCATGCAGGTCTGTCCTGCTCTTAAAAGATATTTAAGTTTGCTTTGATTTCATCCTCTTGCTATAAAGGGATCCACGATGTCTGTCCCATGCCATTTTGAATTCCGTCACTGTATTTGTCCCCACTACCTCCATTGGGAGGGCATTCCATGCATTCCACCACCCTTTCAGTGAAAAAGTATTTCCTGATGTTGCTTTTAAGTTTACTGCCTTGCAGCTTCATGGTATGCCCTCTAGTTTTACAGCCTCCCCTCCTTTGGAAAAGGTTTGTTTGTTCACTGATACTCTTTAAGTATTTAAAAGTCTTATATCTCCCCTGTCCCTCCTCTCCTCTAGGGTATACATATTTAGGTCTTCAAGTGTCTTCTCATATGTCTTCTAGCGCAGGCTCTAAATCATTTTGGTTGCCTTCCTCTGAATCTTTTCAAGTCTTTTTATGTCCTTTGTGCGATATTGTCTCCAGACTGAACACAGTACTCCAAGTGAGGCCTCACCAACAATTTGTATAAGGGCATTAATACCTCCTCCTTTCTGCTGGTTATTCATAGAAATATGACGACAGAAAAATACCACATGGCCTATCTAGTCTGTCCTTCCATAACAACTACAACAATCCCCTTTTTACCTTTAGAGATCCTCTGTGTTTGTCCCATGCTTTTTTGAATTCAGTTACTGTCCTCATCTCTACCACCTCCACTGGGAGACTATTCCACGGATCCACTACTCTTTCCGTAAAGAAATATTTCCGCATATCACTCCTGAATCTCTCTCCCTTCACCCTCATCCCATGTCCCCTCGTAGCAGAACTTGCTTTCAATTGAAAGAGGCTCTCTCCCTGAACATTTATGCCACGGAGGTATTTAAACATCTCAGTCATATCACCTCTATCCCGCCTTTCCTCTAAGGTGTACATATTAAGATCCTTCAGTCTGTCCTCATATGCTTTATAGTGAAGACCACTAATCATTTTAGTAGCCACCATCTGCACCGACTCCATCCTGTTCACATCCTTTTGAAGGTGCAGTCTCCAGAATTGCACACTATACTCCAAATGAGGTCGCACCAAAGACTTATACAGAGGCATTATCACCTCCTTTTTTCTGCTAGCCATTCCTCTCCGTATGCACCCAAGCATCCTTCTAGCTTTTGCCGTCGCCTTTCCTACCTGTTTAGCTACTTTAAGATCATCAGACACAACCACACCTAGGTCCCGCTCTTCTTTCATGGACAAACGTACTTCACCCCCTATACTATATTGCTCCCTTGGATTGCTGCAGCCCAAATGCATGACCTTACATTTTTTAACATTAAATCCCAGCTGCCAAATTCTAGACCATTCTTCAAGCTTAGCTAGATCCCTCCTCATGTTATCTACCCCTTCCTGGGTGTCTACTCTATTGAAGATTTTGGTATCATCCGCAAAGAGGCAAACCCTACCTGAAAGCCCTTCCGCTATATCACTAACAAAGATGTTAGTGTATGCAGCCCGGTATCCTCCTGGATTTGGTTACCACCTTATCACATTGTTTTGCCACCTTGAGATCCTCAGCACTCCAAGGTTCCTCTCCTGGTCTGTGCACACCAACCTCTTTCCCCCTATTGTATACAGTTCCTTTGGATTTCTGCATCCCAATTGCATGACTCTGCACTTCTTCGTATTAAATCGTAATTGCCAAGCATTAGACTATTCTTCCAGTGTTTTTAGATTTTTCCTCATGTTGTACACTCCCTCAGAAGCATCCATTCGGTTGCAAATTTTCGTGTCATCTGCAAAAAGGCAGACTTTTCCATTCAGTCCTTCTGCAATATCGTTCAAAAATACATTCAACGGTATCTGTCCCAGGACCAATCCTGAGGCACGCCACTACACACCTTTCTTTCTTCTGAGTGATTTCCATTTACCACCACCTTCTGTCGTCTCTCAGTCAACCAATTTCTGATCCAGTTCACTACCTTGGGGCCTATCCACAGGCTGCTCAGTTTATTGATAAGCCTCCTATGAGGAACAGTATCAAAGGCTCTGTTGAAATCTAGGTAGATCACATTCATCGAATGCCCTTGATCTAGTTCTCTGGTCACCCAAAGAACTCGATCAGATTTGTTTGGCATGATCTTACCCTGGTAAAACTATGTTGCATCGGATCATGCAATCCATTGGTTTCCAGAAAGTCCACTATTCTCTTTCAAGAGTGCCTCCATTACTTTTCCCTTCACAGAGGTAAGGCTTATAGTTTGTCACCTCTTCCCTATTACCACTTTTGTGAAGAGGTACCACATCAGCCCTTCTCTAGTTCTCCAGAACCTCTCCTGTCTCCAAGGATCTATTAAAAACATCCTTTAAAAGCCCTGCCAGAACCTCTGAGCTCTTTCAGTATCCTGGGATGTATCCCATCTGGTCCCATGGCCTTGTTGATTTTCAGTTTTGCAAGCTGTTCAAACATATTATCTTCTGTGAATGGTGTGGTATCTACTCCATTCCCATTTATATTTGTCACTCATATGTGGTCCTTCTCCAGGATTTTCTTTTGTGAATACAGAACAGAAGTATTTGTTTAGCATTTTTGCTTTCTGTGGGAACAAGCAGGAAGTCATTCCTCACATATGGGCGATGTCTGTGCCGATGGAGCCCGTGCAGATCTACTCTCCAGCTTTCAAAGAAAGCCTTTGGGAGTTAAACCATGCATGCGTGGTCACCTTCCTGCCTGAGGGTGCCATCTCACCTCATTCTTTTTTTCCACGGAGCCCTGTGCACCCCGAATAAAGTTGATTTTTATTTTTTATTTTCCACCGTTCTTCAGTAATTTTCTTCTGTCTTTGTCACTAGGATCAGTTTGGTCACCTTTCAACCACCAGAATCCACCACCTCAGCATTGTGCTTTTCACTCGGGTACATATATTTTTTCCTTTATTTTTTTGATGCATGGGTTTTTCTCCGGGAACATGCTGGAAGTCAGTCCTCACATATGGGTGACGGCACAGACGGAGCCCTCACGGAAGCATCTTCCCAGCTTTCAAAGAAAACCTTTGGGAGACGCCACCACAGATGCGTGGTCTCCTTCCTGCCCAAGGGTGCCATCTTGCTCAGTCTCCTTTTTTCTGCGGAGCCCACCAGACGTCCCTCTGTTTCCCCAGGAAAAGTATCTGTTTTTTTGCTCCTCTTCTCCAGCCTTGCACTGGTAATATATCCGCCCCCCCCCCCCCCCCCCAAATATACTGCCTTGGCATCGCGTCTTGGGTCCATTTAAATTTTCTCTTTTTTTTCCTCAGTGCCGTTTGCATCTTTTTTTACTGCTGGCTGAGCCTCGGGTCTTCAACCTAGCTGGGGCCCTTTTTCCACACCATGGCCTCCAGTGGCTTCAAGAAGTGTGATCTGTGCTTGAGGGTCATGTGCCTCACAGACACACATGACTGCTACCTCCATTGCCTTGGGCCGAACCACAACCCTGCAGACTGTGGCCTTTGCAAGAAAATGTCATCCAATGCCCTCGAGCTTTCAGCAGCAGCATGACAAGTTCTTCCTGGAGTCTCCAGTGACACTGCGTTCCAAGGTCCCCTCTGAGGCCTCAGACTCCCATGGTGACTCCGCAGGCCCTGAGCGATGCAGCAAGTCCTCCAAGCAGAGCTCCCCGTTCGGGTAACACAGGAAGAAAAAGAAACCTTTGAGGGCCATGTCTGTGGACGGATCTGGGTCCCAAGCCAGATCCCACAATCCACGCCATTTATCCAAAGGCTTGGGAGCAGGAGCGGCCTACCAAGGTCGCCTGGATAGAATCCTCTGGTGATTGGCCTCGAACCCTTGAGGTCATCCTCGTCGCAGACCCCTCTTCAGGGGAGCTGGTGCTGGGCCCAAGTCCTTCGGTGCTCGCGCTGATGGCTATGGAGCCTTCTGGACTGGAAGCCAGAATGACGGCCTTGGAGTGCAGTTTGTCTGCCTTCATTGCTCAGCAGTGAGCCCTGATGCCCACATATCATTGAGCCCTCGACATGGGATATCCTCGGATGTTGAGCCGGTCCTCAAGTCAGTCCTTGACATTAGTCTTGATCTCGGTTACGTTCCACGGGACCGAGGTCCCCCTGGAAAGTGCCCAATGGCTTTGGCCATGGAGCCTCTGAGGGACCTAGACTGGGCTTGGGACCAGATCATCCTCCACCAAGTACTCGAGCTGGAAGACCAAGGGCGAGGAGTCCCCAGACACCCGTCGCCACCACGACATACCCTCGGACCCATTCCCCTCAGTGACTCAATGCTGATCCCCGCCCAAGGACATGGTGGTCCTCGACTTCATATGGGACATGTCGAAGGTGTTGGTTTTCACCACTGAGTTGGAGGAGGACTCTCGCACAGAGGAGCTCGATCCTCCAGTACAAAGCCCTGCCGAGGGAAGCACTGACAGTGCCCATCCCATCCATCCTGGAACAGCTGCTTATCTGCATTGGGAAATACCGGTGTCTGTGCCCATCATGAGCCCACGGCTCGACTTGATGTATCAAGTCTGCCGGAGCCCAGGTTTCCAGAAAGCGCAGTTGCTGCATAACTCCATGGTGGTAGAGTCGGCCCTGTGTCTGATTAAGAGCTAGAAGATGCACTCCTCTGTGCCCCCAAGTAGGGAAGCCTACACCCTCGGCAGGAAGTGCTGCCAGGACGCAATGTTCATCAGCAGGATCCAGGCATACCAGCTGTACATGGGCATGTACTTGAGGGATCTGGTGAAGGAGCTCGCCTGGTTCTCGGCTGGTCTCTCCAAGGAGCCCCTACAGCGGTTCCGGAGTCTGGCTAAAGCAGTCCATGAATGCTCCAAGTTTATGACTCAAGTAGCCTGATAGCTTCGAGTCAGCGGCTAGAGTAGCTACAGCGGGAATCGGTGTCCAATGCCAGGCTAGGCTATAGTTCTCTGACCTTGGAGCAATGGGTTCAGGACAAATTGGTTAATGTCCCCTGCCAGGCAGAGAATCTCTTTTGCAAACCCATGAGGCTGCTGAGTTGGAGACCGAATTCATGATGAGGACCAGTCTCTCCAAGAAGACCGCTACCCTCCCCCGACGGAAGGGCTCAAATAAAAATCCCCTTTACTCGAGGAAGGGAACTGCTGAGAGAAACTACCTGCAGTATCAGGCATCCCCCGCAGGTTCATCAGACCAAGTTAAGTTTGCTGTTTAATGTACATAGTTGTTACTGTTCCATGTAAAATGAATCTGTACTATCTGTACTGATCATTCTGTTCAATGTAAACTGCAATTGATCTCTAGGAAATCGCGGTATAAAAATGTTAATAAATAAATGGCCCTCGTAAGCAGAAGGCTCCCAAGCCCCATGCATAGGCCTCGGCCCAGCCTGGCAGGATTTTTGACTTCTTAGGCATAGCCTCTCCACACCCGTTAGGTCAGTAGCCCACAGGGGGACATTTGATCCACTTTGCCCATCTGTAGCCAGCCATTACCACTGACACTTGGGCACTCCAAGTGCTCAAGGAGAGTTTATGCCAGGTGGAGGAGATGACGCCTCCCCCTTTCTTCCCAGGAGAGCCCCCCAGAACTTCCCTTCACCGGGTTCTACTACTGCAGGAACTCACTGGTCTCCTCAAGGACAGGGTGGTGGAACCGGTGCCCCGGCACTTCTGGGGCAAGGGGTTCTACTCCAGGTACTTCCTCATGCCATAAAGAACAGGGGGCCTAAGGCCCATCCTAGACCTTTGAACAGTGAGAGAGAAGTTCAAGATGCTCTTCCTTGGAACATTGCTGCCTTACCTCCAACAGGGAGATTGGCTATGCTTCTTGGATCTGAAGGATGCTTATACCCACATCCTTATTCATCCCAGCCGCAGGCAGTATCTCAGATTCATGGTGGGAGGCGGCCACTATCAGTACAGGGTACTACCTTTTGGCCAGGCCTGGCCTGGCCTCTGCCTCCAGAGTCTTCACCAAATGCCTGGCAGTAGCCGCTGCCTACCTCCATCTCCAAGGGGCCTTCGTCTTTCCCTAATTGGATGACTGGCTCATAAAAGGAGATGCGGCCGCCGAGGTACAGCAAGCCACGTCCCACACTATCTATGTCCTGCAGCACCTGGGGTTCATGATAAGCCACCCCAGATCTCACCTCCTCCTGACACAGTGTTTGAAGTTCATCAGGGCAAGGCTGGACATGGTTCAGGCCAGAGCCTTCCTCCCCCTGGACAGAGCTCACCGTCTCAGGGTACTGTCCGCAGACATTCAGCACTGACCCTCGGTGTCCATTCACCTCCTGCTGTGCCTACTTGGCCACATGGCTTCCACTGTCCATGTTACCCCAGATGCCCGTCTTCATATAAGAATGGCCCAATGGTGCCTCTATGGCCTGTGGACACAGGCCACGGGCCAACTGTGAAGACAATGTGTCAGTGACCCGTCAGCTGGCAGAGTCTCTAAACTGATGGCAGAATGCACAGCACCTTCGAGCGGGGATGCCCTTTCAGACCCCCACCCCCAGAGGGTCGTCACTACGGATGCCTCCTTGCTGCGCTGGGGAGAACATTATGAGGAATTCTGCCCTCAGGGCAATTGGTCCAAGGCAGAAAGCCAACAGTAGATCAACATTCTCAAGCTCCGGGCCTTCCGCCACAGTCTGCAGCACAAGTCAGTGATGGTCCAAATGGACAATCAAGTGGCAGTGTTCTATGTAAACAAACAAGGTGGCACGGGGTCCTGCATCCTCTGCCATGAAGCGGCGGTTCTCTGCTCCTATGTGATCCGCCAAGGGATGCTCCTGTAGGCGGTGTACCTGCTGGGACAGGACAACACCCTGGTGGACAGACTGGGCAGGGTCCTGCAGCTACACGAGTTGTGGCTGGATCCCAGAGTGGCCAGTTAGCTCTTCCGGCTCTGGGGAATTCCTCTAGTGGATCTCTTTGCCAGCTCAGACAACTCCTAGTTACCCTACTTCTGCTTCTTGCAGCCCCACCCATCCCGGGTAGCTGCGGATGCATTCCTCATCCTGTGGTAGGAGGGCGTCCTGTACGTTTTCCCACCCATGCAGTTGATTGCCAAGACCCTCTTCAGGGCTCTTGGTGACAGGGCATCGCTGATTCTGGTGGCCCATGCAAGCCTGTTTCCCGCTGCTTCTACGCTTGAAGGCGGAGGCCCCCATCCCCCTGGGGAGTGTTCCAGAAGGAGGGTGCCCTCCACCTCAATCTGGGGTCCCTGTCACTGACAGCTTGGCAGCTGAGAGGGTAGCCTTGGCCTCTTTCAGCCTCTCGGGGGAGGTGGAGGAAGTCTTTTTAGCCTCCCGTAAGACCTCCACCAGACAAACCTATGCCTTCAAGTGGTGCAGACTTTGTGTGGTTGCGTGGAGCGACGTGTGAACCCATTCTCATACTCTTTCAGCTGGTGTTGTAATACCTACTTCATTTGTTGCAATCCGGACTCAAATCCAATTCCGTCAGTGTACACCTGAGTGCTCTTGCGGTGCACCACCACACTATCGAGGACAAGGCACTCTCGGTGCAGCCTCTTATCACCCGCTTCTTGCAGGGTCTCCTGTTGTATAAGCCCCCAATACGCCCACCAATGGCCAAATGGGATCTCAATGTGGTGCTAGCACAGCTCACTGGACCGCCATTTGAGTCCCTGGCTACCTGCCACCTGAGGTATCTCTCATGGAAAATCATCCGCTCACAGTTCAGTGAGCTCCAAGCCTTGGTGGCAGAGCAGACCTACACCAGGTTCTACAAAAGCAGGGTCGTACTTGGCACGCACCCAAAATCCTTCTGAAAGTGGTGTCCCCATTCCACCTCATCAGGAGGTGAGGCTTCTCACTTTCTTTCCACGGCATCACGCCAACAGCTTTTCATTTCCTGTGGACCCCACCCACCTGGGGGAGGCATTGATCAAGCAGACTCTGTCCACCTGGGTGGCAGACTGCATGGCCCTCGCCTATGAACAGTCTAGGCTCTTGCTGGAGCACCGGGTCTAGGCACACAGCATTAGGGCCATGGCGGCCTCTGTGGCAAGTCTGTGTTCCATCCTGATGTTGGACATCTGCCAGGACGTCACCTGGTCTTCAGACATTACCTCCACAGCTCATTCCTGCCTGGGGTGGGTGTCCCATTGGGACAGTGCCTTTGGCCAGGCTGTACTCCGTAATCCGTTCGGGCTTTAGGCAACTCATACCCTCTGACCCTTCTGTGTTCATGCTACCAGAGTGTTGGTTCCTTACTGAACACATGGGTCCTTCTGGAGTCTGTATCCTTGGACTCAATTACTGCTGCTCACTGCTCCTCTTTGGGGCATCTGTGTTTTTCTATGGACTTTCGGTAACTAGGGAGTCCCATATGTGAGGGTTGACTTCCTGCTTGTTCCCGGAGAAAGCATAGTTACTCATCTGAAACGTGTTCTCCGGGGCCAGCATGAATCAGTCCTCACAACCCTCCCTCCTCCCCGTGGAGTTGCTTCTCATCATTTTTGCTGTCTTTAGCTATGTCATCTGACTGAGGCAAGATGGTACCCTTGGGCGGGAAGGGGACTACACACATGTGGTGACATCTCCCAAAGAGTTTCTTTGAAAGCTGGGGAGATGGTTCTGCGAGGGCTCAGTCGACACCGACGTCACCCATATATGAGGACTGATTCCTGCTGTCCCCGGAGAACACCTGTTACAGGTGAGTACCTATGCTTTTGCTCATGGCCTAGCTCGTCGAGACGTGCTGTTTTCCTGCTGTGTCTTTGAGCAGTGGATTTAAGCAGTGTGGCAAGTGCACCATGTCCAGTATGGACTGCCACAGCACCTGCATTAAGTGCCTCGGGGCAGACCACAACGTGTCTTCCTGCCCACTCTGCTATTTGATGTCAGCTAAGACCCAGATGGAACGTAAGCTGGCAGGTGGAGCTGTTTGGTAAGTCTACCTTGGGATCAGCATCGGGGCCGGAATACCTGCCTTCGATGCCGGTGTCAGGCGACTCGTCATTATGTGCCCGATCTCAGTCGGAACTCCGAGGTCATCGGGCATTGGAATCATTCTCAGAACACCTTCCCCATGTGTCGTGGGCTTCGTCAAAGTCAAAGTTGAGGTCTGATCCCAGCCCGTTGGGTAAGACCTCTGGTGCCTGGGCACAGAGCCCTCGACCCAACGCAAGTGATGCTGGCCAGCAGCACCCCTCTAAGCAGCCCCTGTGGGAGGAGTCTTCCATTGAGTGGGGGGATCGGGTCAGATCCCTCAATGCGATCACAATCAGGGATTCCCCTACCAGGGACCCGATGCTAGCCTCTACATCCTCAAGGCCAGTGCATGCTGCTGCGGAGCCGTCTGTTATCGAGGCCAAGATGGCAGGCCTGGAACACAGCTTGGCTGCGTTCCTCGAAGCGCAGCAGGGCCCGACTCTCAGTACCTCCGGGTGGTCAGTGCCAGTCATCGGGCCATCCTTGAGGAGGACTTCCCCAGAGGATGCTCCACCCATCCTCCAGAGATCGGCTCAAGTGGTGCCCATGCAGCATCAAGTGCTGCAGTGCAGGAGCTCTGATGCCGGGAGTCGTCAACACCGAGTCGGTCAGACGATTGCGGAGTGCTTGCCGATTCCTCAGAATCTAGATCAGTGTGGGAAACAGACAAAAAGTCTCCTGACCCCATCCTCCATGGGACACCTCCTCTGACCTGTTTCCACCACACCATCAGCGGCAGTCACCTCTGGAGGATCTAGCCTTCCTGGAGTTTGTGAGAGAGTTGTCCCAGGCCCTTTCCTTCGTTGCGGTGCCCGAGGATGAGCCACGTACCGAGAATCTCGAGATCCTCCAATACGAGGCTCATCTTTGAGAGGCACTGACTCTGACAATGATTGTGCCCATGCCCCCCCCCCCCCCCCCCAATTCTGGAGCAGCTGCTATTCAGGATGTGGGAGACCCCGGTGACAGTGCTGATTGTGAACCAGCGACTCGATTCGCAGTATTGAGTCTGCTGGGGCCCTGGCTTCCAGAAGACATAACTACTATACAACTCCATGGTGGTGGAGTCGGCCATGTGTCACATTAAAAGTCAGAAGACTCGTTCCTCAGTGTCTTCTGGCAGAGAGAGGCCCGCACCATGGATGCTTTTAGCAGGAAGTGTTTCCAGCCCAGATTCAGGCATACCAGCTGTACATGGGCATGTACTTAAGAGACCTGGTGAAGGAACTCGCCAGGTTCTTGGCTGGGTTATCAGGCGAACCTCTTGAGCGCTTCAGGACCCTGGTGTCCTCAGTCAAGGAGTGCTCCAAGTTTCTAACTTGAGCGGCCTTAGACAGCTTCAAGTCAGTGGCTTGGGTAGCTGCAGTGGGCGTTAGTGCCCACCGCCTTGCCTTGTTACAGTCCTCCAACTTGGAGCAGTGGGTTCAGGGCAAGTTGGCTGACATCCCTTGCTGCAGAGAGAACCTTTTCGGCAAGCCCATGATGGAGCTGGAGAAGGAATTCATGACCAGATTCAGACTGTCTAAAAAGTGTCTGAACCGTCCCGCAGGAAGACCAGGGAAAAAGTCCTTCCACAGAAAGGCCAGGAAGGCTTACAAAACCTACCCCAAGTTTCAGGCCTATCCTGCTCCCCCTCACAAGGGCAGTAGGCCAAGGGCCAGGGGAATGGCCCCCATAAGCCAAAATCCCCCAAGTCCCAAACAGCGCCTCAACCGCAGCCTGGGGAGAGCTTTTGACTCCTTGGGCATAGCCTCCCTTCCTCAGGAGGTAACCGGCCCAAAAGTTCATGGGTGGCAGGCTAGTCCATTTTGCCTACTTGTGGCTGACCATCACCACAGATGCCTGGATGGGTGCAAGTGGTCAGTGAGTACTATCTCCTCCATTTCTCCCTGCTGCCTTCTTCCCAGGGGAATTACCCATGGACCCCTTGCACAGGGTGCTCCTGCAGATGGAGCTTGAGGTCTTGCTCGAGGATTGGGTGGTGGAGCTTGTCCCCCAGCCTCTTCAGGGGCCGGAGTTCCACTCCCGCTACTTCCTTGTTCCCAGAAAACAGGGGGCTTCCCTCCCATCCTGGATCTGCGGGGCCTCAACCGCTTTCTGGTCAAGAAAAAGTTCAAAATGGTATCCCTTGGAATCTAGCATCTCCAGGAACAAGCAGGAATAAGTCCTCACATATGGGTACGTCGGTACCGACGGAGCCTGCGCAGGAATGCTCCCCAGCTTCCCAGAAGGAAGCTTTTGGGAGCCTCCCACAGCGCATGCGCGCTGCCTTCCTGCCTTTCTGACCAACTCTCCTCAGTTCTTCTTTTCCGCGGAGCCAGCAGGTCGTGTTCCTGTCACCGCTGAAGAAGTTCTTATTTTAATTTGTTTCTTTGGCCGCGTGTCTGCCTTCCCCGCTACCGGACCGGTACCGCCAGTCTTTTTAATTTTTACTTTTCAAAAAAAAAAAAATAATAATTTCTTTTCACTACTTGGTGAAATTTTCTCTCTTTAGGCCCCAGGCCTAGAGAACAATTTTCCCTCATGGAAAAACCAGCTTCTGGTTTTAAAAAATGCACCAAGTGTAGCGGTACCATCTCAGTTACCGACACACATGAATGGTGTCTTAAATGTTTGGGGCCTGACCACTCCATTCCGGATTGCCAGTCCTGTTCCCTGATGTCTAAACGTGGCTTACAGAACCGAGCAGCCAAGTTTCATATGCTGTTTTCCACAGATACTCCAGCATCGACATCTTCCAGGTCTTCCTCTCCTGATGGATCTCAGGTAACCAAACATTCCTCTGGCAGGTCCCCAAAGGGCAAATCTCCCTCTAAGTATCGAGATGCCTCCGGGCTTGATCCTGAGGACCCTGCCCCAGCCAAACAACCCCGGCGGGAAGCTCCGGCTTCCAAAGCTTCTCCTATGGGGTTACAGGTTGACATCGATGGCACGGCCTCGACCGATCACCTGTTAGACTGCTCTGGGGTACCGGCACACTCTTCCGGTACCGACATCCAGGCAGTCGTGGCGTCCATGGATCATACAGTTCAATCCATGCAGCAGGCCATAATGGCTTTCATTAAGGCTGCGACGCCCACGGTACCGCAGCAAGCAGTACCGACCTCGGTTCCGGTACCACAATCGATACCGGTACCCAGGGCATCCACGTCGACCAGGATACCGGTTCCAGTGCTTTTCCCGATACCGATCCGGTTCCAGGTACGCCCGATGTCGATACCAGTCGATACGCGTATCGATCCCTGGAAGCCAACAGACGATACTTCCAGTCTTCTGATGATTCCGATTCATCGGATGACTCTCCCGAAGTATCTCTTGCTCTTCCTGAGGAGCCCTCTCCTCCAAAGAGGAGAATGTCTCCTCCAGAGGATTTGTCCTTTCAAGACTTCATCATGGAAGTAGCTAAAGGACTCTCTATTTCAGTAACCTCTGAAAAAGAACCTAGAGCAAAAAAATTAGACATTTTGGGATACTCTAAGGTTCCCAGAGAGGCAGTCACCTTGCCAATTCATGAAATTCTCCAAGAACATTTGCTTGAATTTTGGGAGACTCCTCTCACCCTTTCTCCTCATTCTCGTAGATTGGACACTATGTACCGTGTCCCTCCTTCTCCTGGTTTTCAAAAAACTCAGCTTCCTCACCATTCTATTGTGGTGCAGTCAGCTATGAAGAGAATAAAGAGTACCAAAAGACACTCTTCTACTCCTCCAGGAAGAGAATGCAGGACCTTGGATGCTTTTGGTAGAAAGATCTTCCAAGCTAGCATGCTTACTGCCAGAATCAATTCATACAGCCTTTATATGGGTATGTTTCTGAAGGAGGTTGCAGAAAAGCTGCACAACTTTCTCCCTTTTATTCCAGAGGATAAAAGAGAGGCATTCCTTCTTTGGCTTAAGCATACGCAAGACATCTCAAAGTTTTCCAACAGAGCAGCCTTTGATTCCTTTGAGGTTGCCAGCAGAGCCTCAGGCATTGCTATAGCTGCTCGTAGAATTGCTTGGCTCCAGGCTTCTGATCTAGAACCCTGGGTTCAAGATGGTTTAGGAAATCTACCCTGTACAGGTGAAAACCTATTTGGCAAGGAGTGGCAGATTAAAGCCACTCAAATGGATGCAGAAAATGCTGCTCTTGATAGACTTTCTAAGTCTACCTCCACTCCAGCCAAGAAAAAGTCTTTTAAAAAGTCTTTTTACAAGAAGGGCAGATTTCCTTCCACTTCTGGTCAACAGTCTTCTGCAGGTCGCTTTGCTACTAAGCGTCAGCAACCCAAACAGGCTAGACCTAAACCTGCAGGGGCTGCTGCAACCCAGCAGTCCCAAGCCCCTCAGGGGTTTTGACTTACTGCTAGAGAACTTAACCTTTCTGGCTCTACAACAGCCAGAACCTCTCACCATTCCAGGAAGGTTGACTCATTTTGCTCCCAGATGGGAGCAAATCACATCAGAGCAGTGGACCCTCTCCTTCATCAGAGAGGGCTACAAACTTCATTTCTCAGACCTTCCTCCCTACACCATGGTGAGACATTTCAATTCTCCCACATCTCTCCTCGACCTTCTGGATCAGGAGGTAACTTCCCTTCTGGCCCAGAGGGCCATAGAAGAAGTTCCTCTTCTTCAACAGGGGTCAGGTTTTTACTCCCCCTACTTTCTCATCCCAAAGAAAACAGGGGGATACAGACCTATTCTAGATCTCCGAGAATTGAACAAATTTCTGTACAAGGAGAAGTTCTAGATGCTCTCTTTAGGCACTCTCCTTCCATACCTACAGAGTCAGGATTGGCTTTGTTCTCTAGATCTCAAGGATGCGTACACCCATATACTCATCCACCCATCCCACAGAAAATTCCTACGTTTTCTGTTCCAGGGAAAACATTACCAATACAGAGTCCTTCCTTTCGGTCTGGCCTCTGCTCCAAGGGTGTTCACCAAATGCATGGCAATAGTTGCTGCATTTCTGCGCACTCTGGGAGTCTTTGTCTTCCCATATCTGGATGACTGGCTCATCAGAGCTCCATCTCAGTCAGAAACCCAGATTTCCCTGGACCGCACAAGGCGCATTCTGCAATATCTGGGACTGGTGGTAAACCTCCCAAAGTCCCAGCTCATTCCTACTCAGTCCCTCGAATTCATAGGGGCCTGGTTGGATACCACCACTGCAAGGGCCTACCTTCCTCAGGCCCGTTGCCAACGTCTAGTGCAGCTAGCCTCCCAGATTCAGTCAAAGAGCCACTTAACTGCCAGGGAGATGCTACAACTGCTAGGTCACATGGCTTCCACAGTACATGTGGTCCCCTATGCTCGCCTACACATGAGAGCAGCTCAATGGACTTTGTCCACCCAGTGGACTCAAGCCTCAGGTGCTCTCTCAGACCAAATAGCAAACTCCAAACGTCTTCTTTGGTCTCTCCAATGGTGGATGTCCACTCAAAATCTGTTGCTGGGGTCCCCCTTCCAACCTTTGTTGCCCCAAGCAATCCTCACAACAGATGCCTCCCAAACAGGTTGGGGAGCTCATCTGCAGGACTTCTCCACCCAAGGTACTTGGTCTCCACAGGAGACCTCTCTTCATATCAATCACTTGGAGCTTCGAGCAGTGTTCTTAGCTTTCATACCCTCCTCAGCTACCAGACAGTCCTCATTCAAACGGACAATCAGGTAGCCATGTTTTACATAAACAAACAAGGAGGATCCGGCTCTCTGTCGCTTTACAACGAAGCTCTCAGATTATGGGCCTTCGCCAGAGAGCATGAAATCCATCTCCTGGCAGTATACCTCCCAGGAATTCAAAACTCTTGGGTGGACAGACTCAGTCGAGTTCTGCTTCCACACGAATGGTCCCTGCACATGGATCAGGTACTCAGAATCTTTCAGGAATGGGGTACCCCGGACATAGACCTATTTGCAAGTCCGTGGAATGCCAAACTTCCCCGGTTCTGTTCCAGAATTCCGTGTCAGGGAGTTCAGGCCAAGGATGCCTTCCTCCTTCACTGGGGTCAGGACTTCCTGTATGCCTTTCCACCCATTCCTTTGATCCCCAAGACTCTGTTCAAACTTCAGAGGGATCAAGGATCTATGATCCTCATAGCTCCACGCTGGCCATGCCAAGTGTAGTACCCTCTACTTCTGCATCTCTCCCAAGCCCCCTCTCTGGACTTGGGAGCTGCTCCAGACCTTCTGTCTCAGGAGGAGGGGACTTTGTGGCATCCAAACCCCAAGTCCCTTCACCTCAGAGCTTGGTTACTGAAGGCCTAGACCTTCAAAACTTCAATCTTTCGCAACGTGCAGGATATCCTTCATGCTTCCAGGAAACCTTCCACTAGGCGTTCCTATGCTTTTAAATGGAAGAGATTTTCCATTTGGTGTGCTCAAAAGGGTCTTGACCCTCTAGCACTTTCTTTGAATTCTCTCTTAGAATATCTCCTGCATCTCTCCAATGCAGGCCTTAAGACGAATTCCGTAAGGGTCCATTTAAGTGCTATTGCAGCATCCCTTAAGCCTATCAATGGACAACCTGTTTCCTCTCATCCTCTTATTGCAAGATTCATGAGAGGCCTAACCTTAACTAAACCTCCCATTCGACCTCCTCCGGTGGCATGGGACCTGAACTTGGTTCTTGGTCAGCTTATGAAGCCACCTTTTGAACCCTTAGCCACTACCTCCTTGAAATTTCTTTCCTGGAAGGTTATTTTCCTTATTGCAATCACTTCTGCTCGCCGCATTAGTGAGCTGCAGGCCTTAGTGGCTAATCCACCTTATACAAGGTTCCATCATGATAAGGTAGTCCTTAGGACAAATCCTCACTTTATGCTCACCTTTTCATCTTAATCAAGAGGTATATTTACCTGTCTTTTTTCCAGCTCCTCATGCATCCACTGCAGAGAGGAACCTTCATACTCTAGAGTGTAAAAGAGCTCTTGCTTTTTACTTACACAGGACACAGCAACATAGAAAGTCTTCCCAGCTTTTTGTTGCTTTTGATCCTTCTCATATTGGACTTCCAGTCTCTAAAAGAACACTGTCCAATTGGATTGCTCAGTGTATCTCTTTTGCTTACCAGAGTAAGAACCTTTCTCTGGAAGGCCATGTCACAGCTCACAATGTGAGGGCCATGGCCACCTCTATGGCTCATCTTCATTCTGTGTCCATCGATCAGATCTGTCGAGCAGCCATCTGGGCCTCGGTTCATACCTTTACAGCCCATTACTGTTTGGACAAGGACTCCCGCCGGGATGTCTTGTTTGGTCAGGCTGTCCTCAGACACCTGTTCCATTCTTGAACAACTCCTGCCCTCCTTCCCTCAATGGATGCCTGAGATCCATAGGAAGACGAAGAACCTTTCAGGGTCTCATACCCTTGGGGATCTCCCAGGCATCTTAGCTAGGGAGTCCCCATATGTGAGGATTTATTCCTGCTTGTTTCTGGAGATAGCACAGTTACTTACCTGTAACAGGTGATCTCTGGGAATAGCAGGAATTAGTCCTCACAACCCACCCACCTCCCCTAGGAGTTGTATCTTTCTCTCTCTTTGTCTTTCCTTTACTCTCTCTCTATTGTCTCAGCTTTAAACTTGAACTGAGGAGAGTTGGTCAGAAAGGCGGGAAGGCAGCGCGCATGCGCTGTGGGAGGCTCCCAAAAGCTTTCTTCTGGGAAGCTGGGGAGCTTTCCCGCGCAGGCTCCGTCGGTTCCGACGTACCCATATGTGAGGACTAATTCCTGCTGTTCCCAGAGATCACCTGTTACAGGTAAGTAACTGTGCTTTCCTTACCAGAGAGATTGGCTATGCTCCTGGGTTCTCAAAGATGCCTACACCCACATCCTGATCCATCCAAACCACCTTCAGTACCTCCAATTCGGCGGCGGCGCCAGATGACTCTATCAATACAGGGTACTCCACTTCAGCCTAGCCGCGTTTCCTTGAGTATTCATAAAATGCCTGGCAATCATGGCTGCATGCCTCAGGCTTCTGGGCATATTCGTCTTCCCCTTCCTGGATGACTGGTTACTACAAGACAGCTTGCCGGAGGAGATGTACAGCGCAGTGCATCGCACCATAGAGCTGCTCCAGTGCCTGTGGTTTGTGGTCTACTTCCCAAAGTCTCATCTCCTGCCTACCCAGCAGTTGGAGTTCATAGGCGTTTTATTGGATTCCACTCAGGCGAGGGCCATCCCGCCACTGTACCATGCTCAACGCCTATCCGCCCTAGCACAGGGCGGCTCAGCGGCGATTGCCAGACAGATGCTCCACCTCTTGGGGTACATGGAGTCTACTGTCCACGTCACCCCCTTTGCCTCCCTCCGCATGCAGCAGGCTTAGTGGATGCTCAGTGCCCAGTGGACAAATGCTTCAGACCATCTGGAGGACGTCATCCAGAACACACTGGCTCTAGCGGCATCTCTCACCTGGTGGCAGGACCTCCTCAACCTTGGAGCTGGCCTGCCTTTCCAGGCTCCCCCAATCCAATGCATCCTTAGAACAGATGCATCCAAGCTGATCTGGGGAGCCCACTGCGATCACCTGCAGTTGCAAGGGTCATGGTTGCCGGAAGAAATGCCTCGCAGATTAACCTGCTGGAACTCAGAGTAGTATATCTACAGTACAAAGGGACTTTTAGCTTTTGGGAGGGAAATTTAAACAGACTGTCAACACTATAGCGTTCTCAGAAGTTCTACCTGTTCATGATAAAGGGAAAGAAAGGCTACATCACATAAACATCTTTAATAAGTGGCTCCAAACTTGGTGTAAACAAATAGGATTTAGATATATAGACAACTGGGACAATAAATGGAACAAGAAGAGGCTGCATTGTGTTGATGGACTGCATCTCTCTGTGGCCGGAAAAAGGATCCTAAGTGAAAATTCAGGCAATATGTGGACAAACATTTAAACTAGGGAAAGGGGGTGATGGATAGGAAAAAAGTTCAGGACGTCACTTCCAGCAAGAAGATAACCACATTGATAATAGTCGTCATATTAATCCACACATCATTGACAAGAGGGAAGAGGAGTCTGGAACAAAATCCGCCCAAAATACAAGCAAGCCAACCAACGATAGCTGGAAGGCAGTGAGCACAAGTGCTCGAAGACTAGCCAACAAAGTTCCTGACCTGGAAGCCCTGGTGGTGGAAATGGACTTGGACATTGTGGCCATTACAAAAACATGGTTTAACAATTCACATGAATTGGGATATAGCCATAGCTGGCTAGAATTTATTTAGAAGAGATAGCGAAGGTAGAAAAGGAGGAGGAGTAGCCCTATATGTCAAAAGCAATATTAAAGCTGCTCAAATGCAGGGGACGTGGGGAAAAGAAAAAAGTGCTGTGGATTGTATTAGAAAGAGGAGATGGCACTATCATCCATACTGGTGTAGACTACAGGCCTCCAACTCAAACTGAGGAAATGGATAGAGACTTGATCATTGATATTGCAAAGGTAGCTATGGAGGGAGAAGTGATCGTATTGGGTGACTTTAATATATCAGATGTGGATTGGAGTATGCCTTCCAAGAAGCATTGCTCAGACAACTGGTGAAGGACCAGGGAAAGTTCGATGCTGGATTTAGTACTCACCAATGGAGATAGGGTGACAAATGTCTGGGTGGGTACCCATTTGAACAGCAGTGATCACACAATGTGGTTTGAAGTAAAAGCCAAGGCAGAGTCCAATCACAGCAAACTCAAAGTCCTGGACTTCAAAAACGCAGACATCAATAAAATGAGAAAGTACCTGAAGGCGAAGATAGCAAGATGGGAGGAGATAAAGGAAGTGGAATTGCAGTGTGCTAAACTAAAAGGGTAACAGATATATATGTAAGGAAAGTAAATAAAAACAAGAGGAAAAGAAAACCTATATGGTTCTCAAAAGACGTAGCAGCACAAAGAGTAAAAAAACCACGGCTTTCACAGAATTTAGAAGATCTCAAAAAGAGGAACAGAAAACAATGCAGGATAATGCTAAAAGAGACAGAGAGAAATAAGGATAGCAAAAGCAAAGGCAGAAGAAAAGATGGCTAAAGATGTAAAGCGTGGATCCAAATTTTTTTCAGGTAAATTTGGGAGAAGAGGAAGATAAGACTCAAAAGAGCCGAGGACATAATTGTAGAAAGTGAAATTGAAAAAGCATAGTTACTCACCTGTAACAGGTGTTCTCTGGGGGCAGCAGGAATAAGTCCTCACATATGGGTGAAATCGGTGCTGACAGAGCCCGCGCGGATCCTCTCCCCAGATTTCAAAGAAACCTTTGAGAGTTAGACCGCACATGCACGATCACCTTCCCGCCTAAGGGTGCCATCTTACCTGAGTATGATATCATAGCACAAGATGGCAAAAAAGAAAAATCAACTCCACGGGGAGGAGGGAGGTTTGTGAAGACTGATTCCTGCTGTCCCCGGAGAACACCTGTTACAGGTGAGTAACTATGCTTTTTCAATTTCACCTGAAACAAGCAGGAAGTCAGTCCTCATATATGGGACTCCCAAACTACTGGCTACCATAAAAACTTGTAAAAGCCACCAACCACTCAAAAAGCAGACCATGAAGGGCAGCAGGGATTGCTGGTAGGTTGGAAGTCTGACACTGTAGCCGCAGCATCGAAGGTTCAATCCCCTCTCCGTTAGCCTGGACACCCTGGGCTGGAGGGTCAGCTCTGTTCTATTCCCCAAAGAGGTGACAAGAGTACTGCCTGGCCGAAAGCGCTTAACCTCTGGGAAGTCTCTTCCAAACAGTAGTACGCTGTGAAAGTGTACACAGAGGACCAGGCGGTGGCCCGGCAAATGTCCAGTAAGGACACTGAGCGCAGGCCAGCCACTGAGGCCACTATGGCACACACATTGTGTGCAGTCACATGATGCTCCAGAGAAAGCCCCTCCTGTTGATAGGCAAAGGAAATGCAGTTGGCCGCCCACCATGAGAGGGTGCACTTAGACTGCTACCCCAGTTCGACTGGGGTCAAAAGAGATAGCTGTGCTGAGCGGCGATTGGCCTGCGTTCTCTGGATGTAAAAGGACAAAGCATACTTGCAGTCCAGTGTGTGTAGGGAGGCCTCTACCCTGGAAGAATGAGGCCTGGGAAAGAATGTGGGTAACACCACCTCTTGATTCAAGTGGAAGGCAGAGGCAGTCTTTGGCAAGAATTTGGGGTGAGGTCTGAACGATGACTGTGTTTCTGTGGAACCTAGTGTAGGGCGAATGGGCCACCAGTGCCTGCAATTCTCTACCAAGCTGCCTGCCGATCAGACATCGGGGGAGGAAGCGGGAGCTGCTCGCCCCTCCCGCTCCCCCCACCAAGGCCCAATCGGGGCACAACAGGCTCCACTTAAAAGCAGGAAGCGGCAGGACACAGACTCTCTACCACGCTGCCTGCCGATCGGACATCGGGGGAGGAAGCGGTAGCTGCTTGCCCCTCCCTCTCCCCCCACCAAGGCCCAATCGGAGCACAACAGGCTCCACTTAAAAGCAGGAACCGGCAGGCGTGGCTGCGCCTAAGGGCCCGCACCTAAGGGCCCTTTGGCGGGGCACGGTGGCGGGGCACGGTGGCGGGCCGGCTGTCTCCCTTGCTGACGTATTCCTATGTAAAGGAATAAAAAGAAAAGGATCCATTCCAGCCTCCATGACCCCAAAGAAGCATGAGCGCTCATGGTCACTCCGCCTCCACCAACTGTCTCCACACCATCATGTAAGCATATTTTATATGTATCCCTGATATAATGTAATGTAATGTAACCCTGATGTATCCCCAACATTATGTAGTGTAATGTAACCCTGATCTGTTGTAATGTACTCCTGGTGTAATGGTAAGGTACATAATTATTTATACTGTGTGTGTAGTAAATGCGCAGTAGTACTATTAGTAGTATTGGGAGACAGCCAATCTGGCTTTGCCCTAACTAGATTATTACTCTGTGTGTTTTCTGTTGTCTTGATTAGATTGTAAGCTCTGATGAACAGGGACTGTTACTCTCTATATATTATTATCTGTACAGCGCTGCGTGAGTGGCGCTATATAAGTGTTAAATAGTAGTAGTAGTAGTAGCAATTCGCTCATATGCCTGGAAGAGATGAGCGCCACCAGGAATACGATTTTCCAAAAAAGATACTTCAGGTGGCAGGTAGCCAGGCGTTTGTAGGGTGGAACCATGAGCTTCCCTAACACCACATTGAGGTCCCTCCCATGCCACTGGTGGCGGACGGATCAGGGGCCGGAAGAGGAGGCAAAGTTGCATGAACCGGCCCACCAAGGGGTGCACCGACACGGCTTGACTATTCACTGCATGGTGGTGAGCAGAGATGGCACAGAGGTGCACTCTGTGTTGAATTTGAGGCCAGCCCCCAACAGATGCTGGAGGTATCGCAAGATATCAGGCATCACACAGAAGGGGTTAATACCATTGTCCGCTCACCAGAGCGAAAACCTGTGCCACTTAAAGGCATATGCCCATCACGTGGAGTGCTTATATGAGGCAAACAGAACATCATCTACCACTCTGGAGAGGCAGTGATGTGCTATAGATAGCCTCGCCGCATCCAGGCTGTCAGGGCAAGGGACTGGAGGTTGGGGTGCAGCAGTGTCTTGCCCTCCTGTGACAACAGGTCTGGGGCATTCCCCAGTGGCAGTGGGTGCCTCTGGGACAGCTGCAGAAGCATGGAGAACCAGGGTTGCCTGTGCCACCAGGATGCAACGAATATGACCAAGGCCACTTCCGCTTGGTTCTTAAGGAGGGCCCGGAGAACCAGGGGCATAGGCGAGAGTGCATACAGGAATCCCCTGGACCAGGAAGGCATCTTATCCCTGAGCCGGCCTCCACAAGCAGAAGCATGGCAGCTGCAATTATATTAAGCTCTTTTCAATTGTTTACTAAAAATTCCTAGTAAAGATCTCTTATCTTAAATAATAGTTTGACTTAAATTACTTTGAATGTTGTCAGTAATATCACTATTTGATTTACACAGACAGCTATTTCAGCTAAAGCCCTTCAGAACTTAATAATCAGGCATACTAGCATACTTAATAATCAGGCATACTTAGAACCAGTATGGACAACAGGATAGCTACTCCACCTGATTTCCATAAAACAAATCAGGCAACGTCCAGAAGGGCTCCATCCCTTTATGCGCCGGAACTATGGAATACTCTACCCGATAACATGCAAGCAATGAGAGATTTAAAGGACTTTAGACAAATGCTTAAGACTATACTAGTCGTACAATTTTGTGGACCTTCCTAGGGTCTAGTATAAGCTTGTGTAATTTTAACAAATTGTAGTTTTGTCTCTATGTATATGCTTCCCTATACCTCCCCACTACCTTTCCTTGCTTGTACCTATAATTGTATTCCCTATATTGTGTAAACCACTTTGATTGAAGGAGAAGGTGGTATATAAAACTGGTTAAATAAATAAATAAATTTCAGGACACAGGAAGGGACATCAGGACACAAAGCAAAGGAACAAACATAAATAGGTCATTACATAAACAGAATTGTGTTCAAGAAATTTTTCAGAAACATAGAATTTAAACCAATTAGAAATTCAGTTGTCATTGTTTAATAAAGGATCAATTAATCTCTTGCACAGGGAAATTTATCTACATCTTGAATCTATCTCAATCAGTGATACTAATTGAGTTAATCAGTCTTGGCATTTGTTTTGACTTTGACATGCAATTCAGTTTCCACTTGTATCTGCATTTCCTTCAAACAGTCTTTATTATATCATGTAAATTCACCCAACTTATAAGATATCTAAACATATCAAACACTATCACACATTGAAGATCTTCTGAATCATTCACATCAATTAAAATATGTACTCCAGAGATTCTTATTCTGCAGATATAAGAAGCTCTTAGAGGTGCTATTTGTATTTATTTATTTATTTGCAGTCTCTTTTATACCGCGCTATTCGACATCAGTGCGGTTTACAATGAACATAAGAGTTGCACATCTCAATTTCGTGATTTGTGCTTACAGTGAAACAGGTATAATAACTTGGGTATACATTAAACAGGAAAATTAAACTTGGGTATGCATTAAGCAGGTATAACAGGTAAAATAGGGTATAAATAACCAGTCCCTTAAGGAGACACGATGAATAAATACAGTCTACTTTATGCAACAATATAATGAGTTATGCGGCATTGCATAAGTTTCTCATGGTGGTTGGAGGGGAAGGTGTGATTGCGAGTGATCAGTCTGGGAATGTGATGTGCATGAGTTTGAGGTGCTGCATTGAGATGTGAGAGTTGGGTGAGTGTGGGGAGAAGACTGCATCATCGTAGTGATGAAGAAAGAGGTGCCGTTTCAGTGCCTTCCTAAATTGGGAGAGTTCACTGATGGTTCTGATAGTTGCTGGTAGTGCGTTCCAGCAGGATGGAGCAAAGAAGGAGAAGGCTCTGGATCTAGTGAATTGAGAACACTTCGTGCTTGCCTTAGGTAATATGAGAGTATTTGCGGCATTCGATCTCCTTGCTCGATTGGGAGGTGTGATTGAAATTAGATCAGTAATGGCAGTAGCAGGGTATTGATGGCTTTATGGGTCATAATTAGGATCTTGAATGAGATCCTGGCTTGTATGGGTAGCCAGTGCAATTGTTTTAGTATTGGGGTAATATGAGAACTTCTTGAGGCTCCATGAAGGATTCTTGCAGCTGAATTCATTGCAAGTTGTAAGGGGTTAGTCGTGCACTTAGGTAGACCATACAAGATCGCATTGGCATAGTCAAAGTGAGGCATTATTAGGGCCTGAAAGACAGTTCGGAAGTCATCAGGTTCTAACAGTTGACGCAAATTGCGGAGGGTCCGGATTTTATGGTGCACCGACTTTGTTATGTTTTTGATATGAGCCTTCATATTAAGTTGCTGATCAAGCGTTACACCTAGGTATCTTACTGTAGTCTTGCATATGATCTCTATGTCGCGAACCTTGATAGACAGGGGTGGAGTAAAAGCCGGATTCCTGGTTACGAAGAGGGCTTCTGTCTTTTTGAAATTTAACTTAAGCATTTGTGCATTTAGCCAGTCTGTGACAGCGTCAAAGCACCTGATAAGTGGGGATAGTTCAAGATGATCTGTCGAAATTGGCATGTACATCAAGACGTCATCAGCATAGACCAGGCAGTTGATATTAAATGATTGGATGAGATCACAAATGGGTTGCATATAGACATTGAATAGCAAGGCGGATAGAGATGAGCCCTGTGGAACACCTTTAGTTTGGGGGAAGGAATCTGAGTTGGAGGGGCCAGAACGGACATGTTGCCAGCGATCAGTGAGGTATGAAGCGCACCATGACAAAGCTGAAGCTTGAACTCCCTTCTCTCTGAGGCGTAGCAGGAGAACTTCGTGTTCTACGGTGTCGAATGCGGCAGCAATGTCCATGAAGATCAGTGCAAAGCCTTGTCTGATGTTATCGAGACCTAAGGTTATGGTGTTGAATAAGGTTGTGAGTAATGTTTCAACACCATGTGCTTCGCGAAATCCATGCTGGCAGGGATGCAGGGGTGCATTAGTATCTATGTGATCTTGTAATTGGAGTTGGGTAATCTTTTCAATGATTTTCAATAGGAGAGGTATTCTGGAGATAGGCCTGTAGGATTCCATCATCGAAGGGTCCAACTTACTGTTTTTTAAGAGTGGTCTGATAGCCGTCTGTTTCAGGCTTCGAGGAAATGTTCCAGTAGAGAATGATACATCAATCAATTTGGATAGGAATGGGCTGAGCTCGGCACGCAGGGCCTTTATCCAGGGAGCTGGACACGGATCGGAGGGTGCTGTTGTAGTGTTTATGTTTAGGATAGTGTCTTGAATGACTCTGTCAGATGGAGTAGAAAATGATGTGATAGTGTGTTGGGACCCACTCAAGAAATGACCAAGAGGAGGTTGTGGGATGGAGAAAGGTAGGCTGGCTGGTATGGGGGGCTTAGCAGTGTGGGCAAGCTGATTACTTTTCTTACGCAAGTAATAAGCATATTCTTGTGAGTCTGGGTAGGGTAAGTTCTCTTGAGATGGCTCCTTTGCTAGAGATTTCACAATTTGGAAAAGCTCGTGGGGTTTGTTCAAGGAGCGTTGTAGTCTTTTTGCATGATTTTGTTTCATACTTGATGCTACAGATAACCGATGTTTTCCTAATTGTGCTGTGAATGCCTCATGGCTCTCAGCTGTTCTTGATCGTCGCCATCGTCTCTCAAGTCGTCTGAGTTGAAGGAGCGAATTTCGTAGTTCTTGGGAGTACCATGGGGCATTCTTTTTCTTATGTGGTGCTTTGTTCGTGGTAGGTGTGTGGATCACGGCATCTAAGCTTGAGTTCCAAGCGGCGACCATGTCATCGAGGCTTTGAAGAGGAGGGTCAAATAGATTGTGTGTCCTCTTTAGAATATCTTCTCTGTTAAAAGGGTGGAAGCGCTTTAAATGTTCTGATATGGGTTTATCTTCAGGTATGGATTTGGAGGAGTTGGTGCAAATTGGAATCTGGAATCTTATCAGGAAGTGATCCGACCAGGGAACCGCACTTACGTTTAGGTGAGACTGGTGCAAATGTGTGAGGGCTGTTTGTAGTGCAAAGATAAGATCAAGTGAGTTGCCTTTTATATGGGTAGGGGTATCAACAAGTTGAACATAGCCTAGATCACTGAGAGCATCAATAAAGGCATTGGTGTGGCTGTCCTGAATGACTGGGAGGTTGAGGTCACCTAATATCCAGTTTAGAGTATGCAAATTCGTGGTGTTGCAAGCAAGATCAATTATTGTTGCTAAGTCATCTGGAGATGAAGATGGAGTTCTATAGAGCAGGTTAATAGTGATTTGCTTATTTGTAATGGTAACAGAGTCAAGGGTAGAGGTGCTGCTTGAGGCGGCAAGCCGAAATTTGAGGTCTGCTTTCGTTAGGATAAGTACACCTCCGCCACGACGGTCAGCTCTGTGACAAGAGTGGACTGAGAAATTAGGCGGGACACACTGGTGAAGGATCACGGCGTCAGCGGCTGAAAGCCATGTCTCGGTGACACATAGGATATCAAGGTTATGAGCTGAGAGCATATCAGTTAGTGCTGGCCATTTTTTCCTTATTGATCGTGCATTTATTAGTGCACATTTAAGGTCAGGGGGATGGTGGGACTGTAATCGTCGAGATAGATTTTGCTGCTGAAGGTCCACATAGATAACATGTGGGCCTGGTGTGCGCCGAAGTGTTTCGTATTGATGGTTGGGGGAGTCAGGAAATCTCCAACAAGATCTATGGAGGACTGGTATAGTGTTCTGAGGTGAAGTAAGGGCTAGGGTGTAAAAGGTCAGGGCTATTAAAATGTAGCACATAGCAAGGGTAAGGGGGTATGGGAATACCCAGTGAGATAACATGATGACTAATGTATATAGTAGATCCAGGAATGTTGTTAGCTAGTGAAATGTGCACAGTGTGGTGGTACTGGAAATCTGTTAAGCATCTGTGTAATGAGGCAATATGTACTCAGAGTAATTCACAATAAGGTAGTGGTATCTGCACAGAGTGGAGGTAAAGGATATCTGTTAAGAACTGTGTGGTTAGGCAATATTCACATCAGAGTAATTCACAATAAGGTAATGAAATATGCACAGTGTGGTATGTACGGATATCTGCTAGGCAACAGTGTGGTAGGTAATATGAACATCAGAGTAATTCAATAAGATAGGCCCAAAGGCCAGATGGCAAGTAGTTTGCAAGCAATTGGTTGAAGAAGAGCATAGATTAATATATACGTTGTATAACTAAATTGTTGGGGTGAGAGTCATGTGGAAGGGTAGCAAGACGCTGTGGAGTTATGTTACCAACTTGATTGATGGAGATGTGTAGACTGATGGTGGTTCATTCCTTCTCATGGTATTTAGGGAACTGGAGCTCTTCTCTTTTCGCTGAAGACAAAGTGACGGATGTGGAACCACAGTGGCCACGGACCACAGCCTAAGGGCCACGCCAAAGGGCCCTCTGGCGAGGCCCTCTGGCGCGGGCCCACCAGGCGTGGGCCCGCCTGAAGGCAGCTGCTTTTGAAATGGAGCTGACTCCTCCCCCTCTCAGACAGCCCCAATTAGGCTGGAGTTCAATAAGCAGGACAGATGGATTTCTGCTGGGCTGTGTAACCCCAATCAGGGAGCAGAAGCTGATGACAGCTCTTTACTTGCCTGAAGGCAGCTGCTTTTTGCATTCAACATGCATATTTTATTTTATACAAGCTCGAACTTAACTGTACAAACACAAATACAGAAATGGTTAATCTTTTTGGGTTTTCCACCCCCTCTATCATACTTGTCAATCCAGGATCCTTAAAATAATCTTAAACATAATTTTAAATAAAATCACAATCATGCATATTTATTTCTTATTCTGCAAATTGGAATCTCTCTGTTATAGATGGGAATTAGCTACATTATGCTTTGCTGTAATTGTAAACAAAGCTTAATCTGGTAAGCAGGCCGTGAACAACTCTGCAACTCATCTCCCCTCTTCTGTAACCCAATCCTGCGAAGCTGTTTTGCTGTCATGTTATCTGTGCTGTCTTTCTATCAAGCTATTACTGCAATGTATGCTGCATTCCCCCAATTCACTTACTCAGAGAATCCATTCCATATTATAGCACAAACTTAAACAGATAGCAAGGGAAAAACACGAGCTGCACAAACACGCTACTCTACTGTTGCAAAATCAATCATAGAACCTTATTTCCAAAAGAAACAAGAAAGAAAAAAGGAAAGTAATCTTATTCTTATTTCTAACACTAATATAGGCTTCAATTTAAAAATATATTCCATCAGTCATCCTCCTCTTCAGTATTCTTAATTGCTAACTGTAAAAACAATCTACTTCAAACTAAGGACAATCCAACAACTTAGACCATTACTAGATAACACTGATTTCAGAACCATAGTACAAACACTCATTACACCACATTTAGACTACTGTAACGGTATTCTTCAAGGGACCTCAAAGAAAAATATCCACTCACTTCAATTGGCCCAAAATGTCACCACAAGGATTATCTCCAAAGCAAAATTAACAGATCATATATCTCCGATTCTTTATTCTCTCCATTGGCTTCCAGTATCATGCAGAATCACCTACAAATCCTTAATCAATACTTTTAAGATTTATAATAATATAGCTCCTTCCTTCTTATCCACGCTCATCAACATCCCTCTTGAAAACAGATCAAGACGAAGAATTAACCTTCACATGCTACAAGTACCTGATTCTATCCGAAAAACAAGTCAAAAAACAAGCAACACAGCTTTCTCATACTTTGCTCCTATATTATGGAACAACCTACCAGCTGAAATCAGAGAAATTAAGGATCTTCAATTATTTAGAAAAAATCTAAAAACCCACCTTTTCACCCTACACTATAATAACCTCCACAAGGAAGATAACCCTAACTCAGAGAAAACCACTGATCAGCAGTCACTCACTGACCCTACCTAGACAGGACATAAAACCCTTCACTCATATTCACTTTGCCCACCTCATTAAATTTCTCTTTGAAAGCAAAATGTGAATAAGTGTAATCAATGTAATATATTCCATTGCCGTTGTTTTACTATGGATAGCCAGTTACCTCATTGTATTATTGAGTTGCAATTTAATAGTTGAATGTTTACTTTTATAAATTTGTTCTATGTAAAAACCTGTTCTATGTAAAATAGTTCTAAACCTGTTCTATGTAAATTAGTTTCTAAACCTGTTCTATGTAAAATAATAGCATTCTATTATTAAACTTTGTTTACTTGTAAACCGCCACTGATCGCTGGAAGTGGTGGTATAGAAGAGATGTATAAATAAATAAATAAATAAATTTACAGAATTCACTGGACAAGAATTTTAAATATTTCCCAGGTTTCACGTTTTTTTACAGTTCCTATTATAAAACAGTTTCAATCATCGATTCTATTACCAAATTCATATTCCTTCTATTGTGTGGATCAGATAAAATTCTTCAAGACTATAACGGAAAACCATTGGCAAGCAAAAAGTGTCATCTTGCAGCTGCTTTAAGAATATCTCTACAACACACAGAAAAGTTATTTCTTAATGTCACATTACCAAAGTAACCATCTTAAAGACTTCAAGAAACAAACTACTATTAAAACGTATTAAAATGTCCTCCTACTTTTAAATGAACGGCAGATAGAAGATATACATTTATTTCTTCTCATTCCACATGACACCTCTCTCTGCATATGTTTTAATTAGCATATAACTAAAATCCTTACGATATCAAAATTATTCCTTCAAAACATTTTACAACCACAATCTCAATAGGCAGAGCAATTAGTACAACAGATTGAAATGCTAATAATATCAGGCTTCAGAGCACTTCCCATAACTCCAGAAGAAATACCCAAGCTGGAAATCTGTTATCATTCACAGTATTGAAATGATTACTTTTACTAAACCAAAACAAAACTCAACATATCTAAATCACAGCGCTACAACATATCTCTATTTTATAATTAAACTAAGATCAGGAAAGCTTTCAAAACAAAGTGCACCTCTCTAAAAACCAAAACACATCCTCAAATATAGGAAAAAAACAATTGAAATCATCTTAAGATCCAAGAATGAAATGAAACAAATCTATGCAGTCTACACACTATTGATAAGAAAACAGGCATTTCAAATATCAACATGCAAGTCTTGCAATACTACTCTAACTTACTAAAGAAGAAAATTAGCATATGAGAACACAGCAATAAATTACCAAGTTTCAGCCAGGCTTTTTAAATCTTCTACAACCAGAAAACATTATCCCTTTAAAACATGACATCATTATATATTTTCTGTTTAAATACAAACAACTTAAATTTTCACATGTATCATTGCCTTACACCATATAGGACGATACACTCGGGACTAGTGGTCAGCCACCTTTAAACTTTGACTGCCATTTTATATTTCAAACATTGACGCGCCTCTGAAAAAGCCTGTCTCTACATAAGAACATAAGATATGCCATACTGGGTCAGACCAAGGTCCATCAAGCCCAGCATCCTGTTTCCAACAGTTGCCAATCTAGGTCATACGTACCTAGCAGTTTCCCCAAAAGATACAGGTTCCACAATGCTTGTATTGGGTCAAGCATTGATATCCTGGGTCCCTTTTTAATAATGGTTTATGGACCTTTCCTCCAGGAACTTGTCCAAACCTTTTTTAAACCCAGCTACACTAACAGCCGTTTCAACCTGTACCTTATGATCGGGAACCATTGGTAATGAAAGAAGAAGTAGAAGCAGCATTGAAAGCCTTATCAAAGAACAAAGCACCAGGCATTGATAGCATTCCCATAGAAGTATTACAGCAATCTGATGCAGCTGTTACCATACAGGCTCTGCCAAGAAATATGGAAGACAACATCATGGCCAACTGACTGGAAAAGATCTGTGTTTATACCAATACTAAAGATAGATGATCCAACTGATTTTGGAAATTATCGCACAATCGCTCTGATCCCACATGCCAGCAAGATTCTACTGAAGATTATTCAAAAGAGAATACAACCATACCTGGAACAAGAACTACCTGAAGTGCAAGCAGGGTTCAGGAAAGGGCGAGGAACGAGAGACATCATTGCGGATGTGAGATGGATCCTTGAAAAGACTAAAGAATACCAAAAGGGTATCTATTTGTGCTTTATTGACTATAGCAAGGCTTTTGACTGTGTAAACCATGAGAAACTCTGGGCCACATTAAGAAGCATGGGTATACCAGAACATCTGATCGTACTCTTGCACAACCTGTACATTGATCAAGAAGCAACAGTTCGAACGGAACAAGGAGAAACGGAATGGTTTAAAATAAGCAAAGATGTAAAACAAGGCTGCATACTTTCCCCCTACCTGTTTAATTTATATGCAGAACAAATCATCAGAGAAGCAGGATTGTATGAAGACAATAGAGGTGTGAAGATTGGTGGAAGACTCATCAACAACCTTTGCTTTGTTGATGATGATACAATCTCCAGGAACAAGCAGGAATGAGTCTTCACATATGGGTATGTCGGTACCGACTGAGTCTGCGCGGGAACGCTACCCAGCATCCAATCAAAGAGCTTTTGGAAGCATCCCACCACGCCTGCGTGCTGCCTTCCCGCCTTTCCCAACTTTCTCTCCTCCGTTTTCGTTTTTCCACGGAGCCGGCAGGACGTCGTCCTGTCACCGCAGAAAATTCTTCTTTTAATTCTTTAGTTTTCTTGTGGTCGCGGCTGTCTTCCCCGATGCCACCGGTACCGCCGGTGTTTGTTTTTTCTTTTCTTGTAAATTTTTCCCTTTAAGGGAATATTTTTTCTTCTGAATGTCTTACGGTTTTTCAGGCCTTCTAGGCCTCTCCATGTCCCTCATGGAACTGCCAGCCACTTTCTCCAAGAAATGTTCAAACTGTGGCGGTACAACTTTATTTTTAGACTCCCAAAATTGGTGTCTAGCCTGTTTGGGTCCTGACCTTTTTCCTCCGGAGCCCTCGGGCAACAGTATTGTGAGAAGAGGTTTTCAACATCGAGTTTCCCTCGATATGAGGTTCCCTTCCAACTTCAGGGCACCGACCATTTCTTCTTCTACACAGGATCAGGTAACCCACAAACAGTCTGTTAAGACTAGCCAACCCTCGAGTGGTAGGTCTCATGCACAGCATTTAGACGGCTCCGGCCTTGCCCTCGAGGGCCCATTGGCTTCAAAACCCCTCGGGAGTCTTCGGCCTCCAAAGCCTATGTGGGGTTTCAGGTTGTTCCTGGGGCTCACCCCTCACAGAACATACCTGAGCCATGCCCGGTGGTGGCATCCGCTTCGAGCGGTACCGATACCCCGGCATCGGCACTGGTGTTGGACGTAACACTCCTCACCAGGGATCGTCGTCTGGCGTCCTCGGTATCTACAGGACCGGTGAATACGTTCCAGACTGACTTTCCAGTATCGGTACCGGCACCGATACTACCACCGACGTCGGTACCCTCCAGACATGCATCGATAGACTCGCTTCCTTCGATGCCGAGTCTGGAATCGATCTCTAGTCTGGAAGACTGGGTACTGACACGTCTTGGTACCGACACCTATCAGTACCGGACGCTCGGTACCGAGGGTGACTGCCGAAGGCTTTCGGTTACCTCGGTACCGATTGGGCTGTCACCGATTGCTGCTCCGACAGCGGTATCGGTACCGGTATCCACAGTAGCATCGTGGCCAGCTCCTTCCATGCTTCTTTCAACAGGATCGCTCCTTTCTATACCAAGTTTGGAGTCGATACCTGGCATGGACGATGTGGTACTGACTGTCGCTGGTCCTGACCTCCAGTACCAGCATTCATCCGTTAAGGATCCCATACTGCACCATGCAGGATCTTATATTCCTATATACTCAGATAGATCCTTCGGTGCTCAGGCTAGTTCTTCAGATCTAACCTGTCCAGGGGCGGTTCTCTTTGGAGATCTTTCTTTTCAGAGTTTCCTCCTGGATATGGCAAGATCACTTGCCATTCCTATCCCTGGCCATGATCCTACACAAGGCTCTGTTTCTACCGAAGCAAAGGAGAACATAATGCTTCCTTTGCATCATTCCTTGCAGGATCTTCTTCTAGGAATGTGGGAAGCACCTTTAAGGGTACCCCCCCACCTTCCAGAGCAACTGATCTCCTATATCAGGTGCTCCCCTCTCCAGGGTTTCAAAAGGCTCAACTTCCTCATCATTCCATTGTAGTGGAATCAGCAATGAGGCAGGTGAAGAGTAAGAAAAAGCACTCTTCTTATCCGCCAGGTCGTGAGTCTAAGACACTAGATGCCTTTGGACGTCAAACCTTCCAGACATCCATGCTTTCAGCAAGAATTCTCTCATATATTTTTTATATGAGTCTATCTCTTCAGGAGGTCACAAAGAAATTACATCTTTTGACTCCTTTTCTTTCAGAGCCCAAGAGTGCAGACTATTCCTCACTGCTTAGTCATATTCAAAATATCTCTTGGTTTCTTACTCGTGCTTCCCTAGACTCCTTTGAGTCTGTTAGCAGGACTTCTGCTATAGCTATAGGGGCACGACGTAGAGCCTGGCTCCAAGATTCAGACTTAGACAAATGGGCACAACAAAGACTGGGTAATACTCCTTGCACTGGAGAAAATCTCTTCAGTAAGGAGTCTTTACGTCAGGTTACTCAGTGGTCCACTGACTTACCTGTTTCTAAGGGCTGTTCTACGCCTTCTTCTTTCCCAGTAGGTAGGAAATGTCCTACCAAACTTTCTTCCCCTAGGGGGAGAAGGTTTTATTCATCTTCTGCCCATCATACAGATGTTCCCAAACAGGGGAAACATCGCCCTGGTCTGAAGAATCCAAACTCTCACCAGGCTCAGCAAACCCAGCAACCGCAGGGTTTCTGATTAATCATCATATTTTTGTGCCTCTTGGGGTTTAGAACCTGCAGTTGGCTTCTTCTCAGTAGAAGCCTTCCACTGCTTTCATTCTAAACTCTAGGCATGGATCTCTTTTCACAAGACATCCATTTTTCCTCTGTATACGAGCTCTCAGGATATTCATGCCTATAGGTCACAGGTTTCTCCTCTTCTTCCTGCTAGGGAAAGAGGTTTAACAACTATCAAATGATAGTTTTCTGTACCAGCATGAATTTTTCCTTTCTACAGACTTACCACATTGTAAGTCTCCACTCAGCTCCATCTTCTCTACCCTCTTACCAAGCTTTTCCTCTGTAAGAGTGGTACTATTACACTGGAGGGCTTCTTCTTCAGTCCCTCTAGTTTTTGTCATTATTCCAGTGTGGAGTTTTCCTCTCTGAGTTAACTCCCTTCTTCATTTTTGCTTTGGGGCAGCTTATCAGACAGGTCCAGAGTTTTCTTGCTCCTGTTCTGTCTGTTCTTTCTGTTTTTAAACAGAAAGATTCTTTCTGCTGTCTTACCAGCAGCTGCCCATGCAGGAGCTCTGGTGATTGGACCACTGGTTCTTCTCCACAAGCATCCAGAGTTGTCCTCCACTACATTCTTTCTGGCCTTAGTAGTGACTCCAAGACAGTGGATTCATCTGTCTTGGGAAATCTTATCACTACAGGCTTCTCGGATTGTTTCTATTCTTGCCATCTCCAATTCCCTTGGGTTTGGCAGCATAGTTGACGTAGGTACTGGCTTTTCCAGCAGCCAGTTCTATCTCCTAATTCTCCTGCATTATGCTCAAAAGCAATTCTACAGAGAAGCTTTCCACCATGGGCCCTTGCTAGAGAGCATTAGGTTTTTCTCAAACAGCTGTCCTAGATGGTTGGAAAAGGCTCCCTCAGTCATGCCCCTCATGACTGGAAGGGTTCTTCATATCCTACTATCTCCTTTTTAAAACAAAGGACATGGGCCTTCTCTTACGTGAAAGCTTAAAGAGTTGTTCAATTCCCTGGTTTGGTCCTCAGGATTCCCACCAGGAATATGCTCTTTTTTCCTTGCAGCTCGTCCTCATGGTATCCTAATCCTTCATGGACAGCGCATATTTAGCTAAAGGACGCATGATACCCTTTTTGCCCCTCAAGTAGGTCAAGTAGGTGGAGGAGTAGCCTAGTGGTTGGGGCAAGGTACTTCAGGCCGGAAGGTCGGGGGTTCAAATCCCACTAGAGGACAGCAACCTTGGGCCGGAAGGACTGGGGTTTCTAGTCCCACAGGTGCTCCTTGTGGTCTTGGGCAAGCCACTTAACTCTCCATAGCCCATGTTTCCTGTAAAATAGTTATCTCCAAGTTATAATACCCTGTTCAATGTAATTTCAGTTCGTTCAATGTAAACCGCACTGATGCAGAATAGTGCGGTATATAAGAGAATGTAAATAAATAAACATGGTATCTCATTCCTATGCGTCTTCTGTCCATTTACCATGCTAGAGTTCTGGAGGACTCGGGACTTGCTGCCTGCAGACTGATATTATCCTCTGCTTTTCACGTAACCATCCTGGTTATTTCACTGGCTAGCAATTTCTGCAGCAATCTAGTCTGTTCCTTGTCAGGGAGATTTTTCCCCTGACTCCTTCCATCATAACCAAGGGGAATAGATTCTCTATATATCTTCTCAAGTAGGTTCCACCTTCTTGTTATTAGATGAATCTTTCCTCTTCACTTCTCCTATGTGAATATACTTTCTATAGGCATATCTCTGTCTGCTTAATTGCAGACATCTATATATAGGCCTATATATTCATATCTATATATATATATCTGTATACATCTCTATAGATATATATGTCTGTCATTTGTGTGTCTATATGTTGTGCCCTTCTATATCTCACTATAGATATATATATTCTTATATGTCTATCTATATATCTATATGTGTATATATATACATATATACATGTGTATCTGTCGAGATATTTATTATAGGTAGATATGTATTTACATACTTATCTATCTGACTGTCTATGCTCATATAGCTATATATATCTCTATGATTCTGGCAGTTGTGCTCTACCCATACCCATGCTGTTCCAGCATGTTTGGGGTGCTACACACACAACCACTCCCGTGGTAGTTAACAACTTTTCTACCATAACCTTAAAGGTTAGGTACCCCTGAAGCTCTCCATGTTCCAGTATCTTTCCTAGCTACCACCAGTTAGGAAAGACATTGCGGATCTTCAATTAATCTGTCCTTTCTTTTTGGGATACAAGGTTTTTTCCATACCCCTTCTTCCCACAAGGACTAAGCCAGTTTGTCCAAATCGGTCAGCCTTTCCTCTTTTTGCTCCTAAGAGTGAGCCACTCTGCAGCCAAAAGAGTTTGGGCTTTTTCCATAAAGCCTTCTGCTAAAGCCTACCGTTTTTGTACTACCCCAGTTGATCCCTGGGGTTACCTCTCACCTTTCAGGATTCTGACCTCCACTATTTTTTTTCCAACAGGTTTATTACCTCCACTTCACAGTGAGGTCCTCCTTGAGGTTCCTCTACTGGATCCCCAGTAGATCTCATGAACCTCCTTACTTTTCTGCAATCCTGTTAGGGGAGGTCCATACTGCAATATTTCATTTTCATTATATTTGATGATAATTGTCATCCACACAAGGACTGCTTGCCTGCAGTCCTATGCTAGGTTAGCTGTCTTTTACAGCACCTTTCTGTTTCAACTCCTACCCTCCATCCTGAGGATGCCTGGCGACATGAGGTGTAGCATGTTCCAATCTATAACATGCTGGGACTCCAGGCATCTTAGCTTGGGAGTCCCCATATGTGAAGACTCATTCCTGCTTGCTCCTGGAGATAGCACAGTTACTTACCTGTAACAGGTGATCTCTGGGAACAGCAGGAATAATTCTTCACAACCCACCCACCTCCCCAGGAGTTGTATCTCTCTATCTTTCCTTTCCTCTCTCTCTCCCTCTTTGTCTCAGCTTTAAAACTTAACTGAGGAGAGGTAGTTGGGAAAGGCGGGAAGGCAGCATGCAGGCATGGTGGGATGCTTCCAAAAGCTCTTTGATTGGACGCTGGGAAGCGTTCCCGCGCAGACTCCGTCGGTACCGACGTACCCATATGTGAAGACTTATTCCTGCTGTTCCCAGAGATCACCTGTTACAGGTAAGTAACTGTGCTTTACTGGCTGAAAGTGAAGATGATCTGAAACATTTGCTTCTCACAATCAAAGAACATAGTCTCAAAATGGGCCTGCACCTTAATGTAAAGAAGACAAAGATCATGACAACTGGCATAATCAACAGGTTCATCGTTGAAGAAGAAATTGAAATCGTGAACAACTTTAACCTACTTGGATCAACTATCAATAAAGAAGCATCAAGCAGTCAAGAAATCAGACGACACATTGCTCTTGGCAGAATGGCTGTGAAAGACCTAGATAAGATTCCCAAGAGCAGAGATGTCTCTCTCCATACAAAGATTCGACTTGTTCAAGCCATGGTATTTTCAATAACATCATATCGATGTGAAAGCTGGACAGTGAAAAAGAAAGACAGGAAAAATATTGATGCCTTTGAATTATGGTGCTGGCGGCGAATACTGTGTATACCATGGACTGCCCCAAGAACAAACCAGTCGGTACTAGAGGAGATCAAACCTAAGCTTTCTTTAGAAGCTCAGATGACAAGACTTCAACTTTCATACTTTGGACACATCATGCGAAGAGCGAGATTATTAGAGAAAGACATCATGCTTGGCAAAGTAGAAGGTCAATGCAAAAGAGGAAGGCCAGCAATGAGATGGATCGATACAATAACAGCATCTACGGGTACCAGTCTGTCAACAATTATTCCGCCTGACTGAAGAACGAACACAATTTAGGATAGCTATCCAGAGGGTCACCATGAGTCGACTCTGACTCGACAGCACTTAACAACAACACTAACAGCCTTTCCTGAGCGGTCCTCCAGTTTAGTCTTCCACATCCGGGTAGTCCACCTCTTCCTGCAGCATGGAGACTGGACCAATCAGAATCTTTAATACTTCAGGATATATGCTACTGGAGCTCCCATCAGCCCCCAGTGTGTCCAGTCTCCAAGCAGGAAGACGTGCGAGCCCACCTGGCTCACTTAGGGACTTGATAGCAACACTAGTTAGCCTTTTATTTGGGATTACTTTAATTTTATTTCGTGCAGCCTATAGCTTTAAATTTAAAAAAAAAAAAAATTCAGAGCCTGAGGAGCCGAGCCGTCACTGCCCTTCCCTCTCCTTTGCCTGGGGCACTAATAAGGCAGTGTTAGATCGCTCCCCCTGAACGGTACGGGGGAGAGATCTGTTCTCTTGGCAGCAGCTCCTTCTCCGGCAAAAGGGCTTGCTCCGGAGTGTTGAGCTGCGACGGACAGCTCTGCGGGGTGCTTGGCTCACCGGCTGGTTACCTGTAGCAGCCGGGTTAAGAGCTTTCCTCCGCTCTAGATTTGAGCGGTTTTTTGGCTGTTCTTCATTTTGTTTCAGCAGCGGTAAGTGGGGTTTCCTTTTTTCTTTTCTCGGCGGTTCCCAGCACTGCGTTTAATTTTATTTTGTTTTATTTGTATTTTCGCGCCTTTTTTTCGCTGTTCCCGGCGGCCATTTTGTGCTCTCTTTTTCCCACGGGCTGTTACAGCTTCTGCAGGGCTTTGGAGCTCGAGCCCTTAGCGTTTTGGGCAGCTTCATTCTTTGCCTAAGTTTGGCCTGATCCATTTAAAAAAAAAATGGGGTTTGGTTATTTTGTTTTCCGTATTCCTTCTAGTGGGTCAGTCAGTGGCTCTATGCCCCCCTCCCCCCCTTAGAGTTGTGCCTTTTTTTCTATTGATGTCGGTGAGGCCACAGTGCGTGGTCTGCGTTCTCGCAGAGGCACTGTGTCAGACTCGGGAATTTGCAGGGGCTGTGCTGCTGTGTCTGCTGATATGGAGCAGCAGATGGAAGGCAAGTCTGGGCCAGATACCTTGGACCCTACATTGCCTCCTGAGGGGGATTCTTTGCTTGGTTCTCTCATTCCCCAGGCGCAACCTACGCCTAAGGCGCTGGGGTCTGGGCTGCTGGCGGCAGAGACAGAGGAGTCTTCTTCCTTGGCAGATTTTTCCCCAGACTTCGTCCTTATGCATCAAGCTTTCAAATTGGGACGTTTAGGTAGGTTGCCAGAAGCTTTTGCGGCGCCAGCGTCTCTGCCACCTCTCAAAGCAGAAACGGCCGGTCGGATCTTACCGAAGCCGGCAAAAAGGCCTCGGTCCTCGGACATAGAACAGGAGGATTTGGAGTGGCAAGAAATAGAGCCGGAGATGGAGTCTGAGGACGTGTTTGATGATCTGGAAGAAGGGGAGATCCCTGAACCCGAAGATCAGGCAAGAATTATCAGAGTTTTTCGTAAGGAGGAGCTGGTTCCCCTCATCACGGAAGCCCTTCAGACGCTCAACCTCGCAACAGCGCGCCCGGCTGAGGAAGAAGGGTTGGAGGATCCCCTCATCCAAGCGGTTCGGGATTCTCAGATAGTGTTCCCGGTACATAGGATTGTAGATCAGATGATTCAAGCAGAGTGGGATCAGCCTGAGGCAGGTCTGAAGGGTATTCGGACAATGAACCGCCTCTATCCCTTAGCGAACAAGGACAAGGAAAAATTCAAGTCGCCTCGGGTAGATGCGGCTGTCTCGGCAGTGACCAAGAAAACCACAATTCCAGTTGAAGGAAGTGCGGCCTTAAAAGACACTCAAGACAGGAAGGTAGATGGTTTATTGAAGCAGGCCTTTGAGACCAATGCTTTGTCTTTGCAGGCCTCTATTGGGCCTGGGTGGCTAGAGCCTGCTTAAGGTGGGCTCAGCATCTGCGTCAGGATTCCCGCTTAGACCAGCAGGGATTGCTCGAGGTGACGCGGTTGGAGTCTGGTTCAGCTTATTTGGCAGACATTCATTATGATTTGATCAGGATGTTGGCAAATAGTATGGCTTCCTTAGTGGTGGCACGGAGATCCATCTGGTTGCGTAATTGGGCAGCCGACGGGTCTTCAAAATCTCGGCTCAGTAAACTCCCTTTTAAAGGCAGATTGTTGTTCGGGGATGATCCGGACAAGTTGGTCAAGGATCTTGGGGAGTCCAAAGGCGGAAGGCTGCCGGAGGATAAGCCTAAGTTAGGTAAAAGTCTGCCGGCTTCTCGAGGTCAGTTTAGGGACTTTCGGAGGTTTCGGTCCTCCCGCCTTTGGGGTTCCCAACGCAGCAGATTTGGATCCAGGTCACAGACTTTTCAAGGGTTTCGGGGAGCGGGCAGAGGTTCATCGGCTGCGTCGTCGTCCTCTGCCTCTTCCTTTAGTCGCAAGCTGCAATGAAGTGAGGTGGACCCCGGAGGGAAGGCAAGTGATCAGAGGTTGCCTTCGGGACTTTCTTCCTTCTTGGGTCCAGATAACATCAGATCAGTGGGTGCTCGAGATTATCAGAGAAGGTTATGTGCTGTCTCCCAGCAAGGGACAGCAGTAGGAATCGGCAATTCGTTCAACGTTGAATCGGCTGTTAGAGTTGGGGGCGGTAATTCCCGTTCCGGAGTCTGAGCGCGGGGAGGGTCGTTACTCCATTTATTTCATGGTGCCAAAGAAAGACGGGTCCCTTCGTCCTATCTTAGACCTCAAGGGCGTGAATCGTTGTCACCAGGTGCCACATTTTCGCATGGAGAACCTAAAATCCGTCATTGTGGCTGTTCGCCTAGGAGAGTTTTTGACGTCTCTGGACCTCTCGGAAGCCTATCTGCTTATTCCAATCAGACCGGTTCATCAGAAGTTCCTGCGCTTCGTGTTTCCGTGGGGTCACTACCAGTTTCAGGCGCTGCCATTCGGGCTGGCTACCGCTCCGCGCACCTTCACGAAGGTCATGGTGGTGGTTGCAGCAGCTTTGCAGAGAGAAGGTATTTTGGTTCACCCTTATCTCGACGACTGGTTGATTCGGGCAAAGTCTGAAATGTAGAGCTTGCAGGCCATGGACAGAGTCGCCCGTCTGCTTCAGAGTCTCGGCTGGGTAGTCAATGTGAAGAAGAGTCACTTAGTTCCTACGCAGTCCCTCGAATATCTGGGGGTCGTTTTCGACACGGCAAGAGGCTTGGTGGTATTACCGGCTCGCCACGCCCAAGCCTTGCAACGCCTGGTGCGCACGTTTTTGGGGATTCCTGCACCATCTGCGTGGTGGTATCTGCGGCTCCTGGGAACAATGGCGGCAACTCTGGAGGTGGTTCCTTGGGCCAGGTTTCATTTGCGGCCGCTTCAGAGGGCCCTGTTACGTCGGTGGTCGAACCAGTCCGATTCCTTGAACCGCCGGTTGCCCTGTCCGAGATGGGTCCGGATGTCGCTGCAGTGGTGGCTCTGCTCGAAGTTCCTGAGAGCGGGGATGCCCTTGGAGCAGCCGGTGTGACTTCCGTTGATAACGGATGCGAGTCTGGCAGGCTGGGGAGCTGGGGGGCCCACTGCCAGGACCGTTTCACACAGCGGACGTGGTCAGCCTGGGAGTCCTTGTGGTCGATCAATCGTCTCGAGCTCCGAGCGGTGAGGCTAGCGCTGCAGGCCTTCGAGGCATCAGTTTTGGGGAAAGCAGTAAGAGTCCTGTCGGACAACTCAGCTACGGTGGCGTACATCAACCGTCAAGGAGGCACAGGAAGTGTGGCCATGGAAAAGGAGGTGGAGGCGCTGTTCATCTGGGTGGAAGTTCGCCTCCTAGCCATTTCGGCAGCGCATATCGCAGGAAAAGACAATGTGATGGCGGATTTTCTCAGCAGAGTGCAGGTAGACTCCGGAGAGTGGGAACTGCACCCGTAAGTTTTTGCACAAATAGTTCGCCGATGGGGACCGCCGATCATGGACCTCATGGCGACTTTCCAGTCGGCAAAGACAGGTCGGTTTTTCAGCAGGAGGAGACAGCGCATGTCCGAGGGGATTGACGCTCTCATCCAACCGTGGCCCGACTCCGGGCTTCTGTATGTCTTTCCTCCATTGGCGTTGATCGGCAGAGTAGTCCAGCGTATCGAGGCTCACCGCGGAAAGGTTCTGCTGGTGGCTCCAGACTGGCCCCGGCGGCCTTGGTACGCGGATCTGGTCCAGCTTCTCGATGGTGTTCCGTGGAAGCTTCCTCTCGTAGTAGATCTGCTAGTTCAGGGACCGCTGTGCATTCCTCAAGTGGATCGATTCTCGCTTATGGTATGGCCATTGAAAGGGCTAGGCTGAGAAGGAAAGGTTATTTGCCAGCGGTCATTGCCACGCTTCTTCGAGCTAGAAAGTCTTCAACTTCGCTGACGTATGTCCGAGTTTGGCGAATTTTTGAAGATTGTTGTCCGAGGAATCAGGTTCGGGCATCGACGGCTTCGGTCGCTGTCATCCTCAGTTTCTTGCAGGACGGTTTCGACAAAGGATTAGGCGGCTCTCGCTTGTTACAGAGGGAAAATTCAAGATGTTCCTATTGGAGCACACTCGGATGTGCAGCGTTTTCTTAAAGCCGTATTTAGGCTGCGGCCGTCGCGTAGATTGTCCATTCCCCCATGGGATTTGAATCTGGTTTTGCAGGCACTCGTTCAGAAACCTTTTGAGCCTCTTCGGCAAGCTTCAGTAAAAGATTTGACTTTAAAGACGGTGTTTCTGGTAGCTATTTGTTCAGCGAGGCGAATTTTGGAGCTGCAGGCATTGTCTTGTAGGCCTCCATTCCTATCTTTTTCTAGAGATAGTCGTTCTGCGGCCGGTTCCTTCCTTTCTGCCTAAAGTGGTGTCTCCTTTTCATGTGAATCAAGCCGTCATTCTGCCAGCGTTTCCTTCGGACTCAGCAAAGGTATCCAACGACAGCTTGCATCGGCTTGATGTCCGCCGAATGTTGCGTCAGTATCTGAAGGTCTCCAAGACATTCTGTAAATCGGATCGTCTCTTTTTCGGGGGAGTTCAAAAGGGGGAAGTGGCGGCGAAGTCTTCTATTTCTAGATGGATTAAGGAAGCTATTGCGTCGGCGTATATCTTGCAAGGCTGTTCTGTTCCGTTAGGTTTGAGAGCCCACTCTACTAGGGCGCAGGCGTCGTCGTGGGCGGAGCATAGTCTTTTTCCTCCAGTGGAAATTTGCAGGGTGGCTACTTGGTCGTCTCTACATGCTTTCAGTAGACATTATCGGTTGGATATTGCAGCTACTCATGATTCTTGTTTTGGTTCGGCGGTGTTGGGTGCCGGTTGGCAAGGTCCCCCCCGTTGATAACTGTTCTGTTACATCCTGGATGTGAAGGACTAAACTTGAGGACCGCTCAGGAAATGGAAATTACACGTACCTGGTAATTGTAGTTCCTGGAGGGTCCAGTTTAGTCCTCAGTCCCTCCCAAGAGACAACTTTATGTAATTCCTATACAGCGTGCTAACGCTGGTGTGCGGGGAGTCGCGTAAGTGAAATTCTTGGGTTCCTCGTGGTTGGTGCCTTTTTCGCTCCCTTTTGGTAAGAAGGGGTTTTTTTTATGCTGGCAGCTGAGTGTGCCAATTGCTTCAGGTAAAGGGGGCAGAAGCAAGGTGCACGGTTCTGGCTCTCTCGTTTGGGGAGGAGTCAACTTATAGTTCAGGGGGATAAGGCTTGTTGTGGTTAACTGTTTTCAATCATGTGTTGCTTCTTTGAGTCTGCTTTGTTAATAGTTCACTGGGGGCTGATGGGAGCTCCAGCAGCATATATCCTGAAGTATTAAAGATTCTGATTGGTCCAGTCTCCATGCTGCAGGAAGAGGTGGACTACCCGGATGTGGAGGACTAAACTGGACCCTCCAGGAGCTACAATTACCAGGTACGTGTAATTTCCATTTACTACATCCTCCGTAACAAATTCCAGAGTTTGATTACACGTTGAGTGAAAAAATATTTTCTTTTATTAGTCTTAAATAGTTTACCCTGTAGCTTCATTGCATGTCCCCTAGTCTTTCTATATTCTGATAATGTAAACAATCGATCTGCGTTTACCTGTTCCACTCCATTCATTAATTTATAAACTTCTATCATATCTCCCCTCAGCCGCCTCTTTTCCAGGTTAAAAAGCCCTACCTTTTTAGCCTTTCTTCATAGGGGTATCCTTCCATCCCCTTTACCATTTTGGTGGCTCTTCTCTGAACCTTTTCTAATAACGCTATATCTTTTTTAAGATACGGCAACCAGAATTGCACACAATATTCAAGGTGCGGTCTCACCATGGAACGATATAGAGGCATTATAATGTCCTTTGTTTTATTTACCATTCCTTTCCTTATGATACCTAGCATTCTATTTGCTCTCTTGGCTGCCGCTGCACACTGGGCCGAAGGTTTTAACATGTTATCCACAATGACGCCTAAATCTTTTTCCTGGGTGGTGGTTCCTAATGTGGAACCTTGCATCGTGTAACCATAGTTTGGGTTGTTCTTCCCCATATACCAGCTGTATATGGGCATGTACTTGCAGGACCTGGCAAAGGAGCTTGCTGGGTTCTCTGCTGGTCTCTCCAGGGAACCTTTGCAGAGGTTCAAGTCCTTGTCTTCAGGGATCTGGAATGCTCTAAGTTCATGTCTGGAATGTAAATCATATACATATTGTATAATAGCTCACTATGTAGATAATGCAACTCACTCTAACACATTATACCATAACTTTAACTTTTATTTCTTTACATTTTCTCACTAATACTCTTAATATCTTTGTTTGTAAGACCGCTTTGATTGTATGATAAGGCGGTATAGAAATCCAATTAAATAAATAAATAAAATAAATAAGTGCATAACTTTGCACTTGTCCACATTAAATTTATTTTTATTTTTATTTTATATTTATAAATTTAAACAAAATTATCAAGAATACATCTTGAAACAGAAATTGAGCTGGAAAGCAGAAAATACAATAAAGGACAAATTAAGTCCCTAACAATTAATACAGGAAACATAAACTCCATTCCCAGCCCCCTCTAGCCCACTATATACGGGGGATACCTAGAAAGAAAAACAATATCAACCAATTTCTGAAGGAAAAGGGTGTGCTAATAGTCTATAACTAAACCTGCTCTTCTTGAAAAGTCAGAGGTTCCGTCCGCCCCTCAGAATGACGGGCATTAATAAACGCCAGCAATTGTGAGGGCTCATAAAATATATACGAATGTGACTGATACCTTATCAGGCATTTACAAGGAAATTTAAAAAAAAAGAGCCCCCCCCAATAGCTGAATCCCAGTTCTTAACAAGAGAAAGCCGCGCTGCCTCTTCTGGGTTTCCCTAGATAAATCTGGAAACATAGAGACCTTTAAGCATCATATGGCGTTTCTTAAAAAACAACTTCATACGCCATTCTTTATCTGATAACAACGCTAAGGTAATTAACAAAGTAGATGGTGCAACCTGCTCTTCCTGAGAAACTTCTAATAAATCAGTTACATTTAAAACATCAGCATTCTCCAGGACCAAGCAGGAAGTCAGTCCTCACATATGGGTGACGTCGGCGCCGACGGAGCCCTCGCGGAGCAATTTTCCCCAGCTTTCAAAGAAAGCCTTTGGGAATTGCAGCGCGCATGCGCGGTCCTCTTCCCGCCCAAGGGTGCCATCTTGCTCAGTCTTCTTTTTTCCGCGGAGCCCTACAGACGTTGCCTGTGAATCCCCACAGAAAAGTTGATTTTTCTCTATTTTCCTCTATTTTTTTCGGTTCGACGCCGGTTCTTTTCCCGCCCGGACTCGCAACGCCGGTTGCGAGTCCGTCCTTTATTTTTCGTTTTTTTGTCCTTTGTGACAGATTTCGCGCTTTTTTCCTTTTTCCCTGGCAGCCCGGTCGTTCGACCTCGCAGGGGCCCTTTTTCCCCCGATGGCTGCCAGTGGCTTTAAAAAGTGTGACCTCTGTAAGAAACTTATGTCTCTTACAGACACTCATGACTTCTGCCTCCGCTGCCTCGGCCCAGATCATGACCCCATGATCTGCGGGTCATGCGGCAAGATGTCCTCAAAAGCATTGAGGAGTCGTCAGCACCAGCGGGAGCGTATCTTCTCTGACTCCGGCCGGGCTCGGACCTCGTCAGAGGCTTCGACGTCTCGGGACTCTGGTCCTGAGCATCGTCGGAGTTCCTCTGAAAGGGGGTCTCCTACCCGGGAACATCATCGGAAGAAGAAACCTGCGAGGGCGGGATCGGTGGACGCTCCTGGTTCCTCGAGGGCCAGGTCGCATAGCCCCGATTCCCGTCCCGGGTCCTCGGAGACGGAGAGGCCGTCCAAACATCCTCGACTCGAGGTGGACTTGCCCGCTCACGTAAGTACTGTTGTCCTCGTGGACTCGCCTCCGAAGGACCCGACGTCGGGCCCGACGCCGTCGGGGCCCGAGTCGGGGGCTGCTGGGTCTCCTGAGCTCGGACTCAGGTTGACGGCCTTGGAGTGCAGTTTGTCTGCCTTCTTGGACCAGCAGCGGGCATTGATCGCTGGCCTCGTCGGTGCTTCTGCCCTGACCGCCGGGACGTCGACCTCCAAATCGACCCCGGAGACCGAGCTGATCCTTGAGTCCATGAGGGCTCGAGTCGATCCTCGGTCGAGGTCTCCTTCGGCCTCCCGTTCGGGACCGAGGTCGTCGACGCCGACTCCCTCGGCGTCGGGGCGGATGGCGTCAGTGCCAGCCCGACCGGAGCCGGTCGACTCCTCCTCCGAGGAGTCGGCCTGGGAATCTGAGGACGAAGAGTCACCTGGTTCCTTTCAGACTCGGTGTGTCCCTTCGGACTCTCCCGAGTCCGAACCTCGGAGACGGTCCCCCCCAGAGGATACCCGGTTCTCGGACTTCGTGAGGGATATGGCCAATATGACTCTCCCCCGAAGGAGGCCTTTATTGTACCGGTTCCTCCCATGCTGGAACGACTTCTCTTCCGCATGTGGGAGAGCCCGGCGTCGTCGCCGGTGTTAAGCAAGCGGGTCGATTCCATTTATCGAGTCCGCAAGAGCCCTGGCTTCCAAAAGGCACAACTACCGCACCATTCCATGGTGGTGGAATCGGCCATGCATAGACTAAAGAGTCAAAAAATGCACTCCTCGGTGCCCCCTGGTAGGGAAGCCTGAAGCCTGGATGCCCTCGGTAGAAAGTGCTTTCAGGGCTCTATGCTTGCTTGTCGAGTCCAGACATACCAGCTCTACATGGGCATGTATCTCCGAGACCTGGCTAAGGAAATAGCCGGGTTCTCTGCTGGTCTCTCCGACGAACCTTTGCAGAGGTTCCAATCCTTGTCTACTGGTATTCGAGAGTGCTCCAAGTTTATCTCTCGAGCAGCCTACGATGGTTTTTGAGGCGTCGGCTCGAGTAGCTGCGGCCGGCATCGGTGGACGCCGCCAGGCTTGGCTTCAGACGTCCGACCTCGAGCCCTGGGTACAGGACAAGTTGGTCGATGTCCCCGGCCGAGGTGATAACCTCTTTGGCAAGCCCATGGTTGAGAAGGCTGCACAAATCGAGACGGAGACTCTCACCAGGACTCGTCTCTCAAGGAAGACCTCTGCCCCTTCTCAAAAGAAGAAGGCCTCGGGGAAAAAGCCCTTTTACCTGAGGAAAGGTGCTGCCTATAAATACTACCCTCAGTATCAGGCCTCAGCAGCTCCCCTGCAGGGGGGAAGCAGGCCAAGGGACGGGGTAATGGGTCCCGTAGGCAGCAAGCCCCCAAGCCTGCACCACCAGCCCCTGCTCAGCAGGGTGGGGGTTTTTGACTTTCTCAGCATAGCCTCTCCCCCTCCGCTGGTTTCTCTCAGCACAGGAGGCCGGCTGGTCCACTTTGCCCACAGGTGGTCCAACATCACCACAGATACCTGGGTACTTCACATAGTTCAAAAGGGCTATCTTCTTCACTTTCACCAGGTACCTCCCTCCTACTTTCCAGGGGAGCCTCCCAGATTTCCTTTGCACAGGGACTTACTCCTTCAGGAATTAGCAAGTCTCGTTCAGGAACAAGCCGTGGAACCAGTGCCCCACCACCTGAAGGGCCAAGGATTTTACTCCAGGTACTTCCTGATTCCAAAAAGAACAGGAGGCCTCAGGCCCATCCTGGACTTGCGAAACCTCAACAAGTTCCTTGCAAAGGAAAAGTTCAAAATGCTTACCCTTGGAATCCTGCTGCCCTACCTCCAGCAGGGAGACTGGCAATGCTCCTTAGATCTAAAGGATGCGTATACTCATATCCTTATTCATCCAGACCACAGACAATATTTCAGGTTTGTTGTGGAAGGAAACCATTACCAGTACAGAGTACTGCCCTTTGGCCTATCCTCCGCCCCCAGGGTGTTCACAAAATGCCTAGCAGTGGTGGCGGCCTATCTGAGACTTCAAGGTCTCTTTGTGTTCCCATACCTGGATGACTGGCTCATCAGGGCCCAGTCTGCCCAAGAAGCCACTCAGGCTACTCATCGCACTGTGACTCTGCTCCAGCACTTGGGTTTTGTCATAAACTTCGCAAAGTCCACTTTGCTCCCCTCTCAAGATCTTGAGTTCATCGGCGCCAGGTTGGACACACTTCAGGCGCGGGCCTTCCTCCCTCTGGATAGGGCCAAGGGGCTCATGGATCTCGCCGGCCATTTTCACAGCAATGCGCTGGTCTCAGCCAGGCACTTTCTGCGACTGCTCGGCCATATGGCGTCCACGGTCCATGTGACCCCCAATGCCCGACTGAACATGCGTCCTGCTCAGTGGTGCCTTCGCAATCAATGGCATCAGGCCACGGGGAGCCTAGCGGACTCTGTGCAGATCTCCGACCAGCTGGTCTCCTCTCTGCGATGGTGGCTTCATCTACCCAACCTAGTGCTAGGAGTGGCTTTTCAGTCCCCTCCGCATTCTCAGGTCCTAACGACCGATGCTTCCCTCCTGGGTTGGGGAGCACATTGCCAAGGGTCATGTACTCAAGGACTCTGGACTCCTTGGGAGTCTGCTCAACAGATAAACTTCCTGGAGCTCAGAGCCATCCGCCTAGCGCTCAAAGCCTTCTCTCACCTGGTGTCCCACCAGTCGCTGCTGATACAGACGGACAACCAGGTTGCCATGTTCTACGTAAACAAACAAGGCGGAACAGGCTCCTTCCTCCTCTGTCAGGAGGCGCAACGGCTATGCTCTTGGGCAATCCGCCAGGGCATCCTCCTCAGGGCTGTCTATCTCCCAGGTCAAGAAAATTACCTGGCCGACAAGCTCAGCAGGATCCTCCAGCCACACGAGTGGAGGTTGGATCCGCTGGTGGTTCAGCGGATCTTTCTCAAGTGGGGCCTCCCCACCATGGATCTGTTTGCAAGTCCTCTGAATCGGCAGCTGCCCAGATTCTGCTCTCGACAGCCGCATCCTCTCCAGGTAGCGGCAGATGCTTTTCTGATTCCCTGGTCCACAGGCCTCTTGTATGCCTTTCCGCCCATGCCTCTGGTGTCTCGGACGCTCTTCAAAGTTCTCCGAGACAAGGCATCGATGATCCTAGTGGCTCCCCGGTGGCCGAGACAACCTTGGTTCCCGCTTCTGATGCAGCTGGCGGTGGACACCCCTCTTCCTCTGGGGTTTCAGCCCGACCTCCTCTCGCAGGATCAGGGGACGCTCCTGCACCCCAACCTCCGGTCCCTTCATCTGATGGCCTGGCTGCTGAAAGGGTAGTCCTTGCTCCTCTCCAGCTACCGCCAGATGTGGAAGAGGTCGTCTTGGCCTCCAGGAGGCCTTCCACCCGGAAGTCCTACGCTCTCAAGTGGCGTCGGTTCTCTGTCTGGTGTACTCAGCAGTCTCAAGACCCCTTCTCCTGTTCAGCATCAGTGGTCTTGCAGTACTTGCTTTCTCTTTCCCATCTTGGACTTAAGTCCAACTCGGTCAAGGTCCACCTCAGTGCTCTTTCTGCGCATCACATGCCGGTGGATGGTAGACCTCTTTCCAGCCACCCTCTGGTGGCTCGTTTTCTCAGAGGCCTCCTTCTCCTTAAACCACCTTTGCGCCCGCCAGCCCCGAACTGGGATCTCAATGTGGTTTTACAGCGGATTACCTGTCCGCCTTTTGAGCCTATGGCTACCTGTCCTCTTCGTTTTCTTTCCTGGAAAACCTTGTTCTTGGTGGCCCTCACTTCTGCAAGACGCGTTAGTGAGCTGCAGGCCTTAGTATCTGATCCTCCTTACACTAGGTTCTACAAGAACCGGGTAGTCCTACGGACTCACCCTAAGTTTCTTCCTAAAGTGGTTTCCCCTTTTCACATCAACCAGGAGGTGGTACTTCCGACCTACTTTCCCAGGCCACACTCCAGCCGAGCTGAAATGGTCCTGCATACCCTGGACTGTAGGAGGGCGCTGACCTTCTACCTTGACTGTACGCGGGAGCACCGAAAGGCTGTTCAGCTCTTCGTGTCTTATGACCCCAACAAGTTGGGGCTCCCTGTCTCCAAGCGTACTCTGTCCATCTGGATTGCGGACTGCATCGCTTGGGCTTACGAGGCTGCGGGCCTCGTGCTGGAAGGTAGAGTCACCGCTCATCGTGTTCGGGCGAAGGCTACGTCAGTGGCTTACCTCCGCTCTGTTCCATTGGCAGACATCTGCCGGGACGCTACTTGGTCTTCAAGCCAGACCTTTGCAGCCCATTACTGCCTGGAGAGGGAGTCCCGCAGGGACAGTGCTTTCGGACAGGCAGTCCTCCGTAACCTCTTCGAGGTATAGGCAACTCCTACCCTCCGTCCCAGATGTTGGGCTACCGGTTGGAGACATATTCAGAGAAGATTCCTTCCTTCTGTGCTACTGACCTCGAGGGAGCTCATTTTTGTGCTTAGGGTCTCCGGTAGCCTTAAGCTTGGGAGTCCCATATGTGAGGACTGACTTCCTGCTTGGTCCTGGAGAAAGCGTAGTTACTCACCTGTAACAGGTGTTCTCCAGGAGCAGCAGGAATCAGTCCTCACAACCCTCCCTTCTCCCCTTGGAGTTGCAGTTATATGCTTTCGTTTTTGCTAATTTTTGCTGTCTTTTAGCTATGTCATCTGACTGAGCAAGATGGCACCCTTGGGCGGGAAGAGGACCGCGCATGCGCGCTGCAATTCCCAAAGGCTTTCTTTGAAAGCTGGGGAAAATTGCTCCGCGAGGGCTCCGTCGGCGCCGACGTCACCCATATGTGAGGACTGATTCCTGCTGCTCCTGGAGAACACCTGTTACAGGTGAGTAACTACGCTTTATCCACTCCAGAAACCACCCCTACCCCCCCCCCTACTTTTTTCCCTAGTGGGAGATAATACAATTTAACAATAGGAGGGTGAGATTCAGGAGGAATACCTAATATTTCAATTAAATAAAAACGAAGCATATCCCTAGCACACATTAAATTTCATCTGCCATTTTGATGCCCAGTCTTCCAATTTATCAAGATCCTCTTGCAATTTTCCACAATCCTCTTGGGTTTTAACAACTTTAAATAGTTTTGTGATATCTGCAAATTTGATAACCTCACTCGTTATTCCCTTTTCCAAGTCATTTATAGATATCTCAAGAAGCAGCGGACCCAGCACAGATCCTTGGGGTACACCACTATTCACCTTTCTCCATTGGGAAAATTGGCCATTTAGCCCTACCTTCTGCTTTCTATATTTTAACCAGTTCCCGATCCACAATAGTACACTGCCTCCTATCCCATGATTCTTTAGTTTTGCCAAAAGTCTCTGATGAGGGACCTTGTCAAAGGCTTTCTGAAAGTCCAAATACACTATATCAACCGACTCACCTTTGTCTACCTGTTTATTCACACCTTCAAAAAAACATAACAGATTAGTAAGACAAGATCTACCATGTCTAAAGCCATGTTAGCTGTCTCCCATTAAGCCATGACTATCTACATGTTCAATAATTTTGTTCTTTATGATGGTTTCTACCATTTTTCTGTAGTTTCCCAGATCACCCCTGGAACCCTTTTTAAAAATTGATGTTACGTTCGCCATCCTCCAATCTTCAGGTATTACAGATGATTTTAATGATAGTTCACAGATTACTAGGGAAATAACAATGCTTCATTACCACTAGTTAACAAATTCTATCGTGCTCCAGAGCTTTGCAGTATCACAAGGTATCTCCAGGAACAAGCAGGAATAAGTCCTCACATATGGGTACGTTGGTACCGACGGAGCCTGCGCGGGAAAGCTCCCCAGCTTCCCAGAAGGAAGCTTTTGGGGCCTCCCACTGCACATGCGCGCTGCCTTCCCGCCTTCCTGACCAGCTCTCCTCAGTTTCTCTTTTTCCGCGGAGCCAGCAGGTCGTGTTCCTGTCACCGCTGAAGAAATTATTGTTTTAGTTTGTTTCTTTAGACCACGTACCTGCCTTCCCCATACCGAAACCGGTACCGCCGGCCGGTCTCTCTTTTCTTTCTTTTAAAAAAAAAAAAAAAAAAATCTTTATTCTGCACAACTTGGTGACTTCGGTTAGGCCTCAGGCCTACACAAATTCTCCTCATGGAGAAACCAGCCCCTGGTTTTAAGAAGTGTACCAAGTGTAGTGCTGTTATTTCTGTCACAGACACCCATGAATGGTGTCTTAAGTGTTTGGGACCTGAGCACTCCATTCCGGACTGTCCATCCTGCTCCCTGATGTCTAAACGTGGGTTGCAGAACCGGGCCAACAAATTCCATGTGCTGTTTGCTTCAGATAATCCAGCATCACAGTCATCCAGGTCTTCCTCTCCGGATGGATCTCAGGTAACCAAACCCTCTGCGGGCAGGTCCTCAAAGAGCAAATCTCCTTCAAAGCATCGAGAGGCTCTCACTTTTGAGTCTGAGGATCCTGCCCCAGCCAAACAACCCCGGTGGGAAGCTCTGGCTTCCAAAGCACCATCTATGGGGTTACAGGTTGACATCGATGGCACGGCCTCGACTGATCACCTGTTGGACTGCTCTGGGGTACCGGCCCATACCGGTACCGACATCCAGGCAGCAGTGGCGTCTATGAGCAATACTGTTCAGACCATGCAGCAGGCCATGCTGGCTTTTATTAATGCTGCGACGCCCTCGGTACCGCGTTCAGCGGTACCGGGTCCGGTTCCGGTATCGTCTCCCATACCGGAACCGAGACCATCGACTTCCAAACGCAGATCGGTTCCGCATGCCGGATCCGGGTTTTCACCCGATACCGATCCCATACCCGGTACGCCCGATGTCGATACCGATCGGTATGAGTATCGTGCGTTGGAAGCAAATAGAGAATACTCTGCTTCTTCTGAGGATTTTGACTCCTCTGAGGACTCTGATGAGCTGTCTCTAGTTCTTCATGAAGACCCCTCTTCCCCAAAGAGGAGAATGTCTCCACCAGAGGATTTGTAGCCTAGTGGTTGGGGCAAGGTACTTCAGGCCGGAAGGTCGGGGGTTCAAATCCCACTAGAGGACAGCAACCTTGGGCCGGAAGGACTGGGGTTTCTAGTCCCACAGATGCTCCTTGTGGTCTTGGGCAAGCCACTTAACCCTCCATTGCCCATGTTCCCTGTAAGTATTAGTGTATGTGTCTCATATCCCCGCGTGTTAAATGTATCCCCCAATTGTGTTGTGACCGCTTTGATTGAAGGATAAGGCAGTATACAAAACTGTCAAAATAAATAAATAAATAAATAAATTATAGAACTAGCTAAAGGACTTTCTATTACCACATCCTCTGAAAAAGAACCTAGGTCAAAGAAATTGGATATTTTAGGATACCCTAAGGTTCCTAAAGAGGCAGTCACCCTGCCTATCCATGAAATCCTTCAAGAACACTTGATGGACTTATGGGAGGCTCCTCTAACGTTGTCTCCTTATTCTCGTAGGTTGGACACCATGTACCGGGTCCCTCCTTCTCCTGGTTTTCAAAAGACTCAGTTGCCTCACCATTCCATTGTGGTGAAGTCTGCACTGAAAAAGATTAAGAGTACCAAAAGGCACTCTTCTACCCCTCCAGGACGAGAATGTAAGACCCTAGACTCTTTTGGCAAGAAAATTTTCCAGGCTACTATGCTTATAGCCAGGATTAATTCTTACAGTCTGTATATGGGCATGTTTCTCAGGGAACTTGCCCTAAAGATACGACATTTTGCCTCCTTTATCCCTGAGGATAGAAAAGAGGAGTTCATTTCTCTGGTGAAACAGCTTCTAGATGTTTCTAAGTTCTCCAACAGAACAGCTTTTGATTCCTTTGAGGGTGCCGGTAGAGCTTCGGGCATTGCTATTGCAGCCCGACGACTTGCTTGGCTCCAGGCCTCTGACCTAGAACCCTGGGTCCTGGATGGCTTACGGAATCTGCCCTGTACAGTTGAGAACTTATTTGGTAAGGACTGGCAAATTAAAGCCACTCAAATGGACGCAGAAAATGCTACCTTGGATAGACTTTCTAAGTCTACCTCTACTCCTGCCAAGAAAGTCATTCAAAAGGCCTTACTACAAGAAGGCCAGATTTTCCACAAATACTGGCCAACAATCTTCTCAGCCTCGTTTTGCTGCTAAACGTCAGCAACCTAAACAGGCAAAGTCAAAGCCTGCAGCGTCTACCACTTCTCAGCAGGCTCAACCCCCTCAGGGGTTTTGACTTGCCCCTAGAGAACTTAACATTTCTGGCTCTAGAACAACCAGAGCCCCTCACCATTCCCGGAAGGTTAGCTCACTTTGCTCCCAGATGGGAGCAAATCACATCAGAGCAATGGACCCTCTCTATCATCAGAGAGGGTTACAAACTTCATTTTTTCGACCTTCCTCCATATACCATGGTGAGGCACTTCAATTCTCCCCCATTTCTCCTGGACCTATTGGATCAGGAAGTCTCTTCTCTCCTTGCCCAAGGGGCAATAGAAGCGGTTCCTCTTCTTCAACAAGGGACAGGATTCTACTCCCCTTATTTTCTCATAACAAAGAAGACAGGGGGATTCAGACCTATCCTAGATCTGAGAGAATTGAACAAATTTCTGTACAAGGAGAAATTCAAAATGCTTTCTCTAGGCATTCTCCTTCCATACCTTCAGAGTCAGGATTGGCTTTGTTCTCTAGATCTCAAGGATGCGTACACACATATACTCATCCACCTATCCCACAGAAAATATCTAAGATTTCTGTTTCAGGGAAAACATTTCCAGTACAGAGTACTTCCCTTCCGTCTAGCCTCTGCTCCAAGAGTGTTCACCAAATGCATGGCAGTTGTTGCCGCATTTCTAAGAGGTCTGGGAATTTTTGTATTCCCATATCTGGACGACTGGCTCATCCGAGCTCCATCTCAGTCAGAGGCCCAGATTTCCCTGGACCGCACAAGGCACCTTCTGCAGTATCTGGGACTGGTGGTAAACCTTCCCAAGTCTCAACTTACCCCTACTCAGTCTCTAGAATTCATAGGGGCCCAGTTGGACACCACCACTGCAAGGGCCTACCTGCCTCAAGTCCGGGGCCAACGTCTGCTGTGCTTGGCCTCCCAAGCTCAGTCCAGCAGTCACTTGACAGCCAGAGAAATGCTGCGACTTCTGGGCCACATGGCCTCCACGGTACACGTGGTGCCCTACGCTCGTCTTCATATGAGAGCAGCTCAATGGACCTTGGCCACCCAGTGGACTCAAGCATCAGGAGCGCTCTCCGACCAAATACTCACCTCAAAGCGTCTGTTTTGGTCCCTCCAATGGTGGGTGTCCACCAAGAATCTGTTGTTGGGGGGGCCCCCTTCCAACCTTTGTTGCCCCAAGCAACCCTCACAACAGATGCCTCCCAAACAGGGTGGGGAGCCCATCTACAATCCCTCTCCACTCAGGGTACTTGGTCTCCGCAGGAGACCACCCTTCATATCAACCTCCTGGAACTGCGAGCAATCTTCTTTGCCCTCAAAGTCTTCCATACCCTCCTTGTCAACCTGACCGTCCTAGTTCAGACAGACAATCAGGTGGCCATGTTCTACGTAAACAAACAAGGAGGGACAGGCTCTCTGTTGCTTTGCAACGAAGCTCTCAGATTATGGGCCTTCGCCAGAGAGCATCAAATTCATCTTCTGGCAGTATATCTTCCAGGGGTTCAAAACTCTCGGGCAGACAGACTCAGTCGAGTTCTGCTTCCACACGAATGGTCCCTACATATGGACCAGATAGGCAGAATCTTTCAGGAATGGGGAACCCCGGACATAGACCTCTTTGCAAGTCCGTGGAATGCCAAACTTCCCCGGTTCTGTTCCAGGACTCCGTGTCAGGGAGCTCAGGCCAACGACGCCTTTCTCCTGCATTGGGGTCAGGAATTCCTATATGCCTTTCCACCCATTCCTTTGATTCCCAAGACTCTGTTCAAACTCCAGAGGGATCACGGATCGATGATCCTCATAGCTCCACGCTGGCCATGCCAAGTGTGGTTCCCTCTACTTCTGCATCTCTCCCAGGGACCCTCCCTGGACCTGGGAGCTGCGCCAGACCTTCTTTCTCAGGAGAAAGGGACTTTGTGGCACCCAAACCCCAAGTCCCTACACCTCAGAGCTTGGTTACTGAAGGCCTAAGCCTTCATGACTTCAATCTTTCTCAACCAGTGAAAGATATCCTTCATGCCTCTAGGAAACCCTCCACGAGGCGTTCCTATGCTTTCAAATGGAAACGCTTTTCCATTTGCTGTGCTCAACAGGGTCTTGACCCTCTAGCACTTCCTTTGAATTCTCTACTAGACTATCTCCTGCATCTTTCTAATGCAGGCCTTAAGACGAATTCAGTAAGAGTCCATTTGAGTGCTATTGCAGCATCCTTAAAACCTATAAATGGACAACCTGTCTCATCTCATCCGCTTGTTGCAAGATTCATGAGAGGCCTGACTCTAACTAAGCCTCCCATCCGACCTCCTCCGGTAGCATGGGACTTGAACCTAGTTCTAGGTCAGCTTATGAAGCCACCTTTTGAACCGTTGGTTTCTACCTCCTTGAAATTTCTTTCCTGGAAGGTCCTTTTCCTTATTGCAGTCACTTCGGCTCGCCGCATCAGTGAACTACAGGCCTTAGTGGCTCATCCACCTTATACCAGGTTTCATCATGATAAGGTGGTCCTAAGGACGAATCCCCACTTTATGCCCAAAGTGGTCTCGCCTTTTCATCTTAATCAGGAGGTATATCTACCTGTCTTTTTTCCAGCTCCTCATGCATCCAGTGCAGAGAGGAACCTTCATACTTTAGATTGTAAAAGAGCTCTTGCCTTTTACCTCAACAGGACTCAGCCACATCGAAAGTCTTCCCAACTTTTCGTGGCTTTTGATCCTTCTCATTTGGGACTTCCAGTCTCCAAACGTACACTTTCCAATTGGATTGCTCAGTGTATTTCCTTTGCTTACCAGAGTAAGAATATTTCTCTGGAAGGCCATGTCACAGCTCACAATGTGAGGGCCATGGCCACTTCTATGGCTCATCTTCACTCTGTCTCCATAGATCAGATCTGTTGAGCCGCCACATGGGCCTCGGTTCATACCTTCACAGCCCATTACTGCTTGGACAAGGACTCCCGCCGGGATGCCTTGTTTGGTCAGGCTGTCCTCAAACACCTGTTCCATACTTGAACAACTCCTGCCCACCTTCCCAGGATGGATGCCTGAGATCCATACGAAGATGGCGAACCCTTGGAACGGGATCTCCCAGGCATCTTAGCTAGGGAGTCCCCATATGTGAGGACTTATTCCTGCTTGTTCCTGGAGATAGCACTGTTACTTACCTGTAACAGGTGATCTCTGGGAACAGTAGGAATTAGTCTTCACAACCCACCCACCTCCCCTAGGAGTTGTATCTTCTATCTATCTTCCTTTCCTCTCTCTATTGTCTCAGCTATAAACTCGAATTGAGGAGAGCTGGTCAGGAAGGCGGGAAGGCAGCGCGAATGTACAGTGGGAGGCCCCAAAAGCTTCCTTCTGGGAAGCTGGGGAGCTTTCCCGCGCAGGCTCCGTCGGTACCGACGTACCCATATGTGAGGACTAATTCCTGCTGTTCCCAGAGATCACCTGTTACAGGTAAGTAACTGTGCTTTACACACATATACAGGCTGTCTCTCTTAAACGCTAAAACCTGTGACTGTCTATATACTTCGTACTCGCAATCCTCTCTGCTTTGCCTTGAATGAAAAGATATGACTATCCTATCTGAGTCACGGCACAAAAATGAATGTACCTGCTCCACCCCTCAATGGGCAACAGAACCTGGGCTCTTGGGATTCAATCCCTTCACTCAAAGCAATGGGAGAGAGAGAAGTAATAAAACAATTCTCACACACAGAATTCTGTTAAAAACACAGTACTTTTAAGGCCTTAAGGGGATGAAGCGCACAGTCCTGCCATCTTGAGCATTTCCTGTAAAACCCCTCCTCTGGCCTAGGCCAGAGTACCTCCTTTATTGAAAGAAAATTGCATTATCAGCACCACTTTTGTTTATCTACGTGTTATGAACACAGACATATTGCTCAGTTGAATTAGGAGAAGCAAAAACATTCTGTCTCATACATACAACCTTGGCCTTTTTAACACATCTCTCTCCAGGCTTCAGACTGTTCAGCAAATTCTAAGCCATCCATATTAACCCTTTCAGAGGAGTCTGGTACCCCATTTCAAGTCTCATACCTAGCCACCACTTTTTGTTTTTTTTCCACAGTATTTATGTATATTATATTTATATGTGGTACTAGGGTTGCCAACTTTTTCACTGAGAAAATCCCGACAGCTGTGGCTCGCCATGCTCCACCCATTCTCCGCCCCTAGTCCCACCCCTGCCCCGCCCCCAGCCCCACCCACGCAAATTACCGAGGATTCAGTCACACCCCCCCTCAGTATTGGTTCTCACACCCCCCCTCCCCTCAGTGCTGGTTCACTCACTCACCCCCCCTGCTGACTCACTCACCCCCCATCCCCTGCTGGTTCACTCACTCACCCCCCCTCCCCGGCTGGTTCACTCACCCACCCCCCTGTCACTCACTCACCCCCTCCCCTGCTGGTTCACTCACACCAACCCCCCTCCCCTGCTGGGTTCACACCAACCCCCCCCCCTCCCCTGCTGGTTCACTCACACCACCCCCCCTCCACTGCTGGGTTACTCACCCACCCCCCTGTCACTTACTCACCCCTCCTGCTGGGTCACTCACTCGCCCCCCTCCCCTGCTGTTTCTCTCACACCAACCCCCCCCCCTCCACTGCTGGTTCACTCACACCACCACCACCATCCCCCCTTGCTGGTTCACTCACACCATCACACCCCCTCCCCTGCTGGTTCACTAACACCACCAACCCCCCCCCCCTTGCTGGTTCACTCACACCACCACCCCCCCCCCCCTTGCTGGTTCACTACACCCAAAACCCCCCCCCCCCCTTGCTGGTTAACTCACACCATCACCCCCCCCCCCCTGCCCAAGCCACTGCTTCTGCTTTGTACAGAGCAGCGGCTGCAATACACTTACTTTGAAAAGTAAAGACAAACTGTGTAAGGAGCCCTCCGGTCATCGCAGAGCCCGAGGAAGTGATGTCATGGGGGCGGGCTCCTCACAGGTTGTCTTTCCTTTTCAAATTAACTTTATTGCAGCTAAAGTTAATTTGAAAAGGAAAGACAACCTGTGAGGAGCCCGCCCCCATGACATCACTTCCTCGGGCTCTGCGATGACCGGAGGGCTCCTTACACAGTTTATCTTTAGTTTTCAATGTAAGTGTATTGCAGCCACTGCTCTGTACAAAGCAGAAGCAGCGGCTGCACTGCTATGGGGAATCGCGTTCGCGCCGCGGACTTCGGCACAAAAGCCGGTTTTTTGCTCTGGCCGCTCCCGATCTTGCGGCCAGAGCAAAAAACCGGCTTTTCAATGGCCGGTTTTACATCTGTGCCGGCAGCCGGCCTGGCCATGGAAAAACCGGCCAGGCCGGCTGAAAACCGGCCGGTTGGCAACCCTATGTGGTACTACTATGAGTGGAGGATTTGATTCCCACTGCAACTCCTTGTGACCTTGAGCAATCACTTTACCCTCCATTGCCTCAGAAGAAAAGGCTTGGCAATCTACTTCCGGTAATACATTGTCAAGAAAACCCAGAGGCAGCTGGGTCGCCAGGAGTCAGCACTGACTTGATGGTACTAAAAGAAAAAAAAAAAAACAGAAGCCAGCCAAAATAATTACTGAAAATCCTGCAAAAAAACCTCAGAACCTATAATGTAAATATGCCATATCAAAGCAGTACTAACTCCAAGGATTCAAATAACAAAAACCCAGTCTATGAAAAATATTGCTCTAGGCTGAAGAAAACCAGTACATCTCCTTTTGGGAAACAGAGCAGGCTGGACTGCTACAGATTCCTGCACAAAATCTATATGCTAACAGAATTCTCGCCTTTGCTACACTTGGAACAAAGAGACTCACCAAATACAGAATACATAATATGCAGGCAAAACTTGAACTCAAAGCTCCAAAAAGGCAGCCTTTACACATAATGCAACACCATAGAATTTTAATTTAATTTTATTTAAAGTAGTTTAGACTGCTTTTGTGGGAATTTTCATCATAAATAGAAATGTATTTGTGCCTCAATTATGCAAAATACAAAGATACAGTATAATCTGTGTCCGGTTGCATCTTGCCGAGAAAACCCAGAAGATAGTCATAACATGTAGACTCCTGGCTATCCTGTGGATAGTTGTCCATTGACTCCATAATACTTAATAGCAGTAACAACTAAGACCTTTCAATTTCAATTTATTAACTTGATGTACCGCTGAACATTACAGCAGTTCATTCTTTAATAAAAACAATAAAAAACCGACAACCACCTCACCATCATAACCCCGAACAACTTCCTCTAATCACAGCAGTATCCACCCCCTCAAACACACAATTCCACCCACTTTGGTTAAAATAAACAATCCTCTTGTCTCCCCATAAAAAAGCCAATTTAAAAATGCATGTCTATAGATGCTTCTGAAAAAAAGGTTAATGCACCACTTCCTTCATCTCTGCTGGTAACAAATTCTACCAAACAGGGCCTTTAAAATGAGACACGTTCTCCATGGACAAGCAGAAAGTAAGTTCTCACGTATGGGTGATATCTCCGATGGAGCTCCATGCAGGAATGCTCCCCAATTTCTATTGGAAGCTTTTGGGAGGCTGCACTGCACCTGCGTGTCTGCCTTCCCCGCTTGCTGCCGTAGTGCCATCTTCTCCAGTCTTCATTTTTCCATGGAGCCCCACAGATTGATTCAGTCCTCCTCTGATAAACGTAGTCTTTTCCCCCTGGCTGAGGATTCAACACAAATTGGAGTCCCTTCAACACCCTCCCTGGGAGACCAAGCTATAAGGCATTAGAGTATTCCACTCTACTAAGGACCAAAGAATCTAACAATGTAACCAGGTTAGTGAAAGATCATAAAGGGTGTAATTTACGTAACAAACAAATATAAAAAACAGGACCAAACTACCGATCTACCTGCTCTGTAAATTTAAGCTGAGAATTAATTTTTTATGCTGAGACTAGTGAAAGATCCACACAAAGTTAAGGCCTCAGCACCACACTTGGGTGGAACACTCAGGTTATTAATTTGTGATTCCCATATGGGAGTGGATTTCCACACATTCATACAGAATGTATTCACTTAAAACCAATTACTAACAGTCCGCAAGCAATTGACATGTTCTGTCTGCGCCTTCTGACATCCCTCAAAAAAGCCCAATGCTTTGATTTAGCATAAAAATAAAACTCCATCCCCCATCTATTCAGCTCCCAAGCCAAGACAGCCATATAAGCATTAACATAGGGGAGAGCACCAAGCCCTGCAGGCCACCCCCCATCCCTCCACCCCGCACCATTAGGTGCATAGCAGAAAGTGTCTCCTGCAATGCATATCACACCTCGGTTTCGGTCATTTTTAGCAGGGAGAACCCAATCAAGGACCTTACCACGCAGCCTTGCCTGCTGGGGCTGTTCCTTTAACATGCTATGATGAACAGTGTCAAAAGGCGCCTACTGATCCAAATTATATCAACCCCCCACCCCCCTTGATTTGCTTTCCTTCTCAAACTGTTCACCATGGCTGTCAATAAGACTCCATACTATATCCTTCCTGAAATTCTGACCCAGTGGGATGAATCCTCTCTCTCTTCTATAAAAACATTGTCAATCACAGACAAATCACTTTCTCCATCATTTTTTTTAGCGCCGGAATGTTTGACACAGGGCGATTATCCACCAGATTACACTTCTTTAATCTCTTCTTACCACCAGCATGATAGCAGTCCTTTTCAGCAATGAGAGAACCTCATGCCACACCAAGTCCTAAATCCATCCTGCCCATAAGGGGCCAGCAAATGCTCCATCATTACTAACATCCAGTTGGGAAGAATATCCAACTAGAGTACTGCCGACCTTAACCATGCGTTCTCTGGGAACAAGCAGGAAGTCAGTCCTCACATATGGGTGATGTCGGCATCAACGGATCCATCATTGGTGCATCCCCCCCCCCCCCCCCCGCTTTCAAAGAAAGCCTGTGGGAGATGCCACCATGTATGTGTGGTCCCCTTCCTGCCCAAGGGTGCCATCTTGCTCAGTCTGCTTTTTTCCGTGGAGCCCTTCAAATGTTGTCTGGCTTGTCCCCGGAAAAAGTTGATTTTTTTTTCTATCAGAGTTTCATACTCGCCTCCAGTTTTGCACTGGTACTCTTCCGGCCGGCCAACCTCATTGCCTCAGCATCGAGTTCGGTCCATTTTTGTAGCTTTTTCGTTCTTTTCTTTTTCCGTTGTCTTTGTACCTTTTTTCTTCCGCTGGCAGATTGGAGAGTCTTTGACCTCGCAGGGATAAATTTTTCCCCCCATGGCTACCAGTGGCTTTAAGAAGTGTGATCGGTGCTCTAAAATTATGTCTTTGAGCGACACACACGACTGCTGTCTCCACTGCCTGGGGCCTGATCATGACCCAGCAGCCTGTGGTCTCTGCAAGAGAATGTCCAGTAAGGCCCTCAAGAGCCAGCAGCAGCAGCACAATAAGTTTTTCCTCGAGTCCCCAGTGCCTCTGAAGGCAGGGCCTTGTCTGAAGCCCCGACATCTCGGGCAGAACACTCCGAACCCGAGCCTCGTCGTGGGACCTCGGAAAGGGGGTCTCCCTCAAGGGAACCCAGAAAGAAGAAGAAACCCTCGAAGGCGGCATCCTTGGATGGTTCTGACCGGCCGGGGGCTTCTCGGGCCTGGTCCCGCAGACGGTTCATCCGAGAAGGTCCCCCAGAAGGATCCGACTGCAGGCCGGCCTCGGTCCCCAGACACTATCCTCATCGAGGATTCCCCTTCGGGGGAGCTGACAACGGGCCCTAGTCCCTCGGTGCCAGAGCCGAAGGCTGCGGATCCTTCGGGCCTGGAGTCCAGAATGGTGGGCCTGGAGCACAGTTTGTCTGCCTTCATGGACCAGCATGAACGGTTCATCTGCCCCAACCACCGAGCCTTCGAGGTTCAAGATGTCCCCCGGAGGCCGAGCTGAGCCGATCCTTGAGGTCCTTCGGCCTCGAGTCGATCCTCCGCCAAGGTCACGTTCTGAGTCCCGCTCGACAGGACCACGGTCATCCCTGGCAAGTCTGCCAGGCACCAGCTGTGGGGCATTGGGAGCTCTGAAGCCCTCGGAGCAGCCCTCCTACTAGTCCTCGATGGATTACTCCGTGGGAGATGGAGGATGAGGATTCCCCCGATACCCATCGCCACCGCAACGTCCCTTCTGACTCTCCCATCTTGGAGCCTCAATGGAGGTCTCCACCCGAGGATGTGGGCTTCCTTGATTTTGTCAAGGACATATCTAAGGCCCTTGCATTCCCGACCGAGTCTGAGGAGGATCCTCGGGCGGATGAATTGGAAATCCTCCAGTACGAGGCCCCTCCGTGGGAATCGCTCACGGTGCCTATTCCTCCCATCCTGGAACGACTGATGCTCCGAATGTGGGGGAGACACCGGCTTCAGTGCCAGTGGTGAGCAGATGGCCAAACTCTATGTATTGAGTCTGCTGGAGCCCGGGTTTCCAGAAGTCTCAACTGCCGCATAAACTCCATGGTGGTGGAGTCGGCCATGTGTCGGTTGAAAAGTCAGAAGATGCACTTCTTGGTGCCCCCCCAGCAGGGAGGCCCGCACCCTTGATGCCCTTGGCAGGAAGTGCTACCAGGGCTCAATGCTCTTCGGCCGCATCCAGGCTTACCAGCTGCACATGGGTATGTTTCTGAAAGACCTGGCAAAGGAACTCGCCATGTTCTCGGCTGGTCTCTCTGAAGAACCTTTGCAGCAGTTCAAGAACCTGGCCAAAGCAGTCCATGAATGCTTCAAATTCATGTCTCGGGCGGCCTATGACAGGTCCAAGTCAGCGGTCTGGGTAGCTCTGTGCACGCAGCCAAGCTTGGCTACAGTCGTCTGACCTCGAGCAGTGGGTTCAGGACAAATTGGTCGATGTCCCTTGCCAAGGAAAGAACCTTTTTGGCAAACCCATGACTGACAAGGCTGCTGAGCTGGAGACAGTTTATGACGAGGACCAGGCTCTCTAAAAAGACTGTTGCCCCTCCCCGACGGAACGGCTCGGGTAAAAAGCCCTGCTACACGATGAAGGGAGCTGCTTACAGAAACTACCCACCTTTTCAGGCTTTCCCAGTTCCCCAACAGGGTCAGCAGGCCAAGAGACATGTGCATGGCCCAGGTAAGCAGAAGGCTCCAAAACTCCAAGCACCGGCTCTGGCCCAGCCAGGGGGGGAGTTTTTTACTCCTTGAGCATAGCCTCTCTACCCCAAGGAGATCAGCAACCCACAGGGGGACGTCTGGCCCTCTATGCCCAGAGGTGAATGACCATCACCACCGATTCATGGGCACTAAGGGTAGTTAGGAAGGGTTACCTCCTCTACCTGACTCAGACACCTCCCCTTTATTTCCCGGGAGAGCCCCTCAGGTGTCCCCTTCACCGGGACCTTTTTCTGAAGGAGTTCCCGAGGACAAAATGGTGGAACCATTGTCCCACTACCTCAAGGGCAAGGGGTTCTACTCCAGGTATTTCCTTGTGCCAAAGAGGACAGGGGGCCTAAGGCCCATCCTCGATCTGCGCAGTCTCAACAAATTCCTGGTGAAGAAGAAGTTCAAATTACTCTCCCTTGGAACATTGCTGCCATACCTCCAGCAGGGAGACTGGCTATGTTCCTTAGACCTCAATGATGCTTATACCAACATCTTCATCCACCCCAATCACAGGCAGTACCTGCGGTTCATAGTGGGGGGCAGGCACTTTCAAAACAGGGTGCTCCCGTTCGGCCTAGCGTCTGCCCCAAGAGTCTTCACAAAATGCCTGCCAGTTGTGGCCATCTTCCTCAGTCTCCAGGGGGTCTTTGTCTTTCCCTACCTGGACGACTGGCTCATAAAGGGAGGCACGGCCTCAGACATGCAGCAGGCCACTGCATGCACCATCCAGGTTCTGAAACACTTGAGCTTTGTCATAAACTACAAGTCTCACCTTCTCCTGATACAATGTCGAGTTCATTAGGACAAAGATAGACACTCTTCAGTCGAATGCTTTCTTGCCCCAGGACCAAGCCGATCATCTCAGGTCTCTAGCTTGGGACATACAGTACCATCCCTTGGTGCTCTCCCGGCTTCTGCTGCACCTCTTCGGGCACATGGCCTCCATGTTCCATGTCATCCGAGACGCTTGCCTCCACATGTGAGCAGCACAGTGGTGTCTCTGGGATGAGTGGTCCCAGGCCACAGGCCGCCTCTGAGATAGAGTTTCTGTGACCTGCCAGTTGGTGGACTCCCCTGGTCTGGTGGCAGTCAACCCAGCATCTCGAAGCAAGCATGTCTTTTCAGACCCCAAGCCCCTCGAGGGTCCTCACCTTGGACGCCTTCCTGCTCGGCTGGGGAAGCCCACTGTTGAGATCTCCACACCCAGTGCAGCTGGTCATCAGACGAGAGCACTCAGTAGATCAACCTCCTGGAGTTCCGAGCTATGTACGCCTTCCCTCTGATGCTTCTGATCGCAAGGACCTTGTTCAGGACCCTCCACGACAGGGCCTCGCTCATCTTATTAGCTCCTTGGTGGTCCAGGCAGTCGTGGTTCCCTCCGCTTCTACAACTGACAGTGGAGGCCCCCATCCCCTTGGGGACCGCCCTAGGACTCCTATCTCAGGAGGGGGGCTCTCTCCCAACCTGGGGTCACTGTCGCTGACAGCGTGGCTGCTGAGAGGGTGACTGGCCCCTTTCAACCTTCCGGTTGAGGTGGAGGACATTCTTCCAGCCTCTCGCAAGGTTTCTACTAGTAAGGCTTATTTATGCCTTCAAATGGTGCAGGTTCTTTGCTTGGCGCGCCATACCCAGAGCTGATCCTTTCTCCTGCCCGGTGGCTCTGGTGTGTTAGTACCTTCTCCACCTCTCTCAGTCCGGGCTCAAGTCTAACTCAGTCCGAGTGCACCTCAGTGCCCTGCTGGCGCACCATCATCCGGTGGATGGTAAGCCCCTTTCGGTCTAGCCATTGGTGACCCATTTCCTTTGAGGCCCGCTCTTATCAAAGCCCCTAGTTCGCCCACCAGCAACCGAATGGGACCTCAACGTTGTGTTGGGGCAGCTCACTTGCCCACCCTTCGAGCCTGTAACTACTGCCACCTTCGCTACCTCTCTTGGAAGGTGGTTTTCCTGTTTGCGCTCACCTCCGCTTGCAGAGTTAGCGAGCTCCAGGCCCTTGTGGTGGAGGCAACTTATACCAGTTCTACAAGTACAGAGTAGTGCTTTGCACGCATCCCAAATTCCTGCCGAAGGTAATGTCGCCCTTCCATCTCAACCAGGAAGTGGTGCTTCCTACCTTCTTTCCAAGACCTCACTCCAGTCGGGCGGAGACTGTCTTTCACACCTTGGACTGTAAGAGGGCCTTGTCCTTCTATATCCAACGCACTCAGGGGCACTGCAGAGCTGCTCAGCTTTTCATCTCCTATAACCCCAGTAGGCTGGGAGAGGCGGTGACCAAACATACATTGTCCACCTGGGTGGTGGACTGTATCGCCCTTGCTTACAAGTAGGCGAGACTCCCACTGGAAGGCCGTGTTGCGGCGCACCGTGTCAGGGCCATGGCGGCCTCGGTGGCAAACTTGTGCTCAGTCCTGATGGTAGACATCTGCCGGGCCGCCACCTGGTCTTCAGGCCATACCTTCTCAGCCCATTACTGCCTGGAAAGTGATTCCCGATGAGACAGTGCCTTTGGCCAGGCTGTGCTCCATAACCTTTTTGGGGTTTAGGCAACTCCTACTCTCCGACCCTTCTGTGTTCAGGCTACTGGAGTGTTGGTTTATTGGACACAGGGGTCTTACTGTTCTCTGTGTGCATGGGCTAATTGCTGCTGTTTTCTGCTCCCCACGATGGAGCCCCTATTTTTTCTGTGGGCTCTTGGGTAGCCTGTAGCTGGGGAGTCCCATATGTGAGGACTGACTTCCTGCTTGTTTCCAGAGAAATCGTAGTTGCTCACCTGTAACAGGTGTTCTCCGGGGACAGCAGGAATCAGTTCTCACAACCCTCCCTCCTCCCCTTGGAGTTGCTACTTTACCATCTTTTATTTTGCAGTCTTTTAGCTATGTCATCTGAGCAAGATGGCACCCTTGGGCGGGAAGGGAACCACGCACGCGTCGTGACATCTCCCAAAGGCTTTCTTTGAAAGCTGGTGGCAGGCTTCCGCGAGGGCACCATCAGTGCCGACGTCTCCTATATGTAAGGACTGATTCCTACTGTCCCCGGAGAACACCCTGTTACAGGTGAGTAACTATGCTTTTAGACCTATTTCAAAAGCTTTCACCAAGTAAGTCTAACACCACTTCCTCAGTTACTCCACTACTATCTTGTGGCCCACTCACACTCTTTCTCCTCCATCTCCAACCTGCTTAATCGCAGGGAGTCGTCAAAATCATTATTAGGGGACTCGCATCACTAAAGTTCTCTATCTTGGGCACACAAAAATAAGAGAAATGCTCATACGAATATCCCACACCATATCTCTTTAACCCTGTCAAGTCTGGGGGAAGCATTCATGGTACTTGTATGCCTCCTGCAAGCACTTATTCACATACGAGGTGCAATCAAAAAGTATCAAGACTTGTATAATTTATTTTATTTATTTAACTGTATTTATATCCTGCTTTTCACCAGGTCAAAGCGGTTTAACAAAAAAGGGGGGAGAGGACAGTGATCAATTCACAGAGAGGGGGGGGGCCAACATTGATGATCCAAACAGAAAGTAACGGCTTAGACAATTGACATGAGTCTCTTAGTAGGTAGTTCTGGGGATATGTCAGAAGGTCTGGAAGAGTTGTCAGTGATGGATGTCTGTTTTTGGTGCAAGGTATTCATGAAGCAGGATGGTTTTTAGTTGTTTCCGGAATGTGGAAAGGTCACCGTTGTTTCTGATTTGGCTCGGCAGGGAGTTCCAGAGGGAGGGTGCGTACAGTTTGAAAGCTCTGTTGCAGGTCCGTTGATTGCACTTAATTTGTTCGTGGGGGATAGTGAGAGTGTTGCTGGTGGTCTTTTGGGTTGTTCTGTTGAAGGTGGGCTGGGGTAGTAGAGAGCGGAGTTGGGAAGTCTGCGTTTGATAGAGGGCTTTGTGGATAAGCAATGCAGATTTGTATTTCATCCTTGCTTCGAGTGGTAGTATGTGCAGTTCTCTCAGGACTGGAGTGATGTGATCATGGTTTTTTTGCTTTCTGGATGATTCTTGCAGTGGTGCTTAAGGCAGTTCGTAGTGGGTTGGTGTGGGTGGCGGGTAGTCCGTGATAAATTATATTGCAGTAGTCCAGGTGGGGATGCGTCATAGCCTACATGACTGTTCTGAAGTCCTGTGGATCAATGAGTGGCCTGAGCCGTCGTACCGTTTTTGCTTTGTGGAATATTGTTCTGGTAGTCTTTTTAATCTGTTGGTCAAATGTGAGCGCCTGGTCTGTGATAGTTCCCAAATATTTTATGTGAGGTAAAATTTGTATTTGGGTGGTTCCCAAGATGAGGTGTGGTGGTGGGGTGAAGTTAGGGTCTTTGGTTACTATGAGGGCTTCTTTTTTTTTTTTAATGTTGATGGATTGATTGTTCCTTTGTAGCCAGTTGGAGACCTCAGTGAAGCAGTCTGATAGGTGATTGTTTGTTGGGTTGGTGGTTGTGATCGGTCCATAGAGCGTTATGTCGTCTGCGTAGATATGGTAGTTGATGTTATGAGCTCGTATGATCGAGCAGAGTGGTTGCAGGTAGATATTGAAGAGCATGGCGGATAGTGTGGAACCCTGAGGTACTCCTTGATGCAGTTGAAAGGGGGGGAGGTTGCTATGTTTGTGCGGATCTGTTGTTGTCTATTGGTCAGGTAGGAGTGGAACCATTGAAGTACGATGTCCTTAATGCCGATTTCCTGAAGTCTGTGTAGGAGGATGTTGTGGGAGATGGTGTCAAAGGCTGCGGATATGTCCAGGAAGAGCATAGCATATCCAGAGTGTTTGGTCTTCGTGCCTTTGATAAGGGTGTTCAGTAGTGTTGTCATGAGGGTCTCGACTCCATGGAATGGGCGGAATTCGTGTTGCGGGTCCAGTATGTTGGTATCTAGGTGGTCTTGGAGTTGCTGTTGAATTATCTTCTCAATGATTTTGGTGGTGAACGGGAGACTTGCTATAGGTCTGAAGGAGGCGGGGTCGAGGGGGCCCAGGTTGTGTTTTTTAGAGTTGGTCTGATGACGGAGGTTTTGAGGATGTCTGGCATGTGTCCTTGCTTGAGTGATTCATTGTCTCTAGTCGCAAAATCACTCCACATATATCGTACCCCTTGATCCAAAATATACAAAATTGCAGCACTAACTTTCACTCAATAATTAAGGAATGGTCTCAGACTTTCCAGCACTCTTATTCATGTACTTGTCCCTTAAACCAGGACTCTCAGTGCTCATTTGCATCATTGACCAATCCTTTCATTTAAAATACCAAATTCTAATTCCATGTAGTGCCTTGTTATGAAATACTTATAAAGCTTATCAATTTTCCATTAAGATGCAAAATATGATATAATCTTTCCCTTATATTCTTCCCAACGCTACTTATCAGCCCTTCATCGCGTTTCACTTCTTCAAGTTTCGTCAGGGGACACCATATTTGAATTCCTACAGGGGACATCACTAAACCTCCTGGAATAATTTCATCCTTGATGCTGCTGACGTCTCATTCCAAATCAAACAATTCACCAAGTTGAAAAAACACCACCAATTCAACTTGGTGAATTGTTTGATTTGGAATGAGACGTCGGCAGCATCAAGGATGAAATTGTTCCAGGAGGTTTAGTGATGTCCCCTGTAGGAATTCAAATACGGTGTCCCCTGACGAAACTTGAAGTGAAACACGATGAAGCGCTGATAAGTAGCATTGGGAAGAATATAAGGGGAAGATTATATCATATTTTGCATCTTAATGGAAAATTGATAAGCTTTATAAGTATTTCATAACAAGGCACTACATGGAATTAGAATTTGGTATTTTAAATGAAAGGATTGGTCATTGATGCAAATGAGCACTGAGAGTCCTGGTTTAAGGAACAAGTACATGAATAAGAGTGCTGGAAAGTCTGAGACCATTCCTTAATGAGTGAAAGTTAGTGCTGCAATTTTGTATATTTTGGATCAAGGGGTACAATATATGTGGAGTAATTTTGCGACTAGAGACAGTATACTACACTCTGAAAACTGGCCCATTTTTTTGATCACGTTTGGCATTGAGTGATTCATTGACAATGTGGGTTAGGGGTGCGCTTATGTCTTCTTTGGATTTCTTTATCCACTCTGCAGGGCAGGGATCTAGTGGAGAGATGGTGGTGTTTAGGCAGGAGAATAGTGGGTTCTATTTTTTCTTTTGTGACTGTTTCGAATGTGCTCGTCTGTGTCTTTGGTAGCAGGGTGGGTTGTTGTCGTTGCATTCAGTTGTGGGTTGTGTGGTTGTTAGAGCTGTTTGAATTGGCATGCTAGTAGTTCTGGTGGGATGTTTGGAAGCTGGCTGGAGTGGCTGGGTGCTTTTGTTAGCTTCTTGACAATCTCAAAGAGCTCACGTGGTCTGTTTATTGAAGTATTTATGATTTTTGAGTGGTAGGTCCTTTTTGCTTTATCAGTTTCTGTGTGGTAGGTGTCTAGTTCACTCATGTATTTTGCTTTATCTGCTTCCTTTTTTTGGTCTTTCTCCATTTTCTTTTGGTTCTTCTGGGTTGGGTCTTTAGTCTCCATAGGTCGGGGGTGAACCACCGGGCTCTTGTTGCGGTAGCTCTGGTTTTGGCGCTGTTTGTCGTTGCCCAGGATGCAGAAGAGATTGTAGTATTCCAGGTGTTGATCAGGTCATCGATATTGGAGGAGTTTGTTTGGAGTTTAGGTAATATTTGCACTAGGAAGTCCTCTTTGTTAAATGGTTTAAATCTTCTTGAAAGTTGGCTGTTCTCTTTGACATTGGTGTGCTGGTAGATGTGGTAATGTTGATGAGATGATGGTCAGACCATGGTACACATGTGATCTTTGGGTTCTTGCATGAAGTGGCGCTTTGGGAATTCAGGAATATCAGGTCAAGTGTGTTTCCTTTTTTGTGTGTTGGTTCGTGTATGATCTGGGTCAGGTCCATTGCTTCCATACCATTGATGAAGGCTTCAGCATGTTTATCTTGTAGTGAGGGGAGGTTGAAGTCTCCGAGGATTAGTTGTTCTTTGGTGGAGATGGCGCTCTCTGATACATATTTTAGTATGCCTGATAGATCGGTGAGTGGAGTGGGCGCTCGGTAGATTAGGCATATGGAGAGGTGTTTGTTGGTGAGGGTGAGCATGTCCGCTTCGTTGGTTGTTTCTGATGCATAGTTTCTGAGGTGGAGGTTGGATTTCGCAATGATGGCTACTCCTCCTCCTCTGGCGTGAGCTCGGGAGCAGTTGTGAAGACTGTATCCATTAGGTGTTGGTTCATGAGCACTGTGTCGGTGTCTGTTAGTCATGTTTCGGTTATGCAGAGGATGTTGATATACAATAACACAAGAAGTATAACACTAATAGTTATTGCACTCAGTCTCCTTCAAAGTAGTCCCCTTCCAATAAAACAAACTTCCTGCAGCGTTCTTTCCACTGCTGGAAACAATTTTGAAATGCCTCTTTTGTTATGCTGTAAAGCTGCTGTGTTGAATTTTGCTTAATAGTCTCCAAGCCGTTGAATCTCCTTCCTTTCAGTGGTAATTTCAGTTTTGAAAGCAAGAAAAAGTCAGTGTGCAAGATCAGGTGAATACTGAGGCTGACTGACTTGCTTGATTTGGTGTTTGGCCAGGAACTGCTGGAGAAGATGTGAGCTGGGACTTTATCATGATGAAGCAACCATTCGCCATTCCTGTGCAACTCTGGCCTCTTATGGTGAACTGCGTCTCTCTAACGAATCAAAACTTGACAATAGTACTCCTTATTGATGGTTTGGCCTTTTGGAGCATACTCATGATGAACTGGTAATCAATGAAAACTGTGAGCATGACCTTGACATTTCTCCTCACTTGATGGGCTTTCTTGGATCTGGGAGAGTTGGGAGTCTTCCATTGTGAGGATTGAGTCTTAGTTTCCGGGTCATAACCATAAACCCATGATTTATCACCAGTAATAATCTTTTTGATGAAATCGGAGTCATTTTCAACGAATTACAACATCTCCCTGGCTGCAGACAGTCTATTTTCTTTTTTGATAGGGGGACAGGAGTTTGAGCACGAATTTTGCAGGTACACGTTTCATCCCCAAATCGACCATAAGAATGGACTGTACTGACACAAAACTGATGTCCGTGTCCTCAGCAAGCTCCCTGATAGTCAGTTGACAATTTGAGCGTATTGTGGCATGTACTGCTTCAACTTTGTCTTCATTCCTGCTCGTGGATGGCCTTCCAGAATGTTTGTCATTGTCAACACTTTGCTGGCCCTCTTAGAAATGTTTGTACCAGCCATAAACTCGAGCACGACTCATGCATTCATCGCCATATACTTGCTGTAACTTGTCATATGTTTCTTTGCACAAATCTCCAAGTTTCTGGCAGAATTTAATGCAAATTCGCTGTTCAATTTTTTCACTAATTGTAAATCTGACAAACTGATTTTATAGGATACCAAACATCACGTGATTAAAAAAAATACAGATGTTCTGCAGCCATGCTACACTGTATATACAAAGCACATAACTAGGTCACTGCATGCTTAATAGCATTGTGATGAGACGTATTGTGATCTCTAGGAACAAGCAGGAATAAGTCATCACATATGGGTACGTCGGTACCGACGGAGCCTGCGCGGGAAAGCTCCCCAGCTTTTCAAATGAAAAGCTTTTGGGGCCTCCCACTGCACATGCGCGCTGCCTTCCCGCCTTCCTGACCAGCTCTCCTCAGTTCTTCTTTTTCCGCGGAGCCAGCAGGTCGTGTTCCTGTCACCGCTGAAGAATTTGTTACTTTGTTTGTTTCTTTAGACCGCGTACCTGCCTTCCCCATACCGAAACCGGTATCGCCGGTCTTTCTTTCTTTCTATATTATAAAAAAAAAAAAAAAGACTTTTTTATTTTTCTTCAGCACAGCTTGGTACCGGGTGTTAGGCCTTAAGGCCTACACAATTTCTCCTCATGGAGAAGCCAGTCCCTGGTTTCAAAAAATGTACCAAATGCAGTGCTGTCATTTCTGTCACAGACACCCATGAATGGTGTCTCAAATGTTTGCGACCTGAGCACTCCATACCGGACTGCCCATCCTGCACCCAGATGTCTAAACGCGGTTTGCAGAACCGGGCTAACAAGCTCCATGTGCTGTTTCCTTCAGAAGCATCACAGTCATCCAGGTCTTCCTCTCCGGATGGATCTCAGGTAACCAAAACTTCTGTGGGCAAATCCTCTAAAAGCAAATCTCTTTCTAAAGATCGAGAGGCTCTCAGTTCTGAGTTCGAGGATTCTGCCCAGGCCAAAAAACCCCGGCGGGAGGTTCCGGCCTCCAAAGCAATCATGGGGTCTCAGGTTGACATCGATGGCACGGCCTCGACAGATCACCTGTTGGACTGCTCTGGGGTACCGGCCCATACCGGTACCGACATCCAGGCAGTAGTGGCGTCTATGGGCAGTACTGTCCAAACCATGCAGCAGGCTGTACTGGCCTTCATTAAGGCTGCGACGCCCTCGGTACCGATTTCATTGGTACCGACCCCGGTTCCGGTATCTACACCGGAACCGAGACCATCGACTTCTAAACGTCGATCGGTTTCGCATGCCGGATTCCGGTTTTCGCCCGGTACCGATCCCATGCCCGATATGCCCGATGTCGATACCGATCGGTATGCGTATCGTACATTGGAAGCACAGAAAGAGTATTCAGATTCTTCTGATGAATTTAATTCCTCTGATGACTCTGCTGAGCTTACTCTTCCTGAGGAGCCCTCTTCTCCCAAGAGGAGGATGTCTCTTCCAGAGGATTTATCCTTTCAGGATTTCATTCTTGATGTAGCTAAAGCACTTTCTATTACTACATCTTCTGAAAGAGAACCCAGATCAAAAAAATTGGACATTTTAGGATACTCAAAAGCTCCTAAGGAGGCAGTCACTCTGCCTGTCCATGAAATCCTTCAAGAACACTTGATGGATTTGTGGGAGACTCCTTTAACACTGTCTCCCCATTCCCGCAGGTTGGACACCATGTATCGGGTCCCTCCTTCGCCTGGGTTCCAGAAAACTCAGCTGCCTCACCACTCCATTGTGGTGAAGTCTGCTATGAAGAAAATAAAGAGTCCTAAGAGGCATTCTTCTACCCCTCCAGAGCGAGAATGTAAGAACCTAGACTCTTTTGGAAGAAAGATGTTCCAGGCTAGTATGCTTATAGCCAGGATCAACTCTTATAGCCTTTATATGGGCATGTATCTTGGGCAACTTGCCCTAAAAATACAGAATTTTGCCCCCTTTATCCCTGATGATCAAAGGGCGGACTTCTTTTCTATGGTGACACAACTTTCAGAGGTCTCCAAGTTCTCCAACAGGGCAGCCTTTGATTCCTTCGAGGTTGCAGGCAGAGCTTCGGGAATTGCTATTGCAGCCCGACGTCTCGCTTGGCTCCAGGCTTCTAACCTAGAACCCTGGGTTGTAGATGGCCTCAGGAATCTGCCCTGTACCGGTGAGAACTTATTTGGGGAAGACTGGCAGATTAAAGCTGCTCAAATGGATGCAGAAAATGCCACTCTAGATAGACTTTCCAAGTCTACTTCTACCCCTACCAAAAAGAAGCCTTTTAAAAGGCCTTACTATAAAAAGACCAGATTTCCTACGAATACTGGCCAGCAATCTGCTCAGCCTCGCCTTGCGGCTAAGCGTCAACAATCTAAGCAGGTAAAGTCAAAGCCTGCAGTGTCTGCTACATCCCAGCAGGCTCAACCCCCTCAGGGGTTTTGACTTCCCTCTAGAGAACTTGCCGTTTCTGGCTCTAGCACAGCCAGAGCCCCTCACCATTCCTGGAAGGCTAGCTCACTTTGCTCCCAGATGGGAGCAAGTAACATCAGAGCAATGGACCCTCTCTATTATCAGGGAGGGCTACAAGCTTCATTTCTCCAGCCTTCCTCCCCATACCATGGTGAGGCAATTCAGTTCTCCCCCATCTCTTCTGACCCTGTTGGGTCAGGAAGTCTCTTCTCTTCTTGCCCAAGGGGCAATAGAGGAGGTTCCTCCTCCACAACAGGGGTTAGGTTTCTACTCCCCTTACTTTCTCATAACAAAGAAGACAGGGGGCTTCAGACCTATCCTAGATCTGAGAGAATTGAACAGGTTTCTATTCAAGGAGAAATTCAAAATGCTCTCTCTGGGCCTTCTCCTTCCATACCTTCAGAGTCAAGATTGGCTTTGTTCTCTAGATCTCAAGGATGCGTACACTCATATACTCATCCATCCATCCCACAGAAAGTATCTAAGATTTCTGTTCCAGGGAAAACATTTCCAGTACAGAGTACTACCCTTCGGTCTGGCCTCTGCTCCAAGAGTATTCACAAAATGCATGGCAGTCGTTGCCGCATTTCTCAGAGGCATGGGAATCTTTGTCTTCCCATATCTGGACGACTGGCTCATCCGAGCTCCATCTCAATCAGAAGCCCAGATTTCTCTGGACCGCACAAGGCGTATTCTTCAATATCTGGGACTTGTGATAAACATTCCCAAGTCCCAACTCATCCCTACTCAGTCCCTGGAATTCATAGGGGCCCAATTGGACTCCACCACTGCAAGGGCCTACCTCCCTCTGGTCCGAGGCCAAAGGCTAATAAGCTTGGCCTCCCAGGCTCAGTCCAGAAGTCACTTGTCAGCCAAAGAAATGCTGCAACTTCTCGGCCACATGGCCTCCACGGTTCATGTGGTACCCTATGCTCGTCTCCATATGAGAGCAGCTCAATGGACATTGGCCACCCAGTGGTCTCAAGCATCGGGACTGCTGTCAGACCAGGTACTCACCTCAAAACGTCTGTTTTGGTCTCTCCAGTGGTGGACATCCTCCAAAAATCTGTTGTTGGGGACCCCCTTCCAACCTTCGTTGCCCCAAGCAACCCTCACAACAGATGCCTCCCAAACAGGGTGGGGAGCTCATCTTCAACATCTCTCCACTCGGAATCTGGTCTCCCCAAGAGACCACCCTTCATATCAATCTTCTGGAACTGCGAGCAATCTTCCTTGCCCTCACAGTCTTCCATACCCTCCTTGCCAACCTGACTGTCCTAGTTCAGACAGACAATCAGGTGGCCATGTTTTATATCAACAAACAAGGAGGGACGGGCTCTCTGTCGCTTTGCAACGAAGCTCTCAGATTATGGGCCTTCGCCAGAGAGCACCAAATTCATCTTCTGGTAGTATATCTTCCAGGAGTTCAAAACTCTCGGGCAGACAGACTCAGTCGAGTTCTGCTCCCACACGAATGGTCCCTACATATGGACCAAATACGCAGAATCTTTCAGGAGTGGGGGACCCCGGACATAGACCTCTTTGCAAGTCCGTGGAATGCCAAACTTCCCCGGTTCTGTTCCAGGACTCCGTGTCAGGGAGCTCAGGCCAACGATGCCTTTCTCCTGCATTGGGGTCAGGAATTCCTGTACGCTTTTCCACCCATTCCTTTGATTCCCAAGACTCTGTTCAAACTTCAGAGGGATCACGGATCCATGATCCTCATTGCTCCACGCTGGCCACGCCAAGTGTGGTTCCCCCTCCTTCTACAGCTCTCCCAGGGCTCCTCCCTGGACCTGGGAGCTGCACCAGACCTTCTGTCTCAGGAGCAGGGGACTTTGTGGCATCCAAACCCCAAGTCCCTACATCTCCGAGCTTGGTTACTGAAGGCTTAAGCCTTCAAGAGTTTAATCTTTCTCAACCAGTGAAAGATATCCTTTATGCCTCTAGGAAACCCTCTACCAGGCGTTCCTATGCTTTCAAATGGAAACGTTTTTCCATTTGGTGTGCTTAACAGGGTCTTGATCCTCTGGCACTTCCTTTGAATTCTCTACTAGACTATCTCCTGCATCTTTCCAATGCAGGCCTCAAGACGAATTCAGTACGAGTCCATTTAAGTGCTATTACAGCATCCTTAAAACCTATAAATGGACAATCTGTTTCCTCTCATCCTCTTATTGCAAGATTCATGAGAGGCCTAACCCTCACTAAGCCTCCCATCCGGCCTCCTCCGGTAGCATGGGACTTGAATTTAGTTCTGGGTCAACTTATGAAGCCACCCTTTGAGCCATTGGTATCTACCTCCCTGAAATTTCTTTCTTGGAAGGTCCTTTTCCTTATTGCAGTCACTTCGGCTCGCCGCATCAGTGAACTGCAGGCTTTGGTGGCAAATCCACCTTATACCAGATTTCATCATGATAAGGTGGTCCTTAGGACGAATCCCCACTTTATGCCTAAAGTGGTCTCGCCTTTTCATCTTAATCAAGAGGTATATCTACCTGTCTTTTTTCCGGCTCCTCATGCATCCAGTGCAGAGAGGAACCTTCATACTCTTGACTGTAAAAGAGCTCTTGCCTTTTACCTCAATAGAACTCAGCCACATCGAAAGTCTTCTCAGCTTTTCGTGGCTTTTGATCCTTCTCATTTGGGACTTCCAGTCACCAAACGCACACTTTCCAACTGGATTGCTCAGTGTATTTCCTTTGCTTACCAGAGTAAGAACATATCTCTGGAAGGCCATGTCACAGCTCACAATGTGAGAGCCATGGCCACTTCTATGGCTCATCTCCACTCTGTATCCATAGATCAGATCTGTCGAGCAGCCACTTGGGCCTCGGTACATACCTTCACAGCCCATTACTGCTTGGACAAGGACTCCCGCCGGGATGCCTTGTTTGGTCAGGCTGTCCTCAAACACCTGTTCCATACTTAAACAACTCCTGCCCACCTTCCCAGAATGGATGCCTGAGATCCATCCGAAGATGGTTACCCTTGGAGGGGGATCTCCCAGGCATCTCAGCTAGGGAGTCCCCATATGTGATGACTTATTCCTGCTTGTTCCTAGAGATAGCACAGTTACTTACCTGTAACAGGTGATCTCTGGGAACAGCAGGAATTAGTCATCACAACCCACCCACCTCCCCGAGGAGTTGTCGCTCTCTTCCTCTATCTTCCTGTCCTCTCTCTCTCTATTGTCTCAGCTTTAAACTCGAACTGAGGAGAGCTGGTCAGGAAGGCGGGAAGGCAGCGCGCATGTGCAGTGGGAGGCCCCAAAAGCTTTTCATTTGAAAAGCTGGGGAGCTTTCCCGCGCAGGCTCCGTCGGTACCGACGTACCCATATGTGATGACTAATTCCTGCTGTTCCCAGAGATCACCTGTTACAGGTAAGTAACTGTGCTTTATAGCTACACAACAAGTGTCTCTACTTTTTGATCACACCTCATATTCCCATTTAGCAACTTTTACCTCATAAAAATATTGCTTTTGTAAATTTCTGCAGTAGAGCCGATCATCTACATGCCTAGATTTCCAGCAGAGATGTTCCCAATAGTGTACCTGCTGACATGACATAACCAAAGCCCAGGATGATACCACTTTGTATGCTACTTCCGCAAGGAACATCTCCGCATCACCCAAAATTTCGCCACAACCTGTTCTAACTCATACCACCCAGATGTAGATTCCATCCGCAGAACTGAAAATGAAATGCTTTTTTTCCTACCTTCAGACATTTTTATTTCTCTAAGCGTCTTGGTGTCTCGGCCTTTTCTGTTTTTTTTTCTTGTTTATATTCAAACTCCTTTCCCAGAGCCTCCTTTCTATTTTCTTTTTTTTCTCTTTTTAGCTGGTTTCTTCCCCCTCCCCCAACCATTTGTCTAGCATCTTTTTCTTCCATTTTATTTTTCTCTTCTCTATTTACTCACTGCTAGATTTCATCCTTCTTCCTCTGTCACCTTCCGGTTCCCCATCTTCCAACACCCCCCCCCCCCCCCTTCTCTCCAACCCTCTTGTTCCATATCCCCAGCACCAGTCTCCCTTGTCCCCTCCACCCCAACAGCAGCTCAAACTACCACACTAACTACCTCTAATTTATCCTGTCACTTGTTTCAACCATTCTCTGTCTCCTATCAAGTTTATTTATTTAACATTTCTTCTATACCGCTTTTCATAGTATCAGAGCTGTCTACATCATACTCAACTATAACATTCATTGAACGGGCATAAAGTTAACATGAAACATATTTACATTGGGTTAGATGTTAATAGGGAGTGATCAGATTAGATCATGGTAGAGGGAGAGGAAACAACTTATTATGCAGAGGAACACTATACACAAGGTATGGTGGTGGAGTTGTGTGGGAGGATCTACATGACAGATCCTAAGGCTTCTTCGAAAAGGTGCCGTTTTAATTTTTTTCGGAAGTAATTTAGTTCCTGGATGGATCTTAGAGTGGATGGGAGAGAGTTCCATAATGTAGGGTCATAAAGTGAGAATACTCTTTGGCATGTTTGGGAACTTTTTCTCTTTTGGGCTGGAATAGTGAGAAGGTTTAGGTGATGTCGTCGTAGTCTTATGTCAGAGTTCTTCTGAATGAGGGGTTGTTGGCAGACTGCAGTAAGGTTGTGTATTGTTTTGAATGTGGTCATGATTGCTGTGTATTTTGTTCTTGCTTTTACTGGGAGCCAGTATAGACTTTTGAGCACTGGTGTAATGTAATTGTATTGTGACGTTTTGGTGATGAGTGGCTGCCATCTTCTGGGCAGTTTGCGGAGGCCTGAGTGCTAATTTTGGGAGGCCTTAGAGGACTGAGTTACATTAATCCAGGTGTGGCATTATTAAGGCCTGGCGCATTATATGGAAGTAATTTGGCTCTAGCAATGGGCAAAGATTGTGTAAGAACTTCATCTTATGGTATGCAGATGTCGTAGTTCTTTTGATGTGTACTTGAAAAGTTCAGTTCTCCCTTCCTTCCAGCCACCACCTACCATAGTCCCTTCATCTTCCCTCCTCACCATCTCTTGTTGCCATGTGTGTATTTGGGTCCTATTTTATAATGTGAGGTATGCATACGTTATGCCCCTATTTTATAAAGTGAAGATACACCTCAATCCAATCGCAGCAGTTTTGCCTGCTCTAGAGTAGGCATAAATGCTCACATCTAGATTGATAAGACGCATACATAAGTTATATTTTATAGCATACATGTGTAAATTTAGGCCCCTTTTATGCTCTGTCCTTTGCAGTGGTGGCATGCCCTGGGTCTTTTTATTCTTCTGCTGTTATGGGAGAGAAAGCGACTGCATGGCCTCTCCAAAAATGCTCTAAGCAACTTCATAGTTTGTCTAATGGAAGAATGAAAGGTGCTTATGACAGAGTTGCCAAGTTGCAAGAGTTCTGGTTTTAGATTTGCATTGCAATGAGAGCATGGTATTTGTAGTCCCCGATTTTAACCATTGAAATTGGTGCTACAGGTCCCATAATGCATCAGAATGAGATTGTCAAAAATCCAGGACTGGCTTAACATCTTATTCCTTGAACTGGGTAACTTGGCAACTCTGTTACGAATCACATACCTTCAGGTTAGGGAACATCCTGGAAGATATCCTTAGTTTGATTCTTGATCACTATGGGGAAATACTTGGTTCAGGATGTTGCAAAAAGGATATTTTTGGAATGGGGACCATCTATGCAAGATTTGCTCACAACCATTCTGAACAGGAAGATCTTGAGCTTTTGTCCAGAAGAGTCAGAACAGACTAGTATCGGATGCCACTCTCTCCCTTCATTGGGAGGGGTGGGGGACGGCAAGTCTTATGCCCATTATCCAGTATACCTGCTGTGAAGATCTTAAACTCGGGAGAGAGCAAGATGCCATGATCATTATAGTTCCTTATTGGCCAAGACAAAGTTGGTTTCCATTTCATGTGCTATCAAGAATCCACTCAAGGCTGGCCAGTTCTCATACACACTAATGAGAATGATATTTCATCCCATTATTTACACTCTGGTTCTCATAGCCTAAGTATTAAGAGGAACATAATCTTTGTTTTCTCCAATGTGTCCCAAGTCGCCCTGCCTTTCAGGGAGAAATCTCCAGAAAATCTTACAGGCATAAGGAAGCTTGGTAGTCTGATGATCCTGGGAACTGCATTTGTGGAATTTAAGCTCCTAGTAGGGATACTTTTTCCTAGCACTTCTCAAGAAAATAAATAACGGACAATGGGTCTCTGAATTTGGGGATTATATTATAGGCTGGTGACTTGTTCACATAAATATAAATGAAATAATAAAACTTCAAAAAAGAAAAAGCACCAGTGTAGCTGGGTTTAAAAGAAGTTTGGACAAGTTCTGGAGGAAAAGTCCATTAACCATTGTTAGGGGGGACTGGGGAAATCTGCTGCTCACCTCTGGGATAAGCAGCATGAAATCTGTCTACCTTTTGGGAACCTGATAAGTACTTGTAACCTGGATTGGCCACTGTTGGAAACAGGAGACTGGGCTTGATGGACCTTTGGTCTGACCCAATATGGCATATCTTATGTTCAAAGCTTTTCAGTATCGATGTACAGGGAAAAAAGATCCAGGCATATCTAGGCAATAGTGCCTTTTCCAGCTTCTTCCTGGATTACTATCAGTCCATCTTTTCATACTCATGGATTTTGATTTTGAATTTAATTAGTCTCTTTTGCAAATAATGAGCTCAAGGCAAATTACAAATTCAGGCATGATTGGTAGGTCCCTTTCCCAGTTGACTTACAATCTTGTTTATTCCTGAGGCTGTGGAGGATTAATTTATATGTCCAGGGCCTCGAAGAGTCACTGGGAGAAATGGAATTAGAATGCTGGCCTCCCTGCTTCTCAGCCTGCTACTTCAACCACTAGGCCAGTGTTTCTCATTTGGGATATTGTAAAACACTGATGAATCACTAAGAGAAAGGAGGCGTCTCACCATAAATGTGATGTAGGCCACAAGTCCACACGTCCTATAATATCCATATGGGCAGAGCAGGGAATGAGGTGTTGTGTTTTTTTAAATTCCTATTGGCACTACCCATTGTTGCATCACCCAACACTCCCTACCACTGAAATTGTTGCACTAGTTTAATTTAGTTCAATTTATATACCTAAAAATAGCACCAACTTCTTTTTTAACATTTTTAACCTTTCTTTTAACTTTTTTTTAACTTTGCTTAATCGGAGGAAACATACATCATACTCCTAGTTAAAGATTTTTTATGACTATAAGTCTGGAGCCTATTCTATCCACTGGTCTTAATAAACCTCTATTGGATGAAGTGACATCACCGACAAGGCTGATGGCTTGAACAAGATGCTCCGCAGATCTCCATTCTAAAATGTCGAGCACGATAGCTACAGTCACCCTAAGTATTGCTGAAAGTAAGGGGAAGGAGTGCTGGGCAAATCTGGTATATGGGCGTGAAGAAAAGGGCAGCTGATCTGCAGGAGTTAGCATACAGCGGCACCCCTGTATCTGAGAGAGCCTGGAAAAATGGTGCTGGCGGAGCAGAAGCACTGAAAAGGAGGAGGAGAGCATGCAGTGAGAGAGAGCATCCTTGAATCCAATTAGGGAGGTCAGCTAACACAGGCATTATTCCGCTGCTGATTTCAGAACTTTAAGTCTGAGCTAATCTCTGCCCAGGCAGATATCTCAGGACTGGCAACTGACTTCCATGGCGAAATGGCCCACCTGGGCAGGCAAATGGAATGCACTGAAAAAGAGGTGGGGGAACATGGAGAGATGATTGAAGCTTTGGAAAAGTATGTGGAAGCCTTGGAGCAGGCCAGTATTGAACTATCTGACAAACTTGAGGATACTGAAAATTGCACCTGTGGTTCCAGTTATGGGCGAACACTCAGGAGGGCAGAAGTGGTCTTGGAAAGAGCACTTTGAGAACTGGGACCCCTGCAGCCTTTGCTCCAGAACATTGTCATGTGTTCCCTCAGTTTCACTTCCAAGGAGTAGATTGCATCCAGAGCGAAATGGAAGTAATTAAGGGGGAGACCCATGCTGTTGAGGTATTCAGAGACCTGTTTCCAGTAATCCTATGGAAGTAGAGAGAGCTGCAGGACATCATACGAAAACTGGAGGAGGACGGATATCGCTACCAATAGCAATAACCTTTCGCATTGATGGTCACCAAAGATGGCAGACTGCACAGATCCAGAAATTGGAGACAACGTTGATGATGCATCACGATATGGGGGTGGAAGGACTGGAAGAGCTCCCCCAGCAGCAAAGAGTGCAGCAGCATACTTCGGGTTGTTTGCAAAGAGTGGACAGAGGCAGAATCTGGCTGCACAGACAATCAGATGAGCCGCAACCTCTGGAGCTAATGGATGACAATGACTGACTTTTGTGGACTAAGTTTGTGCAGGTGTTTAATTGGGAATAGCTGAAGGGGTGAAAAGATGAGCGGTGTAATAAGTAGGATGCTATTGTGGGGATAAGTATATTTATTTATTTGAGTTTTTTATACCGCCTTTTCATATAATCAAAGCGATTTACAAGGAACAGTAAAACCATTACATCAGAATATATTTAAAAATATAGTAAAAATGAATTTTATACAAAACAGTATTGAAGTACTTCTCAGAGTGGTAACTTGTGTACAATGTAGGATTGTACTATTTAATTAAGAAAATACTAGTCAACTTAACTTATTTACAATGTTACTTATTTACAAAGTATGTGTTGCGTCTGGGGGAATCAGAAAGCGTGCATTAAGTGGAATGCATGTAGAAATGGAGAAGAATGATGTGGGAGTATTTTTATAAGTGTGGCTGGTGAATAGGAAGAATGTGATGTAAATGGAGCGACTGTGGAAGTGACAGGTGGATTGGGAGGTATATATGTATACTAGAGGGGAGATTGAATATGTTTGAGAAAATGCAAGGAAATCATGTGGAGGGGTGGAGCCGATCTCTGGATTGGACAGATACTTCCTTAAGGGAGTGCAGTCAAGGGTGATATGGGCAGCATTGGAAAGAGGGGGATTGTGAGGGGGAGGGGGGTTTGGGGAAAAGGGCAGGGATGGAGGGGTTGAGAGTATAGGCAAAAGGGGTAAGCTGTTTGAGGGATTATGACAGGGTACATGTATATAGGATCTCTTAATGCAAAAGGCCTTAATCTCCCACTTAAGAGGCAATTGCTATACCGGCAGCACAAATGGTTACCGGTAGGATATTACATTTTTTCAAGAAACACATTTGAGGGGTAAGGATCAGGATCTGTTGCTGGACTATAACCAGGCTTTTGTGCTTCATAGAAAGGAGGAGGCCAAAGCAGGTCGTGTTAAAATTTTGTTGCATAAATCCCTAGCTATGGAAATAGGAGGTGTTCAGAAAGACCCTGAAGAAAGGTATATTACGATAAAGGGGGCTTTAAATGGTACCAAAATTACCTTGGTGTGTTTTTTTGCACCTAACCAGGGTCGGGGGGAATTCTATGATAGCATAAGTCTGGAGCTAATTAAATGTATAGATGGCCAATAATAGTAGGAGGTGACTTATATGTAGCTTTAAATTCAGGGGTGAATAGGGCAGGATGGTTAGAACAGGAGCATAGGAATCGGCTCGGAGCGCTTATGGTAGCTAGTGAAATATTGGAGGTTATGTTATCCTTGCTACTCAACAGCTCAATTGTAATCTCGTGCAAATGCAATCTGTGCCTTCGAGTTAGTGCTGACTCCTGGCAACCCAGCAGCTCCTGGGTTTCTTGCAGTGTGACCAGAAGTAGATTGCCAGGCCTTTCCTCCGAGGCAATAGAGGGTTAGGTGACTTGCCCAAGGCCACAAGGAGTGCTAGTGGCAATCGAATCCTGGTCTCTTGGTTATCAAGCCAGTGCTCTAACAACTAGGCGGCTACTCCACTTGCAATCAGTACTCTCGTATTGATTACATATTAGTGGATCATAATGTGTATGTAGAAGTGGAAGAGGCAGAGTTGGAACCCATAATCTGGTCTTATTATGAACCATTCTGGATTTCGATAAAACAAGCAGGAATATGTCCTCATGTACGGGTGACGTCACAGACGGAGCCTTGCACAGAACGCTCCCCAGCTTCCCACCCGGGAGCACAAAAGGAAGAAGCTCGTGAGGGCAGTGTCAGTGGAGGCACCTGGATCCTCGAGGGCCAGGTCGCGCAGCCCTGACCACCGTCCCGGCTCTTGGAGTCAGAGCGGCCGACCAAACTGCCTCACCTGGAGCCGGAGTCCCCAAATCAGGTAAAATCTGTTGTCCTCGTGGACTCTCCTCCGGGAGAACTGACGTTGGGCCCAATGCCGTTGGGGCCCGACTCGGGGGCTGCAGAGTTTCCTGAGCTCGGTTTCAGGTTGACGGCCCTGGAGAGCAGCCTGGCTGCCTTCATGGAGCAGCAGCGGGTACTGATTGCCGATCTGACCGGTGCTTCTGCCCCGACAACCGGGACCTCGACGTCTTAAGTTGACCCCGGAGGCCAAGCTAATCCTCGAGTCCATCAAGTCTCGAGTCGATCCTCGGATGAGGTCTCCCTCGACCTTCCTTTGCGGGGCCGAGGTTGTCGACGCCGGTGCCCTCAGCGTCGGGGCGGGTGGCATCGAGGCCCACACGGCCGGAGCCGCTTGACGACTCCTCAAAGGAGTCGGTGTAGGAGACTGAGGACGAGGAGTCTCTTGACACCTTCCGGACCTGGTGCGTCCCGTCGGACTCCCCGGAGTCCAAGCCTCGGAGAAGGTTCCCCCCGGAGCATACCCGGTTCTCGGACTTCATCAGGAACATGGCCAAGGCTTTGGCATTCCCGGCGGAGGCCGAGGAGGAGCTGAAGAGCTCGATGCCCTCCAGTATGACTTTCCTCCGAAGGAAGCCTTTACTGGAACGGCTGCTCTTCCGTATGCGGTAGATACTGGCCTCGGCGATGGTTCTTAGCAAGCGGGTTGATTCCATTTATTGAGTCCATAAGAGCCCTGGGTTCCAGAAGGCGCAACTACCGCACAACTCTATGGTTGTGGAATCGGCCATGCACAGGCTGAAAAGTCAAAAGATGCACTCCTCGGTGCCTCCCGGCCGGGAGGCCCGGAACCTGGATGCCCTCGGTAGAAAGTGTTTCCAGGGCTCTATGCTATCTTGCCGTGTCCAGATTTGCTAGCTGTACATGGGCATGTACCTATGGGACATGGCAAAGGAGATTGCCGGGTTCTCGGCTGGCCTCTCCGAGGTTCCCTTGCAGAGATTCAAAGCCTTGTCTACAGGGATCCGAGAGTGCTCGAAGTTTATCTCTTGAGCAGCCTATGACGGCTTCAAGGCTTAGGCCTGGGTAGTTGCGGCCAGTATCGGTGCACGCCGTCAGACCTGGCTACAGTCATCGGACCTGGAGTCATGGGTGCAGGACAAGTTGGTTGATGTCCCCTGCCGAGGTGACAACCTGTTCGGCAAGCCCATGACTGAAAAGGCTGCAGATATCGAGACTGAGACTCTCACAAGACAAGGCTGTCCAGAAAGACTTCTGCCCCTTCTCAAAAAAAGGACGACTTGGGGAAGAAGCCCTTTTTTCCGAGGAAGGGTGCTGCCTACAAAACCTACCCTCAGTATCAGGCCTCTCCAGCTCCCCAACAGGGCCACAGGCCAAAGGGCAGGGGCATGTTCCCCATAGGCAGAAAACCCCCAAGGCGCCAGCCCCGGCTCCTGTACAGCAGGGAGGTGGTTTTTGACTCCCACAGCATAGCCTCTCCTCCGCCGGTGGCTCCACTCAGCACAGGAGGTCGGCTGACCCTGTACGCCTACAGGTGGCCAGCCATCACAGGGGATACCTGGGTACTAAGCATAGTCCAGAAGGGCTATATGCTCCATTTCCATCAGCTACCCCCATTCTACTATCCAGGGGAGCCTCCAAGACTTCCTCTGCACAGGGACCTCCTCCTTCAGGAGTTGGCAAGTCTTCTAAAGGAACAGGCACTGGAGCCGATGCCACACCACCTGGAAGGGCAAGGCTTCTATTCCAGGTACTTCCTGGTAGCAAAGAGGACAGGAGGCCTCAGACCTATCCTAGACTTGCGAAATCTGAACAAGTTTCTGGAGAGGGAAAAGTTCAAGATGCTTACCCGTGTAATACTGCTGCCCTACCTCCAGCAGGGAGACTGGCTATGCTCCTTAGATCTAAAGGATGCTTACACTCACATCCTCATCCGTCCAGACCACAGACAATATCTCCAATTTGTGGTGGGAGGAAACCACTTTCAGTACAGAGTGCTTCCCTTTGGCCTGAACTCTGCCCCAGGGTTTTCACCAAATGCCTGGTGGCGGTGGTGGCGGCGGCTTTTCTCAGAAATCAGGGGATTTTTGTCTTCCCCTACCTGGATGACTGGCTAATCAGGGGCCAGTCACTCCAGGAGGCCCGACAGGCCACTCTCCGCACTGTGTCTCTTCTTCAGCATCTTGGCTTTGTCATAAACTACGCCAAGTCCACTTTGCTCCCCTCTCAGAATCTAGAGTTTATAGGGGCCAGGTTGGACACTGCAGGCAAGAGCTTACTTGCCCGAGGACAGGGCCCACAGACTTATGGACTTGGCCAACCAGTTCTAAAGCAATTCTCGTATTTCCGCCAGGCACTATCTGCAGCTCCTGGGCCACATGGCATCTGCAGTACATGTGACCCCAAATGCCTGTCTGCACATGCGGGCTGCTCAATGGTGCCTCAGAGATCAGTGGACACAAGCCACTGGCAACCTCCGAGACAGAGTAAAGGTGTCCAGACGACTTCTGAACTCCTTACAGTTGTGGCTACATCTGCCAAACCACCTCAGAGGTGTACCTTTTCATGCTCCAGCACACACAAGGGTGCTGACGACAGATGTCTCCTTAAAGGGCTGGGGTGCACATTGCCAAGGCACGTGCACTCAAGGCCTGTGGTCCCCTAGGGAGGCCACACAGCAGATCAACCTTTTAGAGCTGTGAGCAATCCGCTTAGCTCTGCAAACCTTCTGCCATGCTCTCTCTGAACAATCTGTCCTAGTTCAGACGGACAATCTGGTAGCAATGTTTTACATGAACAAACAAGGAGGCACAGGCTCCTTTGTCAGGAAGCACTGGACCTTGTAAAACAAGGCGTGTTTCTCAAAGCAGTTTATCTACCTGGTCAGGAAAACTTCCCAGCAGACAAGCTAAGCAGGAATCTCCTGGAACAAGCAGGAATGAGTCTTCACATATGGGTATCGTCGGTACCGACGGAGCCTGTGCGGGAACACTCCCCAGCGTCCAAAAGGAAAGCTTTTGGGAGCATCCCACAGCGCCTGCGCGCTGCCTTCCCGCCTTTCCTAACTGCCTCTCTCCAGTTCTTCTTTTCCGCGGAGCCAGCAGGTCGTATTTCCTGTCACCGCTGAAGAATTTCTTATTTTCTTTATTTCTTTAGTCGCGTGTCTGCCTTCTCGTCTCCGGACCGGTACCGCCGGTTTTTTCTTTCTTCATTTTAAAGCAAAAAAAAAAAAAAAAATAACAATAACTACTATTTTTCTCACTTCGGTGCTTTTTCTTCTGTGGCCTTAAGCCTACACACATTTTTCCTTATGGAAAAGCCCGTCTCCGGGTTTAAAAAGTGCACGAAGTGCAGCTGCACTATTTCTGTCACCGACACCCATGACTGGTGTCTCAAATGTTTAGGTCCTGATCATTCCATGACGGACTGTGAGTCCTGTTCCATGATGTCTAAAAGAGGTCTACAGAATCGAGCAGCCAAGCTCCAGTACCCTGTTTCCCTCTGAAGCAGCTTCGGTGGCATCGACGTCTTCCAGGGCTTCCTCTTCCTCCCATGGATCTCAGGTAACCAAACTTAAGTCCAGCCGGTCCTCGAAGAGTAGATCTCCCTCTAAGTATCGAGATGCCTCTGGGCTTGCTCTCGAGGAATCCGCACCGGCAAAATTACCCCGGCGGGAGGCTCCGGCTTCCAAAGCTTTATCTATGGGGTCACAGGTTGACATCGATGGCTCGGCCTCAACCGATCACCTGTTGCAATGTTCTGGGGTACCGGTGGTTTCCACTGGTACCGACATCCAGACATTGGTGGCGTCGATGGATCAGAATGTTCTGACCATGCAGCGTGCCATCACGGCATTCATACAAGCTGTGACGCCTTCGGTACCTCAACAAACTTCGTTGTCGGTACCGATTCCGGTACCGGACCCGATATCAGTTCCGGTGCCAGTACCGATTGCATCGACATCCACGTCGACGGCAGCGGTACACTGTTCTGTGATGCCCATCGGTACCGATTACTCCCGATGTCGATACCCCCCGGTACGCGTATCGGGCTCTGCAAGAGCATCCAGACAGGCGATACTTCGATTCCTCTGAAGACTCTGATGAATCAGAGGCCTCTATCGAAGCATCGGGGATCCTTCCTCAGGAACCCTCTTCTCCAAAAAGGAGAATGTCTCCTCCAGAAGACTTGTCTTTTCAAGACTTCATCAGGGAGGTGGCCAGGGGCCTTTCCATCTCAGTGGCCTCTGAGACTGAGCCTAGAGCCAAAAAATTAGCTATTTTGCAATATCCTAAGGCTCCTAAAGAGGCAGCCACTTTACCAATACATGAGATTCTTTATGATCACATGTTGGGCATATGGGAGACTCCTCTTACCACCTCCCCTCATTCTCGTAGGTTGGACACCATGTATCGTGTTCCTCCTTGTCCTGGTTTTCATAAGACTCAGCTTCCTCATCACTCCATTGTGGTGGAGTCTGCTATGAAAAAGATCAAGAGTGCAAAAAGGCACTCTTCTACTCCTCCAGGAAGAGAATGCAGAACTTTAGATGCCTTTGGCAGGAGAATTTTCCAGGCCAGTATGTTTGTGGCCAGAATCAACTCCTATAGTCTCTATATGGGGATGTTTCTAAAGGAAGTTACAGATCATCTGCAAACCTTATCTCCTTTTATTTCAGAAGATAAAAGGGAAGAGTTTCTCACCTGGCTTAAACATGCCCAGGATATTTCCAAGTTTTCCAACCGTGCAGCCTTTGACTCTTTTGAAGGTGCCAGCAGAGCCTCGGCTATTGCCATAGGTGCACGCAGAGTTGCTTGGTTACAAGCTTCTGATTTGGAGCCCTGGGTTCAGGATGGACTAGGTAACCTTCCATGTACAGGTGAAAACCTTTTTGGCAAAGATTGGCAAGCAAAGGCCACTCAGATGGATGCTGAGAATTCTGCCTTAGATAGACTTTCAAAGTCTACTTCTGCTCCTTTTAGAAAGAGGTTGTTCAAAAAAGGATTTTTCCCCAGAAAAGGGAAATATTCTTCTGCTTATGGTCAGGCCTCTTCTGCAGGTCGTTTTGCTACAAAGAGACAGCAACAACCAAAACAGGCCAAGCCTAAGGCTGCCAGGACTGCTACGGCCCAACAGCCTCAGCCTCCTCAGCCTTTGACTTAAAACTAGAGAACTTAGCCTTTCTGGCTCTAGAACATCCAGAGCCTCTCACCATTCCAGGAAGGTTAGCTCATTTTGCTCCCAGATGGGAACAAATCACAGCAGAGCAATGGACCCTCTCCATCATAAGAGAAGGGTACAAGCTTCATTTCTTAAACCTTCCCCCTCACACCATGGTGAAACAGTTCAATTCTCCAACATCTCTCCTCGACCTTCTTGTTCAGGAGATTGCTACCCTTCTTGCCCAAGGGGCAATAGAAGAAGTACCCCTTCTTCAACAGGGCTCAGGGTTCTACTCCCCCTATTTTCTTATCCCAAAGAAAACGGGGCTACAGACCCATCTTAGATCTCAGAGAATTGAACAAGTTTCTATGCAAGGAGAAATTCAAGATGACTTCTCTCGGAACTCTCCTTCCATACCTCCAGAGTCAGGACTGGCTTTGTTCTCTAGATCTCAAGGATGCGTACACCCATGTCCTCATCCATCCAACACACAGAAGGTTCCTTTGGTTCCTTTAACAAGGAAAGCACTACCAATACAAAGTGCTTCCTTTCGGTCTGGCCTCTGCACCAAGAGTGTTCACAAAATGCATGGCAGTAGTAGCTGCATTTCTACGCACTATAGGGATATTCGTATTCCCATATCTGGACGACTGGCTCATCCGAGCTCCATCCCAGTCAGAGGCCCAGACTTCCCTGGCCTGCACAAGGCGTGTTGTTCTTCAGTATCTGGGACTTGTTATGAACATTCCAAAATCCCATCTCACCCCTACTCAATCTCTAGAGTTCATAGGGGCCTTGCTGGATACCACAACTGCAAGTGCCTATCTTCCCCAGGCCCGTTGCCTACGCTTGGTGCAGTTAGCCTCACAGATTCAGTTAAAATCCCATTTAACTGCTCGAGAGATGCTACAACTGTTAGGCCACATGGCATCCATCGTGCATGTGGTTCCTTATGCTCGCCTTCACATGAGAGCAGCTCAATGGACTTTGTCCACCCAATGGACCCAGGCATCAGGGTGCCTGTCAGACAAAATAGTGACCTCCATTCGCCTTTCTTGCTCTCTCCATTGGTGGAAGTCCAGTCAAAATCTGTTGCTGGGGTCCCCCTTTCAACAGGTGTTACCCCAAGCAACCCTTAAAACAGATGCCTCTCCAAAGGGTTGTGGAGCTCATCTACAAGATCTCTCCACCCAAAGCATCTGGTCTCCACAGGAGACATCTCTACATATCAACCTCTTAGAGTTCAGAGCAATCTTTCTGGCTCTCAGAGTCTTCCACACCCTGCTCAGCTACAAGACAGTCCTCATCCACACGGACAACCAAGTAGCCATGTTCTACGTGAACAAGCAGGGGAGGACTGGCTCTCTGTCGCTTTGCAACGAAGCTCTGAGATTGTGGGCCTTCGCCAGAGAGCATCAAATCCATCTCATGGCAGTGTATCTTCCAGGGGTTCAAAACTCTTGGGCAGACAGACTCAGTCGAGTTCTGCTTCCACACGAATGGTCCCTCCATGGGGGCCAGATAGCCAGGATCTTTCGAATTTGGGGAACCCCAGACATAGACCTGTTTGCAAGTCCGTGGAATGCCAAACTTCCCCGGTTCTGTTCCAGGATTCCGTGTCAGGGAGTTCAGGCCAGGGATGCCTTCCTCCTTCATTGGGGCAAGATTTCCTCTATGCCTTTCCACCTATTCCCCTCATTCCCAAGACACTGTTCAAGCTTCAGAGAGACAAGGGGTCTATGATCCTCATAGCACCACTTGGCCACGCCAAGTGTGGTACCCTCTACTTCTGCATCTCTCTCAAGCTCCCTCCCTGGACTTGGGGTCTGCTCCAGATCTCCTCTCCCAGGAGGAGGGAACGTTGTGGCACCCAAATCCCCAGTCTCTTCATCTCAGGGCCTGGTTGCTGAAGGCCTAGACCTTCAAGATTTACCTCTTTCTCAGCAAGTGAAGGATATCCTTCATGCTTCCAGAAAGCCTTCCACCAGACGTTCCTATGCTTTTAAATGGAGCCTGCGTCAGAAGCCTTATGAGGAGAGACTTGAAGACCTAAATATGTACACTTTGGAGGAGAGGAGGGATAGGGGAGATATGATTCAAACCTTTAAATACTTAAAGAGAAATAATGAACAAACAAACCTTTTCCAAAGACGGAGAAGCTGTAAAACTAGAGGGCATGACATGAAGCTGCAAGGCGGTAAATTGAAAGGCAATGTCATGAAATACTTTTTTACTGAAATGGTAGTGGATGCTTGAATGCCCTCCCAATGGAGGTGGTGAGGGCAAACACAGTGACGGAATTCAAAATGGCCTGGGACAGACACAGTGGATCACTTTACAGCAACGAGATTAAATCAAAATAAACTGAACCATCTAATTTCTCAACAAATAAGGGTGTCCTACATGAAGCGATGGGGGGAGGAGCGGTGGGTTCACCCCTAAACAAAGAACAAAGATATGGGGAGGGGTGAAGACAAGGGGAGGGGTGCACCTATTCCTGCCATATTGCTGGGCAGACTAGATGGACCACACTGGTCTTTATCTGCCGTCATTTACTATGTTACTATGTATGTTACTGTGTTACCTGATAGTTCTATTGCACAATCTACATTGATTAAGAAGCAATAATTCGAACAGAACTAGGAGAAACAGAATGGTTTAAAATCAGCAAAGGTAAACAAGGCTGCATTCTTTCCCCCTACCTCTTTAATTTATATGCAGAACAAATCATCAGAGAAGCAGGACTGTATGAAGACAACCGAGGTGTAAAGATTGGTGGAAGACAACAACCTTTGCTATGCTGATACCACATTACTGGCTGAAAGTGAAGATGAGCTGAAACATTTGCATCTCAAGATCAAGGAATATACTCTTAAAGTGGGCCTGCACCTTAACGTTAAGAAGACAAAGATCCTGACAACTGGCAAAATCAATAAGTTCATCACTAATGGAGATGAAATTGAAATAGTTGACAACTTTAACCTTGGATCAACGATCAATAAAGAAAGGACAAGTAGTCAAGAAATCTGGTAATGCATCGCTCTTGGCAGAATGGCTATGAAGGACCTAGACAAGATTCTCCAGAGCAGAGATACGTCTCTCCATACAAAGATTTGACTTGTCCAAGCCATGGTATTTTCAATAACGACATATGGATGTGAAACTTGGACAGTGAAAAATATAGATAGGAAGAAAATTGAAGCCTTTTAATTATAGTGCTGGTGACGAATGCTGTGTATATTATAGACTGTCCGAAGAACAAACCAGTCAGTACTAGAAGAGATCAAACCTAAGCTTTCCTTAGAAGCTCAAATGACAAGACTTCAACTTTCGACACATCATGTAAAGAGAGAGATCGTTAGAGAAAGACACAATGCTTGGCAAGGTAGAAGGTTAACACAAAAGAGGAAGGCTGGCAGTTAGATGGGGTGTAAGTTGGGGTGGACCACAGATCTTTATCTTTATTTTTATTTTGGTTCTTGATATTCCTGTGGGTGGAGCCCCGTTTGACAGCGATATTGGCAGCCCATATTGTGGGAAAGGACAATGTGCAGGCCGACTTTCTCAGTAGAGTACACGTCGATGCCGGAGAGTGGCAATTACACCCCGAGGTGTTCTATCAAATTGTTCAACGCTGGGGGACGCCGGTGATGGATTTGATGGCGACTTTCCTGTCTGCCCAAGTTCCTCGCTTCTTCAGTCGACGTCGAGAGCGGATGTCCGAAGGCATAGACGCCCTCCTCCAGCAGTGGCCGTTGGACGGTCTGCTGTATGTGTTTCCACCGTGGGCGATGATAGGCCGTGTGGTACAAAGAATCGGGTGGCATCCGGGGAGGGTTCTCCTGGTGGCGCCCGATTGGCCTCGTCGTCCGTGGTTCGCGGATCTCGTCCGGCTCTTGGACGGTCAGCCCTGGAGGCTTCCGGAGCGCCCGGATCTTCTGATCCAGGGGCCGCTCTTCATGCCTCAAGTGAGTCGGTTCTCGCTTATGGTTTGGCCATTGAACGGGCGAAGTTGCGGAAGCGTGGTTATTCCGCGGCAGTGGTCTCCACCATGCTGAGTGCGCGATGTCGCTCTACGTCGCTGGCGTATGTGCGTATCTGGCGACTCTTTGAGGATTGGTGTTCAAGGCGCTGGGTTCGGGCGTCCACAGTCGCTATTCTGGTAGTTCTGGATTTTCTCCAGGACGGTTTTTCCAAGGGCTTGGCAGCCAGTTCTCTGCGGGTACAGGTCGCGGCGCTGGCTTGTTATCGGGGCAAGATCAACGGCGTGTCGTTGGGTTGTCACCCGGATGTTCAGAGATTCTTGACTGCGGTGACTAAGCTGCGTCCCGCTTCTCGTTCCGGGGTCCCGGCTTGGGATCTTAATTTGGTGCTTACTGCCTTGTCCAACTCGCCCTTTGAACCGTTGAAGCGCGCTTCATTGAAATATTTGACTTTGAAAGCCGTTTTCCTGGTAGCGATTTGCTCTGCTCGCCGTATCTCTGAATTGCAGGCCTTGTCCTGTCGCAAACCGTTTCTTATCTTTTCGGAGGATAAGCTAACCTTGGGTACGGTTCCTTCCTTTCTGCCGAAAGTGGTTTCTCCCTTTCACGTCAATCAGGTAGTGTCTCTGCCGGTTTTAGGGAACCTTGATGGGGGAGGGTCGGACCCGGTCCTCCGACGCTTGGACGTGCGACGGGTTTTGCGGCGTTATTTATAGGTCACTGAGCCCTTTCGTAAAACGGATCGGTTGTTTGTTCTCTTTGGAGGAGCGCGTAAGGGCGCAGCGGCGACTAAGGCTTCCATTTCCAGATGGATTAAGGAAGCAATCTCTTCTGCGTACCTGCTTCAGCGACGTTCGGTGCCGTTCGGGTTATGGGCACATTCCACTAGAGCGCAGGCTTGCTTGTGGGCGGAGAGTCGCTTGGTGCGGCGACTTGGTCGTCGTTGCATACTTTCAGTAAACATTACCGCCTAGATGTGGCTTCTGCTGCTGATGCCCACTTTGTTGCGGCGGTGTTATCTGTCGCTCGATAAGATCCCCCCCCCGTGAATACTGCTCTGGTACATCCCAGATGTATGAGGACTGCACTGGAGGAACGATAAGGAAATAGTAATTACGATTACCTGGTAATTGTAGTTCCTTTAGTTCTGACAGTGCAGTCCTCCTTCCCACCCTTGATCTTTCTTTTCAGGGTTTCTGCTTGGAGTTCGAGCTAACGGAATGTGGGCGGTGAGCCGACTCCTCTGTTTTACAGTCTCTGCTTTACTGTGTTCCTCTGTTTCAGATGCTGCAGGGGTCGAGTAGCAGGCAGGACATGCGGTAACGTATCATCATACATTTCAAAAAAAAAGAAAAAAATTTTTTTTAGTGATTGATAAGCTGAGATTTGTTTTTCAACGCGTTTGGTTATTGCTTCTTATTTCTTTATTGCTCCTTTGAGTCTGCTTTGTTAATAGTTCACACTGGAAGGAGGAGGAGCAAAGGGGGTCAGTATATATCTCCAGTGATGTCATAATTTTGATATGCCAGTCTCCTAGCTGCGGGAAGAGGTTGACTACCCAGATGTATGAGGACTGCACTGTCAGAACTAAAGGAACTACAATTACCAGGTAAGCGTAATTACTATGTCTTCTTCCCACCCAGTGAAATTGTAGCTTTGTTACATCCCACTTGTTTGGACTGGTCTAGCAGGACGTTATGGATGGTGACATTTTACTTAACAGCTAATGTCCTTTCCTTGATTCCTGCTAGACCAATCCAGGGCCTGCCCCTGAAACTCTTTGCTCTGTTCTTCTGCTGCTGTATCCTTGGATTCTCTATGATTTTTCTGCTTGGCCCTGCAGGTTCATTTTCTACTGACAGCCTTCTGTTTCTGCTTTCCTATACATAGTTTTCTACTGTTGATTACTTGTTGTCCTCTATTGAGGTTGTGTTGAGGCTTACCATTTTTCTTCCATATGCTTTGGGACGTATACTGAAGGGATCTCTGATGGCTGAGGTGAATAGAGGCATAGGAGTGATGTCATTTAAATCTGGCTTTTTATTCGTTCTTTGTCTCCACCAATCTGCTGGTAGGGAAAAATAACCCATTTGTCTGGACTGGTCTAGCGGGATTCAAGGAAAGGACATTAACTGGTAAAATGTCACCTTTCTTGTCTCTACCATCCCTTCAGATGCCTGTGTAATCCTTGGAATCTTTGACAGCACTTTAAAATCATGTCTCCTTATTGCTAACCATGAAGCCAAAGGATTGTTTCCTTATCTGTTTACTTAAAAAAGGACTCTTTAATGTTTATTAAATTGTTTTTTATACTGTTTTACAGGCTGGAAATCATGGTCTCTTTGGAAACAGCGCAGCACAATCCAGAGGAATGCACACTCCAGTGCAGCCTTTAAATTCTTCCCCTAATCTCCGGGCGCAAGTGCCTCCTCAATTCCTTTCTCCCCAGGTATGTAAGTCCTGCTGATTATGGTGCATTGTTGCATGAATGGTATGTCTCTGTTCTGGAATTCTATCTTGTGAAAAAATACATCTAGCATATTTTTCATAATTTTCATTTTTCAGGATTGGATTTTGATGCAGCTTAGCTAAGATTGTTTGTTTGCTCCGCCTCCATAATAAAGGCCATGCCCTGCTCTGGGCCATCTTTGTTCTCCCACCCTACGAACCTTCTGTTTTATCCAAGCCATAGGTCCAACTATCAGGAACAAGTTGTAAAGGAACATGGACAGGTGTCTAACCTAGTGCATGATGCTGGCTTTGGTATTTTAGTTCCCTGTCTGTACTCCTTCACAACTTGCTGCTACACTCCGACCATTGAAAATCTATATTTTCTGAGAGAAGATCATGCTACTGGGAATGAATGTGGTTTTGAAGGATAAAGTCTGTTAATGAGAGGGTTGGGTCAGCTCTAGCAGGTGGGCTGGAGAAAGGGAGAGAAAACTCTTGGGGAGGAGAGGGGTTGCAAAACAACATGGTAGGTGGAAATGGGGCTAGAGATTCATGGGTAAGGGAAGACATCTGCTGCTGGTGAGGTAGGCATTGGCATTTTGCAGAATATAGCAATTAAGTTGGCAATTTAAATCTTGCTGTCCAATGGCATCCTTTAATCAGAACTCAGCAGGCGAGCCACATACTCTGTAAAGGTGACTCTGTTTAGTGTATTCGTCCTCCAGATGTTTTATAACAGTTATACATAGTCTTCATTATCCCACTAGATCTATCCAAATCAAATGGGTTATGTCTGTAAACCAGGAGATGGAGATGGAACAAAAGCTTGTGATCTCTGCTTCTCAGTACTCTGTCGCCAACAGATGGAAGACAGGCATACTGGGCAGGATTGATCTGGAGGCTGGTGGAGAAGACTCCTAGGCCCTGTTGGTCACCCTGTTGAGTTGGAGCAGCCATACCTCTTGAGAGTCCACTTCTGGGCCCTGAGGCATATCTGGAGTAACCCAAGTCCCCCTCCCCCTCTCTCTCAGTACATGTTTTCCCCCTCCCTTCCTTGCTGTTGTCTTAGAAGAAAAAGAGAAAAATAATTCTGAGGAGAGTGGGGGATGTAAGCTGGAACTAGATTTGAGAGGCAGCTGCGGTGAGCAACTGGCAGGGCTTTATCCCGAGGAAGGTGAAGAGCTGCTATCCCAGGTTCCAGAGATGAACAGAAGAGATGGGAGGTCTGTGCTGGATGCAGGAAGTGGCATAAGCTAGTGCAGCAGCAGTAAGCATGGTCTAAACCTAGTGGCAGTGCCAGGAGCAGCACGGGTTTATTATTTGGCAGCAGCAGGACAGGACATGGTCTGGTAAGTCTGTCGTCCATGCTGGAAGGTGGCATGAGTTGGTTCAGCAGAGACAGTTGTCAAGTAGCACTTTAAGCAGTGTGGGTGTTCAGGCCACAGAGGTCACACTAGGAATACCACAGAGTGCTTTGATGGATTGGAGGCCTTCAGGGCTATAGGGGCACAATATTTTATTGTAACAGCCTTTGGAAGGGCAGACGTTGGTAGCATTGACTGAGCATGCCATATACTGTACTGCTTTCTCTGACTGCTGGTTTTTCGCATGCTGCTGCTGCCGGAGAAGCTCAGCATAAGGTAGCATGTGCCTCAGTGGGTGTAACCTGTGTTCGATGAGAAGCTAAGGCATGGTGGAAGCCCGATTACTTTGCAGCGAAGGTGATTTGGAGAAGTGTCCCTTCCTGCTATTTTAGATTTTGCTCTGTTGTCTACTGCCCTCCCGCCATGCCGGCTCTTGAGGCAGCTAAGGAAAGGGTAGAATTGGTCCCCAGCAGGTTCTCAAGTTGATTTTAGCTCAGTGGTTTTCCTTGCCTCAGCTGGAGGTATTTTTATTAGCAGTGGGCTCTTTTTCTATGAGGGTGGAAGTTCTGACCCCCCCCCCCCCCGGCTCATTCTCCCTCCCCCCTGCCATGTTTAAGATAAAACAGCACACATCAGCCAACAGCCTGCACACCCTCATACAACCAGACACCAGCACACGTCCTAGAAGAAAACAAACACACAACCGAGTCAGCACCCCAAGTGAATACAAACACACACGCAAGGACACAACAGACAGAGCACTCTCCATGGCTGCTCCAACAATATGGAACAAACTACCGGACGATTTGAGGGCAACTACAGACCTCAAAGACTTTAGAAAACAGCTGAAAACCATGCTGTTCATAGAACACTATGGACACATCACATAACCTCAGAGAATGTATAACAGTACATGATACCGCCTAAACAATGTATGTATGGAAAATGTTTTTAGCACCACTGTATATAGCCCACCTTGTATATAGTTCAAACCAATCTAGCACACATTACAACACACACTCAACTAAATTTCACCCTCACTGCATGTATAACACACTCACTTTACCAGATTGTTTGCTGTGATACCACCTTGATTATTAAGATAAGGTGGTTTAGAAATACTGTTAAATAAATAAATAAATAAATGGTGATTAGTGCACAATAGTTCTTTCTGACAGTGGTGCACCACTTGGCCCTAGCAGTAGGCTTTCCAGCAGGCCATGTTTTTGTGTAACTAGTGCACAATAATCCCTTCTCTCAGTGCTTCACAGCTTGGGAGTCCAAGTTACCAACACTAAGCGGCCAGATATTGTCATAGACCCAGGACTGAGCCTAGCGGACAGCAGACGTGGAACCTTGTGAGAGTTAGCAGTTGCTGAAGATGTACTTTTAGGTAGTGAATATATTTGTCTCCCTGCAGAAAGGCTAGCACCACACAGGCATTGGGCTCTCAGGTCGTCTTGTGCTGGAAATTTTGCTGAAAATGGGGATCCTTTTGGAAAAAATGGCCTGTGATCAAGGCAGAGTATCACTCTGCCGATTGACCTCCAAGGGGGTCATGAACCAACTGTTACACTCAGAAGTGCTGTGGTGGGGGCTCAAGGTTAAGATTGGAGTGATATTTTTTGCAAATGTGTGTGCAGGGGTCTGAGTCCGAGATTTCCAGGAGATTCAGGGCCTGATCTTCCTGGCACTGGGTTCATTATTCTCCCATTAACTCTTCATGGGCAGTTCGCTTAAGTGTAAGTAGATGATGATTTTATGCTGGTTTGGCCTATGGAGCTGATATTTCGACCTGAGTGGAATCAGTTTAGCTTCTCTTTTGGAGGGATAAAGCCTTCTCAGTGCAGGAGCTAGGATCTAGCATCACAGTGCACCTGGACTCATAGTTTTTAAAGGGTGTAAACCCCAGTGTCAGGAGGCACAGAGGGCTTGGCTTGATGTACTGGTGGTTAAGCAGCCTGGCTTATGAATTGCTCATCACCCTGGAGAGGGCGGTTAGACAAAGGAAGTGTGCTGGTCCCTACAGACAGGGTGCAGTAGTAGCCATTGAACCCATTGGGCCGGTTTGTCCTGGTGGTCTTAATTCAGGATTAGGTGTGGGACTTCTACCTGTGCCAGTTTTTTTTTTCTTTTAGGTGTTTCCCTGTATGCCCTAAATCAATCCTTCATGGATACATCCTTACAAACCATGTGCTGTTGGGCAACTTTCAGCTTTCCTCTATTATCTAGTTTAAAAGCTGCTCTATCTCCTTTTTAAAGGTTAATGCCATCAGCCTGGTTCCATCTCGGTTAAGGTGGAGCCTATCCCTTCAGAAAAGCCCCTCCTTTACCCAGAATGTTCCTCAGTTCCTAACAAATCCAAAATTCTCTCTTTTTTGCACTATCGTCTTATCCACACATTGAGACTCCGGAGCTCTGCCTGCCTTTTGGGTCCTGCATTTGGAACGGGAAGCATTTCTGAGAATGCTACCCTGGAAGTTCTGGATTTCAACTTCCTACCTAAAAGACTAGATTTGACTTCCAGAAACCTCCTACCACACTTTCCTGTCATTGGTACCAACATGTACCAAGATAGCAGACTCTTCCCCAGCGCTATTTAACACCTTGTCTAGGTGATGCATGATGTTTGTTACCTTCACACCAGGCAGGCATGTTACCAAGCAATCCTCACGTCCACCAGCCACCCAGCTATCTCAATGCCTAACAATCAGATCACCAACTATAACGGCCGTCCTAACCCTCCCCCTCATGGGCATATGGCTCTGGAGAAACCTCCTTGGTGTGAGAGAGTAAAGTTTACATCACCTGGAGGACAGATCCTAGCTACAGGATCGCTTCCTGCTACACCTGTCATGTGACCTCTCTCCTCCTTGGCAACAGGGAGGTTGCCACACTGGAGGTGGGACTTCAGAACTACATCCCTGTAGCTCTCGTCTATATACTTCTCTGTTTTCCTTATGTCCTCCAAGTCTGCCACTCTAGCCTTCAGAGATCAGACTCGTTCCCTGAGAGCAAAGAGCTCCTTGCACCTAGTGCACATGTAAGACCCCCTCACCAACTGGGAGAAAATCATACATGTGGCACTCAATGCAAAAGACTGGAAAACCCATCTCGCTGCTGGACGTCTGCATCTTAGTTTAAAGGTTTTGTACAGATATTAAAGTTTGTTTGTTTATTTATTTGATATACCGCCCTACTTTAACAATCAGAGTGGTTCACGGTTTACAATAACTTAGAAAGTGGGCACAAGGTCAGAAAGTGGAGGGAAATTACAATCAATAATAGGACAGAAGTAGTAAATAGGCATACAAGACAGAGAGCAGAGTAACAATTATAGTTGGGGAGGTGGGTCAAACAAAAGGGGAGGGAAGGTCAAAGGCTAGGGAAAAAAGGTGGGTTTTTAGGTCCTTTTTGAAGGTGATGTGATGGGGTTCCAACCTGAGAGAAGTGGGCAGTGAGTTCCAGAGTGCTGGGCCAATGAAAGAGAACCCAGATGAGCGGGTGGACTGGAGGTGGGCAAGAGAGGGAGAAGGGAAATGAAGGAGGTTCAGATGGAATGAGCGGGGGGGGGGGGGGGTGGAAGGGGGTATGTCTAGGGGTGTGAAATATGATAAGATCTGCTAGGTATTGAGGGGTGCTAGTGTGGAGGGCTCTATGAACCAGTTAATAGTTTGAACTGAGAGTGGAAGGAGATGGGCAGCCAGTGGAGGCGAAGAAGAAGAGGTGTTACATGGTCACGATGGGAGGAGTGTGTGATGAGACGGGTAGCAGTATTCTGAATTCGTTGTAGTCTACCTAGTTGTGATTTTGTAATGCCAAAGAGAACAGAGTTAGAGAAATCGACACAGGACATAACAAGTGATAGTAGAAGAGTAGTGAAAGCAGGTGGTGTGAGAAAAGGGTGAATTGCATGAATTTGGCGAAGGAAGCAAAAGGATGTTTTGGTGATATGTGAAATGTGGGCTTTTGTCCACTAAAGAAGAGCGGGAACTAGGCGTGGTTGTGTCTGATCTTAAAGTAGCTAAACAGGTAGAAAAGGCGACGGCAAAAGCTAGAAGGATGCTTGGGTGCATACAGAGAGGCATGACTAGCAGAAAAAAGGAGGTGATAATGCCTCTGTATAAGTCTTTGGTGCAACCTCATTTGGAGTATAGTGTGGAATTCTGGAGACCGCACCTTCAAAAGGATGTGAACAGAATGGAGTCGGTGCAGTGGGTGGCTACTAAAATGATTAGTGGTCTTCATTATAAAGCATATGAGGACAGACTGAAGGATCTTAATATGTACACCTTAGAGGAAAGGCGGGATAGAGGTGATATGATTGAGATGTTTAAATATCTCCGTGGTTCAGGGAGAGAGCCTCTTTCAATTGAAAGCAAGTTCTGCTATGAGGGGACATGGGATGAGGGTGAAGGGAGATAGATTCAGGAGTGATATGCAGAAATATTTCTTTACGGAAAGAGTGGTGGATCCGTGGAATAGTCTCCCAGTGGAGGTGGTAGAGATGAGGACAGTAACTGAATTCAAAAAAGCATGGGACAAACACAGAGGATCTCTAAATGTAAAAAGTGGACTGTTTTAGTTGTTGATATGGAAGGACAGACTAGATAGGCCATGTGGTCTTTTTCTGTCATCATGTTTCTGTTTCTAAGGAGAGATCAGAATCGAAAAGAGCACCCAGATAGCGGAAGCAAGAAACTATGGGTACGGGGGATCCTGAGAAAGAGGGGGCAGCGGTGGGGAAGGACTGCCATGGGTGAACCAGATTTCAACGGTTTTAGTTAGGTTAAGATGAAGACAGAGGTGAGCCAGTCAGCAATGTTCCCTCTAATTTTCTGTGGGCTGTGTGCGCATAAAATATCAGCTGTGTGCAGCTTTTGAAGGAAGGTAAAATTTTTGTGCGCCACATAACGACACTCGGAGTTATATACTTTAAAATTTGACTACACGTCAGAATACAGTATGTACACCACATTGATTTTAATCAAGTTAAATGAAAATAGATGATTACTAAATGAAGCTGGAAATTTCTAGTAATTACAATCATAACTTTTAAATTTTAAGACGTCTGTGTTGTTTTCTATCAGAATCAGAGCTGTAATTTTTGTGCGCTCTGTTGTAAAGTATGTGCGCTCGTTCGGCGAGGTGTGCACACGCGCACAGCTTAGAGGGAACAGTGCCACTCAGTGACGTCTGCAAAACGAGAGTTGAGAATAGAGAGATCAGGGTGAAGGGGGGTAAGTGGTGAAGAAGTACTAGATCGTCTGCATAATAGAAGGTGGAGATCCCAGATTGCTGTATCAGTAGAGCAAGTGGAGCTAGAAAGAGATTAAAGAGAAGGGGTGCCAGAACAGAACCCTGGGGGACCCCATAGGGCAGTGGGAAGGAGTCAGAAGGCGGAACAGAGAAGGATGAGGAAAGAATCGCACAGGACCGAGAGGAGAGGAAGGAGTGAAACCACCGGAAGACACTACTGCAGAGGCCGGCCTCACGCAGACGAAGGAGAAGGAGAGAGTGATCAACTAGGTCAAAAGCAGCAGATAAGTCCAAGGATACTGCCACTGAAAGGTCACCACGGTCGTGAGCTGCATGCAGAGAGTTAGTGAAGGCAAGAAGAACAGTCTCAACACTGTGACCCTGACTGATGGGAATGAAGAAAATTGGCAGAATCAAGATGGTGAGACAGCTTTGCAAACACTGCTTTTTCAAGAAGCTTGGAGAGAAAGGGTAGGTTAGAGATGGGGCGGTAATGAGTTGGAACCAGGGGGTCAAGCGAGGGTTTCTTGATGATGGGGTGAATGAGGGCGTGCTTCCAAGAGTGAGGAAACGTGCCTGTGGAAAGACTGGTGTTAATCATGGTGAGGATGGAGGGGATGAGTGCAAGAGAGGGAGTGAGAAGCCAGGAGGCAGGGATAGGGTCAAGGGGGCAGAATGTCTTATTAGAAGAGGCAATCAGTTGGAGAAGTTCAGCTGTGGTGAGTAGAGAGAATGAGGCCCATGTGTGTGAGAAATGGGAGAGGGAGATGAAGTGAGAGGAGGGGACGAGATAGGAGGGGGGCAATTGAGTAGTGAAGCCCTGAGGGATGAGATCTTGTTGCTGAAAAAAGATGCAAGGAGTGGTGGGGGAGGGGTCGGCTGAACAGGGGCAACAGCAGAGTTGGGGCAAAGAGATTTGAGAGTGGAGTAGAGGTGGTGGGTCTGGTTAGGAGCAGAAGAGATGGCATTAGAGAAGAATGTCTGTTTAGCGAGGTGGACTTTGGAGCGATAGTACAAGTAGTGTGTTTTGAAGGAGGAGAGAGTAGCTGGAGAGGGAGCCTTCTGCCATAGCCGTTCAGCTCGACGGAGGTGAGTGCGTAAGAGATAAAGACCACTGTGGAACTAGGGTTGTGAGGGACGATGGCGCAGAGGGTGAGGTTGTAAAGGGGCTAGGCGGTCAAGAGCTGCAGAGAAGTTAGAGGACCAAAGGGAGGCCTGTGAATTAGGAGAGAGAGAGGGAAATTCGGGGGGGAAGGAGTTCTGATGCAGGCGGAAAATGCTGAAGAGAGAGTGGAGTAATGCAACGAGAGTACCGAAGAGGGGGGATGGGCAAGAGGGATGTATTGACTGAGGAAAGGATGATGAGGTGGACTTGGAGTGGGAGCAGTGGAAGGTCAGGCAGACGTGATCTGTCCAGGGTAGGCGGGAGGAACAAAGACTTTGCAGCAGGAGGGTGGAGGAGCTTGAGGTAATAAGTAGATCAAGAGAGTGACCTGCGGTATGAGTGGGAAAAGAGACGTGTTGCATGAGAGTTAAGTCGTGTAAAAGAGAGACAAGGGAGTGATCCCTAGAGGAAGAGGGGGAGTCATGTTGGAGGTTAAAGTCTCCTGCAATAAGAAGATGGGGGAAGACCAAGGAAAGGTCGGAGATGGTTAGTAAAAAGGAGTCCCAGAGATCAGAGCGAAGTGCAGGGGGGGGGAATAGATGAGAAGAATGTACATTGGTGGAGAAGAGTGCAAGTGAAGCAGCAGTGCTTCAGGGTACTGTAATAAAGGAGAGAAAACGTATGTGTGTGAGAGGGTTGAGCGCAGGATGGCTGCCAAACCACCACCCTTACAACCTGTGTGAGGAACAGAGATAGCCGAAAAGTCAGGAGGGAGGCAACGGGCAAGGAGAGCATCCTCCCCGTCCTTCAACCAGGTTTCTGTAAGAAGGATGAGGTCGAGTGATTCACGGATGATAAGATCCTGGATAAGAAGAGTCTTAGATCTTAAAGACCGGCAATTTAGAAGGCCTAGTTTAAAGGAAGGCGGGGGGAGAGCGGTGGGGTTTGGCAGTGGAAAACGGGTGTGGGTGGAGGGTGTACATAGGCTGAGATTCATAGGACAACGGTAGAATGAGCTATCGATTTTCTTAAGACTAAGAGAGGAGGAGGTATAAGCAGCTGGGCGGTTACCCTATAGCACGGGTATAGAGGCCATGGAGCACTGAGCAAATGAAAGAGCAAGGAGCTCGTGAGAGGGAAAGAGGTAGTGAGGGCAACGTACCTGTGGTGGTGGAGTCCAAGAGCAGATGTTTTAGCAGAGTGAGGTGAGTAGGCAGACCAGTTCAAATGCAGAGAGGAGTATGTGCAGGCTGGAGAATGTGACTCCGCTGCCGGAGCGGCCCCAAGGAGCGTACCTAAGGAGCACGTGTTTACTTAGATTTTCAGGGTATACTTATACTAATACAAGTATACCTTATATGTTAAATGGACTTGGTGCATCTCAGATCCTTAACCCTTTCCAGGCCGAGCCCAAAACTCTCAGGATCCAAAATTCTGACTAAATATTCCTATCAAATGGTATATAATACATGACCATAGCAGAAGGAAAATCACTATTAGAACATATTGAATAAGACGGGTACAATTTTCCTGAAATATGCAAAAATTAGCCCGGCTGCAGAATGTGGATTAAAAATTTAAAGTAGGCCTTCAAAGGGTTAATAAACTTCACAGATCTTTTGCTTCCTAATTGGAAGGCCTCTTTGTAAAGGTCACTAGAAACAAGTTTAGTTCTTTTTAGTCTGAGACTATTTATTCTACTTTTATGCTAAACTATACTCTGATTTGATTTAAATAACTTTGTTTCTAGAAAGCTTTTTTTTTAATTTCAGTAACTACTCTGTTTTTCTTTCAATGCTAAGCTATACTCTGATTTGATTTAAATGAAAAGCTCTATAGCGGTATTAAGATATGACTGAATCAGAAAACACTGATTTCTAAAATACAAAAATTCATATGCTTTAACCCAAAGATTACCCTTTTCACCAAGATTTAGAATATATTTCAGAACATAAATACTTACAAATGCAGATCTTTTTCCAGTTGTAGTAGTCCCTCTGGGTAGTCCTTCAAGACTGTATATCACACCAATGCAAAAATGCATATGGATGCCCCATTCCCTCTTTCTCGTTTAACCCACAGTGCTGCCTCCTTCCCTGGTAAGCCCTGTAATTCTGTGGCTTTATTATTTTTTACATGAGAATAGAACATGTAATTTTGGGTACCCAATTGGACCCACAGCACCCATCCACCATCCCCATCTGCTCTTGGAATCATTTAATCTGCTTCAAAGCCCCACCCAATTTTCAGTTCCCAATGATGTGTCCATCCCCGGCACTGGAACAAAATTGACCCCCCCCCCCCACAGAGCAGCACCTCTTCTCTTCCATCTGAATGAGTACTTTGTCCAGGTCTGCTAGAAAGAGCCCATAGTATTTCTTGGGTATCTACACATTAGCAATATTATAGATGACTCCTTTGATCATAGCCCTCACTTCCACAACCCACCTTCAAGAATATTGTTTAACCCAGAGAACCTCCGCCCACAGATCTCCAGAGAGAGATAGCCAGTCTGCCCTTCTCCTCTGTACCTCACTAAGCAACATATTCTCCCAGATATTTTCCTGATTGCATTAATAGAAACATAGATGCGTAGGCTGTATGTATGGTCTATTTCAGAAACAAGCAGGAATGCAGTCTTCACATATGGGTGATGATGGCACAGACAGAGCCCGCGCAGGAACACTCTCCAGCATCCAATAGGAATACTTTTGGGAGCATCCCTCCATGCATGCGTGCCTGCCTTCCCAGTAGCTCTCCTCAGTTGTCTTTTCTCCTCTGAGCCATTAGGACATCGTCCTCTTCCCACTGCTAAAATTTGTCGAAGTACTTTGGGTACATCGTGCTTTCCCTTCCCTTTGAGCTGGTGCTGTATCGGATGCCCCAGTCTTTTTTTTTTTTTTTCTTTTTCAATTTGATTTTTCTTTTCTTTTATTTTTTTACTTAATTTGCAGCCTTGCCGCTTTCTTAGCTGGCCTAGGCCACTATTACTTCTTTTGATATGGCGTCTGTGGTCTTCTCAGGCATGGAGAAGCCACATGGCAGTTTTAAAAAATGCACTAAATGCCGAAGCACTATTTTGGCCACAGATAAGCATGACTGGTGCTTTTAAAATGTTTGGGCCCGGACCACGACACTTCGGCTTGCCTCCTGTGTTAGCAAATTACCAGGAGGGGACTTAAATGCGGTGAACAACAACGGGGAAAGCTGTTTCTGTCAGACTGAGCCACTTCAGCACACTCTTTGGTGGCCTCCACACTGTCACAGGCATCCACTTTGTCGAATGGTTCCCATGCCTCCTCCATGCCCAAACATGGCAGCAAACACAAGTCCTCCACAGAGGCAGAAAAACTATCGAAGACCTCTGTGTCTGACACCGATTCCTGGCATCAGCACACACACTCCCCAGGGGAACCTGGACTTGCACTGGCCAGCAAAACGGCTCCAGTGGGAGGATGTTTCCTCCAAAGCACTAGAGGGGGCTCCGGGATGTTCCTGAGGTGGCATCCTCAGCGGAGCTCCCAGTACCGTGTTCTAGGATGGTGATGCAGGACCCCATACAGGAATCGACCCAGACACCTCCAGTCTTCCTCTACCAGCAGGTGTTGGCTATCGAGCAGAGTCTGGTTGCTATCCTGGCAACAGTAGTGCTGAGGCCCTTGGAATCCAGAGACCCAGTGCCTGACCCCAATGTCAGTACATCAAGGCACTACGTGGCATCATTGATGGAATCAGAACCATCACAGGTTCCGGGGCCAATACCCCCATTGGAGCCCATAACTGTACAGGTCTCTGGGCACATTGGTTCCAAAGCCTTGATGCATTGGCACTGAGACCCAATGTCTACATCGGAACGGCATTGACACCATAGTACCGTCTGACGCTATTTTGACTTCTTACCAAGTTCTGATTCTGCTTCCTCAGAATCAGTTTGTTCCATGGGACCCCCGTACTTCCCTTCAGACCCCTCTCCACCGCATGAGCGGCACCGCTCACCGCTCGAGGATGTCTTTTCAGGATTTGGTGGCAGCATCCGAAACTTGGTGGCAGCACTCTCTGTAAAGGTAACCACAGAGACTGAACTGAGGGCTGAAGAACTTGAAATTTTCAATACCCCTCGACTCCTAAAGAGGCTGCTATACTACCAATACATCATATCCTTCAAGGGTTCATGTTCTGCATTTGGGAAGCTCCCTTGATGGTTTCATCGGTCAGCAAGAGGCTGGGTACTCTCTATAGAGTTACTTCTTGCCCAGGATTTCAAAAGCCTCAGTTACCACGACATTCTATTGTTGTGGAATCAGCAATGCGTCAGATTAAGAGTTCTTAAAATCACTGCTCAGTTCCCCCAAGAAGAGAGTCAAGGACTTTAGATGCATTTAGATGTCTGTGCTTCCAAGCGGTTATGCTAGCATCCAGGATAAATTCCCATATACTTTACATGAGTCTGTTTTTGAGAGATATAGCTAAAGATCTGGCTGAGTTCTCCCCCTATTGCCACCTGGCAAGCAAGGTCCATATCAGGCCTTAGTCAGTCATGGTCAGAATACCTCCAAATATCTCACTAGGGCTGCCTTTGATGCTTTTGAGTCCACCAGTAGGGCAGCAGTAGTTTGTAAAGGAGCCAGGAGAATGGCCTGGCTGCAAGCATCCAACCTTGAACAATGGGTTCAAGATAAACTTAATAACATTCCCTGTACAGGTGAGAACCTCTTTGGAAAAGGGTGGCGCAAAAAGGCTGGTGAAACATCTGACTCAAAAATGGCTCATCCAGGTAAGAAGAAGGCTTCTTCCAAGAAACCCTTCTACCCCAGGAAGAAGAGGTACTACCCCTCCTTCCCGCCATATTCCTCTTAGCAGTCTCAACAGCCACATCAGAAGCAACAGGGGCCACATCAGCCCAGGAAGCTTAAAACTCCAAAGCCTCAACCAGCTCCACAGGCACAGCCTGCTACTGTTTTTTGACTGCTTCCTCGAGGGCACAGCCAGTCTATCCCTACAGGACTGCCTCCCCTCCCACACTGTAGGCAGGTTAGTCCACTTTGCCCACAGATAATCCCTCATTACGTCAGAATCCTAGACTTTTAAGGGTCGTGAGCATGGGATATTGGCTCAATTTCCAGAACCAGCCCTCCACTTTCTTCATCGGGGAGTCCCCCCATGGATCCTCTGCACTTCAGCATGTTTCAGCAAGAGATACTCGCTCTTCTAGCGCAGGGAGTCATAGAGGAAGTTTCACCCCTTCAGCAAAGGCTCGGGTTTTACTACTGTTATTTCTTCATCCCCAAAAAGACAGGGGGGTTCAGGCCTATCCTGGATCTTAGAAATCTCAACAAGTTCCTAGTTCTAGTAAAGTTCAAGATGGTCTCGCTAGGTTCTCCAGGAACAAGCAGGAAGTCAGTCCTCACATATGGGTGACATCGACACTGGCAGAGCCTGTGTGGAGCATTTCCCCAGCTTTCAAAGAAAGCCTTTGGGACATGCTATCACGCATGCGTGGTCCCGCCCAAGGGTACCATTTTGCTGTCTCCTTTTTTCCATGGAGCCCAATGGACATCTGTCCCGTTTCCCCGGAAAAATCATTGCTAATTATCCACAAAATAATTAGTTTCCTAGTTTGCGTGCCAGATCCTTTTCCCCACCTCGAGCCGGTGCTGTCCCCGGAGCTGTTCTCTGCTCCTTTCGTCTTTTTTGATTGAGGCTCACCTCGACAGGTGTTTGCGCCGTTTTTCACCCGGGGGTTGTCAACCCCGTCTGGGTGTTCCCCACCATGTCTCCTGGTGGGTTTAAGAACTGTGACCGCTGCACTCAAACCGTGTCAGTGACCGACACCCACCACTGCTACCTATGCTGCCTGAGCCCAGACTGACAGCACCTCCTGCAACCTGTGCTAGGCCATGACATCTAATATCAATAAAAAGAGGTTGGAGTTGCACGAAAAACTGTTCCCAAGGTCTGACGTGGCACCAGCCTCCCCAGCACCAAGCCCAGCACTTCCCTTAAGGCCCGAGGTCCTCGGAATCCCGCAGCGGTGGCTCCTCCGAGAAGACCTCAGACCCTGAGAGAGAAAAAAAAAATTCTCGACTATTCTGTTCCTTTCCCGGGCGGCCTATGACTGCTTTGAGTTAGTGGCTCGGACCTCGAGCAGTGTGTCCAAGACAAGCTGCTCGATGTCTCCTGCACTGGGGAGAATCTATTTGGCAAACCTATGGCCGACAAGGCAGCCGAGATAGAGGCCAACGTGGTGACTCGACAGAGGCTCTCCAAAAAGACCTCATCCTTTCCCCACAAGAAACCATCAGGGAAAAGACCTCTGTTCCCAAGGAAAAAGTAGCCTTTTCATCAGAGTCACCACTACCAATCCTTCCCGGGCCAGCAACAGGGTTCTCACTCTAAAAGGCAAAGCCATGGGGCTCAGAAGCCGAAGGCACAGAAGCCCCAGCTCCTGCCCAGCCTAAGGGGAGAGATTTTGACTTCCAGGGCAGGATCTCCACTCCCCCGGGAGAACTTCACCAGACCACAGGGGGCCGTCTGGCACTCTTTGCCCACAGGTTGGGCCAGTGTTAACTCAGACCAGTGGGTACTGCAAATGATAGTGGAGGGATACCTCCTCTACCTACAGCAGGTACCACCCAGGTTTTTTCCAGGAGAGCCAGTGCGACATCTCCTTCAGCAGACCCTTCTACTGTCAGAGCTCTCAGGCCTGCGCAGGGACAACACAGTAGAGCCTGTACCCGAACATCTATGGGGAAAAGGCTTTTACTCCAGATACTTCCTTGTCCCAAAGAGAACTGGGGGCCTTGGGCTCATCCTAGCTCTGAGAAACGTAAACAAGTTTCTGGTGAGGGAGAAGTTCAAGATGCTCTCCCTTAAAACTCTGCTGCCAGGAGGCGGTGGCCCTTCTCTCCTTCACAGCATGCTTCTGCGAGCAATATACCTCCCTGGCCAAGATAGCTACCTAGTGGATAGGCTGAGCAGAGTCCTTCGCCCACAAGAGTGGCGCTTAATTATGCTTGCTCACCTGTAATAGGTGATCTCCAGAACATCAGGAATCAGTCTTCACAACCCATCCTCATCATCTGGGTGTTGCAGAATGGTGGGGGGTTTTTTGTTGGAGTTTTTTTCTCTGAGCTATATAGCTTACTGAGGAGAGCTACTGGGAAGGCGGGAAGGCAGGCACGCATGCATGGAGGGATGCTCCCTAAAGCATTCCTATTGGATACTGTAGAGTGTTCCCACGCAGGCTCCGTTCATGCCGACGTCACCCATATGTGAAGACTGATTCCTGCTGTTCCTGGAGATCACCTGTTACAGGTGAGTAACTACATTTTATCTGCCATCATTTTTCTATCTAGTTTGCCCTTCCATACCAGCTACTAAGCTTTGCAGTCTTTTTTTTTTTCTCTATAGATCTTGTGTTTGTCCTATACTTCCTTGAATTCAGTAGAAACATCTTTGGAGAGTAAATGGGTCTCCTGGAGCAAGAGCACCTCAGCCTTGTAGCCTTAGGGTGTTATTCTGTGCTACGAATAGCAGGGATGGGCGGCCCGATGGGACATCCATCCCCGCTATTCGTGCCGGATCCTGCCTCTGACTAACCTCCCCACCAGTTGTACGGGTAAGTTAGACGGAGTCGGGAAATGGGTGGCTCAGGGGTGGAATCTGGGTGGGAAGTGGACAATAGAATCAGCCCTGTAGTCAAGGGCCAGCGACATGTGTGGGGAAGTTAACGTCCCTGGACTTTTTTTTTTTTTTTTGTGCTGTGCCCGGGACGTGGATGGGGCGGGGGGGCCAGGGGAGAGGGTGTCAGGCTGCGGGGAATAGGCAATTTTTACTGGCGGCCGGCATCGTGCTTTTAAATGGAGCCATGGTGCCATGGCAACCGGACACCATGACGCCATGGCTCCATTTAAAAGCCCTGACTGAGTTAGCTGGACTGAATCGCAGTCCCGGCCTGCATGTACATGTCTGTTTGCAATTCTGATCCTGTGGAGCTAGACGTGCCCCACGGGATAAGAAGCATGATCCCCTTTGTGCGTCCAGTTCAGACTGGACACACAGAGGGGATCTACATGCTGGACGGAATTGGGCCCATAGTGTTTGCTGAGAATTGAGGCCTTTTTCACATTCATTGTTACTACCTTGAGCCCCTAACCGTGATCTAACTGCCAAAACCCACTAACTCACATGTGTATCGGTCACACTCTCCCAGACACAGCCATCGCCCACGTGACCATAATAGTCACCAACCTCTCTTCTCTCCAACCTTATTCACCCTCCATACCCATTCATCTGCCAGTGAGTAAAATATGTGTTTGTAAGAGGGGTAGTAAAATACCTTAAAATATCTTTAAAAAAAAAGTGCCAAAAGGAGTGACTAAGTTGAAAGCAAAAGCACAAAAGTTAAAGAACTCTTCTATGTTTAGATCACTAGGTCTTTGGACACTGTTGGTCCCTGAGATCATTACAGAAGGTCCACAGGACAGAGAAAAGAGAAAAAAAGGGAACCAGAGTAGTGGAGATTGTCTGGGGAGAAGTGAGAGACACTGGAGGGGTCGGGGGAGAGAGATGCTGAGACTGGCTTGGCTGACAAGTACTTGTGATCTGGATTAGCCACTATTGGAAACAGGATATTGAGCTTGATGAACCTTTGGTCTTATTTTATTTATTTATTTGAGGCATTTATATACAGCTCATCTGTGTTAATGCCATCTAGGCGGATAACAGTCAGATAACTGGTTTGACCCAGTATGTTCTTATGGCTGGCTGGTGGAAGAGAGATTGGTAGAGACAGGAAGGGGAAGGAAGATAGAGAACTAGTGAGGAACAGGCTTGGCACTGAAGTGGTGGTCTGGGAAGAGTGATGGAGATGAACTGGGATTTCCTGAACATTTCGGAGGTCAGTAGGGAGTCCACACATCCAAATAGGTCAGGAATGCTCTGTTTTAGATAATTTGGTCTCTAGAGGAAATGTGTAGTCTCTGCATAGACTACAAAAATATCAATAAACATAAATGAAAATGATTAAACAACAAGATTCTGGAAAGTAACTTTTCTGACTCAGATAATGCAGGAGCATGTTCCTCAGAAGGCGGTAACACTTAGAGATTAAAATAGAAATAGCTGAATGGATAAAATTAAAATTTAAGAACATGTTGTGTCAGAAATAGTATTTAACTACTAGTAAGCTTAAATAAAAGAAGAATATGGAATTGGGTGAATATCTGAGTGCTTCTGTTCCCTGGATGATGTAGGCTCTGTAAGATTTAGAATCAGAGCCTTAGATGAATGAGAGAAGAATCCAAACTGTTTATATAGCATGTCACATATTCTTTGTGGACAAGCAGGATAATGTTCTCACGTATGGGTGATGTCACTGACAGAGCCCTGCACGGGAAAATTCTTTCAGGTCCTCTTGGAAGTTCTTGAAGTGGTTTCAGCATGTCTGCTCATCTCTTCGCACCTGCTAATGCCATGCATGATGTCCTCTCAATCTTCATTCCTTATCGTCCCTCCAGTCTAGTCCCGAACCTCTGGGGTTTAGTACCTCCTCCCGCAACTTTGGAGACTGAGCATGTCATTCTCTAGATGACACTGGCATAAATAGCCCAGGAACCGCCTCCTTAGACCAGTAATCTCAGTCTCCAAACAGCAGGAGGAGTAGTGAGCCCAGGACGTTCAGGTCTCACTGGAAGAATAAATAAGGAAGAAATTGGACAAAATAGTTAGATTTGTAGGGTAATTTGGTTAAAAAAAAAAGAGATTAGGTAGTTTAATTTAGTCAGTGTGGAAAGCAAGCTTGGATTGCCCTGTGCTGTCAGCCTGCACAGCTGCAAGGGCTGCTCCCCCCTCCCTGAAAGCCAGTGGGTTTTAGCAGGGCAGAGCGAGGGAGTGGACGGTGAGGCCTCCAGCTCCCGAACCCGCAGCAGGATGAAGAGCCATGAGATGGAGCGGCCAGAGACTTGGCGATGCGCGAGCTTTTGAACAGCTCAGCAGGCAGCCCGACGGCAGTGCAGGTGTTGGCACCTCTCTCCCCGATGCTACAGCCGATGAGTGACAGGCTGAGTGCGGGTGAATACAGCGTGGCTCTCAGCGGCGCATCAAAGGCAGAAGGTAAGAGAGCCACGCATGCGGCAGGGAACCGTTAGCAGGGATTTTTTCTTGCGGAACAGCGCTCCGGAGTTGCTAGGCCTAGGCCACATGGCAGCAGCGTGGGAAGCCGCTGTGAATCAACTTCCCTGTCTTCGGGAGAGTTTCGAAGGTTAAGGGACTGCAGGTGGCAGGGGTAGCAGGGGAGACGTCTGGATTGATCTCCATTGAAGTTTTTGTGTGAAGGACGACTTAAAAAAAAAAAAGTTTTTGGTGAAGTGCTGACTGGCAGGGCATCATGCCTTCTAGGCCTCAGTGTTTGCTGTGTGGAGCCAGGAGAGGTTCAGTGTCTGAGGCAGGGGTGTGCAGGGGGTGCGTGCAAGAGGCAGCCTCTGTGGACCCGTCTATGGAAACTGGACAAGATGTTCAGAAAGGAAATTCTACTGGCTCCCCGGAACCCCTTTCACCTTCTGTGCCACCCTCGGAGCCGGTAACAGGTCTGTCCTCGGCTCCTGGCCCTCCCTCTTCCCAACCTTTGTTACAAGGGGGTTTGGCGGCAACATTTTCACAGGAATTTGTGACACTGCTCCAGCAGGCACTTGAGGGGGGGTGAAAGAGGAGCAGGAGGTAATGCTGGGGAGGGAGAGCTGGGGGTAAAGCGCCCTGGGCGTCTGCTGGGCTCGGGGGCAGGGGGCACTCCATCTAAAAAGCCTAGGATGGTGAGAGACTGGGCGGAACAGGCCGCAGTCTCGGAGGATCAGTCAGAGGAAGAATTGGAAATAGAACAAGAGAGTGAGGAAGGTGAGATCACGGAACAGGAGGACCAGGCAAGGCTGGTTCGAGTGTTCCAGCGAGAGGAGTTACCGGCGCTTATCACGGAGATGCTTAAGGTGCTTAATATGCTGGTTGCGGGCTCAGTGGAGGATACCATGTTGGAGGACCCGTTATTGCAGTCTGTGCGAAAGTCCCAGAGGGTTTTTCTGGTTCATAGAGTAATTAGGGAAATGATTCAAGAGGAATGGGACATGCCAGAGTCAGGATTAAAAGGCTTCAGGGTGATGGCTCGCCTTTATCCTTTAGCAGACCAGGATAAGGATCTTTTTAAATCTTCTAAGGTGGATGCGGCAGTATCGGCCGTTACTAAAAAGACAACAATTCCGGTAGAAGGTAGTGCGGCTCTTAAGGATGCCCAGGATCGGAAGCTTGACGCGTTGTTAAAGCAAGTCTTTGAGGTCAATGCGATTTCCATGCATGATTCTATTTGTGGAGCATGGGTGACAAGGGCCTGTCTTCGATGGTCCAAGAGGATTCAGGGAACACAGGTTGAGGACACGGGCGAGGAGGCGTCCCGGTTGGAGTTCGGGGTGGCTTATCTAGCCGATAGTCACTATGATCTAATCCAGGGTCTTTTGAATAGTATGGCATCAGTGGTGGCGGCACAGAGGTATCTGTGGCTCCGAAACTGGGCAGCGGATGGTTCCTCTAAGGCTAGACTAGGTAAGCTCCCCTTTCGGGGGAAGTTCCTCTTTGGAGAGGACTTGGATAAGTTAGTCAAGGACCTCGGGGAGTCTAAAGGAGGAAGGTTGCCTGAGGACAAACAGAAGCAGGGACGTCCTGTGGGGGCGACCAAAAGTCAGCAAAGGGAGTTTCGTCGTTTTCGTTCACCGAGATTTGCTCAGTTCCAGAGGGGTCGTTTTCAGTACAGATCCCAGGGGTTTCGAGGATTCAGGGGAGCAGGTAGAGGTTTTGGAGCTTCCTCATCCTCGAATCTCAAAGAGGTTGCAATGAAGTGAGGGGGATCCAGGCAGGATTAGTACCCGTGAGGGGTCAACTAAGGGAGTTCTATCCTTCCTGGGCCCAAATTACGTTGGATCGGTGGGTGTTGGAGGTAATTCAAGAAGGGTATGCTCTCGAGTTCCAATGCCCAGTGGTAGACTCCTTCGTTCTATCTCCCTGCAGAGCACGGTCAAAGCTGGCGGTGGTGCGAGAGACTTTGGAAAGACTTCTAGCCCTCAAGGCGGTGGTGCCGTTACCTCCGGACTTGTACGGATGCGGTCGATACTCCATATACTTTGTGGTGCCAAAAAAGGAGGGAACCTTTCGGCCAATTCTGGATCTCAAAAGAGTGAACAGGTGTCTCAAAGTGTCACACTTTCAGATGGGGACTCTGAGATCAGTCATAGTAGTGGTAAGGCAGGGAGAATTTCTTTCATCCTTAGATCTGTCGGAATCCTATCTGCACATACCCATTAGATTAGAACATCAGTGGTTTCTAAGGTTTGCTGTTCCCATGGGGCATTTTCAGTTCCAAGTGTTGCCGTTTGGGCTGGCAACAGCTCTGCGGACCTTTACCAAGGTGATGTTAGTGGTGGCAGCGGAATTGCGCAAGGAGGGCGTGTTAGTTCACCCTTACCTGGACGATTGGTTGATTCAAGCCAAGTCAAGGAGCAAGAGCGAGAAGGCTACCCGCCGAGTGGTGCACTTCCTACAGAGCCTGTGATGGGTAGTCAATGTAGCAAAGAGCAGACTGGAGCCGTCGCAGGAGTTGGAATACTTGGGGGGCCTGCTTCGACACGAGAGTGGGAAGAGTGTTTATGCCGAGGCGCAGGGGCTAAGAAAGCTTGTCCGGGCCTTTTTGCATATGTCTGCTCCCACGGCGTGGCATTATTTACAGCTTCTGGGAACGATGGCGGCGATGCTCAAGTTGGTGCCGTGGGCCAGGGCCCACATGTGGCCGCTGCAGAGAGCTTTACTCAGAAGGTGGTCGGATCTGCTGTTGCAAAGACTGCCCTGTCCGAAGAAGGCAAGGCAGGCCCTGCAGTGGTGGCTAGGTCCAGGGTGTCTGGAAAAAGGGATGCCTTTGGAGTCGCAAGACTGGGTACCACTGACAACGGATGCCAGCCTGTTCAACTGGGGAGTGCACTTCGAAAGACAGTTCGACCAAGGCCAGTGGACAGAGCGAGAAAAGAGTTGGTCCATCAACAGGTTGGAACTAAGGGCAGTGACGCTAGCACTTCAGGATTTTCAACACTACCTGGAAGGGAGAGTGATCCGAGTGATGTCGACAACGCCACAGCGGTGGCCTATATCATTCGCCAAGGGGGCACCAGCAGCATAGCTCTCGAGGAGGAGGCAGAGGCGCTCTTAAGCTGGGCAGAAGTTCATCTGGAAGCTCTATCGGCGGCGCATGTGGCAGGAGTGGACTATGTGACAGCCGATTTTCTGAGTCGCGTCAAGGTGGATCCAGGAGAGTGGGTCCTCCATCAGGAGGTGTTTGACTTACTAGTGCACCGGTGGGGAACTCCGGTGATGGATCTCATGGCAACGTTCGGATCGGCAAAAGCCGAAAGGTTTTACAGCAGAAGACGAGAAAGGATGTCAGAGGGTCTGGATGCTCTCATTCAGAGGTGGCCGGAGGAACAGCTCCTGTACGTGTTTCCACCCTAGGTGTTGATAGGTCGAATGCTGCAGCGCATAGAGCAGCACAAGGGTCAGGTAATCCTGATTGCACCAGATTGGCCAAGAAGGCCATGGTATGCTGACTTGATACGTCTCCTGGTTGGACGGCCGTGGAAGCTGCCGGTCAGGAAAGATCTGTTGATGCAGGGTCCGTTGAGTATGCCTCAGGTGGATCGATTCTCGCTTATGGCTTGGCTCTTGAAAGGGCGAGGTTGAGTGCGAGAGGATACTTGGCAGCAGTAATTGCAACCTTGTTGAGGTCGAGGCGTCGTTCTACCTTGGTGGCGTATATCCGGGTCTGGCGTGTCTTTGAGTCCGTGGTGTGAAGATAAGCAAGTGCCGGCTTTGAAAGCCTCGGTGCCGCAAGTACTATCCTTTTTGCAAGATGGTTTTGAAAAGGGCCTAGCGGCCGCATCCTTGCAAATTCAGTTAGCAGCGCTGTCCTGTTATCGGGGAAAGGTGCAGGGGATGGCACTGGGGACACATCCCGATGTTAAGCGGTTCCTACGAGTGGCGTCGCTCTTGAGGCCACCATGCAGAGCAGCAGTGCCTATGTGGGACCTCAATTTAGTGTTAGAGGCGTTGGTACAGAAGCCGTTTGAGCCTCTGAGTAATGCTACGTTAAAGGATCTCACTCTCAAAGTGGTGTTTTTGGTGGCTATTTGTTCGGCCAGGAGGATTTCGGAATTGCAGGCATTGTCCTGTAGGGAGCCCTTTTTGTCCTTCTATGACAAGAAGGTAGTTTTGAGGACCGTTCCCTCGTTCTTGCCTAAGGTGGTGTCGGCGTTTCACTTAAATCAGGTGGTATCATTGCCTGTTTTTGAGAAGGGCAGTAGGATGAGTTCAGAGGAAGGCTGCATTTTCTGGAAGTGCGACGAGTGTTAAGGAAGTATTTGCAGAGAACGGCTGTGTTTTACAAGACAGAGAGATTTGTTTGTCTTGTTTGGAAGGCCGAGGCAAGGCGAAGTGGCTTCAAAGTCTTCCATTGCAAGATGGCTTAAGGAGGCTATTGGGTCTGCGTATGTATTGAAGAACAGGGCGGTGCCGAAGAGACTCAGAGCTCATTCAACTAGGGCACAAGCGGCTTTCTGGGCGGAGTTTAGTTTAGTGCCAGCGGTTGAGATTTGTAAGGCAGCAACTTGGTCATTGTTGAATTCCTTTGTTAAGCATTACCGGCTGGATGTTCAGGCGGAAGGGGATACTCGATTTGGATCAGCGGTGCTTCAGGCTGGTCTGGCAGGTCCCTCCCATTAAATTTTATACTGCTCTTTTACATCCCCAGAGGTTCGGGACTAGACTGGAGGGACGATAAGGAAGGTGAAATTAGATTTACCTGCTAATTGTTGTTTCTTGAGGAACTCCAGTCTAGTCCCGTATCCCTCCCTGGTGTTACTATTTGGACTGTAGCCAGAAGCACAATGAGAGTTTATCAGGGGGCTGTAGAGGCAGCTATAAAGGTGGCGGTCCATTGACAGGGAAGGAGAGATCAGTTCTCAGTTATGATAATTGCTACTTAGGAGTCCTCGGGAGAGAGAGAGAGGGCATGCCTAAGCAGTACAAGAAATAAAGATTGATAGGTTTCGTTCAACAAGATCCTTTTAGGGAAATTCTAAAGAGCTAATTTTTATATAGTTGAGATTTAAAAAAATGAGTTGGAATAGCTACTTAATTATTGCTCTGGGGAGTCTGCTTTGTCAATAGGTTACTGGTCTAAGGAGGTGGTTCCTGGGCTGTTTATGCCAGTGTCATCAAGAGAATGACATGCTGTCTCCAAAGCTGCAGGAGGAGGTACTAAACCCCAGAGATTCGGGACTAGACTGGAGTTCCTCAAGGAACAACAATTAGCAGGTAAGTCTAATTTCACCTTTTTCCACAGAGCCCTACAGACATGCAAGTCCCATGGTCTGCCTACAAGTCTTTTTTTTCTTTTGACTTCTCAAGCCTGTTTTCTTTTTACAACATTGAGTCATTTGATGTCACTATGGTTATTTTTCTAGATGATGTCCCAGAAACGTGCTGCCAGGTTTAAGAGGTGTTCTAGGTGCAACAGGACACACCCATCATGGACATTCATAATTAGTGTCTGCAGTGCACGGGATCTGGCCATGAATCTTCTCATTTTCTTCTGTTCACAGTAGCAAAGAGAGACCTTGGATCAAAAAGAATAGTGCAAAAGACTTTTTGACTCAGATAAGTCAGGTCCATCGATAGCATCAGTCCCTATAGCCTCAGGAGCTGCACAGAGCCCTGGTGATGCATTGACATCAAGGGGTCATCAAGCTCATTCAGAGTCAAGCATGGATAGGATGTCCAAGGAGCAGTCATCCACCAATTCCATCCCAAAGAAAAGGAAGGATTTGTTCTCTATTTCATCGGTGTTGCAGTTCATTCAAGGAGCTAGTTATCCTGGATGCAGCCCTGCTATGAGGAACGCTTATCCTTCTTGGTACTGGCGCAGCCACAGCAGTCTCCAAAGGGTTGGGATTAGCCTATTGATACTCCCCAGCAGATTCTACAGGCATCAGCCAAGGCTATTGTAAACCCTTCACCATTGTCAATGGCAACCCTCAAGAAGCACCTCCTGAAGAACTTTGAGGACAGGATGGTCTTAGTTTGCTTTGAGGCTGGTGCATTGAGACATCAAACTGATTCTCGAGACTCAGCGTCTGCCTACAAGGAGATTCATCCTCATTTATATTTGGAAGGGCCTTGACACTGGTGACTGCCTGGCCAGGTTTCATCTCCATTGCATGGGGTGGGGGGGAGTAAATGTTCTCCGAAATATCGGACGAAGGATGGTGCACAGACATTCTGGGTACAAGGCCATCCCCAGTCAGAGACTGACATTTTGTAAGTATCTTTATGAGTCTGCTCCAGAACGCTCCTGGGACTTTTGTATACAACTAAAAGTAGCAGAGATCCTCCATGAGAGAAGAACTATCCTTCACTGAGTTTGTGTGTGAAATGACTACATCTTATTCCGTTTAAGTTAGACAGAGGGGAACCCCAGGGTTGAAGCATTGGAAATCCTCCAGTTAATCCCCCAAGGAGCCTGTGACACAGTGCCTGCTCACAGAATCCTGAGAGATGTACAGAAGAGTATGTGGGAGACCCCCCCCCCCCCCAGTTCATCTGCTAAATAAGAAGATTGACTCGATATATTGAGTTCATAAGGCTCCTGGATTTAAGAAGCTTTAGCTGCCATAGTACTCCATGGTGACATCCACTTTCAAAGGACCAAGAGCTCCAAGTAATGCTCCTCAAAGCCCTTGGGGAGAGAGGCTCAAACTTTGGATTCTCTTGGGAGATAGTGTTTCCAGAATGCTATGCTCATTTCCACATAGCATTCTGCCAGTCCTTCATAGGCATACACTTGTGAAACTTATGTACTTTGTTACCGGAGGATGTAGTGAAGGCTGCTAGTGTAGCTGGGTTTAAAAAAGGTTTGGACAAGTTCCTGGAGGAAAGGTCCATAAGCCATTATTAAGAAGGGACCCAGGATATCAATGCTTGACCCAGTACAAGCATTGTGGAACCTGTGTCTTTTGGGGAAACTGCTAGGTACGTATGCCCTAGATTGGCCACTGTTGGAAACAGGATACTGGGCTTGATGGACCTTGGTCTGACCCAGTATGGCATATCTTATATTCTTATATGTTCTTATGACTTTGCCATCAACTTGCAATACTTTTGTTACAGCCTCAAGAGCCCCTGAGAATTGATCTGGGAATTGATATTGGGAGACTTTCATGGCTTCAGACTTGCAGTATGATGTCCAGGAGAAGCTTGCTGCCATGCTTTGGAGAGAATCTCTGTAGAGAGAAGATGCAAAAAGCTGCTTCTCTGTTAAAGTAGCACAGTAACACAGTTAAGACTCTCCAGGCACACTTCCAACCCAGTCTCCTCTTCATTTAGAAGATTTTCTGGAAGAGGTCATAAGAGGTCCTATTACTCTCATAGGTGTAGGTACCTTCTAACCCCTTACTCTACCCAGACTAAACAGGATCCTTGTTCTCGCCCTTGTCAGCAGAGGGCCCAAAAGTCCCAGCCAGCTCCCTAGCCAAAACCTGGGATGGGGTTTTGACTGGCCCCTTGAGAACATAACCATCACTCCAGTACTGATTCCAAACACCCTTCTAGTCAGAGGAAGGCTCTGGTTCTTCACAGGCTGTTGGCACCTAATAACCTCCAATAACAGAGTTCTAAAGATAATACATTTCTGGTACAGATTTCCCTCAGATGTAATCGGCAGTTCTTTGCCCAGAAAATAACTCAAAAAAGGAGCTTTCTGCACGTAAAGTATGTGCCCTTGAGCCTGGTCCACCGGTATTAGAAGGGCAGGAATTGTATTCCAGGTATTTCCTGGCCACAAAAAAGATAGGAGGATTCCATTCCATATAAGACCAGATGAACCTGAACAAATTCCTAGTTCAAGAGAAATTCAAAATTATTTCCCTTGGCACCCTAATGCCCCACCTTCCAAAAGGAGATTGGCTGTGTTCTCTGGACTTAAAGGATACCTATACCCTCATGCAGATACATTCCAGTCACAGGAAGGATCTGTGATTTGTCGTAAGGAAACACCACTACCAGTATTGCATTCTGCCCTTTGGTTTGCATCTGCTCCTCACATTTCACAAAGTGTCACATCCTATCTACATAGATTGGGCATGCACATGTTTCCTTATATGAACAGATCAAGAGCATATAAGAAATGTCGTACTGGGTCAGACCAAAGTCCATTAAGCCTAGTATCCTGTTTCCAACCATTGTCGATCCAGGTCACAAGTACCTGGCAGGTAGCCAAAAAGGTTCAAAGGTTGCACAGTGCTTGTCCCAGGTTAAGCAGTGGATTTTTTGGATCCTCTTTATTAATGGTTTATGGACCTTTCTTCCAGAAACTTGTCCAAACAGTTTTTAAAGCCAGCTACACTCCATCCTTATTGCAGGAAGGAGCTCAAGAATCTGGTGCACACAACTCTCCTAGTGTCAGTTATTAGGGTTTGTTATAAACTGCCCCAGGACCAGTCTGAGCCCATCACATCAACTAGAATTCATTGAAACTCTGAAGGCATGAAGCAGGCAAAAGTCTTTTCTTCCACAAGAAAGACTTACTAATTGGTCACCTTTGTAGAAGTACAAGAGTCTTCAGACATCAACAAGAAACATATTGAAAATGTTGGACTACATGGCTTTGGCGGTGCGCATAACACCCTTGACATGTCTCAAGATAAGACAAGCTCAGTGGGCCTTGAGCACACAGTGGACACAGCTACTCACAAGCTCCAGTATGTCCTTTCTATAACAGCTTTGCTCTAGGACTCATTGACCTGGTGGATGGTCCACTGTTTGGAGATTAGAATACAATTCCATATCCTGTAGGCCCATTTTTTTTTCTGTTTCAGGCTGCTGCTTCAAATAAAAAAAACAAAACCTGTTGCCATCAAAAACAGATGATGTTGAGTGTTTGCTCCTTGTGAGCTATTTACTTATCTCCTTTTTCTTTTGAGGCAGCCTCTAGCTAAGGATTCCCATACATGAGGACATTATCCTATGTCTATGGAGAAAACAGTTACGCACCTGTAGCAGGCTTTTTCCATGGACAGCTGGATAAGTCCTCACAACTTTCCCTCCACCCTCTGGATTAGAAGTCTAATGCCTACTAGTAAATAAACTGAGATCATCAGGCAAGGCGGCGCAGGAGAGTAAGAACAAATGCACAGGTGCACTGAGACCATTTAAAAAGCTTTCAGAAGGAATTGGGAAAGGTTTCCCACACAAGGCTCAGTCTGTGACATCATCCATATGTGAGGACATTTCTGTCGTCAGCATATGTGATTAAAAAAATGACTCCTCTTCACGGGGAGTTGCTACTGGTTGGACTGAAATGCAGTTATTGAAAGACATGGAGTCTTAAATTCAGAAGCAGATTACATGGCTAATGTCGGATATTATATGATGGCTGTGAGAGATTCAGCTTCATTTTCTGTAAGAACAGAGACAAGTAACCTCAGGCCGGAGGGATTGGGATCTCTAGTCCCATTGCCACGCCTTGTGGCCTTGGACAAGTCACTTAACCCTCCACTGCCTCAGGTACACTTAGATTGTGAACCCTTCGGGGACGAGGGAATAAAAAGTGCATGTTAGAATATATCTGTAAACCGCTCTGATGCACACAGTAAAGGGCGATATATCAAGTGCCCAAAACCATAAACACCACTGTGGGTCAGAACATTTTCATAGAAGGATTGTAGTTAAAGTGGGTTTGGTCAAAGATCAGGCATGCCTTTTTATGTCTGTCTTTGAGCAGTGGGGTCCTCCTTGGCTTTCACCCATGTAGTCCTTCTTTGTTTAATGTGTGGCATATGATGTAGGTTGAAACCACAACTACAGATTGCTCCAGTTCAGCCTTAAGTTCTTTGGATGTTCTATGTGGTGGTTTTCCAACAGTTTGCACTAACCTTCAAAGACTTCTTGGATTAATTTTCCTCTTCTCACCATGTCCTGGGAGGCTTTTTTCAGTTCCATGAGCAGAAAACGTCTTAACATTCCAAACTGTAGACACAGAAATCCCAAGGTTTTTGAAGATGGCCTTGTACTCTTTTGATGTTTGGTGATTATGGCTTTTCTGATGGTTTCAGTCAGCTGCCTTGTCTTCACCATTGTGAAAATGGAACAAGAGTGAATGTGGCCATTTTAAACATTAGAGCCATCATTCATTTATTGATTCAAATCATGTGAGTACTGACAATTGATCACAGATGTGTCTAATTTTACTACAATGGGAATGTGGTTGTCCGATAACAAACATGAAGACAGTCCTCGCATATGGGTGACATCGGTGCCAACAGAGCCTGCGCAGAAGCATCTCCCCAGCTTTCAAAGAAAACCCTTGGGAGATGCATCACACATGCATGGCCCCCTTCCTGCCTAAGAGTGCCATCTTGCCTCAGTCTCCCTTTTTCCATGGAGCCCTCTGGATGTCTGTCCAATTACTCCAAGTAAAAGTGTTTTCTTTATCCTGTTTTTATCTGGTATGCGTACCAGTTCCTTTCTCGCCCCTGAGCCATCTTGCCTCTGTGTTGTTCCTTGGACTTGTTCCTTTGTTTTTTTCCTGGTGGCCTCCAGTGGTTTCAAGAAATGTGATTTGGTGCTGTAAAATGATGTCCCACACCGACCCATACAATTGCTGCCTCCGCTGCCTTGGTCTGGAGCATGACGACTCTGACTGCAAACTCTGCGGGACCATGACCACAAAGGCCATCAAGAGCTGTCAGCTGCAGCAAGAGCAGTTTTCACAAATCCAACATCGTGCTCTGGGGCGCCCTCTGGTACTTGATGCTCCATGAGGTCCGGACTGCCTCAGAGTCCTGCAGCCGTGAGTCCTCCAAGAGGAAATCCCTGGAGGTGGAACACAAGAAGTCGAAATCCTTGAAGACTGCCTCGAAGGACTAATCCGGGAAGAAGAGAAAATCTCATTCCAGGCCCTGCAGTCCCTGGCACAAGTCAGAGGGGTCAGAGTGGGAGCAGCCCCAAAAGCTACCTGGAAAGAGTTGTCGGTACCTGGCGACTGACCTTGGTCACCCGAGACCATCCTCGTCGAGGACTCCCCCTTGACAGAACCAGCGCTGGGCCCGAAGTCATCGGTCCTTGCGTCGAAGGCTGTAGAGCCAACTGGCATGGAGACCATGATGGCGGCTTTAGAGAGCAGTATATCTGCCCTCGTGGCCATATAGCAAACGTTTGGTTCCTCTGGTTCATCCGCCCCAATGATAGGGCCCTCAACATCGAGGGTTTCGCCGGATGTTGAACCGATCCTCGATTGTCACCAGCCTTGAGAGACCCATTGGTATTGGACGAGGTCCCAGTCCCATTCCTTGGAGCACCGCTCCTCTGTGGTTCAGACCGCAGGTCCCCCAGAAGTCATGGGCCTCTAGGCTTGGGTCTTGATCGTGGTGACCGCAGGGCCTCGGACTTTCAGTGGCACCAAGACGTGACCTCAGACACATCTCCCCCAGTGTCCCAACACCATTCACTGCCCGAGGACATTGCCTTCCTCGACTCTGTGCGGGACATGGCTAAGACACTCGCCATCGAGACAGAGGCTGAGGAGGATCCCCGCATGGAGGAACTGGAGATGCTCTAGTATGAGGTCGCCCCCCCCCCCCACCTTAAGGAAGCCCTTATGGTGCCTGTCCTTCCAATCCTCGAGCGCCGCCTCCTCCATATGTGGGAGACACTGACATCAGTGTCTATTGTCAGCAGGTGACTCGACTCTGTACAGTGTCTGCCGAAGCCCAGTGTTCCAGAAGACTCAACTTCCCCACAACTCAATGGTCGTTGAGTCAGCCATGAGCAGACTCAGGAGTCAAAAGAGCCATTCCTCCATGCCCCCCCCCCCCCCCCCAGCAGTGAGGCCCAGACCCTTGACATCTTCGGCCAAAAGGCCTTCCAGGGCTTGATGCTTGCGTGCAGAGTCCAATTTTACTAACTATACATCGGTATATACCTCAAAGAGCTGGCAAAGGAGCTTGCCGGTTTCTCAGCAGGCTTCGATGGGGAACCCCTTCAGTGGTTCAAGTCTCTGGCCTCGGGGCCAAGCATTCCTGGATGGCTTTGAGTTTTTAACCAGAGTAGCCGCTGTGGGCATTGGAGCTTGAAGTCAGGCATGGCTTCGATGGGGAACCCCTTCAGTGGTTCTTTTTTTTCTTTTATTTTTTTTTATTTATAGATTTCAGTCAATTTACAATAACCAAAAAAAGTACAAGGACAATCCCAGATTTAAAATACAAGCAAAATACAAAAAATAAAGAAAATTGAACATCGATAAAGTCCACATCAAGAGAAACCGACTGTGATTTAAAAAAAAGAAACTATAATCAATAAGAAAATAAGGCAAAAAGCCCACAATTAGGAGGTACATCAATCATCCATCATTACCCTCCCTGTCACTCAGATAGAAATTTTTCAAGATGAGTAACATCAACAAAAACAAAAGAAGCACCATCAAAATTGATAATGCATTTACAGGGGAAACGTAAGAAAAAGGTGGCTCCCAAAGCTATGATCTGAGGCTTCATATGTAAAAATTGCCTCAGACGAAGTTGGGTCCCACGAGATACAACAGGAAAAACATTCAGAACCTGACCACAAAATTTGGCTGACTTAACCTTAAAGAAAGCCCTAAGGATACGCTGTTTCACCTCAACAGATGGGAAAGTAGCCAATAAAGTGGAACGCAAATTAAGAATATCCAGAGAGTCCTCTAAGAAGGCCGTCAAATTAGACATAGAGGGAAACACCTCATCCAGCCCACCCTCAACAGGATTAGTATTTTTGATGCTTGAGGGGATATAATAAATTTGAGAAACTTCAATAGAGTCCTGAATGGCTAAAATTTCTTTCAAATATTTATCTAAAAGAATCTTAGATGATAAAAGAGAAGATTGAGGAAAATTCAAAAAATCGCAAATTACGAGAACGCATAGAATTCTCAAGAGCTTCCAGCTTAGAATTGAGAATTAAAGAATCTTTAATCCCAGCAACATTAACTGCATGAAGCGGAAGAACTTGAGATTCTAATTTAGTAAGAGCCATATTAACCGATGAAACTTTCTCATCAAGTTGCTGCAATGAAACAACAGCCTCCTGAGAGAAAGCGCATAAAGAATTTAATGTAGAAGACATTTTATTATCAATACACTTTAAAGCCCCCCAAACATCCTTCAACGTAATCTCTGCATCTGGGAGCAGAAGCAGAAGCTCAAAGAAGCTACCGGAAACTGCAAACTGAACTGGTTTAGGCAAACTAACTAATAATTTAGAATTTCTTACCGACTCAGAGGTCTCTACGGGAAAAAAAAGACTAGAGTGAGGGCTCAGGACAAGGAGGAAGAGATCTCCCACCAGAACTAAGGGAGGCTCCATCCGGAGAAGACTGTGCCAACGGTACTGGAGCAAAATGCTTGTCTAAGGGGCCGGCCGGTTTAACCCCGGCATCGGCACCTAAGACCTTGCTCCCAGCTTTGGCCTTCCTTTCCCCCATAAAAACACGGAGAAAAACTGAAGGCCACAAACAATGCTGCAGTGATGCTGAAGGGGCGCCAAAGGGGCGGATACTGCCCCTTTAGACATGCCCCTTAAGACCACGTCCCACAGTCACTCTCCGCAGTCGCAGAGAAATCCCTTTAACCTATAAGCAAAAGGGAAAGTCCCCGCCGTGTGCAGGCTGCCCCAGGCACACCGAGGGCAGGCACCCTTTCAGTGGTTCAAGTCTCTGGCCTCGGCGGTCAAGGAATGCTTGAAGGTTTTTTCCCGAGCAGCCTACGACGGCTTTGAGTTCAGCCAGAGTAGCCGCTGCGGGCATTGGGGCCTGAAGCCAGGCATGGCTGCAGTCATCTGACCACAAACAATGGGTTCAGGATAAACGTATCGATGTCCCCTGTATTTGAGAGAATCTCGTCTGGAAATCCATGGCAGACAAGGCAGCTGAAATAGAGACTGAGTTCCTGACAATGACCAGACTCTCAAAAAAGACCTCAGTACAGCCGCCCTTCCTGAGGAAAAAGGGTGGTTTTGGCAATACCTCACCGTTCCAAACCTTCTTGTCCCGCAGCAAGGCCAACACTACAAGGGACAAGGGCACAGCCCCCGCAAGCAAAAGGCCCCCAAGTCCGAGGCGCAAGCTCTAGCCTAACCTGGGGGGAGCATTTGACTCCTTGGGCACAACCTCCTCTCTCCAAGGAGGTCCCCAACAGCCCACAGGGGGACATCTCACCCTGTTTACGCACAAGTGGTCCACCATCACTGATTCCTAGGTACTGCAAGTGGTCAAGGAGGGCTATCTCCTCCACTAGCAACGGGTGCCACCCTCATACTTTCCAGGAAAGCCCTTCAGACCTCTTCTCCACCAGACTCTGCTCCTCACCAAGCTCACAGGTCTCCTCTGGGACAAGACGGTGAAACCAGTGCCCAAGCATCTCTGTGGCACCGTTTTCTGCTCCAGGTATTTCCTCATTCCTAAGCGAACAGGGGGCCTCAGGCCCATCTTGGACCTGTGGGACCTGAACAGACTTCTGATAAGGGAGAAGTTCAAGATACTCTCCTTTGAAACACTGCTGCAATACCTCCAGAAGGAGATTGGCTATGTTCCTTAAACCTGAAGGATGCCTATACGCACATCCTGATTCATACCAACCATCACAAATACCTCCGCTTCGTGGTGGGAGGAGGTCACTACCAATACAGGGTTCTGGCCTTCAGACTGGTCTCATTGCCAAGGGTCTTCAAGTGCCTGGCGGTGGTCACAGCCCACCTTCGTCTTCAAGGGGCCTTCGTCTTTCCCTACCTGGACGACTGGCTCATAAGGGGAGGCACAGCTGCAGAGGTGCATCATGCCACCTATCCACAACCTGCAGCACCTAGGCTTCATCATCAACTACTCCAAGTCCCACCTCTCTCCAACTCAGTGCCTGGAGTTCATAGAAGTTCAGCTAGACACCATCCAGGCAAAGGCCTTCCTCTCTCAGAAGAGGTCAGAACCCCTCAGAGGGCTAGCCGTAGAGGTATAGTACCACCCATCACTACCTGCTGGTCTTCTCTGCCTGCTGGGCCACATGGCCTCTACGGTCCACATGACCACATATGCCCGCCTACACATGATGGCGGCCCTGTGGTACCTTCGTTGTCACTGGACACAAGCCATGGGCAGGCTCCGGTACAGGGTGAGAGTGACTCACCAGCTGGCAGACTCCCTCGACTGGTAGCAGATCCCCTGCCACCTGCAGGCTGGGATGCCCTTCCAAGCACCCACCTCCCACAGGGTCATTACCATGGACCCCTCCCTCCTGAGCTGGGGAGCTCATTGCGAGGACCTCTGCACACAAGACAGCTGATCCCAGGTGGCATGCCAGCTGCAGATCAACCTTCTGGAGCTCCGGGTGATTTTCCTGGCTCTCCAAGCCTTCCGCCACTGGCTGCAGCACCAGTCTGTGCTAGTCCAGACTGACAGGTTGCAGTGTTCTACATGAACAAGCAAGGGGGCATGGGATCATGTTTCCTTTGCCAGGAGGCCGTAGCCCTCTGCTCCTATGCGACACGCAATGGGATGCTCCTAAGGGCAGTCTATCTCCTGGGCCAGGACAATGCCCTGGCAGACAAGCTGAGCAGAGTTCTCCAGCTACACAAGTGGTGCCTGGATACCAGGGGTGGACTCCTGGCTGTTTCGACTCTGCCCCTCTAGTAAACTTCACCAGCCCGGACAACACACAGTTACCCAACCTCTGCTCCCGCCAGCCGCACCCGTCCTGGGTGATAGTGTATGCGTTCCTTATTCCATGGACGGAAGGCCTCCTTTACATCTTCCCACTGACTCCACTGGTCGTGAAGACCCTCTTCAAGGTCCAGCGTTATGGGGCATCACTGATACTGGTAGCCCCAAGGTGGCCCAGGCACCTTGGTTCCCGCTGCTTCTTCACCTGTCAGCAGCATCGCCAATATCCCTGGGCCATGCACCAGGACTGCTGTCTCAGGAGAAGGGCTCTCTTCTGCACCCCAGCTTGGGATCCCTGTCTCTTATGGCTTGGCTGCTGAAAGGTAGCCCTGACTTCCTTCAACCTTCCACGGGAAGTGGAAGAGTTCGCCTTCCGCAAGGCCTCCATGAGAAGGGCATACACCTTCAAGTAGCGTCATTTCTCGGTCTAGTGCGTTGAGAAGCGAGCGAACCCGTTCTGCTTGGTTCAGATGGTGTTCCAGTACCTACTCCACCTGTCGCAGGTGGGACTAAAATCCAACTCAAAGTGCATATGTACGCTATCGCAGCACATCACCATGCTACTCAGGGAAAATCCCTCTCAGCCCAGCCCCTTGTATCACAGTTCCTACGGGGCCTCATACTATCCAAACCCCCCTTCCGCCCACCAGTAGTGGAATGGGATCTCAGCATGCCATTTGAGCCCCTGGCTATTTCCCACTTGTGGTACCTCTCCTGGAAGGTCGTCTTCCTCGTGGCACTCACATCAACTCGCAGGGTCAGCGAACTCCAGGCTCTGATGGCTGAGCGCCCCTACAACGAGGTTCTACAAGAACAGGGTGGTGCTCCGCACACAACCCAAGTTTCTGCCGAAGGTGGCGTCCACAATCCACCTTTCCAAGGCCTCACATCGGCAAGGCAGAGACAGACTTCCATACTTTGGATTGTAAAAGGGCCCTGTCTTTCTATCTGCAATGAACTCAGGGCCACCGCAAAGCACCTCAGCGTTTTGTATCCTATGACCCCAGTTGACTGGGACTCTGTGACTAAGTGAACTCTGTACACTTTGGTGGCAGACTGCATTGCCCTCACCTATGAGCAGGCTGGAATCTCAAGGCGCACCGTGTCAGGGCTATGGCTGTGGCAAATCTGCATTCCGTACTTGTGACTGAAATCTGCCGGGCAGTCACCTGGTTTTTGGTCCATATCTTTGCAGCTCACTGCTGCCTGGAGAGGCAGTCCCGACGAGACAGCGCCTTCAGCCAGGCCATACTCCAAAATATCTTAGGGGTATAGGCAACTGTTGCCCTCCGACCCTTCTGTGTTGATGCTACCAAAGTGCTGGTTTTCCGCCGGACACTTGGGTCTTGCGAGAATCTCTCCATGGTACTTAACTGCTGCAGCTCATGGCTCACTTCTCTGGCTGCCGTGTCATTTTGTACCGGTTCTCGATAGCCTTAGCTGGGTAGTTCCATATGCAGGGCCGGCCCATCCATTGTGTGAGAATGTTGTTCACACAGGGCTCGGTGCTTCAGGTGGCCCCACGCCAGCAGCATCCCGCACATGCTGTTCGGCTCCCGGCAGGCCCCGGCTCACCTCTCTACAGCCACCGAAGTAAAGAGCACCGTTTTTCTCCTGGCACTCAGCGCACCAGCGGCCTGCATTAGAACACAGCTGTCGAAGTGAAGAAAAACGGAGTCCTTCAGCAGCTATAGAAAGGTGAGCCAGGGCCTGCCCAGCTCCCTCTAAAGCCAAGCAGACAGGCGTGGGGCTCTTCAGAGAGGGGGAGCTAGGACTGGAAATGGCTGATGGGAGGGCTGGGACTGGAAATGGCTAATGAGGGGACTAGGATAGACTGGAAAAGGCTGATGGGGAAGCTAGGATAAGACTGTAAATGGGCTGATGGAGAGGCTATGATAGGACTGGAAATGGCTGATGGGTAGGCTAGGATTGGAAATGGGCTGAAGGGGGGGCTAGAATAGGACTGCAAATGGGCTGATGGAGGAGCTAGGATAGGACTGGAAAAAGCTGATGGGGATTTTAGGACTTGAAAATGAGCTGATGGGGGGCTAGGATAGTACTGGAAATGTCTAATGGGGAGGCTAGAATTAGAAATGGCCTGATGGGGGGGCTTGGACTGGAAATGGACTGATGGGGGTTAGGAGACTGGAAATGGCTGATTGGGGGGCTAGGATTGGAAATGGGCTAATGGGTGGAGCTTGGACTGGAAAGGGCTGATGGGGAGTTTAGGACTTGAAATGAGCTGATGGGGGCTAGGATAGGACTGGAAATGTCTGATGGGGAGGCTAGAATTGGAAATGGGCTAATGGGGTAGAACTTGGACTGGAAATCGGCTGATGGGGGGGCTAGGATAGGACTGCAAATGGGCTGATGGAGGGGCTAGGATGGAAATGAGCTGATGGGGGGCTAGGATAGGACTGGAAATGGGCTGATGGGAGTTAGGATTGGAAATGAACTGATGGGCTTGGACTAGAAATGAGCTGATGGGGGGCTGGGATAGGACTGGAAATGGCTGATTGGGGGGGGGGCTAGGATTGGAAAGGGCTGATGGGGGGCTTGGACTGGAAATGGGCTGATGGGGGCTAGGATAAGACTGGAAAGGGCTGATGGGGGCCTAGGATTGGAAAGGGCTGATGGGGGAGGCTTGGACTGGAAATGGACTGATGGGGGCTAGGATAGGACTGGAAATGGCTAATGGGGGGCTAGGATTGTAAATGGACTGATGGGGTGCACAGGTGAGCAGCAGTGATCATCACATGGTGTGGTTTGAGATCAGTGCCATTGCGGAGTCTAATCACAGCAAGCTCAAAGTAAAATGGCCAAGTGCCTGAAGGAGGAGTTGGCAGGGTGGGAGGAGATAAGGGAAGTGGAATTGCAGTGGGCTAAACTAAAGGAGGCAATAAAAGGGGTAACAGATACATATGTAAGGAAAGTAAATAAATGCAAGAGGAAAAGGAAATTTATTTGGTTCTCCAAAGAAGTGGTTGCACAAATAAAGGCAAAAACACAGCTTTCACAAAATTCAGAAGTTCGCAAACAGAGGAACACAGACAAGAATACAGGATAAAATTAAGAGAGAGAAAAAGAGAAATAAGGATAGCAAAATCCAAGACAGAAGAAAAGATGGCTAAAGATGTGAAGTGTGATAACAAAACATTTTTCAGGTATATTCGGGAGAGGAGGAAAATCAGAGGTGGAATTGTAGGACTCAAAAGTGCTGGGAATGGATTTGTGGAAAGTGACATTGAAAAAGTGAAAATGCTAAATAAATACTTCTGTTCTTACTAAAGAAAATCCTTGAGAAGGACCACCTGTGATTGACAAATATACAAATGGGAATGGAGTAGATACCACACCATTCACAGAAGATGTGTTAGAACAGCTTGCAAAACTGAAAGTGGACAAGGCCATGGAACAGATGCTGAAACATCCCAGGATACTGAAAGAACTTAGAGAGGTTCTTGCAGGACCGTTAAAGGATGTTTTTAATAGATTCTTGGCGAGAGGAGAAGTTCCACAGGACTGGAGAAGGGCTGATGTGGTATCTCTTCACAAAAGTGATAATAGGGAAGAAGTGACAAACTACAGGCCAGTAAACCTTACCTCGGTGATGGGAAAAGTAATGGAAGTGCTCCTGAAAGAGCAAATAGTGGACGTTCTCGAAACAGGTTGCATGATCCAAGGCAACATTGTTTTACCAAAGGACGATCTTGCCAAACAATCTGAGTTCTTTGACTGGGTGACCAGAGAACTAGATCAAGGGCATGCGATGGATGTGATCTACCTGGATTTCAGCAAAGCCTTTGATACTGCTCCTCATGGGAGGCTTATCAATAAACTTAACAGTTTGGGGATGGGATCCCAAGGTGGTGAACTGGATCAGAAAACTGAACTCACTCAGATGAAAAGAAGGTGATTAGCGATGTGCCCCAGGGTTCTGTCTTGGGACCGGTACTGTTCAGTGTATTTGTGAGTGATATTGCTGAAGGACTGAAAGGAAAAGTCTGTCTTTTTGCAGATGAGACAAAAATTTGCAACAGAGTGGACTCTTCTGAGGGAATAGATAACATGAGGTAAGATTTACAAAAGCTGGGAGAATGGTCTAATGCTTGGCAGTTAAGATTTAATGTGAAGAAGTGCAGTGTCATGCACTTGGGAAGCATGCGATTGGGGGCGAGACGTTGGTGTGCACAGACCAGGAGAAAGACCTCGGAGTGATTGTTTCTGAGGATCTCAAGGTGGTGAAACAATGTGACAAGGTGGTGGCAAAAGCCAGAAGGAATTACTAGCAGAAAGGGTGAGGTACTAATGCCACTGTAGAAGTCGCTGGTGAGGCCTCTCTTGGAATATTGTGTTCAGTTTTGGAGACCGTATTTAGCAAAGGATATAAAAAGACTGGAAATGGTTCAGAGGAAGGCAACCAAAATGATTTGGAGCCTGCATCAGAAGACATATGAGAAGAGACTTCAAGACCTAAATATGTGCACTCTGTAGGAGAGGAAGAACAGGGCAGATATGATTCAGACCTTTAAATAGTTAAGAAATAATGAACAAACAAACCCTTCCAAAGATGGGGAAGCTGTAAAACTAGAGGGCATAACATGAAGCTGCAAAGGGGTAAACTGAAAGGCAACGTCAGGAAATACTTTTTCACTGAAAGTGTGGTGAATGCTTGGAATGCCCTCCCAATGGAAGTGGTGGCGGCAAATACAGTGACAAAATTCAAAATGGAATGGGACAGGCACAGTGGATCCCTTTATAACAGGGTAAAATCAAAATAAACATCTCTCTCTTATATCTCAACAAATTGGGGTGACCTACACAGAGCGGTGGGTACACCTCTAAACAAAAGCATATGGATGGGTGACCTGCACGGAGCGGCAGGTTCACCTACTCTTACCACCTTGCTGGGCAGACCAAATGGACTGGTCTTTATCTGCCGTCATATACTATGTTACTGGAAAGGGCTGATGGAGGGGGCTAGGATAGGACAGGAAATGGGCTGATGGGATGGTACTTGGACTGGAAATGAGCTGATGGGGGCTAGGTTAGGACTGGAAATGGGCTGATGGGTGGGGCTAGGAATGGAAATGGGCTGATGAGAGGGGGGCTAGGACTGGAAAAGGGCTGATGTGGCGGAATTGCAGAATAGGACTAGAAGGGAGCGGATGCTGGATGGGGCTGGAACTAGAAGGGAGCTGACGTTGGGGGAGGACTAGAAGGGGGATGGGGCTGGGAAGTGAGGATGGAGAGGGGAAAAGATATTTTGTGTGGGAGGGAAGAAAAATCTACGATTGGCCGGGTTTTGGGAGAGTAAGTGAGGATTGAGGATGGAAGGGTGAAATTTGTGTGGATGAAAAAGGAATAAAGAAAGAAATGGAGGAACGAGCAAAATAGGAAATATCAGTATGTTAAAGCAGATGTAGAGAGAGAATGAAAAAAAAACTAGAAAAGAGAAGAAAGGACAAATGGACAGCAATGGAGAGTTAGCAGAAGACATGAAGAAACCAGAAGAAACTGACTGGAGCAATTGCAACTGAAAAATAAAATGCCCAAACAAAAAGTAAAAAAAAATACTTTATTTTTTTTTTATTTTGAATTTATTAGCTGGAATATGTCAGCTCTGGGAAATGTGCATTGTTAACTTCTTTGCATTTTGTTTAGTACAAGACGAAATTAATTTATAGTTTTATTTCTCCAGTGTTGTACATTCCAAGTTTGGCTTTTGGGGTTCCCGTTTAATTATTGTCTTTGTATTTCTAAATTGTGATCCCTTGTTTTTCGTTTAGTGACAGTCTATGTTCTGCATGTATAACCGAACTGAGGTATTCTGTGACTTGTTCTCTTTTCCCAGTAGGAGACGTATTGGTTTAATATTTGCAGTGTTGCCTTTTGTTGTAGGGTTTGGTGCTTTGTGAGTCCTGGTAGTGCTGTTATGATACGGCGGGTTTGCTATGGGTTCTAAATGGACAGTGTTTATAGTACTTCCATATGTGCCTGGCAATTAGCACTGGAATATAGTAATGCAGAAATCTGGTAGTCTTTCTTTATCCAGACACTCTTTAAGAGGCATGTTGACTAAAAGTTAGCACACGTTAACATCATGCAAATGTCTATGTAAATGAGGCCTATTATGCAAATGAGGCTCCGCAATGAGTCTCCCCACATGGCCCCGCACCCCTCTTGGGCTGCCCCTGCCCACAGGGCCGGCCCGTCCATTGAGCGAGAATGTTTTTTGCACAGAGCCCCGCGTAAAAAACATTCTGATCTAAAAGTAAAATTTAAAATTAAAAAAAAAACTGTCTGCTGCCGGGGCCAGGGCCACGGCCGCCGCGGCAGAATCGAGTGTGCCGCGGGGTCCCCTGCCCGGCAGAGCCTGCCCTCCCCTGCATCAGCTCCCTCTTTGCAGCTGCAGTCACACACGCCGGCTTTCAGAGCGCGAGGGGAAAGTTTCTCCCTCGCGGCTCTGTTAAGCCCGCGGGGGCTGATGGGAAGTTCCCATCAGCCCCCGCGGGCTTAACAGAGCCGCGAAAGGGAAACTCTCCCTTCGCGCTCTGAAAGCTGGCGTGTGTGACTGCAGCTGCAAAGAGGGAGCTGATGCAGGGGAGGGCAGGCTCTGCCGGGCAGGGGGGGCCCCGCGGCACACTCGATTCGGCCGCGGCCCCGGCAGCGGCAGCAGACAGTTTTTTTTATTTTAAATTTTCCCTGGGCTGGGGGGTGGGGGGTTAGGAGTGGTGATGGGCTATGGGGGAGCTAAGTCTGAATATGGGCTGATGGGATTATTTATTTATTTATTTAAACAAGAACTTATATACCGCAGCTTCCATAGATCAGCTGCGGTTCACAGATAACAACAGTCAACAAAGCATAGTTTGTTTTACATATAACATCAGATAACTATAAGCAATATAAAGTAAACAGGATAATGTTAAACTGAATGGCACAGAACAGTGCAACTTATATACATTATTTACATATAGACATTATTTGGGGTATAATCATGGAAAGAAGTTCAGATTCAGATAGGGAGAGTTTTCTTTTTATGTTGTAGTGAGATGTCAGACAAAAATTGGTTAGCCTTTATCTAATTCTTTTGAGTGGATGTCTTTACTATTGTAGTGTATTGTGAAAAGATGGGTTTTCAATTTTTTGCAGAATTCATTAATCTCTGTTATCATTCTTAGTTCTTCTGGGAGGGAATTCCATGCTATTGGGGCTGCATGGGAGAACGCTCTGTTTGTTGATTTATTTGTTTTTATGAAGTCTTTGGGGGGTTTTAGTTTATTTGAATGACGTTTTCTTTGAGTAGGTTTTGAGTGTTCTTTAGTAATTAATTTACTTAATGTGTGTGGTGCCATATTGAATAGTGTTTTAAATGTAGTTATCAATGTTTTGTATATTATCCTGCTTTGAATTGGCAGCCAGTGAAGGGACTCTAGTATTGGTGTTATATGTTGATGAGAATGTGTTTTCGTTATTATCCTAGCTGCTGAGTTTTGTGCAATTTGAAGCCTTTTAATGTTTTGTTTTGTTGTGCCTAATAATATTAGATTAGCAAAGTCAAAGTGAGGGGTTATGGTGGCTTGAATTATGCTAATAAAATCATGTATGTATACAAGGGGTCTAAGTTGTTTAAGTATTTTAAGCTTGAAATAAATTTTCTTTGTAGTGTTTCTGATATGGGTGTCTAATGTTAAATGTTTATCTATAATTACTCCTAAGTATCTAACTTCGTTTTTTATTTTGATTTCCTAGTTTTGAAGCGTTATATGTGTTGGTGGGGTATAGTCTTGGTTTTTAGTGACGATTAGCACTTCTGTTTTTGAGTGATTTATTTGGAGATTGTGAGCGTTTAGCCATAAAGTTATTTCTTTGAAGCAATCCGATAGGAGTTGCAACGGTATGTTAGGGATTGTGAATGGGATGTACATCATAATATCATCTGCATACAGATGATAGAGTACACCATATTTTTTAAAATATTGCAAACTGGTTTTATGTATATGTTAAATAGGAGAGCTGAAAGTGCTGAGCCTTGTGGTAAGCCTGTTTCAAATTTATAAGATTCAGACGTTTGGTTGCCTATTCTAACATTTTGGGTTCTATTGCTCAGATAGGATGTGAACCATTTATGGACTGTAGAATATATTCCTATATGTCTTAAGTTGTTAAGGATTAGGACTGGTAATGGGCTATGGGGGGCTTAAACTGAAAATTGGGTGATGGGGGTTAGGACTAGAAATGGGCTGATGGGATTAGGACTGGGAGTGGGCTGATGGGGAGGTTAGGACTGGTAATAGGCTATGGGGGGTTAGGACTGGTAATGGGTTGGGGGGGTTGCTAGGACTGGAAATGGGTTGAGTGGAAGGGAAGGCTTGAACTGCAAATAGCTTTTGGGGAGGGGGGCTTGGAATGGACATGGGCTGAGTGGAAGGGGGCGAACTGTAAATAGCTGATGGGGACGGGGCTTGGAATGGAAATGGGCTGAGGGGAAGTGGGGGGCTTGAACTGCAAATAGCCGATGGGAAGGGGGGCTTGGAATGAGCTCTTATGGGAGGGAGCTAGGACAGGAAATGGGCTGATGGAGGGGCTAGGATAGGACTGGGAATTGGGTGTTGGGGGGAGCTAAGATTGGAAATGGGCTGTGGTGGGGGCTTGGATTGAAATGGACTCATGGAGGGGCTAGAACTGGAAGTAGGCTCATGGGGGGCTTGGATTGGAAATGGGCTGAGTGGAGGAGAGCTAGGATTTGACATGGGCTGATGGTGGGGCTAGGAAAGGACTAGAAATGGGCTGATGGGAGGCTGGTATTGGAAATGAGCTGATGAAGGGGCTCGTATAGGACTGGAAATGGATGGGGGAGCTAGGACTGGAAATGGGCTGATGGGGGGACTAGAAGGGAGCGGATACTGGGTGGGGCTGGAACTAGAAGGGAGCTGATGTTGGGGGAGATTAGAAGGGGATGGGGCTGGGAGAGTGAAATGGAGAGGGGAAAAATATTTTGTGTGGGAAGGAAGAAAAATCTACAATTGGCCGGGTGTTGGGAGAGTAAGTGGGGATTGAGGATGGAGGGGTAAAATTTGAGTGGATGAAATAGGAATGAGGAAAGAGCAAAAGGAGAAAGATTAGTATGTTAAAACAGATGTAGAGGTAGAATGGAAAAAAAACTAGAAGAGTGAAGAAAGGACAAATGGACAGCAGACGATGGAGAGTTAGCAGAAGACACAAATAAACCAGAAGAAAGTGGCTGGAACAATTGCAACTGAAAAAAAATGCACAAAAGGTACAAAGATATCTCTTTATTATGAATTTATTAACTGGAATATGTCAGCTCTGGGAAATGTGCATCATTAACGTCGGTGCTTTGTTTAGTACAAGAGGAAATTAATTTATAGTTTTATTTCTACAGTGTTGTACATTCCAAGTTTGGCTTTTGGGGGATTCCCAGTTTAATTATTGTCTTCCTGTTTCTAAATTGTGATTCCTTGTTTAGTGGTGATCTTCATGTGTAACTGAGCTGAGGTATTCTGTTTATGTAATTCCTATTTGACATTGCCACTTGTTCTCTTTCCCCAGTAGGTCTTGTATTGTTATTCTCTGAAAGGTATTGGTTTAATATTTGCAGTGTTGCCTTTTGATAGGTATGGTATGGTGTTTTATGAGTCCTTGTAGTGCTGTTAGGATACGGCAGGTTTGCTATGGGTTTAAATGGGCAGTGTTTGTAGTAGTTCCTAATGTGCCTGGTGGTTGGCACTGTATTATAGTAATGTAGAAATCTTTTAGTCTTTCTTTATCCATACACTCATGAAGAAGCATGTTTACTAAAAGTTAGTGTATGGCCGGGGTCTCAAACACGCGGCCCGCGAGAGAACTTTGTGCGGCCCGCGACGGAGAAGAAACAACAAAAAACCCCCAAACCCTTGGTTTTGCTGCTGCTGCTGCCGCCGTAGCAGCGGCAGAATCAACTGTCCCGCGGCCCCTTCCCGTCTGCCCGGCAGAGCCCTCAGCTATTAGCTCCATCAGCGGCAGCTTTCAGAGCCGCGAAGAGAGTAGTATTTCCCTCTCGCGGCTCTGTTAAGCCTGCCAGGGCTGTCCCGTGGCCCCTTCCCATCAGCCCCGGCAGGCTTAACAGAGTCGCGAGAGGGAAATCACTCTTCGCAGCTTGAAAAGCCCGCCGCTGATGGAGCTAACAGCTGAGGGCTCTGCCGGGCAGACGGGAAGTGGCCGCGGGATAGTTGATTCTGCCGCTGGTCATTGCCGTGATGATCCTGCGACAGGAGCTGTGCACCAGGGCTTCTTCCATAGCCATGGAATCATGGACCCTGACTCCAGCCACTAGGCGTCAAGCTTGACAGATCCCTATGACTTCCCACACCCCAGGGGATCTGAAGAAATGCTGCCTGCACAGCATCCAATCTCCATTCAGCCCAAGAGGCAGAAGGCCAGATTTGGAAACTGAACCAGGAACTGCCAGTGAGCAATTGAGCTGGTCCCGGGAGCTGCTTACCCTGCACCCACCTCTGGTCTTTATTAATTGTCAGCAATAACTTGTTCTACTGAATGGGGATCCAAGATCAGCTGCACAATAGAAGAATCCATCAGAGCCTTTCCAACTGCTAGATTAGAAACATTTAAAGGGAAAACACAATTTTGGACACTACCTATGGAAAAAGAGATTCTGGCATCTATCTTTGGCTACTCCATCAGGTCTGGGGGAATGAGCTGCAGCAACCTTCCTTCTGCTTTTATAAGTAGCGGCAGCAGCAGAAGCCAGGGGTTTGGTTTTTTTTTTAAATTTATTTGGGCTGATGGAGGGGGGAAGGGGGTTAGGACTGGTAATGGGGGGGCTAGGACTGGTAATGGGCTGGGGGGAGTTGCTAGGACTGGAAATGGGCTGAGTGGAAGGGGGTTTGGAATGGAAATGGGCTGATGGTGAGGCTAGGATAGGACTGGAAAAGGGCTGATGCGGGGACTAGAAGGGAGTGTTGCAGTGTTGCCTTTTGATAGGTAGAGTATGGTGCTTTGTGAGTCCTGGTAGTGCTGTTAGGATATGGCGGGTTTGCTATGGGTTCTAAATGGGCAGTGTTTGTAGTAGTTCCTAATGTGCCTGGCGGTTGGCACTGGATTATAGTAATGTAGAAATCTTTTAGTCTTTCTTTATCCATACACTCATTAAGAGGCATGTTTATTAAAAGTTAGTGTATGGTAACATTATGCAAATGATGTCCCTTATGCAAATGAGGCCCGCATCTTGTGCGGCCCCCGGGTTACTTTACAAGTCCTCATTTGGCCCTTAAAGCAATTTGAGTTTGAGACCCCTGGTGTATGGTAACATTATGCAAATATTTATGCAAACGAGGCCCCTTATGCAAATGAGGCCCCGCACCGAGTCTCCGCACATGGCCCCGCACCGTCTTGGGCCGCCCCTGCCTGCCCATATATGAGGACTGACTTCCTGCTTGTTCCCGGAGAAAGTGTAGTTACTCACCTTTCTTTGAAAGCTGGGGAGATGCTTCTGCGCCGGCTCTGTCAGTGCCAACGGATTCCTGCTGTCCCCGGAGAACACCTGTTACAAGTGATTCTCCGGGAACAAGCAGGAAGTCAGTTCTCAGATATGGTTGACGTCAGTACCGACGGAGCCCTCACAGAAGCATCCCCTCAGCTTTCAAAGAAAGCCTTTGGGAGATGCTACCATGCATGCGTGGTTCCCTTGGGCAGGGTGTCATCTTGCTCAGTCTCCTTTTTTCCGTGGAGCCCTTCAGACATCCGTCTGGCTTCTCCCTGGAAAAAGTTGATTTTTCTTCCTGAGTTTCATACTCACCTCCAGTACTGCACCCCGGTACTCTTCCTGCCACCCAACCTCACTGTCTCAGTATCGGGTTCGAGTCCCTTTTTGTAGTTTTTCATTTTTGGCGTCTTCGCATCTTTTTTCCAACTGGCAGCCTGGCGGGTCTTCAACCTCGCTGGGGTACTTTTTTTCACCCATGGCTGCCAGTGGTGTCAAGAAATGTGATCGGTGTACCAAAATTATGTCCTTGACCGACACACATGACTGCTGCTTTCACTGCCTTGGGCTGGGCCATGACCACACAGCATGCGGTCTCTGCAAAAAGATGTCCAGCAAGGCCCATAAGAGCCACCAGCAGCAGCACGATAAGTTTTTCCCTGAGTCCCCAGTACCTCCGAAGGCCAGAGCCTCATCTGAAGCCACGGTATCTCGGGGGGGGGGGGGGGGGTCCTACCAAACCAAGTAGTACCGTGGTTATTCAGAGAGGGAACCAAAGAAGAAGAAAACCTGAAAGGCGGCGGCGTCCCTGGACATATCCAACAGACCGGGTACATCCCAAGCCAGGTCCAGCAGTCCAAGACGTTCGTCCGAGGAATCGGAGAGGGAGCGGCCTGCGAAGTCCCCCAGAAGGGCTCTACCTCCATCACCAGACACCATCTTGGTCAAGGATTCTTCCTCGGGGAAACCAGAGTCGGGCCTGATTTATTTATTTATTTAATTTATTTAACTGTATTTATATCCCGCTTTTCACCGGGTCAAAGCGGTTTAACAACAAAGGGGGGGGGGGGGACAGTAATCAATTCTTAGGGTTGAGGGGCTGTCACCAAGAAGGCCAACATTAATGATCTGAACAAACAGTAAGGACTTAGACAATGGACATAAGGTCTCTTAGTAGGTAGACCTGTGGGTATGTTAGAAGGTCTGGAGGGGTAGACAGTGATGGATGTTTGTTTCTGGTCCGAGGTATTCTGGAACAGGATGGTTTTTAGTTGTTTCCTGAATGTTGAAGGATCTCTGTTGTTTCTGATTTGTCTTGGGAGTTCCAGAAGGATGGTGCGTATAGTTTGAAGGCTCTGTTGCAGGTCCGTTGATTGCATTTAGTTCATTCGTGGGTGATGGTGAGGGTGTTGCTGGTGGTTTGTCTGGTGGTTCTGTTGTGGGTGGGTTGGGGCAGTAGAGCGCGGAGCTGGGAAGTCTGCGTTTGATAGAGGCCTCGATCCTCGCGCCAATGGCTTTACAAAGACGCCTTCTACCTAGGGGGCAAGAGACCTGTGAAACTTTTTCAATAGGTGTTAACACCAGGTGGCAGTTCAAAAGGCCATTTTGAAAGATTCCTTCTATCCAAGCAAGGACTGTTAATCATCCAGGAAGTTGGTCACAGCTTACCTCAGCAGCACAGGCATAAATGGCTCCACCAGAACTCTGTGATCCTCAGTCTTGAAGGACTAGAACAGGGGAATGTTACTTCTGGAGAGAGATCTGCAATTGTGAGTATACACTTCTGGGAATTTTCTGAAGGGAATTCTTTCTATTAAAGCTATTTAATCTGTGAACCCGCTATTTTTTGTTAAATCAGTCAGGGCCTAGTAGCAGCAGTTTAAGTTTAAATTTAAAACACAGAAGAGAACTTTCTGGTTACATTTCATACCCAGCAGAGAGCTTGTAGTTTTAATTTAATAGTCACTCAGGGCCTAGTATCAGCAAAGTACTTTTAGTTTAAATTTAAAACACAGAAGAGAGCTTTCTGGTTAAATTTAGAACCCAGCAGAGAGCTTGTAGTTTAAATTTCATAATAAGTTAGAGCCTAGCAACAGCAAAGAGCTATAATTTAAATCAAATAAGAATATAGCTTACCTCAGCAGCACAGAACAGGGTACTGTGTAGCAGCCCACTTTTAATAAGTGTTATTTCCCTCCCTCCCTCCCCACACCAACCTACCCCTGGGATAATCGTAGCTTTATAGATACTTACACATCTTAAAAGATAGGAGGTGCTCTCAGGTGAAGCTCGTTATCCAAATCAGTCATATACTAAGGACCTGAGATTAATTAAGCTTCAGGTGAACAAGGTATATTAAACGTATTAGGTACAGTTTTATTGGTATAAATATCCATAGCAACCCTTAGTAAGTAAAGAACTTAAAGATCTAAATAAAAACTTAAAACTAAGATGCAGACAGCAGTCCAGCAGCGAGATGGGTGCTTTCCAGTCTTTTGCATTGAGTGTCACATGTATGATTTTCTCCCAGTTGGTGAAAGGTCTTACGTGTGCACTAGGTGCAAGGAGCTCTTTGCTCTCAGGGAACGAGTCCGTTCTCTAGAGGCTAGAGTAGCAGACTTGGAAAACATAAGAAAGACAGAGGTACATAGATTAGACCTACAGGGATATAGTCCTGAAGTCCCACCTCCAGTCTGGCAGCATCCCTTTTGCCATGGAGGAGAGAGGTCACGTGACAGGAGAGCATCACCCTGGTGTGGCAGGAATTGGTCCTGTAACTAGGACCTGTTCTCCAGGTGATGTAAAACCCTCTCGCACCGAGGAAGTTTCTCCAGGGCCATGTGCCCATGATGGAATGGTTAGGACAGCCGTTATAGTTGGTGATTCGATCATTAGGCATGTAGATAGCTGGGTGGTTGGTGGACGTGAGGATCGCCTGGTAACATGCCTGCCTGGTGCGAAGGTAGCGGACCTCACGCGCCACCTAGATAAGGTCTTAGATAGTGCTGGGGAGGTACCAGTGACATAGGAAAATGTGATAGGGAGGTTCTGGAAGCTAAATTTAGGCTTTTAGATAGGAAGTTGAAATCCAGAACTTCCAGGGTTAGCGTTCTCCGAAATGCTTCCCGTTCCACGTGCAGGACCCAAAAGGCAGGCAGAGCTCCAGAGTCTCAATGCGTGGATGAGACAATGGTGCAGAGATGAGGGCTTTGGATTTGTTAGGAACTGGGGTACATTCAGTGGAAAGGAGGGGCTCTTCCGAAGGGATGGGCTTCATCTTAACCGGGATGGAACCAGGCTGCTGGCATTAACCTTTAAAAAGGAGATAGAGCAGCTTTTAAACAAGATAATAGGGGAAAGCCGACAGTCGCCCAAGAACAGATGGTTCGGAAGAATGTATCCTTGAAGGATACTACCAAAAGCAGAGAGGTTCCAAAAAAGAGTAAAGTAGCCCAAATGCCCTCGAGTACAGAGCAGACAGAGCTTAAATATCCCAAATTACCCATGTCTACCAATGGCCAAATTAATATGAATAAAATACAGTCTCTAAAATGCTTGTATGCAATTGATAGAAGTCTAAAAAATAAGATGGGAGAGTTAGAATATATAGCACTAAATGAGAGGTTAGATATGATTGGAATATCAGAGACATGATGGAAGGAGGACAACCAGTGGGACACTGTAATAACTGGGTACAAACTATATCATAATGATAGAGCTGATCAAATTGGTGGAGGGGTTGCGCTCTGTTAGAGAGGGCATTGAGTCAGAAAGGATTAAAGTTTTGCAGGAAACAAAATTTGATGTAGATACCCCGGTATCAACTGGGTCAGTGTCACGGCAGGACATGGTAGGCAGATAAAGTTCCTAGATGACATAAATGACTGCTTCTTGGAGCAGCTGGTTCATGAACCGGCCAGAGGGGAAGCCATATTAGACCTAGTCCTTAGTGGAACACCAGATCTAGTGCAAGAGATAAGGGTGTTGGGGCCACTTGGCAATAGTGATCATAGCATGATCGCCTTTGATTTAATTAGTGGAAGAGGGATAGTACAGACATCCACAGTACTACCTTTTAACTTTCGAAAGGGAGACTATGATAAAATGAGGAAAATAGTTAAGAAAAAACTAAAAGGAGCAGTTGCAAAGGTTAAAGACTTACATCAAGCTTGGGTGTTGTTGAAAAATACTATCTTGGAAGCCCAGACCAGCTGTATTCCATGCTTTAAGAAAAGTGGAAGGAAGTCCAAAAAACTGCCAGCATGGTTTAAAGGTGAGGTGAGAGAGGCTGCTGTTGCCAAAAAAGCATCTTTCAGGAAATGAAAAAAAGAGCCAAACGACGAAACCTGGAAACAGCACAAGCTCTGGCAGGTCAAATGCAAAGCATATATAAAGAAGGCAAAGGGAGAATTTGAGAAGAAGCTTGCTGCAGAAGCAAAAACGTGAAATAAAGATTTTTTTCAAGTACATTCGTAACAAAAAACCTGTGAGAGTCGGTTGGACCATTAGATGATAGAGGAGTTAAAGGGGCACTAAGAGGTGACAAGGCGATAGCGGAGAGACTGAATGAATTTTTTGCTTCGGTCTTTACTGAGGAAGATGTAGGGATGTTACCCATGACTAAAGTGGTATTTAAAGGTGCAGAAGAATTGAAGGAAATATCGATACATCGGGAAGATGTATTACAACTATTAGATAAACTGAAGAGTAGCAAATCACCTGGGCCGGATGGTATACATCAGGGGTCTCAAACTCAAATTGCTTTGAGGGCCAAATGAGGACTTGTAGAGTAACCCAGGGGCCGCACAAGACGCAGGCCTCATTTGCATAAGGGCATCATTTGCATAAATATTTGCATAATGTTACCATACACTAACTTTTAGTAAACATGCCTCTTAATGAGTGTATGGATAAAGAAAGACTAAAAGATTTCTACATTACTATAAACCAGTGCCAACCGCCAGGTACATTAGGAACTACTAGAAACACTGCTCATTTAGAACCCATAGCAAACCTGCCGTGTCCTAACAGCACTACCAGGACTCACAAAGCACCATACCCTAACTATCAAAAGGCAACACTGCAAATATTAAATCAACACATTTCAGAGAATAACAATACATGACCTACTCGGGAAAGAGAACAAGTGGCAATGTCAAATAGGAATTACATAAACAGAATACCTCAGCTCAGTTACACATGCAGAACATACACCATCACCAAACAAGGAATCACAATTTAGAAACAGGAAGACAATTAAACTGGGAACCCCAAAAGCCAAACTTAGAATGTACAACACTGTAGAAATAAAACTATACATTGATTTCCTCTTGTATTAAATAAAGTGCAGACGTTAAAGATGCACATTTCCAAGAGCTGACATATTTCAGTTAATAAATTCAAAATAAAGAGATATTTTTCTACCTTTTGTGCATTTTTTTTTTCAGTTGCAATTGTTCCAGTCACTTTCTTCTGGTTTCTTTGTGTCTTCTGCTAACTCTCCATCGTCTGCTGTCCATTTGTCCTTTCTTCTTTCCTATTTTTTTCCCATTCTCTCTACATCTGCTTTAACATACTAATCATTCTCCTTTTGCTCTTTCCTCATTCCTATTTCATCCACTCAAATTTTACCCCTCCATCCTCAATCCCCACTTACTCTCCCAATACCCGGCCAATTGTAGATTTTTCTTCCCTCCCACACAAAATATATTTCCCCTCTCCCAGCCCCATCCCATTCTAATCGTCCCCCAACATCAACTCCCTTCTAGCTCCTGCCCCACCCAGCATCCGCTCCCTTCTAGTCCCCGCATCATCAGCCCATTTCCAGTCCTAGCTCCCTCCCCTCACAGCCCATTTCCTTTCCAAGCCCCCTTCCACTCAGCCCATTACCATTCCAAGACCCTGTCCCCATCAGCTATTTGCAGTTCAAGCTCCCCCTTCTACTCGGCCCATTTCCAGTCATAGCACCCCCCCCCCCCCAGTCCATTACCAGTTCTAGCCCCCCCCCCCATAGCCCATTATCGGTCCTAAGCCCCCCAACAGCCCACTTCCAGGCCAACCCTTCCATCGCCCCATCTTAATTCTTAGCCCCCCCATAACCCCATTTTCAGTCTTAGCCCCCCAATCAGACCACCTCCAGTCCTAACCCCCATCTGTCCATTACCAGTCCTACCCCCCCAGCAGCCCACATCAAGTCATGCTCCCCCCCCCCCAGCCGCCCCCAGCAATTCCTGCTCCCCCCCCCCAGCCGCCAACATAATTTCCTGCTCCCCCCCCCAGAAGCCCACATCAAGTCCTGCTCCCCCCCCCCCCAGCAGCCCACATCAAGTCCTGCTCCCCCCCCCCTGGGAAAATTAAACAATAGAAAAAAGCTGGCTGCTGCCGCGGCGGTAGCAGCAATATCGCAAGTCCCGCGGCCCCCTCCTCCCCTCCCGGCAGATCCCTTCCTGCTTGCTTGCCTGCCTGCCTGCTTGTGAGTTCTTCTCTGCTTCGGCTTTCAGAGCCGCTTCTGTTAAGCTCGCCGGGGCAGATGGGAAATTTCCCATCTGCCCCGGCGAACTTAACAGAGTCGCGAGGGAGAAGCTCTCCCTTCGCGGCTCTGAAAGCCGAAGCAGAGAAGAACTCACAAGCAGGCAAGCAGGAAGGGATCTGCCGGGAGGGGGGGGGGCCGCGGGACTTGCGATATTGCTGCTACCGCCGCGGCAGCAGCCAGCTTTTTTCTATAGTTTAATTTTCCCGCGGCGGCAGCAGCAGAAGCCGGTTTTTTCCTTTCCTGTGCATCGCGGGCCGCACAAAGGTCTCTCGCGGGCCGCATGCGGCCCGCGGGACGCGTGTTTGAGACCCCTGGTATACATCCAAGGGTGTTGAAAGAACTGAAATATGAGATTGCAGGCCTGCTATTAGTAATCTGTGAACTATCATTAAAATCATCTCTAATACCTGAAGATTGGAAGATCGCCAATGTAACACCAATTTTTAAAAAGGGTTCCAGGGGTGATCCGGGAAACTACAGACCGGTGAGCCTCACGTCAGTACCGGGAAAAATGGTAGAAACCATCATAAAGAATAAAATTACTCAGCATGTAGATAGTCATGGCCTAATGGGAGACAGCCAACATGGCTTTAGACAAGGAAGATCTTGTCTTACTAATCTGTTATGTTTTTTTGAAAGTGTGAATAAACAGGTGGACAAAGGTGAGTCAGTTGATATAGTGTATCTGGACCTTCAGAAAGCCTTTGACAAGGTCCCTCATCAGAGACGTTTCGCAAAACTAAAGAGTCATGGGATAGGAGGCAGTGTACTACTGTGGATCAGGAACTGGTTAGAAGATAGAAAGCAGAGGGTTGGGCTGAATGGCCAATTTTCCCAATGGAGAAAGGTGAATAGTGGTGTACCCCAGGGATTTTTGCTGGGTCCGCTGCTTTTTGACATATTCATAAATGACCTGGAAAGTGGAATAACGAGTGAGGTTATCAAATTTGCAGATGAGAGAAAACTATTTAAAGTTGTTAAAACCCAAGAGGATTGTGGAAAATTGCAAGAGGATCTTGATAAATTGGAAGACTGGGCATCAAAATGGCAGAAGAAATTTAATGTGGACAAGTGCAAAGTTATGCACCTAGGGAAGAACAACCCAAACTATGGTTACACGATGCAAGGTTCCACATTAGGAACCACCACCCAGGAAAAAGATTTAGGCGTCATTGTGGATAACATGTTAAAACCCTCGGCCCAGTGTGCAGCGGCAGCCAAGAGAGCATATAGAATGCTAGGTATCATAAGGAAAGGAATGGAAAATAATACAAAAGATATTATAATGCCTCTATACCGTTCCATGGTGAGACCGCACCTTGAATATTGTGTGCAATTCTGGTCACCGTATCTTAAAAAGGATATAGCGTTATTAGAAAAAGTTCAGAGAAGAGCCACCAAAATGGTAAAGGGGATGGAAGGATACTCCTATGAGGAAAGGCTAAAAAGGTTAGGGCTCTTTAACCTGGAAAAGAGACGGCTGAGGGGAGATATGATAGAAGTCTATTAATTAATGAACGGAGTGGAACGGGTAAACGTAGATCGATTGTTTACGTTATCAGAATATAGAAAGACTAGGGGACATGCAATGAAGCTACAGGGTAAACTATTTAAGACTAATAAAAGAAAATATTTTTTCACTCAACGTGTAATCAAACTCTGGAATTTGTTACCTGAGGATGTAGTAAAGGCTGTTAGTGTAGCTGGGTTTAAAAAAGGTTTGGACAAGTTACTGGAGGAAAGGTCCATAAACCATTATTAAGAAGGGACCCAGGATATCAATGCTTGACCCAGTACACGCATTGCGGAACCTGTGTCTTTTGGGGAAACTGCTAGGTACGTATGACCTAGATTGGCCACTGTTGGAAACAGGATACTGGGCTTGATGGACCTTGGTCTGACCCAGTATGGCATTTCTTATGTTCTTATGAGTCTTCTGCTCTGGAGCCCAGAATGGTAGCCGTGGAGCACAGTTTGCCTTCATGGCCCAGCAGTAGGCGCTGTTGTCCAGCACAACCGGTTCATCCGCCCGGACCACCGGGCCCTCGACATCGAAGACGTCCCTGGAGGCCAAGCCGATCTCGAGATCCTTCGTCCTCGAGTCTATTCTCGGCCACGGTCTCGATCCGGTTCCCACTCTACTGGGTGTGATTCTCCCCAGCCAGTGCGCTCGGTGCCAGCTGCAGGGCCTCGTACGGCTGCAGGCCAGAATCAGCCCCAGGGCCCGCGGACCATCCTTCCTTTGAGCCCTCGATGGACTACTCCAAGTGGGAGCTGGAGGATGAGGAGTCGCCCAACAACCATCACTATTACGATGTCCCCTCAGACTCTTGCACTTCAGAGCACTGGCGGCGGTCTCTGCCGGAGGACAGTGGGGTTTCTTGACTTTGTCAAGGACATGTCCAAGGCCCTAGCGTTCCCGATGTAATTGGAGGAGGACCCTCGGACTGATGAGTTAGAAATCCTCCAGTACGAGGTCCCTCCGAGGGAATCGCTTATGGTGCCTGTCCCTTCCATTCTGGAACAGATAATGCTCCATATCTGAGAGACACCTGTGTCATGCCGGTGGTGAGCAAGCGGCTCGAATCGATGTATCGAGTCTGCTGGAGCTCGGGCTTCCAGAAATCACAGCTGATACACAACTCCATGGTGGTAGAGTTGGCCTTGCGTCAACTGAAAAGTCAGAAGATGCACTCCTTGATTCCCCCTGGCAGGGAGGCACGCACCTTGGATGCCCTCCGCCAGAAAGGTTTACCAGGGCTCGATGGTCATCGGCTGCATCCAGGCCTACCAACTGTTCATGGGCATATATCTGAGAGATCTGGCAAAGGAACTCGCCGGGTTCTCAGCTGGTCTGTCTGAGGAACCCCTGCAGCAGTTAAAGAATCTGGCCAAGGCCGTCCGTGAGTGCTCCAAGTTTGTCTCGGGCATGACGTCTTCGAGTAGATGACTCGAGTAGCGGCAGCAGGCATCGGTTCCCGATGCCAGGCTTGGCTACAGTCATCCGACCTAGAGCAATGTGTTCAGGACAAATTGGCCGATGTCCCATGCCAAGGGAGAACCTCTTTGGCAAACCCATGACTGACAATGCTGCCGAGCTGGAGACTGAGTTGATGACGAGGACCAGGCTCTCTAAAAATACCGCTGCCCCTCCCCGATGGAAAGGTTTGGGTAAAAAGCCCTTCTACCCAATAAAAAGGGCTGCTTACAGAAACTACCCACCTTTTCAGGCCTCCCCAGCTTCCCAACAGGGTCAGCAAGCCAAGGGACAATGGCATGGCCCTCATAAGCAGAAGGCTCAGAAATGCCAGGCATCTGCCCCAGCCCAGCCAGGCGGGAGCTTTTGACTCCTTGGGCATAGCCTCTCTACCCCAAGGAGGTCAGCTGCCCACAGGGGGACGTCTGATCCACTATGCCCAAAGGTGGCTAACCATCACCACTGATTCCTGAGCTCTTCGGATGGTCAGGAGGTCTAGCTCCTCCATCTGACTCAGAAACCTCCCCCTTATTTCCTGGGAGAGCCCCTCAGGTCTCCCCTTCACTGGGACCTTCTACTGAAGAAGCTAGCAGGTCTTCTCGAGGACAAAGCAGTGGAACCAGTGCCCCGCCATCTCAAGGGTAAGGGGTTCTACTCCAGATATTTCCTTGTGCCAAAAAGGACAGGAGGCCTAAGGCCCATCCTTGACCTGCATAACCTCAGCTAGTTCCTGATGAGGGAGAAGTTCAAGATGTTCTCCCTTGGAACATTGCTACCTTACCTCCAGCAGCTATATTGGCTATGCTCCTTGGATCTGAAGGATGCCTATACCCACATTCTCATTAACGCCAACCACAGGCAGTACCTGCGGTTCACTACCAGTACAGGGTGCTGTCTTTCAGCTTGGCCTCTACCCCAAGTGTCTTCACAAAATGCCTGGCAGTCATACCTGCCTTCCTCCGTCTCCAGGGGAGTCTGTCTTCCCCTACCTGGACAACTGGCTCATAAAGGGAGGCACGGCCTCAGAAGTGCAGCAGGCAACTGCGTGCACCAACCAGGTCCTGCAATAATTGGGGTTTGTGAAAAACTACCCCGTCCCACCTCCTTCTGACACAATGTCTGGAGTTCATGGGGCAAGACTGGACACCCTCCAGGCAAAGGCCTTCCTGCCTGGAGACCAAGCTGACCGTCTCTGGGCCCTGTCACTGGAAATACAACACCACCCCTTAGTGCCCGCTCGGTGGCTCCTGCCCCTACTCAGCTCCTCCTGCCCCTACTCGGGCACATGGCTTCCACGGTCCATGTCACCCCAGGCACCCACCTCCACATGATGGCGGTGCAGTGGTACCTCCGGGACCAGTGGACATAGGCCACAGGGTGCCTCCGGGACAAAGTCTGTGTTCCGCCAGTTGGCGGACTCTCTGGCCTGATGGCAGACTCCCCAATACCTTGAGGCAGGGATGCCTTTTCAAGCTCCGAGCCCCTTAAGGGTCCTCAACATGGAGGCCTCCCTTCTCGGCTGGGTAGTCCACTGCGAGGAACTCTACACCCAGGGCAGCTGAACGCAGGACGAGAGCAACCAGCAGATCAACCTCCTGGAACTACGGGCAATATACTTAGCCCTCCGAGCTTTTTACCACTGCCTACTTCACCAACTGGTGTTGGTCCAGATGGACAACCAAGTGTTGATATTCTATGTGAGCAAAGACGGGGGCACGGGATCTCGTACCCTCTGCTGAGAGGCAGTGGCCCTCTGCTCCTATGCAGTCTGTCAGGGTATACTCTTGCGGGCAGTATACCTGTCAGGCCAGAACACAAGGGCTTGGAACTGATCCCCTGATGAAACCGAGGCGGTGAAACGCCAAAGTGGTACCTGGGGAGAGCGTTGGGATCGTGATTGTAGGAGAGGAGCTTTTTATGGAGTGTCATAACTAAAAGATATAAGTAACATCAGTGAAAGCTAAGTACTTGATAGACAATGTTAAGTTATACTATCGAATACATAGAACTGGTGTTCTGAATTGAAAAATGGAAAGTATCGACTCCCTGAAATAAGCTCCATGTTTTAAATAATTTAAGAAAGTAATAATAAAGCATTAAAAAAAGAATTCACACAAAGGTCGTTGATGCGAATATAAGGCATATATTGAAGTACAGATGTTAGTCTGACAAAGAATGCCGATAAGTCTGAGACCCTTCACAGTGGAAATTAATTAAGAGCCTCATAATGGTTCATTAGCCTTCATTTTCTTCAGAGTTGTATTGAACGTATAGAGTTTTCTATATTGACATTGAACGTTCAAAGAATAGACCACAGTCAGGCGTGTTATTATCAAGAACAATATACTGGCCGACAGATCGAGCAGGGTCCTCCAGCTGCATGAGTGGAAGCTGGACCCCAATGTGGCCGACCGGCTCTTCCAACTCTGTGGGGAACCTGTGATGGGCCTGTTTGCCAGTCCGGACAACTACCAGTTGCCCTGCGTCTGCTGCTGGCAGGCCCATTCCTCCAGGATGGTGGCGGATGCATTCCTTGTCTCGTGGTCAGAGGGCCTCATGTACGCCTTCCCTCCCACACTGCTAATTGTCAAGACACTGTTCAGGACCCTCCACGACAAGGCCTCACTCATCCTGATAGTCCTTCGATGGTCGAGGCATCCATGGTTCCCGCTACTCCGGCTGTCAGTAGAGACTCCAATCCCATTGGGGAACTCTCCAGAGCTCCTGTCTCAGGAGGAGGTCTCTCTTCTGCACCCCAACATGGGGTCCCTGTCACAGCATAGCTGCTGAAAGAGTGACCCTAGCCCCTTTCAACCTCTCGGGTGAGGTAGAAGAGATCCTGCTGGCCTCTCATAAGGCTTCCACTCTCAATTGGCACAGGATTTCAACTTGATGTGCAGAGCACGCGACTGACCCGTTCTCCTGCCCGGTGGGACTGGTGCTACAGTACCTTCTCCTCCTCCTCGCAATCTGGGCTTAAATCGAACTCAGTCAGGGTGCACCTCAGTGCCCTGGCATTGCACCACCACCCGGTGAATGACAAACCCCCTCTCGGTCTAGCCATTGGTGACCTGCTTCCTGAGGGGTCTGCTCTTATCGAAGCCCCGGTTCGCCCTCCAGCAAAGGAGTGGGACCTTAATGTGATGTTGGGGCAGCTCACTCGCCCGCCCTTTGAGCCTCTGGCTACCTGCCACCTGTGCTACCTCTCGTGGAAGCTGGCATTCTTGATCTCGCTCACCTCCGCTCGCAGTGTCAATGAGCTTCAGGCCTTCGTGGCAGAGGCGCCATATACCAGGTTCTACAAGAAAATGGTGGTGCTCCGCACACACCCTAAATTCTTTCCGAAGGTGGTATCGTCCTTCCACCTCAACCAGGAGGTGGTACTTCCCACCTTCTTCCCAAGATCTCACACCAGTAGGGGTGAGACGGTCCTTCACAATCTGGACTGTAAGGGAGCCTTGTCATTCTACATCCGACATACTCAGGGCCACCGCAAAGCTGATCAGCTTTTTGTCTTGTATGACCCTAGTCGTCTGGGGGAAGTGGTGACCAAACATTCACTGTCTACCTGGGTGGCAGACTATCACCTTTGCCTGTGAGCAGGCGGGGCTCCCGCTGGAAGGCCGTCATGGCACACCATGTCAGGGCCATGGTGGCCTTGGTGGCAAACCTGCGCTTTCCAGGCCACCACCTGTTCTTCAGTCCATACCTTCGCAGCCCATTACTGTCTGGAAAGGGAGTCCCGACGGGATAATACCTTCGGCCAGGCTGTGCTCCGTAATCTTTTCAGGGTTTAGGTAACTCCTACCGTCCGACCCTTCTGTATTCAGGCTACCGAAGTGCTGGTTTCCATTGGACACTGGGGTCCTACTGTAGTCTATAGCCACAGACTCAACTGCTGCTGCTCACGGCTCCCCTTGAAGACGACTGTGTTTTTTCGCTATGGGCTTTTGGTAACCTGTAGCTGGGGGGTCCCATATGTGAGGACTGACTTCCTGCTTGTTCCTGGAGAAAGCGTAGTTACTCACCTGTAAAAGTTTTTCTCTGGGGACAGCAGGAATCAGTCCTCACAACCCTTCCTCCTCCCCTTGGTGTTGCTTCTTTACCATCTTTTCATTTTTGCCATCTTTTAGCTATGTCAACTGACTGAGCAAGATGGCACCCTTGGGTGGGAAGGGGACCACGCATGCGTGGTAGCATTTCCCAAAGGCTTTCTTTGAAAGCTGTGGGGATGCTTCTGCTAGGGCTCTGATGCCGATTTCACCCATATGTGAGGAGTGATTCCTGCTGTCTCCGGAGAACATCTAATTACAGGTGAGTAACTACGCTGTAACTACGCTTTCTGTTCAGACTAATTAGATTGTTTATAAGGGTAATCGTATTCTGGCAATGTCCCAGTTTTTATATTATTTCCTTTTTAAATTGGTCTTGTTTTATTTGATTCTTTTATGTGTCAAATATGTATGCATATATAGTCCAAAGCTATTTCACTGGCCACTTTTTTTTTTTTTAGGAGATATTGGACATTAAGGGGTTGAACTGGAAGGATGCCAATAATGTTGACCACAACTGTATTTATTTATTATAGTTAAAAATAGGGGAGGTTATAAAGGTGACAATTAGGATCAAGAAAACTAGGAAAAGGTCAGTGTGTTACTTTTCATATTCGGAACATAAACTAAACTGGAGCAGAACAAGCAACCCAACATTATTTGATCAGAAAAAGGCTCCCTTGCTGCAAAATCTTTTCCATCTCTCTGTTAATCAGGAGATCGTTTTGTTCTGTACCAGAGGTTCCCAACCTTTTTGGCTGTGTGGACTCCTTATTAATCTCCAGAATGTTCAGGGACTCCCAGTTCATCCATACCATTCTACCCAGACCCCCTACTCTTAAGGACCAAGTCTCTCCCCAACTAGTTCTCTTTATCTCCCTTTCCCTTTCTGTTTCCACCAATCTCTACCACCCCCCAGTTAGTCCCTACCTATCTCGGTCTTTTCTCTCTCCTTCCTCAGCCACTCAGGTTTTTGTCGTCCTCCCAGCTAATCCCTCCCAGCAAATCCCTCCCAGTTTTTTCTGCAGAGACCCCCAGTAATGGTCTCTCAGACCCCTGGGGACCCACTGACCACAGGTTGGGAACCACCATTCTAGGCCAAAGGATGTAACTTTGGTCCGAGGGTGTCAGTAGTTGATCGGATTTTTAGGATACCCATCTGAATATGCAGGCAGGGTCAGCCCCAGAGTTTGCTTAGTATTTGCTGACACTGGAGGCAGTACATGCAAATGCATTTTTTTTGGGATATTCAGTGCGATATCTTGTAAAACTGACAGTCTTGTGGCCCTCGGAGACCTGAGTTGACTACCACTTTTCTAAATTGATCTGGTGAAACGGAGAAATCAAATTATCAAGTAAGCAATATCTTCTTTTAAGTTTTGTCTACAAGCTTTGACATTTAACACATTTTTGTTGGGTGGGGGGATTGTTTTAATATAGGTTTCAGCTTCCATGCTTAAACAGTTCCCAAATAGTGGCTTGAACCCAGGTCTCTTCAATATGGGACTTCAGCTTTCTCCTCAACAGATTGCCATGCTGAGTCAACTGCCCCAGATCCCCCAGTTTCAACTGGTAAGTAGCATCCAGTACAGCATTAGCAGCATATTTATGTAAGTTTGCTGTCTGTTACCTGTTGAGCTCAGTTTAATAAAATGTGCATCATGTTCTGTTTTTGACACTATCTACAGTGTTAAGTTATGTTTACTTAGTAAACAAATTTGCCTCAAGATCCACTGTGATGAAGGCAAATTTGTAACCTGCCCTGAGCAGTTTGAGAGTGCAGGTTGAAAATCTAATAAAGAAAAATCATCCAGCTGCAGTCCGTTTAATTTTTTTGGACAATTTCCAAAGAGATTTTCTTCATTAGAAAGCTGCTTTGGAGAGACTGAAATGAAACTTTATTGCCTAAGTTCCTGGCAGTTAATTTATGGAATAATTACCATAATTATTATTCTGTTTGTTAAGTAATGTTACATTTTTTTATTATGTATGTTATATTATACTCTGCTGTGGATTTAGGATTGGTAGATTGTTTGCAATTTAGTGGTGATTTTATTGTATAATCTACACATGCCCAAATCCACAATACAAAAACCCAATTAAATTTATTTTACAAATATGATCATACATAAGTAAAAAAATCACAGACTATATAAATAATTCAATTATCAGTGTGTTATAAATATGCTGTGTTTTATAATGAATGAAAATGTCCTTAAAATTCTTTATTTGTATTAAGCATTTTTACACTTAATTTCATAACTTCACACAAATTCACTTTACAAGACAACATTTAAAAGAATCAATACAAATAGAAGTCTCCACAAAATGCAAAATATCAAATCTCTATTACATATAACAATATTTATCAATATTCACAAATATCCCATGAATACAGTGTTCAAACTAAATCCCCTTTTCCAATTCTTTAATTTAACGCATCTAAACACTATCTTATATGCAAAAATTTATATATTTCATTCCTCTCTTCCTAATCAACAATCAAATGATTTATATATAAGAAATTAAGAAATCATTTCCACATCTCCAACTATTGTCCATGGTATTTCACAAGAGAAATGTGATGGCGTTTTTGAGTCTGATTTTAAAGAGAAGAAGTTTTCCATGAAGAAGCTGGAACATGGCGAAACTATGACTTATGGGGGTATGTTTACTAATCTGCAATAACTTAGCAGCGGCTACGTTGTTGTTGTTAAGTGCCGTCGAGTCTGAGTCGACTCATGGCGACCCTCTGGATAGCTATCCTAAATTGTGTTCGGTATTCAGTCAGGCGGCTCATTATTGACAGACTGGTACCCGTAGCTGCTGTTATTGTATCAGTCCATCTCATTGCTGGCCTTCGTCTTTTGCGTTGACTTTCTATCTTGCCAAGCATAATGTCTTTCTCTAATGATCTCTCTCTTCTCATGATGTGTCCAAAGTATGAAAGTCGAAGTCTTGTCATCTGAGCTTCTAAAGAAAGCTTAGGTTTGATCTCCTCTAGTACCGACTGGTTTGTTCTTCGGGCAGTCCATGGTATACACAGTATTCGCCGCCAGCACCATAATTCAAAGGCATCAATTTTCTTCCTATCTGTCTTTTTCACTGTCCAGCTTTCACATCCATATGATGATATTGAAAATACCATGGCTTGAACAAGTCGAATCTTTGTATGGAGAGAGACATCTCTGCTCTTGAGAATCTCAAGAGAGCAAATAGAATGCTAGGTATCATAAGGAAAGGAATGGAAAATAAAACAAAAGATATTATAATGCCTCTATACCGTTCCATGGTGAGACCGCACCTTGAATATTGTGTGCAATTCTGGTTGCCGTATCTTAAAAAGAATATAGCGTTATTAGAAAAGGTTCAGAGAAGAGCCACCAAAATGGTAAAGGGGATGGAAGGATACTCCTATGAAGAAAGGCTAAAAAGGTAAGGGCTCTTTAACCTGGAAAAGAGACGGCTAAGGGGAGATATGATAGAAGTCTATAAATTAATGAACGGAGTGGAACGGGTAAACGTAGATAGACTGTTTACGTTATCAGAATATAGGAAGATAGGGGACATGCAATGAAGCTACAGGGTAAACTATTTAAGACTAATAAAAGAAAATATTTTTTCACTCAACGTGTAATCAAACTCTGGAATTTGTTACCGGAGGATGTAGTAAAGGCTGTTAATGTGGCTGGGTTTAAAAAAGGTTTGGACAAGTTCCTGGAGGAAAGGTCCATAAACCATTATTAAGAAGGGACCCAGGATATCAATGCTTGACCTAGTACAAGCATTGCAGAACCTGTCTTTTGGGGAAACTGCTAGGTACGTATGACCTAGATTGGCCACTGTTGGAAACAGGATACTGGGCTTGATGGACCTTGGTCTGACCCAGTATGGCATATCTTATGTTCTTATGTTCTTATCTAGGTCTTTCATAGCCATTCTGCCAAGAGCAATGCGTCATCTGATTTCTTGACTGCTTGTTGCTTCTTTATTGAAAGTTGATCCAAGTAGGTTATAGTTGTTCACAATTCCAATTTCTTCTCCTTCAACGATGAACCTGTTGATTATGCCAGTTGTCATGATCTTCGTCTTCTTTACATTAAGGTACAGGCCCATTTTGAGACTGTTCTTTGATTGTGAAAAGCAAATGTTTCAGATCATCTCCACTTTCAGCCAGTAATGTGGTATCATCAGCATAGCGAAGGTTGTTGATGAGTCTTCCACCAATCTTCACACCTCTGTTTATTTATTTATTTAACTGTATTTATATCCCACTTTTCACCGGGTCAAAGCGGTGGGACATATAACAGGGGGGGGGATCAATAGTGGGGGGGGGGGGCCCATCACCGGGGGTTCAACATTGATGATTGTGGGATGAACATAGAGACTGACAGGATAGCACAGTTGCTGGTCTGGAGTTCTTGAAGAGAAATAGGGGGGATTCCTATCAGAGATGTTCTTGGAATAGGACGGTTTTTAGCTGCTTTTTGAATGATGGGAGATCACCGTTGTTCCTGATGTGGCTTGGTAGAGAGTTCCAGAGGGATGGGGCATAGAGTTCAAAGGCTCTGTTGCAGGTCCGCTTTGTTGCCTTGGTCCTTTTGTGGGGGACGGCAGTAGAGCTGTTGGAGGATTGTCTGATTGTTCTGCTGTGGGTTGGGCGAGGCAGTAGGGTGCAGAGTGTGGTGCCCTGTGTTTGGTGGATGGTTTTGTGAGTGAGTAGAAGAGTTTTGCACTTGATTCTTGCTTCGATGGGGAGAATATGAAGGTCTCTCAGAATTTGGGTGATGTGGTTCCGTTTCTTTGCATTGTGAATTATTCTCGCCGTGATGTTTAGGGCAGTTCGGAGGGGATTGGTTTGTGTGGCAGGTAGGCCATGGTAGATTATGTTGCAGTAGTCCAGATGAGGGAGTGTCAGAGCTTGCATTACTGTCCTGAAATCCTGCGGTTCAAGGAGAGGTCGGAGACGTCGTACCGTTTTTGCCTTGTGGAATACAGTTCGAGTGGTCTTGTTGATTTGCTGCTTAAGGGTTAGGGCTTGGTCAATGATAATGCCGAGATATCTTATGTGTGGTTGTATTTGGATTTGCGTGGTTCCCATGGTGAGGTGAGTGGGTGGTTTGAAGTCTGGGTCTTTTGTCACTATAAGAGCTTCGGTCTTCTTTATGTTAATGGATAGGTTGTTCTCTTGTAGCCAGTTGGATACGTCGGTGAAGCAGGTTGATAGCTGGTCGTTTGTTGGGTCCATGGTTGTAATTGGGGCGTAGAGTATTATATCGTCGGCGTATATGTGGAAGTTGAGATTGTGAGTGCGTATGACTGAACAGAGTGGACGGAGGTAGATGTTGAAAAGCATGGCTGATAATGTGGATCCTTGAGGTACTCCTTGATGTTGCTGGAAGGGGGGGGGGGGTGATGAGGTTTTGGTGCGGATCAGTTGCTGTCGGTTGGTTAGATAGGACCTGAACCATTGGAGTACAGTATCTTTGATCCCAATTATTTGGAGTCTGTGGATAAGGGTGTTATGGGAGATGGTGTCGAAGGCCGCTGGTATATCCAGGAAAATTAGGATGTATCCTGAGTGTTTCTCTTGGGTTCCTATGATGAGGGTGTTCATCAGCGTGGTCATGAGGGTCTCGACCCCATGTAATGGTCGGAATCCATGTTGCTGCGGGTCCAGTATGTTGTTGACGTCTAGGTGTTCTTGAAGCTGACGTTGTACTATCTTCTCGATTATCTTTGCGGTGAGTGGGAGGCTCGCTACTGGTCTGTAGGAGGTGGGGTCTAGGGGATCTAGGTTGTGCTTTTTTAGGGTTGGTCGAATGATTGTGGTCTTGAGGGCATCTGGCATGTATCCTTGGGTAAAGGATTCGTTTACGATGTGGGTTAGTGGTGCACTGAGGTCTTCTTTGGTTTTCTTTATCCAGTCGGTAGGACAGGGATCCAGCGGGGAGGTGGTGGTGTTCAAGCAGGAGATGGTGGAAGATATTTCTTCTTTTGAGGTTGTGTCGAATGTATTCCAGTCTCTGTTCAGGATGGGGTATGAATTTGCCTTGGTTGTTTCAGCATAGTGATGTGGGCTTTGTGGTTGTTGAAGCTGTTTGTATTGTTGGGCTAGAAGGTCAGGGGGGATATCTGGCAGTTGGTCGGAGCTACTGGGTGTCCTTGTTAGTTTTTTGACAATTTGGAAGAGCTCTCGAGGTTTGTTTATGGCTGTTGTGATGATTTTGGTGTGGTAGGTTTTTTTGGCGTTGTCAGTTTCTGAGTGGTATGCATTGAGTTCGTAGAGGTATTTTGCTTTGTCTCTCACTTTTGGTTTTTCTCCATTTCCTTTCGGTTCTTCTAAGTCTGATTTTCAGTTTTCGGAGGCTGGGGGTGAACCATCGGGCTTTTGAGGAGATGGGTCTGGTATTGGTGTTTCTAGTTGTGTTGGCTGCTGAGGAGATTGTGGTATTCCAGTTGTGGATCAGGTCATCAAGATTGTTGGAGTTTGTGTGTAGGTTAGGCAGGGTTTGCATTAGGAAGTCTTCCTTGCTAAATGCTTTGAATCTCCTTGCGTGGTGTTCGTTTTCTCTGTTATTTTTGAGTTGATAGGTGTGGGATATGTTGATGATGTAGTGGTCTGACCATGGTACTGGTGAGATTGTCGGTCTTCTGTATGAGGAGGCGGTTTGGGAGTTTAGAAATATGAGGTCGAGTGTGTTTCCTTTTTCATGTGTTGGTTCTTGTATGATCTGTGTCAGGTCCATTGCTGTCATGGCATTGAGGAAGGTTTCTGCTTGTTTTTCCTGGAGTGATGGGAGGTTGAAGTCTCCTAGGATAATTTGTTCTTTCGAAGGGCTGGTGCTTTCGGAGATGAGGTGTAGTATCTGTGGTAGGTCGGTGGTTGTGGTGGGTGCACGGTAGATCAGGCATATCGAGAGGTGTTTGTTGGTGAGAGTGAGGATGTCTGTTTCATTGGAGGTTTCCGAGGCGTGGAGCCACAGGTGGAGGTTGTCTTTGGCAATGATGGCTACGCCTCCGCCTTTGGCATGTGTCCGGGAGCAGTGTTGAAGGCTGTATCCTTTTGGTGTTAGCTGGTTCATTACTACTGTGTCGTGGTCTGTTAGCCAGGTTTCTGTTACACAGAGTATGTCAATCTTCTCAGCTGTGATCAGGTCCTGGAGCATGTGGTATTTGTTCCTAACTGAGCGAGCGTTTATGAGTGAGATGGAGAGGTGGTGGTGGTTTGTGGGGTTGGTGGCGTGGGTTGGTGTGCAATGTGTGAGTGAGTATGCGTGTGCATGGTTGTGGATGCTTGTGGGTTGAGCTGTTGTGGTGTCTGGGCATAGGGGGTTGTAGGGTTTGGCTGAGTGGGGGTAGAGGGTCAGGAGGGGGGTTAGGAGATAGATGGGGGTTAGGAAGGGTGGCATGGTGTGTGGGAGTACTTGGGTTCTTGGAGTGGTGGGGTCTTTTCTTTGTGAAGTTGTTGTCGTCGTTCTTCAGTTCCGTGGTTGAGGTATATCTGCTGCTGGATGTGGTGTGGGTTCCTTTGAGTAGGATCTGTCGTTTGTTGCTTCTATTTTTGTGCGCCTCTGTGCCACGCCAAAGGGCCCTCTGGCGAGGCCCTCAGGCGCGGGCCCGCCCGTGAGGGACGCCGCTTTTATGGAGGCGGCCCTGTTGTCTTCTCTCCTCTCCCACTGCCCCGATTGGGCAGGAGCACCGTGGGGGGTGGTGAGTCCCGCGGCGGTAGCGGCTCCCTCCAGAGGTGAGGGACGCCGCTTTTATGGAGGCGGCCCTGTTGTCTTCTCTCCTCTCCCACTGCCCCGATTGGGCAGGAGCACCGTGGGGGGTGGTGAGTCCCGCGGCGGTAGCGGCTCCCTCCGGAGGTGAGGGACGCCGCTTTTATGGAGGCGGCTCTGTTGTCTTCATACAATCCTGCTTCTCTGATGATTTGTTCTGCATATAAATTAAACAGGTAGGGGGAAAGTATGCAGCCTTGACTTACACCTTTGCTTATTTTAAACCATTCTGTTTCTCCTTGTTCCGTTTGAACTGTTGCTTCTTGATCAATGTACAGATTGCACAAGAGAACGATCAGGTGTTCTGGTATACCCATGCTTCTTAATGTGGCCCAGAGTTTCTCATGGTTTACACAGTCAAAAGCCTTGCTATAGTCGATAAAGCACAAATAGATATCCTTTTGATATTTAGTCTTTTCAAGGATCCATCTCACATCCGCAATGATGTCTCTCGTTCCTCGCCCTTTCCTGACCCCTGCTTGCACTTCAGGTAGTTCGGCTACGTTAACATGCGTTAAGTAACGTTACCTAACGTGCGTTAACGTCACCTAACGTGCGTTAACGTCACCATCCGCGGTAAGTCCCACAGAGGGTGGAGAGAGGGCGGGGAGAGGCTCCTGCTACACTAACGCAGGGAACTGAAGGGCTGAACATTGCCGATACTGAAAACCTGTCGTTAGATGCACATTTGCAGGAGGGTGAAACCATTTCAGCGTCAGCAATGTACAACATAGGCAGGGAGCCCAAGAAAAGTGATAGTAGTGCTCCATTTGCAGCAACAGCATGTTGTTGTTGTTAAGTGCCGTCGAGTCGGAGTCGACTCATGGCGACCCTCTGGATAGCTATCCTAAATTGTGTTCGGTCTTCAGTCAGGCGGCTCATTGTTGACAGACTGGTACCCGTAGCTGCTGTTATTGTAGCAATCCATCTCATTGCTGGCCTTCCTCTTTTGCGTTGACCTTCTATCTTGCCAAGCATGATGTCTTTCTCTAATGATCTCTCTCTTCGCATGATGTGTCCGAAGTATGAAAGTCGAAGTCTTGTCATCTGAGCTTCTAAAGAAAGCTTAGGTTTGATCTCTTCTAGTACCGACTGGTTTGTTCTTCGGGCAGTCCATGGTATACACAGTATTCGCCGCCAGCACCATAATTCAAAGGCATCAATTTTCTTCCTGTCTGTCTTTTTCACTGTCCAGCTTTCACATCCATATGATGTTATTGAAAATACCATGGCTTGAACAAGTCGAATCTTTGTATGGAGAGAGACATCTCTGCTCTTGAGAATCTTATCTAGGTCTTTCATAGCCATTCTGCCAAGAGCAATGCGTCGTCTGATTTCTTGACTGCTTGTTGCTTCTTTATTGATAGTTGATCCAAGTAGGTTAAAGTTGTTCACGATTTCAATTTCTTCTCCTTCAACGATGAACCTGTTGATTATGCCAGTTGTCATGATCTTTGTCTTCTTTACATTAAGGTGCAGGCCCATTTTGAGACTATGTTCTTTGATTGTGAGAAGCAAATGTTTCAGATCATCTTCACTTTCAGCCAGTAATGTGGTATCATCAGCATAGCGAAGGTTGTTGATGAGTCTTCCACCAATCTTCACACCTCTGTTGTCTTCATACAGTCCTGCTTCTCTGATGATTTGTTCTGCATATAAATTAAACAGGTAGGGGGAAAGTATGCAGCCTTGTCTTACACCTTTGCTTATTTTAAACCATTCTGTTTCTCCTTGTTCCGTTCGAACTGTTGCTTCTTGATCAATGTACAGATTACGCAAGAGAATGATCAGGTGTTCTGGTATACCCATGCTTCTTAATGTGGCCCAGAGTTTCTCATGGTTTACACAGTCAAAAGCCTTGCTATAGTTGATAAAGCACAAATAGATATCCTTTTGGTATTCTTTAGTCTTTTCAAGGATCCATCTCACATCCGCAATGATGTCTCTCGTTCCTCGCCCTTTCCTGAACCCTGCTTGCACTTCAGGTAGTTCTTGTTCTAGGTATGGCTGTAGTCTCTTTTGAATAATCTTCAGTAGAATCTTGCTGGCATGTGGGATCAGAGCGATTGTGCGATAATTTCCACAGTCAGTTGGATCACCTTTCTTTAGTATTGGTATAAACACAGATCTTTTCCAGTCAGTTGGCCATGATGTTGGCATAGTGCCCAAGTATGAAAGGCCACTATGGCGATGGTGAAGATGGGGGTATAGGGGGCTGCAGGCGGGACATGTAGTGGGGGCGGCTGGGGCACAGGGTGGGCTAGGCCGTTGCCTAGGTGGCACATAGGAACATAGAAACTGGAAATCAGCAAGACAGCATCTGACCAAGGCCAAACATGTCCAATAGTTAGTGTTCCACAGTGTCCCATCCAGGGAACATAACCCAGCAAGTACCCCAAAGGTCACACAAGTACCACTATGCCTGTAATAGGGCAATCAGTGCACATCTGGGGACCACTCTAACAAACAGTTCGTAAACCCAGCTTACTGAACACCCTCTACTGCAGCCCCTAGTTAAGGCATTGCAGGGTGTGACCACACATCTGAAACATATATACACCCAGTAGGCGAAACTTGGTACACCATACCTGAGGTGCATGCCCTAGCCTGTCCACAGTTGGCTGTCACAATACAATCTACCTACATCTAGGTCCACCCTAGCCAATAGTTACTAGAGCACTGATCTGACATCCCCCCAGCCAGCTCTCCCCCATGTGGAAGGGACATAACATTGGTAGGCAGTGATGGGGGGGATGTGTGGATGTCTATGTATGCCTCCCCGCCCCAGACCCCGCACCCTAGGCAACTGCCTACCTGCACAGTGGATGGCCTGGGACTGCGCACTACCATCACCGACAGCATATGGTCAGGCAGCATGGCAGGGTGGGGGGTTTTGGTGCTAGAGGGGGCAGTGGCACCTGCCTGCAGTGGACCTAGGCCATGCCTTGTACCAGTACATGGTGTGCAGTGCAACAGAAAATGTCTGACTGAGGAAAAGTAAAGGTAGCCCCAGGGACAGCTGTGCTTCTGTAGCAACAGTGTGGTGCAGTACACACAGCCAGTGTGTCCTGGAGCAGAGGGTCACAGGTTCAGGTCCCAGCTGTGGATCCTGCAGAGCATGTCCCTATATTTTACCCTACAATGCAGATACAACAACATGTGCAATCCCCAGAGCTGCGGCCAACAGGGGTACAAACACCCACTCACACAGGCTCCACTATCCAGAGCTCCATGGAGAGTCAGGCTGTTGGCCCAGCACGGAGCTGCAGCTATCACCAGAGCAGTATTACTACCTCCTGCACAGTTTGGCAATGTTGACACTGTGATCAGTACCGATGTGGCAGGCAGGGTTGCCAACCACCCCTATCCTTGCAAAATGCTGCAATAGGAGAGTGTGTGTATGTGTGTGTGTGTGTGTATGTCTATCCATTGTTTTGTGGCTGCCCACACCACACTGGGCCCACAATGTCCCACTGTTACCAGCATTAGCCTGCAAATGTGCATAATGAGGTGCAAGGTATTGTGGGTATGGCCCTTTCCGTTACCGTTGTTTACTCCTCTGCATGCTGTGTTCACTGCACACCATTTCATGGTGTGTGTGCGTGTGTTAACTGTGGCTCACGTCCCCATTACAGACTGCGATATCAGCTGCCTGTGGTCTATGGCCTTACTCCTACGGCTCCGTTTCTCATGTGGCACCATGTCTGCACATCCCTCAGCGCATCTTCTACTGTCTGTGCGCCTTTGCTTGCAGCCCCTTCGGACGCTGCTGCTTCCCGTTGGCTGTGACGTTAACGTGCAGTAGATCCAGGGCGCCTTGTAACGCACGTTACCTGACACGGCTTGCTTTAATAATGCACCGCCCACTCCTTTATATGGGCATCTGTAACATTACCAGGGAAATTAACGATGGTAACATTACCGCGGTTTAGTAAACATACCCCATGGTATCTCTGAGAGATTACATAGACAGATATTTGGAGACTATTAAGTTTCGTTGCCTTTGATTTTCCATCTGTGGTCTTCAAAGCCGATGGTCTTTCATATATGTCGAGGATCTATAGTCTTAAATAAGGTTTGAGGAGATTTAGTGGTGGTTCACTTTCAGACACTGTGGGATTACATCGTGTGTCCATTTAAAGTGTTTAAAAGGAGAGTTTTCCGTTATCTATACTGAAAGAGATTTGATATGGTGCAACATTCAGCGTCTGTTTTCCTTGGCGCAAAAATTGAATGACAACGATAAGTGGAAGATTCAGCATTTGTGAAATACCATGGTCAATAGCATTTTGTGGAGACTTCTATTTGTATTGATCCTTTTAAATGTTGTCTTGTAAAGTGAATTTGTGTGAAGTTATGAAATTAAGTGTAAACATGTTTAATACAAATAAAGAATTTTAAGGACATATTTTCATTGATTATAAAACACAGCATATTTATATAAACACACTGATAATTGAATTATTTATATAGTCTGTGTTTTTTTATTTACGTGTGATCATATTTGGGCAAGTATTGGTAGATTATAAATGTTTAAATGAATATAAATAAATCTGTGGAAAGCAGTTGTATTTCGGGTGGTGGATTTTAATCAAATGAAAGCATTACATATATAGAGTTAGCTTATTAGTGGAATGAACACTGAAATCTTTAATAAACAAGTGTATTAAGTGTTTGGCAATGTTGTCCAATGTTTTCAAGCCTGGAGCAGGCAATGTGGATGCACAAAGTATTCGTGGCCATAAAAAGGATTAAAGAAATTCTGAAAACCCCACCAAAAGCTAGATAGTCTCAAGCAGACTCAGAGAGAGAAGAGGAGGTATTACTGTGTGCATAATATGCCCGTTAATTGTTACACTTCAGAGCCCATGCTGTATTTAGGGAAAAGGAATGTGTGCTCTAAAAAAGATCTCCTGCGTGTTTAAAAATCCCTGCTGCTAACTCTTGTTACTGTGTGACACTGAGAGCAGATGCCAGTTGGAGGCCTTTCTAGACCTGTGCGTTTTATCTTTTTAAACATGCTTCATTACTTGCATTGTCCTGGATGCCACCCACAGTACAGTACCCACAGTACAGTACAATCACTACTCCTTCTAATTAACAGAACATTTATTATACAGGAATGCTTCCCAACTAGTATGTTACAGCACACTTGTATGCTTTCAGACCTGATCAGATGTGCTATGGAAAAGACATCACTGCCTAATGCTTAGTTGCCTACAATTCCTTCCATTCAAGATTTTCAGTTAGCAAATTCTATAAATCAAAACTTGGGCCACATATACAAAATTAAATTTCCAACAAATATACAAGATGATACTTTTGTGTTTATTCATTCGTCATCTTGCATGTATGAACCATTGAAACTGTAGAATTTATATAAGTATAATTGTTTGTCTTTACATTCAAAACAGCAAAATAGTTGATATGAAAATATCTTAATGATATACTATCCTGTTATGATTTTAGCAGAAGCTCAATTAATGCTATTGTGATTTATTTGGCTTAACACATCAAAAGAATACAAGACGATTATCTATAGCTCAATTTGGACAGAGATTTAAACTTAGAACAATAATTAGATACTCCTTAAAAAAAGATAGATTGGAAGCAGAGAGAGGTAGCATGAGAGTCTTACATATAGAGGAGATTACATTTTAAATTAGGGTGAAACTGATCTTTTTCGAAGCCAGTAATAAGACTGCTAAGTTATTAGCCTTAAATTTTTAATATTAAGAACTATATGTTGGACAGTGGAATTGTGATGATAATATTAATTATTCTGCAGTAATGCGGTTGCCCACCTTAGCACAAGAGTGACCCCTTCTTGATAGACCTATTTCCAAGGAAGAGATATTGTAGGTCATATTGCAGCTAGATAGTGCACAAGGATTGGACAAATTCACAGCAAAATTTGATAGGCAATCCAGAATTCTTTTGCTGAATCCGCTAACCAAGATGCTTTAATTCCCATCTTCAGAAAGATGCTTTTATGACTTCAGTGAGAATGGCAGGGATTACAGTCCTGCCCAAACCAGGAAAAATATAACCTTTTGTGGATCATATTGACATGCATCCTTGTTGATTATAGGTATTCAATTATTAGTCAAGACGCTTGCTACTAGATTACAATCCCAAATGTATTATAATCTGGTGCATGAAGACCAATCTGGTTTCATACCTAGATGTCATTGCAGGAGATATTAATCGTTTACTGAATTTTATTATGGGTAACACAGGTATCACCTATGCTTTGCTGTATTATGTTTAAAGTGTTAAAAGCAATGGAATGAGGACAATTTTTATTTAAGGGATTCAAGTTCTCTAGTGCTTCCCAAAGAATTGTTGATTGTTGTTCTGAGGCATTTTGATAAAGGAGGGGCTCCCACCAAGGATGCCTCCTGTCCCTTCTCTTTTTGCATTCACTAGAGAAACATTGGCAAAGAGAATACAAAAATATCACATTGGAATAATTGTTCAAACAGATTACTGTGGTTCTTTGTTCTCCGTGGACAGTCAGGGGAAAAGACCTCACATATGGGAGACATCATCTAATGGAGTTCTGCGTGGGACCATTCCCAGCTCCTAGAAGCTTTTGGAAAGCTCGACTGCATATGCGTGTGTTTTCCTGCCTACCTCTGTGGCACCATCTTGCCCTCAATCCTGCTGCTATTTCAGTAATCAGTGTGCAAACTTTCCTACCAGGTTTAATGAAAGAAGTGCAGTTATTTGGACGGTCATCCAGTTTTAAAGTTAGCATGTCTAAATCAGAGGTTTTGAATATAAATTTAGTGGATAATTTGACCCATTTCTTAAAGCCTAAATTTCTCTTTTGAGATCATCCTGCAAGACTAGTCCAAACAATGCAGATGATGGAGATGGAGAAAAACTTGAAGCTTCCAGTGGCAGCTTAGGGGCTCTCTTCAATATTTCTCTCTCCATCAGATGGTGGTTGCTAGATTAGTGCAGCATTTTTTTGTTTTTTCTATATTCCTGGTCTTGCATCTTAATGGCTCCTGGTCACCCAGTTGAGTCATGTTTCAGTGGTGTGAGCTCCTGGGATGCCAGTCTGAGGGTTGCCCTTTCCTGGTTAAGCCCTTTTGGGGGCAGCTCCCAGGGTGCAACTATGGCTACCCCACTGGTGAGCAAGTGTTTGGGTTCTGGCTCCCATCATCTCTGGCTGTATGGTTAAGCCTTGCAGAATTAAAGGTGAGGTTTACCCTCCTCTCCTCTCCTCTCCTCTCCTCTTTTCATCCTGGCTCTTCCCCTCAAGGTTTTCCCACACTCCTCCCCCACTGTTCCAGTAAAAAAATAAAAAAAAGAGATCAACAAACTTTGGGCATGCCTCAGATTAGATTCCAGAGTGGAGATGGGAATGGGTACTAAGACCTGTGGCAGTGTCTGCCAGTATCTCACTGGCTGGGGGAGTTTACAGCAAGGCCCTCCTCTTTTTCTGGCAGTTATGGCACATTGGAAGGGGGGGGGAGTCTACTAAGCGGTGACGGTACATCCACAGCCTTTACCCATCAGCACAGCACCACTCTTCAGTGCATCATTCCATCAAGGCTGCAACAATAGAAGACCTATATCTGCAATCCAGAAATGGCAGGCCTCACTGGCGGGTGCATCAGACTGCAATGGATCGGGGGACTTGATGTTCTGCAAAAAACCCTTTCTATACAGTTGATCTTCCCCAGTGCACCCATCCTTTGCCAGTGCTGTGTTAAAGGGATCGGCAGGCTGCATGGGTGCATCAGGCCACAGTGGTCCATGGGACCTGATCTCACTGGAGCATCCTTCACAGCAGGAAGGATCATAGTTTTGGGGGGTGGTTGTGCTTTGAGGCATAGCACAGTGGTGAGTGCTTGGCAGGCATATCAGACCGCAGTGGCCCAAGTAGGCTAATCTCTATCAGGATGCTGCCACCTTGGATGGCTGCGGCAGTGGGTTGCTACACTTTCTTAGGCCTATGCTGCTAACAGCCAGCTCGCACCAGTGGCATCAGAACATGGTAACCACAGCCACCACAGAAAGCTGCAACTGTCCTAACAGCAGGATTCCATACTTTTGGGTGATCACGCGCGTGAGCCAAGAGTGCGGTGAAAGCCACCACAATAGTAAGTTGCGACTGCACATGTGAATTACTGCGATCTGGTTGGACCATTCATCAGTAGAGGAGGAATGGTGGAGGGCATGGTGGGTGGTTTCATTGAGGCAGATTGCAATTGCCACAAAGTTCTGTGCCCTGCTAGAGGTCCTAGGTGACAGGAAATACTGATTCTTTGGACTCTGGTGTTGGAGCAGGCATCCCAGGGCCTCTTGACTGATCCTGCAGTGGGAAGTAGTCCCTAGGAGTCCCCTCCTTTAGGCACACTTTGGTCTTCCTCTATCCATGTCCAGAGATCAGCTGCCATGATTTCTTACTGGCCTGATTTGGGAGAAGGAGTATGGACTTGTTTCCTTGGAAGAAGTCAGTGGTCTTTTCCTTCCCTTATGGGCATTACAGTATTCATAGTGGGCTCTTGGGGTAGAGGTAGCAGTCCCGCTAAGAGCATTAACAGGTTGCTTGCTTAGGATAGAGGCATGTAGGATACTCTGTTCTTCTTTCTCCTTTATGTTGTTCAGCATTCTGTTGGCATTTGGTGCACAGTCCCAAGAATTCTTCCTCATGCACAGTCTGATTACTGGGGAAGCTACATCCTTCTCCCAGGTGGTGGCTATGGAATGAGTTGTAACCAAGGCCAATGCATACATGTGCTAAGAAGTGTTTTGTAAACTGTTTATTTCATAATTTATATCCTACTGAATCACTGTAGGTTAACATGAACGATATATGAGACAGTGCAAATGTAATATGTGCCGTCGCGTCAGTGCTGACTCCTGGTGACCCAGCAGCTCCTGGGTTTTCATGGCAGGGTGACCGAAAGTAGATTGCCAGGTCTTTCTTGTGAGGCAATGGCGAGTTAAGTGATTTGCCCAAGGCCACAAGGAGTGCTAGTGAGAATCGAACCCTGGTCTCTTGGTTGCCAAGCCAGTCCTCTAACCATTAGACTACTCCTTCACTCCCATATGAGACAGTATAACATCTATTATTTTTCTGGGAACAAACAGGAAATCAGTTCTCGCATATGGGTGTGACGTCAGCGCCGACGGAGCCCTTGTGCGGAGCAAATCCCCAGTTTCAGAGAGAGCCTTTGGGAGGTGCTATCACTCATGCGTGCTCCCCTTCCCGCCCAAGGGTACCATCTTGCTCAGTCTCCTTTTTTCCGCGGAGCCCTTCGGACATAGTCCTTGTGTCCCATTTTTTTCTCTTTTCTCGACTGGTCGACACTGGTACCTCTTCCCGCCTTTTGCTCGGTACGTCGGTATAAAGTCTGTTTCTATTTTAGGTTTTTGTCCTCAGTGACTGGCATTCGCGTCTTTTTTTCTTTTTCACTGGCAGCCCGAGTCTTCGACCTTGCAGGGGCCATTTTTCCCTCGATGGCTGTCAGTGGGTTTAAAAAATGCGATCGGTGTGTGAAGCTGATGTCTCTCACCGATACGCATGACTGCTCTCCGGTGCCTCAGGCCCAACCATGACCCGTTGGTCTGTGGCCCATGTAGGAAAATGTCCTTGAAGGCCCTGAAGAGCCGCCAGCAACAGCATGATAGGATTTTTTCCATGTCCTTGCCTCCGACAGCCAGGATCTCATCCGAGGCCTCCACGTCTCGGGGGGAAGCTGTCCGAGCCCAAGCAGCATTGAGGTTCCTCGGAAAGGGGGGTCTCCCTCGAGGGAGCACAAGAAGAAGATGAAATCCTCGAAGGCGACATCTCTGGATGGCTCCAAGCGACCCGGCTCCTCCCTATGTCGGTTGCAGAGCCCCGAGCACCGGCCGGGATCTTCGGAGATGGAGCACCTGACAAAGATGCCTCATCGGGAGATGGATCAGCCGAGGCAAGTACCAACTGTCCTCATCGAGGACTGCCCTCCGGGGGAACCGGCTTTGAGCCGGTGGCTGCGGAGCCTTCCGGGCTCAAGTCCAGAATGGCGGCCTTGGAACGCAGTTTCACTGCCTTCATAGAGCACAAGCGGGCGCTGATAGCCGGCCTGTCTGGTTCCTCCGCCCTGACCACTGGGCCCTCTACGTCAAAGTCAACCCTGGAGGTTGAGCCGATCCTCGAAGCCCTTTGGACTTGAGTCGATCCGCGGCCGAGGTCTCTCTCAGCCTCCCGTTCGAGACTGAGGTCATTGCTGCCGATCCTGCCAGCATCGGAGCAGTCGGCGCCGGGGCCCTCAATGCCTGCCGAGCCCCCCGATTCCTCCTCGAAGGCGTCAGCATCGGAAACCAAAGATGAGGAGTCCCCGGATACCCGCCGGCACAGGGATGTACCTTCTGATTCCCCGGTATCCGAGCCTCGGAGAATGTCCCCTCTGGAGGACATGAGGCTCTTGGACTTCGTGCAGGATATGTCCAAGGCGTTGGCGTTCCCCACAGAGTCCGAGGAGGATCCTCGAGCCGACGAGCTTGAGATCCTCCAGTATGAGGCCCCCCCTCGGGGGGCCCTTACTGTACCTGTGCCTCCAATCCTGGAACGACTGATACTCCACATGTGGGAGACACTGGCTTCAGTGCCGGTGATCAGCAAATGGCTTGACTCGATGTATTGAGTCCGCCGGAGCCCTGGGTTTCAGAAGTTTCAGCTGCTGCACAACTCCATGGGTTGTGGAATTGACCATACGCCGGCTGAAGAGCCAGAAGATGCACTCCTCCGTGCCTCCCGGCAGGGAGGCCCGCAACTTTGATGCCCTCGGCTGGAAGTGCTTCCAGGGTTCAATGCTGACTTGTCGCATCCAGGCATACCAGCTGTACATGGGCATGTACCTGAGGGACCTGGCGAAGGAACTTGCCGGGTTCTCGGCTGGTCTCTCCGAGGAACCTTTGCAGCGCTTCAAGGGCCTGTCTAAAGCCGTCCGTGAGTGCTCGAAGTTCATGTCTCGGGTAGCCTATGACTGGTTCGAGTCGGTTGGCCAGGTAACCGTGGCTGGCATCGGTGCACGCTGCCAGGCATGGCTGCAGTCGTCAGACCGCGAACAATAGGTTCAGGATAAGTTGGTTGATATCCCATGCCAGGGGGAGAATCTCTTTGGCAAACCCATGACTGACAAGGCCGCAGAGTTGGAGACGGAATACATGACGAGGACACGGCTCTCCAAGAAGACCTATGCCCCTTCTCGCAAGAAGGGCTCGGGTAAAAAGCCTTTTTACCCAAGGAAGGGTGCTGCTTACCGAAGCTACCCCCATTTTCAGGCCTCCCCAGCTCCCCAACAGGGGCAGCAGGCCAAGGGACAGGGGCATGGCCCGCATAAGCAGAAAGCCCCCAAACCCCAGGCACCGTCTCCGGCCCAGCCTGGCAGTGACTTTTGACTCCTACAGCATGGCCACTCTTCCCACAGGAGAAAGACAGATCACAGGGGGACGGCTTGCTCTGTATGCCCACAGGTGGGCAGCCATTACCACCGATGCCTCGGTCTTGCAGGTAGTCCAATAAGGCTATCTTCTTCACCTAGCCCAGGTGCCTCCTCACTATTTTCCAGGAGAGCCCATCAGGTCTCCACTTCACCGGGACCTTCTTCTGAAGGATCAGGATCAGGCGGTAGAACTGGTGCCCCACCACTTGCAGGGAAGGGGCTTCTACTCCAGGTACTTTCTGGTGCCAAAAATGACAGGAGGCCTCAGACCCATCCTCGACCTGCGCAACCTCAACAAATTCCTGGTGAGGGAGACGTTCAAGATGCTCTCCCTTGGAATATTGCTGCCTTACTTCCACCAGGGAGACTGGCTATGCTCCTTAGACCTGAAAGATGCATATACACACATCCTAATACACTCAAGCTACAGGCAATATCTGTGCTTTGTGGTGGGGGGGGGCAATCACTACCAGTACAGGGTACTCCCCTTCGGCCTTGCCTCAGCCCCCAGGGTGTTCACAAAGTGCCTAGTTGTGGTTGCCACCTTTCTCAGGCTCCAAGGGGTCTTTGTATTCCCCTACCTCGACGACTGGCTCATCAGAGGTTCCTTGGCCACCGAGGCCCACCAGGCCACAACTCACACCATCCAGGTGCTGTAACACCTAGGGTTTGTAATCAACTACCCCAAGTCCAGCCTCATTCCAACTCAGCAGCTAGAGTTCATTGGGGCCAGCCTCAACACCCTTCAAGTGAAGGCCTATTTGCCTGTAGACAGGGCAAGCAGACTTTTGGCTCTGGCAGGACGAGTGAGTCGCATGTCTGCAGCGTCAGCAAGGCTTTTCCTGCGCCTCCTCGGGCACATGGTTTCCACAGTCCATGTGACCCCGGATGCCCACCTCCACATGCAAACCGCTCAGTGGTGCCACAGGGACCAGTGGTCTCAGGCCTCAGGATGCCTTTGGGACAGGGTCAAAGTATCCAGACATCTGGTACGGTCCCTAGCCTGTTGGCTCCAACCGCATCACTTGGAGGCAGGAATGCCTTTCCAGGTCTCTCTGCACATGAGGATCTTGACCACAGATGCATCCTTGCTGGGCTGGGGGGCCCATTGTCAGGGTTTCCGTTCTCAGGGACTATGGTCCCCGAGCGAGAGGATCCAACAAATCAATTTCTTAGAACTATGTGCCATCCGACTAGCAGTCTAGCACTAGAGGTTTTCAGGCAGTTCCTGGCCCATGAATCTGTCTTGGTGCAGACAGACAACCAGGTGGCCATGTTCTGTGTGAACAAACAGGGTGGTACGGGGTCCCACCCCCTATGTCAGGAAACCCTGGACCTATGCTCCTTTGCAGCCCGGCATGGCATTCGTCTCGAGCAGTCTACCTGCTGGGACAGGACAGCTGGCTAGCAGACAGGCTAAGCAGGATTCTCCAACCCCACGAATGGCAGCTGGACCACGGGATAGCCAGTTGGCTCTTCCAGACCTGGGGGCGGCCGGTGATGAACCTGTTTGCGAGTCCAGACAATCACTAGTTGCCCCTTTTCTGCTCCAGGTGACTCCACCTGCACAGGGTGGCCACTGATGCATTTCTGATATGGTCCGGGGATCTTCTTTATGCGTTTCCCCCGACACCTCTGGTAGCCAAGATACTGTTCAAGATTCTCCAAGACAGAGCCTCAGTCATCCTTATTGCCTCACGGTGGCCCAGGCCACCCTGGTTCCCACTTCTTCTGCAGCTAGCTGTGGAGGCTCCAATTCCCTTGGGGTCCTCCCCATGTCTCCTGTCTCAGGAGGGGGGCTCTCTTCTGCACCCAAATCTCAGCTCCCTCAACTTGATGGTGTGGCTGCTGAAAGGTAATTCTCGCTCCGCTCCTCTTTCCAAAGAATGTTGAGGAGGTCTTGCTGGCCTTGCGTAGGCCGTCGACCAGACGGGTGTACGCCTTGAAGTGGTGCAGGTTTGCGGCATAGTGCAAGGAGCGGGAGGGTAGATCCTTCCTCTTGCCCAGTAGGGGTGGTTCTACAATATCTTCTCCATCTCTCTGATGTGGGCCTCAAATCCAACTCTGTCAGGGTGCACCTCAGTGCCCTTGCAGCGCATCACTTTTCAATGGATGAGAAGCCCCTCTCCGTCCATCCCTTGGTTTCTAGGTTTCTGAGAGGCTTACTTCTCTTGAAACCCCCGGTGCGCCCCCCGCGACTGAGACGGATCTCAATGTGGTGTTAGGGCAGCTTACTAGGCCACCCTTTGAACCAATGGCTACCTGCCATCTATGCTATCTTTCTTGGAAGGTGGTTTTCCTGGTGGCACTCACATCTGCTCGGCGGGTGAGTGAGCTCCAGGCCCTAGTGTCAGAAAGACCCTACACCAGGTTCTATAGGAACCAGGTGGTGCTTCGCACACACCCCAAGTTCCTTCCAAAAGTGGTCATCTTGTTCCACCTCAACAAGGAGGTGGTTCTGCCTGTCTTTTTTCCCAGGCCACATGCCAGTCGGGCAGAGTTGGCCCTGCATACCCTGGACTGTAAGAGGGCGTTGGCCTTCTATATCCAGCGTATGCAACCGCATCAGAAGGCTTCTCAGCTTTTCGTTTCTTACGACCCCAGTAAGCTGGAGGTTTCGGTATCTATATGCTGTCCACCTGGGTGGCAGACTGCATTGCCTGGGCATACAGGGCAGCCAAACTTCCAGTGGAGGGTCGGGTTACGGCCCATAGGGTCAGGGCCATGGCGGTATCAGTGGCTCATTTGCGCTCTATTCCTTTGGCAGACATCTGCCGAGCCGCCACCTGGTCTTCGAGTCAGACTTTTGCAACCCGCTATTGCCTGGACGGGGAGTCCTGACGGGACAGTGCCTTCGGCCAGGCTGTACTTCATAACCTTTTTGAGGTCTAGGCAACTCCTGCCCTCCAACCCTTCTGTGTTCAGGCTAACAGAGTGCTATTCCCTTAGTTTGGATTTCTGTTGCGGCTGCTTGCGGCTCTCGTAGAGGGAGCCTTTTTTAGCTATGGGTTCTCGGTAGCCTATAGCTGGGGAGTCCCATATGTGAGGACTGACTTCCTGCTTGTTCCAGGAGAAAACATAGTTACTCACCTGTAACAGGTGTTCTCCGGGGACATCAGGAATCGGTCCTCACAACCCTCCCTCCTCCCCTTGGAGTTGCAGTCCTATTATATTTTGTTCTTTTTGCCATCTTTTTAGCTATGTCATTTGACTGAGCAAGATGGCACCCTTGGGCGGGAAGGGGACCGCGCATGCGTGTTGGCAACTCCCAAAGGCTTTCTCTGAAAGCTGGGGATTTGCTCGGAATGAGGGCTCTGTCGGCGCCGACGTCACCCATATGTGAGGACTGATTCCTGCTTTCCCCGGAGAACACCTGTTACAGGTGAGTAACTACGCTTTCTCGACCTATGGAATAGGCTGGGCAGGGCACCCCTCACCTGTTGGCAGCATCCCTTCCTGAGCTTTTAGTTGGCCAGGTGGGCATAGTTTTGGGGTTGGCACACCTTATCAGTTCAGATCAACTCAGGGTTTTGGTATACTCGGGCAGCTGCATCTTCATGTAGTGCTGCAGGCTTAGAGGCAGATGCGCCTGGGTGTTTGGTTCAAATTCAGCCAAAAGATGCTTCTCAGGGGACTCTGTCTCTGTTCCATTGGCCAAGCTCCCAGAGGTTCCAGATGGAGCCTGTAGTTAAGACTAGCAGGTCCAGTAAATCCGAAGAGAAGGAGGGGTACCCTTATTCTGTACTCAGAGTGCAATAGAGTTGGAACAATGTTTGGGTTCTGTTTTTCACACCAATGTTCCATAAGCTGTCACCATTGGTACTCTGGTTAAGACTGAGGCCATTTCAGCTTCTGCAGGCAACTTTTAGCCAGAGGAGCTCCACTCCTGTTGGGCATCTTCTAGCCAGGGAAGCAATTCCTCTGAGCAACCTCTGATCAAGAGAGCAGCTATTGGATACTCTGCTAGGCAAGCAGGCCGGTCTCAGACCTCTTTCAGATAACAGCTGCTTGCCTCTGCATAAGAATATAAGAACATAAGATATGCCATACTGGGTCAGACCAAGGTCCATCAAGCCCAACAGTGGCCAATCTAAATACCTAGCAGTTTCCCCAAAAGACATAGATTCCACAATGCTTGTATTGGGGCAAGCAGTGGATTTCCCGGATTCCATTTAATAATAGTTTATGGACCTTTCCTCCAGAAACTTGTCCAAACCTTTTTTTAAACCCGTCTACACTAACAGCTTTTGCTACATCCTCTGGTAACGAATTCTAGAGTTTGATTATGCGTTGAGTGAAAAAATATTTTCTCTTATTAGTCTTACATGGGTTACACTGTAGCTTCATTGCGTGTCCCTTAATTTTCCACTCCATTCATTAATTTATAGACCTCTATCATATCTCCCGTCAGCCAACTCATTTCCAGGTTGAAGAGCCCTAACCTTTTTAGCCTCTCCTCATAGGGGTATCCTTCCATCCCCTTTACCATTTTGGTGGCTCTTTTTGTACCTTTTCTAATTCTGCTATATCCGTTTTAAGGTACAGCGATCAGAATTGCACACAATATTCGAGGTGCGGTCGCACCATGGAACGATACAGAGGCATTATAATATCCTTTGTTTTATTCTCCATTCCTTTCCTAATGATTCCTAGCATTCTGTTTGCTTTCCTGGCCACCACTGTACACTGGGCAGAGGGTTTCAATGTGTTATCCACGCTGATGTCTAAATCTTTTTCCTGGGTGGTGGTTCCTAATGTGGAACCTTGCATCGTGTAACCATAATTTGGGTTGCTCTTTCCTAGGTGTATAACTTTGCACTTGTCTACCTTAAATTTCATCTGCCATTTGCATGTCGTGTCTTCCAATTTATTAAGGTCTTCTTGCAATCTTTCAGAATCCTCTTGGGTTTTAACAACTTTGACAGGAGCCGCGGAATGATTGCATTTGTAGATCAGCAGACATTTGAACTGTATGCAAAAACGGATAGGGAGTCAATGAAGTTACTTGAGAAGAAGGGCTATGTGAGCATAGCGACATTGACAGAAAATTAGCCATGCAGCTGAGTTTTGAACAGATTGATGGGGAGAGAGATGATTCATTGAGGTGCAAGTTGCAGGGGTCTAGGCAGGAGGTGATGAGGGAGTAGGTAAGGGTCATAGTAGTGTGTTCTGAGAGAAAAGAACAAGTTTTCTTGATGTTATGGAGTAATAACCCAAAGTATCGTCGTAGTCCCAAAAATATATCCAACAAATGAATTCATAGATCATTAAATAATAAATTTAATACAGATACGCATACATAAAATTATAAGACCATACAATGAAATAAATGCATATAAATATTTTCAACTAGCCCAACATGTTTCAGCATATGCCCATGTCAGGGGCATACTCTACACATCAAAGTATGGTATACAGTTGTAAAATGGTACAGTCTAAAAAGGAAGAAAACTAACATACATGAATAACTTACAATTACATCAAATAAAACTAACAAAGCTGATACATAAATATAAAAAAAACAAATTAAAAGGAGACAAATCCAGTGGAAGTTATGTAAACCCCAGTAGAGAAACACATTCTCTTAGTAAGCTGCCCAGGACTGATCACAGCCTAAAACCAAGAAGCAAAAACAAAAGACTTACCCATTTAATGTCATTATCAAATAAATAATGATAGTGATATGGCCAATACATTACCCATAGCCCAATGCTTACTTGAGGAAACAAAAGGGGAAACTTGAGATATCTCCAGGAACAAGCAGGAATAAGTCCTCACATATGGGTACGTCGGAACCGACGGAGCCTGCGCGGGAAAGCTCCCCAGCTTCCCAGAAAGGAAGCTTTTGGGGCCTCCCACTGCACATGCGCGCTGCCTTCCCGCCTTCCTGACCAGCTCTCCTCAGTTTCTCTTTTTCCGCGGAGCCAGCAGGTCGTGTTCCTGTCACCGCTGAAGAAATTCTTATTTTAGTTTGATTCTTTAGACCGCGTACCTGCCTTCCCCATACCGAAACCGGTACCGCCGGTGTCTCTTTTCTTTTCTTTCAAAAAAAAAAAAACAAAACTTTTATTTTAGCACAACTTGGTGACTTCGGTTAGGCCTCAGGCCTACACAAATTCTCCTCATGGAGAAACCAGCCCCTGGTTTCAAAAAGTGTACCAAGTGTAGTGCTGTTATTTCTGTTACAGACACCCATGACTGGTGTCTTAAATGTTTGGGGCCTGACCACTCCATTCCGGACTGCCCGTCCTGCTCCCAGATGTCTAAACGTGGTTTGCAGAACCGGGCCAACAAATTCCATGTACTGTTTGCTTCAGATAATCCAGCATCAGTCATCCAGGTCTTCCTCTCCGGATGGATCTCAGGTAACCAAACCTTCTTCGGGCAGGTCCTCAAAAGGCAAATCTCCTTCAAAGTATCGAGAGGCCCTCAATCTTGAGTCGGAGGACCCTGTCCCAGCCAAACAACCCCGGTGGGAAGCTCTGGCTTCCAAAGCTCCATCTATGGGGTTACAGGTTGACATCGATGGCACGGCCTCGACCGATCACCTGTTAGACTGCTCTGGGGTACCGGCCCATGCCGGTACCGACATCCAGGCAGCAGTGGCGTCTATGGACAATACTGTTCAGACCATGCAGCAGGCCATTCTGGCTTTTATTAAAGCTGCGACGCCCTCGGTACCGCATCCAGCGGTTCCGGGTCCGGTTCCGGTACCGTCCCCCATACCGGAACCGAGACCATCGTCTTCCAAACGCAGATCGGTTCCGCATGCCGGATCCGGGTTTTCGCCCGATACCGATCCCATACCCGGTACACCTGATGTCGATACCGAGCGGTATGCGTATCGTGCGTTGGAAGCAAATAGAGGATACTCTGATTCTTCTGAGGATTTTGACTCCTCTGATGACTCTGGTGAGCTGTCTCTTGTTCTTCCTGAAGAGCCTTCTTCCCCAAAGAGGAGAATGTCTCCACCAAAGGATTTGTCCTTTCAAGACTTCATTATAGAAGTAGCTAAAGGACTTTCTATTACTACATCCTCTGAAAAAGAACCTAGATCAAAGAAATTGGATATTTTAGGATACCCTAAGGTTCCTAAAGAGGCAGTCACCCTGCCTATCCATGAAATCCTTCAAGAACACTTGATGGACTTATGGGAGGCTCCTCTAAAGTTGTCTCCTCATTCCCGTAGGTTGGACACCATGTACCGGGTCCCTCCTTCTCCTGGTTTTCAAAAAACTCAGCTGCCTCACCATTCCATTGTGGTGAAGTCTGCGCTGAAAAAGATTAAGAGTACCAAAAGGCACTCTTCTACCCCTCCAGGGCGAGAATGTAAGACCCTAGACTCTTTTGGTAGGAAAATCTTCCAGGCTAGTATGCTTATAGCCAGGATTAATTCATACAGTCTGTATATGGGCATGTTTCTAAGGGAACTTGCCCTAAAGGTACGGCATTTTGCCCCCTTTATCCCTGAGGATAGAAAGGAGGAGTTCATTTCTCTGGTGAAACAGCTTCTAGATGTTTCTAAGTTCTCCAACAGAGCAGCCTTTGATTCCTTTGAGGGTGCCGGTAGAGCTTCGGGCATTGCTATTGCAGCCCGACGACTTGCTTGGCTCCAGGCCTCTGACCTAGAACCCTGGGTCCTGGATGGCTTACGGAATCTGCCCTGTACAGGTGAGAACTTATTTGGTAAAGACTGGCAAATTAAAGCCACTCAAATGGACGCAGAAAATGCTACCTTAGATAGACTTTCTAAGTCTACCTCTACTCCTGCCAAGAAAAAGTCTTTCAAGAGGCCTTACTACAAGAAGGCCAGATTTTCCACAAATACTGGCCAACAATCTTCTCAGCCTCGCTTTGCTGCTAAGCGTCAGCAACCTAAACAGGCAAGGTCAAAGCCTGCAGCGCCTGCCACTCCTCAGCAGGCTCAACCCCCTCAGGGGTTTTGACTTGCCCCTAGAGAACTTAACCTTTCTGGCTCTAGAACAACCAGAGCCCCTCACCATTCCCGGAAGGTTAGCTCACTTTGCTCCCAGATGGGAGCAAATTACATCAGAGCACTGGACCCTCTCTATCATCAGAGACGGCTACAAACTTCATTTTTCCAACCTTCCTCCACATACCATGGTGAGGCACTTCAATTCTCCCCCATCTCTCCTGCCCCTGTTGGGTCAGGAAGTCTCTTCCCTCCTTGCCCAAAGTACTTAACTTTAGTAAAGAGATGCCATTGCCATTGCTGCCAGAATGACTATCCGACGTAGCGCTCGTTTCGGGTTCAATATTTTATTCTTTTAATGAACCCTAGCATTGAACCCGAAACGAGCGCTACGTCGGATAGTCATTCTGGCAGCAATGGCAATGGCATCTCTTTACTAAAGTTAAGTACTTTTGTTCTTTATAAATTTAATATTAATAAAAGGAGACATCACGGCGGTGCTCTGTTTGAATACACAGCACTGGGAAGATAGTCTCCGACAAAAATATTTTTCTAACATAGGGTGATTTTTGATAAATCGGAATTCTTTTATTTTGATATATATATAATTCCGGTTGGGTCTAGTTTTTCTACTTTTTTAATGTTTCGGTCCTCGGCAGCCTGGAGCTAGGGAGTCCTATAGGTGAGGAGTGACTTCCTGCTTGTTCTTGGAGAAAGCATAGTTACTCACCTGTAGCAGGTGTTCTCCAGGGACAGCAGGAATCCTGGTAGTTGCCTCTCCACATTGGTTAATTTTACTGCCATCTTAGCTATATCATCTGACTGAGCAAGATGGCACCCTTGGGCAGGAAGGGAACCATGCATGTGTGGTAGCATGTCCCAGAGGTTTTCTTTGAAAGCTGAGAAAATGCTCCGCACGGGCTCCGTCAGCGCCGATGTCACCCATATGTAAGGACTGATTCCTGCTGTCCCTGGAGAACATTTGTTTCAGATGAGTAACTATGCTTTCTCCAGGGACAGCAGGAATCGGTTCTCAGGAACCCTCCCTCCTCCCCATGAGATTGTTTTTTGTTTTGTTTTGTTTTTGGCTTGATTAAGCTGTCTCATCATCCTGAGGTAAGATGGCACCCTTGTGCGGAAATGTGAGTGTGCATGCGTGGTCTAACTCCCAAAGGCTTTCTGTGAAAGCTGGGGAGTATTCACCATACAGGCTTTGTCAGTGCCCACAGTACCCATATGTGAGTCCTGATTCCTGCTGTCCTCTGAGAACATCTGTTACAGGTGAGTAACTACGCTAACTTTCTGCATCGTGCGACTCAAGCTCCTAGTAAAGAGCCAATTGCAATGATCAGAAAGCACAGCCTTTTCTGTGCAACATGGCAAGAAATGTTTATTCTCTCAGCAGGCTTACTGAGAGACATGAGGTGATGACTGGGGGAGGTGGGCAGTGAGAGAAACATGGGGGGATGGCGGGCAATTAGAGAGACATGGGGAGGATGTCTTGATGTGTGCAATAAGAAAGAGAGACATTGTGTGATTGTTGGGGGAGGAACAAGATTGAGAGAGATACTGAGTGATGGCTGGCGGGGATATGAGAGACACTGGGTGATGGCTAGTGGGGGGATATGAGAGAGACACTGGGTGATGGCTGGGGAGGGGGCTATGAGAGGGGCTATACATTTCATGCAAAGCTGGGAAACTGGCTGATACTTTGGTAGGTCTCTCTTTTGCTTTAAAAGATACCTAAGCTCCACCAACTAAAGAATGGCTGGGAAAAATCGTATTGCTAAAGCTGTTGCCCCTGTTAGAGCTTCTGCCTCTGTCCAGACAGAGGTCCCAATTCCAGTTGAAAGATCAGTTTCATGTGCAGGATGCCTGCACGCTGAAGCTCTTGGGGAAGCAAGTGGAGGAACTCTGAGAGGAAGTGGTGAGGCTGAGGAGCATTCAAGACAGTGAGAAGTACATTGATGAGATGCTTCTTGCAACATCCACTGAAGAAAGTATGTGTAATCCCTCCAAATAACAAAGGTTGTATGCTCTACTAAGAATCAGCTATTCAACACCATAGAAAAGTAATAATAGGATAGCATCCATAGGATCTGTTAACATATTTAAACGCCCATCATTTCTTTCGCAAAGCAACTGTTTATAAACTGACTATGGAATACAGATGCATATATTTGAAAAGGGGTACAAAGGTCTCAGACTTCTCCTGGCACTGGCTAATCAGACAAAGTCCATGCCTTAGTGCCTGTTTGCATCAACAACCTATGTATTCTGTGCCCCTTGCAGGATTGGTGTTAAATAAACTTGATAATATTTAATATTTGATGATCGTGCTTATCTGAAAAGGTGTGAACTTCCCCAACGCCAACTCCCGGCTCCGTTTCTGCGTTTCACTGATAAGTTTCTTCAGGGGGGATTTATTATCATCTAAGCACTCTATGTGATGACTGATGCTTCATTATCTGGCGTATGTAAACGTTCAACTTCCAATATTTTCTGAGAGAAACAACAAATAGATCAACAGACCTTGATAGTGATCAAATATATAAGAAAACCCATTTTTTATGCTAGCACATGTGTAGGAAATTATACCTCAGTTAGCGCTATGACATCCGCTTCTTCATTTGGTCAGAAGCTCACAAAAAAACGCCGCGCATGCGGGTTTCACTGCACCTGGATCTAAATAAGGAGTGTGCCGAAGGATGTAAGCAATGACGTAATTGGTATTCGCCATGGTGTCCCCCATTTGAGGTCATGAAAGAATGAGTGGAAAAACTCTACTCAAAACGCTTGATTTCTGATCGTGTAAAAACTAAAATTGTAGAGTATAGTGGGAACCATTCTCAGTGCATTCAGATGCAGCCCCCCCACTCAATCATATTATTCAAACCCGCCGGGGATACTGTATTTAGATTATAGATCCACCACTGTTCATTGATAAATAGTTTGTTGTTGTGATTTACCCCTCTGTCCTGATTCAACTTTCTCAAGGCAGAAGCATTTTAGGTCCGTAAATTCATGCTGCAACTGGAGACAATGCGCTACTAATGGAGCTTCAATAACCTTACAATGTAATCTACTCTGGTGTTCAATCATTCTAGTGTGAAACATTCGGGTGGTTTTACCAATGTAGCGCAAGCCACAAGGACAAGTAATGGCATACACCACTGAACTGGAGGTACAAGATGTAGAATGTCGAACGAACCACATTTGAGCACCATGGCATTATATATAAACTTCGACATTCTACATCTTGTACCTCCAGTTCAGTGGTGTATGCCATTACTTGTCCTTGTGGTCATTCTTTCATGACCTCAAACGGGGGACACCATGGCGAATACCAATTACGTCATTGCTTACGTCCTTCGGCACACTCCTTATTTAGATCCAGGTGCAGTGAAACCCGCATGCGCGGTGTTTTTTTGTGAGCTTTTGACCAAATGAAGAAGCGGATGTCATAGCGCTAACTGAGGTATGATTTCCTACACATGTGCTAGCATAAAAAATGGGTTTTCTTATATATTTGATCACTATCAAGGTCTGTTGATCTATTTGTTGTTTCTCTCAGAAAATATTGGAAGTTGAACGTTTACATACGCCAGATAATGAAGCATCAGTCATTACATAGAGTGCTTAGATGATAATAAATCCCCCCTGAAGAAACTTATCAGTGAAACGCAGAAACGGAGCCGGGAGTTGGCGTTGAGGAAGTTCACACCTTTTCAGATAAGCACGATCATCAAATATTAAATATTATCAAGTTTATTTAACACCAATCCTGCAAGGGGCACAGAATACATAGGTCGTTGATGCAAACGGGCACTAAGGCATGGACTTTGTCTGATTAGCCAGTGCCAGGAGAAGTCTGAGACCTTTGTACCGCTTTTCAAATATATGCATCTGTATTCCATAGTCAGTTTATAAACAGTTGCTTTGTGATAGAAATGATGGGCGTTTAAATATGTTAACAGATCCTATGGATGCTATCCTATTATTACTTTTCTATGGTGTTGAATAGCTGATTCTTAGTAGAGCATACAACTTTTGTTATTTGGAGGGATTACCCATACTTTCTTCAGTCTATATACCCTCTAGAAACTGACGTAAAAAAACCAGTGCGAGTACACAGTCTTGCAACATCCAAGCTCTCCAGCAGAGGAGAAGATTCGTGCCTACAGAATGATGAAAGTTGGACACAAGTCACCAGGGCCTGCAGAATCATCAATCCAACTTCTCCAGCCCTTGAAGTGAAGAACCATTATGCAGCCCTGGAAGTAGAGGAGATGAAAGGGAAGAACCAGAGCTTGAGCACCCCAAAGTTGCAGGATAGGTGACCACAAGGAAGCGAAGGATCTCCAGGAACAAGCAGGAATGTAGTCTTCACATATGGGTATCGTCGGTACCAACGGAGCTTGTGCGGGAACGCTCCCCATCGTCCAATTAGAAAGCTTTTGGGAGCATCCCACAGCACCTGCGTGCTGCCTTCCCGCCTTTCCCAACTGCCTCTCTCCAGTTCTTCGTTTTCCTCGGAGCCAGCAGGTCGTCGTTCCTGTCGCCGCAGAAAATTTTCCCTATTCTCCTTCTTTTATGTGGTCGCGTCTGCCTTCCCTCGACGCTATACCGGTACCGCCGGTTCTTTCTTTCTTTTCAAAAAAAAATAATTTTTTTTTTCAAACTTTTCTTCTTCAGGTGCATGCGCCATTTTGGGCCTTGGGCCCAAAATTTCCCTTACTATGGAAAAAACTGCTTCAGGTTTCAAGAAGTGCACCAAGTGTGACGGTACCATCTCCGTCACCGACACCCGTGAGTGGTGCCTTAAATGTTTAGGTCCTGAACACTCCATTTCGGAGTGTATGGCCTGTGCCATGATGTCCAAGAGGGGTCGACAAAACCGAGCTGCTAAGCTCAGCACTCTTTTTCCCTCTGATGTAGCCTCTGTGACATCAACGTCTTCCAGGGCTTCGTCTTCCTCCCATGGATCTCAGGTAACTAAACATAAATCTGGCCGGTCCTCAAAGGGTAGATCTCCTTCCAAGCATCGAGATGCCTCTGGCGTTGCCCTTGAGGGTTCTGTACCGGCAAAATTGCCCTTACGGGAGGCTTCGACTTCCAAAGCATTATCAGGGCTCCAGGATGTTCTCAAGGCCTCAACCTCGGCAGAACTACTGGTGCCATGCTCTGGGGTACCGGCTGCTTTCTCTGGTACCGACACTCAGGCATCGGCAGCATCAATAGACCAGAGGTTCCTGGCTATTGAACGCAGTCTGGCGGCTCTCCTTGCAGCCTCGACACCCTCGGAACCACGTCAGACAGTTCAACCGGTACCGGCACTGACTCTGGCGCGGGTATCGGTACCAGTACCAACAGCATCGACATCGGTGTCTGCATTGCTGGCACCCAGTCATGCTATGCCTTCCGGTACCGATATACCGGTACCAATTCCCCCGGCACCAACTTCGGTAGGTACGGGTATCGTGCTCTACAAGAGCATCCGGACAGAAGGTACTTTGAATCCTCAGAGGAGTCTGAGGATTCTGACAGCTCCGTCGGTACCGGAGTACTTCTCCCCGAGGAGCCCTCCTCTCCCAAACGTAGGATGTCTCCTCCAGAAGATATCTCCTTTCAGGATTTTATCAGGGAGGTGGTTCGAGATCTTTCCATTACTGTGGCTCCTCAAACAGAGCCCAGGGCAAAGGAGTTGGAAATTCTACAATATCCCAAGGCTCCTAAGGAGGCAGCTACTTTGCCTATCCATGAGATCTTACCTAATCTCATGTTAAGAATGTGGGAGACACCTCTTACCACTTCTCCTCACTCTCGTAGACTGGATACCATGTATCGAGTACCTCCGTGTCCTGGCTTCCAGAAGACTCAGCTTCCTCACTACTCTATTGTAGTGGAATCAGCTATGAGAAGGATCATAAGTGCAAAGAGGCATGCCTCTAATCCTTCAGGACGTGAGTGTCGAACTTTGGATGCCTTTGGACGTCGTACTTTCCAGGCTTCCATGCTTTCTGCCAGGATCAGTTCCTATATTTTATATATGGGAATGTTCCTTAAGGAAGTCACAGGAAATTTAAAGGTTTTGAGCCCTCTTCTTCCTGAAAATGAGGCATGATTTTCTCACACTGGTTAAACATGCCCAGGATGTTTCTAAATTTGTCAATCATGCAGCTTTTGACTGTTTTAAGTGCATAAGCAGAACCTCTGCCATTGCCATAGGTGCACGTAGAATTGCCTGGCTCCAGGCATCCGATTTGTAGCTCTGGGTGCAGGACAAACTGGGCAATATCCATAAGAACATAAGATATGCCATACTGGGTCAGACCAAGGTCCATCAATCCCAGTATTCTGCTTCCAACAGTGGCCAATCTAGATCATATGTACCTAGCAGTTTGTTAGTTTGATTCGCACCCTTGTACAGGTGAGAATCTATTTGGCAAAAATTGGCAAGAAAAAGCCAATGAGTTGGATGCTGACAACTCCACTTTGGATAGATTATCCAAAGCCACAGCTGATCCTGCAAGGAAGAAATCTTTCAAAAAAACATTCTTCTCCAAAAAGAAGAGGTTTTATCCCTCTTATTCTCAGCAGGGACGTTCTGCGGGTCAACCTGCCCGGAAGAGTCAGCAACCACCTAAACAAAGGAAAGTGAAGACTGCTAAGCCTCAACCATCTCAGCAGTCTCAGCCTCCACAAGACCTTTGACTTCCATCTAGAGAACTTAGCCTTCCTGGCCCTCAACGGACCAGAACCTTCCACCATTCCAGGAAGGTTGTGTCACTTTGCCCCCGGATGGGGGCAGATAACAGCAGAACATTGGACTCTCTCCATTATAAAAGAGGGGTACAAGCTTCACTTTCTCTGCATGCCCCCTCCCACAATGGTAAGACAGTTCAATTCTCAGATCTCTCTCATCAACCTGTCAGATCAAAAGGTCACTATGCTTCTTGCCCAAGGGGCAGTAGAAGAGATACCCATTCCTCAACAGGGTACAGAGTTTACTCCCCCTATTTCCTTATCCCAAAGAAAACAGGGGGACACAGACCTATTTTAGACCTCAGAGAATTGAACAAATTCCTGTTCAAAGAGAAATTCAAGATGATTTCTCTGGGAACACTGCTGCCATACCTTCAGAGTCAGGATTGGCTTTGTTTTCTAGATCTCAAGGATGCGTACACTCATGTTCTCATCCATCCAACTCACAGAAAGTTCCTTCGGTTCCTTTTTCAAGGAAAGCAATACCAATACAGGGTGCTTCCTTTAGGCCTGGCCTCAGCACCAAGGGTCTTTACGAAATGCATGGCTGTGGTAGCAGCATTTCTTCGCACTCTAGGAATATTCGTCTTCCCCTACTGAGACGACTAGCTCATTCGAGCCCCATCAGAGTCAGAGGCCAGGATTTCTCTATCTTGCACAATGCGTATCCTTCAGTATTTGGGTCTGGTCATAAACATCCCAAAATCCATCCTAACTCCCATTCAGTCTCTAGAGTTCATAGGAGCTTTGCTGGATACCAGAAAAGCAAGGGCCTATCTTCCCCAGACCCGTTGCCTTCGCATGGTGCAGTTAGCTTCTCAAGCAGTGCTAAAGCCTCATCTCACTGCTCGAGAAATGTTATAACTACTAGGCCACATGGCATCTACCGTGCATGTGGTTCCTTATGCTCGCCTCCATATGAGAGCAGCCCAGTGGACTTTATCCACTCAATGGACTCAGGCATCAGGGTGCCTGTCAGACAAAATAGCAAACACAAATCACCTTATTTTGTCCCTCCAATGGTGGCAGTCCACTCAAAACCTGTTGTTGGTGTCCCCTTTTCAACAACCTTTGCCCCAGGTAACTCTCACAACAGATGCTTCACCAGTGGATTGGGGAGCTCATCTGCAAGACCTCTACACCCAAGGCATTTGGACTCCACAGGAGACTCATCTACACATCAATCTCCTAGAGCTCAGAGCAATCTTCCTTGCTCTGCAAGTGTTCCACTCCCTGCTCAGCTACAAGACAGTCCTCATTCATACGGACAATCAAGTAGTCATGTTCTACATGAACAAGCAGGGAGGAACAGGCTCTCTGTCTCTTTGCAACGAAGCTTTGCGACTATGGGCCCTCGCCGGAGAGCATCAGATTCATCTCCTGGCAGTGTATCTTCCAGGTATTCACAACTCTTGGGCAGACAGACTCAGTCGAGTTCTGCTTCCACACGAATGGTCTCTACATGCAGACCAGGTGGCCAAGATTTTTCAAATTTGGGGAACCCCGGACATAGACCTCTTTACAAGTCCATTGAATGCCAAACTTCCCCGGTTCTGTTCCAGAATTCCGGCTCAGGGCTCTCAGGCCAGGGATGCCTTCCTCCTTCATTGGGGTCAAGACTTCCTTTATGCCTTTCCACCCATTCCCCTAATTCCCAAAACCCTGCTCAAGCTTCAGAGAGACAGAGGCCGTATGATTTTCATAGCTCCACATTGGCCACGGCAAGTGTGGTACCCTCTGCTTCTACATCTCTCTCAAGCTCCCTCTCTGGAGTTAGGGTCTGCTCCAGATCTCCTGTCTCAGGAGGACGGAATGTTATGGCATCCCAATCCCCAGTCTCTGCATCTCAGGGCTTGGTTGCTGAAGGCCTAGATCTTTATGATCTTAACCTTTCTCAGCAAGTAAAGGATATCCTTTATGCTTCCAGAAAACCTTCCACAAGATGCTGTTATGCTTTCAAGTGGAAAATGTTTACCATATGGTGCTCGCAGAAGGGTCTTAGCCCCCTTGCGATACATCTGGAATCATTACTGGAGTATCTCCTTCATTTATCCAATGCAGGACTTAAGACTAACTCAGCAAGAGTCCATTTGAGTGCTATTGCAGCTTCTTTCAAGCCTTTAAATGGACAACCTATTTCCTCCCATCCTCTTATAGCAAGATTTAAGAGAGGCCTTCTTCTAACTAAGCCTCCCATTAGGCCATCACCGGTGGCATGGGACTTAAACCTGGTTCTTGGCCAGCTCATGAAGCCACCTTTCGAACCCTTAGCTACTACCTCGTTGAAATTCCTTTCTTGGAAAGTTATCTTTCTCATTGCAATCACATCAGCACGTCGCATCAGTGAATTGCAGGCACTAGTGGCTGATCCTCCTTATACAAGGTTCCATCATGACAAGGTAGTCCTTAGGACTCATCCACACTTTATGCCAAAGGTGGTCTCGCCTTTTCAATTGAACCAAGCAGTCTACCTGCCTGTGTTTTTTCCAAGGCCTCATGCATCAAATACAGAAAGGAATCTTCATACTTTGGACTGTAAAAGAGCTTTAGCTTTTTACTTACAAAGAGCACAGCAACATAGAAAGTCCTCTCAACTCTTTGTTGCTTTTGATCCTTCTCATCTGGGACTTCCAGTCTCCAAGAGAACACTGTCCAGCTGGATTGCACAGTGTATTTCCTTTGCTTATCAGAGTAAGAATCTTCCTCTGGAGGGCCATGTCACAGCTCACATTGTGAGAGCCATGGCAGCTTCAATGGCTCACCTGCACTCTGTGTCTATTGACGACATCTGTCGAGCAGCCACTTGGGCCTCGGTTCATACCTTCACAGCCCATTACTGCTTAGACAAGGACTCCCGCCGGGATGCCTTGTTTGGTCAGGCTGTTCTCCAACACCTGTTCCATACCTAATGAACTCCTACCCACCATCCCTGGTAGGATGCCGGAGATCCATAGGGGGAAGAGGAGCCCTTTCACAGGGACACACAACTTCTGGGGTTCTCTCCCTGGCATCTAAAGCTAGGGAGTCCCCATATGTGAAGACTACATTCCTGCTTGTTCCTGGAGATAGCATAGTTACTCACCTGTAACAGGTGATCTCCGGGAACAGCAGGAATTTAGTCTTCACAACCCACCCACCTCCCCTAGGAGTTGTATCTCTCTATCTATCTCTTTCTCTTTCCCTATCTCTCTTTGTCTCAGCTTTAAACTCAACTGGAGAGAGTCAGTTGGGAAAGGCGGGAAGGCAGCACGCAGGTGCTGTGGAATGCTCCCAGAAGCTTTCTAATTGGACATTGGGGAGCGTTCCCACGCAGGCTCCGTCGGTACCGATGATACCCATATGTGAAGACTAAATTCCTGCTGTTCCCGGAGATCACCTGTTACAGGTGAGTAACTATGCTGTAGTGGTGGTTGGTGACGCTCTTTTGAGGGGTACTGAGGCGTCCATCTGTCGACCAGACTTGATGTCCAGAGAGGTATGCTGTCTGCCAGGTGCCAAAATCCAAGATGTTACAAAGAGTTTGCTGAGACTCCCTTACTCTTCACCCACGGCAATCTGGTTTCCACCCTGGTCACAGCACAGAATCTGTCCTCCTCTCCCTCCTCAACGAACTGCACGCTGCTCACAATCACGGTTCTTTCTCTCTTGTTGTCTCCCCTGATCTATCTTCTGCCTTCGACTTAGTTGACCACCACACCCTTATAGCTCATCTTCAGGATGCTGGCCTCGCCAGTTCGGTACGTCAGTGGTTTCATTCTTTCCTCTCCTGTCGGTCTTTCTCAGTTCTTTCTGGGACTACCTCCTCCCCCTCCACCCTCCTTCCCCTTGGTGTTCCCCAGGGATCTGTTCTTTCGCCTCTTCTGTTTAACATTTTCCTTGCCCCTCTTACCCCCTTAGTCCAACAACACGGCATCTCCTCATACTATTACACAGACAACATTTTCCTCCTTCACCATACTGACTCCTCCGCTCCCGACATCACTCCCCTCAATACCTGTCTCTCCTCCATGGCATCCTGGCTTTCATCCAACTTCCTACACATTAAGCTCTCTAAGACCTCTGCTATTTGGTTTACTTCTGGAAGCCGCCCCGCTCTCCTCGTCCCTCTGCTCTCCTCCTCCCTCTGCTCTCCTCCTCACCTATTCCTATCGTTTCATCTTTATGGTACTTAGATGTTACCCTTGATTCCTCTCTCTCTTTTAAAGACCACATTTCCTCTGTTGTTCAGCGCTCCTTCTTCACCTTGAAGCAACTTTGTGCCGTCCATCCTTTTCTCTCCCCCTCTTCCATGACCACACTGCTCCTCTCCCTCGTCATATCTTGTCTCTATTACTGTAATGTTTCCCTTGCTGGTCTCCCTCAGTCCCAACATCTTCATCTACAACGTGTCCAAAATACTGCTGTTCTTTTTCTAACACACAGCTCACGCTTTGATCATGTCACCCCCCTCTTTATACGTCTGCACTAGCTCCCAATTCCCTTCCGGATTTCAGTAAAAGTTCCTCATTTTCATTCATAGATCGATCTACACAGGCACACCTCTCTATCTCGCTGACCAGTTCCACCTTCACACCCCCCACCGTTCCCTCCAATCCATCCACGCCAATCGCATGTCCCTTCCCTCCCCATCCCAGGCCCACTTGGAATCTACCCGTTCGTCTGCTTTTTATTTTCTTGGTCCAAGACTCTGGAAATCGCTCCCCCCTGCCCTCCGTTTAGAATCCTCTTTCAATACTTTCGAAGCCAAACTGAAAACCCACCTTTTTTGTTCTGCTTTCAACCTCCCCCCCTTCACCTCTCTCCCCATCTCCTCGTTGATGTACAACCTTTGCTTCCACTTTTATCTGTCGTCCTGTCTACCCCCCCCCCCCCCGTCCTTATCTCTTCTGTCCTGTTTTAATTTTTAATGGCATTCCTTTTCCTTTCCTTCACAGCTTTTAGTTTTGTTTGTAAACCGCCCAGATGCTTCTGTTATGAGTGGTATATTAAGCTTTTAATAAACATAAACTCATCAAGCCCACTGACTATTACCCAATGTTGCTAATCCATGTCGACACAAATGATGCTGCCAGGTATCCCTCTGAGCATATCAAAAGTGACTTCATGGCTCTGGGACAGAGGGTGAAACAGATAGGGGAACAGATTGTGTTCTCTTCAATCCTCCCTGTTGAGGGTAAAAGCCAAGGCAGAGAAGCTCGCATCCTGGAGTTCAATGCAGGCTGGACCATGGGATGCTGTTCCAAGGGTTGCAGAACAGAGAAGGCGTCCATCTGTCCAAGAAAGATCGATGTGTCTTCAGTAGCAGACTGGCTAATCTACTGAAGAGGGCTTTAAACTAGATTCATTGGGAGTGAATGAAGATAGCCCCCAGGTAAGTGAAAAGTTAAATACCTTTATGGAAATGGGTAAAACGGGCAACATATGGAAAGCGGTGTATATAAATGTGCGTAGCATGGGAAATAAGATCCCAGATGTTGAAGCTTTAATGGGAGAGGATAACTTGGATTTAGTGGCAGTTACAAAAACACGGTTCACAGAAAATCATGACTGGGATGTAACTATACCAGGCTATACTTTATTCAGAAAGGACAGAGTAGGAAGAAGGGGAGGAAGAGTGGCACTGTATGTACAAAATAATATTAAAGCTTTGGAACTACACAGCTTTAAGGGAGAGAGGAGGCACTGTGGGTTAAACTAGAAAGAGGGAAAGAGAAATCTGTTTGCATTGGTGTAATATACAGACCTCTCTCACGGGAGGAAGAGGTGGACGGCGAGTTAATTGAAGACATACGTAGGAAAGGGGAAGTGCTACTGATAGGGGATTTCAATATGCCAGATGTTGACTGGCACATTCTCCAGGACCAAGCAGGAAGTCAGTCCTCACATACGGGTGACGTCGGCGCCGACGGAGCCCTCGCGGAGCAATTTTCCCCAGCTTTCAAAGAAAGCCTTTGGGAATTGCAGCGCGCATGCGCGGTCCCCTTCCCGCCCAAAGGTGCCATCTTGGCCAGTCTTCTTTTTTCCGCGGAGCCCTACAGACGCTGTCTACAAGTCACCGCTGAAAAGTTGATTCTCTTTCTTTATTTTAGTATTTTCTTCGGTTCGACGCCGGTCCTTTTTCCGTCCGGCCTCGCGACGCCGGTTGCGAGGCCTCCCCTTCTTTTCGGTTTTTCTGTCCTTCGTGACAAATTCGCGCTTTTTTCACTTTTCCCTGGCGGCACGAACGTTCGACCTCGCAGGGGCCCTTTTTCCCCCGATGGCCGCCAGTGGTTTTAAAAAGTGTGTTCAGTGTAAGAAACTTATGTCTCTTACTGACACACATGATTGCTGCCTCCGTTGCCTGGGCCCAGATCATGAAGAAATGATCTGTGGAGCCTGTAGCAAGATGTCCGCGAGAGAATCTTCTCTGACCCCAGCCGTACCCGGACCTCGTCAGAAGCTTCGGTGTCCAGGGAATCTGGCTCTGAACACCGTCGGAGCTCCTCTGAGCGGGGGTCTCCTACCCGGGAACATCATCGGAGGAAGAAACCCGCGAGGACGGCATCGGTGGACGCTCCTGGCTCCGCGAGGGCCAGGTCGCATAGCCCCGATAGCCGTCCCGGGTCTTTGGAGCTGGAGCGGCCGTCCAAACAGCCTCGTCTGGAGATGGACTCGTCTGCTCACGTAAGTCCTGTTGTCCTCGTGGACTCGCCTCCGAGGGGTCCGACGGGCGTCGGGCCCCGAGTCGGGGGCTGCTGGGTCTCCTGAGTTCGGACTCAGGTTGACGGCCTTGGAGAGCAGCTTGGCTGCCTTCATGGACCAGCAGCGGGCATTGATCGCTGGCCTCGCTGGCGCTTCTGCCCTGACCGCCGGGACGTCGACGTCTAAGTCGACCCCGGAGACCGAGCCAATCCTCGAGTCCATGCGGGCTTGAGTCGATCCTCGGTCGAGGTCCCCTTCGGCCTCCCGTTTGGGGCCGCGGTCGTCGACGCTGACTCCCTCGGCGTCGGGACGGACGGCGTCTGTGCCCGCCCGGCCAGAGCCGCTCGACTCCTCCTCCGAGGAGTCCGCCTGGGAATCCGAGGTGGAAGAGTCACCTGATTCTTTTCGGACTCGGTGTATCCCTTCGGACTCCCCCGAGTCCGAACCTCGGAGACAGTCCCCTCCGGAGGATGCACGGTTCTCGGACTTCGTGAGGGATATGGCCAAGGCCTTGGCCTTCCCTGCGGATCCCGAGGAGGAGCCTCGAGCCGAAGAGCTCGATGCCCTCCAGTATGACTCTCCTGCAAAGGAGCATTTTACTGTACCGGTTCCTCCGATGCTGGAACGACTTCTCTTCCGCATGTGGGAGAGCCCGGCGTCGTCGCCGGTATTAAGCAAGCAGGTCGATGCCATATATCGAGTCCGCAAGAGCCCTGGCTTCCAAAAAGCACAGCTGCCGCACCATTCCATGGTGGTGGAATCGGCCATGCATAGGCTCAAGAGCCAGAAGATGCACTCCTCGGTGCCTCCCGGCAGGGAAGCCCGCAGCCTGGATGGCATCGGTAAGAAGTGTTTCCAGGGCTCTATGCTTGCTTGTCGGGTCCAGACTTACCAGCTCTACATGGGCATGTATCTCAGGGACCTGGCTAAAGAAATAGCCGGATTCTCTGCTGGTCTCTCCGAGGAACCTTTGCGGAGGTTCCTGGCCTTGTCCACTGGTATTCGAGAGTGCTCAAAGTTTATCTCTCGAGCAGCCTATGATGGCTTTGAGGCATCGACTCGAGTAGCCGCAGCCGGCATCGGGGCCCGCCGACAGGCTTGGCTTCAGTCATCCGACCTCGAGCTCTGGGTGCAGGACAAGTTGGTCGATGTCCCCTGCAGAGGTGAAAACCTCTTTGGCAAACCTATGGACGAGAAGGCTGCACAACTCGAGACAGAGACTCTCACCAGGACTCGGCTCTCCAGGAAAACCTCTGCCCCTTCCCAGAAGAAGAAGGGCTCAGGGAAAAAGCCCTTTTACCCGAGGAAGACGGCTGCCTATAAACACTACCCTCATTATCAGGCCTCCGCAGCTCCCCAACAGGGTCAGCAGGCCAAGGGACGGGGTAACGGGTCCCGTAGGCAGCAAGCCCCCAAGCCTGCGCCACCGGCCCCTGCTCCGCAGGGTGGGGTTTTTGACTCTTTCAGCATAGCCTCTCCCCCTCCGCTGGTTTCTCTCAGCACGGGAGGCCGGCTGGTCCACTTTGCCCACAGGTGGTCCAACATCACGTCAGATACCTGGGTGCTCCACATAGTCCGAGAGGGCTATCTTCTACACTTCCACCAGGTACCTCCCCCCTACTTTCCAGGGGAGCCTCTGCGACCCCCTCTTCACCGGGACTTACTCCTTCAGGAGTTGGCAAGTCTTCTTCAGGAACAGGCGGTGGAGCCGGTGCCCCACCACCTGAGAGGTCAAGGCTTTTATTCCAGGTACTTCCTGATACCAAAGCGAACTGGAGGCCTCAGACCCATCCTGGACTTGCGAAACCTCAACAAGTTCCTGGAAAGGGAAAAGTTCAAGATGCTTACCCTTGGAATCCTGCTGCCCTACCTCCGGCAGGGAGATTGGCTATGCTCCTTGGATCTAAAGGATGCCTACACTCACATCCTCATCCACCCAAGCCACCGACAATACCTAAGGTTTGTGGTGGCAGGCAATCATTACCAGTACAGGGAACTGCCCTTTGGCCTATCCTCCGCACCACGAGTCTTCACAAAATGTCTCGCAGTGGTGGCGGCTTATCTCCGGCTTCAAGGCCTCTTTGTCTTCCCTTACCTAGACGACTGGCTCATCAGAGCACCGTCCTCCACGGAGGCCACTCACGCCACGCAACGTACTGTGACTCTGCTCCAGTACTTGGGCTTTGTCATAAACTTCGAAAAGTCCACTTTGCTCCCCTCTCAGGATCTCGAGTTCATCGGCGCCAGGTTAAACATGCTTCAAGCGCGAGCCTTTCTGCCGCTCAACAGGGCACAACGGCTCATGGCTCTCGCCAGCCGCTTTCGCAGCCATTCCCGGGTCTCGGCCAGGCACTTTCTGAAACTGCTCGGCCATATGGCTTCCACGGTCCATGTGACCCTCAATGCCCCCCTGAATATGCGGCCTGCTCAATGGTGCCTTCGCTCACAATGGCGTCAGGCATCGGGGAGACTAGCGGACTCAGTACGAATCTCCAGCCCGCTGATCTCTTCTCTACGGTGGTGGCTTCACCTGCCCAACCTAGTGCTCGGAATGCCTTTTCAGTCTCCTCCGCCTGTTCAGGTACTGACGACCGACGCTTCTCTCCTGGGTTGGGGAGCACATTGCCAAGGGACATGTACTCAGGGTCTCTGGACCCCGTGGGAATCTGCCCAGCAGATCAACTTCCTGGAGCTCAGAGCGATCCGCCTGGCTCTCCGGGCCTTCTCCCACCTTACCACTCGCCAGTCCGTCCTCGTCCAGACGGACAATCAAGTGGCCATGTTCTACATGAACAAACAGGGGGGCACGGGCTCCTTCCTCCTCTGTCGGGAAGCACAAAAGCTCTGCGCTTGGGCCTTCAGCTGAGGGATCCTCCTCAAAGCCGTCTATCTCCCAGGTCAAGAAAATTACCTGGCAGACAAACTGAGCAGAATCCTCCAACCACACGAGTGGAGATTGGACCCGTTGGTGGTTCAAAGGATCTTTCTCCAGTGGGGCCTCCCCACGCTGGATCTCTTTGCCAGTCCTCTGAACAGGCAACTTCCTCGGTTCTGCTCTCGGGAACCGCATCCCCTCCGAGTAGCGGCGGATGCTTTTCTGCTCTCATGGTCCACGGGCCTTCTGTATGCCTTTCCTCCCATGCCGCTGGTGTCTCGAACACTTTTCAAGGTTCTCCAGGACAAGGCTTCGATGATCCTGATAGCTCCCCGGTGGCCCAGGCAACCGTGGTTCCCGCTTCTGATGCAACTGGCGGTAGATACTCCGTTGCCTCTGGGGTTTCAACCCGATCTCCTGACCCAGGATCAGGGGTCTCTCCTACACCCCAACCTCAGATCTCTTCATCTGATGGCCTCCCTGCTGAAGGGGTAGTCCTTGCTCCCCTCCTGCTGCCTCCAAAGGTGGAAGAGGTCGTGCTAGCTTCCAGGCGACCCTCTACCCGGAAATCCTACGCCCTTAAATGGCGTCGCTTCTCCACCTGATGTACTCAACAGTCTCAAGACCCCTTCTCCTGCCCGGTGTCAGTGCTCTTGCAGTACTTGCTTTCCCTCTCCAATCTTGGACTGAAGTCCAACTCGGTCAAAGTTCACCTCAGTGCTATTTCTGCACATCATGTGCCGGTGGAAGGCAGGCCTCTTTCCGGCCACCCTCTCGTGGCGCGGTTCTCCCGAGGTCTCCTTCTCCTTAAACCACCTTTGCGCCCCCCAGCCCCCGACTGGGACCTGAACGTGGTTTTACAGCGGATCACCTGTCCGCCTTTTGAACCCATGGCTACCTGTCCTCTCCGTTTTCTTTCTTGGAAAACCTTATTCCTGGTAGCCCTCACTTCCGCTAGACGCGTTAGTGAACTGCAGGCCCTAGTGTCTGATCCCCCTTACACTAGGTTCTACAAGAACAGGGTAGTCCTGCGGACTCACCCTAAGTTTCTTCCAAAAGTGGTCTCCCCTTTTCACATCAATCAGGAGGTGGTGCTTCCGACCTTCTTTCCCAGGCCACACTCCAGACGAGCTGAAATGGTCTTGCATACTCTGGACTGTCGGAGGGCGTTAACCACCTACCTTGATCGTACGCGGGAGCACCGTAAGACTGTTCAGCTTTTCCTGTCTTACGACCCTAATAAATTAGGGCTCCCTGTCTCCAAGCGTACTCTGTCCATCTGGGTAGCTGACTGTATCGCTTGGACTTATGGGGCGGCAGGCCTCTCGTTGGAAAGTCGAGTCACGGCTCACAGGGTTAGGGCGAAGGCTGCGTCAGTGGCTTACCTCCGCTCTGTCCCATTGGCAGACATCTGCCAGTCCGCCACTTGGTCTTCGAGTCAGACTTTTGCAACCCATTACTGCCTCGAGAGGGAGTCCCGCAGGGACAGTGCTTTCGGACAGGCAGTCCTCCGTAATCTCTTCGAGGTTTAAGCAATTCCTACCCTCCATCCCGGATGTTGGGCTTCCGATTGGAGATTAGTCAGAGGAGATCCCTTCCTTCTGTGCTGCTGAGCTAGAGGGAGCTCATTTTTGTGCTTAGGGTCTCCGGTAGCCTTAAGCTTGGGAGTCCCATATGTGAGGACTGACTTCCTGCTTGGTCCTGGAGAAAGCGTAGTTACTCACCTGTAACAGGTGTTCTCCAGGAGCAACAGGAATCAGTCCTCACAACCCTCCCTCCTCCCCGTGGAGTTGCAGTCATATGATTTAGTTTTTGCAAATTTTTTGCTGTCTTTTCGCTATGTCATCAGACTGGCCAAGATGGCACCTTTGGGCGGGAAGGGGACCGCGCATGCGCGCTGCAATTCCCAAAAGCTTTCTTTGAAAGCTGGGGAAAATTGCTCCGCGAGGGCTCCGTCGGCGCCGACGTCACCCGTATGTGAGGACTGATTCCTGCTGCTCCTGGAGAACACCTGTTACAGGTGAGTAACTACGCTTTGCTGCTGCAGTATCATCTAGAAGTAAGGATATCCTGGATTCTCTACAGGGAGAACTATTCAGGCAACTGGTAGCAGAACCCACACGTGAAGGGGCCATACTGGACTTGGTGCTTACCAATGGTGAAAGTGTTTCTGATATAGTAGGAGATCATTTTGCATCCAGTGATCACCAGATGGTGTGGTTCAATATTAGGACTAGGGCTGTTAGAATCCATTCAAAAGCGAGGATCTTAGACTTTAGGAAAACTAACTTTGCCAAGATGGGCCAATACCTCAGGGAATTATTAGCAGTTTGGGAATAGCTGGGGATGTAGAAAAGCAGTGGGCAAAACTGAAAAGGGATATTTAAGGGCAACCACCATTTTGTTAAATGGTAAATAAAGGTAAAAGGAAAAGGCGATCACTATGATTTTCGAAAGAAGTAGCTAAAAAAGTGAAGAAAAAGAGAGAGGCCTTCATGAAATACAAGAGATCACAGAGAGAGGAAGGCAGGCATCTATATTTGGAAAAACTTAGAGAAATTAGCAAAGTAGTCAGCCAATGCAATAAAATGGGGACATAAGATATTTTTGAGAGATGTTATTTTATTTATTTATTTTATTTAGTTAGCATTTCTTTTATATTGCCTTTCATGATATCAAGGTGGTTTACATTGAACAAACTGGAATTACATTGAACAGGGCATTATTACTTGGAGATAACTATTTTACAGGGAACATGGGCAATGGAGGGTTAAGTGGCTTGCCCAAGACCACAAGGAGCACCTGTGGGACTAGGAACCCCAGTCCTTCCAGCCGAAGGTTGCTGTCCTCTAGTGGGATTTGAACCCCCGACATCTTAGTGAGAAGAGGAAGGGCAAAAGTGATATTGTCCGACTCAAGGGTGAAGGGGAGGAATATGTAGAAGCTGATGAGAATAAAGTGGAATTGTTTAACAAATATTTATTTTCTGTGTTCACAGATGAAGAACCAGGAGCAGGACCTCAGAAAATACCCACAAACAGGAAGAGAAGCGAGGGGCATCTTGAACAGTTTTCAGAAGACTGTGTTTGTGAGAAACTAGATAAACGTAAAGTAGATAAAGCGATGGGACCAGATGGGATACACCCTAGAATGCTGAGGGGAACGTTCTACCAGCTCCACTGACTGATCTTTTCAGTGCCTCGTTGGAGTCAGGAGTAGTGCCAAGGGCTGGAGAGAGGCACATGTGGTCCCTTTACACAAAAGCAGAAGTAAGGATGTCATTGAAAACTACAGGCTAGTTACGGTAATTTAACTTCGGTAGTGAGTAAATTACTGGAAACACTGCTGAAAGAGTAAATAGTGAGGTTTCTGGAGTTCAGCAGATTACAGGATCTGAGGCTGCATAGATTCACCAGAGGCCGATCTTGTCAGACAAATCTGATTGATTTCTTTGACTGGGTGACCAGGGAGTTGGACCGAGGGAGAGCCCTAGATGTGGTGTATTTAGATTTCAGTAAAGCCTTTGATACAGTTCCTCACAAGCGACTTATAAACAAACTGAGCACCCTAGGGATGGACCCTAAAGTTACTGCTTGGGTTAGAAATTGGTTGAGTGGGAAGCGACAAAGGGTACATGCAAATGGAGCTCATTCTGAGGAGAAGGAGGTTCTTCAGGAACAAGCAGGAAGTCAGTCCTCACTTATGGGTGACGTTACCGACGGAGCCCTCGCGGAGCAATTCCCCAGCTTTCAAAGAAAGCCTTTGGGATTGCTGCCACACATGCATGGTCCTCTTCCCGCCCAAGGGTGCCATCTTGCTCAGTCTCCTTTTTTCCGTGGCCTTTTTTCCAGTTGCACCGGTCCTCACCCATCCTCCTCAACGCCCTCGCTTCGACTGTGGGCCAGGGGATTCCTTTTTTCTTGCTTCAGGCCCTTTTTATGCCCTTTTTTTCTAACCGCTGGCCTTGAGGACATTTGACCTCGCAGGCAATTTTCCCGCTAACCTGCGCTGGGTCCGCCGCCAACATTCCTGCCGACGGGGAGAGGTGCACAGCGATCGATCGCTTCCCCCTTCCCCCCACCGGCAGGAATGCTGGCGGAGGACATGGCGCAGATTAAAGAGAACAGTGCGAGGGTGCTGCGGTGTGTGTTAGACCAAGGTGTCCGTGCCAAGGTGGCGGCGGTGGCTTCGCTGCGCTCAGTGCCTCTGATAGACATTTGCCGGGCTGCGACCTGGTCTTCAGCAAATACCTTTGCTTCACATTACTGCCTGGAGATGGAGTCCTGCCTGGACAGTGCCTTCGGCAAGGCTGTACTCCATAATCTGTTCGGGGTATAAGCAATTCCTGCCCTCTGACCCTTCCTCTGCGGCTACTGGGAGCTTGGCCCCCGAGGACTCAGGCTTCCTTCGGATCGTTGGCATCTGCTCACGGCTTTGCGAAGGCGCTTTTGCTTACAGGTTTCGGTAGCCTGTAGCTGGGGAGTCCCATAAGTGAGGACTAACTTCCTGCTTGTTCCTGGAGAAAGCGTAGTTACTCACTTGTAACAGGTGTTCTCCAGGGACAGCAGGAATCGGTTCTCACTACCCTCGCACCTCCCCTTAAGAGTTGCTATTCTTACCCTTCCCTTGCCATCTGCTTGGTAGGGCTCTAGCCATAGGATCTGACGGAGCAAGATGGCACCCTTGGGCGGGAAGAGGACCATGCATGCGTGGCAGCAATCCCAAGGGCTTTATTTGAAAGCTGGGGAATTGCTCCACGTGGGCTCCATCGCTGCTGACGTCACTCATAAGTGAGGACTGATTCCTGCTGTCCCTGGAGAACACCTGTTACAGGTGAGTAACTACGCTTTGCCAGTGTTGTGCCCCAGGGATCTGTCCTTGGTCTGATTCTTTTTAACATCTTTGTTAGTGATATAGCGGAAGGGCTGTCAGGTAAGGTTTGCCTCTTTGTGGATGATACCAAAATCTGCAATAAAGTAGACAACCCAGGAAGGTGTAGATAACATGAGGAGAGATCTAGCTAAGCTTAAAGAATGGTCTAGAATTTGGCAGGTGAGATTTAATGTTAAAAAATGCAAGGTCATGCATTTGGGCTGCAGCATTCCAAGAGAGCAATATAGTGTAGGGGGTGAAGTAATTTTGTCCACTAAAGAAGAGCAGGACCTAGGTGTGATTGTGTGATGATCTTAAAGTAGCTAAACAGGTAGAAAAGGCGACAGCAAAAGCTAGAAGGATGCTTGGGTGCATAGGGAGAAGAATGGCCCGCAGAAGAAAGGAGGTGATAGTGCCTCTGTATAAGTCTTTGATGTGATCTCATTTGGAGTATTGTGTGCAATTCTAAAGACCGCACCTTCAAAAAGATATAAATAGGCTGGAGTCAGTACAAAGAGTGGTTACTAAAATGGTTAGTGGTCTTCATTATAAAGCATATGAGGACAGACTTAAGGATCTTAATATGTACACCTTAGAGGAATGGCAGGATAGAGGTGATATGATTGGGACATTTAAATACTTCTGTAGCATAAATGCACACAGGAGGAGAGCCTCTTTTGATTGAAAGCAAGCTCTGTTACAATTGAACATGGGATGAGGGTGAAAGGGGATAGGTTCATGAGTGATATGCAGAAATATTTCTTTATGGAAAGAGTGGTGGATCTGTTGAATATTCTCCTAGTTGAGGTGGTAGAGATGAGAAAAGTATTTGAATTCAAAGAAGCATGGGACAAACGCAGGATCTCTAAAGGAAAAAAGGGTACCGTTGTAGTGGTTGATATGGAAGGACAGACTAGATAGGCCATGTGGGGGAATTTTTGTCGTCATGTTTCTATGCTTTATTTTTTTTCTGCTTCATGTATTACCAGGCCATGGTGATATCTGAAGCAAAAATGGAAATTGCCTCAGGTGCTCTTCTATAGGGCCACCGGTATGGCTGACAATGTACTCATTGAGGTTTGTTTTATTTATTGATTACAATTTATTAGGGGTTGTTTGAAGAGGGAGGAGAAGAGAGGTTGCTGGCCTCTGTGGGCACTGATGGGGCACGTTAAGGGCCCGATTTATTACACTTTCTTTTCCCAGTGAAAATGGGAGAACAGTAAATCGGGCCCTTAAAAAGGAACTACAATACGCTTTTGGGGTGGGAAAGAGCACTGTGACCGAGGTCTTGGTGGCTAGCTCCTACGTTTTTAAGCTGGCTCCTAAATTCCAAGAAAATTTGTCAATGTTTGCGTGTTAGATTCTCTGTACTCCAGATGGAAGCTCTCTGGAAGTCTTGAAGGACTAGAAAAAGGGACTGTTACTTCTGGAGAGAGATCTGCAATTGTGAGTATATACCTCTGGGAATTTTCTGAAAGGAATTCTTTCTATTAAAGCTAATTAATCTGTGAACCCACTATTTTTTGTTAAATCAGTCAGGGCCTAGTAGCAGCAGTTTAAGTTTAAATTTAAAACACAGAAGAGAACTTTCTGGTTACATTTCATACCCAGCAGAGAGCTTGTAGTTTAAATTTAATAGTCACTCAGGGCCTAGCATCAGCAAAGTACTTTTAGTTTAAATTTAAAACACAGAAGAGAGCTTTCTGGTTAAATTTAGAACCCAGCAGAGAGCTTGTAGTTTAAATTTCATAATAAGTTAGAGCCTAGCAGCAGCAAAGAGCTATAATTTAAATCAAATAAGAATATAGCTTACATCAGCAGCACAGGACAGGGTACTGTGTAGCAGCCCTCTTTTAATAAGTGTTACTTCCCTCCCTCCCTCCCCTGGGATAATCATAGCTTTATAGGTACTTACACATCTTAAAAGACAGGAGGTGCTCTCAGGTGAAGCTCGTTACACAAATCAGTCATACACTAAGGACCTGAGATTAATTAATCTTCAGGTGAACAAGGTATATTAAACGTATTAGGTACAGTTTTATTGGTATAAATATCCATAGCAACCCTTAGTAAGTAAAGAACTTAAAGATCTAAACAAAAACTTAAAACTAAGATGCAGACAGCAGTCAAGCAGCGAGATGGGGGCTTTCCAGTCTTTTGCATTGAGTGTCACATGTATGATTTTCTCCCAGTTGGTGAGAGGTCTTACGTTTGCACTAGGTGCAAGGAGCTCTTTGCTGTCAGGGAACGAGTCCGTTCTCTAGAGGCTAGAGTAGCAGACTTGGAAAACATAAGAAAGACAGAGAGGTACATAGACGAGACCTACAGGGATATAGTCCTGAAGTCCCACCTCCAGTCTGGCAGCATCCCTGTTGCCATGGAGGAGAGAGGTCACGTGACAGGAGAGCATCACCCTGGTTGACAAGAGAGCATCACCCTGGTATGGCAGGAAGTGATCCTGTAACTAGGACCTGTCCTCCAGGTGATGTAAAACCCTCTCGCACCGAGGACGTTTCTCCAGGGCCATGTGTCCATGAGGGAAGGGTTAGGACAGCCGTTATAGTTCGTGATTTGATCATTAGGCATGTAGATAGCAGGGTGGCTGGTGGACGTGAGGATCACCTGGTAACCTGCCTGCCTGGTGCGAAGGTAGTGGACCTCACGCGCCACCTAGATAAGGTCTTAGATAGTGCTGGGGAGGAGTCTGCTGTCTTGGTACATGTCGGTACCAATGACATAGGAAAATGTGGTAGGGAGGTTCTGGAGGTTAAATTTAGGCTTTTAGGTAGGAAGTTGAAATCCAGAACTTCAGGGTAGCGTTCTCCGAAATGCTTCCCGTTCCACGTGCAGGACCCAAAAGGCAGGCAGAGCTCCGGAGTCTCAATGCGTGGATGAGACAATGGTGCAGAGATGAGGGTTTTGGATTTGTTAGGAACTGGGGAACATTCTGGGGAAAGGAGGGGCTCTTCCGAAGGGATGGGCTTCACCTTAACCGGGATGGAACCAGGCTGTTGGCATTAACCTTTAAAAAGGAGACAGAGCAGCTTTTAAACTAGATAATAGGGGAAAGCCGACAGTCGCCCAAGAGCGGATGGTTCGGAAGAATGTATCCTTGAAGGATACTACCAAAAGCAGAGAGTTTCCAAAAAAGAGTAAAGTAGCCCAAATGACCTCGAGTACAGAGCAGACAGAGCTTAAATATCCCAAATTACCCATGTCTACCAATAGCCAAATTAATATGAATAAAATACAGTCTCTAAAATGCTTGTATGCAAATGCTAGAAGTCTAAAAAATAAGATGGAAGAGTTAGAATATATAGCACTAAATGAGAGGTTAGATATGTTTGGAATATCAGAAACATGGTGGAAGGAGGACAACCAGTGAGACACTGTGATACCTGGGTACAAACTATATGGTAATGATAGAGTTGATCAAATTGGCGGAGGGGTTGCACTCTATGTTAGAGAGTGCATTGAGTCAGAAAGGATTAAAGTTTTGCAGAAAACAAAATTTGCTGTAGAATCTCTATGGATTGAAATTCCATGTAAAAAGGGGAAGGCGATGGCAGTGGGGGTGTACTATCGACCGCCTGGCCAGAATGAACAAATGGATGATGAAATGCTCAAAGAAATCAAGGAAGCTAACAAAAGTTACAGCGCAGTAATAATAATTGGTGATTTCAATTACCCCGGTATCGACTGGGTCAGTGTCAAGGCAGGACATGCTAGGGAGATAAAGTTCCTAGATGACATAAATGACTGTTTCTTGGAGCAGCTTGGGTCATGAACCGACCAGAGGGGAAGCCATATTAGACCTAGTCCTTAGTGGAACACCAGATCTAGTGCAAGAGATAAGGGTGTTGGGGCCACTTGGTAATAGTGATCATAGCATGATCGCCTTTGATTTAATTAGTGGAGGAGGGATAGTAAGGAAATCCACAGTACTACCTTTTAACTTTCGAAAGGGAGACTATGATAAAATGAGGAAAATAGTTAAGAAAAAACTAAAAGGAGCAGTTGCAAAGGTTAAAGACTTACATCAAGCTTGGGTGTTGTTGAAAAATACTATCTTGGAAGCCCAGACCAGATGTATTCGACACTTTAAGAAAAGTGGAAGGAAGTCCAAAAAACTGCCAGCATGGTTTAAAGGTGAGGTCAGAGAAGCTGTTGCCAAAAAAGCATCTTTCAGGAAATGGAAAAAAGAGCCAAACGACGAAACCTGGAAACAGCACAAGCACTGGCAAGTCAAATGCAAGGCATTGATAAAGCAGGCAAAGGGAGAATTTGAGAAGAAGCTTGCTGCGGAAGCAAAAACGCGAAATAAAGATTTTTTCAAGTACATTCGTAGCAAAAAACCTGTGAGAGAGTCAGTTGGTCCATTAGATGATAGAGGAGTTACAGGGGCACTAAGAGGCGATAAGGCGATAGCGGAGAGACTGAATGAATTCTTTGCTTCAGTCTTTACTGAGGAAGATGTAGGGATGTTACCCATGACTGAAGTGGTATTTAAAGGTGCGGAAGAATTGAAGAAAATATCGATACATCGGGAAGATGTATTACAACTATTAGATAAACTGAAGAGTAGCAAATCACCTGGGCCGGATGGTATACATCCAAGAGTGTTGAAAGAACTGAAATATGAGATTGCAGACCTGCTATTAGTAATCTGTGAACTATCATTAAAATCATCTCTAATGCCTGAAGATTGGAGGATCGCCAATGTAACACCAATTTTTAAAAAGGGTTCCAGGGGTGATCCGTGAAACTACAGACTGGTGAACCTCACTTCAGTACTGGGAAAAATGGTAGAAACCATCATAAAGAATAAAATTACTCAGCATGTAGATAGTCATGGCCTAATGGGAGACAGCTAACATGGCTTTAGACAAGGAAGATCTTGTCTTACTAATCTGTTATGTTTTTTTGAAAGTGTGAATAAACAGGTGGACAAAGGTGAGTTGGTTGATATAGTGTATTTGGACTTTCAGAAAGCCTTTGACAAGGTCCCTCATCAGAGACTTTTGGCAAAACTAAAGAGTCATGGGATAGGAGGCAGTCTACTACTGTGGATCAAGAACTGGTTGAAAGATAGAAAACAGAGGGTTGGGCTAAATGGCCAATTTTCCCAGTGGAGAAAGGTGAGTAGTGGTGTACCCCAGGGATCTGTGCTGGGTATCCTTTATTTTTGACATTTTCATAAATGACCTGAAAAGTGGAATAACGAGTGAGGTTATCAAATTTGCAGATGAGACAAAACTATTTAAAGTTGTTAAAACCCAAGAGGATTGTGGAAAATTGCAAGAGGATCTTGATAAATTTGAAGACTGGGCATCAAAATGGCAGATGAAATTTAATGTGGACAAGTGCAAAGTTATGCACCTAGGGAAGAACAACCCGAACTATGGTTACACAATGCAAGGTTCCACATTAGGAACCACCACCCAGGAAAAAGATTTAGGCGTCATTGCGGCAGCCAAGAGAGCAAATAGAATGCTAGGTATCATAAGGAAAGGAATGGAAAATAAAACAAAAGATATTATAATGCCTCTGTATCGTTCCATGGTGAAGACCGTACCTTGAATATTGTGTGCAATTCTGGTCGCCGTATCTTAAAAAGGAAATAGCGTTATTAGAAAAGGTTCAGAGAAGAGCCACCAAAATGGTAAAGGGGATGGAAGGATACTCCTATGAAGAAAGGCTAATAAAAAGGTTAGGGCTCTTTAACCTGGAAAAGAGACGGCTGAGGGGAGATATGATAGAAGTCTATAAATTAATGAACGGAGTGGAACGGGTAAACGTAGATCGATTGTTTACATTATCAGAATATAGAAAGACTAGGGGACATGCAATGAAGCTACAGGGTAAACTATTTCAGACTAATAAAAGAAAATATTTTTTCACTCAACGTGTAATCAAACTCTGGAATTTGTTACCGGAGGCTGTAGTAATGGCTGTTAGTGTAGCTGGGTTTAAAAAAGATTTGGACAAGTTCCTGGAGGAAAGGTCCATAAACCATTATTAAGAAGGGATCCAGGATATCAATGCTTGACCCAGTACAAGCATTGCGGAACCTGTGTCTTTTGGGGAAATTGCTAGGTACGTATGACCTAGATTGGGCACTGTTAGAAACAGAATACTGGGCTTGATGGACCTTTGTCTGACCCATTATGGCATATCTTATATTCTTATTTTCTTTGGCACACTACAGTAAATTTAGAAGACTGTTTTAGTCCACATACCCTGGCTTCAGAAGTGAGGTTCCTTGTTATCATGGTACATGTCTGTCTAACTAACCTACATATTTGGAGACATTTCTCCCAAACGAAAACAGAACAAACTGGATGGATAATGGTCCCTATACAAAAACTGCATGCTACAAGAAACACTGTATCTGAGTCACATATACAGAACACAGCTTGGTCGTTGCCTAGTACAGAATAAAGGATTACGGATTAGCAACAGAAAAAAATAGCAGAAACCCCAAAGGACCTAAATAGTGCACACTGGAAGAATGAAGAAAATGTTCCTCCTATAGTAAGCAAAATACTAAACTATCAGAAATGCACATACTCAAAAGCTGCCATATTCCAAGCATTAAAGTCTAAAAATAAAGCACCTTTGCTGAATCTGATTATTTTATTTCTCTAACTTGGTTGTTCTTTGTCTGACCCAGTATGGTATATCTTACATTCTTATCTGTCGATAGCCTAAGTGGCACAAGCTGTGCTGTTGTGGCCTGGGGTATGATTCTCGCCTGGTCAGAGATGAGCCTCCTAACTCTTTCAGCTCGGCACATTTCCAGGGTGTTCATTGTGGAAGTGGTCATCTTTCATCATCACTCTCTCGATCCCAGGGAATTGGCATTGAATCAGAAGACATTTCAGATGCTTCTTTGCCGTTGGAGTCACCCTGGGATGGAATTGAAGGTTGCCTCCTGGAGATGTGCTTCATTCACCACATGAAAACTGGGTCCAAGGGCTTATCACCTTGGTTCAGTCCTGGCCATGGCAATGCCTGCTGTATGTGCTTCCTCTATGGCTGCTACTGGGGCATATGTTTCGGTGCATGAAGTGGAATCCAGGCTTGATTGTACTAGTACTGCTGGATTGGACAAGGAGAATGTGGTTTAGGGACCTAATGCGGTTCCTTCAGGTTCCTCTCTATCTGCCCCATTTCGGGGCCAGTTGCATCTGAGGCTTTTTGGCCTGAATGATCCGACTCCCTTTTCTCTTATGGCTAGGCTCTTGAAGGGAGTTGGCTGTCACATAAGTGCTAGTCTCCATCAGTAGTTTCCGCCCTGCTCTGAACCCAGAGGGTATTTACTTGCTTGGCATGTGTGCAGGCCTGGTACGTCTTGGAGCGTGGATGTGGTGCATGACAGCTTGTTAAGTCTTTTAAGGTGTTGGCCTTGTTGGTCTTCTACAGGACAATCTGGAAAAGGGGATTTTCCCTTACCTTCCTGAAAGTCTAGGTGGCAGTCTTGCTCTGTTTGTGGTCCTGTGGCTGGAAAGTTTTCAGCCTTGCACCCGGATGTTTCATGTTTTCTTCAAGGGGTTCGGCATCTGCATCATCCTCTCTGGCTATTTCTTCCTCCTTGGGATATCTATCTGGTGCTCAGGGTCCTGAAGTCAGAGCCCTTTGAGCCTCTAAAGGGTGCCTCTCAAGACTATTTTGGTTGTGATTTGTTTGGCAAGGCACATTTCCGAGCGGCAGGCACTATATTGCAGGAATCCATATTTGTCCTTTTCAGAGGAGGCTGTTTCCATTTGACTTGTGCCTTCCTTTTGCCCGAGGCAATATCTCCCTTTCATGTGAATCAGGTGGTTTGCCTGCCCTCATTCTCTGAGGAACAGTGTATAAGGAAAGATAAGGATCTTCACTTTATGTATGTCCGGAGGATGCTTCTCCAGGTCCTGGAGGTTACGGCTTCCTTTTGTAAGTCCGATCATCTTTTGTGGAGTTTGCTGGCCCATGCGAGGGTGGCGTTTGCTGGCCCATGCGAGGGTGTCACAACAGCTGTTTGTTTTGGGATGCTGGATCACAGATGCATTTGCCTCGGCATATCTGTTACAGAGCCGGCTGGTTCTGGAGGGTTTGCAGGCCTGTTCTTCTCATGTGCCAGCATCCTTGCAGGCAGAGCATAGCTCAGTAGTCCCTTCAGCCATTGTTGGGTGGCACTGTGGTCAAAACTTTACACTTTTTTCAAGCCTTACAGTTTGGATGTTCATGCTCAGAACAACACAGCCTTCGGCTCCAAGGTTTTGTTAGCTGCTGTCTTCTTCCCACCCAGTGGAGGTGTAGCTTTTAGTACATCTTACTTGTCTGGACTGATCTAGCAGGACGATATGGAAAGTGACATTTTACTTACCAGATAATGGCCTTTCCTTGAGTCCTGCAAGACAAGTCCAGGACCCACCCCTAGAACTGTGTTTGGTCTGTTGTTCTGTGGTGGTACTTTGGTCTGCTAAGATGTTTCTGTTTGGCTATGCAGATTCATTTCCTACTGACCGCCTTCTGGTCAATTTCTCATATATATATATATATATATATATATATATATATATATATAGTTTTCTATATGGTTTTGCGACTGTTTGATTCATCAGTATTGCTCATATTGAGGTTGTATGATGTTTGCCATGCTTTCCCCATATGCTTTGGGATAAATACTGAGGTGTGCCCTCTAGTGGCTCAGGCTCATAGAGGCGGGAGAGGGATGTTATTGAAATCTGGGCATTTAATTGGCTTCTGTCTCCATCTATCTGCTGGTAGGGGAACACAACCCACTTATCTGGACTGGTCTAGCAGGACTCAAGGAAAGTAAAATGTCTCCTTAGTCTCTCCTCCAGATTCTCTGAGGTTTAAAATCCAACTCCACGCCTCCTGAGGCCCCTTTTTTTTTATTCTTGGGTTGCCTTTGTTTAAAAAAAAAAAAAAAAAAGTAAAACACTGGAAAAGGCGTGTTACCACCATAAATAGTTTTGGTGTTCACCTGTTGGCAGAGCCTTTTGTTTTTTTCCTATTTTACTGAAGGCAGCTTGTGAGGACTTATTTGTTATTCACAGGTCTGCGACTAAAAAGCTGTTTATTTTCATCTAATTTCCATGTATTTTGGTGTGCTGAAAACAAATAAAATATTGAAAAAACTCCTAGACGTCATGATTTGCCACAACATGCAAAATTGTCTTCAAATATATCAAATTTTTTCAAATTACTATTAATGAATTCACATAAGTGCATTTAAGATATAAAATGCCAAAAAAAACTTAAAGGGGTTGTCCGAGTTATGTAAAAAAATATATAGCACTGTAAATCTGATGGTCAGTAACATATACATAAGCTAAGCAAGTTTTAAGTTCGTGCTTCTAATGGTAGAAGGGGTTAATCTTTCCTGAAGAATCCAGTGGGAGGGAGACACAGGGCAGATAGCAGCAGCTCCGGTCAGTACAGGGGTGTGTGGCCAGCACTGTGACGTCTCGTCTCGTGTACAGACACAGAGCTGCTCTCTCCTGCATGCCACACTTGTGCACGAATCATCATCAGGTTCTTTGTTCTAGGCTGTTCACACTTTTTCATCGCAATTTGTGTTAGCTCGTCATTCTTCAACCGTTATGTTATGGCTCCGCGAAAGTGTATTAATTCGCCAGACAGTTTCTGTTTCATCTGTGGTGAATATACAGTGTTGAAGCAACAGCAGAATATTACAGACTTTGTGAAAAAAGTATACTTTGCATACTTTGGACTAAAAATTGGAGACCAAGATAAAGTCTGGGCGCCTCATAAAGTGTGCAAACAGTGTGTTGAGGACCTCCGAAACTGGTTCAAGGGTAAGAAAAAATCTTTCCGTTATGGGATTCCTATGGTATGGCGAGAGCAAAAGAACCATAGTGACGACTGTTACTTTTGTTCATGCGATGTGAAAGGGTTTAATTCCAAATGGAAGCATTCCATTTCATACCCCAGTCTTCACTCAGCAATTCGGCCCATCCCCCATGGCACAGATATACCAGTACCCAAGCCCCCTGCTACCTTGGAAGAGATACCTAGCTCCGATGAAGGTGAAGTCATACCTGAACCAGATGACGAATCAAGTTCTGACTTTGAAGATGATACAAGACCAAAATTGTTTTCTCAGGAGGAGATGAATGATTTGGTAAGAGGCTTGAATCTTCCCAAAGATGCCGCTGAGTTACTCGGATCAAGGCTGAAAAGCAGGAATTTATTGTTGCCAGGAGTGTCATCTTCATGGTTCAGACATCGTGAAAAGGAGTTCGTTCCTTACTTCGCCCAGGAAGACAAGTTGGTTTATTGCATCGATGTCGAAGGTCTGATGGGTCAATTTAAAATCCAATATGATTCAGAGCAATGGCGTCTTTTTATAGATTCTTCAAAAAGAAGTCTCAAAGCAGTTTTACTCCAGAACGGTTTTTACGCTTCCATACCTGTAGGTCATTCCGTACACTTGAAGGAAACCTACGAGAACTTGGAATTGGTTCTTCGTAAACTTAATTATGAAGACCATGGTTGGCAAGTGTGTGGGGACTTGAAGGTCTTGTGCATGCTGCTCGGGCAACAAGCTGGGTATACCAAATATCCTTGATTTCTGTGTCTATGGGACAGTCGAGACCGACAAAATCACTGGACCAAGAAGAGTTGGCAGCTGAGGGTGCTAACAGTCGGTGAAAAAATGTCCTCCGAGAAACTTTGGTACCTTCCCATAAAGTTCTTCTAGCACCTCTCCACATAAAATTGGGATTGATGAAGCAATTCGTAAAATCACTTCCAAGAGATGGAGAATGCTTCAAATACTTGGTCACCAAGTTTCCAGGCCTGTCGGAGGCAAAATTGAAGGAAGGTGTGTTCGTCGGACCAGACATTAGAAGGCTTATAGTTGATCAAGAGTTTGTCAATACCATGACGGATCCTCAAAAAGAAGGGTGGCTTGCATTTAAAGAAGTCGTACAGAAAGTTTTAGGCAATAACAAAGATCCTTACTACAAAAAGATCGTCGGACAAATGCTGAAAGCATTTCAAGCTTTAGGTTGCCTGATGAGTTTGAAAGTGCATTTCTTCCAGTCCCACCTTGACTACTTTCCTGAAAATTTGGGAGCTGTGAGTGAGGAACAAGGTGAACGATTCCACCAAGACATTAAAGAGATGGAAAGGAGATACCAGGGAAAATGGAGCATTGCAATGATGGCAGGCTACTGTTGGATGCTTCAGAGAGACATTCCAGATGCTACTCACAAGCGTAAATGCACCAAGAGGAGCCTCACAAGGAAGAAGAATCGAGTTTAGTGTGTGTGTAGGTGAGCTCATTTCAGTTCAAAAAAGGATTTTCATGAAAATATTGTAATAAAATTTTAATTTTATAAGTCTATTTCCATTTATTTTGAGGTATTGCCTTGTTTAACATAGTTACCTAAATTGTCAGGAAACGTGATGTCCTATGACAAAATGGAGGTCATTTTAGGATTCAGCGCACCAAAAAACATAAAGATTACGTGGAATAACCAAAACAGCTCTCGAAAAAAATTTTTTTGCAGACCTGTGAGAGAAAGTCAAGTCACTTGCCTGTGGCGGGTGTTCACTGTAGATAGACTTCATGATCAGGTCCTCACATTCCCATCTAACAAGCTGTTTGAGAACTAAGGGGGCCCCATGTGATGGTACAGCACTAGAAGTACTGCACATGCACAATATATTAAAAAAACAAAACCCTTTCCAGATGTTTTCAGCTATAGAAGCTTTTTCCTACACTTGGCCACAAAGAACACCTGCTACAGGGAAGTAACTGTTTTATATTAAAAACAGATATTGATGTTGCATTAATTTATAACCTTTAACATTCAGATTACAATGTGTCCAACCGGTTGTTTAATTATACACACTTTCTTTTCTCTTTTGTTTTGCATGTTTTATAGGCCTGTCAATTGCTTCTCCAGCAGCAGCAGCAGCAACAACAACAACAGCAACAGCAGATGTTACAGAACCAGAGAAAAATCTCACAGGCTATGCGGCAACAGCAAGAGCAACAGGTAATGCTTATATCACTTTTTAAAGAGATATGGGACTGGGTATCTGTCTGAGCCCAGAGAAAAACAAGAAAGATTTTCTGAATTTCAGCAGAAATTCACTCACAACCACCACTACCACCTTGAGTTCTCTCATGCTTTTTTAGTTTGAGCTTTGCCCAGATGCATCTTTTTGTCTTAACTTTTAACTGCCTCTAACGTTTTAAAAGATTTGCTCTATTTTTTTTAATTTATCCGAGTTCCTCCCTCTCCCCGCAGTTCAGCATAACCATTTTTTCCCAAGAACATTCCATCTTTTCCTGTAGAAGCAATGATGAGGTTTCTTTATGTGCCTTGGCCACTGATAACAAAAGCCAAATAAGTACTAAAGATAACTTGATACATCTCTCTTTTTTCCAACTCCCGTCAGATAAGCGCATTCTGACCACCTCGCTCAGTCAGCCATATAACTCTCTCTTTCAACAAGAGGTGGAATCCCTCTTAAAGGAGAGAGCAGTCCAAATGTTTTTTGATGCTGTTTTTAATTTAACAGAAATTAGGAGATATGGGACCGATCTTTGGACCCAAAAGAGCTCAACTAATCCCTCTTTCCGGAAAGGTTCAAAATGAATTCATTAAAATGGTTCTTTTCCTTGTAGAAACTACAAATCAGTTATGCTCCCTAGATTTCAAAGATACGCAGAGTGTGAATCATATGGGTGTACAGAAGCAATTTCTTTGCTTTATAGTGCAAAGTGTGCAGTACTATTACACAGTTTTTTCATTCAGGTTATAATGACATTCCTAGTGATTTTAGCCATTGACCTCTGGAAGAGGGGATATTTTCATCGTCCCATATGACTAAGTGGTAAAGAGCTCTATAGTGCAAGCCAAGATAATGCAGTCAGACCTCTAGATACATCACCCAATGTCTGCCAAGACTGATTAGCCCTCTCTAAGCCAAGAACTTCCCAAATGTTTTCGGAAATGTTAGCTAACTTTCTGCCTAATGCAGGAAATTTATCACATTCATTTTGTTCGACCCAGCCAGATGTTCTCAGCCCTTCCTCCTTCCTCTTTAAAATAATAAAAAAGATAAAACTGACTTAAAAGTCCTGAAGCAGAGTCTTTGAAGCATCACAGAAAAAAACAAAATAAACACTGATCAACCTGACAATGTGCTAATCCAGCGGGCTTCATCAGGTTACCAGTGGGCTCATCTAATATCAGCTAGAAGTGTACCAGTCTCCCAAAACACTCTTCACAAGTACCCGTGGGTCCCAGCACTGACTCTACTGCAAATACAGAATTCATAACAAAACGACACAAGGTCAAGTACAAAAGAATGTCGCAAAGTCCACAAACTCGCCATGGTAGCATAGATAATGCCTCAACAAGTAAAAGTCTCAAAGACAAGCACACTAGGCCACTGTTTGAGCCACTGGCCACCTGCCACCTCAGATACCTATCCTGGAAGGTGGCCTTCCTGGTGGTCCTGACTTCAGCTCGCAGAGTCAGCAAGCTTCAAGTGATGTGGCGGACCCCCTGTACACCAGTTTCTTCAAGAACAGGGTAGTGCTTTGCACTCACCCTGAGTTCCTCCCAAAGGTGGTATCCCTGTTTTCACCTCAACCAGGAGGTGGTGTTCCCCACCTTCTACCCGCAGCCTCATGCCGGCAGGGAGGAACTCATACTCTACGCACTGGCTGTAAACTGATTCTGTCCTATCTGCAGTGGACCCAGGGCCACCACAAGATACCTCAGCTTTTCGTGTCCTATGACCCCAGCATCCTGGGGCTCCCTGTAACCAAGCGTACCCTATCCTCTTGGGTGGTAGACTGCATTGCCCTCACCTATGCCAGTGACAGAAATATGCAGAACTGCCACTTGGTCATCCATTCACATGTTCACAGCACACTACTTCCTGAAAAGTGAATGCCGTAGGGACAGTGACTTTGGTCAGGCAGTGTTGCGTAGTATTCTTGGAGTGTAGGCAATGCCTACCCTTCAACCCTTTGTGTTCAGCCTACAGGCGTGATGGTGTTCTTTAATGCTAGAGTCTTGCAGAGTCTCTCAGCAGGGACTCACCATCTGCAACTCACGGCCACCAGACCGATCGTTGTTGGTACTGTTGTGGGTCGGTCCTCGGCAGCCTATAGCTAGGGAGTCCCATATCTGAGGACTGACTTCCTGCTTGTTTTTGGAGAAAGCGTAGTTACTCACCTGTAACGGGTATTCTCCAGGAACAGCAGGAATCAGTCCTCACAACCCTCCCTCCTCCCCTTGGTGTTCCGTCCTTTTTGTTTTTGCCTGACTGCTGTCTTAGCTATGTCACCTGACTGAGCAAGATGGCATCCTTGGGTGGGAAGGGGACCTCACATGCATGGTAGCATTCCCAAAGGCTTTCTTTGAAAACTGGGGAAAAGCTCCATGTGGGCTTCGTTGGCACCCATATGTGAGGACTGATTCCTGCTGTTCCCGGAGAAGACCTGATCTCCAGGAACAAGCAGGAATGAGTCTTCACATATGGGTTTCGTCGGTACCGATGGAGCCTGCGCGGGAACGCTCCCCAGTGTCCAATCAGAAAGCTTTTGGGAGCATCCCACAGCACCTGCGTGCTGCCTTCCCGCCTTTCCCAACTGTCTCTCCTCGGTTCTTCTTTTTCCACGGAGCCAACAGGTCGTGTTCCTGTCACCGCAGAAGAATTTATTTTTCTTTATTTCTTTTGTATCGCGTCTGCCTTCTTCGACGCTCTACCGGTACCACCGGTCCTTTTCTTCTTTTTTTTTTTTTTTTTTTTAAAACTATTTCCTTTTCTTTTTTCTTCAGGTGCACTTGCGTTTTGGGCCTTGGGCCCAAAACTTTTTTCCTTAACATGGAAAAGCCTGCCTCAGGGTTTAAGAAGTGCGCAAAATGATGCAAAACACCCTAGAGGTCCCAAAAGTAATAACAAAATGCACAAAAGCAACAACAAATAGGGCCTTTACGATTTACGCACCCAGAGCATGGAATGCTCTCCCCACCTCTATTCGAAACATCACTTACCTAACCCACTTCAGGAAGGCATTAAAGCAGCACCTGTTCACTACATACTACCCGGAATCCAGCCTTAATAACCATACATATGGCCCCTCAGACAATCACTCATTACAATTAAACAATCAGACTCAGCATGAAAAAGGATAGTCAACTGATCGCTCAGAAGTACCCACTGAAATAGAATTAAGACCCCCAGTGTAAATAAGATGTAGATATGTTCTACCTGAAATCAGGTACCGGTGTAATACAATGTATATAGTTTCCCCCAGTTACTTCCAAGTTGATCTCCCTGTTTATTGTAAATACAACTCAAAGTTCCCTGTGTTGTATAGTTGATGTTAAATGTAAACCGCTCTGATCTAAAATAGAGCGGTATAGAAGAACTGTTAAATAAATAAATAAATAAAATAAAATGTGGCGGTACCATTTCCGTCACCGACACCCACGACTGGTGTCTAAAATGTTTAGGTCCTGACCATTCCATCACAGACTGCATGTCCTGTTCTATGATGTCTAAAAGAGGTCGGCAGAACCGAGCTGCCAAGCTCAGTACCCTGTTTCCCTCTGATGCGGCTTCGGTGGCATCGACGTCTTCCAGGGCTGCTTCTTCCTCACATGGATCTCAGGTAACTAAACATAAATCCAGCCGGTCCTCGAAGGGTAGATCTCCTTCTAAGCATCGAGATGCCTCTGGCGTTGCCCTCGAGGATTCTGCACCGGCAATATTACCCTGGCGGGAGGCTTCGGCCTCCAAAGCATCATCATCAGGGTTCCAGGATGATCTCGATGGCTTGGTCTCGACAGATCACCTGATGCCATGCTCTGGGGTACCGGTGGCTTCCACCGGTACAGACTTCCAAGCATTGGCGGCGTCGATGGACCAGAGGATTCTGTCCATGGAACGTAGTCTGGCGGCTTTCCTTGTGGCATCAACAACGCCCCTGGTACCGCAACAGACTACTCCACCAGTACCGGCTCTAGCACCGCCATTGGTACCGATCCCGGTACCGGTGGCATAGACATAGGCATCGGTGTCCGCTATGCCGGTACTCTGTCCTCTGAAGCCCTCCGGTACCGATACCCCGGTACCGGTTATTCCCGATACCGATCCCGGTCGGTACGGGTATCGGGCTTTGCAAGAGCATCCGGACAGACGATACTTTGATTCCTCTGAAGACTCTGAGGATTCTGAGGCGTCTGTCGATGCAGTGATGCTTCTTCCACAGGAGGAGTCCTCTCCTAAATGAAGGATGTCTCCTCCAGAGGATTTGTCTTTTCAAGACTTCATCAGGGAGGTGGCTCGGGGCCTATCCATCACGGTGGCCCCTGAGACAGAACCCAGAGCCAAGGAGTTAGATATTTTACAATATCCTAAAACTCCTAAGGAGGCAGCTACCTTGCCTGTTCATGAGATTTTGTATGATCTCATGTTGAGGATGTGGGAAACACCTCTTACCATCTCTCCTCATTCTCGCAGGTTAGATACCATGTATCGTGTCCCTCCTTGTCCTGGTTTCCATAAAACTCAGCTTCCTCACCACTCTATTGTGGTTGAGTCTGCTATGAGAAAGATTAGAAGTGCCAAAAGACATGCCTCTAATCCTCCAGGACGTGAATGTAGAACCCTGGATGCTTTTGGACGTAAAGTCTTCCAAGCTTCCATGCTTGCTGCGAGAATTAATTCCTATAGTCTTTACATGGGAATGTTCCTAAAAGAAGTCACTAATCATTTGAAGACTTTAAGTCCTTTCATTTCTGAAGATAAAAGACAGGACTTTCTCACTTGGCTCAAACATGCCCAAGATATCTCCAAATTCTCCAACCGTGCAGCTTTCGACTCCTTTGAATGTGTAAGCAGAGCCTCGGCTATTGCCATAGGTGCACGTAGAATTGCTTGGCTTCAAGCATCTGATTTGGAGATCTGGGTACAAGATGAATTGGGAAATATCCCTTGTACAGGTGAAAACCTATTTGGTAAAGATTGGCAAGCAAAGGCCAATCAGATGGATGCTGAAAATTCTGCTTTGGATAGACTATCCAAGTCTACAGCTGCTCCTGTTAAGAAAAGGTTGTTCAAGAAAGCACCTTTTTCTAAAAAGGGAAGATTTTATCCTGCTTATAGTCAGCGGGCATCTTCTGCAGCTTAGTTCCCTACCAAACGTCAGCAATCAAACAGAACAAAGCAAAGGCTGCTAGGCCTCCACCGGCCCAGCAACCTCATCCCCCTCAGGGCCTTTGACTTTCCGCTAGAGAACTTAGCCTTCCTAGCTCTGGAAGGACCAGAGCCCTCCACCATTCCAGGAAGGTTATGTCATTTTGCTCCCAGGTGGGGACAAATTACAGCAGAGCATTGGGCACTCTCCATCATAAAAGAGGGGTACAAACTTCATTTTTCAAGTTTGCCCCCTCACACAAGAGTGAACCAGTTCAATTCTCTGACCTCCCTCCTCAACCTGTTGGGTCAGGAGATTGCCACCCTTTTCGCCCAGGGGGCAATAGAGGAAGTGTCTCTTCAACAACAGGGCACAGGGTTCTACTCCCCCTATTTTCTTATTCCAAAGAAAACAGGGGGCTACAGACCCATTTTAGACCTCAGAGAATTGAACAAATTCCCAGTCAAGGAAAAATTCAAAATGATTTCTCTGGGAACTCTGCTACCATATCTTCAGAGTCAGGATTGGCTTTGTTCTCTAGATCTCAAGGATGCGTACACCCATGTTCTCATCCATCCAACTCACAGAAGGTTCCTTCGGTTCCTTTTTCAAGAGAAGCGCTATCAATACAGAGTGCTCCCTTTTGCTCTGGCCTCTGCACCAAGAGTGTTCACGAAATGCATGGCAGTGGTAGCTGCATTTCTGTGCACTCTGGGAATATTCGTCTTCCCTTATTTGGACGACTGGCTCATTCGAGCTCCCACTCAGTCAGAGGCCAAGAGTTCTCTAGCCTGCACTATGCATATCCTTCAGTATTTAGGGCTGATAATAAACATCCCAAAATCCAATTTAACCCCTACTCAGTCCCTGGAGTTTATAGGGGCGTTGCTGGATACCATAAGGGCAAGGGCCTATCTCCCCCAGGCCCGTTGCCTTCACTTGGTGCAGTTAGCTTCTCAAGCAGAGTTAAAGCCCCATTTAACTGCTCGAGAAATGTTACAGTTGCTAGGCCACATGGCATTCACCGTGCATGTGGTACCATATGCGTGCCTTCACATGAGGGCAGCTCAGTGGACTTTATCCACCCAATGGACCCAGGCATTAGACTGCCTGTCAGACAAAATAGCAAACACAATTCGCCTCTTTTTGTCCCTCCAGTGGTGGAAGTCCCCTCAAAACCTGTTGCTGGGGTCCCCCTTTCAGCAGTCTCTGCCCCAGGCAACTCTCACAACAGATGCTTCTCCAATGGGGTGGGGAGCTCATCTGCAAGACCTCTCTGGTCCCCACTGGAGAGTTGTCTACATATCAATCTCTTGGAGCTCATAGCAATCTTCCTTGCTCTGCGGGTGTTCCACACCCTGCTCAGCTACAAGACTGTCCTTATCCGCACGGACAATCAGGTAGCCATGTTCTACGTGAACAAGCAGGGCGGAACAGGCTCTCTGTCGCTTTGCAACGAAACTTTGCGACTATGGGCCCTCGCCAGAGAGCATCAAATTCATCTTCTGGCAGTTTATCTTCCAGGCATTCAAAACTCTTGGGCAGACAGACTCAGTCGAGTTCTGCTTCCACACGAGTGGTCCCTACATGCGGACCAGGTGGCCAGGATTTTTCAGATTTGGGGAACCCCGGACATAGACCTCTTTGCAAGTCCGTGGAATGCCAAACTTCCCCGGTTCTGTTCCAGAACTCCGGCTCAGGGAGCTCAGGCAAAGGATGCTTTCCTCCTTCACTGGGGTCAAGACTTCCTGTATGCCTTTCCACCCATTCCCCTAATTCCCAAAACCCTGTTCAAGCTTCAGAGAGACAGAAGCCACATGATTCTCATAGTTCCACATTGGCTACAGCAAGTGTGGTACCCTCTGCTTCTACATCTCTCTCAAGCTCCCTCCCTGGAGTTAGGGTCTGCTCCAGATCTCCTATCTCAGGAGGACAGAAAGTTATGGCATCCCAATCCCCAGTCTCTGCACTTCAGGGCTTGGTTGCTGAAGGCCTAGATCTCCAAGATCTTCATCTTTCTCAACAGGTGAAAGATGTTCTTTATGCTTCCAGAAAACCTTCCACTAGATGTTCTTATGCTTTCAAGTGGAAGAGTTTTACTATTTGGTGTTCTGAGAAGGGTCTTAACCCCCTTGCCATACCTCTGGAATCTTTGCTGGAGTATCTCCTCCATTTGTCTAATGCAGGCCTTAAGACAAATTCAGTAAGGGTCCATTTGAGTGCTATTGCAGCTTCCCTTAAGCCTCTAAATGGACAACCTATTTCCTCTCATCCTCTTGTAGCAAGGTTTATGAGAGGCCTCCTTTTAACAAAGCCTCCCATTAGACCACCTCCGGTGGCATGGGACTTGAACCTGGTTCTTGGTCAGCTCATGAAGCCGCCTTTTGAACCTTTGGCTACCACCTCCTTGAAATACTTTTCTTGGAAGGTTATCTTTCTCATTGCAATCACATCAGCACGTTGTATTAGTGAATTGCAAGCACTCGTAGCTAATCCACCTTATACAAGGTTCCATCATGACAAGGTAGTCCTTAGAACTCATCCACATTTTATGCCTAAGGTGGTCTCGCCTTTTCACCTCAACCAGGAGGTCTACCTACCTGTCTTTTTTCCTGGACCTCATGCATCAAGTGCAGAGAGGAATCTTCATACCCTGGACTATAAAAGAGCTCTGACCTTTTACTTACAGAGGACAGAGCAACATAGAAAGTCCTCTCAGCTCTTTGATGCCTTTGATCCTTCTCATTTGGGACTACCAGTCTCCAAGAGAACACTAACTGGATTGCCCAGTGTATTTCTTTTGCCTATCAGAGTAAGAACCTATCTCTGGAGGGCCATGTCACAGCTCACAGTGTGAGAGCCATGGCAGCCTCGATGGCTCATCTGAACTCTGTGTCTATTGACGACATCTGTCGAACAGCCACTTGGGCCTCGGTTCATACCTTCACAGCCCATTACTGCTTGGACAAGGACTCCCGCCAGGATGCCTTGTTTGGTCAGGCTGTTCTCAAACACCTGTTCCATACCTTATCAACTCCTACCCACCATCCCTGGTAGGATGCCAGAGATCCATGAGGGGAACTGCAGCCCTTCTTAGGGACACACAGCTTTTGCGGTCTCTCCCTGGCATCTAAAGCTAGGGAGTCCCCATATGTAAAGACTCATTCCTGCTTGTTCCTGGAGATAGCACAGTTACTTACCTGTAACAGGTGATCTCTGGGAACAGCAGGAATAAGTCTTCACAACCCACCCACCTCCCCTAGGAGTTGTATCTCTCTATCTATCTTTCCTTTCCCTCTCGCTCGCTCTCTTTGTCTCAGCTTTAAAACTCAACTGAGGAGAGACAGTTGGGAAAGGCGGGAAGGCAGCACGCAGGCGCTGTGGGATGCTCCCAACAGCTTTCTGATTGGACGCTGGGGAGCGTTCCCGCGCATGCTTCATCGGTACTGACGAAACCCATAGGTGAAGACTTATTCCAGCTGTTCCTAGAGATCACCTGTTACAGGTAAGTAACTGTGCTTTACAGGTGAGTAACTACGCTTTTTTGTAAGCCTCTTTGAAAATGATCTTTTTTACCTGGAACAACCTCAGGTGGACAGCAGCCAAATTGTAGAGCTATTAGAACAATGCAGCTTTTTGTTCAAAAATAAATTTGGATAAATCAACTTTGCTGCTAAATGAAGGGGGGGAGGAGCTGTGGCACAGGGATTTTGCATTTGGGTAGGCCAGGGGGACTATGAAATACCTTGTGATATATCTTAGTGTAAACCTCAACATTTTCTATAAGATTAGTCCAGATAGATAACATATGCTACTGTCTCCTATGGGGCAAGTAACTATAGTAAGGACAATAATCTTGTCCATGCTGCTGTTTCCTAATGCAAACCTTTCCACTTTGGATCAATCAATGGTTAGAGCTGCAGTTTAGAACAATAGTAAGACAATTTCTCCAGGAAAAAGCAGGAAGGTCAGTCCTCACATATGGGTGACATCAGTGCCAACGGAGCCCCTGCGGATGATTTCCCCAGCTTTCAAAGAACCTTTGGGAATGCTACCATGCTTGCATGGTCCCCTTCCCGCCCAAGGGTGCCATCTTGCTCGGTCTCCTTTTTTCCGTGGTGCCCAACGGACGCTTGTCCTGTTTCCCCGGAAAAATCCTCTAAAAAAATATCCTAAAAATTTGTTTTTTCCTGTTTTGCATAACTGTTCCTGATCCTGGGACCATTCTCATCTCTCCCTTCTTTTTTGATGAGGTCTGCCTCGACCAGCGTTCGTGCCTTTTTTCTCCTGGGGGTCGTCGACCCCGTCTGGGTATCTCCCACCATGTCTCCAGGTGGGTTCAAAAAATGTGACCGATGCAGTCAGATCATGTCTGTTACAGACATCCATGATTGCTGCTTGCATTGCCTTGGCCTAGACCACGATAGTGTCACCTGCGACCTGTGCCAGACCATGAATTTGAAACGAACAACAAAAGGTCAGAGTTGCAATAAGGATGTTTCCATGGTCTGACTCGTCCCTGGCTTCCCCGACACTGAGCTCCGAGCACCTCCCATAAGGCCCAGGCGTCTTCGGAGTCCCACGGCAGCGGCTTCTCCATAAAGACTCCAGACTCCAGGAAGAAAAAGAAAAAGCCCTCAAAGCCAGTCAAGGTTCCACCAGTGAAACCCAGTAAGGTCCCTTGGAGGGATTCAGGCAACTCTGAGCAGCATCCCTTCAAAGTCGCTGAGAAAGAGTCCTCTACCGGTGGTGACTGTGCGAGGCTCCTTGAAGCCGTGGTCCTCATTGAGGACACACGCGCTAGAGTGCCGGTGTCAGGCCCAAGGTCCTTGTTGCCCATGCCGACAGCTGTGGAGCCCTCTGGCATCAAGATCATTCTCCAGGACCAAGCAGGAAGTCAGTCCTCACTTATGGGTGACATCGGCGCCGATGGAGCCCCCGTGAAGAGCATTTCCCCAGCTTTCTTTGAAAGCCTTTGGGAATACTACACGCATGCGCAGTCCCCTTCCCGCCTAAAGGTGCCATCTTGCTCAGTCTCTCTTTTTCCGTGGAACCCTTCGGACGTTCGTCCTAGTCACCCGGGAAAAGTTGACTTTTTTTGAAGATTTCTTCGCTTTTTCTTCGAGTTCGATGCTGGTTCCCCTTCCCACCGGGTTTGGTACACCGGTATCGAGCCTGTTCTCTATTTTTCGGTTTTTGCCCTTTGTGGCTGGCGTTCGCGCCCTTTTTTCTGTTTTTCCTTAAAAGGCTGGTGTTTTGACCTCGCGGGGTCCCTTTTTTCCCCAATGGCTTCCAGTGGGTTCAAAAAGTGTGATCGGTGCAAGAAACTAATGTCTCTCACCGACACACACGACTGCTGCCTTTGGTGCCTCAGCCCAGATCATGACGCATAATCTGTGGCCCGTGTGGTAAAATGTCCACCAAGGCACTTCGAAGCCGTCAGCACCAGAAGGAAAGGATTTTTTCGTTTTCTGCCTCCGGCCGGGCCCGGACTTCGTCTGAGGCCTTGACGTCTCGGGAATCTGATCCCGAGCATCGCCGGGGTTCCTCAGATAGGGGGTCCCCTGACTGGGAACGCAAGAGGAAGAAACGGCTTGAGAGGGCGGCGTCGGAAGAGGTCCCTGGATCCTCGAGGGCCAGGTCTAAGACCCCCGACCGCCGTCCCGGGCTTTTGGAGCAGGAGAAGCTGTCCAAAGTACCTCGTGTAGAGCCGGAGACCATTGAACATGTAAGTCCTGCAGTCCTCATGGACTCTCCTCCGAGGGAGCCGACGTCGGTAGCTGCTGAGTCTCCTGAGCTTGGACTCAGGCTGACAGCCTTGGAGTGCAGATTGTCTGTCTTCATGGAGCAGCAGCGGGTACTGATGGCCAGCCTCGCTGGTGCATCTGCCCCGACCACCGGGACATCGATGTCGAAGTCGACCCCGGAGACCGAGCCGATACTCGAGAGCATGAAGGCTCGAGGTCATCCTCGGTCATGGTCTCCCTCGACCTCCCGCTCGGAACCGAGGGCGTCGACGCCGGTGCCTTCGGTGTCGGGGCGGGTGCCACCTCGACCCGCGTGATCTGAGCCCCTCGACTCCTCTTCCGATGAGTCAGCCTGGGAGACGGAGGATGAGGAGTCCCCCGATACCTTCCGGACTCGGTGCGTCCCGTCGGACTCACCGCAGTCCGAGCCCCGGAGTAGGTCCCCTCCGGAAGACACCCGGTTCTCGGAGTTCGTGCGGGACATGGTCAAGGCCTTGCCAATTCCCGCCGCCCCCGAGGAGGAGCCTCGAGCCGAGGAGCTCGAGGACCTCCAGTATGACTCTCCTCTGAAGGAGGCCTTTACTGTGCCGGTTCCTCCGATGCTGGAATGGCTCCTCTTCCGGATGTGGAAGGCACCGGCCTCGGCGCCGGTCTTGAGCAAATGAGTCGATTCCATTTATCGACTCCGTAAGAGCCCTGGCTTCCAAAAGGCACAGCTGCCGCACCATTCCATGGTGGTGGAATCGGCCATGCATCAACTGAAGAGCCAGAAGATGCACTCTGCGGTGCCCCACGGTAGGGAGGCCCGGAACCTGGATGCTTTCATCAGAAAGTGCTTCCAGGGCTCTATGCTTGCTTGCCATGTCCAGTCATAGCAACTGTACATGGGCATGTTCCTCCGAGACCTGGCAAAGGAGCTTGCCGGGTTCTCTGATGGTCTCTCCGGGGAACCTTTGCAGAGGTTCCAGTCTTTGTCTTCAGGGATCCGGGACTGTTCCAAATTCATGTCCCGAGCGGCCTACAATGGCTTCGAGGCTTCGGCTCGTGTGGTGGCCCCCGGCATCGCGGCCCGACGCCAGGCATGGCTACAGTCCATCGGATCTTGAGCCTTGGGTTCAGGACAAGTTCGTCGTGAGAACCTTTTTGGCAAACCCATGGCCGAGAAGGCCGCTGAGCTCGAGACCGAGCACCTGACCAGGATTACGCTGTCCAGAAAGACTTCTGCCCCTTCTCACAAAAAGAAGGGCTCGGGTAAAAATTCCTTCTACCCGAGAAAGCGTCTGCCTACAAACCTTTCCCTCAATACCAGGCCTCCCCAGCTCCCCCTCAGGGGCAGCAGGCCAAGGGGCAAGGACATAGGCCCCGTAGGCAGAAGACCCCCCAAGCCTCCGGCTCCTGCTCCTATCCAGCAGGGAGGGGTTTTATGACTCCCAAGGCATAGCCTCTCCATCCTCTCCACCCTGCACAGGAGGTCGCTTAGCCCTGTTTGCCCATCGGTGGCCACTCATTACAGGGGATGCTTGGGTTTTAAGCATCATTCACCAAGGCTTTATGCTTCATTTCCAACAACTACCTCTTGTCTATTTTCCAGGAGAACCTCTGAGGCCTCTCCTGCACACCGCCCTCCTCCTCCAAGAACTTCAGGGTCTGCTTCTGGACAAGGCGGTGGAGCCGGTACCTCCTCGCCTACAGGGGCACGGGTTCTACTCCAGCTATTTTCTGGTGCCAAAGAGGACAGGAGGCCTAAGGCCTATCCTAGACCTCAGAAACCTCAAACAAGTTCTTGGAGAAAGAGAAGTTCAAGATGCTTACTCTTAGAACACTTCTGCCCTACCTCCAGCAGGGAGATTGGCTATGCTCCTTAGATCTAACGGATGCGTACACTTACATCCTCATTCATCCAGACCACAGAAAGTACCTCAGGTTCGTGGTGGGAGGAAACCATTATCAGTACAAGGTACTGCCTTTTGGCCTAACCTCCGCCCCACGGGTCTTTATAAAGTGCCTAGCTGTGGGTGCAGCTTACTTGAGGACTCAAGGGATATTTGTCTTCCCCTATCTGGACGACTGGCTCATCCGGGGCCAAACCTACCAGGAGGCCAGGCAGGCCACCTTCAGGACTGTCACACTCCTTCATAACCTGGGCTTTGTCATAAACTTTGCATAGTCCACTTTGCTCCCCTCCCAGAACCTCGAGTTCATAGGAGGATGGCTGGAGTCTCTACCAGCAAGGGCTTACCTGCCAGAGGACCGAGCTCAGAGGCTCATGGAGTTGGCATCCCGGTTTCTCAGTCTGCCATCTGTTCCTGCCAGGCTCTGTCTGCAGCTCCTGGGACACATGGCATCGACTGTGCATGTGTGGTAGGCTATGGCCTATATAATAGCCTCTACATGTATGAGCCTGCAAGCTAGGCTGGAGTCCCCACCCCCACTGCTTGAAATAGTAGTGCTGAGAAAGACCAAAGTCAGTGAAGGCTGAGGATCTGCCTTAAACCGCTTTTGATAAGTTTGTATTAATCCTTTATTCCATGCTTTTATGCTGATGCAGTGACCTTGTAGCAGGAATGTATTATGTCTAGAAACTGAGCCTGTGTTAGCATAGCCTGAGAAGGTGGAACAGGGCCCAGTGAGGGGGTCCCCGATTGGATAGGTGCAGGGGGCGTTGGGACCAATAGAAAGTCTGCTTGTATCAAACTGTGAAGCTTGTATTTAAGGAAGTTGTTCCTGTTCGCCATTGCTCAGTCCTTTGATGCTTGGGCCTTGTGCACAATAAATTGGTTTGGATCCTTGAACTGACTCCGGGTATTATTTATTGCATGCTATCAGTGCTGCCACACATGTGACCCCCAATGCCCGTCTCCACATGAGGCTTGCACAGTGGTGCCTCAGAACTCAATGGAAGGAGGCCACATGAAGCCTAGCAGACAAAGTAAGGGTATCAAAACCTCTCTTGAAGTCTCTTCAGTGGTGGCTACACTCCCCCAACTTGCTACAGGGGGTGCCTTTTCAGGTAGCTGTCCCCACAGTGGTGTTGACAACCGATGCCTCCTTGCAGGGCTGGGGTGCACACTGTCAAGGGAGCTGCACCCAAGGCCTCTGGTCCCCATGGGAAGCCCTGCAATAGATCAACCTACTGGAACTGCGGGCTATTCGCTTTGCCCTCAAGGCTTTTTCTCACTCCTTGGCTCACCAGTCTGTTCTAGTTCAGACAGACAACCAAGTAGCCATGTTCTATGTGAACAAATAGGGCGGCACTGGGTCCAGGCCTCTATGCCTGGAAGCACAGGCCCTTTGCTCTTTTGCCCTCAGGCACCAGATGTTGCTGAGGGCGGTTACTAAACTCTGCAACCTTTGCCTCAGACCCGCTTTAATTTGCCACAGTGCTGATACATTTCATATACATTGCTGATACACTGTTATATTCCTTACAACTTTTATCCAAATCTGCATTACTGTGATATTTTATCTTTACTCCTGTGCTTAAACGTATCACCCCTGCTCTTTGAGCAGTTTGCCTCACACAGAACACCTGAAAATGCATCCAATCCTGTCCTTAACCCTCTTCCTCCTTACCTCCTGGGCCCCCAACCTTTCACACGCATTTAACCCTTGCATCAATCACATCCCAATTCTCCACAACAATGGTAGATCGTCTGAAAACCCCCGCCACACCTCAACAAAAGCTAATACCCTCCACCCACAACTTCTACACATCCCTCTACAGTGCTTTAAGAGGAACCAACCTGAGAAATACAACAACCAACGCTTACTCAAATGTGCACTGATAAATGCTAGATCAATACGCTCGAAATGGCCTGTAACCAACGACCTGATAACCTTCCACGACCTTGATATCCTAATGATAACTGAGTCATGGTTATCTGACTGTGATAATGTTCTAATCAACCAGATGTCACCACCTGGATACTCGATCTTTGCCTGCTATAGCACCCAACAGAGGCGTGGCGGCACACTCATCATTGCCAGATCCGAACTCCAATTTACACTGAGCAATTCCACTAGCTCAACCTATCTGGACATAATCTCCATTTCGAATGAGCACCGTTCAATTAACCTACTATACCGAGCACCGTCAATAATCGACCTAGCCTGTAACCTCTATAACCCATGCTCCCTAAATTGGCTGATGGGAGATTTCAACCTGCCCTCCCTACAAGATACGCATTCATCAGCCTTCCATGATGCAATGAACGAGCTGGGATGTATGCAACTCATCGACTCCCCCACTCATAGCAAGGGTAGTAAACTGGACTTGATCTTCGCCCTTCAGACTGCTGTCAACTCAACCCAGAACTTGCTGCTTTCCATAACACCTGTACCCTGGTCTGACCATCATCTACTCCTATTCAACATACCCACCAACTACCTCAGCAATTTTAGCAATAAAGCATGTTCCCCTCCTAGAATTAGTACAACACGCTTTCGACCCCTCGTCAAGGATAAGGATCTCAAGAATATCCTACCTCTCCTTGCCAGCGAATCCCTTGACCCAGACGAATTGGTATCCAACTGGGATGTCGCCCTCAGAGCTGCTGTCTGCATCTCATCCACTAACAAGAACCTATCAAAACGGGAACATGCACCATGGTACTCCCAGGATCTTCGAGCATCGCTCCTCCACCTACGCAAGCTCGAGAGACAGTGGCGCCACACCTGGACCTCCGAGGCACTCTGCTTACTCCGCTCACCTACAAATGCACCAAGAAAAAACCATGGAAAAAAGAAAACAGTACCACTCAGAGCTGCTAAAGCGATCATTGAACAAACCACATGACCTATTCAATATCGTAAAGTCCATAACAGGCGATACAGCACTAGCCCAACCACCCATGCCCCAGCCGCAAGACTATTCCAACTACCTACAATCGAAGATGAACCAGACCAATATGAATGCAACCATCATACCTTCTCCACCCCGCATGTGTCCTCCCAACCAACCTCTCTGCTGAATTTCTCTGAGATATCCAATGAAGAGATCGTAGATACTATTTCTTCTATTAACCTCACCACTGCTCCCAACGATCCTTGCCCTGCAAGTTGGATTAAAGAGTTGCGCCATGACCTCAGTCCAACCATATGCAGAATCTTGAACCAATCCCTCTCAACAGGGTCCTTCCCTCAAAACTTAAAATACACTTCAATCCACCCTCTGTTAAAAAATAGCAGACTCGATCCATCTAAAGTTGAGTCCTACAGACCAATTTTGAGCATCCCTCTGTTTGCCAAAATCATCGAGAAGGTAGTCCAGCGACAAATCCAACACCACGTCGACACTGAAGCACCACTGGACCCATCCCAACACGGCTTTAGAGAAGCACATGGTGTTGACACCATCCTCACAACCCTCTTCAACAACCTGATCACAGGACTTGACAACATCCACCAAGGATTTGTCTTTATCTTCTTGGACATAGCAGTCGCTTTTGACTCTGTGAACCATGAGACACTTTTACTTCGCCTCAAAGAAAAAGGGATACAAGGCTCAGCACTAGCCTGGTGTAAATCTTATTTGTGCAACAGATGGCAACAAGTCAGAACTGGCTCCACAACATCAGAGCCATTTCTTCTGAAGCAAGGTGTACCTCAGGGCTCATCCCTATCTGCATTGATGTTTAACATCTACATGCAGCCCATCTGTGCTTTAATCCGCTCCTTCAATGTCCAATACCTTGCCTATGCAGATGACATCCTAATTTACACACCTTTTAGGATTGATCAACCTGACTTCTCTCCAATTCTAAGATGCTTTGAAGCGGTAGCAGATTGGCTCCTCTCTCAAAATCTACGAATTAACCACAGTAAAACGGACGTTCTATTCGTCACGAGAAACCAGAAGTTCACGCCACCTCCCTCACTTCAAGTCAACAATATTGAACTGAAGGCAAAACCCACAATTTGCTATCTAGGCATTACTCTTGACCAGCGGCTAGACATGTCAGCACATGTCACAAACCCCACAAAAGTAATTTATCATAAGATCCGAACACTTCGTCATCTCCGCCCACTACTTGATTTCTCTGACTACCGATCAATCTTCCAAGCCTTAGTTATCCCACATCTTGACTTCGCTAACGTCATCCTACATGGACTTCCACAGTCGACTCTAAACTCGCTCCGACTTGCCATGAACTCAGCCTCGAGGATACTGGTAGGACTTTCAAGGTCAGACCACATAACGCCATTCCTGAAGAATCTACATTGGCTACCGCTGCAGGCCAGAATCCACTACAAGATTCTAGTCTTGACATTCAAAGCCCTCAAGAACCAGCCCCCCACGCCCATCAGTAAACTTCTCCACAGCACACCAGGTAACAGAATCAGGAGATCTACGTTGATGAACACACTTGAAGTCCCTAAGTTGCTGATAAAATGTACAAAGTCAACAGCCAGTAGAGCCTTCTCCATTTTCGCACCTATTGCCTGGAATGCCCTCCCTGCTGAAATCCAAGCCATCTCAAATCTAGCATTATTCAGAAAAGCCCTCAAACACCACCTGTTCCTACAACATTACTCTGATACCAATCTCGGAAAGCACACAGCCACCACCTTGCCTTCCTACCTAGCCCGTCCCATAGATCAGCCTCCCGTAGATAATGGTTAATCATCTTTCCCCTACCCCCCTCTCCCTGACCCATGAGCATATGCCTCTATTCAAAGACCCTTATATGTCCTTCATATGATTATTCATATTTTGTATAATTTGTATATAGTTCCCCCGGTTTCTTCCATGTTTTACTACCCTTGTTCTATGTAAACTCAATGTGACCTGTTACATTGTAGTATGTTTCTGTTTCAACTGTAAACCGCACTGATTATAATAGCGCGGTATATAAGAAATATAAATAAATAAAATAAATAAATCTTCCTGGCCAGGAGAACTTTCTGGCAGACCGCTTAAGCAGAATTTTGCAGCCCCATGAGTGGAAGCTGCACCCTTTAGTGGTTCAACAGATCTTCCTAAAATGGGGACTTCCATCCATGGATCTCTTTGCCAGTCCCCTGAATCACCAACTGCCCAGGTTTTGTTCCAGGCAACCGCATTCCCTGAGGGTGGCGGCGGATGCCTTCCTGATTTCTTGGTCCCAGGGCCTGCTCTATGCGTTTCCTCCCATGCCTCTGATGGCCCGAACCTTGTTCAAGATTCTCAGGGACAAGGCCTCAGTACTTCTGGTTGCTCCCAGGTGGCCGAGGCAGCCCTGGTTCCCCCTGCTACTTCAACTGGCAGTGGAGACACCCATGCCTCTGGGATTCCAACCCGACCTTCTATCTCAGGATCAGGGTTCCTTTCTGCATCCCAATCTCAAATCTCTACATCTGATGGCATGGAGGCTGCAAGGGTAGTCTTGGCCCCCTGGGGTCTACCTCAGGAAGTGGAAGAGGTGGTCTTGGCCTCTAGATAGCAATCTACCAGGAAGACATATGCCCTAAAGTGGAGAAGGTTCTCCTTGTGGTGTCAGCAACGCAAGGAAGATCCTTTCACCTGCACTGTGCCAGTAGTGCTCCAGTACCTACTGCACTTGTCCAATCAGGGCCTTAAGTCCAATTCTGTTCGGGTCCACCTCTCTGCTCTGGCAGCTCATCACTCTCTGGTGGAGGGACACTCTTTGTCAGTTCACTCCTTGGTGTCCAGATTTCTCAGAGGCTTACTATTGCTCAAGCCTCCTCTCCGTCCTCCGGCCCCTGAGCGGGAGTTGAATGTGTTCTTGCAGCAACTTACTCGCCCACCTTTTGAGCCCATGGCTACATGTCCTTTATGCTTCCTATCCTGGAAGACTCTATTCCTAGTGGCCTTGACCTCAGCCATGCGAGTGAGTGAACTTCAAACCCTGGTCTGTGACAGGCCATACACTCGCTTCTAAAGGAACAGGGTAGTCCCTAGGACTCATCCTAAGTTCCTCCCCAAGGTTGTCTCCTCTTTCCATCTCAACCAAGAGGTGGTTCTTCCAACATTCTTCCCTAGGCCCCATGCAAGCCGGGCTGAGACAGTCCTGCATACCCTGGACTGTAGGAGGGCCTTGTCCTTCTACCTTGAGCGTACGTAGGGGCATAGAAGGGCTCCTCAGCTCTTCGTATCTTTGGACCCCAATAACTTGGGGGTACCTGTGTCCAAGCGTACCTTGTCCATCTGGGTGGCTGACTGTATCACCTGGGCTTACAGGGCAGCTGACTTTCCTTTGCAGGGTCAGGTCACGGCCCACCGTGTCAGGGCAATGGCTGCCTCAGTAGCTCATCTCCGCTCTGTTGGCAGACATCTGCAGGGCTGCAACTTGGTCCTCAAGCCAGACTTTTGCGGCCCATTACTTCCTGGAGAGGGAGTCCCGCAGGGACAGTGCTTTCGGTCAGGCAGTGCTCCGGAATCTCTTTGAGGTTTAGGCAACTCCTACCCTCCAGCCCTCTGGTTGGGCTACCGGTGGAGGTATGTTTTCAGTGAAATCCTTTCTCTGATGCTGAGGCTAGAGGGAGCTCATTTTTCAGCTCTGGGTCCCCGGTAGCCTGAAGCTGGGGAGTCCCATAAGTGAGGACTGACTTCCTGCTTGGTCCTGGAGAAAGAGTAGTTACTCACCTGTAACAGGTGTTCTCCAGGAGCAGCAGGAATCAGTCCTCACAACCCTCCCTCCTCCCCTGGGAGTTGCAGTTGTACATAGTTTATTTTTTCATTTTTGTGTGCTGTTTTTTAGCTATATGTCATTTGACTGAGCAAGATGGCACCTTTAGGCAGGAAGGGGACCGCACATGCGTGTAGTATTCCCAAAGGCTTTCTTAGAAAGCTGGGGAAATGCTCCGCACGGGGGCTCCATCGGCGCCGATGTCACCCATAAGTGAGGACTGATTCCTGCTGCTCCTGGAGAACACCTGTTACAGGTGAGTAACTACTCTAAAAGAAGATGGCCTCGAAGTCGCTGTCTGGGGCCCCCGACAAGCGCGAGTGCTCCAGCACCCGGTCGCTTAGCCTCCTTCAGCATTCCCGAGAGTCGGACAAGGAGCAGCCCCACAAGGTACCTCGCAGAGAAATGGAGGCCTCCGGCGAAGGTGCCCAGTTTCCTGTGGGCCGTCCTGGTGAGTACCCCCTCTTCTCCTCGATGCCCGATCCGGTGACCCCAGTGACATCCCAAGGCCCCACGCCCATGTGGGAATCCCATATGCTGGCAGTGGAACACAGCATTTCTGTGTTCATCGCTTCCCAGCAGGCACTCAGGCCAGCTTTGCTGACCTGCGCCCGGAGACCTTGGGTCCCTTGCGTGTGACACCCAAATCCGTCCAGAAAACCTCCGAGAGCCACGTGCCTCGTGAGGGTCTTCGACTTCTGTCTCACTCGCTCTCCCGTTCTTCGGGGGGGGGGGGGGGGCGAGATCATCCAGGTCCTCCAGCTCCAGGCCGCCGACCATCGGACAGGGCGAACCACCAGCTTGGATCCCTCGACCAATTTCTCGGATTGGGAATCCGATGGGGACACATCCCCGGAGACCCGCATCCACTGGGATCTTCCATCGGACCCCTCACTGCCTGGTCTCCAGTGGCGTTCACTGCCCGAGGACACCTCCTTTTTGGTGTTTATTCGGGATATGGCTCAGGCCCTCAACCTGGTCACCCAGGCCAAGAAGGACCCTCCGTCTGAAGAACTCAATATTCTTCAGTACAAGGCACTACCCAGGGAATCCCTCACCGTCCCGGTGCCGCCAATCCTCTCCTGGCTATTGCTCCGCATATGGGAGGCCCCTGCCTCGGTCCCCATTGTGAGCAAGCGCCTTGACACAATGTACAAGGTGCAGTGAGGGCCAGGCTTCTGAAAGACTCAACTTCCACACACTTAGATGGTGGTGGAATCAGCCATGAGGAAGCAGAAGAGCCCAAAGTCCCATTCGTTGGTCCCGCCGGGCCAAGAATCAAGAGCCCTTGATGCCCTCTGCTGCAAGGCCTATCAAGGTTCCATGCTCTCTTGTCGCATCCAGACATACCAACTATATATTGGTATGTTCCTCCGTGACTTATGGTGGCTTCGAGACATCAGCTCGGGTGGCGGCTGCGGTCATCGGAGCCCGCTGCCAGACTTGGCTTGGCTCCAATCTTCAGATTTGGAGCAGTGGGTGCAGGAGAAGCTCCTGGATCGGCCCTGCCTTGGCGAACAACCTTTTGGAAAGCCAATTGAGGAGAAGGTGGCGGAGATCGAGATGGAGTATGTCACGAGGACCCGTGTCTCCCGCAAGACCTCTACCCTGCCTCAGAAGAAGCAGCCTGCCAAGAAGCCCTTCTTTCCCAGGAAAGTCCTCCAGTATCGTGGCTATCCGCCGTACCCGGCTATTCCCACACCGACCACTCCTGCGCAGGGAAAGCCCGGCCAAAGCCATCGTAAACCGAAGGGGCCGAAGGCCCAGATGCAGGCCCCACCGCAGCCCCCTCAAGAGTTTTGATGCCAGTGGCATAGCCCCACGCCCTTCAGTGACTCAGCAGCCCTTGGGGGGATGCCTGTTCTGCTTTGCCCCGTCGTGGGCGCTGATCAGCTCAGACACCTGGATCCTCCAGGTCATCCTGGAGGGCTTTCATCTCCACTTCGACAGGCTTCCACCCCCTTTCTCCCTGGCAGAGCCCCCTCGACTCCCCATGCACCAGGTTTTGCTGCAGCGGGAATTGCACTCCCTCCTTTCCCAACGGGCAGTCGAGAAGGTTCCTCCCCACCTTAGAGGTCGGGACTTTTACTCCCGGTACTTCCTCATCCCGAAAAAGACGGGGCAGGGGGTGGTCTGCGGCCCATCCTCAACCTCCGCAGGCTAAACAATTTCTTGGTGAGAGAGAAATTCAAGGTGTTATCTCTTGGTGTGCTGCTGCCCTTCCTCCGGCAGGGCGACTGACTGTGCTCCTTGTATCTAAAGGATGCTTATGCCATATCTTGATCTACCCCCAACACAGGCAGTACCTGCATTTCAGGGTGCAGGGAGAGCACTTTCAGTACAGGAAGTGCCTCGTTGTGGCTGCTGCTCACCTTCGGCGTAAGGGCATGCTGGTGTTCCCTTACCTCGACGACTGGCTCGTTACGGGCTCCTCCATCGAGGAGGCCCAGGAGGCGATGTCGCGCACTGTCCTCTTCTTGGAGAGCTTGGGGTTCTTGGTCAACTACCCAAAGTTTCACCTTGAGCCGGCACAGGCTCTCGGGTTCGTCGGGGCGTGCCTCGATACTCGGCAGGCACTGGCCTTCTTGCCGGTGGATCGCTCCACCTGCCTCCGGGCTGTGGCCGCTCGCATCCAAATTGCCCAGCAGGTCACTGCTCAGTCCATGCTACGTCTCTTGGGCCACATGGCCTCGACTGTGCAATATGGTTCCTCACTCCCGCCTGCACATGCGGACGGCCCAGTGGTGTCTCAGCTCTCAATGGAGCCAATCCCTCGGACACCTCAGAGACCCGTCAGGGTTCTTCCCGATCTCCGTTTGTCCCTGAACTGGTGGCAGAACCCCCGCAACCTCCTGCGGGGCTCGCTTTTCCAGGCCCCACAGCACGATGTGGTACTGACCACAGATGCCTCCCTGCTAGGGTGGGGAGCCCATTGCAGCTTTCTCTGCACGCAGGGGCAGTGGTCACCTGTGGAGGCTCAACAGCAGATAAACCTGCTCGAGCTCCGGGCCATCCGATGGGCCTTGAGGGCCTTCGAGAATGTCCTCAGCGGGAAGTCGGTCCTGGTGCAGACCGACAACCGAGTAGCGATGTTTTACATCAACAAGGAGTGGGGCACGGGGTCGCACTTCCTCTGCAAGGAAGCAGTCCTCATCTGCTCTTTTGCCGCCTGGCGGAGGATGTCCCTCAAGGCAACATATCTCCCGGGTCAGGAGAACGGCCTGGCGGACTGACTTAGCAGAATCCTTCGCCCCCACAAGTGGCACCTGGATCCCAGAGTGGCAGGCTGGCTGTTCCTGCGCTGGGGAACTCCGGCGATGGACCTCTTCGCCAGCCCCCAGAACACTCAGCTTCCTCGCTTCTACGGCCCATTTCCGCACTCGGGTAGGGAGGGCTCTGATGCATTTCTCTTGGACTGGTCGTCCAGCCTCCTATATGCATACCCTCCCTTTCCCCCTCATTGCGAGGACTCTTCAAAGCTCAACGGGACAGAGCATCGCTGATTCTCATGGCCCCCTCGGCAGCCTTGGTTCCCACTCCAGCTCCAACTGTCTTCGGAGCCTCCGATTCCCCTAGGCTCTGCCGGGGACTTGCTGACGCAGGAGGAGGGTCGGCTACTACACCCGAACCTACCCTCCCTATCGCTCACGGCCTGGCGGCTGAATGGGTCTCTCTAGCCTCTTCCGGAAGAGGTCGAGGAAATCCTCCTTGCCTCGAGGAAGGACTCCACTAAGCAAGCTTACGCCTTTAAGTGGAAACGTTTCTCCATTTGGTGCTCGGAGCGCCAGATCGACCCCTTCTCATGCCCAGTTCGATGGGTTCTCCAGTACCTTCTCCACCTCTCGAGGGAGGGACTGAAGTCGAACTCGGTTAGAGTTCATCTGAGCACCATATCGGCTAATAATCTCCCTATCGAGGGAAATCCTTTCTCGGGTCAACCACTAGTCTCCCGCTTCATGCGGGGCCTTCTGTTATCCAAGCCACCCATCCGTCCCCCTCCGGCGGAATGGGACTTGAACGTGGTGCTCACACAGCTCACTCGTCCACCCTTCGAGCCAATGGCGACGTATTTGCTCCGGCATTTGTCCTGGAATGTGGCCTTCCTGGTAGCGCTGACCTCGGCTCGCCGAGTCAGTGAGCTTCAGGCGCTCATGGCTGGTGCCCCTTACACCAGGTTTTATCGGAACAGGGTGGTCCTCCGGATGCATCCTAAGTTCTTACCCAAGGTCGTGTCGGCCTTTCATCTCAACCAAGAGCTAGTGCTCCCGACCTTGTTCCTGAGGCCCCACGCTGATCAGGCGTCGGCGACTCTCCACACCCTCAACTGCAAGCGGGCCCTCGCCTTCTACTTGCAACGTACCCAGACTCATCACAAGTCTGACCGGCTCTTCATGACCTACGATCCCAATAGGCAGGGGGAAGCAGTCACCAAGCGCACCCTCTCTGTTGCGTGGTGGACTGCATCGCGTTCTCCCATGTGAAGGCGGGCTTTCCCCTGGATAGTCGAGTCGCTGCACGGGGTCCAAGCCAAAGCAGCCTCGGTGGCCTCGCTGTGCTCCTTGCCCATGATGAACATCTGCCGGGTGGCAACCTGGTCTACGAATGCCTTCACCATCCACTACTGCCTGGAGAGGGAGTCCCGCCGGGACAGCGCCTTCGACCAGGCTGTACGCCGTAATCTGTTCGGGGTATAAGCAATGCCTGCCCTCCAACCCTTCTTCACAGCTACCGAGGGTTTTGCCTCGAGGACCTGAGGACTCGGGTTCCTTCGAGCTTCAGCTTCTGCTTATGGCCTCACGAGATATTTTTTGGTTACAGGTTCAGTAGCCGGTAGCTAGGGAGTCCCATAAGTGAGAACTAACTTCCTGCTTGTTCCTGGAGAAAGCGTAGTTACTCACCTGTAACAGGTGTTCTCCAGGGACAGCAGGAATCAGTCCTCACTACCCTCCCGCCTCCCCTGATGAGTTGCTGTATTTTTGTCCTTCCCTTGCCATCTGCTTGGTAGGGCTCGAGCTAAGGGACCTGACTGAGCAAGATGGCACCCTTGGGTGAGAAAAGGACCACGCATGCATGGTAGGAATCCCAAAGGCTTTCTTTGAAAGCTGAAAAATTGCTCCGCGCGGGCTCCGTCGGCGCTAACGTCACCCATATGTGAGAACTGATTCCTGCTGTCCCTGGAGAACACCTGTTACAGGTGAGTAACTACGCTTTATTTGGAATTCAAAAAATGCCAAAATTAGTTATACTAAATTGACTAGAGGTCTCTTCCTCCCTGATTTGTGGCTCTAATATTGCCTCCTTGATGCAGTGGATATAAGAAGAATACTTGTGTAGTATTTGGTATGCTCCTGAGAGTTTGTTGGAAGAGTTATGTAAGCCAGGGACACTCCTTGCAGCACTGCATGTGAGGGGACCCCCTCTGGGTTTAGTAATAGGGAAAAGATGCTCTTATGGGCCCTATGGCGGACATGAAGATGGTGGCATGGATTGGGTCGCCAGGAGTCAGCACTGACTTGATGGCACTTTAAAAAAATAAATAAATAAAATTTACTTGAATTAAGAAACAGCATTTATGTCGTTGAACTCTGTTGTTGGAATTGATACCTGTAATGCCACAAGAAAAATAACGACAAAACAAAGAACTAATCACTGCCAGTTCTAAAATGAATGCATGTCTCAAGCGAAATACCTGCATGTTGTACTCCTGGGGGAGTTCTGCACACCTATGTAATGCAGAATTTGCACAGGCACCGTTGCACAGTTGCACAGAATTCTTACCTACACAGAAAAATGCATTTGCTGTGCAGAATTCTGTGCAGGCACTGGTATTGGTAGATAATGAAGCAGGCTCGGGCACCCAAGCCTGTCTCACTGCCCCGTTAACAGCCACAGGAGCATTGATGTTTGCTCCTATGGCTGTGCTAGATTCTGACACCAGCACGCAATGTTTTCAAAAGGTAACCAGAAGCACTTCCTTTGTTAAAGAGCCGCTGCAATCAGGCAAAAGAAGGAGGACTGCTGGTGAGTCGGGAGTGGCTGGGAGCAGGAGAAAGTTTGCTGGTGAGTCAGAGAAGATGGCTGGGGCAGGAGCTGGGCTGCTGGTGATTCAGGGGAGGGTGGATGGAGGCATGAAAAGGGCTTCTGGAGAGTCAGGAGGGGTGGCTGGAGATAGATGTATGCTGGGGGTGGGGGGGTTCGGAGAAAGAAAGGTGGAGGTTTATGCCTGGGAAGAAAGGAGAGGTAAGGGAGAGCCAAAGTTTGGTGCATGGGGAAGGGGGGAGATGAGATGGGAGTATGTGCATGAAGGGTACATTTTAGGAACAGACAGCACTAGGGATCTTGCTAGAAGTCAGAGGGAAACAGAACAGGAGGGACAAGGAAGGCTTTGACAGTTGAGGAGAGAACTGTGGTTGGCGCAAGAGAGCTAAAAAGGCAGGGGAATTTCAGGTCTAGAGGATGAGTCAGGCTTTAAAATGATGGGGATACTGTGCAAAAATGTACTAATAAAGTATGCAGAATTTTAAAATACTTGCCATAGAATTTTCTAAATTTTTGGACAGAATTTATTTTTTTGTGCAGAATTCCGTCAGGTGTAATATAGCCTTTGGTTTTACTGTTTCCCCTACCAACCATTCCACACACAATGCAGGGCAAACACCACAAAGACTACTGCTCTTACAGGGGAAGTCACAAATCAGGGCCCAGAAGCACTCTTCCAAATGCCCTACACATGAGCATCACATCCCCCCCTTTAAGTAGCATGAGAGAACCACTTCCCTCAGATATGGGACATTCAACCAATCCTGCCTGCAGCACCATTTAACCATGCAGGATGCCCACATTGCACCCAGTAAGAGTCAGCTACTTGTCAACAACTATAAACCTTCTTAGAAATATGGTCCGTTTTCTTTGAACGCAGATTAATCAATACTATTAAGTGATACATCCATAGAACTTGCTTATGTAAGAAATTAACTTTATTTTTTATTTTATCAATATTCCAAATTCATCAACGTATGTTGCAAACCACAAGGCACTTCCCAGGCTGGTCTTCAGGAAAACTTATCATTCAATTTTCAAACTGTATTCAGAACTTCAATTTGATGCAATGCAATTCTTCAAAACAGCTCCTAGGTAAACCATTGTGCATTAAATTGCTTATGTTTACAAACAAATGTTACTCTTCAGGGACCCTGAAGAGTAACATTTGTTTTTAAACATAAGTAATTTAATGCACAATGGTTTACCTAGGAGCTGTTTTGAAGAATTGCGTTGCATCAAATTGAAGTTCTGAATACAGTTTGAAAATTGAATGATAAGTTTTCCTGAAGACCAGCCTGGGAAGTGCCTTGTGGTTTGCAACATACGTTGATGAATTTGGAATATTGATAAAATAAAAAATAAAGTTAATTTCTTACATAAGCAAGTTCTATGGACGTATCACTTAATAGTATTGAACAACTATAAACCTGCAGCTCGAATTCCCTCAATATTTACAGCAAATCAACTTTACCCCTCTGTAGCCTCTCACCAATTGGAGCCCATGAACTCTATGGTTTTGCAGGTAAAGGATGGTTTCCCTCTTTCCACCCAAGGAGCTAGTCGCCCTTCTAGAAAAGCAGATGGATTCCTTACACACACACACACGCATGCACACCTACACACACCTGTTATTCTCTGATAGGAGGACAACCAACCCATCATTCAGTCTTACTGAAATAACTGCTCCAACACCAGATCTGAACCTAGGCAGGAGCCCTCTTCTACTGACCTGGCTTCATTTCCTTCACCTGTTAACACTGCTTATCTCAAATTCCTCCAAAACACAGATCTGCTTCCCTCCGACTTTGCCTCTCTATCTCCCAACTCTCAAGCCTCTACTTGGTTCTCCTCCCTCTCAACTGCTCTAGATCGCATCGCTCCCCTCCGTCCACGCCCCCCTCCACGTCGCCCATCACATCCCTGGTATCACCCCGGTCTCCTCTTACTTCGCTCCCAACTCCGCAGAGCCGAAAGGCAATGGCGTAAGTCCCCCTCTCCGGCCACTTCGTCCCTCTTCAAAGCCCAGCACTCCCATTACCGCTCCCAGGTTCATCTTGCCAAGTCTTCCTTCTTTTCCAATGCCATCGCCAACGCTCCCAACCAGACCCGTCACCTTTATTCCACCCTTAAGTTTCTAACCTCCCTACACCCTTCCGCACCTACCCATCCTATCCCTGCTCCTTCTCTTCTTGCCTCTGCTTTCAGTAACAAAATCTCCTCCTTAAGAGCCTCACTGCCCTCTCACCCTCCACCTATTCTCTCTCCTCCCCCAGTCGCCTCCCCCCCCCCCCCCCGTCTCCCAACTATCCCACACATGGTCTTCCTTTTCTCTGACCACCACTGCCGAGCTTCACCATCTCATTTCCACATCCAACAAAACTTTCTGCTCCCTTGACCCCGTCCCTCCTTCCTGGTTGCTGACTCCCTCTCAATCTTTCCTTCCCTACATTCAAACTATCCTGAACAACAGTCTCTCCACTGGAACTTTCCCCTCCACCTGGAAGCATGCTCTAATCCGCCCTCTCCTCAAGAAACCTTCCTTTGACCCTCTTGACCCTAACAACTACCGCCCAGTCTCCAACCTTCCCTTTCTGTCTAAACTTCTTGAGAAGGTTGTCTTTGCCCAACTGTCGCATCACCTTGATTCCACTAATTTCCTTCACCCCCGCCAATCCGGTTTCCGTCCTGGGCACAGTGTTGAGACTATTCTTCTTGCTTTCACCAACGCCCTGCACGTAGCCCACGACCATGGTGAAATCTCGGTGGCGGTTGCCCTTGATCTTTCTGCTGCATTCGACCTTGTGGATCACTCTCTCCTCCTCTCCCGACTACACGATGCTGGCCTTTGTAGCACTGTCTTTCGGTGGTTCCACTCCTTTCTCTCCTCTCGCTCTGGTGCAGTTCTCTCTTCCTCCCCTTCCTGCTCCTCCTCTGACTCCTTTCCCCTCCCTTGCGGGGTCCCCCAAGGCTCTGTGCTGGCTCCCCTCCTTTTTAATCTCTTTCTAACTCCTCTTACTCTCCTTATACAACAATTTGGTATTACAGCTTTTTACTACGCAGATGACATCCTTCTTCTATACCACACCTCCCCGGTTTGCCCCGACCTTGCCCCCCTCAATTCCTGCCTGGCTGCTATTTCTGATTGGATGACCCATAACTGTCTGCATCTCAATCTCTCAAAGACCACAGCTATCTGGTTCCCGCACGGTCATCAGCCCCCCTCCATCGCCCCCTCTTTCCCTGCCATTCCTATCTCTATGGTTTCCACCTTTCGGTATCTTGGGGTACTTTTCGACTCGGATCTCTTTCTCTGCCCATGTTTCTCATGTCTCCAAAACCTCCTTTTTCTATCTCAGGCAAATCCGCGCCGCTCTTGCTACCTTGCTGCTGGCTCTTGTTATCTCCCGTATCGACTTTGCTAACTCCATTCTCTCTGGCCTCTCCAAGCTCCAACTCTCACGTCTTCAACGAATCCAGAACACCGCTGCCCGTCTCGTGTCCTCCTCCTCCCCTAGAGACCATGTCACACCCCTCCTCTTCCGTCTCCATTAGCTTCCCATTTCCTTTCGAATCCAGTTCAAACTTCTCACACTCGTTCACAAGGCTCTTCATACCTCCACACCACAATACCTGGCCGATCTCATCCACTTGCACACCCCCCGGCACACCCCCCGCTCCTTCCACCTCAACCGCCTCACACTACCCTCCCCCTCACTTGCTCACCTTCAATTCACCCGCTCCTCAGCTTTCTTCTTCATTGGTCCGGCTCTTTGAAACTCCCTTCCCTCTACTCTCCGGCTGGAGCCCCATCACCCTACCTTTAAACACGCCCTAAAAACCCACCTCTTTTCCCTTGCCTTTAATCCCCCTCCCCTCTAGCCTTTACCCTTTCCCTATGCTGACCTTCCTCTCTCGTTCTTTATCTCTCTATCCTCTATTAAGTTGTAACTTTCCTTTCCTTTTCCGGCCTTGTGCCTACTGTAATGAAGATTTATTTTATTGTAAACCGCTCTGTTTATCACTGAAGGGCGGTCAATCAAGCTAATAAACATAAACATAAGGCCCTCACCCTGGACACAGCAGAAACAATGGAGGAGAAGCTGAATTTCAAAGGGATCCTACTATCCATTGAAGTACCCCAGAGACCCACAGGCTTATCAGTACATAAGATTCTCCAGTCAAAGATTTAGCAAAATCCCTTTGCCACTCAGGCAGTTTTGAAATGAATGAGCCCAAATCATGTGTCTTAGATCCTGATGTGCCACTTGAATAAGCCCTCTACAACACTGAACAGTATGCTTTACATTTGATCAGTTCCACCTACAATGCTTACAAAATATCCTCTAGAACCGGGGTCTCAAACACGCGGCCCGCAACCGAACTTTGTGCGGCCCGCGACGGAGGAAAAAAAAAAAACACAAACCCTGTCTTCTGCTGCTGCTGCCGCCGTGGTAGCAGCACAATCAGCTGTTCGCGGTCCCTTCTCCTCAGCCCGGAAGAGCCCCGAGTCTGCTCCTTTAGCGGCGGGCTTTTCAAGATGCAAAGAGAATATTTCCCTCTCGCGCGGCTTGTCAAGCCGCGCGAGAGGAAAATACTCTCTTCGCGGCTTGAAAAGCTCACCGCTAAAGGAGCAGACTCGGGGCTCTTCCGGGCATAGGAGAAGGGACCGCGAACAGCTGATTGTGCTGCTACCACGGCGGCGGCGGCAGCAGCAGCAGCAGACAGGGTTTTGTTGTTAGTTTATTTACTTGGCCTGATGGGGGGGGGGGTTAGGACTGGAAATGGGCAGATGGGGTTAGGACTGGAGGTGGTCTGATTGGGGGGGGGCTAAGACTAAAAATGGGGTTATGGGGGGGGGCTAAGAATGAAAATGGGGTGATGGGAGGGTTAGGACTGGAAGTGGGCTGTTGGGGGGCTTAGGAATGGTAATGGGCTATGGGGGGGCGAGGACTGGAAATGGGCAGATGGGGTTAGGACTGGAGGTGGTCTGATTGGGGGGGGCTAAGACTAAAAATGGGGTTATGGGGGGGGGCTAAGAATGAAAATGGGGTGATGGGAGGGTTAGGACTGGAAGTGGGCTGTTGGGGGGCTTAGGAATGGTAATGGGCTATGGGGGGGCGAGGACTGGAAATGGGCAGATGGGGTTAGGACTGGAGGTGGTCTGATTGGGGGGGGCTAAGACTGAAAATGGGGTTATGGGGGGGCTAAGAATGAAAATGGGGTGATGGGAGGGTTAGGACTGGAAGTGGGCTGTTGGGGGGCTTAGGACTGGTAATGGGCTATGGGGGGGCTAGAACTGGAAATGGACAGGTGGGGTTGCTAGGACTGGAAATCGGATTAGTAGAAGCTATGGCTTGAACTGCAAATAACTGATGGGGACGGGGTTTTGGAATGGAAATGGGCTGAGTGGAAGGGGGCTTGGAATGGAAATGGGCTGATGGGGAGGGGGGCTTGGAATGGAAATGGGCTGATGGGGAGGGGGCTTAGAAAGGAAATGGGCTGTGAGGGGAGGGAGCTAGGACTGGAAATGGGCTTAGTTGGGGGGAGCAAGGACAGGAAATGGGCTGATGGTGGGGCTAGAATAGGACTGGAATGGGCTGATGATGCGGGGACTAGAAGGGAGCAGATGCTGGGTGGGGCTGAAACTACAAGGGAGCTGATGTTGGGGGAGGATTAGAATGGGATAGGGCTGGAAGAGTAAAATGGAGAGGGGAAAAAATATTTTGTGTGGGAGGGAAGAAAAATCTACAATTGGCCAGGTACTGGGTGAGTAAGTGTGGATTGAGAATGGAGGGGTAAAATTTGAGTGGATGAAATAGGAATGAGGAAAGAGCAAAAGGAAAAAGATTAGTATGTTAAAGCAGATGCAGAGAGAGAAAGGAAAAAAAACTAGAAGAGAGAAGAAAGTACAAATGGACAGCAGACCATGGAGAGTTAGCAGAAGACACCAAGAAACCAGAAGAAAGTGGCTGGCACAATTGCAACTGAAAAAAAAAATGCACAAAAGGTAGAAAAATATCTCTTTATTTTGAATTAACTGGAATATGTCAGCTCTGGGAAATGTGCATCATTAACGTCTGTGCTTTATTTAATACAAGAGGAAATTAATTTATAGTTTTATTTCTACAGTGTTGTTGTACATTCCAAGTTTGGCTTTTGGGGTTCCCAGTTTAATTATTGTCTTCCTGTTTCTAAATTTTGATTCCTTGTTTGGTGATGGTGTATGTTCTGCATGTGTAACTGAGCTGAGGTATTCTGTTTATGTAATTCCTATTTGACATTGCCACTTGTTCTCTTTCCCCAGTAGGTCATGTATTGTTATTCTCTGAAATGTATTGGTTTAATATTTGCAGTGTTGCCTTTTGATAGTTAGGGTATGGTGCTTTGTGAGTCCTGGTAGTGCTGTTACGATACGGTGGGTTTGCTATGGGTTCTAAATGGGCAGTGTTTGTAGTAGTTCCTAATGTGCCTGGCGGTTGGCACTGGATTATAGTAATGTAGAAATCTTTTAGTCTTTCTTTATCCATACGCTCATTAAGAGGCATGTTTACTAAAAGTTAGTTTATGGTAACATTATGCAAATATTTATGCAAATGAGGTCCCTTATGCAAATTAGGCCTGCGTCTTGTGCGGCCCCCGGGTTACTTTACAAGTCCTCATTTGGCCCTCAAAGCAATTTGAGTTTGAGACCCCTGCTCTAGAACTGCAGCAGTAGCCATTGCTGCCCGGAGAATGGCATGGCTCCAGGCCTTAGGGCTTCACAAATATCTTCACAAGTACTTTGCCAATGCACCGTACCTAAGTGCCAGTCTGTTCAGAGATAGTCCAAGATGCAGTGTCCTAGATAAAGAATCATCATTCATCCCTCAAGGGCCTTAGGGTTCCAGTCCTGTTAATTCTTTCAGTTAAAAGTAGAACCAGCCTCCCTTCACTAAGCATCTATACCCATATCAGTACTATGACCAGCTTTACAATTGCAAGAGATACCAGTTTTTCTCTGGGAACAAGCAGGAAGTCAGCCCTCACATATGGGTGATGGAGCCCACACGGAAGCAACTACCCAGTTTTCAAAGAAAGCTCTTGAGAGATGCACCACGCATGCGTGGTCCACTTCCCACCCAGCGGTGCCATCTTGCTTCAATCTCCCTTTTTCCATGGAGCCCATTGCACGTTGTCCAGTTTCCCCAGAGAAAGTTTGATTTTTAGTATTGAGTTTTGTCTGGTTTGCGTAACGGTTCCTTCCCCCTCCTGAGCCAGCTCGCCTCGGGATTGCTTTTTGGGTTCATCTATTCATTTTTGATCTGTGCTCTTATGCATTCCATGCAATAACTGTGGTACTTTAATTCCAAGACAAATCATTTGGAGCCTAAGAGCTTGTCCTATGTGCCTCAGGTCAGCTGCCATGCATGATGAATTAACTCTACTAAGGAAAGACCTAGCTGCCATGCATAAAGAAGTGACTCTACTGAGGGAGGAAATGGCTGCAATGAAACACACCTCTTCTAGGATACAAACTGAACAAAGTCCACCATCGCTCCCACAAAGAATCAAACACCCCAGGAACAAATGGATCACAGTGGGTTCTGGAAGATTGCAACCCGTAACACAGACACATCCTATACATCAAGAGATATCCCTGCATAATGCCTTCTCTGCCTTGACTAATGAGGATGCTCAATCCAAAGAAACTGAAGAAGGTCCCTTAAATTAGTCAGACAATGCCCAATCTCCTGCTAAAGCATCAAATATGAAGAAAACCTCACCAAACAGAAAACTACTACTACTTGGAGACTCAATCATCAGAGGCACCAACTTGGAAACACAGTTCAAAGGACAGAAGATAGTCATGTGCCTACCAGACTCGACAGCCAGCAGGAATACAAATCAAGTTGTTGAAGTACACTCCAAACTTGATGATGTTATCCACTTGGGCACAAAATGACCTGGCTAGACACAGTGCCTCTACAGTCCAAAAGGACTTCCAATCTCTGGGAGAGAAACTCAAGCCCATTGTTAACACTGTTGCATTCTCAGAGGTTCTGCCTGTTCTTGGTAAGGGGACAAAAAGGCTGCATTGCATTAACAGCTTTAATACATGGCTCCAGACCTGGTGCAAACAAGAAGGATTCAGATTTATTGGCAACTGGGGAAACAGATGGATCAACAAGAGACTATACTGTTCTGATGGACTACATCTCTCTGTCGCAGGGAAAAGAATCTTAAGTGAAAAATTCAGACAGTATGTGTATATGCATTTAAACTAGGAAAAGGGGGTGATGGATGTGGAAGGTCAAGACCTGCACGCCACCCCCTGCAAAAGCAGAATAACATAAGAAACAGCCACACTTTTAAACCACACATCAAAAACAAGTGGGAAGATATGGGCAGAACAAAATCAATGCAAAATACACACAAGCCAGGTAAATGCTGGAAAGCAGTGAGCACAAATGCTCGAAGCTTAGCCAACAAAGTTCCAGACCTGGAAGCCCTAATGGTGGAAATGGATTTGGACATTGTGGCAATTATAGAAACATGGTTTAATGAATCGCATGATTGGGATATAGCCATAGCTGGCTATAATCTATTCAGAAGAGACAGAGAAAATGGAAAAGGAGGAGGAGTAGCCTTGTATGTCAAAAGCAATATTAAAGCTACTGAAATGCAGGGGACATGGGGAAAAGAAGAAGCGCTCTGGATTGCGTTGGAAAGAGGAGATGGCACTGTCATCCATACTGCTGTAGTCTACAGACCTCCGACTCAAATTGAAGAGATACATAACGAATTGATTATAGATATTGTCAAGATAGCCATAAAGGGGGAAGCGATCATTTTGGGTAACTTTAATCTACCTGATGTGGATTGAATTACTCCTGCACATCTGGAAAGAAGCAAAAAAAATTGTAGATGCTCTCCAAGATGCATCACTTAGACAAATGGTCATGGAACCAATCAGGGAAAGCTCAACACTGGATTTAGTGCTCACCAACAGTGATAGCGTGTTGAATGTCTGTGTGAGTGCCCCTGTGAGCAACAGCGATCATCACACGGTGTGGTTTGAGATAAAAGCCAAGTCAAAGTCCTAAACTTCAAAAACACTGACTTCAAAAAAATGGCCGAGTACCTAAACGAGGAGATGACAGGATGGAAGGAGATAAGGGAAGTGGAATTGCAATGGGCTAAACTAAAGGTGGCAATAAAAGGGTCAACAGATAAATATATAAAAAAAGTAAATAAAAACAAGAGGAGAAGGAAACCTATTTGGTTTTCCAAAGAAGTGGCTGCTCAAATAAAGGCAAAAAACATAGCTTTCGCAAAATTCAAAAGCTTGCAAACAGAAGAACACAGAAATGAATACAGGATCAAACTGAAAGAATCAAAAAGAGAAATAAGGATAGCAAAATCAAAGGCAGAGGAAAAGATGGCTAAAGATGTTAAGGGTGGCGACAAATCTTTCTTCAGGTATATTCGGGAAAGGAAGAAGATCAGAGTTGGAATTGCAGGACTCAGAAGTGTTGGGAAAGGACTCGTGGAAAGTGACATAGAAAAAGCAAAATTGCTAAACAAATACTTTTGCTCTGTTTTTACTAAAGAAAATCCTGGAGAAGGGCCATCTGTGACTCCCAAATATAAAAATTGAAATTAAGTAGATACCACACCATTCACAGAAGATGAGGTGTTGGAACAACTTGCTAAACTGAAAGTGGGCAAAGCCATGGGACTGGATGGGATACATCCCAGGATACTGAAAGAGCTCAGAGAGGTTCTTGCAGGGCCGTTAAAGGATGTATTCAACAGATCCTTGGAAACAGGAGAGGTTCCTCAGGACTTGAGAATGGTTGATGCTGTACCTCTACACAAAAGTGGTGACAGGGAAGAAGTGTCAAACTACAGACCCGTGAGCCTTACCTCGGTGGCGGGAAAAGTAATGGAGGTGCTCCTGAAAGAGCGAATAGTGAACTTTCTCAAAACCAACAGGTTGCAAGATCCGAGGCAACATGGTTTTACTGAAGGACGGTCTTGCCAAACAAATCTGATTGAGTTCTTTGACTGGGTGACCAAGGAACTAGATCAGGAGCATGCAATGGATGTCATCTACCTGGATTTCAGCAAAGCCTTTGATACTGTTCCTCATAGAAGGCTTGTCAACAAACTCAGTAGCTTGGGGATGGGTCCCAAGAATGGTGAACTGGATTAGAAATTGGTTGACTGACAGACTACAGAAGGTGATGGTACATGGAGCTCACTCGGATGAAAGGAAGGTGATTAGCGGGGTGCCCCAGGATTCGGTCCTGGGCCCGGCACTGTTCAATGTATTTGTGAGGGATATTGCTGAAGGACTGAATGGAAAAGTCTTTCTTTTTGCAGATGACACAAAAATTTGCAACAGAGTGGACTCCCCCGAGGGAGTGGATAACATGAGGAAAGATCTACAAAAGCTGGAAGAATGGTCTAATGCTTGGCAATTACGATTTAATGCGAAAAAGTGCAGTGTCATGCACTTAGCAGAAATCCAAGGGAAATGTACGCAATAGGGGGCTAGAGGTTGGTGTGCATGGTTCAAGAGAAAGACCTTGGTGTGATTATCTCTGATGATCTCAAGGTGGCAAAACAGTGCGACAAGGTGGTGGCAAAAGCCAGGAGGATGTTGGGCTGCATACAAAGAGGGATTACCAGCAGAAAGGAAGAGGTACTTATGCCACTGTACAGGTCACTGGTGAGGCCTCACTTGGAATACTGTGTTCAGTTTTGGAGACCATATCTTGCAAAAGATGTAAAAAGACTGGAAACTGTTCAGAGGAAGTCGACCAAAATGATTTGGAGCCTGCGTAAGAAACCCTATGAGAAGAGACTTCAAGACCTAAATATGTACACTTTGGAGGAGAGGAGGGATAGGGGAGATATGATTCAGACCTTTAAATACTTCAAGAGGAACGATGAACAAACAAACCTCTTCCAAAGACGGGGAAGCTGCAGACTAGAGGGCATAACATGAATGTGAGGAAATATTTTTTCACTGAAAGAGTGGTGGATGCTTGGAATGCTCTCCCGATGGAAGTGGTGGGGGCAAACACTGTGACGGAATTCAAAACAGCATGGGACCAGCACAGCGGATCCCTTTATAGCAACAGGATGAAAAACAAATTAAATTGAACCATCTAACTTCTCAACAAATAGGGGTGTCCTACATGGAGTAGTGGGTCCACCCCTAAACATAGATATGGGGAGGGGTGGCCTTCACGGAGCGACGGGTGCACCTACTCTTGCCGTATATTTGCTGGGCAGACTGGATGGACCATGCTGGTCTTTATCTGCCGTGATTTACTATGTTACCTGCCGGGCCAGGACAACTGGCTGGCCGACAGACTTAGCAGGATGCTCCAGCCGCACGAGTGGCAGCTAGACAGGGAAGTAGCCAGCGGGTTTTTCCAGACCTGGGGGGCCCTGGTGATGGACCTGTTTGCAAGCCCGGACAATCACCAGTTGCCCCGCTTCTGCTCGAGGCAGCCGCACCCTGCCTGGGTGGCAGCCGACGCCTTTTTAGTCTCATGGTCGGTGGGTCTCCTGTATGCTTTCCCCTCTGATCGCCAAGACTCTGTACAAGATTCTTCATGACAGAGCTTCAGTCACCTGATAGCCCCATGGTGGCCCAGGCAACCGTGTTTTCCACTCCTACAGCTAGCGGTAGAGGCCCCCATCCCTTTGGGGTCAGCTCCACGGCTCCTTTCCTAGGAGGAGAGCTCTCTTTTGCATCCCAACCTCAGCTCCCTTTCGCTGACAGCATGGCTGCTGAGAGGGTGACTCTAGCCCCGCTCCTCCTTCCGAAGGATGTGGAGGATGTTTAGCTGGCTTCACACAGAGCATCTACCAGACGGGCTTGCGCTTTTAAGTGGTGCAGGTTTGCACTTTGATGTGCTGAGTAAGGGGTAGACCCCTTCTCTTGCCCGGTGGTTGTGGTATTGCAATACCTTCTCCACCTGTCCAGGACGGGGCTTAAGTCCAATTCCGTCAGGGTGTATCTCAGTGCCCTAGCAGTGAACCACCATCAGGTGGACGGAAAGTCCCTCTCAGTTCATCCAGTGGTGTCCCGGTTCCTAAAGGGCCTACTCCTGTTGAAGCCCCCGGTCGGCCCCCCCCCCCCCACGGCGACCGAATGGGAACCCATTGTAGTGTTGGGGCAGCTCACCCGGCCGCCCATCGAACCATTGGCCACGTGCCACCTCCGCTATCTCTCCTGGAAGGTGGTTTTCTTGGTTGCACTCACTTCCGCCCGGAGGGTGAGTGAGCTCCAGGCCTTCATGGCGAAGAGGCCTCATACCAAGTTCTACAAGAATAGGGTGGTGCTTCGCACGCACCCCAAATTCCTTCCGAAGGTGGTCTCCTCGTTCCACCTCAACCAGGAGGTGGTCCTTCCTACCTTCTTTCCCAGACCGCATGCCAGTCGGGCAGAGGCTGTTCTCCATACCTTGGACTGTAAGAGGACTCTGTCCTTCTACATTCAACCTACTCAAGGTCACTGGAAAGCATCTCAGCTTTTCGTTTCCTACTACCTCAGTAAGCTGGGGAAGGCGGTGACCAAGCGTACGCTGTCCACATGGGTGGCGGACTGTATTGCCCGGGCTTATGAGGAAGCGAGGCTTTCCCTGGAAGGCTGTGTTACGGCTCAGACTGGTTTTTTAGCTAGCACGTGGATCCGTGCTCCATCTGTTGGTACCATACGGCTCATAGGGTCAGGGCCATGGCAGCATCAGTGGCTCATCTATGCTCTTTTCCTCTGGCAAACATCTGCCGGGCCGCAACCTGGTCTTCGGTTCATACCTTCGCAGCTCACTACTGCCTGGATAGGGAGTCCCAATGGGACAGTACCTTCGGCCTGGACATACTCCATAACCTTTTCAGGGTCTAGGCAATTCCTGCCCTCCGACCCTTCTGTGTTCAGGCTTCCGGAGTTCTACTTTCCTTGGATGCAGGTCCTATTTCCCTTTGCGGCTGCTTGCGGCTCTCGATGAGGGAGCCTTTTTTGGCTATAGGTTCATGGTAGCCTGTAGCTGGGGAGTCCTTATGTGAGGACTGACTTCCTTCTTGTTCCCGGAGAAAGCGTAGTTACTCACCTGTAACAGGTGTTCTCCGGGGACAGCAGGAATCAGTCCTCACAACCCTCCCTCCTCCCCTTGGAGTTGCAGTCCTATTATTTTCTTTTCTTTTCTTTTTGCCATCTTTTTAGCTATGTTATTTGACTGAGCAAGATGGCACCCTTGGGCGGGAAGGGGACCACGCATGCGTGGTAGCAATTCCCAAAGGCTTTCTTTGAAAGCTGGGAATTTGCTCCGCGCGGGCTCCATCGGCATCAACATCACCCATATGTGAGGACTGATTCCTGCTGTCTCCAGAGAACACCTGTTATAGGTGAGTAACTACACTTTCTCCAGGAACAAGCAGGAAGTCAGTCCTCACTTATGGGTGACGTCGGCACCGACTGAGCCCGCGCAGAGCAATTCCCCAGCTTTCAAAGAAAGCCTTTGGGATTGCTGCCAGGCATGCCTGGTCCTCTTCCCGCTCAAGGGTGCCATCTTGCTCAGTCTCCCTTTTTCCACAGAGCCCTTCGGACGCATGTCCTCGTCCCTCAGAAAAAGTGTTTCATTTTCGGCCTACTGGCTTTTTATTTTTCCAGTTGCACCTGTTTTCTACCCGTCCTTCCCCTATCTTTTTAGAGCCTTTGGGGGACGTTTTTCTTCGCCTTTTTTGCTTTTAATGGGCTTTGTGCTTTTTTTTTCCTTCAACCGCTGGCCGCGTGGGTCTTCGTCCTCGCGGGGGCCATTTTTGCCCCTCTGGCCACCAGATTCCAAAAATGCGATAGATGCTCTAAGAACATGTCTCTTACGGACACCCATGAATCTTGCCTGCGGTGTCTCGGGGCTGACCATGATCCAGAGCTCTGTTCGCTTTGTAAGAAAATATTGTCCAAAGCCTTGCTCAGTCATAAGCAGAAGTTTGAAGACATTTTCAGGAAGGCCGACTCTTGAGTCCCTGGTGGCGCCCTCAGTCTCTCTTCCAATGAGATCCCCCACCTCCACCCTGCACTCTCGGCGGCACTCCAACCAGGAGTCCTCCGAAGTGGAGTGGCGCAAGAAGGCCTCAAAGTTGCTGTCAGGGGCTCCTGACAAGCGCTCGGTCGCTTAGCCCCCTTTGTTGTTCCCGAGAGTCGGACAAGGAGTGACCCCCACAGGGTACCCCGTACAGTTACGGAGGCCTCCAGTGATGGCGCCTGGTCTCCTGAGGGCCATCCTCATGAGGACCCCCTCTCCTCCTTGACGCCCAACCCAGTGACCCCGGGGTCAGCATTACAGGGCCCCATGCCCGCATGGGAATTCCTCATGCTGGTGCTGGTGCTGGAACACAACATTTCTTTGTTCGCTTCCCAGCAGGCGCTCACAGCCATCTTTGCTGACTCGCGCCCAGAGACCACGGTTCCCTCACGTGGGACACCAAAAAACATCCAGGAAACCCTGAGAACCGCGGGCCTCGTGCGGGTCTTCGACGTCTGTCTTGTTCACTTCCCGTTCCTCAGGGGGCGAGATCATACAGGGTCTCCGGCTCCAAGCGGGCCTTGGCTGTTGGACAGGGCGACCAGCCCAGTTCGGATTCCTCATCCGATTTCTCGGACTGGGAGTCCGATGGGGATACCTCCCTGGAAACCCATACCCATCGGGACCTTCCATCGGACCCCTCCCTGCACTCCATTTCAGTGGCGCTTGCCTTCCAAGGATACCTCCTTACTGGAGTTCGTTTGAGATATGGCACAGGCTCTCAACCTGTCCACCCAGGCCGAGGAGGACCCTCGAGCTGAAGAGCTTGACATCTTCCTGTATGAGTCCCCACCTAGGGAAGTCTCTTACTGTCCCAGTTCCTCCCATCCTGTCCAGTCTGCTACTCTGCATGTGAGAAGCGCCTGCCTCTGTTCCCATCGTGAATAAGCGCCTCAATACCATGTACAAGATACAGCGCGGCCTTGGGTTCAGAAAAACCCAGCTCCCCCACACTTCCATGGTGGTGGAGTCGGCCATGAGAAAGCAAAAGAGCCTGAAGTCGCACTCTTCAGTCCCTCCGGGGTCCCATGCTCTCCTGCCGTATTCAGGCATAGCAGTTATACATGGGTATGTTCTGGCGCGACTTGGCCAAGGAGCTCAGAGGTTTCTCTGCGGGCGTCAAGGGCGAACCCCTCAATAGGTTCAGTACCCTGCTGAAGTCTGTCGCGAACTGCTCAAAATACCTCTCCCGTGCTGCCTATGATAGTTTCGAGTCCTCGGCTCGGGTGGCGGCTGTGGGCATTGGGGCCCATCGCCAGGCTTGGCTCCAATCCTCAGATTTGGAGTAGTGGGTGCAGGAGAAGCTCCTGGATGTGTCCTGCCTCGGCGAGCAGCTCTTTGGCAAACCGATGGAGGATAAGGCTGCAGAGATAGACTGAGTTCATCACCCGAACCCGTCTCTCGCGCAAGACCTCCACCCTCCCTCGGAAGAAACAACAAACCAAAAAGCCTTTCTTTCCGAGGAAGGGCCTACCGTACTGTGGCTACCCACCTACTCCCACGCCGACCACTGCTGCGCATGGGAAGTCCTGCCAAAATCATCGCAAGCCGAAAGGGCCCAAGGCCCAAACCCTGGCACCACCTCAACCCTCACAGGGGTTTTGATGCCAGCCGCATAACCTCTCTCCCCCCCCCCCTGGCATCTCGGCAGCTGGTAGGGGGTTGCCTGTCCTCCTTTGCCCTTTAGTGGGCTTCCATCACTTCGGACACCTGGGTCCTCCGGGTAATCCGGGACGGCTATCGTTTCCACCTGGACAGGCTTCCCCCTACCTTCTCCCTGGCGGAGCCGCCTCAATTCCCCGTGCATCAGGTCATCCTGCAGCGGGAATTAATCAACCTTCTCACCCAGCGGGCAGTCGATAGGGTCCCGTCGCACCTCCAAGGTCGGGGATTCTATTCTCTTTACTTCCTTGTCCCAAAGAAGGTGGGAGGGTCTGCAGCCCATCCTCGACCTCCGAAAGCTAAACAAATTCTTGGTGCGGGAGAAATTCAAGATGTTGTTTCTTGGCATTCTGCAGCCCTTTCTCCAGTAGGGTGACTGGCTATGCTCCTTGGATCTAAAAGGAATTCACCCACATTTGAATTCACCCCCAGTACAGGCAGTACCTGTGCTTCAGGGTACGGGGAGAGCACTTCCAATACAGGGTGCTCCTCTTCGGCCTCGAATCCGCCCTGCGGGTCTTCACAAAGTGCTTCTCCGCGGTCAGCGTACCGGTCTTCCTCTACCTCGATGACTGGCTCGTCATGGGATCCTCGGTCGAGGAGATCCACCTGGCGGCTTTGCACACTATCCTTCTGCTCAACGCCTGGGGTTCTTGATCAACTATCCCAAATCCCACCTCGAACCGGTGCAGACCCTAGAGTTCATCAGTGCGCTTCTCAATACTCAGTGGCCGACCGCTTCTCTGCCGGTGGATCACGCTGACCGCCTCTGAGCCCTGGCAGCCCAGATCCAGAGCGCCCCTCGGGTCACAGCCTGAACTATGCTGCACCTCCTGGGCCACATGGCGTCTACTGTCCATGTGATTCCCCACACCCGTCTGCACATGCGGACAGCTCAGTGGTGCCTCAGCGTACAGTGGAGTCATTTCGTCGGCCACCTCAGGGATCCCGTGACGGTCTCCCACGGCATTCGCCTGTCCCTGGGTTGGTGGCAAAACCCCCGCAATCTCCTCTGGGAGTTGCCCTTCCAGACCCTGCAGCATGACATAGTGCTGACAACGGATGCCTCCTTGCTGGGGTAAGGAGCCCACTGCTGTGCATTGTGCACATAGGGGCAATGGTTGCCCAAGGAGTCTCAACAGCAAATAAACTTGCTCAAGCTCTGGGCGGTTCGGTGGGCCCTGAGAGCCTTCGAGGATCACCTCGGGGGGAAGGTCGGTCCTGTTACAAACCGACAACCGAGTGGCGATGTTCTAGATCAACAAGGAAGGGGGTACCAGATCATGCTCCCTCTGCCGGGAAGCGGTCCTCATTTGCTCCTTCGCCTTCTGTCGGGGGATAACCCTCAGGGCGGTCTACCTCTGGGGCCAGGAGAATGTCCTGGCAGACAAACTCAGCAGAATCCTTCACCCTCACGAATGGCGACTGGATCCGGGGGTGGCTGACTGGCTGTTCCATCAGTGGGGAACTCCGGCCATGGACCTATTTGCTAGCCCATTGAACGCTCAGCTCCCCCGCTTCTGCGGCCCAATGCCGCACCCGAGCAGGGATGGCCCGGACACGTTCCTTCTGAGCTGGTCCTCCGACCTGCTCTATACGTTCCCTCCCACTCCTCTCATTGTGAGGACCCTCCACAAAGCTCAGCAGGACCAGGCATCGATGATCCTCATAGCTCCCTCGTGGCCTTGACAGCCCTGGTTCCCGCTCCTGCTCCGACTAGCAACGGAGCCTTCAGTTCCCTTGGGCTGTGCTCCGGGCCTACTAACACAGGAGGAGGGATGGGTACTGCACCCAAACCTGGTCTTGTTATCCCTCACAGCCTGGCAGCTGAGAGGGTCTCCTTGGCACCGCTGAATCTTCCGAAGGAGGTCGAGGAAGTCCTCGACTAGACAAGCCTATGCCTTCAGGTGACAGCGCTTCTCAGTCTGGTGCTCCGGGCTCCAGATCAACCCATTCTCTTGCCCCACTCGATGGGTCCTTCAGTACTTCATCCATCTCTCGAGGGAGGGTCTGAATTCGAACTCCGTCAAGGTGCATTTGAGCACCATCTCGGCGAATCACCTCCCCGTCGGGGGAAAGTCCCTCTCGGGACAGCCCTTGGTCTCCCGCTTTATGCAGGGTCTCTTGCTATCCAAGCCACCCATCTGGCCTCCCCCGGTGGAATGGGACCTAAACGTAGTGCTCATGCAGCTTACGCATCCACCTTTTGAGCCGATGGCGACGTGCTCGCTTCGGCATCTATCCTGGAAGGTGGTCTTCCTGGTGGCGCTGACTTCAGCCTGCCAAATCAGTGAGCTCCAGGCTCTCATGACTGATTCTCCTTACACTAGATTCTATAGGAATAGGGTGGTCCTCCATACCCATCCCAAATTCCTGCCTAAAGTTGTCTCGGATTTCCATCTCAATCAGGAGATAGTCTTACCGACTTTCTTCCTGAGACCTCATACTGACCAGGCGTCGGTGGCTTTGCATACTCTCGACTGCAAGAGGGCTCTTGCCTTCTATCTGCTCATCGCTAATCTGACCGACTCTGTGACTTACGATTCCAATTGACTGGGGCAGGCGTCACCAGATGCACCCTCTCCATTTGGGTGGCGGACTGCATCGCCTTCACCCATACAAAAGCGGGTGTCTCTTTGGATTGGCGAATCACCGCACACGGGGTCCGAGCCAAGGCGGCTTCGGTGGCCTTGCTGCATTCATTGCCCCTGCAGAACATTTGCCGGGCGGCGACCTGGTCTTCAGCGAACACCTTCGCTGCACACTACTGCCTGGAGAGAGTACCGTCGGGACAGCGCCTTCGGCCAGGCTGTACTCCATAGTCTGTTCGGGGTATAAGCAAATCCTGCCCTCCGTCTCTTCTTCACAGCTACCAAGGGCTTCACCCTGAGGGCCCGAGGAACCAGGTTCCTTCGAGCATCGGCTTCTGCTCATGACCTCGCAGAGGCGTTTTTTGGTTACAGGTTCTGTAGCCTGTAGCTGGGGAGTTCCATAAGTGAAGACCGACTTCCTGCTTGTTCCTGGAGAAAGCGTAGTTACTTTCTGTAACAGGTGTTCTCCAGGGACAGCAGGCATCAGTCCTCACTACCCTCCCACCTCCCCTGATGAGTTGCTGTATTTTTGTCCTTCCCTTGCCGTCTGCTTGGTAGGGCTTGAGCTAAGGGACCTGACTGAGCATAATGGCACCCTTGGGTGGGAAGAGGACCACGCATGCGTGGCAGCAATCCCAAAGGCTTTCTTTGAAAGCTGGGGAATTGCTCCATGCGTGCTCTGTCGGTGATGATGTCACCCATAAGTGAGGACTGATTCCTAGTATCCCTGGAGAACACCTGTTACAGGTAAGTAGCTATGCTTTATGATGATTTTCTTTGAGTTTGAGAGTGCGGAATGTGTATGTCTCTCAGGGGGTGTGTTGTGATGTAGCTTGTGAGGGGGGGGGGTCTGTGTTTGTGTTTCCATAGTGTGCAAAGAAGAGGTAAGTTTTGAGTTCTCTCCTAAATGTTTGGAGGTCTTTGATCGATCGTAGTGGTAGTGGGAGGGAGTTCCAGAGACTGGGGGCAGGATATGTGAAGGCTCTGGAGCTCGTAGTCTGTTTTGTTTTGCAGATAGAGTGGGGGGTTACAAGCAAGTGGATAGCATTTTGCCTGCGGGATCTTGTATCTGGTTGAGTATGAATGAGAATTTAAGTTTGAAAGTACTATGTTATTATGTATTGTTAGTAACTTATATTTCATTCGGCTTAGAAGTGGGAGCCAGTGAAGCTCATATAGGATGGGGGTTATATGATCAGTTAGGCGGACCTTACAGACCATTCTAGCGGTGATATTTTGTGTCTCTGTAGTAAGTTTGTTTTTGATTGGTAGACCCTGTAACAGACTATTACAGTAGTCAAAATGTGGGGTGATAAGGGCCTGGACTACTGATTTGAAATTGATGTCTAGCAGAGGTCTAAGATGTTGAACAGCTTTCAGTTTGAAGAAGATAGTCTTTACTGTTTGTTTTATATGTGGGAGCATGCTGAAGGATTGATCATGCAGAGGTATTCAACCTCTTGCTTAACAGGGATCTTTGATGGTTTGAAAGGGTGTAGGATTTTGATTTTTTTATATGTATAGGACTTCCATTTTGTTGTAGTTAATATTAAGGTTGTTGGACTTTAACCATGATTCTGTTTCAATAATGCAGTCTGATAGATTGTGATAGATAGGGTTTTTATGTCTATGAGGAGAGACAACATAATGTCGTCCACAAAGATGTAATACCCAATGTTGAATTTTCTGAAGATGTTGGTAATTGGTTGCAGGTATAGGTTGAAAAGGAGGGCTGAGAGGGCTGAATTTTGGGATATTCCTTGTTATTGGGGGAATGTCTCAGATGAGTCTTGGCCTATTTGGACACACAGTTTACGGTTTGATATGTATGATTTGAACCAGTATAATACTGTTCCTCCTAATCCTATTTGTGCTTATCTCGAGATGAGGGTGTCATGGCTAAGATTGTCACTTGCTGACGCGATGTCAATAAAGAGGAGAATGAATTCATGATTAGGATTGTCTGTGCCTCTGATGAGGTGGTCCATTAGTGTTAGCAGCAAGGTCTCGACTTCATGGAATGGTCGAAAACCAAATTGGTGGGTGTCTAATGAAGCATTCAGGTCAATGTAATCTTGGAGTTGTAATTGAATGACTTTTTCTATTGTGGCAACAAATGGTATACTGGCTGTAGGTCTGTATGCGCTTGGGTCTTTTTCATCAAGTGTCTTGTTCTTAAGTATAGGACGTATGAATGTAGTTTTAAGGTCAATGGGCATGATTCCTTGAGAGAGTGATTGATTAACAATATGGAGGATATGTAGGGCGAGTTCTTTTTTTTGTGGATTTTATCCATGTTACTGGGCATGGATCTAACGGGGAGGTTGTGGTGTCGATGTTTGTTATAATGTTTAGTAGATGTTTTTAGTCTACTGGGTAGAAGCTATCCCATGTGACGAGGTTTATTGGGTGGTCTAGGGAAGGGGTAGTATGGCTAGCGTTTTTATTTTTAAGCTTAGATACAAAATAGCTAGTGTTGGTGGGTTTATGTTGTATACTACTGATTCAGTATGGCTTGTCTTGGTTAGAGGTCTAACCATGGCAAAGAGCTTTCTAGGACGGTTAAGAGCAGTTTAGGACTCTTGAGTGGTAATCTTATGATTAATCTGTTTTTTATTCAAAGAACCAAAGTGTGACAACAACATGGCCTATACAAATTATGCCACAAGAATAGGTGGCTAAATAGAAACAGAATACAAGATCTTCACTGAGATACACACTTTAAGGCTCCCCCGTGTTTTGTCCCTTCTTCCCCCCCCCCCAGCTCCCCCATCCCCACCGCCCAACAGAGACACGTCCAACTTAGTGTACCCGATGGTAGAAGGTAGGAGTAAGAGAACCTGAGAATGAACCAAGAGGCCCGGGGTTGGCTCTGCTCCCAGACCCGTCAGCAGATGAAATGTCGCAAGCAAACTAGAGCCTGCATTATCTCTCCTAACCCTCCTAACCTGGCCCAACCCCCCCCCCCCCCTTTTACCGAATGAATTGACAGACAAGCAAACATGCACTCTGGGCTTGTAGATATCTCAGAATGGGCTGCACACCCTCCAATCGAGGCCATCAAGACCCATGCAGGACCCTACTGCGATCTCTCCAGGGCAGTGCGCGTGCAGGTGGGGTCCCTCCCCAGCCTTCCAAAAACCGCTGCCACCGCCGCTCATTCCTTTGGGCCCAGCATGGTCTTATGAAGATGAATTTGCCAAATCCCATACGTGGGACCCTTAGTATCTAGCCACCTCTGTAACACTGTCATTCTAGCGGTCACCAACACCAGTCGCACCCAGCGCCAACCCACTGTACCCAATACAGTCGGCCACGAAGCCTCCCACACATCAAGCACCACAGTTTTAGTATTCCAAGGCACAGACTGTTGAAGACAAGTGGTCAAGTAAGACCACACCTTCCCCCAGAAAAACTGAACACACGCATATCTCCAAAGCATATGTCCTAATGTAGCCCTGGGCTCCGCACACCGAGGACAGCAGTGAGTTCCTCCCACCCCCGCCCGCCACGCCCTAAGAGGAGCAAAATATAAACAGCGCAGAATCTTATATTGGGTATCATGGTGAAGTACCAGGACACTCAAAGATGGAATAGCAGCCAGCCCACTTAGGAGCTCGTCCGCACTAACCTCCTCCCCCAACTCAGCCTTCCACGCCGCCGCCAGCGGCGCCATGTCTAGAGGGGGAACCCCTTCCCATAACATTTTATGTAACCAAGACACGCGTCCCCTGCTCTCCTCCTAACAACGCCACCTCAATCTCTGTACTCACCTCCCCTCTCAAAGCTGCCGCAGGGACCGCACGAACATAACTACGAAGTTGAGCGTACCGAAAAACATCGTTACTATCCAACGGGTAGTGATTGCAAAGCACAGAGAAATCTACAATCCCCCCATCTGGGGTCAACACATGCTCCAAGTTAACGATCCCCAGCCGGTCCCATTTCATAAAAGGCGATCCTCCCAGACCCGGTACAAAGTCAGCATTCCCCCGGATAGAAAGATAGGGCGAATGGGACGCCGAAAGCCGGCGACCTACACAAAAGCACCGCCAAGCCGCTCTCACAGGGTCAAGAAGAACTCTCCGGAGATCTCCCGCCAACCCCCTAACCACTTTAGCATGGAGAAGATACCGCAAGTGAAATGGATAAACTACAGCTGTAAACGTCCCCACAGGGGAGTAGTCCTCTAAATCCCACAGCCAGTCGCGGACAAAGCGTAACAGACAGGCAACATTGTATTTCCGCACATCCGGGAAACCCAAACCCCCAACTCCCGGGGTTGACCAAGTACGCCCAGACGCACCCGAGGCCGACAGCCCCGCCAAAGAAACCTATTAAACTCCCGATCCACCCGCCGGGGATCAGAGCGTTTTAAAAGCAGCGGGAGCGTCTGAAGCAGATAAAGGAGCTTAGGGAAGAGAGTCATCTTACACAGAGCTACCCACCCCCCCAAGGACAGCGGTAGATCTCGCCACTTATCCACCGCGTGCGATATAGCGGTGAGCACTCTAGCGACATTCAGGCTATATAGGTCTCCGAGGTCCGCCGGTAGGTAGACACCCAAATACTTGAAGTATCCATCCGCCCACCTCAGAGGAAAGTCACCCTGCCAACCTTGTCCCGCCGCCGCCCCCAATAACATCGCTTCCGACTTAACGAGATTAAGTTTGAAGCCAGAGGCCAACCCATACTCCCGTATTAAGTGCAATAGAGGAGGTAACCCAATCTGCGGGTCCCCTAAGTGCACTAACAGATCATCAGCGGGGCCGTGCGAATCCTATGCAGAAGAGGCTCCAGGGTAAGAACAAATAAGAGTGGGGACAACGGACATCCCTGACGTGTCCCTTTCTGAATAGCAAAGTCCGCAGTCATGTCCCCATTCACCAAGAGTGCCCCAATCGGAGCAGCATTTAACAACCTAATCCCATCCACAAAAAAAACAGTAAACCCCAGCACCTCAAGAACTTGGTACATGAAGCCCCACTGGACCCTATCAAACGCTTTTTCAGCGTCAAAACTGATAAGTAGAGAACCGTGGCGAGTTACGTGCTCCACACAGAAAGAGAGTAAGATCCAATGCAAATTGTAGGACACATGACGACCCCTCACAAAACCCACCTGATCCGAATGAATCAAAGTCGGCAACAAAGGAGCCAGCCGATCCGCCATTATTTTGGCTAGGAGTTTAATATCTACATTAAGGAGCGATATCGGACGGTAAGATCCTGGAAGAAGGGGATCCCTCCCAGGTTTTGGCAAGACAGTAACTAATGCCTTATTCGCCTCGTACGGGAACCTCCCACGTTTTACCAAATCCTCATAATACCCTACCAGGGGAGCCACTAAAGCAGCGCCCAGAAGCTTATAAAATTTGCTTCGGAAGCCATCGACCCCCAGAGCTTTCCCATTTTTCAAATTTTTAATACCCTCCTGGACCTCCCTCCCCAAGATAGGCTGGTTAAGGATCCGTAGCTGTTCTGTGGTAAGCCGTGGTAAGATGCAGCCGTCAAGAAAGACCCGACCCTCACCCTCCCGATCACCCTCGTTCGCATAAAGGTGCCGGAAGAAGTCGGTAAAAACGGCCTCAATTGCCCCCTTATCCCGCCTGATTGTTCCATCTGAGTGCCGAATGGCCCCAATATGTCGGGCACCCTCCGCGGGTCTCACCAGAGCAGACATCAGCTTACCGGCCCTATTACCATGCTGGTATAGTTTATACCGATAGTACAACATAGACTTCTGGGCCCTGCTATGAAGGAGCATCTCCAGCTCCAGCTGAATCTCCCGCAATTTACCTTGATTCACTGTAGACTTGTGCTCAGCTGCCCTCCTCCGAGCCCTACCTAGATCTTTCTCTAACAAAAGGATCCGTTGGTTCAACCGCTTGCGCCGCAGGCTATGATAGCTAATAATTTCTCCACGCAGAACCGCCTTACCTGCTTCCCAAAAAAGAGCGGGAGAAATCTCCGGCTTGTCGTTAAACGCCACATAGTCCCCCCAACATTGCCGTAGATGTGCTTCAAACTGTGCGTCCCCGCCAAGGTCTAAGGGATACCTCCAAAGTCGACTCCGACTGGAGCCATAATTGCGGAACTCTAAAATAATCATCGCATGATCAGAAAGGACAGAAGACCCAATTGCTGACCTTACAACCCGTCCAAACAGTGAGTCTGAAATAAAAAAATAATCAATACGTGACCACGTCCCATGGGCCCGAGACATATGAGTATAATCCCGCTCCCCTGGGTGAAGGACTCGCCAGATGTCCAACAGCCTGTGCGCCTCACAAATCCCCCACATGCGTTTGCGAGCCCGCTGACTCCCATCTCCTCCCCTGCCAGAGCGGTCGAGAGCGCTATCCATCACCTCATTGAAGTCCCCACCCATTACAACCTGATACCCCCCAGTATCCTTCAAGATGCGATCAAGAGCCCGGTAAAAGCCAGCCTCATACGCGTTGGGCCCATACACTGAACATATAGCCACTTTCGAGCCATTCAGCAACCCCCACACACAGACATATCTGCCCTCCAGATCTATGACCACACGCTCCTCAACCCAGTTAACTGATTTAGCAATTAAGATGGCCACACCCCTCTTCCTCCCCAAAGCCGGGGCCCCGTAGACATACGAAATTAGGGCCCTTGCGCAGTTTCGCATGTTCCGCCTCCGATTGGTGCGTTTCCTGAAGTAGGATCGCGCTAAGGCGCTGACGTTTCAAATGCTGAAGTACTTTGTATCGTTTGATCGGAGAGCCTAGTCCGCAGACGTTCCAAGTCGCAAAGCGAATATCACTACCCAGGATCTACACTCCAGTTGAGTCTCCAGAAAAGAAAAACCCACCAGTCCAGTAGGTGAAGACCCCCCCCAGCCAAGGGTCCCCCCCGCCTCCAGCAACCAACCAGTCCAAGACCTCCACAGCCACAGCCATACATACAAGCAGACAAACAAGCCCAGCCGACATACACACAAGCCCAGCCATACATACAAGCCCTGCGAGTAACCATTATTCTCATCTTCCCTCTGAAGCAAGCCCTCCTGCCTTCCAACCCGCCCCCCCTTCCTCTCCCGGTCCCTCCCCCCCGAAGCAGCCCAACTGCCTTATCCTCCACCAACTGCCAGACTATCCACTCTGGCCCCACCATGACTTCCTATGCATGCAAGGCCCTCCCCCTCACTCCCCCATCAAATTGGACAAGCAAGCCCTGCACTGCCCGTTGCCCGAGCCCCTCATATTTAACAAACCCCAATCTCACATCTACCCCCCCACGATCAGTTGGAGTCCCCTCCCCCACCCCAAAATACCAAGAGCCAGGGTCCCCGCAGGAGACTCCACCCAGGGCAGGCAATATTGTCAATGCTGGCCCCAAGAGTATGACACGGAGAGAAACACCAGGGCATCGCCCCCCCCCCCCCCTCCCCAAGGTTACAGCTCCCGGTTCCCCATTCCAGGGCCAGACGACAAGTTCGTTCCCCAGCCCTCCTTTTCCAATACCCCCTTAACCACCGAGCAGAAAAAACCCCAGGCCAACTACGCTCCCTACAAACGTAAAGTCCGTGGGCTGTATACGGCAGGCAAGCCAAATAGAATGCCGCAACATCCTGCCATATGTATCAGAGGACCTTGCGGGGCCCTCCCCCCAGTGACACTCACTTCGACGAACCCCCCCAAAGCTACACACGTAGTCCCCAAGCCATCAACTCAACCTAAAAGCAAAATACAGGAAACAGATCCCCACCTACACAATGAAGTCAATCCCAGCAATGTTGCCCAATCTATACATATCAATATGGTTCCATGTACATGTAAAAGCAACAGTGGTACTTCCATTTCCTCCGCTAAGCAGAAAGAAAAAGGGAAAAAAAAAGACGAGGGGACACAAAAACCTGAGAGGGAGAAGAGAGAGCCCCGCACCGGGAGGAAGGGCAAAGAAAAGCACATTAAGATAAACACCATCTTCCGAACCACAGTGGCTGGAGCCCAGTATAGTAGGTACAGAGAGGAAAGAAAGGAAAAATCTGATAAAGAAAAAGGGAGAGAAAGAAAAAGAAAAAGAAAGACGTAAGGCCCCCCACATTAAACAAGCCCTAGATCAGGCTAACTGGCTGTGCCAAACATTACATAGAGACATTGCCATTCAACTTGTTATACCAAACAATGCAGAAAAAGAACTCAATTCAACATAGTAGGGGGTACCTATGGCCCCTCAAAGAATGATAATAGTTCTAGCCCCGTGCAAGTGCGAGCATGAGGCCTGTAGTCCTGCAGATAGAGGTGCTACGGTCAGACACCACGCTGGAGTGATCGCAGCGCAGTCTAGGCCCCGCATGAAAAACTCTGCCCATGTCCAGTCCTGGAAGCTGCAGCACCAGAAGAAGCTGACCGTTCACTACTGGCCTGACTCTTCGTATTCAGCCGAGGCCATTACAAAATTCCAAGGCTTCTTGCGGCGAAGAGAAGACCAGACGACCGCTCTCATAATCCACTCTCGGCGTGGCGGGGTAAGCCAAGGTAAAACGAATTCCTCTCTCCACCAGCCTGCCACAGGCATCTTTGAAGGCCTTGCGGCGTAGCGCTACCCCGGCCGAGTAGTCTTGAAAAATGAGAACCTTACTAGCGGTGGCGCCCGATCTCCGGGACAGACAGGAGGCACGTAGCACTCCCTCTTTTTGCGCCGCACTCAGGAACCGGGCGATGACAGCCCGCGGCCTGTTATCATTGGCCCGGTAAGGCCCCAGTCTATGTGCGTGTTCCAGAACAATGTTCCCCACATCTCCATCCAAGGGCAGGTGCTCGGGGATCCATTTTTCCAAGAAGCTTCTCAGATCCTTTTCCTGCACAGTCTCGGCGATACCAATAAAGCGCAAATTGTTGCGCCGGCTGCGATTCTCTAAATCTTCTAGCTTGTCTTGTTGCTTGGCCAGGGCCTCCTCCAGCTTCTTGAGCCGGGTCTCATCCCGCACCTGCAAGTCTTCCAGTGCACCAATGCGGCTCTCCGCCCGTTCCACGCGGCAGGTAAAGTCTGATACCGCTTGTGCCACGGCGGTAATCTGTGTCGCTAGCCCTCCCAGGCGATCCTCCAACGCGACCACCACCGCCTTTGAAACCTCCGCCACCATCGTCGCCGTAGCCACTGGCATCGAGCCTTCTGAGACTCCCTCCGCCATTTTAACTTCCCCTCCACGTGGCTTCTCGCGTCGGGTGGTTTTAGTCGCCATGCAGAGCGCTCCCTGGAAGACTCGCTCAACCTTACGAAGTTCCGTTCTATGAAAAAGGTGCTCACCCACTTGCAAGTAATTAAAGGGCAGTCACATTAAGTTTAAAGGGTGAGAGAAGAGAACGGGCCCCGGAGCTAAGAGGGCTGCGACCCACTCAGCTCACCGTGCTACCGGAAGTCCCTCTTGAGTGGTAATCTTTTTGTTTTGTTAATTGTGTCTTTGTAGATAGCAAGTACTGTATATTAAGGTAGAGTTGTTTGTTTTCTTGAGTTTTGGTTAGCCTCCACTTTTTTATTGTTTTCTTTAATTGCCTCTTTAGTTTAGTTAGCTCATGTGTGTACCATTTTTCATTGCTTTTAGAGGTTTTCTTGGGGAGTGTGATGGGGGGGGAGCAGCTTTTTGAATAGAGCGGTTCCAAATGTTTAGAGCGGTGTCGATGTCAGGGGAGTCAGTTGAATCATTTATAAACTGGGGCAGGATGTTGTCTAGAAAGGTGTCTCTATTGAAGTGGGTAAAACGCCTAGTTATTGGTTTTGTGCCCATCGTCATGGTAAGAGAGGTGTTTAATGGTATATGAAAGGTTAACAGATGGTAGTCAGACTATGGGACTTCAGTTATTACAGGGGGAGTGTACATGTAGTGGTTTATGGTTTGTTGTGGTAGGAAGACAAGTTTGAGTGAGTTCCCCCTTTGTGTGTGTTGGAGAGTGTATAATTTGGTGGAATCCCATGTTTGTCATTGATTCTAAGAAGGTGGAGGTGTTACTCTGGTTGAGGGATGGGAGATTAAGGTCTCCTAGGATGGTGTTGGGTTTCCTCAGTGAGGCTGCGCATGCTGATTCTAGTATGGGGGTCAGGGGTTGTTATGCTGGTGGTCTGTATATGAGACAAAGCAATATGTTCTTGTTCCCTTTTTCAAGGAAATCCATTCCATCTAAGTTGCTGGATGTTGTAGGGGTAAGTTTGAGTTCTTTTTTGCTTAGTACGAGTACCCCCCTCCTCTTTTTGATTCCCAGTGGCAGTTAAATAGGTCATATCCCTGAATTTGTAATTGGTTCATTAAAATGTTGTCAGCAGGTGAGGTGGCACAAAGGATGTGTGTTTTTTCGTCCTCGAGTAGATCAATAATTATTGGTATCTTATTTCTTATAGATCTTACCTTGATAAGTATGCATTTTAATTGGGTGGAGGGACTCTAGGTTTGTCTTTTGTTGTTTCTGTTTAGGTTGGATCTGTATTAACCTGTTTCGGTATTTGATGTTTTTCTGATGTAGCTTATTATTGGGTGGATAGTAGTTTATTTGGTAGTTTGAATTGTATCTTGTGGGGTTATGTATGATGGGGATTGGGTTGTAGGGGTTTTTATCATGATTGTGAATGAGAGCGTTTGTTAGCAGAGTTGATAGGAGTGAGGTGAAGTAAGCAAACACAGATTTTTCTGGAGTCCATCGTGGGAATGTAGACTTTGCGTGGTTTGAGCATTTTGAGGAGTTTGGTATTTAGGTTGGTACTGAGAAGCAGAATGGTTTGAGGACCCTGATAGTGCTGTATGTTATAACATAAGGAGAAGCACAGGACGATACAGTATACAGTACTTAACATGCAATGTTATGCAGTTTTGCACTGGTTTAAAGAGTGATTGAATGATCTGTGTCAGTGTTTTAACCTTGGCGGAGACGTATATTGCAACACTGGGATAATCACAATACAATGTGGCAGTTTTCATAAGTAGCCTTATGCAGTTTACAATGGCTTAATTAAGAGTGGAAGAGCTGGTTGAATGATTTAATCTTGACAGTGGTATTTGATACAACCCCTGGAGCATTCAAGACATGTAAGGATTTTAATGGGTAACAATATGCAGGATACAGTTCTGGGAGCATTGCTAAAGCTTGGTCAAACTTATACATACAAGACTTTAGCTGTTTTGTAGGTTTGCAGTGTGAAGATCTGCAGATATAGTGCTCTACAGCAATTCTACAGAGTCTTTTGGAGAAGCCGTGCATCTGTGGTGGGGCTTTAAATGTTATAGGAGAAGGTTACCTTGTTCTGAGACCTTTGAAGATCTTTTTCGGAAGGAGAGGTTCATACGGATTGTTCAGTGAACAGTGGTTGTCTTTCTGTTCCCTTCCTAAGGGCCCTTTGGTGAGGCCCCACCGTCTGCATGCTGGCTTTTAAAGGGAAAGAGGAGTAGCTGCTTGTGGAGGTGTATTCGTGGGTGGAGTTTAGCAGGACATGCAGCAGGGGGGAACCCCGTACCAAGGAGAGATGCAATAGCAGGCAGATGGCAGATAGATTGAAACAGTCTCACCTCCTTCTCTTGTTGGTGGCAGTTGTTGGTCTCCCCAGGGACAATCCACCCAGACCAGAGTGTGGTCCAAGATCTCATTGGGCTCTATTACCGCCACCTCTACTTGTTGAAAAAGAGGGGTAGACAAGAAGATGGTGTCTATCCGTGCATTAGTACTGTGGGCCCTGGAAAGATGCATGTAATCACATTTCTGAGGGTGTAAAGCCCTCCACACATTTATAAGATGTAGGCATCTCGAACGGCCTAAGTGACATGATGTATACTGTTGGGACCCACTGGTGTCTCCCGTAGCATCCATACAGGGGTATGACACCCTGTTCCACCCCCCTTCCAGAATCAAAGAATAGTCGGGCAAGCTCTGTATTTGCGCCGCCAATCTTGCAAAAAAGTTTGGGTCTGCATGTGCGGGGCATAAATTGCTCCAAGGATCACTGCTCTTCCCTTTAAATCCCCTACTATCAATATATATCGGCCCAGAGGATCTCTAATCTCCTGGATACATTGGAAGCCCACCCCTCTCCTGATAAGCACTGCAACTCCGCCTTTTCGTTCTTGAGTTGAGGCCCCATAAACCTGTTCAACCTGGGCTCCTTTCAGCTTATTTAATTCCTCCACTGCCTGGTGAGGTTCTTGTACCATTATGATCTCTCCCCGATGTCTCCGGATAGCCCCTAAAATTTTCCTTCGAAGCTGGAGAAAGACTGATAGAATTCTGCAAGACCAACGATCTATTCATCTCAAACACCTTCTTCCAGCAACACAAGCAGCGACTGTACACATGGACTTCACCCAATGGATTGAATTAAAATCAAATTGACTACATCTGTGGAAGTCAACGATGGAAAAACTCTGTAACATCAACAAAGACAAAACCTGGAGCTGACTGTGGTACAGATCATCAACTACTAGTATGCAAACTCAAACTAAAGTTGAAAAAGAGCAAACCACTCATGAATGCAGCAAAATATGACCTTGAGAATATACCACTGGAATTTAAAGACTGCCTGCAAAATCGATTTGCTGCTTTAGATACAAATGACAGAGCTCCGGAAGAGTTATGGAATGACATCAAGAAGGTTGTGTTGGAAGAAAGCGAGAAGTGTCTACAAAAGGTTGAAAAAGCAAAAACGGCCAAAATGGATGACGGAAGAAACTCTGAAAATTGCCCAGAAATGCAGAGAAGCTAAAGCCAGAGGAGAAAGAAAGACAATCACAGATCTCAACAGAGATTTCCAACGTGCAGCAAGACAGGACAAGGAAAACTACTACAATGACACTTGCACGGAAATAGAAGCAGAAACTATTAGAGAAAGAACAAGATCAGCTTTCCTAAAGCTATGAGAGTTAAAGAAAAAGTTCCAGCCTCGAATTGGAATGTTACAAGATGCTCAAGGTTCTATGTTGAATGATGCTGAGAAGATCAAGAAAAGTTGGAAGGAATATACAGAGTTTTTATATGATAAAGATCAAGTGGACCAGCAGCCGTTTCAACCTGTACCTTATCATCGGGAACCATTGGTGATGAAAGAAGAAGTTGAAGCAGCATTGAAAGCCTTATCAAAGAACAAAGCACCAGGCATTGATAGCATTCCCATAGAAGTATTGCAGCAATCTGATGCAGCTGTTACCGTACTTACAAGGCTCTGCCAAGAAATATGGAAGACAACATCATGGCCAACTGACTGGAAAAGATCTGTGTTTATACCAATACTAAAGAAAGGTGATCCAACTGACTGTGGAAATTATCGCACAATCGCTCTGATCCCACATGCCAGCAAGATTCTACTGAAGATTATTCAAAAGAGACTACAGCCATACCTGGAACAAGAACTACCTGAAGTGCAAGCAGGGTTCAGGAAAGGGTGAGGAACAAGAGACATCATTGCGGATGTGAGATGGATCCTTGAAAAGACTAAAGAATACCAAAAGGATATCTATTTGTGCTTTATCGACTATAGCAAGGCTTCTGACTGTGTAAACCATGAGAAACTCTGGGCCACATTAAGAAGCATGGGTATACCAGAACATCTGTTCGCTCTCTTGCGCAATCTGTACATTGATCAAGAAACAACAGTTCGAACGGAACAAGGAGAAACAGAATGGTTTAAAATAAGCAAAGGTGTAAGACAAGGCTGCATACTTTCCCCCTACCTGTTTAATTTATATGCAGAACAAATCATCAGAGAAGCAGGATTGTATGAAGACAACAGAGGTGTGAAGATTGGTGGAAGACTCATCAACAACCTTCGCTATGCTGATGATACCACATTACTGGCTGAAAGTGAAGAGGATCTGAAACATTTGCTTCTCACAATCAAAGAACATAGTCTCAGAATGGGCCTGCACCTTAATGTAAAGAAGACAAAGATCATGACAATTGGCATAATCAACAGGTTCATCGTTGAAGGAGAAGAAATTGAAATTGTGAACAACTTTAACCTACTTGGATCAACTATCAATAAAGAAGAAACAAGCAGTCAAGAAATCAGACGACGCATTGCTCTTGGCAGAATGGCTATGAAAGACCTAGATAAGATTCTCAAGAGCAGAGATGTCTCTCTCCATACAAAGATTCGATTTGTTCAAGCCATGGTATTTTCAATAACATCATATGGATGTGAAAGCTGGACAGTGAAAAAGACAGACAGGAAGAAAATTGATGCCTTTGAATTATGGTGCTGGCGGCGAATACTGTGTATACCATGGACTGCCCGAAGAACAAACCAGTCGGTACTAGAGGAGATCAAACCTAAGCTTTCTTTAGAAGCTCAGATGACAAGACTTTGACTTTCATACTTTGGACACATCATGCGAAGAGAGAGATCATTAGAGAAAGACATCATGCTTGGCAAGATAGAAGGTCAACGCAAAAGAGGAAGGCCAGCAATGAGATGGATCGATACAATAACAGCAGCTACGGGTACCAGTCTGTCAACAATGAGCCGCCTGACTGAAGACCGAACACAATTTAGGATAGCTATCCAGAGGGTCGCCATGAGTCGACGCCGACTCGACGGCACTTAACAACAACATAACAACAACAACTAAACAGTAAGCCACAAAATCCCAGAGAGTCCCCCCCAGCCACACCCACTCCATCCACACATATGCTTTTACCCCTCGGACACCCCCCAATGTTCTTATGACCTAAGCAGCTATCTATCCCTTTCCCCCTCATCCCCCTACCTCCCCTCCCTCCCAATCCTCCTCTTTTCCCACCCTCCATCCAGTCTTAAGTCACTTCTAGATGTTAGAATCACCAACCACCATCTCCCTCTGTCATTCCTACCTCTCTCCATTGCCATGTCTTATATATTACTATTACTTTGCGGCCCTACTTCATACATCCTTAGCACTTGTGACCCTTTACGTTAGCCTCATTCATACATACATATGCCTCGTCCCCATTCCACACTGTTGCATGCCGGTCACAACCCAGCTCATATCTCTTTACATACACTCTGAATTGGCTAACATCCCAAGTTTCAGTCTCAATGAGCAAAGGCGCCATAAGTACCACAAAGAGTTCCTGGGCACCCGCAAGGAAGCCCCATCCACTGCAAAAATGCACAGCAAATGCCAAAATTGCAAAAAAAATAAATAAATAAAAGCATAGAACAAATAACAAAAACACATAAAAAAGAGGGGGGGGTCCCCCTACATCACACAGGCAGTTCTTGTAGGCTGCGATACAGTTTATTCAACTGTTTGAAAATCCTGCTGAGGCGACCTCAAGTCCTCTCTGGCACTTCAAATTGCCATGCTTAGAGTTAATGGACCTGCACTGACCACTATGTCCAACACCCCGATGGTGCCATTGTTTAGGAAACCCCAGACATGGATGCAAATGAAGAGTCCAGATATTGTTGTGCTGCTTCAGGGTTTTTGAATATTCGTGGTCCCCCAGCAAAGAAAATCCTAAGCTTTTTTTTTTTTTTGTGCCATCAAGTCAGTGTTGACTCATAGTGACCCAGCTACCTCTGGGTTTTCTTGGCAATGTATCACTGGAAGTAGATTGCCAGCCTTTTCTTCCAAGGCAATGGAGGGTAAAGTGACTTGCCCAAAGTCACAAGGCGTGCCAGTGGGAATCAAACCCTTGATCTTCTGGGTACTAGGCAGTTGCTCTAACCACTAGGCTACTCCTCCACTCCCCACTAGGCTACTCCTCCACTCCACATCCACATCCTAAGCTTAGCAGGGTATAATACTGCAAATTTCAGTTGCGCCTCAACCAGCTTCTGGCACACTGAAGCATAGGCCCTTCTCTTGGTGCTCAGCTCGACCGAGTACTCTTGGTAGGCCGAAACTTTAATATTTCCACACACAATGGGGCCTTGGGCTTGCATCTGCTTCAAGATTTTTCTTTTTACAGAAAGTTCAAAAAGCATGCGATTCCCACCCTTGATCTTGTGTCGGAGGCCCATATTGGCCCAATCCGGTGGATACGCTCTATAATCAGCGGTTCACAATCCTCTCCCAAAGTCAAAGAGGTATTCAGGAAAGTCTCCATATAGCCGCGAAGTTCACTGTCCTTCACCATTTCCGGGATACCGATAAATCGTATGTTTTTGCGTCTCCCCCCATTTTCAATATCGTCTAACTTTGTGACCTGTTTCCCCAGCAGCGCTTTTAGTTACTTAATTTCTGTTTCAACTTTACCCTGAGTATCTTCTAATTGCGATATCCGCCCCTCTGCTTCTTGTAACCAGGAGCCAACAGCTTCAAACGACTGTGCCAAATTATCAAGCCTTCCTGTGATAGCATCAAAACTCCCCCTAGGGCCCCGACAACGTCTACAGTCACTTCATCCACTAACGTGGCCTGCCCTGGAGAGCTTGGTGAAGGCAGGGAGTCAGCCATTTTGCTTGTTTGTGCCACCAACCTTTTGCTGTCTCTTCAGGTGGATTTCATACCTTCCGCAGTGTGTTTCCCTGTTCTAGAGTCTCTGAGGGTATGTCCAGGTCAGTACTTCATCGCCAGTGTGATAAAAATGCTATTTTTTTTTAGCCACAGCGTAGATGATGGCTGTGGATTCCGGAGAGGGCACAGAACACATCTATGCACCCTCAGCACATCACATGACTCCATCCAAAACGTTTTTAAACTCAGCTACACAAACAGCTTTTTACTACATCCTCCAGTTACTAATTCCAGAGTTTGATTATGTGGAGCCATAGGCTAACTTGAGGGAGGCAATTACATCCTCATGGCAAAATGGCTACTGATGCAACTAAGGCCATCCATTGAGGTGGCATTAGTTGCACTCACTCTCCTTAACGCTGAGCCATTATGTTAGTTTCTGCTGACAATGCAGATGCCCGGGTGAGAGTTCTTTCTCTTGACACACTCTGGAGTAAAGTATGATTTTAAGAAAGAAATCCTGAAATCTAAGATTAATGGGTGCAAGGATTTTTTGTCTACATATGTCTGTTTTTAGTTTGTATTAATATATTCCCTACTTGGTGAAGATCTATCTCTGTTCTGCATTTGTGACTGAGACTATGTGTTCTGTTATTATGGCGTTTTTATGTAGGGATCTGTATTAATCCGGCTCATTCAGGTTTCTGAATAGGAATATGGATGTTCTAGGGCCCATTGCAATATTTATGTTGCTGCTGTTTTCTGGGTATGCTTCATGTTGTATGAATTGCGGAAGTTAGTGCTGCAGTGGAATAGTAGTTTTCCCGGAACAAAGCAGGAAGTCATTCCTGACATATGGGTGACGTCTGCGTTGATGGAGCCCACGCGAAGCAATTTCCCAGCTTTCACAGAAAGTCTTTGGGAATGCTACCACGCATGCCTGGTCCCCTTCCCGCCCAAGGGTGCCACTTGCTCAGTCTCATTTTTTCCATAGAGCCCAACGGACGCATGTCCTGTTTCCCCAGAAAATTCCTCTAAAAATTATCCTTAAAAATTGTTTTTTTCCCGATTTGCATACCGATTCCTCTTCCTGCCTCGAGCTGGCACCGTCCCTGATGACGTCCTCTACTCTCCCTTCTTTTTTAATGCGGCTTGCCTCGACCGGCGTTCGCACCCTTTTTTGCCCAGGGGTCATCAACCCTGGCCGTGTGTCTCCCACCATGTTTCCCGGTGGGTTCAAAAAGTGCAACCTCTGCGGTCAGACCATGTCTGTCATAGACACCCATGACTGCTGATTGCACTGCCTCAGCCCAGACCATGATAGTACCACCTGCGACCTGTGCCAGGCCATGACTCCGAGAACCAACAGGAAACGGTCGGAGTTGCAGGAGAAGCTGTTCCCGTGGTTCGACTCAGCACCATCTTCCCCAATGCTGAGCTCCAAGCCGAGCACATTCTGTGAGGGCCGGGCTTCTTTGGAGTCCCGCAGCGGTGGCTGCTCTGTAAAGACACCGGACCCTCTAAAAGAAAAAAATGCTCGAAGCCAGTCGAGGTTCCACTGGTGAAACCTGGTAAAGTCCCGCAGAGGGACTCAGGTGACTCCGAGCAGCAACCCCTGAAGGTCTCTAAGAGGGAGTCCTCGGCCACCGGCAATCGTGCAAGGCTCCTTAAGGCCATGGTCCTCATCAACGATGCACGCGCAAGAACACCGGCGTCAGGCCCGAGATCATCGGTGCACACGCCAAAAGCTGCAGAGCCTCCTGGTATCGAATCTAGGATGGCAGCCCTGGAGCAGATTATCTCTGTCATCCTGGCCTGCAGCAGGCGATGATGTCAGGTTCGCCCGCATCATCTGCCCCGACAACCAGGCCCCCGACTGCTGGGGAGTCCCCGGGCATCTAGCCAGTCCCTGAGCGCCACCGGCCTTGTGTGAGCTCTTGGCACCGATCGAAGTCCCGGTCCTGATCTTCAGATGTCTGGTCCTCCCCAGCTAGTTTCCGGGAGTCCGACCTGAGTGCCACCGGGGGACCCCGATTCTTCGGGGCCGGCCTTGAGGCCCGAGAGCCCCTAGCCTCAGAATCCTTGATGCCCTCTGGCTCCGACTGGCAGACCATCGAGACCTCCTCTGAGACCTCTTGGCACAGAGATGTCCCCTCGGAGCCATCCCCTCTGGAATCCCGGTGCCACTCCCCACACGAAGACATGGCTTTCCATGACTTCGTACAGGATATGGCCCGGGCCCTCTCGGTCCCGAACGAGTCAGAGGAGGATCCGCACACCGAAGAACTCCTGGGCCCAGGTTTCCAGAAGCCCCAACTCCCACATAACTCCATGGTCGTGGAGTCCTCGATGCAAAAACCTAAAAGCCAGAAGAATTACTCTTCTGTCCCCCTGGGCAGGGAAGACAGAGCCCTTGATGCTCTTGGGCGCAAGTGCTTCCAGGGATCCATGCTGGGCTGCCGGATACAGGCCTATGAGTTATACGTAGGTATTTACCTCAAGAGCCTTATCCAAGAGTTGGCAGGGTTTTCTGTGGGTCTTGCCAGGGAACCCCTTCAGAGGTTCCAAGTCCTGACCACCGGGATCCAGGACTGCTCAAAGTTCCTCTCCCACGCCGCCTATGATGGCTTTGAGTCGGCAGCCCGGGTGGCAGCAGCTGGCATCGGTGCCTGATACCAGACCTGGTTGAAAACCTCCGACTTCAAGCAATGGCTGCAGGAAAAACTGCTAGATGTCCCCTGCACCGGAGAAAACTTATTGGGGAAACCCATGGCAGACAAGGTGGCCGAGGTTGTGATCAGGCAGAGACTCTCAAGGAAGACCTTGGCCCTCTGCCAAAAGAAATCTTTGGGGAAAAGACTACCTTTCCAAGTAAAAAGGGTTTTTTTCACCAGGGCTATTACCAACCCTTCTCGGAGCAGCAATAGCAGTGCCCTCAGCCCCAGAATCTGGGCCATGGGCCAAGAAAGCTAAAGGCTCAGAAACCTCAGCTCCCACTCACCCTGGGGAGAGTTTTTGACTTTCTGGGCAGGGCCTCTTCCCTCCCCCATCCCCGGGATACCCTCCCCAGCCCACAGCGGCCCGCCTAGCGCACTTTGCCCACAGGTAGGCCGGGGTCACCACGAACCAGTGGGTCCTCCAGGTGCTAAAGGAGGGTTATCTCCTCCGGTTCCAGCAACCACCACCAGGGTTCTTCCCAGGAGAGCTGGTGCAGCCTCTTCTTCATCAGACCTCACTCATCTCAGAACTTGCAGGCCTGCTCAAGGATAGGGCAGTAGAACCTGTACCCAGACATCTGTGGGGTAAGGTCTTCTACTCCAGGTATTTCCTTGTCCCCTAAAGAACTGGAGGCCTCGAGCCCATTCTGGACCTGCAAAATATGAACAACTTTCTGGTGAGGGAGAAGTTCAAGATGCTCTCCCTTGGAATACTGCTGCCCTACTTCCACCAGGGAGACTGGCTGTTCTCCTTAGACCTGAAGAATACATATACCCACATCCTGATCAACCCCTCCACAGACAATACCTAAGGTTTGTGGTGGGAGGAGAGCACTACCAGTACAGGGTACTTCCATTGGGCCTGGCCGCCTCACCAAGAGTTTTTACAAAGGGCCTGGCGGTCATGGCCACTTACGTGCACTTGCAAGGGGCCTTCGTCTTTCCCTACTTAGACAACTGGCTTATCAGAGGCAGAATGGCCCCGAGGCCAGCCAGGCCTCAGGGTGAACAATACGCCTTCTGCTGCACTTGGGGTTCGTCATCAACTACCCCAAATCACACCTCTCTCAAGCCTAAAACCTGGAGTTTGTAGGGGCCCAGTTGGACACACTATGGGTCATAGAAACATAGAAACATGATGACAGAAAAAGACCACAAGGCCCATCTAGTCTGTCCTTCCATAACAACAACTACAACAGTCCACTTTTTACCTTTAGAGATCCTCTGTGTTGGTCCCATGCTTTTTTGAATTCAGTTACTGTCCTCATCTCTACCACCTCCATTGGGAGACTATTCCACGGATCCACTACTCTTTCCGTAAAGAAATATTTCCGCATATCACTCCTGAATTTATCTCCCTTCACCCTCATCCCATGTCCCCTCGTCGCAGAACTTGCTTTCAATTGAAAGAGGCTCTCTCCCTGAACATTTATGCCACGGAGGTATTTAAACATCTCAATCATATCACCTCTATCCCGCCTTTCCTCTAAGGTGTACATATTAAGATCCTTAAGTCTGTCCTCATATGCTTTATAATGAAGACTACTAATCATCTTAGTAGCAACCCTCTGCACCGACTCCATCCTGTTCACATCCTTTTGAAGGTGCGGTCTCCAGAATTGCACACCATACTCCAAATGAGGTCGCACCAAAGACTTATACAGAGGCATTATCACCTCCTTTTTTCTGCTAGCCATTCCTCTCCGTATGCACCCAAGCATCCTTCTAGCTTTTGCCGTCGCCTTTTCTACCTGTTTAGCTACTTTAAGATCATCGGACACAACTACGCCTAGGTCCCGCTCTTCTTTAGTGGACAAAAGTACTTCACCTCCTATGCTGTATTGCTCCCTTGGATTGCTGCAGCCCAAATGCATGACCTTACATTTTTTAACATTAAATCCCAGCTGCCAAATTCTAGACCATTCTTCAAGCTTAGCTAGATCCCTCCTCATGTTATCTACACCTTCCTGGGTGTCTACTTTATTGCAGATTTTGGTATCATCCGCAAAGAGGCAAACCTTACCCGACAGCCCTTCCGCTATATCACTAACAAAGATGTTAAAAAGAATCGGACCAAGGACAGATCCCTGGGGCACACCACTGGTAACATCCTTCTCCTCAGAGTGAGCTCCATTTACTTGTACTCTTTGTCGCCTCCCACCCAACCAATTTCTAACCCAAGCAGTAACTTTAGGGTCCATCCCTAGGGTGCTCAGTTTGTTTATAAGTCGCCTGTGAGGAACAGTGTCAAAGGCTTTACTGAAATCTAAATACACCACATCTAGAGCTCTCCCTCGGTCCAACTCCCTGGTCACCCAGTCAAAGAAATCAATCAGATTTGTCTGACAAGACCTGCCTCTGGTGAATCCATGCTGCCTCGGATCCTGTAATCCGCTGGACTCCAGAAACCTCACTATTTTCTCTTTCAACAGCGTTTCCATTAATTTACTCACCACTGAAGTTAAACTAACCGGCCTGTAGTTTTCAACCACATCCTTACTTCCGCTTTTGTGTAAAGGCACCACATGAGCCTCTCTCCAGTCCTTTGGCACCACTCCCGACTCCAACGAGGCATTGAAAAGGTCAGTCAGTGGAGTTGCTAGAACGTCCCCAAGTTCCCTCAGTATTCTAGGGTGTATCCCATCCGGTCCCATCGCTTTGTCTACTTTAAGTTGAGCTAGTTTCTCACGAACACAGTCTTCTGAAAATTGTTCAAGATGTCCCTCGCTTCTGTTCTTATTTGTGGGTGTTTTCTGAGGTCCTGCTCCTGGTTCTTCATCTGTGAACACAGAACAAAAATATTTGTTAAGCAATTCCGCTTTATCCTTATCAGCTTCTACATATTCCCCCCTGTACCCTTGAGTCTGACAATACCACTTTTGCCCTTCCTCTTCTCACTAATATATCTGAAAAATGTCCTATCTCCCCATTTTATTGCATTGGCTATTTCCTCCTCCTTTTGAATCTTTGCCTTCTTGACTACTTTGCTAGCTTCTCTAAGTTTTTCCAAATACAGATGCCTGTCTTCCTTTCTCTGTGATCTCTTGTATTTCATGAAGGTCTCCCTCTTTTTCTTCACTTTTTCAGCTACTTCCTTCGAAAACCATAGCGGTCTCCTGTTCCTTTTGCCTTTATTTACCATTTTAACAAAAAGGTTGGTTGCCTTTAAAATACCCCCTTTCAGTTTTGCCCACTGTTGATCTACATCCCCCAGCTGTTCCCATCCCACTAATGACTCCCTGAGGTATTGGCCCATCTTCGCAAAGTTAGTCTTCCTAAAGTCTAAGATCTTCACCTTGGAATGGATTCTAGCAGCCCTAGTCCTAATACTGAACCACACCATCTGGTGATCACTGGATGCAAAATGATCTCCCACTACAACATCAGAAACACTTTCACCATTGGTAAGCACCAAGTCCAGTATGGCCCCTTCACGTGTGGGGTCTGTTACCAATTGCCTGAATAGTTCTCCCTGTAGAGAATCCAGGATCTCCTTACTCCTAGATGATACTGCAGCAGGAAAGTGCCAATCAACATCTGGCATATTGAAATCTCCTAGCAGTAGCACTTCCCCTTTCCTAGCAATGCTGCGTATGTCTTCAATTAACTCTCTGTCCACCTCTTCCTCTTGTGAGGGAGGTCTGTATATCACACCAATGCAAATAGATTTCTCTTTCCCTCTTTCTAGTTTAACCCACAATGCCTCCTCTCTCCCTTTTAAGCTCTGTAATTCCAAAGCTTTAATAGTAGTTTTTACATATAGTGCTACTCCTCCTCCCCTTCTTCCTACCCTGTCCTTTCTGAATAAAGTATAGCCAGGTATAGTTACATCCCAGTCATGGTTTTCTGTGAACCATGTTTCTGTAACTGCCACTAAATCTAAGTCAGCCACTCCCACCAAAGCTTCAACTTCAGAGATCTTATTTCCCATGCTACGGGCATTAATACACACTGCTTTCCATATGTCACCCCTGTTACCCATTTCCATAAAGGTATTTAATGTATCACTTACCTGGGGGCTTTCACTTACCTGGGGGCTTTCTTCACCCATCCCCAACGAATCTAGTTTAAAGCCCTCTTCAGTAGATTAGCCAGTCTACTACCAAAGATGTGTTGACCTTTCTTGGACAGATGGATGCCATCTCTGCTCTGCAACCCTTGGAACAGCATCCCATGGTCTAGGAAACCAAAACGCTCTCGAAGACACCATCCACGCAGCCATGCATTAATCTCCAGGATGCGAGCCTCTCTGCCTTGGCCTTTACCCTCAACAGGGAGGATTGAAGAGAACACCACCTGTGCACCTACCTGCTTCACCCTCTGTCCCAGAGCCATGAAGTCACTTTGATACGTTCCGAGGTATACCTGGCAGTATCATTTGTTCCAACATGGATTAGCAACATTGGGTAATAGTCAGTGGGCTTGATGAGTCTCGGCAAATTCTCTGTAACATTTTGGATCTTGGCACCAGGCAGACAGCATACCTCTCTGGACATCAAGTCTGGTCGGCAGATGGACGCCTCAGTACCCCTCAGAAGAGAGTCTCCAACCACCACTACCCTTCGTTTCCTTCTGGTCACGGATTCTGCAACTATGGGGTACTTGAACTCTGGTTCTTCCCTTTCCAGGGATGCTTTCACCTCCTCCACTTCCAGGGCTGCATAATGGTTCTTCAATTCAAGGGCTGGAGAAGTTGGATTGGTGATTTTGCAGGCTCTGGTGACTTGTGTCCAACCATCGACATTCTGTTGACACCCATCTTCTCCCGTGCTGGAGAGCCTGGTTGCTGCAAGCAGCATCTCATCAATGTACTTCTCACTGTCTTGAATGCTCCTCAGCCTCGCCACCTCCTCTCTGAGTTCCTCCACTTGTTTCCTCAGAGCTTCAGCATGCAGGCACCCTGCACATGGAACTGGTTCTTCAACTGGCAATAGGGCCTCTGTCTGGACCGAGGCAGAAGCTGTAACGGGGGCAACAGCTTTAGCAATACGATTTTTCCCAGCCATTGTTCTGTTTGTGGAGGTTTGGTATCTGTTAAAGCAAAAGAGAGAGATCTACGAAGTACCAGCTGGTTTCGCAGCTGTCCTTTCAGAGAAAAAGCAGTTAAATCTCTTTAATTATATTCAAAATGTGCTGGTCCAATTCATTGTGATTGGATAAAGGGGGAGGTGCCCTATAAAGCAAGACTGCTCACTAGGGGTGGGTGGGAGTCGGAGTGGGTAGGGAGGGAACTAACACCTGATTAGGTGTTAGCAGTTCCTGAACCTGAGGGGGTTACAGAGTTCAGCAATACTACTGTGCTCAAGTACAGATTCCCCTAAAACAGCAAAAATGAATTTAACCTTGCTTTAAAAAAAATACACAAAACCCTTTTAAGAGCTCCCAGTCAGAGAGCTAGCAATGTAACAAAAACACCAAACAAAGAAACCCTCAAAACCTCACTTACTGTTTGATGTGTGGAGCCCTTGTTAAGAAAGCCTGAAAAGGGCAGGGCAAAGCAGCCTTTTTATGCAGCCTTCAATTGCACTCAGGAAACAGGCCCACTAACCCCTGATTAGGTGTTAGCAGTTCCTGAACCTGAGGGGGTTACAGAGTTCAGCAATACTACTGTGCTCAAGTACAGATTCCCCTAAAACAGCAAAAATGAATTTAACCTTGCTTTAAAAAAAAAAATATACACAAAACCCTTTTAAGAGCTCCCAGTCAGAGAGCTAGCAATGTAACAAAAAACACCAAACAAAGAAACCCTCAAAACCTCACTTACTGTTTGATGTGTGGAGCCCTTGTTAAGAAAGCCTCAAAAGGGCAGGGCAAAGCAGCCTTTTTATGCAGGCTTCAATTGCACTCAGGAAACAGGCCCACTAACCCCTGATTAGGTGTTAGCAGTTCCTGAACCTGAGGGGGTTACAGAGTTCAGCAATACTACTGTGCTCAAGTACAGATTCCCCTAAAACAGCAAAAATGAATTTAACCTTGCTTTAAAAAAATATACACAAAACCCTTTTAAGAGCTCCCAGTCAGAGAGCTAGCAATGTAACAAAAAACACCAAACAAAGAAACCCTCAAAACCTCACTTACTGTTTGATGTGTGGAGCCCTTGTTAAGAAAGCCTGAAAAGGGCAGGGCAAAGCAGCCTTTTTATGCAGGCTTCAATTGCACTCAGGAAACAGGCCCACTAACCCCTGATTAGGTGTTAGCAGTTCCTGAACCTGAGGGGGTTACAGAGTTCAGCAATACTACTGTGCTCAAGTACAGATTCCCCTAAAACAGCAAAAATGAATTTAACCTTGCTTTAAAAAAAAATATACACAAAACCCTTTTAAGAGCTCCCAGTCAGAGAGCTAGCAATGTAACAAAAAACACCAAACAAAGAAATCCTCAAAACCTCACTTACTGTTTGATGTGTGGAGCCCTTGTTAAGAAAGCCTCAAGGCCTACCTCTCGAAAGAGAGAGCATGTTGCCTTATACAACTGGCAGGAGAGGTGCAGGCTCACCAGTCTGTATTCACCGGTCTGTATCGGCTCCCCTCCTCCTCCTACTGGGCCACGTCACACCTGTAGCCTGCTTGCACATGTGGGCAACACAGTGATGCCTCCGCTCTCAATGGACTCAGACCACGGGCAGGTTGTGGGACAGAGTCAGGGTCACCCGCCAGCTGGTGGCTTCCCTCAACTGGTGGCAGTCCCACGCCACCTCCAAGCAGGGTTGCCATTCCAAATGCCTGTGCCACAGAAGGTCCTAACCACAGACGCTTCCCTCCTGGGTTGGGGAGCGTACTGTGGAGAACTCACTCAAGGCATCTGGTCTCAAGAGGAGTCTCTGTTACAGATCAACCTCCTGGAACTCAGAGCCATCTTTCTGGCACTGCGAGCATTCTGCCACCTGTTGTGCAGCCAACCTGTGTTGATCCATATGGACACCCAGGTCACTATGTTTTCTGTAAACAAGCAGGGGGGCACGTGCTCACACTCCCTTTGTCAGGAGGTGGTGATTGTTCAGCTCTCCTTTGTGGTGTGCCATGGAATGCTCCTACGGGCTGTTTACCTCCTGGGTCAGAACAATTGCTTAGTGGGCATGTTCAGCAGCGTTGTGCGCCCGCATAAATGGTATCTGAACTCCAGGGTGGCACAAAGACTCTTCTGCCTCTGGGGCAGACCCGTGATGGATCTGTTCGCCTCCCCAGACAACACGCAGCAACCCCGCTTCTGCTCACGTCAGCCACACCCGGGAAGAGTGGAGGCGGATGCTTTCCTGATCAGAGAGCTTCCTTTATGCTTTTCCACGAACTCCCCTAGTGGCCAAGACTCTCCAAGGTCCAGAGCGAGCAGGCATCATTGATTCTGATCACCCCCAGATGGTCTCAGCAACCCTGGTTTCCTCTGTTGCTCTTCTTGTCGATGGCACTCCCAGTCCCGCTAGGAAGGGACCCGGACCACCTGTCCCAGGAGGAGGGGGTCTCTCTTGCACCCCAATCTGGGGTCGCTAACGTTGACAGTGTGGCTGCTGAAAGGGTAGCCCTGGCCCCTTTCAATCTGCCAGGGGATGTTGAGGAGATCCTCCTGCCTTCCTGAAAACCGTCGTCCAGATGGGCATATGCCTTCAAATGGAGAAAATTCTCCGTCTGGTGTGCAGAGAGAGAAGAGAATCCCTTCTCCTGCTGCGTGCAACTTGTACTGCAGGTATCTACTCTCGCATGCCGGTTTGAAGTCAAACTTAGTGAGGGTACATTGGAGCACCATAGCCGTGCACCATCACCCTGTAGAGGGAAAATCCCTCTCAAACCAGCTCCTGGTCTCCAGGTTCCTGCCTCTTGTTATCAAAGTCCCCTCTTTGCCCCCCTGTTACAGAATGGGATCTGAATGTGGTGCCCTCCCAACTCACCAGACAGCTGTTCGAGCCCCTGGCCACTTGCCATTTACAATACCTATCCTGGAAAGTGGTTTTTCTGGTGGCACTGACATCTGCTCGGAGAGTGAGCAGGCCTTGGTGGGTGATCTGCCCTACACACGGTTCTATAAGAACAGGGTGGTACTCCACACACATCCTAAATTCCTCCCCAAGGTGGTATCCCCCTTCCACCTCAATCAGGAGATGGCCCTGCTCACCTTCTTCCCGCAGCCTCATGCCGGCAGGGAGGAACTCATACTGCATACGCTAGACTGTAAGCGGGCCCTGTCTTTCTATCTACAGTGGACACAGTCCCATTGCAGAGCTCCTCAGCGCTTTGTATCATACGACCCCAGTAGACTGGGGCTCCTGGTAATGAAGCACACTCTGTCCATTTGGGTGGTGGACTGCATTACCCTCACCTACGAGCAAGCTGGCCTCTCCCTTGAGCACTGGATCACTGCATATCGCGTGCGGGCTATGGCCACATCGGTAGCCAACCTTCGCTCAGTGCCAGTGATGGAAATCTGCAAGGCCGCCACATGGTCTTCGAGTCATACGTTCGTTTCTCATTACTGCCTGGAGAGCAAGTTCCGTAGGGGCAGTGCATTCAGACAGGCAGTACTCCATAATATTTTCAGGGTATAGGCAACTCCTGCCCTCTGACCCTTCTGTGTTCAGGCTACCGGAGTAAAGTTGTCGCCGGACGCAAGGATCTTGCAGAGTCTCTAAAGGGACTCACCTCCTGCAACTTACGGCCACCTGTCGAGTCGCCGGTGGTGCTGTTGTGGTTCAGTCCTCAGAAGCCTGGAGCTAGGGCATCCCATATGTGAGAACTGACTTCCTACTTGTTCCTGGAGAAAGTGTAGTTACTCACCTGTAATGGGTGTTCTCCAGGGACAACAGGAATAAGTCCTCACAACCCTCCGTCCTCCCCTTCAAGTTGCCTTCCTGCATTGTTTAAGTCCATTTTTGCTCTGTCATCTGACTGAGCAAGATGGCACCCTTAGGCGGGAAGGGGATCACCATGTGTGGTAGCATTCCCAAAGGCTTTCTGTGAAAGTTGGGGAATTTCTCCGCGCGGGCACCATCAGTGCCAGTGTCACCCATATGTGAGGACTGAGTCCTGTTGTCCCCGGAGAACACCTGTTACAGTTGAGTAGCTACGCTATTTGCTCTGTGGATCCTGTACTCTGGGTTCTTGGTGTAGTCAACTGTAGATTCGGGGGGGGGGGGGGTACTGAAATTTATATTGTCTTTGAGATTTGCAGTTTTGTGTTCTTTATCCTGCCAGACTGAAATTTAAAATCTTTTGTTGGTTCAGATTCAAGAAATTTCACATTTTAAGGGCATGTCTCTGTTTAATTTTGTTTAGTAGCCTTATAGCTTCACCACTGCTGAGTTCTGGACTTTTCCAGCTCTAGCACAAGCCAATCAGCCTTTGAATTCATGGCTACCGAGATTAGTTTTTCTCAGTTTATATCTTCCCTCCTCATCAATAATCTGATCATAGCAAAATAAATCTGATGTGCAGATACTTATAATGGTTTGATTTCCAGTAACAAGCCGAATGTAGTCTTCGCATATGGGTGACGTCGGTACCGATGGAGCCCGTGCAGGAATGCTCCCAGGGTCTAATTGGAAAGCTTTAGGGAGCACTCCACTGCGCCTCCGCAACTGTCTTCCCGCCTTCCCACCTCCCTCTCTTTGGTTCTTCATTTTCCATGGAGACGGCAGGAAGCAAATCCAGTCTCCACAGACAAAAACGTCTCTTTTTGTGGATAGCGTCTGCCTCCCGTCGTCGCTGGTTCCCTTATTCTATTCTTTTCTTTCTTCTTTTATTTATTTTAAAAAAAATGAAAGGGCGTGTCAAAGCCTTTTCAGACCTTAAGCCTACCATAGCCTTCCCATCCATTGAATGTATGGAGAAACCAGCTAGTGGTTTCAAAAAATGTTTCAAGTGTGCCAGCACCATTTCAGCAACTGACAAACATGACTGGTGTCTAAAATGCCTTGACCCAGAACACCAGCCAACTGACTGTCCCTTTTGTCAAGATGACTAAAAGAGGTCTACAGAACCAAACCTCTAAATTTGGGATACACTTTGCCTCTGACGCGGTATCGTTGGCGTCCATTCCATCAAGGGCCTCATGGATCCCAGGTATTCTCAAAGTCAAAGCACAAGTCTGCATCAAAGCCAGACAAAAACTCCAGAGGTAAATCTCACTCAAAGCATTAAGATCCCTCGGTCATTGCCTTGGAGGTGGATCAGCCTGCCAAACAGCCCCGGTGGGAGGACCTGACCTCCAATGCCATCAAGGCGCCCCAGGATGCTCCCAAGGCTTCGACCTCTGGAGAGCTACTGGTGTCATGCTCTGGGATGGTAGCGCAAAACCTGTGACAGATACCCAGACAACGTCAGCTTTGATGGACCAGTGCATACAGGCCATCGAGTGGAGCTTAGCAGCTTTTCTGGCAGCCTTGGTACCTATCTAGCCATTGGCTCCAGGCACCGCCCCGCCGATACCGGTTTCGGTACTGACATAGACACCGGTTACAAGCACGACATCAGGGTTGCTCCAGGTGACATCGACATCGCTTTCACCCATACCCTCCTTGAAACTATCACTGATGCCAGTACCAAACCCAAGGGGCTCACCAAGGCCAAAACCTCGGAGCATCAGTATCGGCATTTAGCTTCAGGTGATTCCTCTATTTCGAATTTTCTTTGAACCCTTCCCTGTCTATACAGCAATCGAAGACATGTCCTTCCAGGAATTCATTAGAGACCTAGCTAAGGATGTCTCTGTCACAGTAAGACTACATTCCTGCTTGTTCCTGGAGATAGCGTAGTTACTCACCTCTAACAGGTGATCTCCAGGAACAGCAAGGATTTAGTCTTCACAACCTGCCCTCCTCCCCTAGGAGTTATAGGGTTTAATTTACTCTTTTCTCAGCTACAAACTCAACTGAAGAGAGGGACTTGGGAAGGCAGTCGCACAAGCGCAGTGGAGTGTGCCCAAAAGCTTTCCAATTGGATGCTGGAAAGCATTCCCGCGCGGGCTCCATTGGTACCGACGTCACATATGTGAAGACTAAATTCCTGCTGTTCCCAGAAATCACATATCACAGATGAGTATCTATGCTATTTGGAGGGAGGGCTGTGTAAGTGGCTTTTCATTAATCTAGTTTAATGTTTTATTATTATGTTTGTTTTATTGTAACTTCTGCTTTACTAAATTGCATGTGTATGTTTGGAATCCACCTAGGATTTTAGGTGGGTTGCATATACATTTTAAAATAAAGTATACTAAATTTATGCAAATGATGATGCAATGAGTCTCTGCACATGACCCTGCATCACCCTCATGCCCCCCCTGGGGGGAATTAGACAGGGTGGTGGTGGGGAGGACACTGGGAGGTGAAGGAAAGCAGAAACCTCAGATTGGGACCAGCATGATCAGAGAATAAAATGGTCAGACTACAAAGGAAGAAGAGAATTTTTATTTTCAATTTAGTGATTGGACTTGGTGCTATTTTTATATTTTATACAGTATAGGGAAATGCATCTTTTTATTTCTCTGGGTTGCATTCCATACAGAATCTGACGACTTGGGGTTGCAGTTTAATTTTTAGGTTATAGTCACTTATTCTGTACTTGGTGAGGGTCTGTGTTCTAAATGTATGACCAAGGCCAGGTGTTCTGTTAACATGGAGTTTGTATGTAGGGATCTGTAATGTAGTAATCTGAATTGTTCAGATTTTCAAATAGGTGTTGGATATTCCAGTGCCGCTGCAGTATTTACAGTGCTGCTTTTTTGGGGTAGGCGCATGTGAGTTTTGGAAGTTTGTGCTGATATGGTATGGTAGATTAGCTCTATAGATCCTCAGTGACTTTGTTGTAGGATTTTATATTAGTTCATATTGAGTAATGTGAGTGAATACCCTAGTTCTACACTGCACCCATTTTTGACGGAAGGGGTTCCATGAATGCAAAATATATGTTCAAAAAGAAAATGCAAGAGCCATAATGGAATTTATAAAAACAAAATAAAAATTAGTTATAATTTGGTGTTATAAACTATGCTATGGTTCTCGCTCTTATTTTTAGTTCCTTGGTGTGCAAACATCTTGCATTTCCTCCACATTATCTAATCGGCTTTTTGGCTTGGTTCAGTTCCTGACTGGAGTTTTGAGAAAGCCCCCCCCCCCCCAGCTCTGGGGTGGGGGGGCACCATCGCATCCCTCGCCTCAGAAAGCAGGTTGCGTTGTTGCCCCTGCTCAAGTTCTGCATCTCCTAGCATTCCCATGAGCTTACTTCCTTTCAGAACTCTCTGAAACTTCCTCTAGTGCCAAAGTGCTGAACAACCAATGACAAGCTGTCCAGTGTTTCATACTGCATAACTTAATCCTTCACTGCCTCGGAAGAAAGCCCTGGCAATCTACTTCTAGTCACACTGCCAAGAAACCCCAGGAGCCTGCTGGGTCGCCAGGAGTCAGCATTGACTCGAAGGCAAACATTGCATTGCAACCAATTAGAGATAAGTGGGCTGGTAGTGCAGCATAAGTATCCTCTTGCAGTCCCCCCCCCCCCAGCCCCCATTTGAAAGGTTGCTCATTTATAATCTACTTTTCCAAATAAAAATATTTACTTACAGTAGTAGTTAATTTGACTGAGGAGCATGTTTAACCATGTTTTACATGAATGCAGTAATACTTACACCAGTGAAAATAGTCCTGCACCTGGAACACACCTACCATGATACAATCTGGAAAATATAATTTAGTGCTAAGTTTTTCAAAATAAAGAAACCTGTCCCCTGTGTGTCATATGCTGCAGTGTTCTCTTCCTCTACATTTCTGATGGTAGCCTTGTTATGAAGAGGTTCACAAATTCTCACTTGATTTATTGTATTGGTTCAAATCAGCTATTCTGCGATGTTCAGGGGGAGTTGCATGAAAGCAGCTTAAAAAATTAAAAATAAAAGCCATTTACTAAATTAATTGGCAAGAAGAGGTGTGTATGTATTTGCTGTATGTACTATACTGTTCATGCATACAGATAGGGTAAAGCTTTTCAATGTTTGATTGTGGTGTAGATTTTTGACCATATGATTTCAGAACTGCTTGCAAAAAGCCATCTGTGTAACCCTTAGAGTTAGGGAAAGCCCTGCTTGTCCTTCATCTCACAACTAAGTTGTTTGTTTTCTGCCCTTGACTATTATTTTGTGTTCACAGATTGCTCGTATGGTAAATGCTCTTCAGCAGCAGAGACAGCCTGGCATAAAACACTCACCATCTCATCCCATTGGGCCCAAGCCTCACATGGACAGCATGGTCCCCAACGCTTTGAACATTGGGCTCACAGATTTGCAAGCCAAAGGGCAAATACCTGGATATGGTGCCGGTCAGTACTGTTCATTAATTCTGAAGTGCTGATGTACCAGAATATTGTACATCACAGAGCAAGCATTGCTAATTTATCATATACTATCAGCTTACTCCGTAAGATATCACTGTTCAGGACTTTGCACAGTTTTATATTTTTTCTTTTGTAACTATTTTACTTTTTGGATGAAAGATATCATTTATCTAAAATTGTATCATTTAATTTGATATACAGCACAGTATTTTTCCACTGTAGTAATTAGCATTGAACATGTGCTGCCACTGCTTTCATACAGCATTAGAAGAATAGAAGCTACCATCTTATTTTTAACCCAATTAATACCTTGTTGGAAAGTAAATGCAGCCCCGGAATATTGCTCTCAAACTTATATCTGGGGCAAACAATATAAGCTTTGTTTTAATTAGGAATTCTATCTTCTCTGTGGACAAGCAGGAAATGTCCTCGCAAATGGGTGATGTCATTCAACTAAGCCCATGTGAGAGTACTCCCCACCTGCTAATCAAAGCTTTTGGGAGCTTCCTCTGCGCACGCCTATCATCTTCCTGCATGCCGCCATGGCACCATTTTACCTCAGTCTTCGTTTTTCCACTGAGGCCAATTGACTCGTTTCATCGCTCGTTTCAGTTGGTAAATTTCAGCCCCTTCTTGGAGTCTCTCTTCTTTTTAACTTAACAACTGTTTTTGAGCATCTGCCTGCCTACACATTGTGTTCTCTTCATTTCCATTTCATTTCTAGTCAGATATTCTACCTTTTAAAGTTTGCTTTCTTTTTCACGGTGCCTTACGTGCTGGTGCTCGCCTGCGACTTAATCCTCTAAAATTGTTCAAGATAGAGTTGTTTGATTTTGCATGGCTGTTTTTCCAGCTGTTAGGTCCCAAAAGCTTGCCAGCGGTTTTAAGAAGTATTCCATATGCTCTAGGACCATATCCACTACAGATACTCATAACTGATGCCATCAGTGCTTGGGACCCGATCATCAGCCCTTTTCTTGTAATTTCTGTTTACAGATGACAAAAAGGGGACTGAAAAGTCAAAAAAGCAGTGCATAATCACTTTTTGGGGCTCATAAGTCCAATCCATCAACATTGGCATAGACAGCACCAGTTTCAATGGCATCAGAGGGTGCAACGGATGCTGGCAGTGCATTGACATCTTAGAGTTCTCCAAGAACAAGCAGGAAGTCAGTTCTCATATATGGGTGACATCTGTGCCGATGGAGCCCGCACAGAAGCAGCTCCCCAGCATTCAGAAAAAGCCTTTGGGAGATGTACCATACATGCATGGTCCCTTTCCCACCCAGGGGTGCCATCTTTCCCACCCAAGGGTGCCTTTTTACAGTGGAGCCCACCGGACATCTTTCCCGTTTCCCTAGGAAGTGTCTCTTTTGCCTAAAATTATCCTTTCTGGTACGTGTACCGGTTCCTCTTCTTGCCCCCAAGCCAGCTCGCCTTGGTGTCGCTCCTCTGGTTCATTTTCTTGTTTTTTCTCGAGATGTCCCTCGACCGGTGCTTCGTGCCCTTTTTTGGCCAGTAGGCCTTGGACCCTTGCCCGGGTTGAAGGACCCATTTTTCCCCTTGGCTTCCAGAAGCTTCAAAAAATCTGTTTTGCAGTAAGATGATGTCCCTCACCAACCTACATGACTGCTGCCTCTGTTGCCTCGGGCTGGACCACAATAACTTGGGCTGCGACCTTTTGCAAGTCCAAAGGCCATCAAGAGCCGTCAGTTGCAGCAGGAGAAGTTGTTCCATAGATCATACTCTGCACTGAATTCCCCGGTGACACCAGGCTTCAGGCCCCCCTCTGGAATCTCTATGCCCCACAATGCCCAGTCTGCCTCAGAGTCCCATGGCCGTGGCTTCTCCGAGAGGAGCTCCCCAGAGTTGGAACGTAAGAAGAGCTTGAAAACCTCGAAGACCGCCTCAGAGGACGGGTCTGGAAAAGTGGGTAAATCCCGCACCAGGCTCCGCAGTCTCCGTCGTGAGTCTGAGGGGTCAGAGCAGAAGCGGCCTCACAAACTGCCCTGGAAGGAGTTGTCAGTGTCGGGTGACAGGCCTCGGACCCCCTAGGCCATCCTCGTCGAGGACTCCCCCTTGACGGAACCAATGCTGGTCCCAAAGCCATCAGTGCCTGTGTTGAAGGCTGCGGAGCCATCTGGCATGGAGACCAGAATGGCAGCCTTGGAGCACAGTATCACTGCCCTCCTGGCACAGCAGCAGGCATTGATGTCCAGTTCATCTGCCCCGACGACTGGACCCTTGACTTCGAGGACCTCCCCAGTAATCGAGCCGATCTTTGAGCACCACCCACCTCGAGAAACCCATCTGCATCGGACGAGGTTCTGGTCCCATTCCTCTAGACACCGGTCCTCTCCAATGAGTGCATGCAGCTCAGACCGCAGGTCGCAGGACTTGAGGCTCAAGGCTCGACCATGGGAGCTGCGGAGCCTTGGATTCTTCCTCTGACTTTGAGTCAGACTGGGAGACCGAGGACGAGGAGTCACCAGACATTGGGATGTGCTCTCAGACCCTTCTCCACCAGTGCCCCAGCACGTTCCCCGCCTGAGGGCGTTGCCTTACTCAACTGTGTGCTGGATAATGCAAAGGCGCACACGTTTGAGACCAAGGCGGAGGAGGACCCCCGCACGGAAGAACATCGGATTCTCCAGTACGAGGTCCTTCTGAAGGAGGCCCTCCGATCTTCGAGCACTGCCTTCTCCGAATATGGAAAACACTGGCGCCAGTACCCATTGTGAGCAGACTGCTCAGCGCCATGTACAGAGTCCGCCGAAGCCCAGGCTCCCAAAAAAACCAGCTCCCTCACACTTCTATGGTCGTCGAGTCGGCCATGCAGCAACTCAAGAGCCAAAAGACTCATTCCTCTGTGCCCCTGAATAGGGAGGCCCGGACCTTGGATGGCCTCAGCCGAAAATGCTACAAGGGCTCGATACTGATTTGCCGAGTCCAATCCTACCAGTTATACATCGGTATCTACCTAAAGGAACTGACGAGGGAGCTCGCCGATTTCTCTTCAGGCCTCAATGGGGAACCTCTTCAGCGGTTCACGTCACTGGCCTCGGCAGTCAAGGAGTGCTCGAAGTTCCTGTCTCGAGCAGCATATGATGACTTTGAATCCTCAGCCAGAGTGGCTGCCATGGGTATCGGGGCCTGCCAGGCGAGGCTGCAGTCATCTGACCTTGAGCAGTGGGTCCAGGACAAACTCATCGATGTCCCGTGCACCGGAAAGGATCTCTTCGGAAAACCCATGTCAGACAAGGCTGCTGAGATAGAGACTGCATTCCTGACCAGGACCAGACTCTCGAAGAAGACCTTGGTGCATCCCCATGAGAAGGCCCCAGGAAAGAAGCTTTTCTTCCCAATAAAAAAGAGCATGTCCAGTCCAAGGGGCAGGGGCATAGCCTGGATGGAGTTTTTGACTCCTTGGGTATGGCCTCCAGCAGACCACAGGGGGGCATCTGGCCCTGTTTGCCCACAGGTGGTCCTCCATCACCACTGATTCCTGGGTGTTCTGCAAGTAGTCAAAAAAGGATACCTCCTCCACCTGCAACAGATGCTACCCTCGTTCTTCCCAGGAGAACCTGTAAGGTGTCTCCTTCACCAGACTGCTCTTCACCGAGCTCACAGGCCTCCTCACAGATGAGGCGGTGGAGCCAGTGCCCAAACATCTCTGGGGCAAGGGCTTCTACTCCAGATATTTCCTCATTCCCAAGTGAACAGGGGGGCATCAGGCCCATCCTGGAACTACGGGACTTAGTTTCTGGTGAGGGAGTTTAAGACACTATCACTTGGAACACTGCTGCCTTACCTCCAGCAGGGAGACTGGCTATGCTCCTTAGACCTGAAAGATGCTTATATACACATCCTGATCTATCCCAATCACCAACAATACCTCCGGTTTGTAGTCTGAGGAAGTCACTACCAGTACAGGGTGCTACCCTTCGGGCTGGCATCATTGCCCAGAGTCTTCACCAAGTGCCCAGCGGTGGTCACAGCCCACCTTCACCTCTAAGGGGCCTTTATCTTTCCCTACCTGGACGACTGGTTTATAAGGGGAGGCACAGCTGCAGAGGTGCACCATGCCACTGAGCACACCATCGAGGTCCTGCAGCGTCTGGAGTTTGTCATCAACCACCCCAAGTCCCACCTCACCTCCGGCACAGTGCCTCGAGTTCATAGGGGCTCAGCTAGACACCCTCCAGGCCAAGGCTTCTTCCCTCCAGAGAGGACAGAACACTTCAGGGTGCTAGCCGCAGAAGTGCAACACCGCCGGTCGGTGCCCACTTGCCTTCTCCTCTGCCTGCTGGGCCACATGGCCTTCACGGTTCAAGTAACCCTGTACATCCGTCTGCATATGAGAGCAGCTCAGTGGTGCCTCTGCTCCTAGTGGACACAAGCCACGGACAGGCTTCGAGACAGGAAAAATGTGGCCTGCCAACTGGTGGACTCCCTTGACTGGTGGCAGATCCCCCACCACCTTCAGGCCGGAATGCCCTTCCATGCACTCACCCCCCCAGAGGGTCCTTACTATGAACACTTCCCTGCGAGGATGGGGAGCTCATTGTGAGGACCTCTGCACCCAAGGCACGTAGTCCCAGACGGAGTGCCAATTACAGATTTATCTCCTGGAGTTCTGGGTGATATTTCTGGGCCTCCGAGCCTTTCACCACCGGTTACAGCACCAGTTGGTGCTGGTCCAGACGGACAACCAAGTCGCATTGTTCTATGTCAACAAACAAGGAGGCACAGGGTCTACCTTCCGGGCCTGGACAAGCTGAGCAAAGTCCTCCAGCCGCACAAATGGTGCCTGGACCCCAGAGTGGCCTCCCGGCTTTTCCGACTATAGGGTGCCCCACTAGTGGACCTGTTCACCAGCCCAGACAGCACGCAGTTGCCCCACATCTGCTACCGCCAACTGCACATGTGCCGGGTGGCGACGGATGCGTTCCTCATCCCATGGGCAAAAGGACTTCTTTACGCCTTCCCGCTGACACTGCTGGTTGCCAAGACCCTCTTCAAGGTCCAGTGCAACAGGGCATCACTGATTCTGGTAGCCCCCCTGTGGCCCAGGCAGCCTTGGTTCTCACTGCTTCTCTGTCTGCTGTGCCCCAGGACTAATTTCACAGGAGGAGGGCTCTCCTGCACCCCAACGTGGGGTCTTATTGCTCCCAGCTTGGCTGCTGAAAAGGTAGCTCTAGCTCTCTTCAACCTCCCACATGATGTAGAGGAGGTCCTTCTGACCCCTGCAAGGCCTCCATGAGAAGGGCATATGCCTTCCAGTGGCATCGATTTCTGGTGTGGTGTGCTGAGAGGCAGGCGAACCTGTTCTTCTGCTTGGTGCAGCTGGTGCTCCAGTACCTACTCCACCTGTCCCAAGTGGAACTGAAGTCTAACTCAGTCAGAGTGCACCTGAGCACTATTGGGGCGCACCACCACGCTGTCGAGGGCAAGCCCCTCTCAGCTTAGCCCCTTATCTCTTGTTCCCTACAGAGCCTTGTATTGTCCAAGCCCCCCATCCTCCCACAAACAGCGGAGTGGGAGCACCCATAATGCCTCGGAGCATTGGCTATTGATCAATGTCCACCTGAAGATTGAAGGAGAATTCAGCTTCATCGTCATCAATCCCGAAGGGTGATCATAATGAACATCAAGTGGAGGCTTTGGTGCATTGACATCTGAGCCCCTCGAGGCACAGCGTCGAGAGTAATAAGGGTTTTCAAGAGTGCCCCTCAAAGCTGGCTGAGAAGAGAGCTCAACCTCCAAGACATCAGAAGGGCAGCGAAGGCCTAGGGAATGCTGAGATCATGCCGCTGATACTTCCTCGTAGGTTCTGGGAACATCAGCTGATGTTGCTGAGGCAACACAGCCTTTGCAGATGGCTGCCATTGAGAAGTGCCTTTTGATGGCCCTCGAGGAACGCATTACCATACTGTTTGCCATGCAGTGTATCAGTGCCTTGTTGAATACTGCACTGTCATCGGCACCCATCCAGTCGATCCTCGAGAGGCATAGCTTGCCTCCCAGAGAGACTTCAACATCAGGGCATCGAAGGGCCCCGACACCGGAGCCTGCCCGGCCAGTCTCACTCTAGTGTATCAGGATCTGATGCTTCCTCAAGACCTAGAACTTCATCAGTGCATCATCTCTCCCAAAGGAGTTCCCAGTCCCCAAAGAACAGGAGAGTGATCCAGGTGGAGACTGAAGTGCTTCAATTTCCTCTTTGAGTCTGACTCAGAAGGCTGCATCACCGATGTAGAATCAGAATATATGTCGGAGGACAGGTCTCCAGGACATCAGACTCTTCCCCTCCTCATGAGAGACACAAGTCACCTCCTGAGGATATGACTTTACAAACTTTTGTCAGAGATATGGCTAAGGCCATACTATTTTCTTCGGAGACTGAGGGTGAACCCAGGGCAGAATAATTGGTGATCCTTCAGTACTCCTTGGCCCTTAAGGAAGCAGTGACAGTGCCTGTACACCGCATCCTTCAGAGAGTACAGATGCGAATATGGGAGAATCCCCTCACTGTATCTCCAGTCAGTAGAAGGCTTGACTTCATGTATGGCGTTCACAAGGTTCCCAGGTTCAAGAAGCCCCAGGTTCCTCACCATGCCTTGGTGGTTGAATCTGCCCTTAAGAGGTCTAAGAGTTCAAAACTGACTCCTCAACGCTCCTGGGAAGAGAGGTTCGGACATTAGACCTTTTGGGAGAAGGTTTTTCCAGACTTCCATTCTTACGGCCCACATTGCATCTTACCAGTTATACATGGGCATGTTTCTAAAGGATATCATATGCGGTTTAGCTGACCTATCCCAAAATCCCCTTCCAAAGAAATTGGAACAGTATCATTCCCTGTTGAGTCATGGCAAGGACTGCTCGAAGTTCATGGTCCGAGCAACCCATGATATCTTCAAAGGCATCAAGAGTTTCTGCAATTGATATTGGCGCCCAGAGACCTGCCTGGCTCTGCCATGGAGAGAATCTCCTCAGAGGACAAGTTGAAGAGAAAGCTGGCTTCATTGAAAAGCAGCACATCACCATTCGAAATCTCTCAAAGCGCACATCCGATCTGGTCTCCCACCACAGGGATGTATCAAGGTGGGACCAATAAAAAGGCCTATTACTCTGGTAGGCATAGGTACTTTCCTAGGTCTCAGTATACCCAATCAAATCAGGCTCCTTGACCTCAATCTTAAGTATGAAAAGCCTCAAAAACCACAACCTGCTCCTCAACCAAAGCCTGGGTCAGGTTTTTGACTGTTTCCTGGAAAGCATAGCCACTTTTCCTGTAACCGTAACCACAATGGAAGACTCTCCTGTTGGAGGGAGGCTTGCTCTTTTTGCCCGAAGGTGGCCCCTTGTAACCTCAGACACTTGGGTTTTGCAAACTGCATTTATTTGGCAATCCTCCAAATCGCTTTCCAAGGGATAATTTCATCGATCCTCAGCATCAGGAATTACTTCAGAGAAATCTCTGCCCTCTAGGGCACCAGAGCACAGAGGACAGGGGTTGTATTCCAGGTATTTCCTGATCCCAAAGAAAACCAGAGGGATACCATCCCATTCTGGACCTTGGAGATCTGAACATGTACCTAGTCAAAGAAAAGTTCACAATGATTTCTCTGAGTACCCTACTCCCTCATCGTCAAAAGGGAGATTGGCTGTGCTCCCTGAATCTGAACGATGCATATACCCACATACAGGCACACTCCACTCACATAAAGTATCTCTAATTCCTTTTGGGGGGATACCACTTCCAGTACCGAGTTCTGGCTCTTAGCCTAGCCTAGCCTCATCTCCTTGCGTCTTCATGAAATGCCTTGCGGTAATAGCAGCTTACCTTCGGATGCTGGGAGTGTTTGTCTTTCCCCACTTTGATGATTGGCTAATAAAGAGTACCTCTCAGGAAGGAGTTGAAGAATCAATATGGTTGGCCATTTGGGTGCTGGAACTACTAAGGTTCGTTATCAATTACTCGAAATGCTACCTTCAGCCTTCCCAACAATTGGAATTCATAGAAGCCCTGCTCGACACAACATACCACTGACATAGGAAAGTGTGGGAGGAAGGTTCTGGAGGCAAAATTTAGGATTTTGAATAGGAAGTTGAAATCCTGAACTTACAGGGTAGTATTCTCTGAAATGCTTCCCATTCCACATGCAGGACCCAAAAGGCAGTCAGAGCTGCACAATTTCAATACGTGGATGAGACAATGGTGCAAAGAAGAGTGTTTTGGATTATTTAGGATCTGGGCAACATTCTGGGGGAAGGGAGGAACTTTTCCGAAAGAATCAGCTCCACCTTAACCAGGATGAAACCAGGCTGCTGGCATTAATTACAAGGGACCACAACTTCACCCCACCATCATATGTAAGAGTTAAAGAAGCAGAACTGCAAACAAAATCCACAATTCGTTATCTGGGGGTCACACTAGATCAACATCTTGATATGAAAGTGCACATAGAGAATGTAGTAAGAGCAGTTTATTTCAAGATTCGTTCTCTCAGGCATCTTCGCTCCTTACTTGATCCAGAAGACTACAGGACAATATACCAGGCGTTAATTCTACCACATTTTGACTTTGCTAACGCTATCCTACAAGGCCTTCCTTAATCCACTATTAACCCTCTACAACTTGCTATGAACACCGTAGCTAGGGTCCTTCAGGGAGTCGCCAGATTTGAGCACGTGACTCCTATATTAAAACAACTCCACTGGCTTCCCCATACATGGTAGGCTCACTTACAAGGCCATACTGCTGACCTTTAAGGCCATCCACGGACTTTCATCCTCCTCACTCTCAAATCTCATCCATGTAACTCCATCAACTAGATCCAGAAGACCGACGGCTATAAACACACTAACACTTCCTAAGGCTGTAACAAAATGCACCCAGATAACGGCAAGCAGATCTTTTATATTCTACGCCCCAAGATGCTGGAACGCCTTACCACCAAGCGTTCGTGCCATTACCGACTTAACCCAATTTAGGAAAGCACTTAAATATCACCTTTTCCTCATATACTACCCACCAAACATAACCCCCTGCAAAAGCCTCCCCAAATAAGAGACACGCCTTATCTTCAAATAGCCTCTCCCACTTTCTCAGTAAGATTACTAGGACTTTTGTGTTGTCATGATACCTTTTATATAATCATGTTTGTAATAAGTTAACCTTATGTTACCCAAGTTTATATACCTGTTTGCTGTAAACACGGAATAGCCTGTTATTCTGTTGATGTTGTTGTATGTGAACCGCGCTGATACCAAATAGCGCGGTATATAAAAGATTGTAATAAATAAATTAATTAATTAATTAAATTAAGGAAATAGAGCAGATTTTAAACTAGACAATAGGGGAAAGCTGATAGTTGCCCAAGAGCGCATGGTTCAGAAGGATGTATCTTTGATGGAAGCTAGCAAAAGAGGGAAATTAGGGCATCCCAATAGAGAGGTTCCAATAAAGATAAAAGTGTCGCCAGGAGTCAGGACTGACTCGAAGGCACACATTGCATTTGCAACCCAGATGCCCTTAAGTACAGAGCAGACAGAGCTTAAATATTCCAAATTATCCCTATCAACTGATAACCAGATTAATATGAATAAAATACAACCTTTAAAATGCCTGTATGCAAATGCGAGAAGTCTAAAAAATAAGATGGGAGAGTTAGAATATATAGCACTAATTGAAAGATTAGATATAATTGGCATCTCAGAGACCTGGTGGAAGGAGGACAAAAAATGGGACACCATGATACCTGGGCACAAACTACAAGGTGTGATCAAAATGCTTTGAGACTTGTACAATAACACAAGAAGTATAACACTGACAGTTATTGCACTCAGTCTCCTTTAAAGTAGCCCTTTTCGATAAAACACACTTTGTCCAGTGTTCCTGCCACTGCTGGAAACAAGTTTGAAAAACCTCTTTCATTATGCTATGAAGCTGCTGTGTCAAATTTTGCTTAATGGTCTGCAAGTAGTCTAATCTCCTTCCTTTCAGTGGTAATTTCAGCTCTCCAGGAACAAGCAGGAAGTCAGTCCTCACATATGGGTGAAGTTGGCGCCGACGGAGCCCTCATGCGGAGCAGTCCCCAGCTTTCAAAGAAAGCCTTTGGGATTGCATCACGCATGCGCGGTCCCCTTCCCGCCCAAGGGTGCCATCTTGCTCCGTCTCCTTTTTTCCGCGGAGTCCAACGGACGTCATCCAAGTTTCTTCGTGAAAAAAGTGTTAAAAAAAGCCATAAAATTACTTTTTTGCTTAGCCAGTTCGACGCCGGTTCCCCTTCCCGCCTCGGCTCTGTACACCGGTATTGAGTGCGGTCCAAATTTTTTGTTTTTCTCCTTAGAGACAAGCGTTCGCGATCTTTTTCTTTTTAGCTGGTAATACGGTCCTTTGACCTCGCAGGGGCCCCTTTTTCCCCGATGGCTGCCAGCGGGTTTAAAAAGTTGTGATCGGTGCACGAAGTTAATGTCTCTCACCGACACACATGACTGCTGCCTCCGTTGCCTCGGGCCTGACCATGACCCAAAGGTCTGTGGCTCGTGTAAGCAGACGTCTTCCAAGGCCTTGAGGAGCAGGCAGCAGCAACATGATAGGATTTTTCCTGAGTCCGCACCCACCTGGACCCGGACCTCATCGGAGGCCTCAAAGTCTCGTGAGCATTTTGACCCTGAGCAGCGTCGAGTGTCTAATGAAAGGGGGTCTCCCTCGAGGGAACACCGGAGGAAGAAAAAATCTGTGAGGGCGGTGTCCTCAGATAGCTCTGAGCTGCCTGGTCCCTCGCGGAATAGGTCGCGGAGCCCGACCCGCCGCCCCAGATCCTCGGAGTCGGAGAGGCCTGCAAAACTCCCTCGTAAGGAACCGGAGACACCAAGGCAGGTAACCACTGTCCTTGTTGTGGACTCTCCTTCTGGGAGAGCCGGTGTCTGGCCCGACCTGGGGGCTGCGGAGCCTCCTGAGCTCGGTCTCAGGATGGCGACCTTGGAGCGCAGCATGGCTGCCTTCATGGACCAGCAGCGGGCACTGATTGCCGGTCTCACCGGTCCATCTGCCCCGACCACCGGGACATCGACATCGAAGTCGACCCCGGAGGCCAAGCCAATCCTTGAGTCACTAAGGTCTCGAGTCGATCCTCGGCCAAGGTCCCCCTCGACCTCCCGTTCGGGATCGATTCCACCAGTGTCGAGGCATTCGAGACCGAAGCCGCTCGATTCCTCCTCGGAGGGGTCCAGTTGGGAAACGGAGGACGAGACGTCCCCAGACAACCACTGGACCAAGTACATTCCCTCAGATTCCCTGGGTTCTGAACCTCGGAGAAGGTCCCCACCCGGAAGACACCCGGTACTTGGACTTCGTCTGGGACATGGCAAAGGCTTTGTCATTCCCGGTGGATGGCCGAGAAGGAACCTCGAGCCGAAGAGCTTGAGATCCTCCAGTATGACTTTCCCCCTCGGGAAGCTCTTACTGTACCGGTGCCTCCCATTCTGGAAAGGCTGATTCTCCAGGACCAAGCAGGAAGTCAGTCCTCACATATGGGGTGACATCGACGTCGATGGAGCCCTTGCGGAGCATTTCCCCAGCTTTCCAAGATAGCCTTTGGGAATGCAGGCAAGCATGCGCGGTTCCCTTCCCGCCTAAAGGTGCCATCTTGCCCAGTCTCTCTCTTTCCGTGAAGCCCATGGGATGTGTGTCCTAGTTGGATTTTTTCGCGATTCCTTCGCTATTTTTTCTCCGGTTTGACGCCGGTTCCCCTCCCGCTGGGTTCAGTACACTGGTATCGAGCCCACTCTTATTTTTTCATTTTTTGCCCTTCGTGGCTGGCGTTCGCGCCCTTTTTTTCTTTTTCCTTGGAAGGCCGATCCTTTGACCTCGCGGGGACTCTTTTTTTTTTTTCCCCGATGGCTTCCAGTGGTTTCAAAAAGTGTGATCGCTGCAAGAAACTAATGTCTCTCACCGACACACACGACTGCTGCCTTCGGTGCCTGGGTCCTGACCACGATCCTAAGATCTGTGGACCATGTGGAAAGATGTCTTCCAAGGCGCTTCGAAGTCGTCAGCACCAAAAGGAAAGGCTTTTCTCCGACTCGGTCTCCGGCCGGGCCCGGACCTCGTCTGAGAACTTGACATCTCGGGAGTCTGATCCCAAGCACCGCCGGGGCTCCTCGGACAGGGGGTCCCCTGACTGGGAATGAAAGAAGAAGAAGCGGCTCGCAAGGGCGTCATCGGAGGAGGTCCCTGGCTCCTCGAGAGCTAGGTCTCAGACCCCCAACCGTCGCCCCAGGCCCGTGGAACAGGAGAAGCCGCCAAAAGTACCTCGTGTGGAGCCAGAGTCTGCTGGAAACGTAAGCCCTGTAGTCCTCGTGGACTCTCCTCCCAGAGAGACGAAGTCGGGCCCGGCGCCTCCGGGGTCCCGAGTCGGTGGCTGCTGAGTCTCCTGAGCTGGGTCTCAGGCTGACAGCCTTGGAGTGCAGACTGTCTGCCTTCATGGAACAGCAGCGGGCACTGATGGCCAGCCTGTCTGGCGCATCTGCCCAGACCACCGGGACATTGACATCAAAGTCGACCCCGGAGACCGAGCCGATACTCGAGACCATGAAGGTTCGAGGTCGACCTCGGTTGCGGTCTCCCTCGACCTCCCATTCGGACCGAGGGCGTCGACGCCGGTACCTTCGGCGTCGGGGCAGGTGCTCACAGGCCCCGCGAGGTCGGACCCCGATTCCTCATCGAATGAGTCCGCCTGGGAGACGGAGGACGAGGAGTCCCCCGACACCTTCAGGACTCGGTGCGTCCCGTCGGACTCACCGCAGTCTGAGCCCCGGAGTAGATCCCCTCCGGAGGACACCCGGTTCTCGGAGTTCGTCCGGGATATGGCCACTGCGTTGGCTATCCCTGCAGACCCTGAGGAGGAGCCTCGAGCTGAGGAGCTCGAGGCCCTACAGTATGACTCTCCTCCGAAGGAGGCCTTTACTGTTCCGGTTCCTCCGATGCTGGAACGGCTCCTCTTCCGGATGTGGGAGGCACCGGCCTCGGCACCGGTTCTAAGCAAGCGGGTCGATTCTATCTGTCGACTCCGGAAGAGCCCTGGCTTTCAGAAGGTGCAGCTGCCACACCATTCCATGGTGGTGGAATCGACCATGCATCGCCTGAAAAGTCAGAAGATGCACTCCGCGGTGCCCCCTGGCAGGGAGGCCCGGAACCTCAATGGTTTTGGCAGAAAGTGCTTCCAGGGCTCGATGCTTGCTTGCCGTGTCCAGTCTTACCAGCTGTACATGGGCATGTACCTGCGGGACCTGGCCAAGGAGCTGGCCGGGTTCTCTGCTGGTCTCTCCGGGGAACCCTTGCAGAGGTTCAAGTCCTTGTCCTCGGGGATACGGGAACGCCCCAAGTTTATGTCCCGCGCTGCCTGCGATGGCTTCGAGGCTTCGGCCCGTGTTGGGGCAGCCGGCATCGCGGCTCGACGCCAGGCATGGCTGCAGTCATCGGACCTCGAGCCATGGGTTCAGGACAAGTTGGTCGATGCCCTTGCCGAGGTGAGAACCTTTTTGGTAAGCCCATGACTGAGAAGGCAGCACAGCTCGAAACCGAGCATCTCACGAGGACAAGGCTGTCTAGAAAGACTTCTGCCCCTTCTCACAAGAAGAAGGGCTCGGGTAAAAAGCCTTTTTACCCGAGGAAGGGCACTGCCTACAAACAGTACCCACAGTACCAGGCCTCCCAAGCTCCCCCTCAGGGTCAGCAGGCCAAGGGGCAGTGTAATGGGCCCTGTAGGCAGAGGACTCCCAAGCCTCCGGCCCCTGCTCCCGCTCCCACTCAGCAGGGTGGGGGTTTTTGACTTCTTAGGCTTAGCCTCTCCGTCCCTGCTCTCCCAACCCTGCACAGGAGGTCACCTTGCCCTGTTTGCCCACAAGTGTCCACTCATCACTGGAGACAGTTGGGTGCTCAGCATAGTCCACAAGGGCTATCTGCTACACTTCCAACAGCTGCCTCCTCCATACTTTCCAGGGGAGCCTCCAAGGCCTCCCCTGCACACAGACCTTCTCCTTCAGGAGCTCCAAGGTCTGTTGGTGGACAGGGCAGTGGAGCCTGTGCCTCCCCACCTACAGGGTCAGGGGTTCTACTCCAGGTATTTCCTTGTACCCAAAAGAACCGGTGGCCTTCGGCCTATTCTAGACCTCAGAAATCTCAACAAATTCCTAGAGAAGGAAAAGTTCAAGATGCTTACTCTTGGAACACTTCTGCCCTACCTCCAGCAGGGAGATTGGCTATGCTCCTTAGATCTAAAGGATGCGTACACTCACATCCTCATTCATCCAGACCACAGAAAGTACCTCAGGTTCATTGTGGGAGGAAACCATTATCAGTACAGAGTACTGCCCTTTGGCCTCACCTCCGCACCCAGGGTCTTTACCAAATGCCTGGCAGTGGTGGCGGCCTACCTGAGAGATCAAGGAATCTTTGTCTTCCCCTATCTGGATGACTGGCTCATCAGGGGTCAGACGTGCCAGGAGGCCAGACAAGCCACCCTAAGAACTATTGCTCTCCTTCAAAACCTGGGGTTTGTCATAAACTTCGCAAAGTCCACTTTGCTCCCCTCCCAGAACTTGGAGTTCATAGGGGCAAGATTGGACTCTCTGCTGGCAAAGGCATTCTTGCCAGAAGACAGAGCCCAAAGACTGATAAACTTAGCAAACCAGATTCTCAGCAGGTCACTGGTCTCTGCCAGACTCTGTCTGAGGCTTCTTGGCCACGTGGCTTCGACAGTACATGTGACCCCCAATGCCAGGCTCCATATGAGGCCTGCGCAGTGGTGCCTGCGGACTCAGTGGTCACAGGCCACAGGCAGCCTCGGAGACAGGATAAGGGTGTCCAGACAATTTCTGCACTCCCTCCGTTGGGGGCTGCACCCGCTCAATCTACTGCAAAGGGTGCCTTTTCAGATTCCTGGGTTCACCATGGTGTTGACCACTGATGCCTCCCTGCAGGGATGGGGGGCTCATTGTCTAGGCAAGTGCACCCAGGGCCTGTGGTCTCCCTGGGAGGCCGCACAGCAAATCAATTTCCTGGAACTCAGAGCTATTCGGTTAGCCCTCAAGACTTTCTCTTCAATCCTGGCTCATCAGTCTTTCCGAGTCCAAACAGACAACCAGGTAGCCATGTTTTATGTGAACAAGCAGGACGGAACTGGGTCCAGGCTCCTTTGTGAGGAAGCACAGGACCTTTGCTTGTTTGCTCTCAGGCACAACATGCCCCTCAAGGCTGTGTATCTACCTGGCCAGGAAAACTACCTGGCCGACAGGTTGAGCAGGATTCTGCAGCCCCACGAGTGGCAGCTCCATCCTTTGGTGGTTCAAAAGATTTTCCTGAAATGGGGACTTCCCTCCATAGAACTGTTTGCCAGTCCTCTGAACAAACAGCTGCCAAAGTTCTGCTCCAGGCAACCGCATCCTCTGCGAATAGCAGCAGATGCTTTTCTGATTTCCTGGTCTCAGGGCCTCCTGTATGTGTTTCCTCCCACGCCCTTGGTGGCCCGAACCCTGTTCAAGATTCTTCAGGACAAGGCCTCGGTCCTGCTGGCGGCTCCCAGGTGGCCGAGACAGCCTTGGTTTCCACTGCCTCTGGGGCTGCAACCCGACCTTCTCTCTCAGGATCAGGGTTCCCTTCTGCACCCCAATCTCAAAGCTCTCAATTTGATGGCCTGGAGGCTGCAAGGGTAGTTTTGGCTCCCTGGGGCCTACCTCAGGAAGTTGAGGAGGTTGTCCTAGCCTCTAGGAAACAGTCCACTAGGAAAACCTATGCTCTCAAATGGAAAAGGTTTTCAGTGTGGTGTCAGCTACGTACAGAGGATCCTTTCTCCTGTACTGTACCAGTAGTGCTTCAGTACTTATTGCACTTATCAAATCAAGGACTTTAAGTCCAATTCTGTTCGGGTCCACCTCTCAGCTCTAGCAGCTCACCACTCACTGGTGGAAGGACATTCTCTGTCGGTTCACCCCTTGGTGTCCCGCTTTCTCAGAGGCTTGCTTTTGCTCAAGCCTCCAATCCGTCCTCCTGCTCCTGAGTGGGAGTTGAATGTGGTCTTGCAGCAACTGACTCGCCCACCTTTTGAGCCGATGGCTACTTTCCCTGTACGCTTCCTGTCCTGGAAGACCCTCTTCTTGATAGCTCTAACCTCGGCCAGGCGACTTAGTGAGCTTCAGGCCCTGGTCTGTGACAGGCCTTACACCCGCTTCTATAGGACTCATCCAAAGTTACTCCCAAAAGTTGTCTCCTCCTTCCACCTTAACCAAGAGGTGGTTCTTCCAACATTCTTCCCTAGGCCTCATGCAAGCCAGGCTGAAGCAGTTCTGCATACCCTGGACTGTAGGAGGGCCTTATCCTTCTACCTTGATCGTATGCAGGGGCTTAGAAGGGCTACTCAGCTCTTCATATCTTTTGACCCTAATAATTTGGGGTTAGCTGTGTCCAAGCGTACCTTGTCCACTTGGGTAGCTGACTGTATCACCTGGGCTTACAGGGCGGCTGACCTCCCTTTGCAGGGTCGGGTCACAGCCCATCGTGTCAGGGCAATGGCTGCCTCAGTGGCTCACCTCCGCTCTGTACCGTTGATGGACATCTGCAGGGCTGCAACTTGGTCTTCAAGCCAGACGTTTGCGGCCCATTACTGTCTGGAAAGGGAGTCCCGTAGGGACAGTGCTTTTGGCCAGGCAGTACTCCGGAATCTCTTTGAGGTTTAGGCAGCTCCTGCCCTCCAGCCCTCCGTTGGGCTACCGGTGGAGGTTCTGTCAGTGAAAAGCCTTTCTTTGATGCTGGGACCTAGAGGGAGTTCTCTTGTTCAGCCTGGGTTCCTTGGTAGCCCAGAGCTAGGGAGTCACCCATATGTGAGGACTGACTTCCTGCTTGGTCCTGGAGAAAGTGTAGTTACTCACCTGTAACAGTGTTCTCCAGGAGCAGCAGGAATCAGTCCTCACAACCCTCCCTCCTCCCCTGGGAGTTGCAGTTGTACATAGTTTATTTTTACATTTTTGTGTGCTGTTTTTAGCTATGTCATTTGACTGGGCAAGATGGCACCTTTAGGCGGGAAGGGAACCGCGCATGCGTGCCTGCATTCCCAAAAGCTTTCTTGGAAAGCTGGGGAAATGCTCCGCAAGGGCTGCATCGACGTCGATGTCACCCCATATGTGAGGACTGATTCCTGCTGCTCCTGGAGAACACCTGTTACAGGTGAGTAACTACTCTTGCTCCGCATGTGGGAGACACCAGCCTCGATGCCGATGCTCAGCAGACGAATCAATTCCATCTATCGAGTTCGCAAGAGCCCTGGATTCCAAAAAGCACAACTGCCGCACGCACAGCTCCATGGTTGTGGAATCGGCCATACGCCAGCTCAAGAGCCAGAAGATGCACTCCTCGGTGCCTCCTGGCTGTGGAGTGGAGGAGTGGCCTAGTGGTTGGGGTAAGGTACTTCAGGCCGGAAGGTCGTGGGTTCAAATCCCACTAGAGGACAGCAACTTTGGGCCGGAAGGATTGGGGTTTCTAGTCCCACAGGTGCTCCTTGTGGTTTTGGGCAAGCCACTTAACCCTCCATAGCCCATGTTCCCTGTAACATAGTTATCTCCAAGTTATAATGCCCTGTTCAATGTAATTTCAGTTTGTTCAATGTAAACCGCACTGATGCAGAATAGCGCGGTATATAAGAGAATGTAAATAAATAAATAAACATGGATGCCCTCGGCAGAAAGTGCTACCAGGGCTCGATGCTGTCATGCCGAATCCAGACATACCAGCTGTACATGGGCATGTACCTACAAGACCTGGCAAAGGAGATTGCCGAGTTCTCAGCTGGTCTCTCCGAGGGACCTTTGCAGCGCTTCAAGGTCTTGTCCACTGGGATTCGGGAGTGCTCGAAGTTTGACTCGAGCAGTCTATGACGGCTTCGAGGCGTCAGTCCAAGTAGCTGCGGCCGACATCGGTGCACGCCACCAGGCATGGCTACAGTCTTCGGACCTGGAGCCATGGGTGAAGGACAAGTTGGTCGATGTCCCTTGCCGGGGTGAAAGCTTTTTCAGCAAGCCCGTGACAGAGAAGGCTGTCGAGATCGAGTCTGATTACCTTACCCGGACAAGACTTGAGAAGAAGACTTCTGCCCCTTCTAAGAAAAGGTACTGCTTACCGCAACTACCCCACATATCAGGCCTCCCCAGCTCCCCAATAGGGCAGCAGGCCAAGGGACAGGGGCATGGCCTCCGTAAGCAAAAAGCCCCCAAGCCCCAGACACTGGCTCCTGCCCAGCCTGGAGGGGGTTTTTGACTCCCAGAGCATAGTCCCTCTCTCCAAGGAGGCAAAGCCATGCACAGGAGGAAGGCTGACCCTGTATGCCCACAGGTGGCCAGCCATCACAACAAATACCTGGGTTCTCCAGATAGTCCAAGTGGGCTATCGGCTACATCTCACCCAGACACCTCCCTCTTACTTTCCAAGAGAGCCTCTCAGACTCCCTCTTCACAGGGACCTCCTCTTAAAGGAGTTAGCAGGTCTTCTCGAGGATCAGGCGGTAGAACCAGTGCCCCACCACCTGAAGGGGAAGGGCTTCTACTCCAGGTATTTAATGATACCAAAGAGAACTGGAGGCCTAAGATCCATCCTCAACCTGCGTAACTTAAAGAAGTTCCTGGTGAGGGAAAAGTTCAAGATGCTTTCCCTTCAAATATTGCTGCCCTTACCTCCGCCAGGGAGACTGGCTATGCTCCTTAGACCTAAAGGATGCTTATACACACATCCTCATTCATCCAGACCACAGACAATATCTACAATTTGTGGTGGGAGGAAACCACTTCCAGTACAAGGTGCTTCCATTTTGCTTAGCTTTTGCACCCAGGGTGTTCACAAAGTGCTTAGCAGTGGTGGCAACCTTCCTAAGAAATCAGGGGGTATTTGTCTTCCCCTACTTGGACGACTGGCTCATCAGAGCCTAGTCAGCCCTGGAGGCCCAACAGGCCACGTCTTGCACTATTCAGTTGCTACAGCATCTAGGGTTTGTGATAAATTACACAAAGTCCACTTTGGTTCCCTCTCAGGGTCTGGAGTTCATAGGAGCAAGGTTAGTTCTCCAGGACCAAGCAGGAAGTCAGTCCTCACATATGGGTGACGTGGGCACCGACGGAGCCCCCGTGCGGAGCATTTCCCCAGCTTTCATAGAAAGCCTTTGGGAATGCAGCGTGCATGCGCGGTCCCCTTCCCGCCCAAGGGTGCCATCTTGCTCAGTCTTCTTTTTTCCGCGGAGCCCGATGGATGTATATTCGTTTCACCCGAGGAAGAAGTTTATTTTCTCTGCGTTAACCTGTTTTCTTCAGTTCGACGCCGGTTTCCCTTTCCCGCCTGGGCCCGATACGTCGGTATCGAGCCCGGATCTCTTTTTCGGTTTTTGTCCTTAGTGACTAGCATTCGCGCCATTTTTTCTTTTTTCACTGGCAGCCCTGTCTTTTGACCTTTCAGGGGCCCTTTTTCCCCCGATGGCTGCCAGCGGGTTTAAAAAGTGTGATCGGTGCAAGAAACTTAAGTCTCTCACCGACACACATGACTGCTGCCTCCGGTGCCTCGGACCCGTTCATGACCTGATGATCTGTGGTCCGTGTGGGAAAATGTCCTCTAAGGCGTTACGGAGTCGGCAGCACCAAAAGGAAAGAATCTTCTCTGACTCCGCGTCCGGTCGGGCCCGGACCTCGTCAGAGGCCTCGACATCTCGGGACTCTGGCCCTGAGCAGCGTCGAGGCTCCTCTGAAAAGGGGTCTCACTCGCGGGAGCATCGTAAGAAGAAAAAACCTGCGAGGGCAGCGTCGGTGGACGCACTTGGCTCCTCAATGGCCATGTCGCATAGCCCCGAGCGCCGTCCCAGTCTTCGGAGTCGGAGAGGCCTGCAAAATAACCTCGTGTGGAGATGGAGTCCCCAGGTCACGTGAGTACTCTAGTCCTCGTGGACTCACCTCCAGGGGAGCCGACGCACCGGGCCCGAGTCGGGGACTGCTGAGTCTCCTGAGCTCGGACTCAGGTTGACGGCCTTGGAGAGCAGCTTGGCTGCCTTCATGGAACAGCAGCAGGCACTGATCGCCGGTCTCACCGGTGCATCTGCCCCGACCACCAGGACATCGACGTCCAAGTCGACCCCGGAGGCCGAGCCGATCCTCGAGTCCATGCGAGCTCGAGTCGATCCTTGGCCAAGGTCCCCCTCGGCCTCCCGTTCGGGACCGAGGTCGTCGATGCCGGTACCCTCGGCATTGGGGCGGATGGCATCGATGCCTGCCTGACCGGAGCCGCTCAATTCCTCCGAGGAGTCTGGCTGGGAGACGGAGGATGAGGAGTCGCCCGACACCTTTCAGACTTGTTGCGTTCCTTCGGATTCGCCGGAGTCCAAGCCTCGGAGAAGGTCCCCCCCCCCCCCCCCCGGAGGATACCCGGTTCTCGGATTTCGTGCGGGATATGGCCAAGGCTTTGGTATTCCCCGCGGATCCCGAGGAGGAGCCTCGAGCTGAGGAGCTCGAGGCCCTACAGTATGACTCTCCTCCGAAGGAGGCCTTTACTGTTCCGGTTCCTCCGATGCTGGAACGGTTGCTCTTCCACATGTGGGAGGCGCCAGCCTCGACGCCAGTTTTGAGCAAGTGGGTCGATTCCATCTATCGAGTCCGCAAGAGCCCCGGGTTCCAAAAGGCACAATTACTTCACCACTCCATTGTTGTGGAATCGGCCATGCATCGTCTGAAGAGTCAGAAGATGCACTCCTTGGTGCCTCCCAGCCGGGAGGCCCGGAACCTGGATGCCCTCAGTAAGAAGTGCTTCCAGGGCTCTATGCTTGCTTGCCGTGTCCAGACCTACCAGCTGTACATGGGCATGTACCTTCGAGACCTGGCGAAGGAGATTGCTGGGTTCTCTGCTGGTCTCTCCGAGGAACCTTTGCAGAGGTTCAATGCTCTGTCCTCAGGTATTCGTGAGTGCTCGAAGTTTATATCTCGAGCAGCCTATGATGGCTTCGAGGCTTCGGCCCGAGTAGCTGCGGCGGGCATCGGTGCACGCCATCAGGCTTGGCTACAGTCATCGGACCTCGAGCCATGGGTGCAGGACAAGTTGGTCAATGTCCCCTGCCGAGGTGAAAACCTCTTTGGCAAGCCCATGGCTGACAAGGCTGCCAAACTCGAGACTGAGACTCTTACCCGGACAAGGTTGTCCAGAAAAACCTCTGCCCCTTCTCAGAAGAAGAAGGGCTCGGGGAAAAAGACCTTTTACCCGAGGAAGTCGTCTGCCTATAAACAGTACCCTCATTATCAGGCCTCTGTAGCTCCCCAACAGGGTCAGCAGGCCAAGGGGCAGGGTCATGGGCCCCGTAGGCAGAAGGCCCCCAAGCCTCCTACTCCGGCTCCTGCTCAGCAAGGAGGGGGATTTTGATTTCATTGGCATAGCCTCTCCTCCTCAGCTGGCTCCCATCAGCACTGGAGGCAGGCTGGCCCTGTTCGCCCTCAGGTGGTCAGCTGTCAAAAGGGATACCTGGGTTCTAAGTATAGTCCAGAAGGGCTATCTCCTCCACTTCCACCAGGTACCCCCTCCTATTTTCCAGGGGAGCCTCCCAGACTCCCTCTGCACAGGGACTTACTCTGCACAGGGACTTACTCCTACAGGAGTTGGCAGGTCTTCTAAAGGAACAGGCAGTGGAACTGGTGCCCCACCACCTGAGAGGTCATGGCTTCTATTCCAGGTACTTCCTGGTACCAAAAAGAACAGGAGGCCTCAGACCCATCCTAGACTTGCGAAACCTGAACAAGTTCCTGGAGAGGGAAAAGTTCAAGATGCTTACCCTTGGAATCCTGCTGCCCAGTCTCCAGCAGGGAGATTGGCTATGCTCCTTAGATCTAAAGGATGCTTATACACACATCCTTATTCATCCAGACCACAGACAATATCTCAGATTTGTAGTGGGAGGAAACCATTATCAGTGCAGAGTACTGCCTTTTGGCCTTACATCCGCCCCCAGGGTATTCACCAAGTGCCTGTCGGTGGTGGCGGCCTACCTCAGGGTTCAGGGCCTCTTTGTCTTTCCATATCTCAACAGGGGTCAGTCCCCGCAAGAGGCCAATCAAGCCACCCTTTGCACTGTCGCTCTGCTTCAGCACCTGGGGTTTGTCATAAACTTCGCAAAGTCCAGTTTGCATCCCTCCCAGAACATGGAGTTCATAGGAGCTTGACTGGACACCTTTCAGGCAAAGGCCTTTCTACCAGTGGACAGGGCCCACAGATTGATGGCTCTAGCCAGGCTATTCCACAGCAATTTTCTGGTCTCCGCCAGACAATTCCTGAGGCTCTTAGGCCACATGGCATCCACGGTCCATGTGACTCCAAATGCCCGTCTACACATGAGACCAGCTCAGTGGGGCCTCAGGACTCAGTGGCACCAGGCCACAGGAAGCCTCACAGACACAGTGAGGGTGTCCCGCCTACTACAGTCTTCTCTGCAATGGTGGCTTCATCTTCTGAATCTAGTACAAGGGGTACCTTTTCAGGCACCTCCACACTCTCAGGTGCTGACAACCGATGCTTCTCTACAAGGTTGGAGTGCACATTGCCAAGGGGCATGTACTCAAGGCCTGTGGACTCCTTGGGAGGCGCACAGCAGATCAATCTCTTAGAACTGAGAGCTATCCGCTTAGCCCTGAGAACTTTCTCTCATCTCATCTCTCACCAGTCCGTCTTAGTTCAGACAGACAATCAAGTGGCTATGTAAGGGGGCACAGGGTCCCGTCTTCTCTGTCAGGAGGCGCAGAAACTGTGCTCCTGGGCAGTCGATCATGGCATTCTTCTCAAAACAGTCTACCTCCCAGGTCAGGAGAATTACCTGGCGGACAGATTGAGCAGGATTCTGCAGCCGCACGAATGGCAGTTGAACCCTTTAGTGGTTCAACAGATCTTCCTGAGATGGGGTCTTCCAACCATAGATCTCTTCGCCAGTCCTCTGAACCGTCAACTTCCCAGGTTCTGCTCCAGACAACCGCATCCTCTCAGAGTAGCAGTTGTGTTTCTCATTCCATGGTCTACAGGCCTCCTATATGCGTTTCCTCCCACGCCTTTAGTGTCCAAGACACTTTTCAAGGTGATCCGTGACAAGGCCTCAGTGATTCTGGTGGCCCCCAGGTGGCCAAGGCAACCCTGGTTCCCACTACTGTTGTAACTAGCGGTGGACAGTCCTCTGGGTATGCAACCCAATCTCCTGTCTCAGGAGCAGGGATCTCTCTTGCACCCCAATCTCCAGTCCCTCAATTTGATGGCCTGGCTGCTGAAAGGGTAGTCCTAGCACCTTTACTACTGCCTAGGGAAGTGGAGGGCGTAGTCTTGGCCTCTAGGAGGCAGTCCACCAGAAAGTCTTTTGCCCTTAAGTGGCGTAGATTCTCTTCCTGGTGTACTCAACACGAGAATCCCTTCTCATGCCTGGTACCAGTGGTGCTGCAGTATTTGCTTCACCTGTCCAACCTAGGCCTTAAGTCCACTTCTGTTAGAGTTCATCTTAGTGCTCTTTCCACACACCACTCACAGGTGGAGGGTCAGTCTCTCTCCAGCCATCCTTTGGTGGCTTGCTTCCTCAGAGGCCTGCTTTTGCTTAAGCCTGCAGTGCGTCCACCTGCCCCTGACTGGGAGTTAAATGTGGTCTTGCAACGCCTTATTTGCCCACCATTTGAACCTACGGCTACTTGCCCTCTGCGTTTTCTGTCCTGGAAAATGCTGTTTCTGGTAGCCCTTACCTCAGCTAGGCGAGTGAGTGAGCTTCATGCCCTAGTCTCAGAAGCACCTTATACTAGGTTCTATAGGAACAGGGTAGTCTTACGGATTCACCCTAAGTTCCTCCTAAAGGTTGTCTCCTCCTTCCACCTCAATCAGGAGGTGGTTCTTCCGACTTTATTTCCCAGGCCTCATGCTAGCCGGGCTGAGATGGTCTTGCATACCCTGGACTGTAGGAGGGCGTTGTCCTTCTACCTTGACCGTACACGAGAGCACCTGAGGGCGGTTCAGCTCTTCGTCTCTTATGACCCCAATAAGTTGGGGTTGGCTGTCTCCAAGCGTACTTTGTCCATATGAGTAGATGACTGCATCGCCTGGGCTTACAGGGCAGCCGGCCTCTCGTTGCAGGGTCGAGTTACGGCTCACCGTGTCAGGGCGAAGGCTGCGTCAGTGGCTTATCTCTGCTCTGTTCCGTTGGTAGACATCTGCCGGGCCGCTACTTGGTCTTCAAGCCAGACTTTTGCGGCCCACTACTGCCTTGGGAGGGAGTCCCGCAGGGACAGTGCTTTCGGGCAAGCGTACTCCATAATCTCTTTGGGGTACTCCATAATCTCTTTGGAGTCTCTTTTGGGGTACTCCATAATCTCTTTGGGGTCTAGGGAACTCCTACCCTCCGGCCCTGGTGTTGGGCTACCTGTCGGGTGCGTTATCAGAGAAGATTCTGTTCTTGCATGCTGAGGCTCTAGAGGGAGCTCATTTTTCAGTTTGGGGCCTCTGGTAGCCTAAAGCTAGGAAGTCCCATATGTGAGGACTGACTTCCTGCTTGGTCCTGGAGAAAGAGTAGTTACTGACCTGTAACAGGTGTTCTCCAGGAGCAGTAGAAATCAGTCCACACAACCCTCCCTCCTCCCCTTGGAGTTGCAGTCATTTGATTTATTTTGCTATTTTTGCTGTCTTTTAGCTATGTCATCAGACTGAGCAAGATGGCACCCTTGGGTGGGAAGGGGACCGCGCATGCGCGCTGCATTCCCAAAGGCCTTCTATGAAAGCTGGGGAAATGCTCCGCACGGGGGCTCCGTCGGCACCAACGTCACCCATATGTGAGGACTGATTCCTGCTGCTCCTGTAGAACACCTGTTACAGGTGAGTAACTACTCTATACCCTTCAGGCAAGGGCTAATCTACCGGAAGACAGGGCACAGAGACTTGTGGCCCTAGTGCAGCAAGTGAGTCTCAGATTTCAGCAAGACACTATCTCCAGGAACAAGCAGGAATGTAGTTCTCACATATGGGTATCGTCGGTACCGACGGAGCCTGCGCAGGAACGCTCCCCAGCGTCCAATAGGGACGCTTTTGGGAGCATCCCTCAGCACATGCGCGCTGCCTTCCCGCCTTTCCAACTGTCCCTCTTAAGTTAAGTTTGTAGCTGAGTGAAAGGATAGAGGGAGAGAGGAAAGAGACGCGAGAGAGAGACAACTCCTAGGGGAGGTGGGTGAGTTTTGAGGACTAAATTCCTGCTGTTCCCGGAGATCACCTGTTACAGGTGAGTAACTACGCTATCTCCAGGAACAAGCAGGAATATTGCGATCTACGGTAGCTCCTGAAAAAGAACATAGAGCAAAGGAATTGGAAATACTCCAATACCCTAAGGCTCCCAAAGAGGCAGCTACCCTTCCCATTCATGAAATTCTTCATGATTTGATGCTCAGAATGTGGGAAACACCTCTGATCACATCTCGTCACTCTAGGAGACTGGATACCATGTATCGAGTTCCACCATGTCCTGGTTTTCAAAAGACTCAGCTGCCACACCATTCAGTGGTAGTGGAATCAGTCGTGTGTAGGATGAAAAGTGCAAAAAGACATGCATTCAATCCTCCAGGTCGTGAATGCAGGACTCTTTACGCCTTTGGGCGTCGAACATTTCAGGCTTCCATGCTTTCAGCTAGGATCATCTCATATATTTTATATATGGAAATGTTCCTCAAAGAAGTCACAGGAGACTTGGAGCTTATGAGCCCCCTTCTCCCTGATGACAAACGACAAGACTTCCTTACTCTTGTCAAGCATGCTCAAGACATTTCCAAGTTTGTAAATCGTGCAGCCTTTGACTGCTTTGAATGAATCAGCAGAACGTCTGCTATTGCCATTGGTGCACATTGGATTGCCTGGCTTCAGGCATCAGACTTGGAGACTTGGGTACAGGACAAATTAGGAAACATCCCTTGCACAGGAGAAAACCTCTTTGGCAAGAATTGACAGGAAAAGGCTAATGAGATAGATGCTGACAATCTCACTTTAGACAGATTGTCAAAATCTACAGCCACTCCAGTCAAAAAGAAACCCTATAAAAAACCCTTTTTCAGCAAAAAAAGGAAGTTTTATCCATCCTATACCCAGCAAGGGCAAGCTCAGGGTCAAGTTGCCCAGAAGGGACAACAGCAACAATCCAGACAACAAAAGAAGCCAAAAGGCCCGAGAGCTCAACCAGCTCCACAGGCTCAGCCCCCCTCAAGGGCTTTGACTCCTTCCTAAAGAGCTTAGCTTTCCTGCCTCTGAAGGATCCAGAACCCGTAAACATTCCAGGCAGGTTGTGTCATTTTGTCAACAGATGGCACCAAATAACAGCAGAAAATTGGACTCTGTCCATTGTAGGGGAGGGTTACAAGCTTCATTTTCACATCATCCCCCTCCTACAATCGTAAGACAGTTCAATTCCCAAACAATCTACTGGATCAAAAGTTCTCAACACTCCTTGCTCAGGAAGCAATAGAGGAAGTACCCATTCCCATACCAGGTACAGGATTCTACTCCCCCTATTTTCTTATTCCAAAGAAAACTGGAGGACACAGACCCATTCTAGACCTCAGAGAATTGAACAAATATCTGTTCCAAGAAAAGTTCAAAATGATTTCTCTGGGAACTTTTCTGCCATACCTTCAAAGTCAGGATTGGCTTTGCTCTCTAGATCTAAAGGATGCATATACTCATATTCTGATCCATCCAGATCACAGGAAATTCTTACGATTCCTTTTCAAGGGAAAACACCTTCAATACAGGATTCTTCCTTTTAGTCTGGCTTTGGCACCAAGAGTATTCACGAAATGCATGGCAGTAGTAGCTGCATTCCTGCGAACCCTAGGGATATTTGTCTTCCCTTGGATGACTGGCTCATTCGAGCCCCCACGATTCCAGAAGCCAGCTCTGCACTGTCTCGCACAATGCGAATTCTCCAATACTTGGGATTGGTCATAAACTTCCCAAACTCCCAACTTGTTCCTTCTCAGACCCTGGAGTTCATAGGAGCTTGTTTAGATACCAGACAGTCAAGGGCTTTCCTCCCACAGCCCCGCTGTCTTCGCATAGTGCAACTAGCTTCTCAAGCAGCGGGAAAGCCCTCCCTAACTGCTCGAGAACTGCTGCAATTACTGGGAAATATGGCATCCACAGTTCATGTAGTTCCCTATGCTCGCCTCCACATGCGAGCAGCCCAGTGGACCCTATCCACACAGTGGACACAAGCCACAGGACGTCTGTTGGACAAGATATCAAACTCACAATGACTGATCTTGTCCCTGCAATGGTAGCAATCACTGGAGAATCTTTTAGTGGGGTCTCCTTTCCAACAACCCCCATTCCAGGCCACCCTAACAACAGATGCGTCACAGGTGGGATGGGGAGCTTACCTGCGTCACCCTAACCACCACCACCTCCTCGAGGGCAAGTCTCTGTCCAGCTCCTCGTATCGTACCCTGCCTACCAGCAGCAGAGTGGAACTGCAACTTGGTGCTCAGAGCTCACGGGCCCACCGTTTGAGCCCCTGGCTACCCGCCACCTGTGTTAATTTTTATGAACATAAGATATGCCATACCGGTTCAGACCAAGGTCCATCAAGCCCAGTATTCTCTTTACAAAAGTAGCCAGTCTAGGTCACAAGTACCTAGCAGTTTCCCCAAAAGACACAGGTTCCACAATGTTTGTATTGGGGCAAGCAGTGGATATTCTGGGTCCACTTTAATAATGGTTTATGGACCTTTCCTCCAGGAACTTGTCCAAACCTTTTTTAAACCCGGCTACACTAACAGCTTTTAATACATCCTCCGGTAACAAATTCCAGAGTTTGATTACTTGTTGATTGAAAAAATATTTTCTCTTATTAGTCTTAAATAGGTTACATTGTAGCTTCTTTGCTCCGGTCTTTACTGAAGATATAGGGAAGTTACCCTTGCCTGAAATGGTATATAAAGATGATGTATTGGAAGACTTGAAAAAAATATCGATAAACCGAGAGGTTGTATTACAACTTTCTTTGTCGTATCAGAGCAGTCCATTCCTTTCTGACCACTCCTGCCTTAAACACTCTTGTTGTCTCTTTCATTCTATTTAGACTTGACTATTGTAATGTAACACTTGCCGGCCTCCCTCAATACTCTTTAAAACGCTTTCAACTTATTCAGCACATTGTGGCCAGTTTAATTTTTCAGATTTGATCACATCACCCCCCTCCTCATCAGTTTACACTGGCTTCCTGTACCATACCTTATTCATAACAAGATTCTCATCCAGGTCGGTAAAACACATAACACTTGTTCCTCGGATTACTTAGCATCCTCCTTATTCCGCTTGCCCTATAACGTGCTTTCTGTGCAGTTCATATGAACTGTCTTCTCCTGCCCTCTCCCTGTCTTGCCCATCTCCAGTCTACTCACCATTCAGCATTTTATTTCCTTGGACCCTCCCTTTGGAATTATCTTCTTCCTTATCTCTGGTTAGAGTCTTCTTTTATAAAGTTCAAAGCCCAACTTAAACCCACCTTTTCTGCACAGATTTTGACCTCCCACTGGACTCCTTCAGTTGACTTCCTTATATTTCCTATCCCCCCTCCTCCTGTCTCACCAATCTCCTCCGGCTCTTCTTTATCGTTATCTTTATTATTACTTGATATACCACTCTAGGCTGCAAGGCATCAGAGCGGTTTGCAAAAATCAAGACATCAAGAGGAGAGGAAACGAACGCCAATCAATGACAGGACAGCTGAAAAAGAAGAGAGACTAACAGAGAAAAGGGGGAGTCAGTTGGGAGTAGGGAAATAACCTAGAGGAGATAGAAGAGAGGGAGCTAACTTGATGTGGATGAGGGAGATCATAGGCAAGCTGGAACAGATGGGTTTTGAGAACTGACTTAAACCTGATGTATGAAGGCTCAGCATGCAGTGAAATAGGAAGGGAATTCCATAGGGCAGGAGTGAGAAAGAAGAACGCAGAGTGGCGTGTCTGTTCCAGGTGAACAAGGGAAATGGAGGGAAGGGCTAGACAGATGTGTAAAGACCTGAGGAGACGGTGAGGGGAGTGAAATTGAAGGAGATCGGAAAGTTATTGTGGAGTGCCTGTATGGTTTGTCTGGTGTGCCAAAGTGAGGATTTTATAGTCAATGTGGAATTTTATGGGAAGCCAGTGAAGACGAATAAGGGTAGGCATAATGTGCTCACGGAGAAAGGAGTAGGTGAGGAGCTGGGCTGCTGTATTTTGAAGGAGCTGGATGCAGCGACGTTAGAATTAGGGAAGACCAGCAAGTGCTCTATTACTATAGTCGAGTCGTGAGACCACAAGTGACAAAAGAAGGATGTCAGAGAGTGGCGGTCTAGAAAGGAACGACGAGCACGAATCTGTCAAAGGAAAAAGAAAGACCGCTGGACCAGAGACGAGAGATGCTCGTGGAATGTTAAGGAAGAGTCCAAAATAACACAGAGATAGCTGTGGGAATGAACAAGGAAGACTGCGGAGTGGGATAGAAGAGAAGCGATTGTGGGCCTAGGGATGTTGAAAGTGAGACAAATAACAGATCATTTGGAGGGGTTGAGGCAGATATGATTGAAGAGAAGCCAGTCAGAAACAGCAGAGGGGCCAGTGTTTAAAGTGGCTAAGTCAGGTGATAGGGAGTCTGTATGGAAGATAAGAAGGATATCATTGGCATAAAGATAGGTGGAGACACTGCATTGTTGGATTAATAGGACATGGGGGCCAGAAAGATGTTAAATAGGAGAGGAGCCAGCACCGAGCCTTGTGGAACACCACAGGTAAGGTGGATGGAGGCAGACGAGGACGCTCCGCTTGATACAGAAAAGGAATGTGAAGAAAGAAAAGATCAGAATCATTGCAGTATTGTGTCCTGTAGCCCGCAATCAGACAGGAGAGCAGTAGTGAGTGGTCCACCAAGTCAGAAGCCAAAGATAGATCCAATGAAACTGCAAGTGAGATGTTACCCTGTTTGTGGGCGATGTGTACTTCATTTAATAGGGAAAGAAAGATAGTGTCTGTGCTATGACTGGGATGGAAATCAGATTGACAGGGATGCAGAAAATGAGTGGAGTCAAAGTGTGAAGACAGTTGTGCAAAAATGAGTTTCTCCAGAATTTTTGAGAGAAATGGGAGGTTGGAGATGGGGCGCCAGCTGGCTAGGTCATCAGGAGGCAGGGAGGGTTTTTTGAGGATGGGACATACCATGGCATGCTTCCACAGGAGGGGAAGACACTAGAGGTAAGACTGGAATTAAAGATAGAAAGTATAAAGGGAAGAAGGGCTAGGGAGGTCAATGTGATCCAGGACGAGGGGATATTGTCGGAAGGGCAGGTGGTCTTGCGGGACGAATTGAGAGTCTACAGAAGAACTGTCGCAGAGACAGACTGAAAGGAGGACCAGTGATGAGAGAGAGTGACAGGGGAAGTGGAGGGGGGGGGGCAGGGACCGTTGTGTAATGCTAGGGCTAGATGAAGGTGGCAGGGACTCTGGAGCGGAGGAATGGCTTGTGGATTATACGGAGCAGTAATCGGAAACCTTCTTGGCGAAGTAGTTGGCAAGACAAGTGTGGTCCAGTAAAGGGGAGTGATGGGAAGGGACGGGAGCAACCGTAATCTGGGATAGGGAGTGGAACACAGAGTATAATTGCCGTGAGGAATTAGTAGCAGAAAAAATGAGAGGAGTAGTACTTGCATCTGGTAGAACGTATCTGGGCTTTTTAGTAGTGGCGACTACGGCGAAAGCGGGACAGATTGGAGGGAGTGGGGTAATGCTGCCAATGACGCTCAGCTCTGCAAAGCTGAGCCCAGAGGAGGGACAGGTCGGCTGTGAACCAGGGACGATGCCGCGAGGAGCGATGTGCAGGTTGGCATTCAAGGGGGGCCAGATGGTCGAGATGAGTGGTGAGAGCAGAGTGCCGTGTACGGACTTGGGACTCAATGGGTAGAGAAGTAAAGTCGGTGGGGAAGATGGCATCTCCTGGAGAGAACAGAAGGAGAGTATTGGGGGAGAAAACCGCTTTAGAAGCCAAGGTTCAGAAGGAGGAGGGACTGGGTGAGAAGCGGCGGGGGGGGGGGGGGTTCAAGCAGAAGAACACACAGTAATGGTCAGTCCAGGGAAGGTGCAAGGTCAAGATCAGAGGGGATCACCAGCGATGTAGAAGCAGAGAGGAGGTCAAGGGTATGACTGGCTGCGTGGATAGGGAGGGAGATATGTTGGCGGAGGGAGAGGTCTGAAAGAAATGAGGTGAAAGCCTTATTGAAATGAAGCTTGTCTGTACAGGGCTGTGTACACTGTGAGGGTACTTAATAATACAATATTACTGAAAGCCCTCAGAAAGAGTTAACATCACAGATTCAGTAGCTCAGACATTCCAGGGCCTATTACTTAGCTAACGAACTTGAGAGACTCTTCTGAAAAACTATGCTGAACTTTCACATAACAGAGAAACTAGGTTTGTTTATAATACAGAAAGTGCAGGGAAGAACTTTCTCTTCAGTCTTGAAACAAACATGTGAAAACTGCTTGTGTTAGAATTATTGTTTAAGAAGTTATGTCTGGGAATACGGTACATGTATGTCTGCTCCTGATGACCTATACTAATAAGATCTGATCTATGACATAGAGACATAAGAGATGCACATTATGAATATACGTGATGTTTGACGTAGAATAATAATGTGGAAATTATGCTGTGAAATGGAATTTTGACCAATAAAAATAGTGACCGAAGTAGATGTGGTCAGAGAGACAAGGTGCAAGCTTTACTCTCTCTCCCAAAACTTTGGTGTTTTTTATATAATACAGTTGTGTGTGATTTGTATTATTAATGGTTATTGCTTCCTTCTCATTGCTCTGAGTGTGGAAATCCGTTACCCAAGAGCCCAGGTGCTGTTACCAGTGAGGGAAGGAGCAGAGTACACTTTCACTTATCTCTGAGGTGGGAGGGACAATCAATGTGGATATTCAAATCGCCCAGTATTATTAGGTGAGCGTAGGAAGAAGAAAGCTCAGAGAGCATAAGGAGAAGGGAGTCCCAGAGGTCGGAATGCACAGAAGGGGGCACATGGAGGAGAAGGTAATAGCTGGTTGGGGTGGTACCCAGCTGAAGGAGTGCCTCAGCATAGTGGAGAACAGGGGAAGAGACGTCATGAAAGGGGAGGGAAGAACCATAGAGAAAAGCTACTCCTCTACCTGAGCGACCAGAGCGTGGAATAGAGAAGGCGGGAAGACAGGCTACCATAATTAATAGACTTCTGGCCACATCACGAATAAAATCCTGAAAAGACATGTCCTCCGGAGGAGACATTCTGCATTGAGAAGAGGAGTTTTCCAGAAGAAGTACTCCAGTACCAACCGAGTCATCGGAATCGGATGATTCGAAGCATCTTTGATCCCGATGTTCATGCAAAGCACGGTATTGATATCGATCGAAGTCAGTACCAAGTTGGTCCAGTACCAATCTGTCGATGCCCGAAAAAGTCGGCATGGGCAGAATTCCCAGCGGGGCCGGTACCGTTGGTGCTGCTATCGGTGTCAGTACCAGTGCCCGTTGAACCGTCGGTAGCGGTGTCAACAGTACCGCAGCTGTAAGGAGAGCTGCAAGACTGCGTTTGATAGTGAGGAATCTCTGGTCTATTGATGCTGCCGATGCCTGGGTGTCGGTACCGGTAGAAGCGGCCAGAACCCCTGAGCATGGCACGAGTAGTTCTGCCAAGGTTGAGGCCTCGAGAACTTCCTGGAGCCCCGTTAGTGCTGCTTGTTCCTGGAGAAAGCGTAGTTACTAACCTGTAACAGGTGTTCTCCAGGGACAGCAGGAATCAGTCCTCACGACCCTCCCTCCTCCCCTGGAGTTGCAGTCCTGTTATTAATTCTATTCTTTTTGCCGTCTTTTTAGCTATGTCATTAGACTGAGCAAGATGGCACCCTTGGGCGGGAAGGGGACTGCGCATGCGTGATGCAATCCCAAAGGCTTTCTTTGAAAGCTGGGGAACTGCTCTGTATGAGGGCTCCGTCGGCGCTGACGTCACCCATATGTGAGGACTGATTACTGCTGTCCATGGAGAACACCTCTTACAGGTGAGTAACTACACTTTCTCCAGGACCAAGCAGGAAGTCAGTCCTCACATATGGGTGACGTCGGCGCCGACGGAGCCCTCGCGGAGCAATTTTCCCCAGCTTTCAAAGAAAGCCTTTGGGAATTGCAGCGCGCATGCGCGGTCCCCTTCCCGCCCAAGGGTGCCATCTTAGCCAGTCTTCTTTTTTCCGCGGAGCCCTACAGACGTGCCCATCTTGTCCCCGCTGAAAAAGTTGATTTTCGTGATTTATTTCTATTTTTTCTTCGGTTCGACACCGGTCTCTTTCCTGCCCGGACTTGCGACGCCGTTGCGAGTCCTTCTGTTATTTTTCGGTTTTTCTGATTTTCTGTCAGTTTCGTTTTCGGTTTTTCGCTGGCAGCCCGGTCCTTTGACCTTGCAGGGGCCCTTTTTTCCCCCGATGGCTGCCAGTGGTTTCAAGCGGTGTGTTCAGTGTGACAGAAATATGTCACTCACTGACACACATGATAATTGCCTCCGCTGCCTTGGCCCGTATCACGAGGAACTGATCTGTGGGGCCTGCAGCAAAATGTCCTCCAAAGCGTTAAGGAGTCGGCGGCATCAGCGGGAACGAATCTTCGCTGATCCCACCCGTACCCGGACCTCGTCGGAGGCCTCGGCGTCCAGAGGTTCCAGCTCTGACCGTCGCCGGAGTTCCTCCGACAGGGGTTCTCCCTCCGGGGACCATCATCGGAAGGTGAAACCCGCGAGGGCGGCGTCGGTGGACGCTCCTGGTTCCGCGAGGGCCAGGTCGCATAGCCCCGATAGCCGTCCCGGGTCTTTGGAGAAGGAACATCTCCCGAAGCGACCTCGTCTGGAGTCGGAGTTGCCTGCTCGGGTAAGTCCTGTAGTCCTCCTGGACTCGCCTCCGAGGGGTCCGACGTCGGGCCCGACGCCGTCGGGGCCCGAGTCGGGGGCTGCTGGGTCACCTGAGGTCGGACTCAGGTTGACGGCCTTGGAGAGCAGACTATCTGCCTTCATGGACCAGCAGCGGGCACTGATCGCTAGCCTCGCTGGCGCCTCTGCCCCGACCGCCGGGACGTCGACGTGTAAGTCGACCCCGGAGACCGAGCCGATCCTCGAATCCATGCGGGCTCGAGTCGATCCTCGGTCGAGGTCACCCTCGGCCTCCCGTTCGGGACCGAGGTCGGGGCGGCCGACGCCTCCGCCCGCCCGAACCGACCCCACCGATTCCTCCTCGGAGTCGGCCTGGGAGTCTGAAGAGGAAGAGTCACCTGATTCGTTTCGGACTCTGTGTGTCCCCTCGGACTCGCCTGAGTCCGAACCTCGGAAACAGTCCCCTCTGGAGGATGCCCGGTTCTCGGACTTCGTCAGGGATATGGCCACGGCTTTGGCCTTCCCTGCGGATCCCGAGGAGGAGCCTCGAGCCGAAGAACTCGATGCCCTTCAGTACGACTCTCCCGCCAGGGAGCACTTTACTGTACCGGTTCCTCCCATGCTGGAACGACTACTCTTCCGCATGTGGGAGAGTCCGGCATCGTCGCCGGTATTAAGCAAGCGGGTCGATTCCATCTATCGAGTCCGCAAGAGTCCTGGCTTCCAAAAAGCACAGCTACCGCACCATTCCATGGTGGTGGAATCGGCCATGCTTAGGCTTAAGAGCCAGAAGATGCACTCCTCGGTGCCTCCTGGCAGGGAGGCCCGCAACCTGGATGGCCTCGGTAAGAAGTGTTTCCAGGGCTCTATGCTTGCTTGTCGGGTCCAGACCTACCAGCTCTACATGGGCATGTATCTCCGAGATCTGGCTAAAGAGATAGCCGGATTCTCCGCTGGGCTGTCCGAGGAACCTTTGCGGAGGTTCCTAGCCTTGACAACTGGTATTCGGGACTGCTCCAAATTCATGTCTCGAGCAGCCTATGATGGCTTTGAAGCATCGGCACGTGTGGCCGCAGCCGGCATCGGTGCCCGCCGACAGGCTTGGCTTCAGTCGTCTGACCTTGAACCCTGGGTGCAGGACAAGTTGGTCGATGTCCCCTGCCGAGGTGAGAACCTCTTTGGCAAGCCCATGGCTGAAAAGGCTGCACAAATCGAGACGGAGACTCTCACCAGAACTAGGCTTTCTAGGAAGACCTCCGCCCCTTCCCAGAAGAAGAAGGGCTCGGGAAAGAAGTCCTTTTACCCGAGAAAGGCGGCTGCCTATAAACACTACCCTCAATATCAGGCCTCCGCAGCTCCCCAACAGGGTCAGCAGGCCAAGGGACGGGGTAACGGGTCCCGTAGGCAGCAAGCCCCCAAGCCTGTACCACCGGCCCCTGCTCAGCAGGGTGGGGGTTTTTGACTTCATCAGCATAGCCTCTCCCCCTCAGCTGGTTCCTCCCAGCACAGGAGGCCGGCTGGTTCACTTTGCCCACAGGTGGTCCAACATCACTTAAGATGCCTGGGTGCTTCATGTTGTGAGGGAAGGCTATCTTCTCCACTTCCACCAGGTCCCTCCCTCCTATTTCCCGGGAGAACCTCCACGACTCCCTCTGCACAGGGACTTACTCCTTCAGGAGTTAGCAAGTCTTCTTCAGGAACAGGCTGTGGAACCGGTGCCCCACCACCTGAGGGGTCAAGGCTTCTATTCCAGGTATTTCCTAATACCAAAAAGAACGGGAGTCCTCCGACCCATCCTGGACTTGCGCAACCTCAACAAGTTCCTCGTCAGGGAGAAGTTCAAGATGCTTACCCTTGGAATCCTTCTGCCCTACCTCCAGCAGGGAGATTGACTATGCTCCTTGGATCTAAAGGATGCCTACACGCACATCCTCATCCACCCAAGCCACCGCCAATACCTAAGGTTTGTGGTGGCAGGAAATCATTACCAGTACAGAGTACTGCCCTTTGGCCTATCCTCCGCACCACGAGTCTTCACAAAATGTCTCGCGGTGGTGGCGGCTTATCTCCGGCTTCACGGCCTCTATGTCTTTCCGTACCTAGACGACTGGCTCATCAGAGCATCGTCCTCTCCAGAAGTCACAAATGCCACACACCGCACTGTGACTCTTCTGCAGTACTTGGGCTTTGTCATAAACTTCGCAAAGTCCACTTTGCTCCCCTCGCAGGATCTCGAGTTCATCGGCGCAAGACTGCACACTCTTCAGGCACGAGCTTTCCTGCCTCTCGACAGAGCTCAACGGCTCATGGACCTAGCCGGCCGTTTTCGCAGCCAGTCCCTGGTCTCAGCCAGGCGCTTCCTGAGACTACTCGGCCATATGGCTTCCACCGTCCACGTGACCCCCAATGCCCGCCTGGATATGCGGCCTGCTCAGTGGTGCCTTCGCAAGCAGTGGCAACAAGCCACGGGCGGCCTAGCCGACTTAGTGTGCGTCTCCGGCCCGCTGGCCTCTTCTCTACAGTGGTGGCTTCATCAGCCGAACCTGGTGCTCGGAATGCCTTTTCAGTCCCCTCCGCCGGCTCAAGTGCTGACGACCGATGCTTCTCTCCTAGGATGGGGAGCGCATTGCCAAGGGGCATGTACTCAAGGTCTCTGGACCACGTGGGAGTCTGCTCAGCAGATCAACTTCCTGGAGCTCAGAGCAATCCGTCTGGCTCTCAAGGCTTTCTCCCACCTGACTTCTCACCAGTCCGTCCTTGTCCAGACGGACAATCAAGTTGCCATGTTCTACGTGAACAAACAGGGAGGCACGGGCTCCTTCCTTCTCTGTCGAGAAGCACAGAAGCTCTGCTCTTGGGCCGTCAGCCACGGCATTCTTCTCAAGGCAGTTTATCTCCCAGGCCAAGAAAATTGCCTGGCGGACAAACTCAGCAGGATCCTCCAGCCGCACGAGTGGCGCCTGGATCCCTTGGTAGTTCAGAAACTTTTTCTGCAGTGGTGCCTCCCCGCGATGGATCTCTTTGCCAGTCCTCTCAACCGGCAACTTCCTCGCTTCTGCTCTCGTCAGCCGCATCCCCTTCGAGTAGCGGCGGATGCTTTTCTGCTCTCATGGTCGAAGAGCCTTCTGTATGCCTTTCCTCCCATACCGCTAGTCTCTCGAACTCTTTTCAAGGTTCTCCGAGACAAAGCTTCCATGATCCTGATAGCTCCTCGCTGGCCCAGACAGCCGTGGTTTCCACTCCTGCTGCAATTAGCGGTAGAGGATCCGTTCCCTCTGGGGTTTCAACCGGATCTCCTAACACAGGATCAGGGGTCCCTGCTACACCCCAACCTCAGATCTCTACATCTGATGGCCTGGCTGCTGAAAGGGTAGTCCTTGCTCCCCTTCTACTGCCGGCAGAGGTGGAAGAGGTCGTCCTAGCTTCTCGGCGACCTTCTACCCGCAAATGCTACGCCCTTAAATGGCGTCGCTTTTCCGCTTGGTGTGCCCAGCAGTCTCAGGATCCCTTCTCCTGCTCGGTGTCGGTGATCTTACAGTACTTGCTCTACCTCTCTAATCTGGGACTTAAGTCCAACTCCGTCAAAGTTCACCTCAGTGCTCTTTCAGCACATCATGTGCCGGTGGACGGCAGACCTCTTTCCAGCGACCCTCTCGTAGCGAGGTTTCTCCGAGGTCTCCTTCTACTTAAACCACCTCTGCGCCCGCCAGCACCTGACTGGGATCTGAATGTGGTTTTACAGCGGATCACCTGTCCGCCTTTTGAACCTATGGCTACCTGTTCTCTCCGTTTTCTTTCTTGGAAAACTTTATTCCTGATAGCCCTCACTTCCGCTAGACGCGTAAGTGAATTGCAGGCCCTCGTGTCTGATCCCCCTTACCCTCGGTTCTACAAAAATAGGGTAGTCCTACGGACTCACCCAAAATTTCTTCCAAAAGTGGTCTCCCCTTTTCACATAAATCAGGAGGTGGTACTTCCGACCTTCTTTCCCAGGCCACACTCCAGCTGAGCTGAAATGGTCCTGCATACCCTGGACTGTAGAAGGGCATTGAACTTCTACCTTGACCGTACGCGGGAGCACCGTAAAGCTGCTCAGCTTTTTGTGTCTTTTGACCCCAATAAATTGGGGCTCCCGGTCTCCAAGCGTACTCTGTCCATCTGGGTTGCTGACTATATCGCTTGGGCTTATGGGGCAGCCGGACTCTCGTTAGAAAGTCGAGTCACGGCTCATTGTGTTCGGGCGAAGGCTACGTCAGTGGCTTACCTCCGCTCTGTTCCGTTGGCAGACATCTGCCGGGCCGCTACTTGGTCTTCGAGCCAGACTTTTGCGCTCCATTACTGCCTCGAGAGGGAGTCCCGCAGGGACAGTGCTTTCGGACAGGCAGTTCTCCGAAATCTCTTCGAGGTTTGAGCAACTCATACCCTCCATCCCGGATGGCGGCTACCGGTGGGTAATAATTCAGTGAAGATTCCTTCCTTCTGTACCGCTGAGCTAGAGGGAGCTCATTTTTGTGCTTAGGGTCTCCGGTAGCCTTAAGCTTGGGAGTCCCATATGTGAGGACTGACTTCCTGCTTGGTCCTGGAGAAAGCGTAGTTACTCACCTGTAACAGGTGTTCTCCAGGAGCAGCAGGAATCAGTCCTCACAACCCTCCCTCCTCCCCTTGGAGTTGCAATCATCTGCTTTAGTTTTTTTGCAAATTTTTATGCTGTCTTTTAGCTATGTCATCTGACTGGCTAAGATGGCACCCTTGGGCGGGAAGGGGACCGCGCATGCGCGCTGCAATTCCCAAAGGCTTTCTTTGAAAGCTGGGGAAAATTGCTCCGCGAGGGCTCCGTCGGCGCCGACGTCACCCATATGTGAGGACTGATTCCTGCTGCTCCTGGAGAACACCTGTTACAGGTGAGTAACTACGCTATTTGCTTTCTTAACTGCTGCTGCACATTGGGTAGAGAGTTTCAACATATTATCCACAATGATGCCTAGATCGTTTTCCTGGGTAGTGATTCCTAATGTGGAATCTTGCATCGTGTAACCGTAATTTGGGTGGTTCTTCCTTAAGTGCATTACTTTGCACTTGTCCATATAAAACTGTTTGTGTACTCTGCACTTCCCCTCACCGATAACAGCACCTGGGTTCTTGGATAACGGATGTCCACTTCCAGAGCAATGAGAAGGAGCAAGTATGGTTAACAATACAAAACACAAAACACACTTGTATTATAAAAACCACCAAAGCTTTGGGAGAGAAAACAAAGTCAGCAACTTCTTTACTCTACTGACATGGACTCTGGCTATCTTATTTATAGGTCAAAATTCCATTACACAGCATAATTTACACCTTATTGTTCTACGTCAAGCATCGCGTATATTCCTAACGTGCATCTTTATGTGTCTATGTCATAGGTCATTTCTTATTAGCTTAGGTCATCATGAGGAGACATACATGTATTCCCAAACCCAGTCAACGACGTGGAAGGCAAGGAAGGAACTATTATTTATTGAACACTTATATTTCATAAAGCCAGGCCCGACACAGGCTGTGTTTCGCTTACACCTTCATCAGGGGCTCTTGGCTACAACCAACACATAAAAATACGTTAAAAACATTCATAATTTAACCAAATAAATTACAAATAAAACATTATATAGTCATAAAAACATAAAAAGGTTAATACACAGCCTATGCATACCCTAACCTCCCACCATAATGAGCAATTATCTCACCTTGTTTGAACCAGAAAAATAATAATACTGTTCAAAATATTACATGTGCTATGACGCTGCCATATTGATTATTAAAGCTTTTGGACAAGAAGTACAGTGAAGGTAAGGATCAGTACTATGAAATGGAGGTGATAGATAGTAGGGTTGCTCCTGTTGCGCTTTCTTTGGTGACCCTCGGTTTCATAACCCTTAATGATCTAAAAGTTTTTATATAATAGCCGATGGTTAGGGTTAATATTAATTTTATTTATTCTTATTTTTAATCCAATTGGCAGTATTATTTTTCTGGTTCAAACAAGGGGTTTTTTAAGTATCAGTATGCACTTTGCACAGTAACTTATTTAGACTGGTCCCTTTGTACCTTTTTCCCTTTTTTCCTCCTTTCTTTTTTCTGTATTGCAGTGATTCACAGTGTGGCAAGGTAAAAAGTAAAAACAAAACCATACAGGTGAGAATTGCTCATTATGGTGGGAGGGTAGGGTATGCATAGGTTGTGTATTAACCTTTTTATGTTTTTGATTATGTTTTTGATTTTAGATGTTTTAATAATTTATATATATATATATGATTTGGTATTTATTTCTCATTATGACCTAATGAGGTGTTTCATTTATGTTTTGCTGTACTATTTTGCACATATGTTTTTATTATTATTTATATAGTATATATTTATATATTATATATGTTCAGCATTATATATTTATTTATTTACTTATTGATGTCTTTGTTAGTCATTATGGTAATATAAAGCCAAAAGGTGTTTTTATGACTATATAATGTTTTATTTGTGATTTATTTGGTTAAATTATGAATGTTTTTAACGTATTTTTATGTGTTGTAGCCAAGAGCCCCTGATGAAGGTGTAAGCGAAACACGGCCTGTGTCGGGCCTGGCTTTATGAAATATAAGTGTTCAATAAATAATAGTTCCTTCCTTGTCTTCCACATTGTTGACTGGGTTTGTTGAGAGGCACGTGGAATTGTGCTTGTTTGTTGGACTGATACATGTATTCCCAGACATAACTTCTTAAACAATAATTCTAACACTTGTAGTTTTGATATCTCTGATTCGAGACTGAGAGACTGAAGAGACAGCTTCTCCCTGCACTATCCTTTTCATAACAAACCTAGTGTCTTTGTTTTAGGAAAGTTCAGCCTGGTTATTTCAGCAAAGTCTTTCAAGGTTGTTGCTGAGTAATAAGCCCTGGAATGTCTGAGTTACCGAATCTGTGGTGTTAACTCTTTCTGAGGGCTTTCAGTAATATAATGTTGTTTAGTACCCTCACTGTGTACGCAGCCCTGTATAGACAAGCTTACTTTCAGTCCCCTCCTCTGATTCTGGACAGTATCACTACAAATAAATGATAGCCCAAGCATATCCTAGTCCAAAATAAATTTTCTGCCATAGTAGAGAACATCTTTCTCTTCACGTACTTCAGTCCTAAGCACTACATCTGGTTCACAGGCGAACTTAATCTGGCTAGTTGGAATAAGTCTTTATACATATGTTCCATTTGACAATATAGAAAGGATTACAAGCATCCTCCAAATTAACCAAAATTATATGACACTGTTTGCCCTTGCTAGGTAGTAAGGTTCTACCAATTATTCTTACAAGCAAAATATCTGGCAGTAGCCAACTGCGCTTCATAGATCTTCCAGTAGTTTGAAGTTTATGCTCACAACATCACGACACTAGTCACAACTTTAATTCTCCAGCGGCATTCTCTTTTTCACTTTGGGCTGCACTGTGCACATCTTGGACAGTTTCAGTGATGTCTACCCAGCTTCTTGGCTGCATATATATCTTTCTTTAGCAGTGCAGGAATTACTGATCCTTGTTTCTATTCGGCTTTCAGCAGCATTGCAGACTTCCTTTCATTCACAGTAGTCGCCATCTTCGGCCCATAGGACTCAATGCATGTAAATATATAATTTGCAGAACCAAAACTCACCACTACGACACTCCTCTGATTCCTCACAATTGCAAATAAGCACCACTGCTATGGCAATATAGAATTGAACAGAATTATCTTATCTAATCTACTGTTCCTGTGCGGATATCCAGTTTAGTCCTCCACAATCGGGTAATGCCCCTCCTACTGCAGCCTGGAGACTGGACCAATCAAATCTTCTGTAGTACATATCCAGCAGGAGCTCCCAGAAGCCCCCAGTGTGTCCAGTCTCTAGCAGCTTGAAGACGTATAAGTGTGTCCTCCTGGGCACACTGAGTGACTATTGCAGGAGCAACACTTGTTAGTTAGTTGTTTTAGGGTTTGTTTTGGGGCATTTCCTTGCTATTTCTTTGATAGCTAGCTGTATCTTTAAAAGGAAGAAAGAAGAAGTCTGTCTCTCTGGAGCACTGCCACAGGAGACTAGGGGGAAGTCAGACCTGTTGGCTCCTGTGTTCCTGCCTAGCAAATTTTCACAGCCCTGGGTGAGCTTCCCCTGGACAGTACGGGGTAAAGCCATACCTGATACAGTAGTGGCTGGCACTGGGAGATGTTGGCTGAATCCTGGTGGTTCCTGAGCTGGTAGGAGATTTTCATTTCATTTCTTCTTGTGTGCAGTGCTCTGTTAGAGCTGCCAGCATTTCTGTAGGCTCTCCTGAGCCCATTTGGCAATTTTTCTTAAATTTGGTCGTTTGCCCTGTCTCACAGGGTCGTTTTAGTTCTTTTCCATTTTATTTGGTGGCTTTTGTATTTTAGCGCCGTTTTTTAACGCGGGGGGAAAAAGTCCGGCGGCCATTTTGAATTTTAAAAGTGTGCTTTAGAGGCACTTTTGAGCACTTGTGCACAGGTTCCCCTGGCGTTTTTGGGGTTCCTCTTGCTGGCGATTTTGCTCAGGGCACCCCAGGGAGTCTGGGGCATATTTTGTTTCTTGTAAAAAAAAAAAAAAAAAAACGTTTTAATTCCAAATCGGGGCTGATTTGCATAGGATTGCCCCTGTGGTGTGGGCTTCCCTGTGACTGTTGTATTCTATCCCGCTGGGCAGAGGTGGCCTTGGGATGGCTTCCCAGCCCCAGTGCGTGATTTGTGGGTCCCGCAGAGCAGTAGGGACTGACTCTGGCATCTGCAGGAGCTGTGCTGCAGTGCCTGCAGAGTTAGAGCAATCTGTGAGTCTCCCGGATCAGCCTACCCCTGGGGATGATTCTAATTCAGGGGTTAGTGTTCCTTCCCCGAGCCTCCCTCAGTCTGGGTCGGTTCCACCGGCCAGCGGGTCGGTGGCTGCGCTCCAGCAGGCGGCTATAGCTGCACCGCCTATGGATTTCTCCCCGGATTTTGTGCTCCTCATGCATCAGGCGTTTCGCTTGAGCAGGTCCGGTCAGTTGCCGGCAGTTTGGCCCCCCTCTCTCCCCCCGGGGTCCTCTGGGGCGGCTCAATGCACCTCGCAACCCAGGGGCAAGCGTCTTCGGTTGGGGGAACAGGAGCAGGACGCCCTCGGTCTCCTGGATTCCGAGGCAGAGGGCGATCCTGAGACTGAAGCGGAGGAGTTGGAGGATGGGGAGATCCTTGAGCCGGAGGACCAGGCTCGGATCATTCGCGTGTTCCGTAGGGACGAGCTGGTTCCTCTGGTCACGGAGTCCCTGCAGGCGCTTAACCTTTCGGCGGTGCGGCCTCTGGAGGAGGAGGGTCTTGAGGATCCTCTAATTCAGGCAGTCATGGATTCCCAGGTGGTTTTTCCCGTTCACCGCGTGGTGGATCATATGATCCAGGCGGAGTGGGAGCATCCGGAATCCGGCTTAAAGGGGATTCGGACCATGAATCGGCTTTATCCCCTTGCCGACAAGGACAGGGACTTGTTCAGGTCCCCCCGGGTGGACGCTGCGGTTTCCGCAGTGACCAAGAAAACCACCATCCCGGTTGAGGGTGCGGCTGCCCTCAAGGACGGTCAGGACAAGAAGATTGATAATTTGCTCAAGCAAACCTTCGATACTGATGCCGTGTCATTGCAGGCCTCTATCTGTGGGGCTTGGGTGGCTCGGTCGTGTCTGCGATGGTCGCAGCATTTGCGCTCGAGCCCCGGGCTAGACCAGCGGGGCCTGTTGGAGGTTACCTGGCTGGAGTCCGGCTCGGCCTATCTGGCGGATCTGTTTTATGATTTAATCCGCGCGCGCATTGGCTAACAGTATGGCATCCGCGGTTGCGGCGCGCCGGTCCCTCTGGTTGCGCAACTGGGCGGCGGACGGTTCTTCCAAGTCCCGCCTCAGTAAGCTGCCCTTCAAGGGCAGATTGTTATTTGGGGAGGCTCTCGAGAAGTTGGTAAAGGATCTCGGTGAGTCCAAGGGGGGCCGGCTCCCGGAGGATAGGCCAAGGTCCAACAGGTCCTCCCCCTCGGCGAGGGGGTCCTTTCGGGATCAGCGCAGGTTTCGTTCCTCCCGCCTGTGGGCTTCGCAGCGGGGCAGGTTTGGAGCCCGTAATCAAGGGTTTCGTACCTTCAGGGGAGCCGGCAGAGGCTTCTCCGGAGCCGCCTCTTCCTCGGGCTCTTCTTTTGGGCGCAAGCCACAATGACGCGAGGCAGGCTCTGGAGGGAGGTCCGATTATCGGGGGTCGCTTGCGCGACTTTCTTTCCTCTTGGGCCCAAATCACGTCGGATCGCTGGGTGCTACAAATTATAGGAGAGGGTTACGCTCTGGAATTTGCGTTCCCACTTCCAGATTCATTTGTTCTGTCTCCCAGCAGGGGAGAGCAAAAAACGCGGGACATTCGCGTGACCCTGGATCGGTTGTTAGCGCTGGGAGCGGTGATCCCGGTTCCTCCTTTGGAAAGAGGCGCCGGGCGATACTCCATCTATTTTGTGGTTCCCAAAAAGGGCGATTCCCTGCGTCCGATTTTGGACCTCAAGGGCGTGAATCGCGCGCTCCGGGTGCCGCATTTCCGTATGGAAACCTTGCGGTCAGTCATTGTAGCGGTGCGACAGGGGGAGTTTTTGACGTCCCTCGATCTCACCGAGGCCTATTTGCACATCCCGATACATCCATCTCATCAGCGGTTTCTCCGCTTTGCGTTTCCGTGGGGCCACTTCCAGTTCAGGGCCACTTCCAGTTCAGGGCCATGCCGTTCGGCTTGGCTACGGCTCCGCGCACGTTCACAAAGGTGATGGTGGTCGTTGCGGCGGCCTTGCGCAAGGAGGGCATTTTGGTCCATCCATATCTCGACGACTGGTTGATACGGGCAAAATCCAGTCGGGAGTGCCTGCGAGTCACGAGCAGGGTGGTGGCTCTGCTGCGATCTCTAGGCTGGGTGGTGAACGAAATAAAGAGTTGTCTGCGTCCCTCGCAGGACCTGGAGTATCTGGGAGTGCGCTTCGACACCGCTCGGGGACTGGTGTGTCTCCCCGAGCGCCGCGTCCTGGCGTTGCGGGCTCTTGTCCGACTCTTTCGGGGGATGCCCGCTCCGTCGGCGTGGTGGTACCTACGGCTTCTCGGAACGATGGCGGCGACATTGGAGGTGGTGCCATGGGCACGGTTCCACATGCGCCCGCTCCAGAGGGCGCTCCTTCGCCGCTGGTCCAACCAGTGCGATCCCTTGCACAAGAGGCTGCCCTGTCCGAAGGCAGTGCGGCGGTCGCTTCGATGGTGGCTTTCCTCCGAGAACCTGACGCGGGGGATTCCCTTGGAGCCTCCCCTGTGGGTTCCCCTCACTACGGATGCGAGCCTAGCCGGCTGGGGAGCTCACTGCGAGGCCCGCTTCACGCAGGGGGTGTGGTCCTCTCGGGAAGCTGCGTGGTCGATCAACCGTCTCGAGCTTCGGGCGGTCAGGCTAGCCCTGTTGGCCCTGGAGCCTCTGGTCCGGGGTCGGGCGGTCCGCGTCTGGTCGGACAATGCGACCACGGTGGCGTACATCAATCGCCAAGGGGGCACAGGGAGTGTGGCCCTGGAGACGGAGGCGACGGCCTTATTCAGTTGGGTGCAGACTCGCCTGCCGGCGATCTCGGCGGCGCACATAGCGGGCGCAGAAAATGTCCAGGCCGACTTCCTCAGCAGAGTACGGGTGGACCCCGGAGAGTGGGAGTTAAATCCACAGGTGTATGCGCAAATAGTTCGGCGGTGGGGTCCGCCCATCATGGATCTCATGGCGACCTACCAATCGGCCAAGACGAGTCGCTTCTTCAGCAGACGGCGGGAGCGAATGTCCGAAGGACTCGACGCTCTCATTCAGCCGTGGCCGACGTCCGGGCTACTGTATGTCTTCCCTCCTTGGGCGCTGATCGGCCGGGTCGTACAGCGCATCGAGTGCCATCGGGGCCGAGTGCTGCTGGTGGCTCCGGATTGGCCCCGGAGGCCCTGGTATGCCGACCTCGTCCGGCTTCAAGACGGCGTGCCGTGGCGCCTCCCGGCGTTGCCGGACCTTCTCCTTCAGGGCCCCTTGCGGATGCCCCAGGTGGCTCGATTCTCGCTTACGGTTTGGCCATTGAGAGGGCTCGGCTGAAAAAGAAGGGTTATTCGCCCGCGGTGATTTCCACCTTACTGCGGGCGAGAAAGTCCTCCACTTCTCTCACTTATGTTCGGATTTGGAGGATTTTTGAGGACTGGTGCTCCCGGCGGGGAGTCCGGGCGGCGACGGTCTCTGTGCCCGTTGTGTTAAGCTTCCTTCAGGATGGGTTCGAGAAAGGTCTCGCGGCCAGTTCCCTGAAGGTCCAGCTGGCGGCGATTTCGTGTTATAGAGGCAAGGTCTTGGGCCGCCTTCTTGGTGCTCATGCGGATGTGCGGTGTTTCTTGACCGCCGTTTTTCATTTACGGCCTTCCTGCAGAGCGGTGATCCCTTCGTGGGACTTGAATTTAGTTCTGCGGGCTATGGTTCGGGAACCATTTGAGCCCTTGCGGAGGGCATCCTTGAAGGATCTCACATTGAAGACGGTGTTCCTGGTTGCCATCTGCTCGGCACGGCGTATTTCGGATCTGCAGGCCCTGTCCTGCCGAGAGCCTTTCTTGTCTTTCTCTTCGGAGCGGATTGTGCTCCGTCCGGTTCCTTCCTTTCTACCAAAGGTGGTGTCTCCCTTTCACTTAAATCAGGCGGTATTTTTGCCAGTGCTTTCGGCATGCTCGGTCGAGTCGGTGGACAAGAGTCTTCTCCGGCTTGATGTGGGCCGCGCGCTGCGGCGGTATTTGCAGTCTACCGAGTCCTTTCGAAAGACTGATCGGCTTTTTGTGCTCTTTGGGGGTACAAAAAAGGGGAGGCGGCGGCTAAGGCCTCCATTGCTCGATGGCTCAAGGAAGCGATCGCGTCCGCGTATCTGTTGCAGCGGCGGCCGGTCCCGGAGGGGCTCCGGGCTCATTCTACTCGGGCTCAGGCGGCCTCTTGGGCGGAGCATAGCCTGGTTCCACCAGCAGAGATTTGTAGGGCGGCCACCTGGTCGTCTCTGCATGCTTTCAGCAGGCACTATCGCTTGGATGTGTCAGCGGCTCGGGATTCTTGTTTTGGTTCGGCGGTTTTGCGCGCCGGCCTGCAAGGTCCCGCCCGGTCTTAACTGCTCTGTTACATCCCGATTGTGGAGGACTAAACTGGATATCCGCACAGGAAATGGAAATTACACTAACCTGGTAATTGTAGTTCCTGTAGGATCCAGTTTAGTCCTCCTTCCCTCCCGACTATCTGTATGATTTGCGGCGCGCTGTCCCGAGCGGGTGCCTGTAGGATGGTTTTCGTCCCGTTCGGACTCTGTCGGCAGTCGTGCTTATCGCTATGGCTCTTCCCTTTATTTTGGAGTTCAGTTAGCTCCTTAGTTTCTGGGGGAAGCTCGGTGTAAATTTAAAGGCGTCGATACCGGCGCCATGCAGTGTCCTGACTTCCTCGTTTGGGGAGGGAGTTGGTTATTCCAGGGGGGGAAGTACATAGTTTATTGATAGCCTAATAATAATCTGATGTGTTGCTTCGTTAAGTTTGCTTTGTTACTAGTACACTGGGGGGCTTCTGGGAGCTCCTGCTGGATATGTACTACAGAAGATTTGATTGGTCCAGTCTCCAGGCTGCAGTAGGAGGGGCATTACCCGATTGTGGAGGACTAAACTGGATCCTACAGGAACTACAATTACCAGGTTAGTGTAATTTCCATTTAATTAATTACAATACATCTACTGCTAGCACTAAATGATTACAACTCATTTGAATATATGTATACCAAGTTAGCTTGCAATATACTTTTACTGACAGTTTATGGCAAATAAATTAAACCCATTTCAATTGTTTACCAAAAAGGAAAGCTGTCTTATCTCAGGTAATGGTTTGACTCCATTTGATGCCACCCCCTGCAAAAGCAGAATAACATCAGAAACAGCCACACTTTTAAACCACACATCAAAAACAAGTGGGAAGATGTGGGCAGAACAAAATCAGTGCAAAATACACACAAGCCAGGTAAATGCTGGAAAGCAATGAGCACAAATGCTCGAGGCTTAGCCAACAAAGTTCCAGACCTGGAAGCCCTAATGGTGGAAATGGATTTGGACATTGTGGCCATTACAGAAACATGGTTTAAAGAATCGCATGATTGGGATATAGCCATAGCTGGCTATAATCTATTCAGAAGAGACAGAGAAAATGGAAAAGGAGGAGGAGTAGCCTTGTATGTCAAAAGCAATATTAAAGCTACTGAAATGCAGGGGGCATGGGGAAAAGAAGAAGCGCTCTGGATTGCGTTGGAAAGAGGAGATGGCACTGTCATCCATACTGCTATAGTCTACAGACCTCCGACTCAAATTGAAGAGATAGATAACGAATTGATTATAGATATTGCCAAGATAGCCACAAACGGGGGAAGCGATCATTTTGGGTGACTTTAATCTACCTGATGTGGATTGGATTACTCCTTCTGCACATCTGGAAAGAAGCAAAAAAATTGTAGATGCTCTCCAAGATGCATCACTTAGACAAATGATCATGGAACCAACCAGGGAAAGCTCAACGCTGGATTTAGTGCTCACCAATGGTGATAGCGTGTTGAATGTCTCCGTGAGTGCCCCTGTGAGCAACAGCGATCATCACGCGGTGTGGTTTGAGATAAAAGCCAAGGTACAGGCCAAACATAGCAAGCTCAAAGTCCTAAACTTCAAAAACACTGACTTCAATAAAATGGCCGAGTACCTAAAGGAGGAGATGACAGCGTGGAAGGAGATAAGGGAAGTGGAATTGCAATGGGCTAAACTAAAGGTGGCAATAAAAGCGGCAACAGATAAATATGTAAGAAAAGTAAATAAAAACAAGAGGAGAAGGAAATCTATTTGGTTTTCCAAAGAAGTGGCTGCTCATATAAAGGCAAAAACACAGCTTTCGCAAAATTCAAAGGCTTGCAAACAGAAGAACACAGAAATGAATACAGGATCAAACTCAAAGAGTCAAAAAGAGAAATAAGGATAGCAAAATCAAAGGCAGAGGAAAAGATGGCTAAAGATGTTAAGGGTGGCAACAAAACTTTCTTCGGGTATATTCGGGAAAGGAAGAAGATCAGAGTTGGACTTGCAGGACTCAGAAGTGCTGGGAAAGGACTCGTGGAAAGTGACATAGAAAAAGCGACCTTGCTAAACAAATACTTCTGCTCTGTTTTTACTAAAGAAAATCCTGGAGATGGACCAGCTGTGACTCTCAAATATAAAAATGGAAATAAAGTAGATACCACACCATTCACAGAAGATGAGGTGTTGGAACAACTTGCTAAACTGAAAGTGGGCAAAGCCATGGGACCAGATGGGATACATCCCAGGATACTGAAAGAGCTCAGAGAGGTTCTTGCAGGGCCGTTAAAGGATGTATTCAACAGATCCTTTGAAACAGGAGAGGTTCCTCAGGACTGGAGAATGGCTGATGTCGTACCTCTACACAAAAGTGGTGACAGGGAAGAAGTGTCAAACTACACACCCGTGAGCCTTACCTCAGTGGCGGGAAATGTAATGGAGGCGCTCCTGAAAGAGCGAATAGTGAACTTTCTCAAAACCAACAGGTTGCAAGATCCGAGGCAATATGGTTTTACTGAAGGATGGTCTTGCCAAACAAATCTGATTGAGTTCTTTGACTGGGTGACCAAGGAACTAGGTTAGGGGCATGCGATGGATGTCATCTACCTGGATTTTAGCAAATCCTTTGATACTGTTCCTCATAGGAGGCTTGTCAATAAACTCAGTAGCTTGGGGATGGGTCCCAAGATGGTAAATTGGATTAGAAATTGGTTGACTGACAGACAGAAGGTGATGGTACATGGAGCTCACTCGGATGAAAGGAAGGTGATTAGCGGGGTGCCCCAGGGTTTGGTCCTGGGCCCGGCACTGTTCAATGTATTTGTGAGTGATACTGCTGAAGGACTGAATGGAAAAGTCTGTCTTTTTGCAGATGACACAAAAATTTGCAACAGAGTGGACTCCCCCGAGGGCGTGGATAACATGAGAAAAGATCTACAAAAGCTGGAAGAATGGTCTAATGCTTGGTAATTACGATTTAATGCAAAAAAGTGCAGTGTCATGCACTTGGGTAGCAGAAATCCAAAGGAAATGTACGCAATAGGGGGCGAGAGGTTGGTGTGCATGGTTCAGGAGAAAGACCTTGGTGTGATTATCTCTGATGATCTCAAGGTGGCAAAACAGTGCGACACGGTGGTGGCAAAAGCCAGGAGGATGTTGGGCTGCATACAAAGAGGGGTTACCAGCAGAAAGGAAGAGGTACTTATGCCACTGTACAGGTCGCTGGTGAGGCCTCACTTGGAATACTGTGTTCAGTTTTGGAGACCATATCTTGTAAAAGATGTAAAAAGACTGGAAACTGTTCAGAGGAAGGCAACCAAAATGATTTGGAGCCTGCATAAGAAACCTTATGAGAAGAGACTTGAAGACCTAAATATGTACACTTTGGAGGAGAGGAGGGATAGGGGAGATATGATTCAGACCTTTAAATACTTTAAGAGGAACCATGAACAAACAAACCTCTTCCAAAGACGGGGAAGCTGCAAAACTAGAAGGCATAACATGAAGCTGCAAGGAGCAAAATTGAAAGGCAATGTCAGGAAATATTTTTTCACTGAAAGGGTGGTGGATGCTTGGAATGTTCTCCCGATGGATGTGGTGGGGGCAAACACGGTGACGGAATTGAAAACAGCATGGGACAAGCACAGCGGATCCCTTTACAGCAACAGGATAAAAACAAAATAAGCTAAACCATCTAACTTCTCAACAAATAGGGGTGTCCTACATGGAGTGGTGGGTCCGCCCCTAAACAAAGACATGTGAAGGGGTGACCTGCACAGAGCGACAGGTGCACCTACTCTTACCGTATTGCTGGGCAGACTGGATGGACCATGCTGGTCTTATCTGCCGTCATTTACTATGTTACTATGACTCTTTACCCTGAACACTGTCTGATTGACATAGATATCTCAGCTCACAAAGGACGGACATCAGGACATAAAACAAAAGGATCAGATACATATAGTTCATTACATAGAATTCCAAGGATTATGTTCCACAAAAGGTAATGTATTCATAATCACAAAACTTTCAAAACAGAATTTAAACCAGTTCGAAATTCAATTGTCATTGTTTACAACTTCTCTTTGTTAACACTTTATTCAAGACCAATTAATTTCTTGCACAGGGAAATTTATTTACAACTTGAATTTACCTCAGTCGATGATACTAATTCATTACCTATTCCACTAGCAACAAAACATCAGTTCTGCAGGGGTCATTCCAGAATTACAAAACTGAAACACACATTATAAGAATTTAAGATCCAGTAGACTCTTGTAGGTGGCTTATAATAGACCAGGACATTGCTACTCTAATCTCTTGACACACGGAATGAAATCAGCAGACAAATTTTCTTAACTAGGAAACAAAACGTACCCATCATGGATTAAACATATTTGCTGCACACGAATAAAGAAATGGTTAATGTTCTTTCTTCTTCCTCTATCACACTTGTGAAATCCAAATCTTAAACATCATAAAATGACGATCATGGAGATTTATTTCGGACGGGACGTGGGGCAAGAGTGTCGAGAGCCGAGGATAGTGCAGCATTATAAGAGGATACTGCCTCGTCGACGGACTTAAAGGACATAATGGAGGAAAAAGAAGGAGAAATGGTGGAGGAGAGGGTCAGGGGATCAATATTATGAAGGTTTCTAAATAGGTCGGAAGAGACAGGACGAGGTAGAGACGATGGAAGCTGGAGATTAAAGGTTAGAAGGTGATGGTCAGATGAAGGAAGGATTGAGTTGCGGAAGTTTGAGGGAGAGGAGTTAGAGAAGAGTATCAGGTCAAGGCAATGGCCATGCAGGTGGGTGGAGGCAGTGGAGCAAAGTTGGAGGTCAAACGAGGAGGTGAGGGCGAGGAACTTTAGGGCATGGGGATCGGAGGGGTTATCGACGTGAATGTTAGTCACCAAGAATAAGAGTGGGGGAAGAGGAATCCAGAAAGACGGAGAGCCAGGAGTCAAAATCGTTAAGGAAGGTTGATGTGGCTTTATCGGGTGGGCGATAGATAACAGCTACACAGAGGGGAAGAGGTGTAGAGAGGCGAATGGAGTGGACTTCAAAGGAGAGGGAGGAATTTGTCTGGGGCAGCAGGAGGGGTTGGAATTGGCAGGAGGATGAAAGTAGAAGCCCAACTCCACTACCGCGGCCAGTGGAGCGAGGTGTATGAGAAAATTGGTATCCCCTGTGGCAGAGAGCAGCGATGGATGTGGTGTCATCTGGGAGGAGCCAGGTTTCAGTTAGGGCGAGAAGGTGTAGCACATTAGAGATGAAGAGATCATGAGTAAAAGGAAGTTTGTTGGTGACTGAGCGTGCGTTCCATAGGGCACAAGAGAAAGGGAGAGTGGAGGGGGAAAGGAGAGGTATATGGATAAGGTTGGACAAGTTGCGTGAGGATTTTTTTCTAGAGTAAGAAGGCGGTCTAGGGGAGCTGATACGTGAGGATCTATTTCCAGAGTATAATAGGGATTTAGAGGGGCTAGGGTACGGGTGGGTGTATCTGGATGAGTGTGCCCTCCATGAGGGGCAAGAGGGAGGGGATGTGGAAGGGGAATGAAGTAGGATGTTGATGAGATTAGGTAGGTTACGTGAGGATTTCTTCCTGGAGTGAGATAGAACTCTAAAGGGAATAGGGTTGGGGTTGATATCTCTGTAGGAGTGAATGGGGCATGAGTGAGGGTGGGTAGGAGGGGAAAGAGAGGGATATGGATGAGATTAGATAAGGTGCGTGAGGAACTCTTCTTAGAGTGAGATAGAAAATGGGGGGGCTAGGGTTGGGGTTGATATTACCTGATGAGAGAAGGAGGAGGAGTAGTAGAGAGCAGGGTAAGGCAGAGGCAGAACGGCAGAAGCGAGGGTGGGGTTGCCTTAAAGAGAGGGGGGGCAGGTTGAATGAGGGGAAGGGTGTAATGAAGTTCAAGAGCAGATGCTAGGTTAGAAGACAGAATGGAGGGGGAAGTAGGAGGGAGAGGAATGAGGGTACTGGTATGAGGGGAGGCATTTGGGGAGTATGAGGAAGAGAAGGACAATGAGATGGGGGCTATGGAAGAGGTGTAGTGGGGCAAGGCAGCGTATGTTAATTTACAAGCAATGAGGTGGGTAGGGATTCTACACACTATGCAGTATATGTTGAATTACAGGTGAGAACAGTACGCTATGCAATATAGGTAAACATACCATAAGTGGGAAGCGGGAAGACTATAGTAGCAGGGAGACTAAAACCTGTGCAGCAAAGTTCAATGTAGCAATGGGTAGCAAGTTCAATATAGCAGAATTAATTGCGGGTAATGGGGTAGCGATGGTGAGGGATCAGTGGGTAGCAATGGAGTCACCCGGCTGTGGGTAGCTGTGGTGGATGCTTATGTGTATGGGAGCTGGTTGGGTTCAGGAGGTGAGGTGTGGAGGAACGTTTGATTCTTATCATCTCCTCAAGACAGCCTGGTGCTTAGCTGGTGATTAGATGGTGCTGGGTGTACAGGCCCACGCCTTTGGTCCCCGCCTAAGGGCCACGCCAAAGGACCCACAGGCGCAGGCCCGCCAGACGCGGGCACGCCCGATGGCGCCCTCAATTTAAAGGGCCAATTGCCCGGCCCCTGGCGTGGAGAGAGCAGTGTGTAGCCATGTGCTCGATGGCGCCCTCAATTTAAAGGGCCGATTGCCCGGCCCCCGGCGTGGAGAGCAGTGTGTAGCCATGCGCCTGATGGTGCCCTCAATTTAAAGGGCCGATTGCCCGGCCCCCGGCATGGAGAGCGGTGTGTAGCCGTGCACCCGATGGCGCCCTCAATCCGTTCCACTTGGCCAGAGCTTTGCGGATGATGATAAGTATGCAGTTGTCTTTTAATACCAAACCATTGTTCAGTACCCTCCCAGACACTCGCAACAAAGGCTGGACCCTGATCAGAAGAAAGAACAAAAGGTACACCCCAAACAGGAATAAACTGAGTGAGCAGTAATTTGATGGAGACACTGGTAGGGGATAAGCTTCTACCCATCTGGAGAAAAGACAAGTGATCAATAACAAATACCGTTTCCCCCCTCTGGCACAGGGACAGGTCTGTAAAATCAAGCTGCAAAATCAAAAAGGGTCCGGAAGGTTTGGGAAGGGTGGCAGAAACCCTTATAACTGACCCTAATCTGTCCCTACTCTGCCAGCCTTGAAACAGTGCAGACAAGCTGTGGCATAGAAAAGAACTTCAGGTGATACCGGGGAACCGAAAAGGCATGGTTCATAGCCACAGCGGACAGGTGAAGCTTATGATGCAGGAACAGAGCAAGTGGAAACAATAGACTCAGGGCAAATGAGCAGATGATCCTTTTTCCAGTAGCCCTGTGCATCACAGGTCGCACCCCACGAAGTCCACAGAGTCTGAGCTTCAAAGGGAGTATCTTGATAGTGCTGTAGGAGATGAAAGGGAAAACAAAGTCATGTTAGATGGCGTTAAGTACAATAATGTTGGTGACACTGATGCTCGGAGGGCAGCATGCCGTGCTTCTTGGTCTGCAAAATGGTTGCCCTTTGACATGAAATCTCCAGCAGAGGAATGTCCTTTACATTTTAAAAGTGCAACTTGTGCCGACAATAGTACAGCCTGGAGTAAATGGTGAATGTGTTCAGCATGCTTAATTGGTTTATTAGCAGAAGTCAAAAACCCTCGTTGTGCCCAAATGTTCCCAAAATCCCATAAAATGCCCATTGCATAGGAGCTATCTGTGTAGATGTTCGCTAGAAGATACCTAGAAAGTTCAAGTGCACGTGTAAGTGCAAACACTTCTGCTAACTGTGCACTAGTACACGGCAAAGAAGCTGATTCCAATACTTCATTAACTGTTGTGACCGCATACCCTACACGAAGTTTGCCCTTTTCATCTCTGAAAGCAGAACCATCCACAAACAAAGTTACATCTGGGGCTGGTAAAGGTATAGGGGAAAGATCAGGTCTAGCTCGAGAAGATGTCAAAATGGTTTGAAAACAATCATGAGACCCATCATCCTCCACAACATCTGTCAATGGAGCTAGAAGTGTTAAAGGGTTGCATATTGATGTAGTATATACTGTAACATGAGGCTGAGAAATTGTTAATTCCAGAGTCGTCAAACGTGTGGAGGACAAAGGCTGAGTCTTGGTTAAATGAAGCAACCTGGAAACTGAATGTGATACATACACTTCAAGAGAGTGCTGTAAAACTAGAAAATCAGTCATTTCAATTACAAAAGCCACTGCTACCAAACTATGTAGACATAGTGGGAGTCCTAAAGTCACTGAATCAAATCGCTTTGAGAAATAGCCTACTGGCTTGCGACCAGTCGGGAAAGCTTGTAAAATCACATAGGTAGTAGAGGAATCAGAAATAGCCATATACAGTTTGAATGGCAGAGAATAATCTGGCAAAGATAAACATGGCACATTTTCCAGGGCAGACTTTATATTCAAAAAGGCTTCCCACTGTGGTAATGTAGGTACAATGAGACCTTCAGGTCCTTCTTTCCCAATGAGAGCATAAAGCGGAGCAGTAAGGTCTGAGAAATTTGCTAACCATTTTTTACAAAAGAGTAACAGACCCAGGAATCTGCGCAGGAATACTGGTGTTGCTGGGAAAGGCAATGAAAGAATAGGTTTCAATCTAGCAGAGGTAATTGCATGACCAGATGGTGTTAGGGCAACACCCAGGAAAGTAACATTTTGAGATACAATTTGCAGTTTTGACAAATTGACTTTCAATCCTAAATCAGCAATATGAGCTAATAGAGACAAGGAATCTGACAAACAAGTCTTATAACTTGGTGAACATAAAAGCAAATCATCAACATACTGAACTAAAGAGGAATGGTCAAGCCTTACATCAAGCAGTGCAGTTCTTAGGGCCTGCGCAAAATACGTAGGACTATCAGTGTACCCTTGACACAAAGTGGTCCAAGTATATTGTTTGTCAAATTGGAAAGCAAATAAAAATTGATTTTCTTCGCTAATTCTCACTGAAAAGTAAGCAGAACTCAAATCCACAACAGAAAACCAAGTAGTCCCTGGAGGTATCTGTGTCCAGATATCATGTGGATTAGGTACCAAGGGAAAAATTGCAAAATCACATTATTTACTGCTCGCAGGTCTTGCACAAATCTATGTGTCTTACCGTCAGCCTTTAGCACAGAAAGAATTGCATGGTGAAGTTGGAGGCTGAAGACTCCCACCGGGGTTTTAAAGCCAGTGTGTTCTCGAGGGCAAAGCCAGAGGCATCTCTATGCTGTGCATGAGATCTACCACTGGAGGACTGGCTAGTCTGTAAAGACTGTTTTTGGGTTACCTGATCCCGTGTAGAAGAAGAGGTGGCCGGTGCCCTGAAGTTGGATGGGGACCGCGTATCGAGGGGAACTCAATGCTGAAGACTTCTTCCCACAATACTATTGCAGGAGGGACACTCCGAAGGAAAGTGGTCAGGACCCAAGCAGGATAGACACCAATTATGAGTGTCTAAAATAAGTTTTTTACCGCCACAGTTTGAACATTTCTTAGGAATAGTGGCTGGCGTTTCCATGAGGAAAAAAGGGGGTAGGCCTAGAAGGCCAGGAAAACCCCGTCAGGCACTAAGTCAAAATTTACGGGAGCTCCTACACGTTTACCTAGGACCTTTCTGATGGAGTTAATTACACTGGTGCGCTCTCGCAACTATTTTTTGTTCGAGGGGGATTTTTTTCAGCAAGTGTTCGGAATAGCCCTGGGGGCTACGGTGGCCCCCTCCATAGCCGCGCTGTATATGGCGGATATAGAAGAACGTTGGATTTACACTTCACCATATTTTTAGAGTGTAATTTTATGGAAACGGTTTTTGGACGATATATTTTTCATCTGGAATTCAGATTTGCTTACTTTGAATGAGTTTGTTGCGTGGCTGGACACTATAAAGGTTCACATTAAATTTACAGCTCAGATATCTACTGACCATCTGGAATTTTTGGACATGACAATTTTTCGGAAAGGATCATCTTTGTCTACCACTTTGTATAGAAAACAGGTACAGCGGAACAGCTTGCTGGATTTTACCAGTTTTCATCCAGCTCCTCTTCGAAAAGGGTTGCCTTATGGGCAGTTTTTGAGGATTCGCAGGTTGTGCACCTCAGTGGCTCAATTTAAATACCATGCTGCTGATCTCAAACATCGACTTTTATGTAATGGTTACCCCCAAACGGTGATATCTTGGACGTATCGTAGGGCTTTGTATTCCCATAGGGAATGGTTACTTGATCCTCAATTTCGGTCTCAACAACAGCCAATGGAGACAGTGACAGGGATTCTCCCATATATGACTCATTCTTCTACGGTAGCTAATTTATTGAAGAAACACTGGTCTGTGTTGTCCTTACATTCATGTTTTAATAAACCCCTATGGCTAGCCTTTACACGTGGGAAAAACCTATGTGATATCTTGGTAAAATCGGCTGGATTGCGTGATCGGCCCGACTACCCGGTGGCCAGATCCGGGTCTCATTTGCCATGTATGAGGTGTAACTATTGCTATTCCACTATTCCTGGCCCTACATGGCAGGATTTATTATCGGATCGGGTCTTTTATAGACGTTGGCAAACCACATGTCTTTCCTCTTTTGTGGTATATTTATTGGAATGTCCTTGCCCATTACGTTATGTGGGGAGTACTACGAGGGCGGTGAAGACCCGGTTGGCAGAACATACAGACTGCCCCAGTGGTACAACATTGCCTTGACCGACAACACAATTTTGAACATTTAAAATGGACTGTGATTGATCACGTTCCACCGGATCCTCGGGGCGGTGATCGGCCAGCAAGATTGCGTCATGTTGAGCAACGTTGGATATTTACTTTAAAGTCTGTTTGCCCGACTGGTTTGAATCGGGATATTGATTGGTTGGGATCTTGACACAAAGTTTTCAGACACGAGCCTTTCATGGTAGGGAACCCCAGGATGAGTGGGGATTCCCTTCCGTTGATTGGCGGTTCTCGGTTGCATGACGTACCTATGGACAGCCTATCCTAAGCAATCTTCCACCTCTAATAGCCCTTCGGCATTTTTTGACGGTTCAGAAAAGTTAGGGACACATTTCAAGTTTGTTGTGCACTTGAGACAGGGGTATTAGCCCTGAAATGTGCACGTCGTGCAACTGATCAGATAAGTGTGGTTTTAATATTTTGAGAATAATAAGAAAAGGAAGTATATGAGAACATACGAAGAAAAGAAAAAAAGGGACATGTGTTTGTGGGTGAGAGTTCATTCCTCTCCCGCGTACGGTTTATGCCCGACAAAAAAGTTTTGTGTGAAGTGGGGAAATTGTGGCTTCTTTCATGTGGACGGCATGTGCTACTGGAATAGATGGAAGATGGTTTCCATTGTTCAAAAGCACAACCTTCAGACTCAGTTTCGAAGAGTCTATATAGTCTCCAGTCTTGTGGGTCATGAGTGATTTTTAAGGCATTCATGAAGCTTTCAGTATCGGAACGGAATACCAGATTACTTTCCTTTCTGAAGAAAGGCTCCAACTGCTGGTGGCGCTTTCGATATGAAGTAATGTTGACTTCTTCTTCTAGAAGATTCCATTGTTTGAGTCTTGATTCTAGCAATTCTGCCTTGTTCTTTGGTAAGTCCAAATCACGAACCAAGTCATTTAGTTCTTCCTGTGTTATTCTGTGTGGAGTTGATGATGCATCCCAGTGAAAATCTGGGTCACTGCATGCTGACGGACCAGGAGAAGAACAGGTCGGCTCATCCTTGTCCTCATCAGATGAATCAAGAGAATATTCTGATGGAAGTCCCTCACCATGTGGAACTGGTCTCAATGCAGACGGAATGTTTGGGTAGACTATACTTGACTTCTTTTGCGTCGTTATTCTGCTGGAAAGAGGAGGAACCAAGCAGAGGTAACAGTCATTTATGTGGTTGCTTGGCTCTCTCCACACCATGGGGACTGCAAACGGCATTGATGGTCTTTTGCAATTCAACCACTGTGAAAGCTGTGTTGTACATGTATCGCAGCATATATGCTGGGGCCCAATGCATGACTTGGTCACCAATCTTGCATCCGAAGTAAAGATGATATGCCTTCTTCAGTTGAGAAGTGATACTTTTGGTTGGCAAATGTCACTTCCCCACAAATGTAGCAGAAATTGTCAACGGTAATCTCCAGGAACAAGCAGGAATGAGTCTTCACATATGGGTACGTCGGTACCGACGGAGCCTGCGCGGGAATGCTCCCCAGCATCCAATCAGAAAGCTTTTGGGAGCATCCCACAGCGCCTGTGTGCTGCCTTCCCGCCTTTCCAACTGTCTCTCCTCAGTTTTCGTTTTTCCGCGGAGCCGGCAGGACGTTCTCCTGTCACCGCTGAAAAGTTTCTTTTTATCCTTATTTTTTCTGTGGTCGCGGCTGTCTCCTCGACTCCACCGGTACTGCCCGTGTTTTTTCTTATTTTTACTCAGGGAATTTTTTTTTCCCTCAGTGTCTTAACTTTTCCTAGGCCTCCCAGGCCTCTCCATGTCCACCATGGAACCGCCAACCATTTCTTCCAGGAAAGGTTTAAACTGTGGCGGTACTACTTTATTTTTGGACTCCAGAAATTGGTGTCTGACCTGTTTGGGTCCTGACCTTTTTCCTCCAGAGCCGTTCGGCTGCACTTTGGTGAAAGGAGAGGTTCCACATCGAGTCTTCCTCGATACCCGAGCCCCTTCTGGTATAGGGGCATCGACCATTTCCTCCCCTTCACAGGATCAGGTAACCCACAAACAGTCTGTGAAGACTAGCCAGTCCTCGAGTGGCAAGTCTCATGCACAGCATGTAGATGGCTCCGGCCTTGCCCTCGAGGGTCCCCTGGCTCAGAACCCCGCGGGAGGTTTCGGCCTCCAAAGCATTAAGGGGTTTCATGTTGTTTCTGGGGCTCACCCCTCACAGAACATACCTGAGCCATGTTCGGTGGCGGCATCCGCTTCGAGCGGTACCGATTCCCCGGCATCGGCACCGGTGTTGGACGTAACGCTCCTCACCAAGGATCGTCATCTGGCCTCCTCGGTACCCTCGGGACCGCTGGTTAAGGACCAGTTTGACTTTCCGGTATCGGCTTCCATACCGATACTATTACCGACGTCGGTACCCTCCAGACGTGCATTGATAGACTCGCTTCTTTCGATGCCAAGTCTGGAATCAATCTCGAGTCTGGAGGATTCAGTACCGACACGGCTCGGTTCCGATACCTATCGGTGCCGGGTGCTCGGTATCGGCACTCTGTGCCGTACCTCGGTACCGCTTGAGCTGCCACCGATGACTGCTTCGATGTCGGTATCACCCCCGATACCGATACTCCCACCGGTATCTCCAGGAACAAGCAGGAATAAGTCCTCACATATGGGTACGTCGGTACCGACGGAGCCTGCGCGGGAAAGCTCCCCAGCTTCCTAGAATGGAAGCTTTTGGGACCTCCCACTGCACATGCGCACTGCCTTCCCGCCTTCCTGAACAGCTCTCCTCAGTTTCTCTTTTTCCGCGGAGCCAGCAGGTCGTGTATCCTGTCACCGCTGAAGAAATTGTAGTTTTTTGTTTTGTTTCTTTAGACCGCGTACCTGCCTTCCCATACCGATACCGGTATCGCCGGTCTTCCTTTTTCTTTCTTAAAAAATTATTTTCTTTTATTATTTTTTCAGCACTTGGTCACTTCAGTTAGGCCTTCAGGCCTACTTTAATTCTCCACATGGAGAAGCCAGCCCCTGGATTTAAGAAGTGTACCAAGTGTACTGCTGTAATATCAGTCACAGACACCCATGAATGGTGTCTTAAATGTTTGGGGCCTGACCACTCCATTCCGAACTGCCCTTCCTGCTCCCAAATGTCTAAGCGTGGGCTGCAGAACCGGGCCAACAAATTCCATGTGCTGTTTGCTTCAGAGAATCCAACATCACAGTCATCCAGGTCATCATCCCCGGATGGGTCTCAGGTAACCAAACCTTCTGTGGGCAAGTCCTCAAAGAGCAAATCTCCTTCAAAGCATCGAGAGGCTCTTAGTTTTGAGGACCCTGCCCCAGCCAAACAGCCCCGGCGGGAAGCCCTACCTTCCAAAACGCCAATACAGGGGCTACAGGTTGACATCGATGGCACGGCCTCGACAGATCACCTGTTGGACTGCTCTGGGGTACCGGCCCATACCGGTACCGACATCCAGGCAGCCGTGGCGTCTATGGGCAATACTGTCCAATCCATGCAGCAGGCCGTCATGGCTTTCATTAAAGCTGCAACGCCATCGGTACCGCTTCCAGCGGTTCCGGGCCCGGTTCCGGTATCGTCCGCCATGCCGGAACCCAGGCCTTCCTCTTCTAAACGCAAATCGGTACCGTATGGGCTTTCGCTCCATACCGCTTCCATACCCGGTACGCCCGATGTCGATACCGATCGGTATGCGTATCGTGCGTTGGAGGAAACTAGAGAATACACCGATTCCTCTGAGGATTTTGTCTCCTCTGATGAGTCTGCAGAGCTCTCCCTTGACCTTCCTGAGGAACCTTCTTCTCCAAAAAGGAGAATGTCTCCTCCAGAGGATTTGTCCTTTCAGGACTTTATTTTAGAAATGGCTAAAGGCCTTTCTATCACTACCTCCTCTGAAAGGGAACCAAGGTCAAAAAGATTGGATATTTTAGGATACTCTAAGTCTCCTAAAGAAGCAGTTACTCTGCCTATCCATGAAATCCTTCAGGAACAATTGATGGATTTCTGGGAGAACCCTTTAACTCTGTCTCCTTATTCCCGTAGGTTGGACACCATGTATCGGGTCCCTCCTTCTCCTGGTTTTCAGAAAACTCAATTGCCTCACCACTCCATTGTGGTAAAGTCTGCAATGAAAAAGATCAAGAGTACTAAAAGGCACTCTTCTACACCTCCAGGAAGGGAATGTAAGACACTGGACTCTTTTGGTAGGAAAATCTTCCAGGCTAGTATGCTTATAGCCAGGATTAATTCCTACAGCCTCTATATGGGCATGTTCCTAGGGGAACTTGCCAAGAAAGTACGGCATTTTGCCTCCCTTATCCCTGAGGATAAACAGGAGGACTTCCTTTCTGTTGTGAAACAACTTTTAGATGTTTCTAAGTTCTCCAACAGAGCTGCCTTTGATTCCTTCGAAGGAGCCAGCAGAGCTTCTGGCATTGCTATCGCAGCCAGACGTCTGGCCTGGCTTCTGATCTGGAACCCTGGGTTCTAGATGGCTTACGGAATCTGCCCTGTACAGGTGAGAACTTATTCGGTGCAGAGTGGCAGGTTAAGGCCACTCAAATGGACGCTGAAAATGCCACCTTAGAGAGACTTTCTAAGTCCACTTCTACTCCCACTAAGAAGAAGTCTTTCAAGAGGCCTTATTATAAGAAGGCCAGATATGCTTCCAATACTGGCCAGCAATCTTCTCAACCTCGTTTTGCGGCTAAACGTCAGCAAACGAAACAAGCAAGAGCAAAGCCTGCAGCAGCTACTGCAGCTCAACAGGTTCCACCCCCTCAGGGGTTTTGACTTGCCCCTAGAGAACTTGCCATTCCTGGTTCTGGACCAACCAGAACCTCTCACCATACCTGGAAGGTTAGCTCACTTTGCTCCCAGATGGGAACAGATCACAACAGAGCAATGGACCCTCTCTATCATCCGGGAGGGTTACAAACTTCATTTCTCCAGCCTTCCTCCTCATCACATGGTGAGACCCTTCAATTCTCCATCTCCTCTCCTAGCCCTGTTGGATCAGGAGATCTCTTCTCTGCTTGCCCAAGGGGCCATAGAAGAGGTTCCTCTTCATCAACAGGGGTCAGGTTTCTACTCCCCCTATTTTCTCATTCCAAAGAAGACAGGGGGATTCAGACCAATCCTAGATCTGAGAGAATTGAACAAATTTCTGTACAAGGAGAAATTCAAAATGCTCTCTTTGGGCATTCTCCTTCCATACCTTCAGAGTCAGGACTGGCTTTGTTCTCTAGACCTGCAGGATGCGTATACACATCTACTCATCCATCCCTCCCACAGAAAATATCTTCGCTTTCTGTTCAGGGGAAGTCATTACCAATACAGAGTACTTCCCTTCGGTCTCGCCTCTGCCCCAAGAGTCTTTACCAAATGCATGGCAGTCGTAGCCGCATTTCTCAGAAGCATGGGGATTTTCGTATTCCCATATCTGGACGACTGGCTCATTCGAGCTCCAACTCAGTCGCAGGCCCAGATTTCCCTAGACCGCACAAGGAACCTTCTGCAGTATCTGGGACTGGTGGTAAACCTTCCCAAGTCTCAACTCAGCCCTACTCAGTCTCTAGAATTCATAGGGGCCCGGTTGGACACCACCACTGCAAGAGCCTACCTTCCACTGGTTCGGGGTCAGCGTCTGCTGAGCTTGGCCTCCCAAGCCCAGTCCAGTACTCACTTGACAGCCAGGGAAATGCTACGCCTCCTGGGCCATATGGCCTCCACAGTACATGTGGTGCCCTATGCTCGTCTTCATATGAGAGCAGCTCAATGGACCCTGACCACCCAGTGGACTCAGGCGTCGGGAGCACTCTCAGACCAAATACAAACCTCAAACCGTCTGTCTTGGTCCCTCCATTGGTGGATATCCACCAAGAATCTGTTGTTGGGGGCTCCCTTTCAGCCCTTGCTACCCCAAGCAACCCTCACAACAGATGCCTCCCAATTGGGGTGGGGAGCCCATCTGCTAACTCTCTCCACTCAGGGCACTTGGTCTCCACAGGAGGCCACCCTTCATATCAACCTCCTGGAACTGCGAGCAATTTACCTTGCCCTCAAGGTCTTCCATACCCTCCTTGCCAATCTGACTGTCCTGGTTCAGACAGACAATCAGGTGGCCATGTTTTACATAAACAAACAAGGAGGAACGGGCTCTCTGTCGCTTTGCAACGAAGCTCTCAGATTATGGGCCTTCGCCAGAGAGCACCAAATTCATCTGCTAGCAGTGTACCTTCCAGGAGTTCAAAACTCTCGAGCAGACAGGCTCAGTCGAGTTCTGCTGCCACACGAGTGGTCCCTACACGTGGACCAGATAACCAGAATCTTTCAGGAATGGGGGACCCCGGACATAGACCTCTTTGCAAGTCCGTGGAATGCCAAACTTCCCCGGTTCTGTTCCAGGACCCCATGTCAGGAAGCTCAGGCCACGGACGCCTTTCTCCTCCATTGGGGTCAGGCGTTCCTATATGCCTTTCCACCCATTCCGTTGATTCCCAAGACTCTGTTCAAACTCCAGAGAGATCACGGCTCTATGATCCTCATAGCTCCACGCTGGCCACGCCAAGTGTGGTTCCCTCTGCTTCTACAGCTCTCCCAGGGATCCTCCCTGGACTTAGGAGCTGCACCAGACCTTCTATCTCAGGAGGACGGGACTTTGTGGCACCCAAACCCCAAATCCCTACATCTCCGAGCTTGGTTACTGAAGGCTTAAGTCTTCAAGACTTTAATCTTTCTCAACCTGTGAAAGATATCCTTCATGCCTCTAGGAAACCTTCCACGAGGCGGTCTTATGCTTTCAAATGGAAACGTTTTTCCATTTGGTGTGCTCAGCAGGGCCTTGACCCTCTGGCACTTCCTTTGAATTCCCTCTTAGACTATCTCCTGCATCTTTCCAATGCAGGCCTTAAGACGAATTCTGTAAGAGTCCATTTAAGTGCTATTTCAGCATCCCTGAAACCTGTAAATGGACAACCTATCTCCTCTCATCCCCTTGTTGCAAGATTCATGAGAGGCCTGACCCTCACTAAACCTCCCATCAGACCCCCCCGGTCGCATGGGATTTGAATCTAGTGCTTGGTCAGCTTATGAAGCCACCTTTTGAGCCGTTATTTTCTACCTCCTTGAAATTTCTTTCCTGGAAGGTATTATTCCTAATTGCAGTCACTTCCGCTCGTCGCATCAGCGAACTGCAGGCTCTAGTGGCTAATCCACCTTATACAAGATTTCATCATGACAAGGTGGTCCTTAGGACGAATCCCCACTTTATGCCTAAAGTGGTCTCGCCTTTTCATCTTAATCAAGAGGTATATCTACCTGTATTTTTTCCGGCTCCTCATGCCTCCAGTGCAGAGAGGAACCTTCATACTCTGGATTGTAAAAGAGCTCTAGCCTTTTACCTTAATAGGACTCAGCCACATCGAAAGTCTTCTCAACTTTTTGTGGCTTTTGATCCTTCACATTTGGGACTTCCAGTCTCCAAGCGTACACTTTCCAATTGGATTGCTCAGTGTATTTCCTTTGCTTACCAGAGTAAAAACATTTCTCTGGAAGGCCATGTCACAGCTCACAATGTGAGAGCCATGGCAACTTCTATGGCTCATCTGCACTCTGTTTCCATTGATCAGATCTGTCGAGCCGCTACCTGGGCCTCGGTTCATACCTTCACAGCCCATTACTGTTTGGACAAAGACTCCCGCCGGGATGCCTTGTTTGGCCAGGCTGTCCTCAAACACCTGTTCCATTCTTAGACAACTCCTGCCCACCTTCCCAGGATGGATGCCTGAGATCCATACGAAGATGGCGAACCTTGACAGGGGATCCCACGCATCTAAGCTAGGGAGTCCCCATATGTGAGGACTTATTCCTGCTTGTTCCTGGAGATAGCACAGTTACTTACCTGTAACAGGTGATCTCTGGGAACAGCAGGAATTAGTCCTCACAACCCACCCACCTCCCCTAGGAGTTGTATCTTTTATCTATCTATCTTCCTGTCCTCTCTCTATTGACTCAGCTATAAACTCGAAACTGAGGAGAGCTGTTCAGGAAGGCGGGAAGGCAGTGCGCATGTGCAGTGGGAGGTCCCAAAAGCTTCCATTCTAGGAAGCTGGGGAGCTTTCCCGCGCAGGCTCCGTCGGTACCGACGTACCCATATGTGAGGACTAATTCCTGCTGTTCCCAGAGATCACCTGTTACAGGTAAGTAACTGTGCTATCCACGCCGGTACCGGTACCTGCAATAGCATTGCAGTCTTCTGCGCCCATGCTTTTTTCAACAGGATCACTCCTTTCGATACCAAGTCTGGAGTCGATACCTGTCATGGACGATGCGGTACTGCCTTTCACAGGTCTTGATCCCCAGTACCAGCATACATCCTTTAAGGATTCTGTCTTGCACCGTGCAGATAAACTCTTCGGTGCTCAGGCTAGATCTTCAGATCTGACCTGTCCAAGGGAAGTTCTCTTTGGAGAGCCTTCCTTTCAGAATTTCCTTCTGGATATGGCAAGATCACTTTCCATTTCTATCCCTGGTGATCCTACACAGGCCTTTGTTTCTTCTGAGACAAAGGCAAACATAATGCTTCCCTTGCATTATTCCTTGCAGGTTTTTTTATTGAGAATGTGGGAAGCACCTTTTAAGGGTACCCCCCACCCTCTAGAGCAACTGATCTTTTATATCAGGTGCCCCCTCCAGGGTTTCAAAATCATTCCCTTGTAGTGGAATCAGCCTTGAGGAAGGTGGGAAGTAAGAAGAAGCATTCTTCTTGCCCTCCAGGTCGTGAGTCTAGGACACTGGATGCCTTTGGACGTCAAATCTTCCAGACATCCATGCTGTCAACAAGAATTCTCTCATATATTTTCTATATGAGTCTT